>CM033348.1:13044052-14374052 GCA_019395295.1 Osmanthus fragrans | reverse complement strand
ATTATTTTTAGGAGAAGAGAAGGAAAACCTCTTTTTCTGCCTCAAAGAATTCAGTCTCGCCCTTCTTCTTCTTCTTCTCAGCTTGCTTAGCAAAGTACTTGTCATCAAACTTCTCCACATTCACCCCAGAGATGTCAACTTTTGTGGAAGTTGCAACAATGTAGGCTTGGTTGACACGTCTTAGAGGAACACCATTGATCTTGAATGGTCCTACAGCAGCAATTAGATAAAAATTGAAATAAACCGAGTGTAACATAAGGTAATTTAAAGACCTATTTCTGTGTGGTTGAACGAACTACGGAAAAGAGGGCATAGACAAAATTCCATAAAGGTATGTTTTAACCCACCATTAGTAAATAAAGAATAAAAATTAAGTTTCTATTAACACTTCACAACAAAGAAAACACATTAGGAAATAGCTTCGCAGGGTCTTTTGATGTGTCCTGGTATCGTACTTGAAAGAAAGTACAATATTAAGAGCAAGAAATGAATACAAATACTATGCAGTTAAACAAAACACAATAAAAAACTATAGTCTATAAGAGATTCTGCATGCAAAGCATAACAGAGAAAATGTGAAATATGCTCTCATTATCAGACTAACCCCGTTGAGAACCCAGTTCAAATTTAAATTTCTAAATGACTACAATTCATCACTGATTAATACCTTATTTTATCATATCATATCAGATACCATCATAGTGACCAAAATCGATTAAATAAACAAGGGCAACATTTATTTTCTGGCAAACTAAGTATTTCAAGCATTTTTTGAACATAATAAATGAATTTCTCATGGCCAATCCCAAAGGCAATGACAGAGAACCTGCTCTCCAAGGCAATAGCTATGAGAATCCCCTCTTGCAACTAATGGGAGTTGACTAAATTGAGATACCTCAACCACTAAAGGGCTCTTTCTGCAACAATTTTAAATCACTTTGGTCATACTAGCACTCTTTACAGCTCGCCCAATATCATTGAATCGTGAAGAAAACAAAATTACAAGAATGATGCCATATAAATCCACCTAAAACTTAAAAAGGGTCTGAAACGGAGAAGATAGAACTCGTGAAAACAGTTTCCAGACCACATTATAACAATGTCCCCAAAATTTAATACCAACTGATAAACAGGAGCATATTGAAATAAAAATTTAGATAGACACGTGTACCACAATAATACTTTACAGACATTGCATGGATAATAACAAACAAGGATTTTCTACACACAATTCAATTTTTTTTATCTTGACATAGTGATATAGTCTTGAGTTAGGAGTGGCAATGTGCACATCCATTTTCTCTCGACATACAAGAACTGAGCAACAGACATTTACCATCACATAGAACTAGCTAAAAAAGCTAAAGATGTTGTATAAAAGGAGACTAACCGGTAACAAGCAACAATCCAGAAGCAAGCTGCTTCAAGAAAACAACACGCTTCCCCTTAAATCGTCCAGTCAATATAATCAGCACTGTCCCTGGAGTAATACTTGCCCTACACCCAGAAACACAAAGAAAAAAAATCATTGATCCAATTTTGAAAAAACCATTACTCAAATCTCAAAAGAAACAAATGAATAGTTACAAAAAACGAAATAAGGATATCTGAAAAGTATAAATTATAACCCAAATCTAAATTCTGAAATGAAACAAAATAAACAAATCTGAATAGTACCTAAGTTTTGTGGGTTTGTGCTTGCGCTTGTTGGAAAGCGGCTTCTTGACATCATCAGCTGGGTAGAATTTGGGTGCCTTCTCGGCGACTGGCTCAGCGGCTACAGATTTCTTCTCGTGGGTTGGGAATTTGCCTCCATTTTTGGCCTTGATAGCCCAGAGTCCCCTCTTGTGGTACATCTCGGAACGCGAGTGTTTTCGGACCCCACGGGTCAATTCCGGGTTACGGGTCACTCTCTGAGTCTTCGGCGCCATTTGTGATGAACTGTGTGCTCTGTGTGTGCGTCTGTGGCGAGAAGAGGGTAACAAGAAAAACCTTAAATTAGGCGAAAAAGTGTTTTTATATATACGTGTGCTGCAAAACCCTAATTTAACTATGGGCTTGGGCCCTTATTTATCCGGGCAATGGAAATGAGAGAAAACGGGTTATTGGGCTTGGGCCTGGGCCTGGTAAAATGAGACAAATGGCCTATAATTTGGGAATTAAATCTAAATTATAATCATGATAATCAATTGGTAAGAAATAAGTAATTTTTACGATCTTGTTTTTCTTAATGAATAAGAACTGGTGGTGCTGGCCAACACGGTGCACGGGCTCTCAACATCTGAGTTTAGCACATCTCAACGGTAGAGACATGTTAGATTAAAATTGAGCTATAAAATTACGTATTAAATATATAGACGATCCGACTCATTTTGACACCTCTAAATATATCTCTCTTTGCAGTTCATATTGAAAGCAAAAATGCATTTGTTCTTCGATGGTGCTATATTATACCTATTGAGTCGTTGAGGGTAGACAAAATAGAAGAATTTCATAAGAATTTTTTTTTTTTTTAAATAAGATGTGTTTAGTCTCTAACATAATTTCATAATTGACAATAATTGATAAAATTTAAATTTTCAGCCCTTTCCTGACTTAAAGAACAAATGTTTATTCCATCAATATCCTTTTTTATATTTTAAAATTAATAGATTTTGATGGATTCATAATTGTTTTAATGTAATAGTTATTTTTATTCGACATTTATTTTTAATTTCTAATCAAGTAATAAGTAATAGCCCCTGTTTGGGTTTCATTAAAATTATAATCTCTTTTTATCAACCATAATTTTTCAATAAAATAATATTATACATAGATCCAAAAATTTTCTTTCTTTTCTAATCACGCATTTTCAAAAAAAAAAAATATATATATATATATATATATATATATATATATATATATATATATATATATATATTATTTCAAAATATATTTTCTCCAAAATTCAATTATAATGGATTTTAGTTCATTAAATGTAGTTTTTAATTCAATGATTTTATTAATAATATAATTTTTACTTAAATAATTTAAAATAAATTTTCATAAATTTTGATGTAAAATCATCTCCAATGATCTATATCAAATTTGCTATAACTTCTATACCAAATTTGGTGTAATTTTACATCATGTTAGAACTCAGTGGGGATAGGGAATGCCAACATATATATATATATATATATATATATATATATATATATATATTACAAAATTTCAGATTCAGATCTTGAAAATGCTGTTCAATGCGGCAGTATTATTAATTTTATCAAACAATTTAGGCATCAAACCTAGCAAATTCACTTCAAAATGAATAGTTGAATTGATTTAAGAAGATGAATATTTGTGCAATAATCTTTCTATCAATATACTTACGACTAATGCTACTTGTACATAAAACTGATGTACAAAGAAAGAGGGTGAAAAGAATTTGAAAGAGAGAGAGAGAGAGAAAATCAATTAAAGAAAATCAATTAAATATTAATATAATATCATGTAATCACTCTATACATTAATATGTAAATAATTCTATACAAGTACATTAACGCTATATTTAATAACCAAAATTTATCAACCGTGACCATCCTTTTCTTTAACATTATCAAGCCAATTTTCATGTTTAGAAATTCATGCATATAAATGTGTATTTTCATTAAAAATAAGAGGAAAAATCGAATTACAAAATTCATTGGCCGCCATTGCCCTACAAGAATTCTACTAACAGTAGACGAAAAATCTCCATGACTAGGACCCGTTTTACACATAGAAGTATATAGATACACTGGCCGATCCAGCCAAGCCGTGTGGGAACTAGCTCTGCAGGCCCATGACTCAAGCCTTTTTCAATTTTTATTTCTTTTAAGAAAATTAATTTAAAAACAAAAATACATATATTGAGCATGGTGGCCCACATGAGGCATGCTTGCAGGCCAACCTCTACATATAGGGCCAACCTCTACATATAGGCACGTTTGGTACGATAAGGAAAAAGGACAAAAAACCGTGAGACATTTGATCAATTCGTCTATAGTCTAATCCAATACACCAAACACGACACGATAGAGGTACAAATACAGCAGCTATTTAGTGAAGCAAACATGTAATCCAATCTGCAATAAAAAGCAATTATTACCTTTTACTTTGTCTGTTTAAATTTCATGTAGAGCCAGTAGCAGAACAATTCAACTCAGACCTACATAGCAGTCAACAATTAAACATCCAAAACAATCTGGGCAATACATTTGGAGGGGAAAAGGTGCTGATGAAAGAGCGAACGGGGCTTCTAGATACGGAAAATGTAATTCAGAGAAACAATGCAAATGTCGACTTCAATCCTGCTCATCCTGGAAAAAATCAAGAGAAATACTTGAATACTATGCAGAGTGAAAAAGGGCAACATATAAACAAAATAGTTTTATTATATACTCATGAAACTGCACAAGTAAAAGAAAAAGAAAATCTGAGGGCTATTTCCATATATCCCGACTGTGCGACCACGTATTTAGCAACTATTGAATGGGAACAGAGAAAAAGAATGAATGAATAAGAGACCATAGTAAAAACTAAAGAATGTAATAGCCAAAAGCAGAATAATGAGTATTGAAAAATTGATGCCTTCGTTTCTACAATCATGGATGAGAGACTAGAAGAAAATAAAATTCGAAATTAATAATCAAAATTATCATGCAAAGATGAAATAAGAGGGTGAAACGAAAAATTCGACCCTGAAAATCTTCATTGTACATTAATTATCACGCTCAAATGGGTTTAGTGAAAGTAGAACAAATTAAAAGAACATAATGCTTTGCTTTCATTTTGCTCATACATACAGCAACTAACTGGAACAAGCAAATAACATTTTGAAATGATGTGTGAGACACAAAAATAGATGATTGGCAACACTGACCTATTCTTGAAAATGCTAGCTTTCTCACTAGTCTCGGATGAAAATTAGATCTAAAAGCACGCACACACACATGGATATCAATATGAAGTGTGTGAAGCAAATGAATAATGGCCTACATAGATGAATTAACTTGCAAATAGATAATGAACTTGATTCAATTGAAAGCCAAAGTACGATTAACCTCTGGATTTGAAATTATTGTTTATATACCCGGTATTGGCCATAATTCTTTCTCCAGTCTTAGCAAGAGAGGGAAGGGTCAAGGATTTATCCGATGTAAGATATCACATTGTTCTAGAAACCCTAGATGCTGTTGGAGTAAAGGATCGTCAGCAAGGGCGTTCTAGTGCATTGTAGATTCTTATCCAAGACTTATATCATTTTATGATGCCATGTGAATCGCTAAATATATGTGAAGTGTATGGCTAACCCAATACCGAAAGTTTCGCAAGGGGATTGGAACAGACGATAGATAAAAGATCTTCTTTCTAAAGAGATTCGATTCAAAACTCTTATATGTCCAAGGTTCAATATGAAAATAATTTTTGAGGTGGCAATGAAAATAGTAATGAATAGAAAAGTAATGGCTTATTCGTCTATCTAAGGCCAGTCTACAGTAGAAGAGAAGGTTCCATCCGAACAATTATTTATTTCAATTCGGAGTTCCTCCTTTCTTTTCTTTTCTTTTTTTCTGAAAAAAAAAGAGGAGGGGGATGACAAGAAGATATTGGAAAGCCCCTTAACTCGTCCCTTATCATTAGCCCTATATGAGAAAGCATTTAGCTTTCTGTAAATGCAGGAGAATCAAAACAAGATACCAGGATCCAAGAGTTCATGATATCAAAAACCTCGTAGAGCATTGAAGCATATGATTCATTAAAGGCAAATTCATATATGATGACGTGAGCAAGAATATAATTGCGTATTGCAATTTACTTGATAAGTTTTCTTGAACTCTGTAGTGTTTAAAGATTATATGATCTCGAGTCTAAGAAAAATGTCACTCACGATAAAGCGCTTAAGATTTTTCCTGTTCATGTGGTCTCAATAGGAAAATACATTAGGCATGAGCAAAAACTAAAAGTTACGGAAAAATTAATTTAAAACAAAGTGATTATCAACTTCTTCCTGTCCTCATGATCACATTGGGAGTCGAAAATAAATATTATCGGTGGTTATATTGTTTCTTAGAAATTAAAATAAGATACATGCATAAAATTAATTACCTTCAATTATTTCAATTATGATGTCCAACAGATGGTGCCACATATCAAGGTTATGTCATGAAAAAGATTGAAACGTCATGTTGTGAAAAGAAAGAAAAGAACATGAAACTCTTTTAGATTCAGATTCATAAAATGGGGCAAGACACATGACTCACCCTAAAAATTTCCTGTATGAGATTTGGTTCTTGCATTGATGAAGTTGTGAAGTTTGAGATTTGGTTTTTATTTGAGATGTTAATACACTGTCAATTCTGGTGGTTGTTGTAACTGTCACGTGAAAGTTGAATATGCTCAAGACTATTTACAACCTAATACAAAAACTAGTCTGTGTTCTCTCTGATGCAAATTTAGAACATGTCAAATGATAAACGAGTATAGAAGGTCAAGAATATTGAAAAAGCAAACAGACCCTAAAGAGATGAGGAAGAGGAAGAAAAGAAAACAAAGCTACAAATAATTTAAAAAGGTCACATAAAGATGCAAAAATGAGCGTGAAGGGTCAATCAACTATCTAAACTATAAATCCAGGTATTGAACCAGTGTAGACTGCTGATATGCACACAGCTACTTGAACATTTCTCACATCCTTTTATCAACTGAAAATATGTATATACTAGCACTATGATGCCCACACTAAAAAAACCCCATCTTCGTCATTCATCCACAATATAAAATAAGACTTTGAAGCTCCAAATTCTACAAAGTAGAAAAATCTCTACAAGACTAATTACTAGCGAGCATGAAACCTATGAAATTCACCAAAGGTCTTTTCTATCTTATTAGTCAAAAGCTAACGAGCCCCTGCAGCGAGGGTGCAGATACTAAGGTACATTAGAACATTTTCTAGGTCAGCTTTCTTTCATTCTTGGTGCATTCAATGCATTTGGCATTTTCTATTTTTGACCTAGCACTTTTATTTATTTTATTAAAGGGTAAAATAAAAGTCTCAACAATGCTAAGGTTGTAGCCTTTGAGCAATCAGCCCTGCTTGGCTTCTTTACTCTAAAACAACATGGTCAGTTGGCTCTTTTTAGGGAAAAAGGGGGTTAAGGTAAAGGAACTTTTACTGCAATAGTAATTACTGTTAAAGAGATATAGGATAACATCTGACATTGAAGAAATACCACAGATTAGATTGGAATAATACAATGACTACTGCCAGGCATGACCAGTCATATTTCAAAATGAACACCGAGCTCTCCTTTTTATTTTTAATTTTTGATGAGTACAAATGCTACAAACATTAAAGATAACTCTACCTTAGAAACTGGGGCATCAGAAACCTTTGGAGTCAATTTTGGTGAAGATCCATCAAATTTCTGAGAGCATTCTTTATATGCAGTACCAATACCCACTCCAGCACCAAAAGCTACTGATGCCCAGCGTGTAACTGGACTCCCTGGCACGTCAATCAATATCAAATAATCAGTCCAACAAACCAATTTAACAGCAAGAAACAAGTTTTACAAGGATCCATAAGATCATAAATGATATAAACTTACAGTTGTTCCCTGGTCTCATATTCAGTAAAATGAATATGTCAAAATACCGAATGGTATAAAATCGACAGACCTTTTACAGAGCCATCTTAAATAAATTTAACACTCCCACTCAACAAAATTGAGTGTTTATTTCCTTATTGGGACATTAAATTTCAACTTCCCTAAATTATTTTTTTCTCGCCACAAGTCCCCTTCTAAATGCACATGATGTGAAAGGGTTTGGTTAGTAATTTTGAGGGAAATTTGTAAAAATATAAGTCATCACCTTTTCAGATAATGCCTAAACTCCATTCCAATTCAAGAACCCAATTTAATCGTGGGCATATTAACTTATTATGCAAAAAATTCAGGATTATACAGATACTAGTGAGAAACTGCATTTTCTGTCAGGCAAGCAAAGAAGTTTGAATTCATACTTAAACTGAGACAACAAACAGAACTTGGTATCTTAGGGCACACTATTAACCCACAACCAGATAACATGAAGCATCACATATACATAGTAAAAAACCAGATAAAGATACTTTAGAGAGTACTTTAATTATGAAATTAAAAGAATTAACTTTGGACCAGGGAAAAAGTGAGAATTATTTCTATTCTATACATAAAACCATAATCTGGTGCAGTGCAATCAGGATAAGTTCTTTCCCTACCATGGTACATACATTCTACCTTGTAAACAATCAGTGTTTACGGATACAATTAATGCAATACATAGCAAAATTATTATTTTGAACATACTAAAGGAGACAAACAAAAGTATCAATGTTTCGAAATAAATGGCTTCACGTATATTGCTCCCAAAAAAAAAGGAGCTTAAATTAAATTTAAGCTCTGAGCAACTATTCTGCTGATTTGTCCAAACAAAACTTGACTTTCAAAAATAAATGGCTTCATTTATTGCTCTTGTTTGTTTGTGTTTAGGTATTTAGGTGAAGGGACATTGATTTTAATTGCATTTGAAATGCATATGAAATGGTGTAAAAGTTTCATCACCAAGCAGTTAGTGTGCGTATCTTTGTGAGCACAACAAGGTTTTGTCGTGTTACTATATGTATGCAGGGTGGGGTGACTAAAGTGGATATTCCTTTCAATCCACATTGATAAATTTAGGCTTTTTCTACTGGGAGTCATCAAAGGAGGAATGGACATACGTTGGTTCGATAAGCCAAAGAAGAACAACCAACACTCGGTTGGGTTTGACATTCAAGGGACCTAGCCCATCCCTGCTAAACATTGATGTAAAGATTAGAGAGTGTATCAAATTTGGCATATTCCTGTGCACTAATGCTTATATTTTGTGGTGATTTTTAATGATGGCTACTTATCTTGCTGATTCGATCCAATGTAATGGCTTTGCTTTAACTTAAGTGATTGTCCGGGATGGTTTTGCATTCATCAATGTTCCTTGGAGGGTACTTAGCTTTATACACGATAATGAGTCACAATCTTATATACTGTAGGTGATGTCATTCCAAGAGTTAATTTTCCATTTGGATCTTGAATGTCATTTTTAACACTACAAAAAACAAAACAATCATTCTTTAAATGAAAGACTCAAGAGTTTACACCAACTATGCTTCTTATTCTCCAGGGGGGGGGGGGGGAGGGGAAAGAAAAGTTAATGCAATTTATATACAGCACTAAAGCACGACGCAAATGGAAATCATGATAAGAAGATGTTATATATGCTTATCTTTGATATATCAAACGTTTGAGCTCATCAATAAAGACTAGTGCTACATTATCCTTCATTTATATGCTTCTTTCTTATTGTAAAACTGGGAGCCTGCATCTGTGCATCATTATTTATTCCTATTAATACAATGTCTCAAACATCCGGATGTAATTTGACCAGCCACTGACAACACATCAGGCAATAATATCACTATAACTAATTCCTTAAGTTCTAATACTTTACTTCAAACGCAATTTACAAATCTACAAAGAAAATCTGTGAAAAAACTAAATCACGTCGTAGTAATTCAATTTATTATTCTAGATTTTCATTGCCCAGCAATATGTTTATAAAATTCCAGTATTTCCGCACACAAAAAAAATAACAATAACAATATCCACAAACAAAGCAATTACATGTATCTCACAAACACACAAAACACAAAATAAAAGAAACCAAAAAAGGTATAACAAAATAAGGGAAAAACTCACGGAATAGGAGGAGGCCGGCGAAGGCACCGGCGAATGAAGAGTAGACGAATCGGCGAACGCCCAAATCGAGACAAACATCCCACTTGGCATTCAAATCGTACTGTGGGGGAATCTTCACTTTGTTTTCCTCAGCCATTTGTTATAATAAAAAAATAAATCAATAAATAAATAAATAAATCACTTCTTTCGCTCTCTGGATGTTTTCTTCTTCGTCTTGTTTGATTTTCTGATTTTGGTTTTTACCCGAAGGTTTCGATGTTGTGTCTGTCTTTTTGCTCAAATAGCAGTTAATTCAATGAATTTATCACTGAACTTTGCCCTTAGCCTACTCAATCTTTGAAAAATTACTAATTGCTTAATAAAATTTGCTAGAAGTTACTCATTACTCACTAAAATTTAAAAAATTGCTCATTTTTCATCTAAATTTGAACAAAGTTATCATTTGCTCACTGAACTTTACTACAAATAACACATATGAGTGATTGATGGATAATGTTTTCTAAAGATCGGTGAGCAATGAGTAATATTTTAAATTTCAATGAGCAATGAGTAATTTATAGTAAATTTTAGTGAGCAATCAGTAACTTTTTAAAAATTGGTGAGCAGTGAGTAATTTAAGGTAAAGTTCAGTAATCATTGATTGAATTATCTGTAATTTTTGATAGTTTTTCTGTATTTTGGTTTTAGAGTCAATATTTTTAAATTAGGGAAAATGTTTCCTTATTCAAAAATAAAGTATTTTATATTTAAATATTAATTATTTAATTAAAAACTAATAAAAATATATCTCGTGATTTAAGTGTTTCAAAAAAGAAAACTACATGACTTCCATATATCTCGAAAGCATCCATGTACATTCATTCTTCATTGATTCGATATATCACGACCCACAAAACATCTGTTCATTCACCGTTGATACTTCTTCGATGAACTCACTATGGCTATCGATACACATTGTCTTCCCATATATATAAACACCAATCTATTTTTTATTTCTCTCTCTAAAAGTGGCATTCATAAACTCAAAGAATAATGACTCGATTGATAAGCATAAATCGAGGGGAAAAAGTAGACGAGGTCTCAAATAGAAGAGGTAAAAGAAATATAGATAAAATATATATAAAGATTCTCTTTCTAAAAGACACAAATCTACTGGATTAGTCACAACTTCGATCGCGAATAAGGTAATTTTTATTTTGCTCATTTTGTTTTTCATTCGAAGCATATTTACAAACCACGAAATTGATGGGTAACAAATATGGATGATGTATTCTTCATTTGTGACATATTTTATATTTAATTTTAAACATATGAACTAAGTGTTATTTTTTATCGAATGGTTGAATTAAAGAAATGGATTTTTTTTTTATTTATGAATTAGTACTGATCTAAATTTAGCCGTTTGTGACCTGTTCATCCATTTGTGACCAACGATTATGTTATTTGTAACCAATATGCAGGTTTGCAGATTCATTATACTAGAAGATGGTTTTCTAGTAAATTATAATGACCCTCGCGAAGGTGTGCTTACAAAATTTAAAATGAATCTAAAAGAAGCCAAACGGCTTATAATGCAAAATACATGTTTTGCCCACTTTCTGGAATATAATGAATTGTTATACAATCGCAATTGATACATTATTTTTTGTTAAAGCGGGTTCAACAACCTAATGAAAATGAAAATGTGGTTTAATATAGTAGAAAGATTTGTTAGATTCTCACTCCTCGAGTTTTGTTTAGTGATCGGACTCAGATATTTTGGCAATGGCAATACAAATAGGTTGGAGAAGATTTTATCACATTTGAAAAATAGATATTTTAGTATGTTGAAGGTTGTGACATATGAAGATGTTAAGGAAGCATTTCTTGCTACGAGTGACATTCTTGATAAGGATGTTTCTATGCTTGGTGAGTTGTATTTCATTAATTCATATCTATATTCAGGATATTATAAGAAAGTTGTTAAATAGTTCTTGTTCGTACTAGTTGAAGACTTTAATGCGTTGGACATGTTTCCATGGGGTAACTCACTTTTTGACAGGCTAATCAATTCATTGAGTGGGGTTGAGTAAGATAACAACTCATTATACATTAAAAGGTCTACTGATAGCATTTCAAGTATGGATCTATAAGACGATTTCTAACCTCGATGGATATGTAGTTAGAAGGATTTCAAGAGTGTATCCCCAAATAAAGAATTGGATGGCAGAGGGATGATATGATTCGGGATGCGCCACAATTTAGCAAGAACCCAAAATGGAAAGCAACTAGAGCCAAGTGAGAGACTTCAAAGAGCTAATAAAGTCGGTCATTTACATGTTCGAGTAACGGAGTCCATAATGTTGAAAATGACAAGTCAAAGAACAAGTTTCATGTTTGGGTCGAGGCCAAAAACCAATTGAATCAATGTATTAGAAGCAGCCGAAGAAGGAAGCAAACCGGACTTCTAAGCAACCGCTTAGAAGAAACAAGCAAACGGTCGCCTAGCCCCTTACCGAGATTTCAAGGCAGCAAAACTTGAAACCAAGAGACCACTTGGAAAGTAACTAAGCGACCTCTTAGAACAAAACTGAAACCGAATTTTCTATTTTTGGCGAGATTGTTTATTTTGACTATAATTCTTATTTTTGGTAATTTCTATATTCTAAAACTCTTAAATTTCGTTATTTCCATATTTTCTAGGTTTAGTATAAATAAGATTTTTATTCTCATTGTATGGACAACTTTGATATAAATTAAATTGATATTTTCTCTCCAATATTCTTGAATGAAAACAAATCGAACTTATCAAATATTTAACTATATTTGTGGCGCTCAAATATCGGATTATGGGTTCTTCAATATGTAATCAAGGGGTTCAACGCATCTTCGTTATTATTGGATTTTTTGCTTCACTTCGTTGGGTTCAAATCTAAAACCTAGAACTTTTCAAATGATTAGACAACCTTTGTGACATTCGCAAATCGAGGATCGTTGATTTTGTGATCAAGAGGTCTTTCAATCTTCATTCTTATTTGGTTGTTTGGTTAAATAATTTTCGGGTCGAGATTCCTGAATTTGGGCTTTTCCAGCGTTTTCAATCAATTCCGCTGTATCAGGATCACTCATCAGCTGCTAAGCTGTAAGGTCCTGAATGCTTCTCCAACCTGGATGTAAGGATTTAAACACTATTATAATACAAATATGCATGTCACATGTACATTTTCATAAGTCACAGATCATAATGAATAGGTCACGAGCCATTTTCATTAAGTCAAGTCATAGGTGATTTGCTACTGGTCATAGACACATTTATGATATGCTGCATATCATCATCTCAGATCACTTACAAATACCAATTTTGTTTTTAATGCATACTCATGTATCATTATTACAGCTCAACATTCGAGTTAGTAATTTGTAAATTGTCGTACTGCTGACATTATGTTTGGTGTTTAATACGTTCACACACTTGATTTTTAAACCAAGTTTTCATAGATTTCCCAAGTTTAGTCACAATTTCACGAATCTTCTATTGGTTACAAATACGAATTTAAATATATCAAATATACTATAATTGAACTTTATTACCTATGGGACGATAACTCCCTCATCACAATTATTACTTGTACAACGAATTTGTACATTTGCAGGAATTTGACGAACATCAATCATTGGGAATATTTGTTTAAACTACGTATTTATTCTCAACATTCTTTACTTTTATCTTAGTGTAATGTGGCAAATTAATCGCATTACCAAATAATCTGATGAAGGTAATGATCATAAGCCAATTATATTAGGAAGAACTATGATATTGGCATGATGCGTAATAACATTTCCTAAACAAAAATGTGAAGAACTTGGTTCTTAATTAATTGGAGTCGTTTAACGAACAATAGTGTGTAAGCCATTTATCGAATCTCAACTAACACTTATTAAAAGTTGTTGAGATTTTCTATCATTAGCATTAACATGACACATTGTCGTGATAGTATAATCTGAAAATTATACTCATAATTTGAACAATAATTTGCAAACTTTATGTTACGAACACTATGCAATCATCTAGCATTGTATCAAATTTATTAGATATAAATAATATATAGTTGGTCATCGTGGAGGATGATGATGTCCCATATACCACCCTAATTAATTTTAAAAAATATAGAAAATTTAATCCCTATTTATCTACTGATAGTTCATGACCAATAATAAATAGAACAAATATCATATATGAATTTAGTATACTGAAGAATATTTTAGTTCTTCATTGAATGTCTATTTGAATTCTCAATTTCGCGTCATTATTGATCCAGTGATGGTTCAACTGGTCACACCAAATAATAAAATCAAATTAAATTTTTAGTTCAATATAGTATTTGTTTCAATTGTATCAAGCATTTTATTTCCATTTTGGGGGGAAATAATGCATTTTGAATAGTTGATTGATGGAGAATGTGTGGTTAAAAATTAAGGAAAAATTTTGGATTTGCGTGTAATATTATTTTATTGAAAAATGTATGATTGAAAAGAAGAGAGAGAAAAATGAGAATCAAACAGGGACTGCTTAATATGTTTCTCTTTCATTTAGCGAAGATTAATTACTAGCAATAGTAAGTTCATCCCCTCATATCACACAATATTAACTTTTCTGGAGTTTTAAAATAATAAATATTCTTCAGGAACATTGATATAAATAAACTATTGCTTCTTTATAAGCAATTTAATTAAAATTACAGTTCTCCAGAATCAATATAATATTTACACTGAATGTATAAATTGTGATTCTTAAAAAATAACCAGATAACAATCTTTAAAAATATTAATAAATACAAAATTTGCTTCTTTCGAATCAACACGATATTCTTTTAGAATAATTAATTTCTATTAATTTATTCAAACAATTATGCAATATTCTTTTGGAATATTTAAATGTCTTAATCGTATTTTGTTCCACAATAACAATAATATCACACCCTCCAACAGGAATAACATATTGTTTAGAGTAATAAATTATGTAAGGATTTACTTTTCGTGAGTAAAAACATAATTTATGTTAAATCTTATATTATTATGCTTTTCGAGAGCAAGTAAAATCTAATTAAAATATTAGTGAAAATTATAATGTGCTACTCCGACCTCCGGAAGCATGCTATATGTTACTATTACTTATTCAAGAGCAAATAATATTATTTTGGAATATTAATTATAATGTTGTGCTACTTCAGGAGCAATAACATGATATGTTATCAATTTAAAGTTTATAAAGGAGCACCTAAAATATTTAATCAGGTTAAAAATATTAATTATCATATTAGCAAGATATTATATGAAAATTAATTACCAAACATATAGGAAATGAATATATATATAAAAATTAGTTATCAAACATACATTAGGAAAAATAATCTTCATATATAGAAGTTAACAAAATTGACTAAATATTTTATTGGTTAACTCTTTTACCAACATGTAAAAAAATACCAAACATACACGCGAATTCCACATATACAGAAATTAAAGACAGAATCATGGTAGAACTAAAAGACAAAATTAATATTAAATCAAGCTGTTACTTAATAAATCATGAATTAATGTGTACAAATTATCCATACAAAAATGAATTAGAATTAATATGCATACAAACGAAACGTAGAGAAGAAGAAGCAATCTCTTTATGATGATTAATTTTAGTACACGTGATAGATGATTTTGCTTATAAAAATCATTGTCTTCTAACCAATTTATTTTTATTTTGAGAGAATCGTGCTGATGGCGTATTATAAACTAGTTAGAAAAAAAAATCCAATAAGCTTGCATATATTATAATGAGAACCAAAACCACATATTTATATGGAAGAATTAGGGTTACAAAAAATACAACAGCCAGAGTGATTAGGGTTGCTAGGGTATAAAAGTCATTAATAAATACTATTATATTTACAACAAATACTATCATTTTCGAATTAGAGCACATGTGATTTTTTTTTTAAAGAAATTACTTGTTTTTCTAGCTCAAAAATTTACTTAGAGAAGCAAATCTATAAAAAAAAAATTGAATTTTTTTTTTATTGTTTATTAAGTTTAGCAATTTAGTATTTCCTTGTTTATTCGTGAGTATTACCATTCGAAAAGACTTTTCCTAGTGTACTCACCACGACGTGAAAATGCACTATGATCAACTATCCTTCACATTTTGTTCCACGTGCTCTCTCAGACGGTATCATAAGCTAAGCTAAGAAAATTCACTCGTAAGTTAGTTTTTTAACAATAACTAGTGGAAGGCACGTGCTGTAGTGTAGTTGGCTATGTATTAGCGTGAGTAATTTTGCGTTATTTTACACAAATTAATTTTTTACTGTAGAAAATTTTTTGTGTATTAGTAATGAAAGCTGAATAGAGAGAAATAATTTTTAGAAAAATTATGAACTAAGATAGAAATTGTTATGGACAATATACACATATAATAAGCTATGTTCATGTTTATAGAAAAAGAAGGAACAACAGTGTCGTTGTCATCTCCAGTGGCTGAGATTTCTGATGCCTTCTTGTTCTTCTACTTCTGGCGTCTCCATTGGTGCTATTTGTCCTGTGATTTCTCGGCGGTAGTATTACTGTAGTTTCAGGAACTCAAATCTCCAAGATGCCTGGAGGAGAAGCGAAAGGGAAAATCCATCCACCAAAAACATGAACTACACTTACACAGTGAATATTGTGGGTTATCGAGGGATATTATGTTTATATAAACAAAAATAATAATTATAAGCAAGCTTTGGTTGCTTTAAAGCAGAGGCAAACATGTTCAGAATACAATCATTTCAGTGGTTAAATCTTAATGGAGTTTCAAGAACTGCCTGATTAATTTGTAATAGCTATATGAACCCATATTCTTCGTACCAAATATCTCGTTAGTACCACAAATTCTTACACGCAGAAAATCCCAAATACATGACAAGAACAAAAAACTCAAAAAATGTAAACATAACTTGATTATAACGAATGGAGGAGAGAAGGAGCAACACATTACCTATCTGAGTGGAGGATTTCTTTGGTGAGGCGAATAATGGGTTCGATATCTTCCAGAATTTCTGCTTCTTTCTCTTTTCATTTTCAAAAATCGAAGTCGTCCAATCTTGAGCAGGTGGCGTCTTTAGCGCTCAGTCCAGTCGGAGTTGAATCGACGGTGCTGCACTAGGGCCGACGCGTTATTGATCCGGTCACTCAACGGTTTCATTGCCGGATTTTGATTTTGAGAAGGAAAGCAATTAGGGTCCAGGTAGAGAGAGAAGAGAGAGCGAGAGAAATTAGGGTTAGGACAGGGAAAAATAGGGAAGACTGCTGTAATACTCCGAAATTTTATGCTCGTTTATTTTGTTCGTTTAAATTTTTAGGATAGCAATTTAACTTTCAATATTCTATTGGCCAAAGGAAAAAGGGGGGGCGCCACCTTTGTAGTGATTAATGCTAGAGGTAATTAATGAATGCATGCATGAAGTGCTAAATGTTGTGTATGAATGAAGTAGATTATTTTATAAGAACTTCAATTGACCAAATTTAATTTTGGGATACACTTTGCTAATAATGAAAGTTAGAGGGATTAGGTTTTTTTTTTTTAGAAATGAGAGATTTCCTTTGTAAATCTAGAATTTGTGGCCACTTATTATCCTATAATCAAACCACTTGTCATTACCATTATCAAACACTCATGCACTAAGCTAAAAACGTGTTAAAGCAAGAAAAAATGAGAAAAAAAAAATGGAAGTTGCAAAAGTGAGGCGGTGGGATCAATTTCAATCCATTACCCTTATTATATATATATATATATATATATATATATACATATCCATTGCCATAGCATAATTAGTCTCACTTTGCAAAACACTTGAACACACAAATAGAGAGGAAAAACGTGCAGGAAGCAAAAAAAAAAAAAAAGGAAAGGGAAAGGAAAGGAAAAAAAAAGGAAGTAAAGCCTAGCACTCTCAATTCATCTCTCAATCGAAGTTTCTTCAAGGGTTTTTGTAAGATACTTTCTTTGCTTAAGTGGTAGGATTTCATGGTAATATTTATGCTTAAGTTATGCATGAAAAACCATAATATGAAAGATGTGGACAAGTCCACAAAGTTAGATATCTATGCCTTAGGACAAGTCCGAAGGGCACCGGCAAGCCGGAATGTGCAAGTATGTGTTTGTATGCTTTCTTTTGCGTAGTATTAACATGTTAAATCCAAGCATGGTATCTTACTGAGTATTCTTTATACTCATAATATCCTATACTAAAGTTTCGGATCCATAGTTGTGATGTTGGTGGAAGTCAGTCGGCATAGTCGAGGATGAGTTAAGGACAAGGTTACTTCGCATCGAAGTTTTGTTTTTGCATGTTTTGTTCGACTGCTTCATATATGTTTTTCTTATGGTATTGTATAAAAACATGTATAAGACATGATGTAATATGGTACCGGAAGTAAATTATGTAATTATATCTTCCATGTTATGTTAAGAGACATATTTATAGACTTATTTTCTTGGATGACAAAAGAGGCAGAATTCGGGCAGTTTCTGGGTCATTTTCAAAATGATATTTCCAACTCTATAGGCATCCGTTTGAGACTTTAAAAATACTACTGCGTTCCTCTTCGAGTTTTCTAAATATGGGCGCAAGAATCACGCAATTTGGATGTCTATGGCCTGAGATATGAATTTTTAAACGTTAAAGGGTCAATCTGGAATTTTCTGTGCAACACTACACTGTTTTCAGTAAAACGTCCATACTATATGAACTCGGAAAATTCTCATATTTTAACCTAGAAAACTAATTGAAATTATCTTTCTAATGCCGCAAATTTCATAGAAAACGGAGTTGCGATGAATTTTATAAAAATGGTTGAACCTACTGCCCCAACTAACCGTGGCTGCACCGAGTCCCCTTTTTGTAAAATAAAAATTTCACGTCGACATGCGCTTCTGCTGGCCATTATATTTTATGAGAAATATTTTATCAAATTGAAAATAAGTTTCTAACATGTAATACTTCTGTTTAAGAGTATTTACATGTACCAAAGGTAGAAACTATTATGATTTGTACGTGACCCTCGAAGCTTAAGTTCGGGGTGTCACGACTGCGTCTTTGTCATCTTTTGCCATCTCCGTGTCTTGTATAGTGTCAACAACTCAGGTTGAAAAGACATCAAGAAAGGAATTAGGTCAAAGATTTCTAGTATCGATGACCAATGTTAAACAAGATAAGTTGTCAGCTGAGGATGTTCGAATAGTCCGACACTATAAAGATGTTTCCAGAAGATCTTCTAGGTGTGCCACCAGACAGGCAAGTAGAGTTTGCCATCGACTTGGTACCAGGAGCAACACCTATGTCAAAGGCTCCATATCGTATGGCACCATTGGAACTGCAAGAGTTGAAGGTACAATTGAAAGAGCTTCTTGATAAGGGTTTCATTAGACCAAGTGTATCACCTTGGGGTGCACCGGTGTTATTTGTGAAAAAGAAGGATGGAACAATGAGGCTGTGCATTGACTACCGAGAATTGAATCGTCTTACTATAAAAAACAAATATCCACTTCCAAGAATAGAAGATTTGTTTGACCAGCTTAAGGGGGCTACAGTATTTTCAAAGATCGATCTAAGATCAGGATATCATCAATAGAAAATTAAGCCAGATGATATCCCTAAGACGGCTTTTAGGACGCGTTATGGGCATTATGAATTTTTGGTGATGCCTTTTGGATTAACTAATGTCCCGGCAGTATTTATGGATCTAATGAACAGAGTATTCCATGAATACTTAGATCAATTTGTCATAGTTTTTATTGATGACATCTTAATCTATTCGAAGAATAATGAGGAACACGAGAAACATCTCACGATTGTCTTGGAAACTCTAAGAAAAGAGAAGCTCTATGCCAAATTCAAGAAATGTGAATTCTGGTTGGATAAAATAGGTTTTTTGGGGCACGTAATCACAGCACAAGGAATTGAAGTAGACCCAACCAAAGTAGAAGCAGTGAATAATTGGGTAAGACCAACTAATGTTAGAGAAATACGCAGCTTCTTGGGATTGGCTGGTTACTATAGAAGATTTATCGAAGGATTTTCAAAGATAGCAGGACTATTGACCCAATTGACCCGTAAAGGGATAAAATTTCAATGGATAGAAAAATGTGAACAGAGCTTCCAAGAGCTGAAACGAAGATTAGTCACAGCTCCAGTCTTAACAATACCTGACGGACCAGAAGGATTCGTTATATACAGTGATGCTTCGAAACAGGGCATAGGGTGTGTTCTGATGCAGAAAGGAAAGGTGATAGCCTACTCTTCCAGACAATTGAAACAATATGAACAAAACTACCCAACCCATGATCTAGAGTTGGCTACGGTAGTTCATGCCCTTAAGATATGGCGTCATTACTTATATGGAAGTAAGTGTGACATTTATACTGATCATAAGAGTTTGAAATACTTTTTCACCCAAAATGAATTAAATATGAGACAGAGGAGATGGCTAGAGCTAGTAAAGGATTATGATTGCACTATCATTTACCATCCTGGTAAAGCTAATGTAGTAGCAGATGCTCTTAGCAGAAAGGCGGTTGAACAATTAGCAGTACTAATCACTATGCAGGACCAGTTGTTGAAGGATTTCGAAAATTTGCATCTAGAAGTAATTGCTCCACCAACCCAAACTATCACCAGGATAGCAGCTCTAATGATTCGACCAACACTTAGAGATCGGATAAGAGTAGCTCAGGATGGTGACTCTTTGCTGCAAAAGATTAAGTCCGAAGTTGGTACTACCAAGCGAAAGGATTTTAAATTGGGCAGTGATAAAGCCTTACTTTTTAAAGGAAGGTTGTGTGTGCCGAAAGATGAGAGATTGAGGAAAGAAATTCTGGAAGAAGCACACATAACTCCATATACTGCCCATCCAGGAGGTACAAAAATGTATCGTGATCTAAGGAATATGTTTTGGTGGAGAAATATGAAACGGTGCATAGGTCTTTTTGTCAGGAGGTGCCTGACTTGTCAACAAGTGAAAGCTGAACATCAGAAGCCATCTGGATTGTTGGAACCATTAACAATTCCACAATGAAAATGGGAGCATATAACTATGGATTTTGTTGTAGGTTTTCTAAAATCAACTAGGGGAAATGATTCTATGTGGGTGATAGTGGATCGGTTAACAAAGTCAGCTCATTTTCTACCTATAAGAATGAATTTCAGTATGGATCAATACGCGCGATTGTACATCAAAGAGGTCATCCGTTTGCATGGTATCCCAGCCTCAATTGTATCGGATAGAGATCCAAGATTCACCTCAAAATTTTGGAAAAGTTTGCAAAGAGCTATGGGAACCAAGTTAAACTTCAGTACAGCTTTTCATCCTCAAACTGATGGACAATCGGAGAGGACTACACAGACTTTGGAAGATATGCTGCGTGCCTGCGTCCTTGATTTAGGAGGCAGTTGGGAGAGTTATGTACCATTGGTAGAGTTTGCCTATAATAATAGCTATCAAACTACGATAAAGATGGCACCTTACGAAGCTCTCTATGGCAGAAGATGTAGGGCTCCTCTTTATTGGGATGAAGTAGGTGAACGAAGAGTTTTAGGACCCGAAATAATTGAGGAAACTAGTCGAGCGGTTGATAAAATAAGAGCTAGAATCAAGGCTGCCCAGGACCGACAAAAAAGTTACGCTGATAAAAGGAGAAAAGATTTAGCGTTTGACATTGGTGAGAAAGTATTCTTAAAAGTGGCACCGATGAAGGGAGTTCATCGCTTTGGAAAGAAGGGAAAACTTCGACCAAGATTCGTAGGTCATTTTGAAATTATACAGAAAGTTGGAAATACAGCCTATCGAATTGCTCTACCACCAGAATTGTCAGCAATTCATGATGTGTTCCACGTGTCGATGCTTCGACAGTATGTGCCTGATCAAAGTCATGTGGTTAGTTATCAACCATTGGATATCCAACAAAACATGACTTATGAGGAAAAACCAGTAGCAATATTGGATCGTAGAATCCAACAACTAAGAACAAAAGAAATTCCGTTAGTAAGAGTTCAATGGAGAAATCATAATGTCGAAGAATCAACTTGGGAAAGAGAAGAGGAAATCAAGACCAAGTATCCAGAACTTTTCAACTAAGTTTAAGGTAATTTCGAGGACGAAATTTTTTTTAAGGAAGGGAGGATGTAATGCTCCGAAATTTTATGCTCGTTTAAATTTTTAGAATAACAATTTAACTTTCAATATTCTATTGGCCAAAGGAAAAAGGGGGGGGGGCCACCTTTGTAGTGATTAATGCTAGAGGTAATTAATGAATGCATGCATGAAGTGCTAAATGTTGTGTATGAATGAAGTAGATTATTTTATAAGGACTTCAATTGACCAAATTTAATTTTGGGATACACTTTGCTAATAATGAAAGTTAGAGGGATTAGGTTATTATTTTTTTTTTTAGAAATGAGAGATTTCCTTTGTAAATCTAGAATTTGTGGCCACTTATTATCCTATAATCAAACCACATGTCATTACCATTATCAAACACTCATGCACTAAGCTAAAAACGTGTTGAAGCAAGAAAAAATGAGAAAAAAAAAAATGGAAGTTGCAAAAGTGAGGCGGTGGGATCAAATTCAATCCATCACCCTTATTATATATATATATATCCATTGCCATAGCATAATTAGTCTCACTTTGCAAAACACTTGCACACACAAATAGAGAGGAAAAGCGTGCAGGAAGCAAAAAAAAAAAAAAAAAAAAGGAAAGGGAAAGGAAAGGAAAAAAAAAGGAAGTAAAGCCTAGCACTCTCAATTCATTTCTCAATCAAAGTTTCTTCAAGGGTTTTTGTAAGATACTTTCTTTACTTAAGTGGTAGGATTTCATGGTAATATTTATGCTTAAGTTATGCATGAAAAACCATAATATGAAAGATGTGGACAAGTCCACAAAGTTAGATATCTATGTCTTAGGACAAGTCCGAAGGGCACCGGCAAGCCGGAATGTGCAAGTATGTGTTTGTATGCTTTCTTTTGCGTAGTATTAACATGTTAAATCCAAGCATGGTATCTTATTGAGTATTCTTTATACTCATAGTATCCTATACTAAAGTTTCCGATCCATAGTTGTGATGTTGGTGGAAGTCAGTCGGCATAGTCGATGATGAGCTAAGGACAAGGTTACTTCGCATCGAAGTTTTGTTTTTGCATGTTTTGTTCGACTGCTTCATATATGTTTTTCTTATGGTATTGTATAAAAACATGTATAAGACATGATGTAATATGGTACTGGAAGTAAATTATGTAATTATATCTTCCATGTTATGTTAAGAGACATATTTATAGACTTATTTTCTTGGATGACAAAAGAGGCAGAATCCGGGCAGTTTCTGGGTCATTTTCAAAATGATATTTCCAACTCTATAGGCATTTGTTTGAGACTCTAAAAATACTACTGCGTTCCTCTTCGAGTTTTCTAAATATGGGCGCAAGAATCACTCAATTTGGATGTCTATGTCCTGAGATATGAATTTTTAAACGTTGAAGGGTCAATCTGAAATTTTCTGTGCAACACTACACTGTTTTCAGTAAAACATCCATACTATATGAACTCGGGAAAATTCTCATATTTTAACCTAGAAAAGTAATTGAAATTATGTTTCTAATGCCGCAAATTTCATAGAAAACGGAGTTGCGATGAATTTTATAAAAATGGTTGAACCTACTGTCCCAACTAATCGTGGCTGCACCGAGTCCCCTTTTTGTAAAATAAAAATTTCACGTCGACATGCGCTTCTGCTGGCCATTATATTTTATGAGAAATATTTTACCAAATTGAAAATAAGTTTCTAACATATAATACTTCTGTTTAAAAGTATTTATATGTACCAAAGGTAGAAGCTATTATGATTTGTACGTGACCCTCGAAGCTTAAGTTTGGGGTGTCACAATTGCGTTTTTGTCATCTTTTGCCATCTCTGTGTCACGGAGATGGCTATCATTTGCTTCAATTTTTTTTAATTTAAAAAAAATTAGGCATTTATAATTTAATTTTTTTTTCACTTTATTTAAAAAATATATGTATTAGTATAATTTTTTTTTAATTTTTTTAATTTAGTTTTCGGTATTTTTATAATTGAATATTTAGGAAATATTTGATATTTTTTTTAACGAATTGTCTATTTATTATATATTAGATATTTTTATTAGTGTGAAGATTTTAAATTTTAAAATTATTTTAATTTAATTTTCGGTGTTGTTATAATTGAATATTTAGAAAATATTTAATATTTTTTTTGTCGAATTGTATATTTATTATATATTAAATATTTTTAGGATTAGAATAGGATATAAATAGTAACACGAAGATAAAAAAATTCAGAGGCATGTGCACTCTCGCACTGTGCGAGACATGTGCATTGTACTGTCTTGCACAGTGCGAGAGACGTGTCACGGAGATGGCATAGTCATCATCGTGACGGTCACAGAGATGACTCTCATTTTTTTCTAATTTAAAAAAAAAATAGGCATCTCTAAATTTTTTTTTTCACTTTATTTAACAAATATATATATATATATATTAGCATGATTTTTTTTTTAAATCTTCTTAATTTAATTTAGTTTTCGGTGTTTTTATAATTGAATATTTAGGAAATATTTGATATTTGGTTTGTCGAATTGTATATTTATTATATATTAGATATTTTTAGAATTAGGATACGATATATATAGTAGGTTTAACAGTAATTGTGAGACGCAAAAAAAAATATATATATTAGCGTAAAGATTTTAATTTTTTTAAAATTTTTTAATTTAGTTTTCGGTGTTTTTATAATTGAATATTTAGGAAATATCTGATTTTTTTTTTCACGAATGGTATATTTATTATATATTAAATATTTTTATTAGTGTGAAGATTTTAAATTTTAAAATTATTTTAATTTAATTTTTGGTGTTGTTATAATTGAATATTTAAAAAATATTTGATATTTTTTTTTGTCAAATTATATATTTATTATATATTTTTAGAATTAGGATAGAATATATATATATATATATATATATATATATATATATATATATATATATAGTAAAAGAAGAAAAAAAAGAAAAAGAGACAGTAGCCATCTCCGTGACCGTGAGATGGCTACTGTTAGCAATATTATTATTATTTTTTTCTTAAAAACTTATGTTTTCGCCTTCATTTACGGGTTTAATTCGAAATATAAAACGAAGTCGAAATATTACATTCTTAATATCATTTTGAAGAACTCACGGCCTAATATTTCATGACATTAATGGTGTGTGAAACTGCCAATCGTAGCAAAAGTTACGTTACATCAAAGTACGCTGTTCCAAACTAATATTTCGAAAATTTCGATAACAAATTAACTTTACAAATTCTTCGACGATTCTACGCTAGCCGAATCCATAAATCTTCTATATTCTCTCGAAACTCATTTCGAAAACTATATCGCAGATATATTGAATGATGTAAATGAATATCGAAAATAGTTAAACAGACGTCAAAGGCGTGTGTTAAAAAAACGTATAACTCGTTTTTCAAATATATTACTTATATTTTTGTCTTCGCTCATTACGGAACATCAAACGAAGTCGAAATATTACATTCTTAATATCATTTTCAAGTACTCACGGCCTATTATTTCACAACGTTGATGGTGTACGAAACGGTCAATCGTAGCAAATGTTACGGCGCGTCAAAGTAGAACAAATATTTCGAGAATTTCGATAACAAGCTAATTTTAAAAATTCCTAAATGATTGTATGCTGATCGAATCGATAAATCTTCTATATCGAAGTCGAAATATTATATTCTATATTAAGAATATAATATTTCGACTTCGTTTGAATTTTTAAATATAGATTGTTATCAAAATTCTGAGACGCAAAAAAAAATATATATTAGCGTGAAGATTTTAATTTTTTTAAAATTTTTTAATTTAGTTTTCGGTGTTTTTATAATTGAATATTTAGGAAATATCTGATTTTTTTTTTTTAAGAATGGTATATTTATTATATATTAAATATTTTTATTAGTATGAAGATTTTAAATTTTAAAATTATTTTAATTTAATTTTTGGTGTTGTTATAATTGAATATTTAGAAAATATTTGATATTTTTTTGTCAAATTATATATTTATTACATATTTTTAGAATTAGGATAGAAAAAGAGAAAAAAGAAAAAGAGACAGTCACGGAGATGGCTACTGTTAGCAATATTTTTTTTTCCTAAAAAATATATGTTTTCGCCTTCATTTACGGGCTTAATTCGGGATATCAAACGAAGTCGAAATATTACATTCTTAATATCATTTTGAAGAACTCACGGCCTAATATTTCAAGACATTGATGGTGTGTGAAACGGTCAATCGTAGCGAAAGTTATGTTACGTCAAAGTATGCTGTTCCAAACTAATATTTCGAAAATTTCGATAACAAACTACCTTTACAAATTCTTCAACGATTCTACGCTAGTCGAATCCATAAATCTTCTATATCCTCTCGAAACTCATTTCGAGAACTATATCGCAGATATATCGAATGATGTAGATGAATATCGAAAATAGTTAAACGGACGTCAAACGCGTGTGTTAAAAAAGACGTATAACTCGTTTTTCAAATATATTATTTATATTTTTGTCTTCATTGTCAGGCTCATTACCGAACATCAAACGAAGTCGAAATATTGCATTCTTAATATCATTTTCAAGTACTCACGGCCTATTATTTCACGACGTTGATGGTGTGAGAAACGGTCAATCTTAGCAAATGTTACGGCGCGTCAAAGTAAAACTAATATTTCGAGAATTTCGATAACAAGCTAATTTTAAAAATTCCTAAATGATTGTACCCTGATCGAATCGATAAATCTTCTATATCGAAGTCGAAATATTATATTCTTTATTAAGAATATAATATTTCGACTTCATTTGAATTTTTAAAGTTAGATTGTTATCAAAATTCTGAGACGCAAAAAAAAAAATATATATATATATATATTAGTGTGAAGATTTTAATTTTTTAAAAAATTTTTAATTTAGTTTTCGGTGTTTTTATAATTGAATATTTAGGAAATATCTGATTTTTTTTTTTTTTACGAATGGTATATTTATTATATATTAAATATTTTTATTAGGGTGAAGATTTTAAATTTTAAAATTATTTTAATTTAATTTTTGGTGTTGTCATAATTGAATATTTAGAAAATATCTGATATTTTTTTTGTCAAATTATATATTTATTAAATATTTTTAGAATTATGATAGAATATATATATGTATATATATAGTAAAAGAAAAAAAAACAAAAAAAGAAAAAGAGACAGTAGCCATTTTCGTGACACGGTTACGGAGATGGCTACTGTTAGCAATATTTTTTTTTTTTTAAAAACTTATATTTTCGCCTTCATTTACGGGCTTAATTCGGGATATCAAATGAAGTCGAAATATTACATTCTTAATATCATTTTGAAAAACTCACGGCCTAATATTTTACGACATTGATGGTGTGTGAAACGGCCAATCGTAGCGAAAGTTACGTTACGTCAAAGTACGCTGTTCCAAACTAATATTTCGAAAATTTCGATAACAAACTACCTTTACAAATTCTTCGACGATTCTACGCTAGCCGAATCCATAAATCTTCTATATCCTCTCGAAACTCATTTCGAGAACTATATCGCAGATATATCGAATGATGTAAATGAATATCGAAAATAGTTAAACGGACGTCAAACGCGTGTGTTAAAAAAGACGTATAACTCGTTTTTCAAATATATTATTTATATTTTTGTCTTCATTGTCAAGCTCATTACGGAACATCAAATGAAGTCAAAATATTGCATTCTTAATATCATTTTCAAGTACTCACGGCCTATTATTTCACGACGTTGATGGTGTGCGAAACGGTCAATCGTAGCAAATGTTACGGCGCGTCAAAGTAGAACTAATATTTCGATAATTTCGATAACAAGCTAATTTTAAAAATTCCTAAATGATTGTAGGCTGATCAAATCGATAAATTTTCTATATCATTTAGATTTCGTTTGAATTTTTAAAGTTAGATTGTTATCAAAATTCTGAGACGCAAAAAAAATATATATATTAGCGTGAATATTTTAATTTTTTTAAAATTTTTTAATTTAGTTTGCGGTGTTTTTATAATTGAATATTTAGAAAATATCTGATATTTTTTTTACGAATGGTATATTTATTATATATTAAATATTTTTATTAGTGTGAAGATTTTAAATTTTAAAAGTATTTTAATTTAATTTTTGGTGTTGTTATAATTGAATATTTAGAAAATATTTGATATTTTTTTTGTCAAATTATATATTTATTATATATTTTTAGAATTAGGATAGAATATATATATATATATATATATATATATATAGTAACACGAAAAGAAGAAAAAAAAGAAAAGAGAAACAGTCACGGAGCTCCGTGACACGGTCACGGAGATGGCCTAGGCTTCAAAGGAAGTTTTAATATTTTTTTTTTATTTTACTTAAAATATATATAATATATTCATTTTTTTCTCCAACAACACGACGCCGTTTTAGGAAACGATACAAAATGTCAACACGTGGCAAAAAAAACTGGCTCTTTTATATTGTTAGGATACTTAAAATATATCTAATATATTCATTTTTTTTCCCAACAACACGACGCCGTTTTAGAAAATAATACAAAATGTCAACATGTGACAAAAAAAAAACTGGCTCTTTTATATTGTTAGAAAATTAATCTTTACCGTTAGAAGTAACTAAATTAAAGTATAGGCAAACTTCTCAACCTTAGCCAAGCACAAAATCAATTGAAAGGAAATCTCAAGCAAATAAATTTTTCTCATTAGTGAGCAGTAATCATTTTGTATTCCATCAAAACCGTCCATTCCAGGTTAATTATACCCAAAAGTTTGCTAATTTGGACTCTATCTCTTCTGTACTTTTCAGTTTCTCCATTCGTCCATTTATATATGTCGATTTTCCTTATTTTCATATTCCATTTATATAGTCTTGTTTATTAATTGAGAATGTTTTGATTTGTTTATTTACTAATATATCTTTATTTAATTTATCTAGATATAACAATTTTTTTCACTTAATCTTGAAATTATACAAATATAAATAAAGATAAATTAGGAAAGTTTTTGACAAAAATTACTTTTTTAATAACGTTAAATAAAATTTTTTAATTCGTGTAAAAAATAAAATCAGTCTATATAAATGGGACAGATAAAGTATATACTCAAAATATTTAGACCCTATCTGATCCACATTATTTATAGAATGAAAATAAAAAATATAGTCGTTATGAACTTTATACAAAAAATAAAAAGTATAAAATAATAATTGAATATAATTGATAATAATCATATATTTTTTTTTTATAGAGAAAAAATGAAAATTAAGCGGGATCTTAATAAACCAATGACCAAATATCGGCCCAAAATGTTTACGGTAGTCGGCAGACCTAGGATTCTCTTTTCCACCAATCCCGCCATTCCGTCGTGTCAACTCTAAGGATCTGACACATCACGAACTGCTTTGACTCTCTAGGAAATGATACTTTAAAATTAAGCCGACATAATATAGTAATGAAATATTTTTATACTTAAAATAAGCATACTTAACGCAAAAGTAGTATATTTTATAATATTAAAATTAGCATACTTTATTTTAATATCAAAAGTAAATAAGAACCAAAAAAAAGTAGTATATTTTATAATTTTTTGACAAAGATAGGGATTATTATTAAAATTGTGCTAATGGGAAAGACTCATTTGAATAAAAAAATATTATTTAAATGAGTTCCATCTCCCATATGAGAGGAGTGAATATTCTTATATATACTTTTTGAGTAAAGTCAAATCAACACTTTGATTGACACTATGATTGACACCCTCTCACATGGGAGGTGGATCCTGCGAGAATAGAATAATATTTTTCTCCCCCATGTGAGGGGGGAGTGTCAACCACGGTGTCAATCGTGGTGTTCAAGTTGCATGGTCCTTTTTTTTTTGTTCTTATTTACTTTTGATATTAAAATAAAGTATGCTAATTTTAATATTATAAAATATACTACTTTTGCGTTAAGTATGCTTATTTTAAGTATAAAAATATTTCACTACTATATTATGTCGGTTTAATTTTAAAGTATCATTTCCTAATTCTAACTTATTTTACTCAAAATGAAAGACAGATTTTCGCTTTTCAAAAATCACCCAAATTAGATCGGATTTGAATTAAATTGACATATTTGTAAGATTTCTAAAGTTTAACCCATTTCCAATAGGATAAATCTCCTTGTATAGAGTCTGTTCAAATGACTCTGTACAAATAGCATGATCCTTTCTAATATTAGAATCAAGAATAGGGAGCTACTATATGTACAACCCCCTATATACAGAGGGACGTCGAGCTGGCGCCCTCCCATAGGTGGGGGCTGACAATGGCCTTTTCCTCAAGAATAAGACAATTACTTTGATTATTGATTTTAGTTGAAGAATCGAAATGTAATTCAAATTTAGTATTCTTTTATTAAGGGTCCGTTTGATAGGTGAATGAAATTTGGATGGAAAGGAAATGAATTGTATGAAATTGAATTGACTAGAATTTGTTTTGGAGGAAAATGTAATTAATGGTGTTTGATTGGTATAATTTTTCAATTAATCCGTTTGACTTTATTTTTCATGCAAATTGTTATTTGTTGGGATAAATTTTTTTACAATCTGTATTAAAATTTGTTTGGATTGCTAAAAAGTAAAAAAAAAAATTTAAAAAATTTTCATAAATTTTTTGTGTTCGTTTGATTTTATTTTTCATACAAATTGTCAATTAAATGAATACATTTTTTTACCATTCAATTTAGAATATGTTTTCATTGACAAAAGGTATAAAAAAAAGGGCAAAAAAAAAAGAAAGATGAAAAATTATTTTCCCACCGAAATCATGAGAAAATAAAAGTGGAGAATGATGCTTCACTGTGTTGTACCTAGAATTTTAGTGGAAATAAATTCCATGAAATTGTTTGACAATCAAACACCACAAATTGGGTGGAGTTGCACAAATTTTTCATTTCTAACCACTTTTCTACCCTATCAAACACACCCTAAGTTCCTACTGAGTCGAGATTAAAATTAAATTTTTAGTAATTTTTATAAAAATTGATAAAATGTATAATTGAAAAATTGTTGGTTTAATAAAATATGTGATTAAAATTAATTGTTAATTTAACTTAGATTAAAATTTGAATTTTAATTCCTATCAAACCGAGGCTAAACGTTTGAGTAAATTGTCATGTAATTTAATGTAAATAATTTTTGGATAACACAAAATTTTATTTTATTTTTTTAATATCTCAATTAAATTAGTCATTAAGAAAATTTAAATTAACATCTATTTAAAATTAATTTGCTAATTATAAACATTTTTCTATTTAAATTAAATGAAGAATTATTCATTTTTGTTATAGAATAATTTTGTACAGAATACTGTACTGCCGCCAGAATAAAGTGAATGTGTGGAGCCCTTCAATGATAAAATATTACCAAATAATACCTCCAACATGTTGTGTGCGTCGGTACTACCTGTACACCAAGACTAACTGTTCAATGAAATAAAGTGAATTCTGTCATTCTGGCCGCTACTTCATCGGTTTCATCCTCATCACTTCCTCTACATTCTACAGAACACACACTCCCTATCTCTCACCGTCACCATCAAGGAAAATGGCAGATGCGAACCTAGAGACAGCTCGACCGGAATCCACCCAGCAGTCGCCGTTAACGGCGGAGACAGTTCCGCTCACAACTCCATCACCGCCAGAATCTGCTTTTGTAAAAGAAACTGAGCCACCACTGGCGTCGTTGGCTCTTGCATCAGAGAAAGAGGCGCCACCACCAAGTGAACCTCCACTCACAGTCGAGGAGAGGCTCAAAGAAGCCGTTACTGTTATAGAAACAGAGACCCCTCTATCCGTCACCTCCACTGAAAAAGAAACTATCCCAACACCACCAGTATCACAGCCTCTAGCTGCGGCACTGGAAGTGCCACAAGAATCTGAATCACCATCTCGGAAAGAAGTAGTAGAACCCGAAAAATCAAAGCCAATGGAAAAGAAAAAAGCTCCAGAATCAATGGTTTCTTTCAAAGAAGAGAGCAATATACTATCAGATCTCTCAGATTTCGAGCGCAAAGCATTAGAAAAATTCAAAACCCTCGTCCAGGAGGCACTTAACACCGGCGTTTTCACCTTGGCATCGCCGTCAGATACCTCGAATTTACCAGAAATATCCATTTGGGGCGTGCCCTTACTAAAAGACGATACGAGTGATGTGATATTGCTGAAGTTTCTACGAGCACGAGACTTTAAGGTGAAAGAATCTTTCACCATGCTGAAAAAACACTATAAAATGGCGAAAAGAAATCAATATCGACGAACTGATTAAGGAAGATTTGGGAGATGATCCTGAAAAAGTTGTATTTATGCACGGTCAAGACAAGGATGGGCACCCAGTGTGTTATAATGTGTACGGGGAATTTCAGAACAAGGAATTGTATGCAAGAACATTTGGGGACCACGAAAAAAGAACGAAATTTTTGAAATGGAGGATACAGTTTCTTGAAAGGAGTATAAGGAAGCTGGATTTTTCTCCTGGTGGCATTAACAGTATCTTTCAAATTAGTGATCTCAAGAACTCCCCTGGACCAGGGAAAAGGGAGCTTCGCATTGCCACTAAACAGGCATTGCAGGTTCTGCAGGACAATTATCCTGAGTTTGTGACAAAACAGGTATATTAATAGTTATAACCAATTTATAGAAATCTCGTGTAATGATCTGTCTTTGAAATGTGGGTGTTCGAAAGGGGATTGATTTAAGAATTAAGTCACTGGTTTTGTGTGCTCATCCTACGTTTTGAGCGATAAAAAATAGAATCTTGGAAGTCAAAAATTTGTTTGCACTAGTATGAATACATAAATGAGAACATTAATGTTGTTCCTATTGTCTGTTTAGGATTTAGGTGAAGGACATTGGTTTTAATTCATTTAAAGGAAATATAAAATGGTTTAAACATTTTTGGGATGTTTGGCATAGTGAATTCGAGGTGTTATGGAATAAAAAAAGATGCTTGTGTTTTGTGGTGATTTATAAGGTCGACTAATCAACTTACATTGATTTGCCCAATTTAATGTTTTAACTTAAGCAATTGCTTGTGGCTTTTTTAAGGTGTTCATCAATGTTCCTTGGTGGTACTTGGCTTTCTACACGATGATGAGTCCCTTCTTGACCCAGCGGACAAAAAGCAAGTTTGTGTTTGCTAGCCCATTGAGAACTCCTGAAACTCTATTCAAGTATGTAAAATTTTTGTATTTTCACTGAAAATTATTGCTTTTATACTATGTTTTTTCGTTGGTTGCATAATTTGGTTGATTACTGGTGACACAGGTACATATCTCCTGAGCAAGTACCTATTCAATATGGTGGCCTTAGTGTAGATTTCTGTGAATGCAACCCGGAGTTCACTGTTGATGATCCAGCCACGGGGATTACTGTAAAACCAGCAACCAAGCAGACCGTAGAAATTATAGTTAATGAGGTTCAGTTACTAAGTACTTGTGTTTTTCTTTTGTATTTTCTTGAAATTCAACTGCAAATGAGGGAGTCACTTAACTTATACCAGTGCTGAAATTTTTTCCTCCAGATTAGTCAAGTTTTATATTAAGGGAAATGTTGACATAGTGTGGTGGGGGGAGGGGGTGTCCTTAAGAAGATTGAGATTTTTCCTTTTTCATATATTTTTGTTACTTTTGGAAAAAGCAGATTTCAAAGTAAAACTAGTCTAAGTGTGTTTTTGATCTGTTGGACAATAAAAATGTTGCGCTAACAGATTCTCTTGGTGTGTCTTATATTAGGTTAGCCATGTCGGCATTTCTGTTCATTAGCAGAGGTAGACGTAGTGCTTAAATAGAAACAAGAATGAAGGTTCAATGATTAATTTAGAAAAAGAAAAGGTTTAGTGACCAAAGTGAAGCGACACTACTAAGTACTAACAGTATTTTTAACCCGAAGATGATATGACACGCATCGTTGTGATGTTTTTACATGGGAAATGAAAGATTAAATTGTTCCCCTTATAATTTGGTATCTGATTGATCTGCAGAAATGTATTATTGTTTGGGAGCTTCGGGTGGTCGGCTGGGAAGTGAGCTACAGCGCTGAGTATGTGCCTAATACTGAAGGTGGCTATATTGTAATAATAGAGAAGGCGAGGAAGATGGCCCCCGCAGACGAGCCTGTAGTCTCTAACAGTTTTAAAATTATCGAGCTAGGTAAGATACTGCTCACTGTCGACAACCCTACAGCAAAGAAGAAGAAGCTGCTTTACCGATTCAAGGTCTTTCCCTATGATAATTAATGATCCTTAACTGTCTAGTGTTACTTTCAACTTAGCATCAAATTATGGGTATTCTGAAAATTTCTCGCGTACCATCCTTATCTCTGAAGTCAGGATATCGTGTCTTTGTGCTGTTGATAGAATGATGTTTTTGGGTTGATAGTCACTTTCTATTTGCGAGTTTTTTTTGTGCATTTTCACCTGTAGCTGGTCAGTCTGTCTATAGATTGACTTAGCATGTGTGTTAGAGATGGTTTAAAGTAGTAATGCTTGCCGAGAGAATGTAATAGTACAATTGTAGAACTCTGGTTCGGAATTTTTCAGTTTTATGTTGTATATTTGTGTTGTGTTAATTTTACTTTTCATGTTATACATTTTGTTGCCTTATTTATTTATTATCACAAGTGAACGATATCATAGCAAGTAATATAGTGAACCTTTGAGTCCAGATTATTGTTCCCACGATGATTATCCTTTAGCACTTAATCTAATTTTTCTAACCTGTGTTTGATGAAAGCAAATAAAGAATTATATGTTGTTGTAATTTTTTTGGTTTGAATACTTGAAATTAATTAAAATGCATACAAAGATTGATTGAGAATTCAAATAATGAATGGACATCAGGGCAGAACAATTTCACCTATCGATTACCTTTGAGTCTCAATTTAAGATTCAAAAGTCTAATGTAATGTTTAATCGAATTCTTTTGTTGTATTAAATTTATCTATCTTGAGTTCTCATCGAATTTATTTAACTAATTCAATCACGTATTTCTATCCGAATCAATTTTAGTCAAATGAGATATTAGTTATAAGAATTCATATATGATCGCAATAATCATTATATATATCTCTACACATTTTACTAATTTAACGAATTTTACTATATGATCTAAATCTAAATCTCAAGCTCAACTCTTGATTCATAAAAAATTCACAAAATCATCAAATTAGTGATCAAGTAATTAAATGCATTATTTTCATAGCAAAATCAACACGTGTAAGATAAAAGAACAAGAATCTTGAATAAGAGAAATAAAATGTTTAAAGTAGATTGCATTGTTCGTCTTAATAAGAAATTTAACCAATCATAATGAGAGAGGAAGAAATAAGAGGTTGTTATTGAATAAATCACCGGGTTTTCAATATAGAAGCAAAAAAAAAAAGAGATTAATCTTGTATCAAGATCTTCTTCATCTTCTAATCAATGCTTCAAAACTTGAATTTCTTAATGTTTCTCCCTTGAATTGAGCTCTTCAATCTTCAGTTGTATTCTCTCTGTCTCAATGTGTGGAACCTCCTCAAAAGTGTCAAAAACTTGTATTTATACTCATTTCGACGTTTGCGTCAAATGTAAAGTTTTTATGGGCTTCAAAATGAGCAAAAAGCGTACCCTAGATACACCCAGGACGCGCCTCGCAGTGTCGCGACTCTGGATGGTGTGATTTGGTAGCACTTCGTGGCACCACCTTTTGGGTGAAACTTAGCACTGTGCATCCTTGAGTATTTTTATCATAACTTTCTCTCTCAATATTCGATTGAGGCAATTCAAATGGGTTATAAAGATAACTCAAAGGCCTACAATTTTACTAGAAATAGCTCTTTTGCAATTCGAATATTTACTAGGCCAAAAACAGGTCTCAATCTTGAGCTAAAAATCTAGAACATCCTTGAGCGGTTGAAAATTGATTTGTGAAAATATTTTGATTGTATTTAACTTCTTTTGACTTCTAATTGCATCCGATTGACTCCTAGTATTCTTGAATCTTCCTTTTGAGGCCCGACACAACATTTAAATATTTACACTCTAGTCCCCAAACTTTGAATCTTGTCTCTTTTCACGATTTATCGCTTATTTCTTTCAATTCAACTTCCGTTCAGCGAGTTTCATATAATAACACATTATATAATAAATTAGGCTGTAATTTCAATAAAAAGCTACGAAATGTCCATATTTTAGAGTCCGAATAAATATATAAAATACACTTGTCAAACACTCCAAACTTAAAACATTTGTTTGTACTCAAACAAAATCGTAACCTAATTTAATAAACGCACAAACATGCAAAGAAATTCTTTTTATTTCTTCGTTGATACCTTGTCGTTTTGTCTCAGGATTGAAAACATTATATAACATTTGTTAACGGCTTCAAAATCACAATGCAATAGTTAAACTTCCATTTATCCAATGCAAAATGGGTATATGTATGTGAAGAATCAAGTATAACTCTGTACATTCACAAGTTGGTTCAATTCCAAACCCTAAATGGTCAATTATCTAATTTCTTCGCTCGTGAGATTATTAATTCCTTACACCACTTTAATTTGGTTTAGTCTAATCGGTAACGTCAGCAATTTATTTACGTGATAATTCTCCCAATTATGAGTGTTTCTACAATTAAGTTTATACCTAGTTATTCAAACTCATTAGTTATCTGAGTCCCCAACAATCAACTCTTTTTTTGCTCAATTTTGACCTCACCATTTTTCTTCTTTTTAACTCCTGTAGTGTGCTTTGGGTCGGAAGCTCCCCAATTTTTGAATACCAAACATTACCAGGTTTCAAGATACCCCTGCAAACTTACTAACTCGAGTAAAAAAGGCGCGGGTGTAAGGCCTAACTGAATAATTGCAATGCTTATTTTCTATAAAAAAAAAAAAAAATTAAAGGGGTTAGATCCCTAGCTTCGGTCATCACCAAGCTTATATCAGAAAGTCAAAGACACTCTACATAATCTTTTTCACATGCATGGAATCACCACAATCTTAAATCATTCTTTCACCGGCTAGAACACAGTAAATTATTATATATATATATATATATATATATATATATATATATATATGTGTGTGTGTGTGTGTGTGTGTGTGCGTGCGTGCGTGTGTGTGTGTGTGTTCGCGCTTGCTTAATATGATTAAAATATTAAAACAAGCACACAAACACAAAAATATTAAACAAATGAAATAATTGATAAAAACAATTCCCCAAACTTAAAATACACACTGTCCCCAATGTGAAAATAAATATATAGGAGGGTTAGGACTTCCTTGAGTACATCAGTTTGTGTCATTGCCATTGCTCTGGTGAGGTAGATAAATGTTGACTTTCTAATCACGTTGTTGCCTACACATTTGAGAATCTTCCTACAAACAACACAATGAGAATGTTACATCAATAAAATAAACAATCATAAAACTAAGTAATAAGAAATGGATAGAACTTGATTTGCCTCCCAAGAAACACTTCTTTAAAATCATTAGCTTGAATTTTTGCTATGATTGATTATGGTGGCTCGAACCAAATTATTTCATCCTTTCATTTTCTATAAATTTATTTAATACACCATTTCTTTACTCTCCAAATTTTGATATTTCCTTTCGCATCTCTATCGAGAAGTCCACCAAAATTTGATTTTCTTTTCTGATACCTTAATTGATCAGGCGTCACTACTTCATCAATTCTATAGCAAACTTTGATGTTGGAAGGTTGCTCATATTGAGTGTAAATATTGAAGATCTCTTGCTTGTCTTCTACCCTCAATATTAGCTCATCATTCTTCATATCAATCAGGGTTCAACCCGTTGCTAACAATGACCGACACAATGTAACTGGAATGTCTCGATCTTTTGGTATGTCTAACACAATTAAGTCCACATGAAATATTAAATTTCATGCTTTTATGAGCATATCCTCAACTTTGCCACGTGACCTTGAAATTGTTCTTTCAGCCATTTGTAGCATTGTTGATTTGATTTTATCCAATCTCAATTTCCTGTAAACAGAATATGACATTAGATTTATACTAGCACATGTGTCACACAATGCATTAATAGAACAAGAATTTTCAATTGAAATTGGTAAAGTAAAACTTTCTGGATCTATCAACTTGGGAAGCAATTTGTTTTGTACTCTTGCACTACTTTCCTCTGAATGCCACAATTTAAACTCGGAAAGTTTTCTTTTCTTTGTCAACATCTCTTTCAATAATTTTGTATAGTTAGGAATTTGTAATATTGCATCAATAAACGAAATATTGATCTGAAACTTCTTGAGAACATCGGAAATTCTTCAAATTTTGTGTCTTGTTTGTTCTTCTTAAGCCTTTGATAAAAATGAATGAGGCACATAAATTTTGACTAGACTTGATGCCTTGATAGTAGATGTTTATGTACTTTCTTCATTCTCAATTGAGGTTGGTGCATATTTTTTTTCCATTGTAGCCTCGTCAACTTTTTCCTGGTCATCTTTTATTTCTGGATTTTTCACAATAATCTCTGGTAATTGTACCCCACTCCTTATAGTTATATCATGAATATTTTCCTCCAGTGACTTCTTTTGAAGTCTTTGTGAAAATGGAAGTGAAGGTACATATGTTTTAACGTTTACAGGAGCCCTGGGTGGACCTTTTCCACTACCCTTATTGTTATCACTTGTTCCTTAGGATTTGTCATTGTATTGCTTGGTAATGATCTCTGTGGACATTCTGCAAGTTGTTGAGCTATCTAACCAATTCATGTCTCCAACTTCTAGATAGATACTTGCTGATTTTGAAAATTAGTATCAATTTGTTGGAATACTTTGTATATTTTCTGCACATATTGATGAAACATCTCCCCCAAACTTGGTATTATCTCGTGCTGAAAATTATTCCCATATGTATTGAAATTACATGAACCATTTTGAATAAAGATTACTTGTTCCTCTGAAGAAGCAAGCGTTAAGCAATTTTTTGTAGTGTGATTTCTTCCACAATTCTCACACGCTAAACTGGCCATCACTGTATTTGCTCCATGTGTTTACAATTTTACAAGTAACTCCACATGCTTTATAAAAATAGCAATTTGTGCATCGTTGGAAGCCGTGCTGTCTAATTCATAAATTTCAACTATCTTCTGTGGTACTACTCTTTCTGATAAGAACATTAAATGTGTAGTGTCAGTTAACTCGAACAAGTCTAGGCATTGTTGAACTGATTTACTGATGATCGATCCACTAGTCGATGAATCCACATGAGATTTTGACACTGGTGAAAGTCCGGTGTAGAAGTATTGCACTTAATTACCTATGGCGATCCCATGATTTGGACACTTTCTCGCGAGCTCTTTAAATCTATTCAATGCTTCATGATAACTTTCCACATCTCTTTGTTGGAATGTTTGAATTTTCAATCGATTTTTTGCTACATCACTGGTGGAAAGAATTTATTGCAAAATTTTCTAATCAATTCTTCCCATGTAGTAATGTTTCCATGAGGTTCAACATCTAACCACTCTAAAGATGCAACCCTCAATGTCTAATGAAATAAACACAACATGATATCATCTTCATTTACTCATGGAGCATGGAAGTTCTGACAATTTCTGAGAAATCTGGAAATATGTGTTCGAATTTTCATGAGGTAGACCATAAAATTGGAGAGTGTTGCTAGTTAAGTTGATCTAATCTACCCTTATTTGAAAGTTGTTCACCCCAAAATCTGGATATACTATACTGGAGCGCTCGGGCCTGCTATGGGCTTCAAGAGCATTGAGACCGACAAGTCCACTTCATTTATTTCCCCTCGCTCATGTTGCTGATTTTGTGGTGCCGCTACTCTTATGATTACTTGTCTAATTGGCTGTAGGAATATGACTGTTTTGATTGTCATCCATTTGATTATACTGTTTTTGTTTGTGTTCTCCACGTCTTCGTCTAAAAGTACGTTCTATTTTCAAATAAAATGATTCAAGATCATCGCCTTAGGCACAGAGCATACAATGAACACCTTTTTTTCCTGTAAATAAAAGAAAATAACAATTAAAAATAGAATAAATTGAGACTAAAAGTAAATAGTCCCAGCAACAGCACCAAAATTTTTTTGCATTTTTTCTATCACAAGTATATGGTATCGTAGTAAGTAATATAGTTTACACTTGAGTCCAGATTATCGTTCCTACGAGGACTATACTTTAGCACTTAATTTAATTTTTCTAACCTCTATTTGATGGAAGCAAACAAACAATTATATGTTGTTGGGATTTTTTTGTTTAAATACTTGAAATTGATTAAAATGCACGCAAAGATTGATTGAGAATTCAAATAATGAATGGATATTAGGATAGAACAATTTCACCTATTGATCATATTTAAGTCTCAATTCAAGATTTAAAAGTCTAATGTAGTGTTCGATCGAATTCTTCTATTGTATTCAATTTACCCTTCTTGAATTCTCATTGAGCCTATTTAACTAATTTAATCTCATACCTCTATGCGAATTAAATTTAGTCAAAAGAGATATTAATTCTAAGAATTCATATATAATCGCAATAATCAGTATAATTATCTCTACATGTTATACTAATTTACCGAATTTTTAGTATATGGTCTAAATTTCAAACTCACTTCTCGATTCGTAAAAGATTCACAAAATAATCAAATTAGTAATTAAATAATTCAATGCATTAAACTCTTAGCAAAATCAACACATGTAAGATAAAAGAACAATGATCTTGAATAAAATAAATGAAGGGTCTCAAGTAGATTACATTGTTCACCCTAATAAGAAATTTAGCTACTCATAATGAAAGAGGAAAAACAGGAGGTTGTTATTCAATACATCATCGAATTTTGAATATAGATATAGAAAAAGAGATTAATTTTGAACCAAAATATTCCAATCAATGCTTCAAAATTTGAATTTCTTGATGTTTTCCTCCCTTGAATTGCGCTCTTCAATATCTAATTGTATTATCTCTGTCTCAATGTGTGGAACCCTCCTCAAAAGTGTCAAAAACTTGTATTTATACTTCTTCCCACTTTTGTGTCGAATTTAGAGTTTTTATGCGCTTCAAAACGGGCAAAAAACATACCCTAGATATACCCAGGCTACGCCTCGAGGTATTGCGACTCTGTAATATTTTGATTATATTTCACTCCTTTTGATTTTTAATTGCACCCAATTGACCTATAATATTTTTGAATCTTCATTTTAAGGTCCACACAACTTTTAAGTATTTACACTCTAGTCCCCAAACTTTGGATCTTGCGTCATTTCGCCGATTTACTGTTTCTTTCTTTCAATACCACTTTCATTCATCGAGTTTCAACTAATAAAACATTATATAATAAATCAGGCTATGATTTCAATAAAAGAACTATGAAATGTCCATAATTTAGAGCCCCAATAAGTATATAAAATGCACTTATCACCTTCATTGACATGTTTGATATCTTTTTGTATTGAGTTTGATATATTTGCAATTACTAGTATGGAGTTGAACGGAACAACGAAAATGTTGTAATTTTTTTTTTCAATAATATAATAATATGTTATTTGGAATTATCAAAAAAACATATATGAGTGTACTAAGTAAGTGCAAAAGCAACCGTAATAAGAAAGGGAAAATTTCGCCCTCATTCTCAGGAACTTGAGGAAAAAACATTGTTTTAGGCGATCGCCTGAATTTGTACTGGGCAATCACCTAGGACAATTTTCTTGAATTTTCCTTTTTTTTTCTTTCGGTTGTTTTTGCATTTAATACACCTGTGTGTATTTGTTGATCATTCTAAATAACTTATTATTACATTATTAAGCAAAACTAAATTAATCCCTTTGTTCAACTATATAATAATCACATATTCAAATTAGCAACACTCATGCGTAAGGATTATATATTTTTCTATTTGAATTTAACCATAGTGTAATTTCACAAAGTATCATCGAAATTTCAGATAGTATAATAGTTTTCAATTATTTATTTCTTGTGATAATATTGGTGAAAACACACAAACAAATGTTATGTGTTCATAAGTTCCTCAAACTCGTTTAGCACTAATATGACATTGTGCTCATCCTATTCGTTGAACTTTTAAAAAAGAAATTCTAACTCTCTATTGAGATGGCATGACTTCGAAGTTCATCTAGGAGAAGTTTTTCCAATATCTTTGTTACTTTTAAAGATATTTGTACTTAATACTAAACTCCATTAAAAGTTTAAAGCTCAACCTTCTTTGAGTAACAACCAGAATGATATAATATGGATAGAGTTCTCACGAAAATTATAATGCTAAAACTATCTACTTATCGAATAACTTTTGTTACCAATTGAATATGTGGATTATTGTTTTAGTAATTACAGGCAGAGTTGCCATCATTAGCGAAACTTTTTAGTTTAAAAGTTTCAACCATATCCTACTCGAATTAAATATTACTAAGTCCTTGTTTGAGCTACTTTTTTTTTTTTAAAAATAATTTATTTTCAATAAAATAATTTTACACGCAAATCAATTTTTTTCTTATTTTTTAACCATACATTCTGCAAAAAATAAAAAAATTAAAAAAATCACTATTTTAAAATACCTTTTTTCCAAAATGGGGCTCAATAAAGGGCTAAATCTCTATTAAGATGTTTAATTAAAGGATATGCTAGATTCTCATTTGATTTAATGTAATTTGGAGAAATTATTCCTCTTGATTAATTTCCTTACATAGTTATGTATTATACTTACATGTCTAAATTTTTTGTTATATATCTCATTGTATGTTTTTGCTAATGTAGCTTGACTATCAGACAAAATAGACATCGAAGATGTGTTTTTACTTCATCTTTTGTTCTCTTCTCCATTTCCTTTAAATATTTTGATATTCATTCCAATAAAAATTAATTCAAGTAGTTGACCCTCCTATGCACACGAATTTACAAATGAGTCCGATTTATTTAAGACTTTGCTCTGCCTATCATATTTTGAGTTTTTTGCAGTCTCCCAAGAGCTAATATCTGTAATATTGAGTCTGAACTAGATATTTATTTCTTTCGTCTCTATGGTTACAAACTTGGGATTAGAATCCAGTCATTTGTTCTTGTGTACCGTGCAATACGGGAGGCTGCAAATGATATTCCTGATTTCTGGTAGCAAATTTCACTGTTGCCCCAATAGGCCTGGCAGTGTGCCGTATGCCCGTATTCTTAGTGCTCTTCACACACTCGTGATACGTTTGATAGGGAACAGTGGACTTCACTTGACATTATCAAGGAAGAGACAAAAAAAATTATAATCTCGTTCGTTATATTGTCTAGTTAGGTCGACTTAATGTCGGTCAAATTTCTTATTTTTTGAATAGTTGATTTTTGATATAACTGATGAAATGGTTTGGGGAATAAGGCAACTTCGTGAATCAATTATCTGCTCCAGGTTATGACAGATGAGTGGCATATCTTCTCCATGTGTTAGTCCTGTCTCATTGCTTTATTTTGTTTACCAGCTCAAAACAAAGGGAGCATTATGCGTTAATTTCTCTTTATTATTATTTTTTTTTTTTGGTATTAATTACTTTCGAAAGGACATATAATGCCCTGTGGTTATAGATGGTATTTGGTAAAGTCTTAAGAGTTTAGCAAATTGGTAAGGGTTGCATCGTACTATGAGGTCGGTTTTGATGTGCTTAATCGTCGAACTAAACACTGGTGTATTATATCGCGCTTCTATTTTTGATTTAGTTAGAGTTCCTGCTTTTCTTGATTCGACATTTCATGTGTAAAGACAGTGAAAGTCCCTATCTCTGTCCCATCTCGTCCTGAATGGTAAATAGGGCAGGATGGGAACATGGTCCCCGTTCAGAAATCAGGGACAATGAATTTCCTAAACCCATTATGGCACATTGTTATTTTTATGTTTTTCAATAAAAAATTATATCTAAAATATAAAATAAAAATAATAATTAAACGGGTGGTAAATGATGATAGTTTAATCTCTGTCATGCCCTATTTCCCGAAAAATCCCGACGGAGCATTAATGGTTCGGCCTTTACCATGCCATGCTCAGTTGATCATTAACCAAGTGCTTCATTGCATTGTGTCTACTACTTACAATTTTTTTGGAAACGAATTTATAAATTGTATCCAAACGGAATTTTAATAGTCGGTTTTGTATTTATGTAATTTTGTTATCAAGCTTCAATCAAATCTTTTTGCTTGGTCAAGAATTGTGGTGGGTCTAAACATGCAACAAAGGTGTTGAGTGAAGGCCTAAAAATGTGTCCAAAGACAAGATGTACAGTGAAGAAGAGACAGGCCAACCAAGCACATATATTTTGTGTCAGACCAAATAGTGTACTATATGTTGATCATATTTAGAGGGTGTTTAGTGAAAATTAAAATTAAATTTTTTAATAGATTGTTATAGAAGTATTTGAAATGTGTGGTTGAAAAATTGTGGGGCCCATGAAAGATGTGATTAATATTGATTGTTTGATTTTGACTTAAATTAAAATCAGATTTTAATCCAAAACAAACATGGTGGTATAAATTGGTATTTTTAAAATTATTTTTGTATTTTCATTTAAATTTTAGTGGAATTTTGATATTTTGTTCCAATGAAAAGATCTAAATTTACTTTCACCTCTTGTGAACTAAAAAAATAAAAATAAATGTAATTTTTTATATTTCCGTTTACATTTTTTGCTAAAAAATGTAATGTGCATTTCCTCTGCATATCTTCATTGGAGGAGATTTTTGGTCACTTTGAAGTTCTAACTCACAATTTAGATCTATTTTATATCACGATTGGAGATGCTCTTAGCGCATTAGTTATAGTTGCGGCTACTAGTTTTTCTTCCTAGGGGACAAAGTTACATGCACATTAAGTAATATTGCATAATGATGATTTTGCAATGAAAACTACAATTGACCATTATAAAGCTTGTTTGGCAATGCTTAAAAGTTTAAATAGTAAGTTAAGGCCTATTGTACAAAAAAAGAAAAAAGAAAAAAAAAAGGTAAATTTATTAGTGAAATTTAAATTTAAAAAACATATTTGAGAAAATTTATGATAACATTGAGGAGTTAACTCGACATATTGAAATTAGGTTTGACTTACTTTTAATCACAATAAAACATGTTCTATGTCCTTGGCATATATATGTGTTTCACGTGGGAGTCACGAGGTGATATTTCATGATACAATTCATTTCCAAGACTAGCTAACATCGTGACTCAAATCGAGGAATTTTTGGAATTTTCCTTTAGTAAAAGTATGTCACAATGTCCAAACCAATAAATGCTGAAAAGGATTTTTCAGGAATCCAAGAAGGTATGTCATGTAATGTGTTTATTTTGGACCCAAAATCGGTGAAAAATCGTCCCGATTTGATTTAGATAGAAAAGTTACTAGTAAAAATTAACGATTAATTTTAATTTCATATTTTATGAAATTCATAATTTTTATACTTTTCAATCATATATTTCATTAATTTTTATCAAAATTTATTAAAAATTTAATTTTTATCATAATTAAATAGACAGTTATCATAAACGAATATTTTTGACTTCACATCAATTTAACTCGAACTCTTGAAATATGAATAAGTTCAATAGTTAATTCTTCTTTGACTTCCTATTTTTTGAAATTGAATTCGTTTTGCTTTACAAAATGACTCAATTTGTCTGTGTAATACTCAGTTTGCTAACAATCTTGATTGATCATATTATAATTGTAGTCCTTTTAAATGATAAGAAAGAACTAGTTAGGGCGATATAACTCTTTCGTATTAGTTGCAACATAAACTCGTCAAGATGAGGGCAAACATCGTACTTTTCACGCTCACGTAAGATGGGAATTGTGGCTCACCTCATATAGAAAAAAGAAAGTCGAACCTAATGTTATTAGTCAAGCTGCCAACAAATGTAACAATAAATGAACATGATAAACAAAGAAATTATGCAATTCATTTTATATCTATAAAACATAACTTCAATTCATTGATGTTGTATCTTTTTAATAAAAATGAAACTCGCGACAATTGATTCAAATTTGTCTAACAAGGGAAGCATCATATGATAAGTAGAGGTATGACTAGTCGGGTCATACACGAGTGGACGAGAGGCCGCATGGTAAAATTGTTGCTCGGCTCGACTTGACTCGTCCCACTTAACACAAGTGACAAGTGCTAATGCTTGAAAGTTTTATTCCAATTTAAAGTTTTCCTTTGGAATTCCATCCTTGATGTTAAACTTTTACTCTTTAATGTTATGATTTTCATGGAAAACCTTTAATAATGTTAGTACAAACACTATGATTGCTCGTGTTACATCATATTCCTCTTTAATGATTCAAACCTTAAGTTTGCTTGTGTTACATCATATTCCTCTTTAATAGCATGTTTAATAAATTTTGATTCTTTTAATATTATTCAATATACTTTATTTAACATAACACAAATTTTTGTTTGCTTTTCATGTTATACAATGTCGACCAAGTGTCCCATCTTGTTTAATTCTCTTTTCATAGACTTGAAATTAATCAATAAAATTATGCAAATATCATATCATAAATGGAAAAAATAAGTTTTTTTTTTATTTTTTTTTCAAATTATATATTGCCAAGCTCATATACCGCAAGTAACAATAAATAATCATTATATTTGAAATCATACAGTACATTTGAACTTCAGACGAATCAAATTATTTGTCCCAATTTTTTTAAAAATCTTGAATAGTATGTCAAATCTTAAAACTGTATCTTAAAAAAGTCAATTTTTTCAGAAATTGTATTGATATTTGAAAAATGCAAGAGTCATGGACGAACCTAGGGGAGTTCCACAGAGTCAAGTGACCTCCACTTAAAATAAAAAATAAAAAAATTAAGATAATTATAAATTTTAATTGTGATCCCTAATTCAAGTCGTCTAGGTAGCAACAATCACTTCACTCTATTAATCCTCGTGTTTGTAAAAGATTCTATAGGATAAAATATTGGTGTAATCTTGTCAAAAACACTTTATCCAAATACTTAAACAATCACTTTAATTATTTATTAAAGTTGATGGGAGATTAATAATTGAAAAACCCAACTTTAAGACAAACAACCTGATAATCGTATTGTCATAAAATCAAGTCATTTCTAACTACGTGCCAAAAAAGCATCTCGATAATGGATATACATTGCCTTTTCTTTTTGTACAAGTGATTCATTGCATTTTTTTATTATTGCTTATTCTAAGAATTTTGGCCTTTCTGACTTTGTTGGTTTGGTAGTGATTCTTTAAAATTTATTTGATCTCAAATTTATATTTTGTTTGAGCCATATTATTTGTAGAATAAAAATGATAAATATAGTAGTTATGGATTCTACATAAGAGATGAAAAATTAAAAATGATGGCTGAATATGATTGATAACGATCATATTTTTCATTTCTATTGAGTAAAAATGAGAATCAAACGGAGCCAATTACATTATCTTTATAAAATAATTTTAAATATAAATTGGTAACTTTTTTTATATTCCTTAATCATACGTTCTTCAAAATAATTATTTTTCACGAAATCTACTCTCAAAAAATATATATCAATCATATAATTTGTTTCTTTACTTTCTAAGAGAAAATTTGAGTGTGAGAATTTATAGTGTGTTGAAAAGATATGTAGTATCTACTAGTGTTTGAGACCTATTTTTTTTAAAATTGAATTTTGTAATAATGAATTTTTGGAGAATGAGTGGCTAAAAAGTAGGAAATTTTTTAGTTTTGCGAGTAAAATTATTTTATTGAAAAAATGAGTGAGTGAAAATGAGTTTTTAGATAATGAAAATCAAACAGGACGTGTCATGTTGAATTTGAATAATTTTTTTCATTTGATAAAATTAGAAGTTGGCTCAATTCAAGTTCCACGGCCCGTTTATAATAACTCCAAGAACCTCTAAGATATTTGCTTTCTACAATTAGGAAAAATTGCACCACTGGTCTTCGGTTCATTGTTGAGGGCAACAAGTTGACTTAAAAAAAAAAAAACCACCAAGTCGTTCCCTTACCTTTATTATAATTAAAAAATTTAAACGGAAGAGTCTAAGAGTCCATTTAATAGGTATGAATTTCATGAAAAATATCACATCCGAAAAAAAAAATTCACTTTGACCGGTTGATACGAATGTGAAAATGAAATTCGAATTCCAAGGTACAACTACTTTAAGCTACATTTTCTTTATTTTTATGAAAAACGAATTCTTAAGTGTTTGATGGATTTTTATTTTTCAATTAACATGGAATTACAAATCATTTTCACCTTTATCTATCAAAAGGACCCTAATTGTTACAATAAATTCCTTGTAGAAACAAGACTCATTGCAAATACACCACTTCGAGTTGGAAAATAAAACTCAGCTTCATAAAATTAGATGAGAATGCGAGAAATCAGTTTAACAAAAGACAGTGACTAACTTCGCAACTATATAGGGACCAAATTGCACAGTTTTAAATGTTAAAAACCAACTTGCTACTGAAATAATAGGTTGGGGACTACTATTATCACAAATTTTCCACTAGAATTAAGAAGGTTTACCAAGAAAGTGATTTATGTTTGCTGCTTAGCATAAGTTCAAAAAAGCAAATGCAAAACTACAAAAACAAGAAAAGAGCATAACAGAGTCTTGTATCTGCTTATTCTGGCAAATCAAACTTTCAAATTAAACAAGAATTTGACAGATTGTCATTTTCTGTAATGAAATGACAAGCCAATTCATAAGAACAAACAAAATGACAAAAGTATAAAAAGTATCCAATAAATATCAACATCAATTAAAAAGAAACAAAAGGTAAGAACAAAACATCAAATTTACATAAATTTTACAGAACCAACCCACTGTATACAGGTCTATCGGCATGTTCGACTAGCTCGACAGTATTATAAGTTAAATTCTCTTTCATCGTCACCCCGGCGAGAGTCTTGTATAATAAACATGCTCCAAACCATACAATCAAACATGGAAATATTCATTAAAGAAAACCAAGAACAAATATTCAAATATGACTTCCCCAAGATATTATAATTCAAAAGCAAAGAATATATATGAATTGGACAAAAGGGACCCTTCTGGTTCTACTGCATTATATTCTGAAACGAATTTCAATCAGAGGACTTAATCTTGGACCTGTAGATGAGCTTCTTCTTCTTAGAAGTTTGGTTATCCAATGTGAGCACAATCTTGCCAGGTTCACCAGATTTGAAGCTGCAGCTGAGTATCGGTTCATCAGATTGCCCGATCTTCCTTGATTTCTGTACAATCCAAGTGTATCCACCTTCACCACTGGGGACAAACTCAGCTCCATAGGATATATCCCACCCTACCACTCTCACCTCCCAAACCAATGTGCATGCCTGCCAATCCAACAAAATGAAAGCAGATTTTTATTTTCTAAAAGAAAAAAATAGCATTGTTGATGCACGGAAGCGTGTAGTTCACAAACAGTTGTCTAGTTTCCGTGATTGAGTTGTGATGCCAGGAAATAATCATAGAAAACTCGTTGATTCTCTCGTAATAATGAGATTTTGGACAAACAATTGGGAAGATTCAATATTTTAAAACAATAATCATAGTGGTCCTGTTTATACAATGCAACCAAAATCCTAGCAATAGAGGAAAATTTGAAAATTATCAAAACAAAAATCATGTTCAAGAGAATATCTAAATATAATCCCAAAAAGTAATTAAATCTCGAAATGATCATAAGATCGTGCATTTGACTGCTTAAGAGATAAAATTTGCCCAAAAACCAAGAGGTCTCAAGGGCTTTGTCCGCAAGTATTTATTCTAGGCTATCGTTTTTACTTAGAAAAACTGGGATCATTTGCCAAATCCCATTTTATTAACCACTATGTGAACTTATTTGCCAAGACTCAGTCTATAATATATTTCAAACTCAGAATTATCGCCAAGGTATCCTTTTTGCAGGTTGAAAATCACTAGTTTCATAGACTTGCTCACCTCAGTAATTGGCAATTCAATAGTGTGCTTGGATGCTGGCTTGATAAATTCCTCAATTGCAGGATCGGCAGTTGTGAATTCCTGTTCACCATCCCTGCTGAGGCCTCCATATTGAACTGGTACTTGCTCAGGTGCTATGTATCTGACAATTTCACAGTCCAATACCAGATTAGAATTCTGAATTAGAACTCGCATAATTTTTGAACAAAAAAAGTGATTATTTATCAAATGAAAATAGATTCAAGGACTAACTTGAAGAGGGTTTCAGCAGTCTTAGTAGGTCCTGCAAATACAAACTTGCTCTTGGTCCTTTCAGTGAAGAATGGACTAATCATCCTGTTATAGGCCACATACCACCATGGCACATTGATGAACACCTTTTTCCACCACCAACACACGAATTAAAGTCAGATATTTATCATAAACCTCGTCTGAAATCTTAAACTGTTAGAGAAGACACATATTTGTTCATTTAACTAGTGCATAATTTTCGCATTGAAATAACTCATCTAAAAGCTTAAAACTGTTAAACTCAATTGGATTATGTGTGTGAAATGTATACCTGTTTGGCAACAAATTCAGGATAATTATCCTGGAGCAACTGGAGGGCTTGGTTGGTGGCCTGCCGGAGTTCTTTCTTGAATAAGAAAAGTCCAGGGGAATTCTTCAGATCATTCACTTGGACAATTGTACAAACACCTTCTGGGCTAAAATCAAGCTTCCTTATACTTTTCTCAAGAAACTGAATCCTCCATCGCAAAAACTTGGCTCTTTTCTCAGCATCAGCAAAAGTATTATTGTACAAATCCTTGTCCTGGAATTCCCCAAATGCATTGTAACAAATGGGGTGCCCTTCTTTATCAACTCCATGCATGTAAACAACCTTTTCAAGCCCCTCTCCAGTGGATTCCACTTCCAGAAATTCATCAATTTTGAATTCTTTTCTCCAAGCGACAACACTTTTGAGCATGGAGAAGGCCTCTTTCACCTTGAAATCTCTGGCTCTGAGGAATTTTAAGAGAGTCACATCACTTCTTTCGTCTGCCAAAAGTGGGATTCCCCAGATGGAAACCTCCTCGGGTGGTGGTGGTGGTGGTGCTGTTTCCTGGGCTGCTTCCTCCTCCGCCGGGGCAGGGAGACACTCATCCGCTGGTGGCGGGGGAACTTCATGAACAATCGTTTCTTTGATCTCTTCAACAGCGGCTTCAATTTTTTCAACGACCGATTCTGATGGCTCCGCCGCCACCAATGTAGTAGTTTTCTCTTCCTCCTTTTTCTCCACCGGGCCCGGGGCCTCTGGTTCAGGCGGCGGCGGAGCTCCAGAAGGAGCCTCACATGATTCTTTTTTATCCTCAGGTTTAGATTCTTCTTCTTCCTTTTTCTCATCAGGTTTTGGTTCTTCTTCCTTCTTCTCTTCAGGTTTCTTTTCTTCCTCCTTGGCTGCAGGCGGCGAAGCTGTGAATTCATGCTTGTTAAGGGCTTCCCGAATCAATTCTTTGAATTCATCCAAAGCTTTCTTTTGTGGGTCAATCAGATCATCGACCTTGTTGCTTTCCTCTTTAAACGAAGCCGATTCAGTTATTTTGTTCTCTTCAACAACCTCTTCAGCCACCGGTTTCTCAGCCTTTTCTACCTCACACTCCGCTTCGGGCTGTGGCGGCGCCTCCTTCTCAGTGGGTTTCTCAGCGACCGGCACATCAGTTACCACAACCTCTTCAGTTGCAGCCACGGCCACAGCCTCAGCAACAGATTTCTTTGTTTCTTCAGCCATGCTTATACAATTCAAGAAAATAAACAAGAAATTATTGGAGATAATAAACAAAAAAATTCTTGGATTTGTGACAAATGATTCAAGCATAGAGTGGGGGATAAATATGGATGCGTGGGGGTGTAACAGCTGTATTGCCAGCTCGTTACAACTTCTGCAGTGTGGGGTCCACGGAAACCTATTCAAAGTTTCAAACTGCTAATTTTGATTCTCCTACTATTACTCTGTATTTAATTATTTCTATATTTATGGTATTTTGTCTTCTTCAACGGCTGAATTTTTGCGGCGCCATCCTGTGAAATTTAGGGCTTTTTTGTTCATGAAATTTCCTTGATAAGTTTTTTTTACTAATAAAGAGAAAAAGTAATTTATCTAAGTACATGTTTAAACACGAATAATCTAAGGGTCTGTTTGATAGAAAGATGAAAAATGGATGGCAAATAAAATGTTTGACAGGGAAGTGATTTGCCTAGAATTTATTTTAGAGGGAAGTGATTTAATGGTGTTTGATTGGTATAATTTTCCACCTAATTCGTTTGGTTTTGTTTTTCATGCAAATGGTTACTTTTTGGGATAATTTTTTTACAATTTATATTAAAATTTGTTTGGATTGCCAAAAAGTAAATAAAAAAATATATTTTCATAAATTTTTTATGTTCGTTTGATTTCGTTTTTCATGTAAATTGTCAATTAAATGGATAAATTTTTTTACCATTGAATTTAGAATATGTTTCCATTATCAAAAAGTAAAAAAAAAAAAAAAAAAAGGAAAAAACACCCAACAAGGTGGAAAATAATTTCCCACAAAAATCATAAGAAAATATTTTCCTACTTTTGTACTTTAAGGGATTGTACATTAGAAATTGGTGGCAAACATTTTTCAGGGCAAATTCCGCGCATCAAACAGCCAAAAGTAGGAACTAGGAAAATATTTTCCTAGTTCCATGGCAAATATCGGGTATCAAACGCGCCCTAACAAACATCGACATTCATTTTATATTAAACATCATTGACGTGTAATTAACATAAGATGTGTAATGGAGCTAAGTAGATAATTCGTGCATGTTCATAGATGCTGATGACTGGTAAGCATTTGGAGTCATTGATGCTATAGTTCTTACTAAAATATATGTTATTTTTAGGAGTAGAAGTGATCTGGTTTGATTCGATTCTAGAGGGAATTGAATGAAATCGAATCGAATACCAATGAAAATTTTAGAAATGAAACCATTGGTTTCATATCTAACTACAGAATTGAACCGAAACAGAAAAACCTGATTCCGATTTGGTCCGAGCCGATCAAATTTTTTATATTTAAAAATCATAAAAATAAAATATGAAAATATTGGTTAGATTAAAAATAAAGAGAAATAAAGTATGAAACCTCACCGCCATTCATGTGATATAACAATATAAAAATTAATCAAACAAATAATACACTTCAAATCTTAAGATCAACTAATAAATAAGAAAAAAAAAATGGTAAGCTATAAAACACAGCATAGATAGTAAAAGTGGAAATTACACAGATACAAGTGTTCCAACTTCATTGTGCAAAAATTAGGTGAAAATATTTTTTAATCAGAATTCAGGTATTCTATTAATAATTAAATATTACACACCTTACCTAATTCCATACTAATGCTAAATCATTTTTCTTTCCCCTATTCATCTTTGTGTCATTTCTTCCCACACCCGTCATCACCCTAAATCAACGACCGATGACCATCGCATGCGGCAACAAGCTCATCACCAGCAATAGGCTCTCACTCTCTCTATGTGTGGCGCGGTGTGATCTGTTTCTATGGTTCAATCTTTCTCTTTTGTTGTATTTTGCGTCTGTCTCTCCGTTGGTGCAATCTGGTAACCATGGTGGTGGTGGTGGTGATGTGATGTGGTGGTAATGTCTATGGTGTTATTGGCGGCGAGGGGGATGAAAGTGGTGGCGGGTTTGAGGTTTTTTTGTTGGGTGGTGGTTGTGATGTGGTTTGGTGTGGTGATGTCTGTGTTGTTGATGGCGACATGGATGGTGGTGGATCTAGTGATGACGAAGAGGGTAGAGGTGGTGGTGGGTTTGGGGTGTGGTAGAGATGGAGATGGAGATGGAGATGGAGATGGAGATGAATGCTCTCTATTCTCATTGGTGATTGTTTTGGACATTGGGTTGTTAGTGGTGGTAGTGGTAGTGCAATAGTGGTGGTGGTGGTGATTGACTGTTATAGTGGTAGTGGTTGTTGTGGAGGTGATTGTTGGTGGCTGGAGATTTGATAGTGGTGGTGATTGTGATTTTTGTTGGTAGTTGATAGGATCTGGTTGTGATGGTTTTGTTGGTGGTGATGTTGTGGTGTGGTGGTGATAGTTGTACTGTTATGGTGGTGGCGACGATGACGGGGTTGGTGGTGGATCTAGTGGCTACAACGGGGTGGAGATGGTGGCGGTACCGGTGGCGTGGTGCCGATTGTATGTGACCTACTATTTGGTGTATGTGACCAACTATTTGATTCTTTGTGACTAACTATTAAACAGTGACATTAAAATTCAATAATTTGTGACTAAAAAAATATTTTGTGACTAACAAATTTTGAAAATACGTGAATGATAGATAAACTGTGACCTATACTTTTTTTTTTTTTTGATTTGTGACCAATAAAATAAAATGTGATCGTTAAAATTTTTGATCTGTGATCTCGAAATAATTTGTGACTTTTAAAATTTTAATTCGTGACAACAAAATAATGTGTGAGTAATTTATTTGATAATATATGACCAGTAAATAAGTTGTGACTTATAATTATGTATATGTGACAATTAATTATATAATTGTGACCTTTTTATATTTAATTAATAAATATATTTAATTAATTAGTTAATACTTGAATTTTGTATTTTGAAATTTAAAACCTAAAAATTGAATTGTGTCATAGTTGACACTCCTCTTTTGAATTTTTCTCATAGTAAAATTTGAATTCTAAAATTAATTTTTAAGAAAGTCTATTTAACAATATTGACCCATTTAGTATTGAGAATCAGATAATAAACGATCGGTTCTCGATCCATAATCCCAAATTGACCCATTTAGTAAAGGAACTGAAACCGAACTTACCGATTCTATTTGGTTGCAGTCCGATTTCACGAAAAAGGCCAACCTCTAGTTATTTGTATGAAATTGTTCAGTAATAACTTAAATTTTGTAATTTGGGTTGACCAAAATAAGATTTTTAAATATTTATAAGCTAAATTTATATGATTAATTTCTTCAATATCATTTTCATTATAGGAATGATATTTGGGAAATATAACTTGCAAATTAGAGGATAAGATTAGGTGGGACTATAATGGAATGGACCATTGGAATATCAAAACTATGGGCAGTTAATTTAAAAAAAAAAATGTAGTAGTAAAATAGAATTATGTAAACCTTGTGAATGTCTTTATCATAATTTTCCTCTCAATATCGATTTTCAAAGTAGTCTAATGTGATTGTTAACTTTGCCATAAAGGTAAATGTAGTAGTTATGAATTCAACGTAATTGTTATTTTTCTAAAAATTATACAATTGCAATGAAATTCCCAGGGATACAAATGGTGTTTGTGAGTGATTTTTGGGGGTAAAAATTGATTTTTGAATAGTGATATGATAGAAAATATGTGATTGAAAAAGAATAAAAAGTTATTGATGTAATGAAAAATATTATTTTATTAAAGAATATGTGGTTGAAAATGAGAATTGATTCTCAAAATCAATACTAAACAGGCTCACAATGACAAACTAACTTTAATTTTCAATAAATTTAAAGTTTGATTTATTTATTCAATATATATACACACACAAATGCCATAACTAAAATATATTATTGATATAGAATATGTTTAGTTTAATGAGTCGATAAGTTAATTTTGTAAATGTCTATTTATCGGGTTATCTACTGGAGCCACTCTGTCTATCATTATTCAATGAAAATAAGTTTTGAAATAATGAATTTTTGGAGAATATGTGTTTAAAAAGTAAAAGAAAAAAAATTGAATTTGCATGCAAAATATTTTATTATGAGAATGTATGGTTAAAAATAAATTAGAGAAAAAGAAATACTATTCATAGTAAAAATTACCGGCAAAAGGGTTTTGAAATAATAATAATAAACAAATATGGGCTAAATTAAAAAATTTACAGATTCTTTAACAAAAATTTGTAAGAAAATATTTTGAAAATCTATGGAGAAGAAATTTAGGTCCCATATGCATGTGTTAGGGACTGTGAGTTGCTTAAGCCTTCAAGGTCTTAAGTGGGACCCACAGATATATCATTTGGTAAAGCAATCGAAAGCCGTTGGGGTAATCTTTCTTTGCTGTCTTTCCTATTTAAATCTAAAAATTCCTTTCAAAATTATTTTTAGCCCCAGATTCTCTATCCGTTGGGAAGATAGATTTTATAGTCATCATTCCATAATAGCAACCAAATTATTCTAATTTTATCAATATGTATAAAATAGCTAATTCTGATACATTAATTTGGTCATAAATGGTTTTATTCAAATCCCAACACCAAAAATCTGCTTTGCGCTAACTGCCATCTTCTTTTGTTCATAACTAAGGAAAAAGGGTTTTGCTATGTGGATAGTGGTGGCAATGAGTCGAGTCGAGTCGAGTCGAGTCGACTTGACTCGTTACCCTATGTGCTTGGCTAGTGTTCAGACTCGTTGTCCAACAAGCTCGTGGGCAATGAGCTGAGCCGAGCTCGACTCGTAAAAAAATTGAGTTTGGTTCGGTCCACGAGCTCATGGCTCGTGGGCCAGGACGAGCCGAGCAGGAACTCGGCTCGTGAGTCCCTTTTATTTTTATTTTTATATTATATAGTACTAGATTTCTAAATTTTTTTTTTTTTTTAAAAATTGACGAGCCACGAGCTGCTCGCCAAGCTGCTCGTCTACATGACGAGCCGAGCCCTTAAGCTTGACTCGTGGCTCGTTTTAGACGAGCTGAGCCCACGAGCAACTCGGCTCGATTGTTATCACTATATATGGATAGCCCCCGTCCAAATCGGGCTGATGCCCGGTTGTTTGCGCACATCGGCCCCTGTTTTGACAGGACCTGTCCAAGAAGATTAATCTAAGAAAAAAAATACTATAATATCCATATAATGATTACAGTTGAGTTATTCTAACACCGTTCAAACTCAATATGGTGAAGACACTGTCAACTTGAGTTTGTTATTCAAGTCATTAAATCTTCAAAGTGTACGTGCTTTAGTAAACACGTACGAATATGAGCAATGAAGATTACGGAGACAAGACAAATAGTATTTTGCAGAATATGTGATATGATCCAGGAGTCGAGCCCAACAAAGTCGAGCCCATGATGAGACCTGTTGATTATCGAAGGAGGACCGATGACGCGATCAAGAGCAAAATGGGTAAATCAAGCAATGAGATTACTTGTACAAGAAACGATGGACGACGTCATGATATACATAGAAAAAGAGACAAATTTCATATTGGGGTCGAGGTCGAAAACCAATTGGATCAATTTGGTACAAGCAACGGAAAAAGAAGTCCAACTGGACAACCATGTGGCCGCATGGTTTTCCAAGCCATGCGACCACATGGAGGTCACCTAAGAGTTGAAGGGGTGAACATTGCTCTTCCATGCGATCGCATTCAAAAGTACCATGCGGCCGCATGGTACAATCTGGAGGCGAATTTTCCTATTTTTGGCGAAATCCCTTATTTCCTTATAATTATTATTGGTATTTTACCATGTTTGGAACATTAATTTCGGGTTTCTCTAGATTTTCTAGCATTAATATAAATACTTTTCTTATTTCATTATGTAAGAACGTTTTGACAATTTATCAATTAAAGTGAGGCTATTTGATTTCAATCTTGTTCTTCTTAGAACTTTGCGAACTTATCAAGATTTTCTTGTGGAGTTCAACACCGAGTGAAGATCACGGATTTTGTAATCAAGAGGTCTTTCAAACTTCATTCTTATTTGGTTGTTTGGTTTAACTCAAAACTGGATTATCTTTGGGCTTTCTTGGGATCGTCAATTTTGTTGCGGGGTTGCGTAGTGTTCGTTGCTACCTGGTTCTCATCAATATGTTGACCAATAAATGACAATCATTTTTAGCATATGTTATTTACTTGTGAAACACATTGTTGTGAGCATTCTAAATAGAACTCCAATTATCACAATGTAGAAGCTGTTAGGTAAATTGTTATCAAACGATCTCACGAGCAATGATATAACTCGATATAATTTTCTTAGTTGGTATCGACCAAATGATTGAACTAAAAGTTTATACCTCAATGAAATGGTCTGACCATCAAGTCATTTGGGCCATTGGAAGCAACCTAATTTAATTAGTGCTGCTCATGGCCCTGGTCCTGACTTCTTGGACGACTTATAGGTGATAACCCACTTAGTGCGTGCATTGGCCCACTTACTTATTACATTGAGCTAGGCCCATCACTGTACCCTAGTATGTGTGTTATATATATGGCTGCCCTTTTAGTTTGTCGTGGCCGTGTGTGTTATTGCAACCCTTTTCTTTTTTCTTGGTGATTTCGACACTGCTTCGTGCTTCTCTTCACTGTACCTTCTTCTACTCTTTCCTTGGCCTGTGTGACTAACTTTGTGGTCGCAATAACCACCTATTATGTGTCTTAAGTGGGCAACATCAACTAGTCGAAGTGGGGATTCCTTTGTGGTTCGATTTTTGGTTTGACTTTGTTGAGTTGTTGATTATTGGATTCAATATTGAGTCCGGAAAGCACCAATGATGATCGAGATTTCTGCTACAGAAGTGTCGTGGAAGAGTGTACAATTCTCATGTCATGTAACAACCTTCACATCAAAGATGGTTTAAGGAAGAAAATTGTTTGAGTAACAAATAGTTGGAACTTCGAAATTGAGGAAAATATCTTATATTCTCAAAAGATCACATGGCAAGAAATATGAAGACGTTTAAAAATTGGATCCCAACTCCTATAATCCTCACGCTCAATACCATGATCCAAGAAACAACAAAGCCTAGCACGAGGCTTAAGTTTTGTACATTCATGAGGCTGAAAAACAAAGCCAAACGTATACTAAAAGATAGAAAATTTCAACATTTTCCAAATAGAAAATTATACTAATTATACACAATTAATTTACAATTCATAGTAAAACAATTTTTGGGCAATTCAATTCCTTACAATTCGTTTTATTTCCTCCCAAATTCCATCCTTGCAATCAAATGGACCCTTAATGTTTCTATACACTCGCTAAAGAATGGCTCTATTATCTACTTTCTGGTCTCGTCACCATATGGAACGAAATGCAAAAGCTTTTCTTGGAGAGATATTTCCCGGCTTCAAATGCTACAAACATTAGAAATGAAATATGTGGCATTCGACAATTGCAAGGGGAAAGAATCTCTATGAATTTTGGGAGAGGTCTAAAAGACTTTGTGCTAGTTGCCCGGACCATCAAATTAGCGAGCAACTACTTTTGCAGTATTTCTATGAAGGGTTACTCCTGATGGAAAGAAGTATGATTGATGTGGCTAGTGGTAGAGCTCTAATGGATAAAACGCCAACGGTTGCTAGGAATTCGATAGCCAATATGGCCGCCAACTCCCAACAATTTGGTGGTAGAGTGGAGGAGCCGATTAAATAAGTGAATGAAGTGGGTGCAACCTCTCAACTTGAAAAACAATTATTCAATCTTACACTTATTGTGCAACAATTGGTGCTTGGAAAAATGCAACAATGTAATGTGTGAGGGATTTGTTCTATTGCGGTTCACCACACCGATACATGCTCGACACTACAAGAGGGGACCATTGAGCAAGCAAACGCCATTGGGGGATTCCCAATGCAACAAAGGCAAAATTATGATCCCTACTCCAACACATACAATCCTGGGTTGAGAGATCATCCCAATCTTAGTTATGGAAGAAATCACTTTATAGCTCAACAAGCTCAATTTAATCCTCTCCCGGGATTCAATCAACAAAGGCAACAACATTTTCAACCTAGCCAACAATCTCCGCCTCCAAGTTCAAGTATGTCTCTTGAAGAAATGGTCAAGTCTTTGGCCTCAAGCTCAATGAAATTCCAACAAGCGACGAGAACCTCAATTAAAAACTTGGAGACACAAGTGGGCCAATTAGCTAACACGGTGGGTAGATTGGAGTCTCAAGTATCGGGAAAGCTTCCTTCGCAAACAATTAACCCGAGAGGGAATGTCAATGCGGTGACACTCCGAAGTAGGAAGATGTTAGAAGAGGCCCCCAAGAAAGATGAAAGAGCTTGTTGAGGAGTCAAAGAAAGAGGACTCATTGGGTGAGAAAGAGGAAACCATGACTTCAACTTCGGGACCGAAGGCAAATGTTAAAAATTCTTTTCCTACTATTGTTCATCCTCATCCATTCCCTAGTAGGTTTGCAAAGTCCATGAGGGATGATCACGAGAAGGGAATTTTGGAGACCTTTCGAAAAATTCAAGTGAACATACCGCTTTTGGATGCCATCTACCAGTGCCGCGTTATGCAAAGTTCCTCAAGAAGTTGTGTACTTCTAAGAGGCAACAAAAGCTCAAGGGGAGTGAAATTGTGAATGTTGGGAAGAATGTCTCAATAATCATTCAAAGGAAACTCCCAATAAAATGCAAGGATCCAGGTATGTTCACTATCCCTTGCACAATAGGTAATGTTAGGTTTGAGAAGGCCATGTTAGACTCAGGAGCTTCTATCAATGTCATGCCATATTCTATATATACTTCTTTGAAACTTGGACCTTTAAATGAAACGGGAATTATTATCCAACTAGCTGATAAATCGAATGCATATCCCAAGGGTATAGTTGAGGACGTTCTTGTGAAAATCAATGATTTAATCTTTCCTACTGATTTCTATGTGCTTGATATGGGGAATGGTGATGAGACTACTCCTATTTTGCTAGGAAGACCATTCTTGAGGACATCCAAAACTAAGATTGATGCTTATAGGGACATATTAACAATGAAATTTGATGAAGAAATTGTGAAATTTAATATCTATGATTCCACAAAATGCGCTAATGATAATAATCCTGTCTATTCTATTGATGTGACCAATTATTTAGCACAGGATATTGTCAAGCTTGAAAAGAGCGATGAGTTGGACAATGCCACTAATAAGCACCTTGTGAATAAGGATCAAGATTTATCGTTGAATATGGACTTGCAGAAGATTGTTGAAGCATTGAATGCATCGCCGAAGTTACAGGGTCAGGTAACATTTTTTAAAATGTATTAGCTGCTACTAAAAAGAGGCTTTGCTGTGCAGGTTTCCCAGAGGAAAACACGATAACAGTGAAATTCACTGTTGGTAAACACTTTGAGGATCCAATTGATGCTGGTTGACTAAGGATGAAATTTTTTAGTTAAAGACTATAAAGAAGAGCTGAATGGGAGACAACCCATTATTTTTCTTTTTGACATTCTTTTGTGATACATCTTTTTGGACATTGATTTTTTTTTTTGTTTTCCCCATGTGACATATTCTCAAGCACCGGATCATAGCTTTGAGCATTAATGAACGCAAAAGGGCCACAATCATTCGCACAACCATCGCCGTCAAAACCAAATTCAGGGGAGTACTTGTTCATTTTGCTCTTTATATTTCATGCTTTTACATTGAGGACAATGTACAATTTAAGTTTGGGGGTTGTGGTGCGTGCTCGTGTTTGTGCTATGGTCTGTGCTCGTGCTTGTGATATGTGCTAAAATTGTGCTAAAATTTTTCGCTAAATTTTTCGTCAATACTCAATTTTCGGGTTATATATTAGTGTTTTGTGCTTGTTTGTGGAGTTGGATAGCTTTGCTAGTTTGGTTTCGAGTATCGCATTATACGGATTTATGAAGTGTGAACATGAATGCTATTTGTTATTTATCATCCACTTATGCCATGTTGGACTCCTTATTAAGTACTTATGTCATGAAATTCATTGCACGCACTTGTTGGTGACACTTAAGGTTGATAGGAGCTTAAATGACCATGTTGATGAAATTTTTTTAAATCACTACCTATGAAAGTATAAGTTTTGGGGTGATTGAGCCGGTGAAGGAGATTGTTTAGAATTGTATTAATTCCCTACTTAAATGATGGTTTTGTGGAGTGATGTCGAACTTCATTGGATGTTGGTTGTTGTTGTTCTTTTGTGTTTTTAAAAAAAAAACTGTAGGAAAAAGTTGCTTACCTTAAGGAGTGTGAGTCAACATTGAGTAATCCGGCCCTATGCATTACAATGTGTGGGAGACGATCTACCAATGAAGAAGGCTACCCTTAGGGACTAGTGCGTGAACTACCTACATTGAAAAAATGAAGTAAAAAGATAAGGAATAAAAATCCGTTGTTGTTGTCGAGAGATTGATGATTGGGCGTGATTTACCTAATGGAAGTTCGTGGTTTTTGCACTCAAAATTTTTGGGAATAAATACATGACTAGGTGGTCAATTTTACCGGTTCGATCCAACTAAGCTTTAGCGGGAAAGATTGAGTGATTTGAGAACAACCTTAAGCTTGACGCTATTGGGCTAGAGAGAAAATATCAAGTTTGGGAGAGTGTGCATCCCACGAGCGAGAAAGGGAAAATATGATCATTGAGGGTCGAGATTACTACCAACTTGTGCATTGCGATGAATTGGATGACTACACACACACACACACGAGTCGAGCATGATATGAGTTTAAAAAGTGTTTTGTGGTAGTATTTTTGTAAACATTTCATAAGTTATGTGTGATGTGAGGATTGAAGTAAGGTGGCGAACTATTGAGCTAATGGAGTGTTTGTCATTATAGTATTATCTTTTGGTTTTTATTGGTGTGTTTGCATGCTTGTTTGTATTGCTTTGTTTGAGAACTAACAAATGTTTAAGTTTGGGGGTGTGATAAGTGCGGGTTTTCGCACTTATTGGGTCGTTAAATTTAGATATTTGTGAGTTTTCATTAACATTTTGCTACCTAAATAGTTTTATTCTATTTGGTAGGTGTTTCAATGCTAAATCCCAATTTGGAGAAGAAAACGGAAGAAGAAATGAAGAAAAGATCAAAAGTGCAAAAAGAGGACTTGGGTTTCAATTTTTAAAAAAAATTCACTGTAGCGGCGTCGAGGCGCGACTGTAGCAGCGCAGCACTTGCAGCAGAAAAAATGGCGTCGCAGCGCCACTGTAGTAGCGCCGCGCACGGGAATAGGGCTTGTTTGGCTTACTTAAATTGTTTGGGACCCTCTTTGCAATTAAAAATCACGATTTTGGGTCATTTATTAAGGTTTTGGGAGATACTTTTCTCTCATTAGACACTCTTCCCTTCTTCACTCTCAAGAACCCTAAGTTGGGAGAAAATCTCCTTTTTTCTTTCTTTCTTTTTCTTTTGATTTCTTTGGAACTTTTGGGCAAACTTGAAGCACATTAATGGTGAGATAGTTTGGAGGAGAAGACCCATTGGCATTGAGCAACCATTTCTCTTCTTCAATAAGTTTATCTTTTTTTAAGTTTTTTTTCATTAATGGGTTGTAAGTTTTTATTGGCTATTTGTAATTACTTTATGGATAGCTAAACCTAGATGTGATTGTGGATGATTTTAACCCGAGTAATGATTTTTCAATTGATTTGTGCTTGATAGTTCTTGTGGTTAATGTGATTAATCCATTGTGTTTAATATTTATATTGTTCTTCTCGGTTATTTAGCGGCGCAACTAGATGATTGAGTTCTTTCAATATTTGCTATTTTGGAAAATTTAGTACGTAATCACTATTTTCACCAAACCCTAGTGACAACTACATTTCAATAGATTATGGGAAATTTTCAATTGAATGTAGGTGGATTATCACTTAAGTTAGCAAATCGAGCTTGCGTGTTTGTGCTTAATTTAATTCGACTCTCTTGTATGAATGCTTTCGTTAAATTTAATCTAGCGATCTTATCCTAGGTTGTTTGATGATTAGAGTTGGGTAAAAAACTTATTTTATTAAACTAAAATCTAAGGAGAGTTTGAGGTAATCGAGCTTGTGATTATTTTCGAATTGTTGTTAATATTTTGAACGAAAATCTTTTATAAAATTGGATTGGAAAATCATTCTCGCGGTAAAGAATTATCCCCTGATCACACACTCTCTTTAGTTGATTATTTGCCTCCGTCGTCTAGTTTAATTTCATTTCAAGTATTGGATCTTTCACATTTTTAGCATATCGCCTCTTTAGTTAAATGAATCAAACCCCCCCCATTTAAGTGCTTTTATTTTCTTCCGAATTGAAACAATCTTCTGCGGGAAATGACCCTTGCTTGCTGTTTTCTACTTGCGACGACATATATTTTAGCCAAGTAAGGAATTAAATTGACGCCCTCTTTGGAGGTGATCAAATATGCATTCAAAGTTTGCTTTACATTAAAAAAATGACATGATGTAACACTTTATTTGAATTTTTTTGCACATGAGTTAATTTGTAGAAAATTAAAAGTTATATTTTCTGTCACTTCTTTGAAAAAAAATAAAAAAATTACAATATTCATTTGTATTATTTTTATAGATATGGATAAAATTAACGTATTCATCTGTTACGGAGGCAAACGAAAACAATATAAAGAATTTAAAAGTGACAAAATGATTGAAAATATTGTCCCAATAAAATACACATAGAATAACATTTGTTAAAATGTAAATATCATTTTTTTTTGTTAAAATGTCACTTTTTTAAGAAGCTAAGTTTTGCAAGTTAAAAGATATTAAGTTGTCATTATTGTCATTGATATAAATTTCGTCAATAAAACAATTGGCGTATCCATATGTTTACATATAAGCTAAATTTAACAACAATTTTATGAAGTTCAAAGTGTAAAAAAATGACAGGTATGTCACTTTTTTTAAAGAGCTAAGATATATCATTGCTAAAATGTATCATGTCATTTTTCGTAGAAAAGTGATGTATAATATTCTTTTAAACCAATATTCTTGTGGTATGATTAATTATCAATCCTATAAAAAGATATCTGATCTTATTTCTCCTTCTTCGCACTAACCATGTTTCTTTTGTAATATCTGATGTTTGGTAATTTAAAAATTATGATTAGTACCAGCGATTATTGGAAATTTAATTTACAATTCAAAGGGAAATGATGTATTGGATTGCTTGATTGTATGTTTATCTGTTGCTATATTGTGCATCACTATCATCTACAGTTGGAGCCAGGGCCGGCCCTGAGAATTTAGAGGCCTAAGGCGATTAATTATTATAGGGCCCTTCAACATAATATCTTAGATCGGTCAAAACTAATCTCATAGTAACTAGGGACACATTATACTGTACAAGTCAATTTCCCTTTACATTTTCCACATGGTGTTAAAATTCCCTTGTCTTAACAACTGACAAGGACCCTCTTGGCCACTAAGTGGGCAAAAGTTGAGAGAAACATGAAGCCAATTAAATCAATCTTACCCAACTGTAACTGTGAAAAATCCAAAAAAAGCACATATTAAAGCATCACAATAATGACATTGATATACAATATTTTTTACCAAAGTCATCATGATCCTCTGTATCAAACATTTGACCGTTGCAAGTAATCACCATTGATTTTTACTACCAAGAAAAATTACAATTACCTTCCAAAAAAACCCAAAAAGTTGCGGAGTTTAAGCTTCTTTCACAGTAACGTGAATCCCAATGAGTTATCACATACCATAATCGCCCACTGTAACCCTGTAATCAAAAGTCAAAACCCAATAAACCATAGCTTCATTTCATCATATACACACACATAGATACATGTATATGTGTGTATTTTAGTGTGTCAAAAATAGAAAATTTTGAGAGTTTTTTTAAAGAAAAATGCAATTTTTGATGGTATCAGTCTTAGTTCTGCTTCTGCACATTTTCAATTTCACCCCCACTCGGAGGAAAACTACCCCCATCGCACACACAATGACAAACATTGAAACACAATTTGGAAGAATCCCGGCAAACCCACATAGGAACTAAGGAAAGGGCTAAAACTGAAAGGCACAGGCGCATATAAGAAATCGATAAAAAAACAGTAAAGTATTAATAGAAGAAGATGAAGAGATTAGAGACCGAACCTATGATGATTTATGGCCGAAATTTTTGCTGGTATAATGCTTGATTTGGTGAAAATGGTTGCCGGTTGTGCATTGGAATGGAGAGGGATTTGAGGACGATTTCATCTACGGTGAGTCGTGACTGGTGTCTCTGCCAAAAAAAAAAAAAAAAAAAAATTTCAAGGGATTTCATGGGTGTTGGATTGGGGGTGGATTTTGGGCTTTTTTTTTTGAGGCCCCTAAAATCCGGAGGCCCAAGGCGGTGGCCTTACTAGCCTTGGGCCAGGGCCGACCCTGGTTGGAGCTTACCTTCACATTGTTTGGAACTTTAGTGGATTCTTGACAACCCTTGGATGCATGGGTAGCACCACTTGGCTACTCTCTATGCCTTGTTATGAAGAGGTATTCCTTTTGTTGTTCCTTTGTTTAGCTTTTAAATTTACGATACAATGTCGATTCTAATTTATTGTAATTGTCTCAATCATGAATGGAAAAAAAGGATTTCACTTCTTATGGAAACTGTACTCTTTGAAGGGCATCCATCGGTCCTTTGATCAAGTGGCTGTCGGAATAATTTTGGATTCTTTTACACACACACACACACACACACACTATAATGATGTAGTATATGTTCCAAACAACTTCAGATCGAAGCATCTGGATTATTAAATTCGCGTCTACAAAACAAGTAGTATGTATCTTAATATACAAGATGTAATTTCTTATTAATTTATTCCTTCAATTCATTTGCTGAATCTTTTTTTTATTAGGAAATTTGAGCACTTTTGTTCATTATTATCGAGTGGCTTGAATGTATTTCTTGCTTCCAAGACTTCATTTAATGAAAATAATATTCATTGGCAAGTATTGAATTCGGATGCTAGGCTCTAGAAAAACTTTAGTATTACCAGCATGTACTTGCAATTTTTCACTACTATGGGTTTTCTCAACTGTAAACACTTTGGACAATTAGGGACTGTTTGACAGACCTCTATTTTTCATGGAAGTTGGAAATGGAATTTCAACTTCCACTTTTTGCATGTTTGCTTGGCCAAATTTTCTTGACAATTGATTTTCCACCCAATCTCCTTCCCCCTACTTGATCCCCTTTCCACCTTTTTAATGAATTGGTTTTCCAACCATTTTGGTGGTTTATCGTTTTTCAGGTTTTTTTTTTGGGCAATTGAAACAAATTATATCCTCATTTGTAAAAGATCTATCCCTTTAATTGACAATTTTCATGGAAAACAAAGCTAAATGAATGGTATTTGATTTTCCAAATTTTTTTTTTTGATAATTGAAATAAATCCTATCCCCAATTGTAACAAATTTTATCTCTTTAATTGACATAATGGAACATGCACAACCAAATACCCGTAAGGTATTAAAGTCAGGGGTAACAAAGTAAAGACGCTCATAGGGAGATATATTATGTATTTTTAATTATGGAACATGACAATTAGCAATAGTGAAAAAGCTCTTATTTTATCTAAAATATATATGATGTTAAGGAATAAATCCTACATTGAATAAAGAAAAAAATATAGACTAATATATAAGAGTTTATGCTACTTCTCTTAATAAGGTTGACCTTATAAGATGGTACCACAAGTCTTAATATGGTATCAAAGCCAATTACATTCTAATGAACAAATTTTCAATTAAGACTCAAGAAATGAGCATGCGAATTTCAAGATTTGTTTGCTCAAATGAGCCACCACATTGCAGAAGCGTGTTAAGTGATAAATACCACATTGAATAAAGATTAAAAAATAAATAAATACTTTCATGGTTCTAGAGAATTGAGTCTTGATCATAGACCTAAAGTTTGAAATATATCAAACAATTGATAACAATTTTTCATAAGATAAAGACACATGTAACATGAGTAATCATCTATAAATATCACACAAATACTTTGACCCTCCAATAGTATTAATAGGAGAATGCCCCAATATATCGGAATGTACTAAATCAAAAGTTGCATATATATGAAATGTATTCATTTTTATTAGTAGGTAAAGCATGATTATTTGCAAGTTTACAAGACATGGAATCGACTTTATTATCTAAAATAAATCTAACACACCTCTAGCAATTAATGGACATATTTAAGAACAAAACATGTCTAAGATGAAAATGTCGGGTTTCAGATGACACTAAAATAGGAAAATGACTCAGCAATTGACAAGGAGGACACAAAGAAACAAGTTCAAATATTGGACCAACTATACGATCAGTTCCAAGTATTTTTCACCATTTGCACATCTTGCACATGACAAAAAATTTAAGTCTAGATGAAGATCATGTAATCGACTTACACAGATGAGATTAATTGTAAGCTTAAGAACCAAAAATGTGTCAAAAGGAGATATGATAGGAGTAAAAATATCTCGTATATTGCTGACATCAATTTTAGAATCATCCGTAGTATGAATAGTAGGTGCATGGGAGTTAAGTGTTTGTGATTTGAAATGAGAAGAGTTGATGTCCAACCAAAAAAAGGAGAAAACGAGCACCGCTAATAATTTTCATAACTCAATCTGCGAACTTAGCCGACTGTCCTTGAAGACCACGCAGAGTACTAGAAACATAAAATGGTTCGAACTAGTTTAGCCAATATTCCTTCATCCAAGCTAGCTATATGCTATTAATATAATACACATGCGCTAACAAATAAGACTTGATATTCATAATAGAGTCGGCTATGAGGCAATCAATAGGGATCCTCCATTTGTCTCATTCTCTAAACGACCGATTTGTTCCAAAACTTGGAGAAAAATCTATAAATACTCTCATTTCTGAAGAGTAAAGCATGTAATTCAAACTTTCCCTCTCAAACAATTTTTTCCCTTTTATTGTAAGTTTGTGCATCAAAACTCGTGAACTTATGAGGAGAAAATCATAGTTAGATGAGAATTTGTTGATTCTAATAGCTCAAGAATAACTAATCAAGAAGGGGGTGAATTGGTTTTTAATTTTTTTCGAAAGAGTTAATCTAAATGCAAGCAAGAATAAATGACTTAATAAAGTATTATGTGCAAGTATGAAAACAATAAGTCAAAAGGAAAGAAGGAATGTAAATGATATAATTGTGAAAGTTCGATCCAATACAATGATATACATATTTTGTTACCAAGCTCTCCATTACGAGCAATGCCTTTTCACTGTAATGATTGACTTGTGGTGCAATCCAAATCCTTACAAAGCTTCGATAACTTACAACAGGAAGTACTGATCCTTATACAACATTGCGTTTTATGAGATCTCAAAAATACAACAAGTCTTAAATTTATTATGAATAATCAAACAGGACTTCGAGGACTATCTGTTGATGTTTGACCAAGAAAAGAATAAAGCGAGCCTCACTGATAATTTTCATAACTTAATTTTTGAACTTAGCTAATTGTTCAAAGCTTCTAATCTATGATAGGTGTACTGTCAAATGAGAATTCATCAAATTCTTACCACAAACCTACTTGGGATCAAAACAGTCAATGTTTAAGGTTGTGCTGAGGCTTAGTTTGGGCTATATGAAATGAAAGGCATAATGAATCGAAACTTCCAAGTACATAATTAGGTAATTCATCAAGCATTTCAATCGGCTTCATCGTTCAACAGTACATTCCCCAGCATGCTCATCAACACATCAGTTTTCATTTTTCATCTTTTTTTTTTTGAATTTTTTTTTAGATTGATTCACTTGAGCACCTATCCACTTTTATCATTTTACAAATTACTTTTCTTCTCGAATGAAATTTCATTATCTACTATACACTTGGAAGCATAAAAGTGGAAGGATGTTTACAAGTTGTATTCCAATGTGTAGAGGTATGGATAGCATAGTTGCATAAAAAGAAATGCTATATATGTATTGGCTCAAAGTGGAAACTAGAGGGTTGCAAATTGGCTTGAAAGGCTCAATTTTATCCTAAGTTGACTGTTATCATTTCCCAAGTATAATCCACCATCTTGCTACAGATCGTGTAATGTTATTCTCAGAAGAAGTTTTCAATTTACGAAATCAATGAATGCTCATCACATTTCTAGTATATTGTAGCTCTTAATGCTCACCAATTCTCTCACATGAAAACTTCAACAAGAGACACCTCTAACCACATGTGTTAAACAATCATCTTACCACAAGGCTTTTGTGAGTAAAAATAATTCAGCAAGTGTCTTGACATCTAGACTTTCATATTTAAGAAAAAAATTTAAACCAATAATGAAAAATTCAACAGAGGTACATGATAATCACAATAGAATCCAAAGTAACCCTCCCCCAACTAAATATTGCACTGTCCTCAATGCATAAACATGAATACCAAATAGAAGAAGAAAATATATCACCTAAAAAGCGAAATGAATCAATATAAGAGCGAAGAAAGATTAACTTGAAGGTTTTCAATGTGGTAAAATAGGTAATGGAAAGAAACTTAAAGAAAGGAACTATCTACCTAAAAGAGAAATACAAAAACTAATATACAGAAAAGCAAGGTAAAAAACATACTTGAAAGCTTTCAAGGGTGGTAAATGGGGTCTACAAGAGGAATTTCTTCTATTGCAGGTACTTGTTACCCACAGAGTATCTTGAGACACTTTCTATTCACCTTGAACACTCTACCATCGTTAGGGTCTTCAATTTCAATTGCCCCATTTTCAAAGTCACGTTTCACCACAAAGGGGCCAGTCTACCTAGAACGAAGTTTACCTGGGTGCTTGTGGAGTCTAGAATCATAAAAGTATACTTTTTGATTTGGTTCAAAGTTTTTTCTCAAAATGTTTTTACCTTGAAAAGTTTTATTTTTTACCTGTAGATTCTAGAACTCTGAGAAGCATTACTTCTCAATTCCTCTAGCTCAATCAATTGAAATTTTCTAAGTTTACCTCCCTCTTCTAGGTCAAAATTAAAGTGTTTAATAGCCCAATAGGCTCAATGCTCAAGCTCTACAGGTAGATGGCACGACTTTCCAAAGATGAGTCGATATAGGGATATGCCTAGAGGGGTCTTAAAAGCTGTACGGTAAGCCCAAAGTGTATAATTTAATCTTAAAGACCAATCTTTACGGTTATGGTTCACCATTTTTTCCAAGATCTGTTTAATCTCCCTATTAACTAGTTCCACTTGTCCACTAGTTTAGGGGTGGTAAGCAGTTGAAATTTTATGAACAACCTCATACTTTTTCATTAAGGCTTCAAATGAACGGTTGCAAAAGTGTGTGCCTCTATTACTAATTATCACTCGTGTTGTGCCAAAGTGAGACAAACCATTTTCCTTAAGGAATTTTACAACAGTTTTATTGTCATTAGCCCTACTAACTACAGCTTCCACCACTACAATGATATATAGATAGCCGAAAGATGGTGGAAAGGGTCCCATAAAGTCAATACCCCAACAAAAAAAATTTCTATTACCAAAATGGGGTTTAAGGATATCATATTATGTTAGGACATAATACCAAGCTTTTGGCACCTTTCACAAGCTCTATAATGGACATTAGTGTCATTAAACAAAGTGGGCCAGTAAAAATCACATTGCAGATTTTTTGCAATCTTTTCATAGAAAAGTGGCCTCCACATGCTTGAGCTTGACAGAAATCGAGTACGTTAGGTATCTCACCATCGTGTACACTCCACTTATCCTCTTATCCTGCGTACTCCACTCTCGTGGGATTACACCTGTAGCCATGTCATTTACAATATGAGCATACCATGGTAGAGAGAAAATAGAAAACAAACTCACATTTGGGAATTCTTCTCTGATTAGCAAGGTGGTTGTGTTGTCTTCAAAGGTTAGCCTTGACAAGTGGTTTGCTACAACATTTTCCACTCCTCTATTATCCTTGATAGTGATATCGAACTCCTACAATAGCAAAATCCACCATATTAATCATGCCTTAGGGCTGCACGATCTGTGAAAATTATAATAGGAAAGCCAATCAAATAAGATCTAAACTTATCAAGCGCAAAGACTACAACTAATAACTCTTTTTCAGTTGTGGAATAGTTCATTTGAGCATTGTTTAGAGTTCTACTTGCGTGGCAGATTACAAAAGGCTTACCTTTTCTTCGTTGTCTAAGTACAACACCTACCGCATAATCACTAGCATCACACATAATTTCAAACGATAATGTCCAATTAGGTGGTTGCACGATGGGTCCTGAGGTTAGATTGCCAGTCAGAATTTTGAATGCCTCTTGAAACTTTAGGGTCCAATCGAAAGTCACATCTTTACTGAGAAGGTTACACAGAAATTTTTTTGTATGGACCTCTTGTAAAAACCTGTATGACCTATGAATGATTTGATGTCTTTCATTGTCTAAGGTGTAGGCAATTTAGAGATTAGTTCAATTTTAGATTTTTTAACCTCTATTCTCTTAGAAGAAATTACATGCCCTAAGACAATTCCCGAAGATATCATGAAATGACACTTTTCCCAATTCAATACTAAACACTTTTTTCTCACATTGGGTTAAAACTCGCTTCAAATTTAAAAGCATACATCAAATGAAGTTCCAAAAACAGTTAGATAATCCATAAACACTTCCAAGTAATTCTCTACCATGCTACTAAATATGCTGGTTATGCATTTTTGAAACGTGGCAGGAGCGTTACAAAGCCCAAATGGCATCCTACGAAATGCAAAAGTGCCAAGGGGGCAAGTAAATGTGATTTTATCCTGGTCTTCTAAGGAAATTTCAATTTGGTAATAACCAGAATAGCCGTCCAGAAAATAGTAAAAGGGATGGCCAGCCATGCGCTCTAGAGTTTGGTCCAGAAAGAGAAGGGAAAAGTGGTCCTTGTGAGTGACATCATTTAACTTCCTATAGTCTATCCACATGCGCCATCCAATCACTATTTTTGTGGAGACCATTTCACCTAGTTCATTTTCACCACTGTGACTCCTGACCGCTTAGGAACTACCTGCGTAGGACTAATCCATTTACTATCGGCTATAGGATAAATGATTCCCGCATCTAACAATTTTAACACTTCATTTTTCACTACTTCTTTCATTGTGGGGTTTAGTCTACGTTGTGGGTCTCTTCTAGGGCTAGTTCCTTCCTCTAGATGAATCATATGTGAGCAAATCAAGGGACTAACACCCATCATGTCAACTATAGTCCATCCTAATGCAAACTTGTGCTCATTCAAAATATGTAAAAGTTGCTTACATTGTGATGCATTCAATTTTGAAGATATAATAACATGACATGTATCACCTAGTCTAAAAAACTTATATTTCAATCCTTGAGGCAGCAATTTTAACTCTGGCTTGGGACATTCAATGCTTGTTGGTTGCTGTCCTCCAATCCTTTCGAACAGCTCTTCAAACTTGGGCTGCTATGGTGATGCTCCATAATCCTGCATTTTCGCAAAAAATAGCACGAATATTAGTATACTCTTCATCATCAATAATAGATGGAATTTCATAATTTAAGAAGAACGGGATCAGAATCAGTAGTTGCAAGTGTCTCCTCCTGAATGAGTGCATCAATCATAAATGTTAGATGACACACATCATCCTCCTGTGGTTGTTTGGGCAATATGGAAGATATTGACTTCTAAAGTCATATTCCCAAAGGATAGCTTCATTAGACCATTCCTGTAATTGATAAGAGTATTAGCAGTGGCAAGAAGGGGTCTACAAGAATTATGGGGATTTTAGAGTCAATATTCACATCAATCTTCAAATCTAGTACCATGAAATCGACGGGGTAGTAGAACTTATCAATTTGAACTAACACATCCTCAACTACTCCCCTAGGTCTAACAGTGGACTGATCAGCTAATTTGTAAGACATAGATATAGGTTTTATCTCACCTAAGCCTAACAATGAGTAGATAGCATAAGATATGAGGTTAACACTAGCTCCTAAGTTAAGAAGGGCTTGTACAAACTCATGGCTCCCAATGATAAATAGTGGGACAACAAGGATCCTTATTCTTAGGTGGGGTCATTTATTCAATTACAGTACTTACCTGCTCAGTTAAGAAAATGATTTTCTTAACATGGTGCTTCCTCTTGACAGTGCATAAATCCTTAAGGACTTTAGCATATGTGGGAACCTGGGCGATCACATGTAGAAGGCGTAGATTGATTTTCACCTGTTTAAGGTGTTTCAAAATTTCATTGTGTTGACCAGTAACTTTCAAGGTAGGCTTTAGAGCTTGAGGAAAAGAAACTCTAGTTGGGATCTCCACTACATTTTCACCAGGTCTATCATCTTCTGAATTACAAGAGTTTTTCTCCTCTTCCCTAGGCTTGTTGGTTGGTTCTATACTCTTTCCGGACCTAGTGGTTATGGCATTTACTTCCTTAAGGTTGTTTTCTTCTGAGTTTGAAGTTTGTGCCATATGTTGCCCTCTAGGATTTGGTTGGGCCTGAGCCAGAAATTTTTCACGCTCTCCTACAGCTAAAACATTGGTTAGTTTGGACATGTGGGCTTTCATCTCTTTGCTTTCTTCAACAACATGGGTAATCATAGTTTCAAACTTGTGATTGGTTTTACCCTGTGCCTCTATAAAAGCATGTAATGTATCCTCTAAGGAGTTCCTAGAAGATGTAGGTTGATATGAGGGTGTAGTGTAGGTTCTATATGGTTAGGATTGTTGTTGATTGTCAGATTTTCAGCTAAAGTTAGGGTGATTCCGCCACTCCTTATTGTAGGTTTTAGGAAAAGGTGCATATGGCTTTTGGTACATGCCTAAGGCATTATAGTATTCCTCATACATTCCCCTCATCTTAGCGTAAGTGGTACACTCTTGCGCTGGATGATTAGTTCCACCACAAACAAAACAATTTTCACTAGACTCAACACGAGATGCATTCTGTATAAGTTTTGAGTCTTAGCACGTAGGGTTTCAAGTTCTCTAGTTAGGGCTTTTACCTTTGCTCTAAGGTTATCCTCCTTCCTAAGATGATAGATATCTGTGCTAGTGGGGTTACTTGTGGGTCATGACCTATTAATACTCTCAGTGGTATTAGGTCCAGTCCAACTATGGGTTTTTTTTAGCTAAGTCATCTAAGTACTGTATAGCCTCATCTAGATTTCTTTGTAGAAAATCACCATTACACATCATTTCAACAAACTGACGCTCCCTAGGTGTTAACCCTTCATAGAAATTGGTCACAATGCGCCAGCTATCATAATCGTGGTGTGGACAAAGAGCTTGCAACTCTTTGTACATTTCCCATGCTTGGTATAGGGTTTCGTTGTCTTTTTTGGGCAAATGAGTTGATTTGTCTCTTCAAGGCACTAGTCTTATGATGTGGGAAGTATTTACTAAAAAATGCCCGAGTCATCTCAACCCAAGTTCCAATCGAACGTGGTCTCAATGAATACAACCAGCTTTTCGCCTTGTCTTTAAGAGAAAATGAGAAGAATTTAAGCCTAATTGCATCCATCGTACCATGTTGATTGTGGAAGGTTGCTACTACCTTCTCAAATTCTCTAATAGACACATATGGGTTTTCATTTTCAAGTCCATGGAAATTGGAAAAAAGTTGAATCATTCATAATTTAAGATCCATGCGTGGCATATTGTGTGGAAATATAATACATGATGATGTAGATGTGTGTGTGGGATGAAGATAATCCTGTAAAATCTTATAAGGTGGATCATCATGCTCGCTTTCACTCATTGTGTTTTGTGATGTGATGTTTGTGCTAACAGATGCAGTATAAAAAATAAGGTTAGGAAGAGATTCAAACACTGAAAAAAGTCTTGCAGTGAATCGTCCTCACTCATCTCGATTCCTGTTCATAAACACAAACAAAGAGTGGAACCTTTTGCTAGAAAAGCCTTCACCTTAGTATCGTCTCTCCGACAACGACTCCAAATTTTGATTATGCCCAAAGAACAATGCGGTGGTTGTAGCACAGCTATGGGGTGTCGATTCCATAGGAAGATGACAATTTAACTTAAAGGATCAATGACTCAGAGTTCTTATTGCAGATTGTACAAATTTAGCTTGTTTATTGGATCAAATTGTTTTTAATATCAATGTTAAAAATAGTGAAGCACCTGAATTCCCTTGATTGATTCGAATCAATCAACGTCTATCACTCATTCATATTACTCAATTAAAGATTTTTATCCCAATACTTTAATTGGAAAATATAGCATTAAATACCCAATTAATTCTACAGTAATTCTAGAATATGGATTTCCTAACGACACATTCTCATATCATTTATTGAAATCAAACTCAAAGAATGACTATATATATGAAACATATAGCAGTAATGGAATCACACCAATAAAATAAATTTAGAATTGAAACTCAAACCAATATTTCAATCAATGGAAGGAGCATGACTAGATCTATAAAAATGTAATAAAAGTTGAATCAATTTCTGAACAAAATAACATAAAGGAAATCTGAATCCTAGAAATATTTCATCCATGAAAATCACGTTACATGAGTGATGAGACGTTGAAATCTTCAAAATCGATCGAGTTCCTTCAAGGCTTCACCAATGTTTTTAGTTCTTCCTCATGTTCTCGAGTAAAAATTGAGAGAAAAGTGTGTAAAATCCTGGTTGCTGCATTTCTGGGGTCGATTAGGGTATAAAAACGTGTTAGGAGTTGTTTTCATAGGTAGTTGAGTCAATTTTCGAAAATAGAAAATTCGAGTCCAAGAAACAACCATACGACCGCATGGTTCAGTTCCTTGTGGTCACATGGAAAAAATGTTTCAGCCTCTTGATTCCCTGAAGGTTCCTGTGCACTTGCATGAATTTAACACCACGCGACCGCATGGTTCTGCCTTTTTTCTGTCGGACAGCTTTTAGTATTTTGACCATAACTTCCTTTACTGATGTTTGATTTAGGTGATTCAAGATGCGTTGGAAAGATAACCCAAAGGGATACAATTTTTCTTCATATATTATCTTCCAATACGATATCTGTCCATGTCAAAAATGGGTCTCCATATGATGCTGAAAACTGGTGCATAACTTTTTTTGATTGGAAATTGATGTGTGATCATACTTTGATTGTATTTCATCAATTTGACTTCTTTCCTCATCCACTTAACCTCTAACACTCTCAAATCTTCATCATAAGGTTAGACACAAATTTAGATCATTTTCACTTTAGTCCCCGAACTTTCGCTTTCTTCCATTTGATCATTTTTCGCTTATTTCTCCTAATTTCCACCATATTCATCCATTTGCAACATAAATCAAAATATAACGGTATTTAGTATATTTAGGCATCAATTTATTGTAATAATGCAAATATAAATGGATGAAAACTTAACAATTTGTGATATTATCAATCACATTCCCTGTACGTAGGCACCACCTGCATGCTAGAACACACAATTAGAAGGCAAAGTTCGTAGGTCGAGAAAAAAGTTCGACGATTTTTTCCATTTCGACGATCAAATTAATGGTGAGACGATAGAGAATGAGTCAAAAGACGAGAGATGGGGATTTGGCTAGGATTATAATAATCTCACCTTCTGTTTGAAATGGCTAGCATGTGTAAAAGGATGAAAATTGGCATTACTTTTAACAAAAAAATTAATAGCAAGTTATACTGGTTGTTAGAAATTTGGTGAATATAATAATATATTTAATAGATAATTTTTTTATCAGAATAGAAAATTAACAATTGCAAGAAAAAGAAAAATGGGATAATAGAATAGTAAATTGAGGAATGGCTAAACAATAGCCTTAAAATAGATTCGCTCCCATTCCATATGTGCTTGGGGGTTAATTGAGTGTACACTTTTGATAATACAAAGGTGGAACCATAAGGAACTGAGCACTAAACCTTTGCAACGACAAACTGGATATTATCTTATCCATCATAGATTAGGTCTAATAGCATGAGGACCAGTTAATTCAATAAAAAATGGGAGTTAGCACTTGATTTCGTTGGTACCATTCAATCATATTGTATTTTGATCTGAGCTATTCATTTTTATGTTTCTAATCCATTAGAAAATCTGTATTTTTTAGATTTCTATAAATTTGCGAGGGATAATATGGACAACGACTCTTCCAAAATGGACAATGCGTATGATATAACGATTTTGGCACATCGGCTCGACCGTTACATAATTGCCGACAATTATAGGTATTTAAAATCATTAACACAATAATTAATTGACTTTTTATTTGCCCATTAACATAAGATAATATTCTAATCATAACCGTCTGGGGTTGTTACATTATTTGGAATGGTAGCTAGAAATAAATAGAAAATACAATGGCAAAACGTAGACTTTACTAAAAGCCAAATTTCGTGTCTACAAGTGACGCTTCCACATGCGTTATGGTCCAATGTGCAAATTCAGTTCATAATTTGCGTCCCTTGCACGTGCGTACAAGAGAGCAGCTATACTACACCTGGTTAAACCTTCAAACCCCACTTTCAATTGGTATATTTTGAGTTTCAATTTCTCACATCTCTTTGTAAAAATACTCACACACAGTGATTGGTAAAGGTAATGTGATTTTGAATACAAGATCAATCTCTCAATCTTGGTAATATTCTTCAAATTAGCATCCATTATTTCTTCTATTGTCTCTTTCACAATAAATGTCTTCAACTGTTTGACTTAAGCATTGAAGTGCTCGCGACTTTCGTATATCCACTGAAACTATAATCACATGTAACATGATGTCCAAGCATACATGTAACATACACGTGGATGGAAGTAGAGCTAGATCTGTTCACAATGTGATTCCATCGAATTTCGAGGTCAACCAATATGGTACAAAATTCAAAGACAAAACTTGATGAGAACCACGTAGCAATGAACACTACTCAACCCCGCAAAAGATTAAGATCCCAAAAAAGCCCAAAGATAACCCGATTTTGGATTTGAATCAAGAACAATGAATCAACCAACCAAACAAAACAGAATTTGCATCAAGGTCGCATAACACAAAGTTTGACCTCGTCTTCGTCCACTTGAATCAAGGTTTTCCAACCCCGTTTCGATTTTCGACCCCAACATGGAACTTGCTCGTTTCTTCTCCAAGATCATCATTTCATCAACTATTTCTTAAACGAGCAATCCCATCACCTCTTTCACTTGTTTTGCTCATGATCGCGTCATCGGTTTGCCTTTGATAATCAACGGGTCTCTTCTTGGGCTCGACTCTTGGATCACATCATCTCATCCCTCTTCAAAAGGATTCGACCTCGAATTTGTACCTGCATAAAAAAAAGAGAGATCAGAAACATTATAAGTTACTGATACATTATACTCACTTGTAAGATCTAATTTGTATGCGCTATCATCGATCTTCTCCAGGACTTGAAACAGACCATCCCATTTGTAGTTGCAACTTTTATTTTCTTTGCTCTGGAAAGCGTTCATTTCTGAAATGCACCCAAACCCAATCTCCAGGTTCAAATGTCACGCTTCTCTGGCCATTGTTTGCTTGCAATGCGAAGTGTTTATTTTTATTCTCAATTTGCATCCTTACCTTTTCATGGGTGACTTCACCAACTCGGTCTTTCTTTTACCATCTAAGCTACCTCGTTCATTCACAGGAAAATGTATTAAATCCAAAGTTGTTAGTGGATTAAAACTATAAACAATCTCAAACGGTGAAAATGAAGTAGTAGAATGCGTGACCCTATTATATGCAAACTCTCTGAAAGGTAAACACTCCTCTCAACTTTTCAAATTCTTATTGACTACAGTGTCTAACAATTGTGTCATAGTCCTATCTATTACTTCGATTTGCCCATCTGTTTGTGGATGACAAGTAGTGGAAAACAACAACTTAGTTCCTAACTTACCCCACAAGACCCGCCAAAAGTGACTAAAAAACTTGACATCTTGATCAGATACTATGATTTTTTGTACCCTATGTAAACACACTCTCTCCCTAAAGAATAACTCTGCAACGTTAGTGGCATCATTGGTTTTATGATATGCTATGAAATGTGCCATCTTACTAAACCTATCTACCACCACAAAGATCGAATCTTGTCCCTTCTTAGTCCTAGGTAAACTCAACACAAAATCCATTGAAATATCAACCCATGGTTCACTAGGTGTAGGTAACGGTGTATATAAACTTTGAGGTAAAACCTTAGACTTAGCCCGTTTACAAATTATGCATCGACTTATGCTCTGTCAACATCACCTTTCATCTTAGGCCAATAAAAATGCTTACCCAACATCTCTAAAGTCTTTTAAACCCCAAAATGTCCCATCAATCCATCATTATCTGCTTCCCTCATTAGCAACTCCCGCATGGAATAATTAGGAACACAACCTATTTTTCCGAAACAAATACCCATCCTGCTTGAAGAACTTATTTATAGTCCCCTTATTACATGATGCATAAATATCCGAGAAATCTAGATCATCAACATACATGTCCTTAATATGTTCAAAGCCAATTAATTTAAAATTAAGAGAAGTGACAAGCACATACCTTCAAGACAATGCATCCGTCACTATATTTTCCTTACCTTGCTTATACCGGATGACATAAGGAAATGTCTCTACAAATTCCGTCCATCTTGCATCTCTTTTGTTTAGCTTACCTTGGCCTCGCAAATGCTTCAACGATTCATGGACCATGTGAATCATGAACTTTTTAGGCTACATGTAGTGCTGCCATGTCTCCAAGGCTCGTACAAGTGAATACAACTCTTTATCGTACATGGGATAATTGAGTGCTACTCCACTCAACTTCTCACTGAAAAAGTGACGTGAAGCCGGTTAGCATGAACGCTATCGAACCCACAGGAGAATGAATCGGATCCCAAGAACGCCCAAATACGACCAAGATTTAGGATTTAACCTCTAAACGTTGAACCAAACAATCGAAGGTATATTAAACCAACGACCTCTTGATCACAAAGCTTTGAAATCTCACCCGAATAGTTTTGGATTTTGAACCCAACAAGATGAAACAAGTAACCCAAAGATAACGATGATGCAATAAACCCCTTGCTCACAAATTGAAGAACCCATGACCCGATGTTTTGAACGCCACAAAGATGATTCATCTTTGATAAGTTCGATAAGGATTGTCCATGGAAGAACAAAAGAGAAAAGCAAAAGCTTTATTTTAATTCATATCAAAAGGTTCTTAAAAGGTTCCTTACAATGAAGAATATAAATCCTATTTATACTAAAACAATAAATCCTAAGAATATGGAAATTACGAAATTCTAGAGTCCTAGAATATAGAAATTACTAAAAATAAGAATTGTTGTCAAAATAAACAATCTCGCCAAAAATAGAAAATTCGCTGAAATTTATAACCAAGCGGTCGCTTGGAAGACCACTTTGGCGCCCTGTGAGTTTCGGTGCTGGCTTGAGCGGTCGCTTGCCTTTTACTCTAAGCGGTCGCTTAGTTGACCTGGTTACTTCCTTCTTCGACCCTCCATTTTGTGTTGATCCAATTGGTTTCCGACCTCGACCCCAACATGAAACTTGGTCTTTGGCTTGTTGACTTCGCCCTTTTGGACTCCAGAGCTCGGCCAATGATTGTCTATCCCGGATCACATCATCTCCTCTCTCTTCGAAAGGATTCGTCCTTGAATCCAAACCTTGAATGCTCAAATTATAGCCCTTGCCTCCAATCAATTCAAGCACATGGAATGACCCATCTCCCCTTGGATGCAATTTGGACCTCCTTTGACTTCGAACTCGCCTCCTTTGAATGTAGACCCAATCACCTTCACATAAATCAAAATGTGCTCACCTCGACTGCTTGATCTTGTAAGTGTGGGGTGCTCCAATAGCAACTTCATTTGATGAATAACCGTGTCTTCTCCTTGCTATACTTGGTCCTAGCATGTGTGACAATGACAGTTCCAATGTGTCAACGTTGTCCCTCAATTCATGTTTTTCAGTCAACCCTCTGCTAATGTAGTTCCTCTAGTGCATTTGAAACTCATCCGTCTCCTCGGAAATCACAAAGTCAATTTTCTCCAAATAAGAAAAATCTAACTGAAGCTTAATTCCTGGGTCGGGTGGTACTTCTGTAGGAGTGTGTTCTGGAATCAAATTTTCAGTAACCTGTAAAACAGAAATATTCAAAATAGGGAGAGAATTGTTAGTTTTCACCACAACCTCCTCAACTTCAGGCTCTTTTCCATTTAAGCTCACTTCTAACTCCGTCTTCCCCTCCGAAGATTCTTCTTCAATTTCTTTTTGTAACTCGACCTTTCCTTCTGGATATTCACTCTCAACTTTCCTTTTATTCTTTTGTAGTTCTCTTCCTTTTTCTTCACAACTAACCACCTCACAATGTTCTCTCTTACTCATTTGCTCCTTCTTATGATTATTTTGTGAGTTGATCAAGTCACGAATTTTTGCGAACTCAAGCTTATAATCCAACCTAGTCTTTCTGCTTGATGTATTGTCAACATGTTCTACACTTGGTGTTTTCTCCTCTCTTGAATATCCACTCTACTATATCTTCTAGACTCCTCTCGACATTCCTGATCACGCCGATCCCTCCTACAAAAATGATTAGGTGTATAACGCTTCCTCATAATACTCCTCAACTCATCCCAAGTGTCAATACTCCTCCCACCACACCTTCGCATAGATGTTGTTAATTGATCCCACCAAATCACAGCATAGTCTACGAATGAGCTCACAACCAACTCCAACTTTTTCTTCTCGGAGTAATTATAGCCCTCAAACATTACTTTAATCTTTTCTTCCCATGCCACGTACGCCTCTGGATCACTTCTACCCTTAAATTTTGGAGTTGTCATTTCCCTACCCCTATCAACACCATATCCATAACAATTTGTATCCCTTCTTCCAAACTTATCACCTTTATTTTTATTCCCCGTATTGCAGCCTCAATCCACGCATCCTCATCACTATCACCACAATAGACATATGCATCACACATTTTAATTCTAGGCTCAATGTACTCCTCATATCCACCGACTTCCTATACATTTGTTCCATCCTATTATTCATTTTGACTCAAAGACTCAAAAGACTTGAATTGGACAACTTTGATTGGATTTTATAAATTCAAGAAAGTGGTTCTTGAATTGGATTTGGATTTGATTGAACACAAAGTAATTTTGGATTTTAGAAAAAAAGGGTAGAATATTGGACAGTTCCCAAGAGCAAAAAAAAATAAATTTTTTTTTGGACGTGAACAGTACCCGTGAACAGTAATTTTTTTTTTTTTTTTTACAAACTCAAGAATTTGATTATGAGAACGACAAAGAAAACAGAAGTTGATTTGGACTCAAATTGAGCACAAAAATAACTTTTGAAGATTTTGTTTGGGTTTTTTGGATCAAAGACTCTAAAATTTTACTGGACACGAGAACACGAAAAACAATGAAAAAAGAAAAAAAAAACGCAACAAAAGCAATAAAAGATATAACCTTGATCTTGGGGCCTAAGCTCTGATACCACCTGACGTGAACCCGGTTAGCACGAACGCTATCGAACCCACAGGAGAATGAACCGGATCCCAAGAACGCCCAAATACGACCAAGATTTAGGATTTAATCTCTAAACGTTGAACTAAACAACCGAAGATATATTAAACCAATGATCTCTTGATCACAAAGCCATGAAATCTCACCCGAATAATTTTGGATTTTGAACCCAATAAGATGAAACAAATAACCCAAAGATAACGATGATGCAATGAACCCCTTGCTCACAAATTGAAGAATCCACGACCCGATATTTTGAACGCCACAAAGATGATTCATCTTTGATAAGTTCGATAAGGATTGTCCATGGAAGAACAAAGGAGAAAAGCAAAAGCTTTATTTTAATTCATATCAAAAGGTTCTTAAAAGGTTCCTTACAATGAAGAATATAAATCCTATTTATACTAAAACAATAAATCCTAAGAATATGGAAATTACGAAATTCTAGAGTCCTAGAATATAGAAATTACTAAAAATAAGAATTGTAGTCAAAATAAACAATCTCGCCAAAAATAGAAAATTCGCTGAAATTTATAACCAAACGGTCGCTTGGTTATATTCCAAGCAGTCGCTTGGAAGACCACTTTGGCGCCGTGTGAGTTTCGGTGCTGGCTTGAGCAGTCGCTTGCCTTTTACTCTAAGTGGTCGCTTAGTTGACCCGGTTACTTCCTTCTTCGACCCTCCATTTTGTGTTGATACAATTGGTTTCCGACCTCGACCCCAATATGAAACTTGGTCTTTGGCTTGTTGACTTCGCCCTTTTGGACTCCAGAGCTCGGCCAATGATTGTCTATCCCGGATCACATCAAAAAGGCTATCGGCCTCCTATCCTACATTAAAATTGCTCCAATACCTATTCCTGATGCATCACACTTAATCTCGAACGTTTTATCAAAATTAAGAAGTGCTAAAATCGGTTCTTTACACAATCTATCTTTAATTGTATTGAATGCATGTTTCTGTTCATCACCCCAATGAAATTCCACGCTCTTTTTAACAATTTCAGTGAGTGGTGTAGTGATTGTGCTGAAATCTTTCACAAAACACCTATAAAAATTAGTCAAGCCATGAAAACTTTTTACTTCAGTTATACTTTTAGGTGTTGGCAATTCTTTAATAGCTTTTATTTTCTCCTCATCTACCTCTACCCTGTTGGCACTTACTACAAATCCTAGAAAACAACATTTTCCATGTAGAACGTACATTTCTTAAGATTAACATATAGTTGTTCATTTCTCAAAACAAAAAGCACATTCCTAAGGTGTTCTACATGCTCATTAAGGTCTTTGCTATAACTAAGATGTCATTAAAATAAACCACAACAAATTTGCCTATAAACGCACGTAAAACACGATTCATTAACCGCATAAAAGTGCTCGGTGCATTAGTGAGTCCAAACAACGTTCCTAGCCATTCATACAAACCATATTTAGAGGGTGTTTGGTATTTATTTTTGGGGTAAGAATTTATTTTTGAATAGTGATATGATGAGAAATGTGTGGTCGAAAAAGGAGGAAAATTTATTGATGTGACGAAAAATATTATTTTATTGAAGAATGTGTGGTTGAAAATGAGAATTGATTGAGAATTGTTTTTAAAATCAATACCAAACACCTTCTTAGTTTTAAAAGCGATTTTCCATTCATCACCTTCCATCATTCGAATTTGGTGGTATCCACTCTTGAGATCAATGTTACTAAATATGCATGCACCATACAGTTCATCCAACATATCATCTAACTTAGGAATATGATGACGATACTTTACCGTTATGTTATTGATGGCTCTGAAATCCACGCACATTCTCCAAGTTCCATCTTTCTTTGGCACAAGGAGCACTGAAATGACACATGGACTCATGCTCTCCCTTACATATCCCTTGCTTATCAATTCATCCACTTGTCTTTGTAGCTCATTTGTCTCCTCGGGATTACTTCGATAAGCTGGATGGTTCGAAATTACAACTCCAGGTACGAAGTCAATTTGGTGCTCAATACCTCAAATGGGTGGTAACCTAATAGGTATGTCCTTCGAAAATATATCTTCGAATTCCTGTAACAAAGAGATAGCTAAACTAGGGAGGGGTGGGTTAGGTTCCTCAAGACTGAGGAATGACTCCTTATAGACTAACAAGATCACTTATTTCTTCTCAACTATCGCTCTCTTCAACTCACTCCCATTTGCAAAGAAATTCGCTTTAGACTTTTCTCTCCTCTCAGAGGTCTCTCTTTCTTTTCTCTCATGTGGCTTCACTCTTTTTTTCTATCTATTAGTCACCTCATCATTTTCTGTCTTACTTTCCATCTCACTGTTCTCTCCCATCTTTTCTAGCTCTTTCACTCACTTTTTCCTTATTTTTCAGTATAATTTGTTTTTCATACACTTGTGCCGGTGTTAATGCGTAAGGGTAATGAACCTCCAATCTTTAACAAAACTGTAACGATTTTAGAACCCGTCGTGAATGACCTTCCTATCATACTGCCATTGTCTCTCCAATAAAATGTGTCCCACATGCATATGTACTGCATTACACATGATTTTATCACTATTGCTACCTATTGAGAAATTTATCAACATCCTCTTGTTCACCTTAACTTCCCCACATTCATTTAACCATTGTAACATTAGGGTTTAGGGTGTTTTAATACAATTAATCCCATTTTTTTCTCAAGAGTTGTGCTAGCTACGTTTGTACAACTTCCACCATCAATGATCATGCTACATACCTTATTATTAACGCGACATCGTGTATGGAATATGTTTTCTCGTTGCTGCTCCAAGTCATCTGCTTTAATTTGAGTGTTGAGAGCTTGCCTTGTGACCAGTAATTCTTCAACAGCAAATTCCACTTTATTCCTATCACTAACCTACTCTAACGTTGGCATGTCTTCATAATTATCATCACTGTCACTCACCACCTCTCAGTTGTCCCTAAAGATCATCGTTCTTTTGTTTGGGCATTGAGAAGCGATGTATCCTGTCCCCAAACACCTGAAGCATTTGATATCCCGATTCCTGGTTTGTTGTAGTTCTGCTAGCACCTTCATCTTTTCCCTTTGTCATTTTAGTTCTTCCCTTCAAAATAGCTCTATCTCCTTTATTGTCTCACCTCGGTTTCCAAGATGAATTAGAATCCGAAGTACCCAATGGTTGCCTAGCTGTCCCCTTCATCTTCAATTGCTTTTCCACCTTCATGGCCACATATAACATGTCTTCTATCTCCACATAGTGCATTAACTCCATGACATTGGCGATGTCTTTATTCATCCCATTTAAGAAACGAGCCATGGTGGCTTCCCGATCCTCCTCCACATTTGTCCTGATCATCAATATTTTCATCTCTTTATGGTAGTCATCCACACTTCTTGAACCCTAATATAAACTTTGCAATTTCTGATGCAGCTCCCTATAATAGTGACTAGGCACGAACCGTTTCCGCATGATAGCTTTCAACTCATCCCAAGTATTAGCAGGTCGTTCCCGATTCCTTCACCTTAATGTAACCACTTGATCTCACCAAGTTATAACATAGTCAGTGAATTCAAGAACGGCTACCTTCACCTTCTTTTCCTCCGAGTAGTTATGGCACTCAAAAATCAACTCTACCTTCTTCTCCCATTCTAGATAAGCCTCCGGATCATTCATTTCCTTGAACGGTGAAATTAACATTTTATTGTTGCCCATATTCCCTTCTACCTCATCTCTAAAGTTGTTCCTACCCCTTCTTTCAAACTACCTCCTCTATTTTTCATCCTATCCAGTTCAACCTCCATTGATGCACCCTCATCCAAGTTACTACTGTATTCACATTCATCATGCATCTCCATCCTAGACCCCCGTCTTCCCGGTCTCCTTGCATTCGATTGTCCCCTATGAAGACTTACAACCAATGTATCGAGCCTATCAAGTCTATCACTCACATCCCCAAGCATCCTTTCAAACCGCCGTATTACTCTTCCGCCATGTTGATTTGATTGGCATGTTTGCTGAAATTGGAACCCTCTCAATCGAACATCCTAAATTCTATAATAATTCTTCCTCACAATGATCACTCGTGTATCACTCAATTAATGATTTTTTTGCCTCTATTGATCTCACAGAGGCCTTTTACCACTTAGTGCTTTCGTCCAAGTACCTCAAAGAACAAGTGAACTCAACAAGAATGTATTCCCGTGGATCCAAACCAAATATGATCACGAATTGTGATTGAAAGGTAGAAAAGAAAATGACTCAAACAAACAAGAAAAGAATGTGTATGAATTGGAACTAATGAAATTCAATAAAATATGAAAACAAGGGAATTGATTTGAACAATTTTTTTTTGACTCAAAAATTGAAAATTGAAAACTGTTGGAATTTCCAGAATTTATAATATTTTTTTCGGATTTTTTTACTCGAAAATTTGACTACAAGACCAGCAAAACAAACAAAAGTTGATTTGGATGCTTAAATAGCCCAAAAACAATTTTAAACTCTTTGTTTTTTTGTAATTTTTTGGATCAAAGACTCTAAACTATGAATGGACTTGAAGAATAATGGAAAAAATAATATAACGACTCAATAACAATAAACAGATATAACCTTGATTATTTTGGAGCCGTGCTCTGATACTAACTGATGAGAACTACGTAGCAACGAACACTACGTAAACACGTAAAAGATTGAGGATTCCAAGAAAGCCTAAAGATAACTCGATTTTGGATTTGAATCAAGAATAATGAATCAAGCAGCCAAACAAAATGGAATTTGATGACCTCTTGATTACACGACTCGTGATCCACACCCGATATTGAACGCTACAAGAAAAATCTTGATGAGTTCGATTTGTTCAAAGTATAACAATGATGGAAAGCACAATAATTGCCTCTCCATTAATTTTCAAATTGTCAAAAGTTGTAATACAATGAAATATGAAAGTATTTATACTAAACATAAAACTAGTAAAAAGAGTGTATAATCTAACTAGAATATTATAAGTTATGGTAGGAATATAATTCTAATCGAAATAGGAAAAACGCGAAAAAATAAATAATTTTGCCCGGATTTGTGCTATGCGACCGCAACGTGTGTTCTCATGCGGTCGCATGGTTTTCAGGTTTCCCGCCCCTTTGCTCTCGGTAATAGGTTGTGCGACCGCAAGCTTAATTGTGCTATACAGTCACATAGCACAAAATTTGGTCTCCGTCTTCATCCACTTGAATCAAGTTGCTCCAACTCGTTTTGACTTTCGTCCCCAACACGAAACTTGCTTATTTCTTCTCCAAGATCATCATTTCATCAACCATTTCTTAAACGAGCAATCCCATCTTCTCTTTCACTTTCTTTGCTTGCGACTGCGTCATCGGTCCGCCTTCGATAATCAACGGGTCTCTGCTCAACTCTTGGATCAAATCAAAACTTTTATTGCTAACCTCCACATTGGCCTTGATTGTTCAACACATAGCAAATCAATGCACTTAATGTAAATGACAACAAATTAATCATTATTTTCTATGAATTTGTAAGTTGTCTGTAAATCTTTTCATCATTCAATTCACTTCGTTACTACTATGTCCAAGGTTTAACAAAATGAACAACAAATATCAGATGATCCCATTGAATAAAATCTTCGATCATGCCTTCATATTTAGGTGAGATTGACCACAAATGAACAATAGTTATTAATACAAGTTGAACATACTGGTCTTTCTCATTTACTGGCCATCTTTATTTTGACAGCTTTTTTATGCAACTTCAAAGACTGTTTATTTCTATTATAGATACAAGATTTTGCAATGTACAAGTACGTAGCGAAAGCAGCTACATTAAGCCCAACCACTAGCCAATAAGAAAACCGTGTCAACCTGGGCCACGGGTAGCTATCTCCACCACAGAATGCAACTTCAAAGACAGTTTTTTCTATTGTAGATATAAGATTTTGCAACATACACATACGCAAAGAATGCAGCAGCACTAAGCGCAGCCAGTAGCCAATAAAAGTAGTCGAAATGAGCCCGGTTAAGGTTGTCTGAAAACCAATTGTCTCGCCCTAGACCACTGGTGGCTTTCTCCACCACAGAGATTAGAAAACTGCTCAAGAAGTTCCCTATGCCAAATATACTCAAGTATAGAGCAAGACCGATACTTTTCAGCTCATTTGGAACCTGGTCATAGAAGAACTCTTGGAGTCCGACCATGGTAAATACATCTGCAACACCTAAAAGCAAATACTGAGGAAGCAGTAACCACACACTCATAGGCACCATTGCTTTCGGCATGTCCACTAATCCATATTCAGCAGCAGTTTTTAGACGTTCCCTCTCGACCAAAGCTGCAATTACCATGGCAAGAAAACATAAAAATATTCCAGTTCCGATTCGTTGAAGCATTGTAATGCCCGAGGGTTTCCCAGTTATAGCTCTTGCAATAGGAACCAAAATTCGGTCATACATAGGAATAAAGACAACAATGGCGATGCTGATAAAAGATTGCAGTGAAGCAGCTGGTATTTGTAAGCTAGACGTGATTGAACGATCCATTGTAGCTCCTTGTTTAGTGAATAAAGTCGATGTTTGTGAATATGCAATGGCAAATCCCAAACTTGCACTCCATATTGGAAAAAGCCTAAGAACTGCCTTTGCCTCTTCAATCTCAGTGATACTGCAAACTTTTCCATCTTCCTTCAAACCATCTGGTGCAAGCAACGCTTTATCAAGAAACCTATTAAAAACCAAAAATAATATGATGAAACAAATGAGATTGATCCCATTAATTCAATCATATAAAGCAAAGATTTATAGTAAAACAATATCAACGCTCTTTTATAATAATGAAATGAAGTAACTATAGAACATTGTTTTGTCCCCAAAGTGATTGTTTTCCGTATCTAGATCTAATTATTAATAGGGAAGAAGCAGGAATTGAAGAGGACATAATTCATTACATTCAGGTTGGTTGAGTAAAATGGAGAAGTGATACTGTATGATAGGAAAATGTGTTATAGACCTGCCATGGCATATGGTTAAGTTTTAGGTTCGTTAAAGGACAAAATGCTCATAAGATGACCGTGGTAGAAACAAGGATGATAAGATAGATTTCACTAAGTTGGATAAGTTAAGAAATGAAAATATGAGTCAACAAGTAACATTGGTGTTGGATGAGCATAAATTAATGAAAGGACAACTTGGATAATTCAAACATGTTTTACATAGACTTACCGATTTCAAACACTACTAACAAGAAGCCTAACAGGACTAATAAGAGAAACCCAAGTGTACCAAAGAGAGGTGAAGAGGCACATTTTATCTTGCAAATACACAAAGGGGAAGTTGACTTACTTGAACTGTTGAGATCCTTGATATGGCAGAATTCCCTGTGCTTCCTCTTCCATAGATATTGCTCCTGGGGTAGTCTGCCAATTTCTAGCTGCATTCAGGAATACCTGGCCAATTCTCACAAATGGGTTTCTTTCATCGCTCTGTATTCGAAATCGATATGTCCCAGTTCCAAGCAAAAATATAATTAGCGCAAGGAACATGATAATGCAGGGAATTCCAAAGCCAAGAGCCCAACTTAGGTTGTCTTGGATGTAGTTCAATACAAACAGAGCAACTATAATACCCAAATTCATGGAAAAATACCACCAATTGAAGAATGAGCTTTTGTCAATACATTCTTTCGGGTCTTGCTCATCAAACTGGTCAGCTCCAAAAGCCTGGAGACAAGGTTTATGTCCTCCTTGTGCTAGTGCAAATAAATACAAAGAGAAGAAGAAGAAAATAATTTGAAACTGTGGAGGGGAGCATGCAGCCATGTTATTTGCAGCAAAATGGCAGTCGGAAGATTTGATTGAATATAGAACAGCAGATAGGGACAATAAGCCAAGTGCCTGAGATCCATAATAATAACAGAAAACGATTAGAATTTCCCAGAAATTTTTTTTTTCACAAATGTTACTAGCTAAAAGATACGAACGACTTTGTGCTGATGAAGTGAGTGGCAACTGTTCAATTTTAAGTCCTGGGCTCATCTGTTCCAACGAAAGCTTTCAAAATACAAATGAATTTACCAGAAATTATTTGTAAGAAAGAAAATTGTCATTTTCTCAAGCGGTTTCATGATTCTTCAAAACCTTTGAGAATCATTCAACCATATAGATTTTGAATAAGAACTGGACTTGACATTTTTCTTATTGAGAAACTCAGTTTAAGGTATCTAACCATAAACTAGCCGATTATATTGAATTGGCAGCTTGCATCTTATGTTGGAAAAATATAGATAAATCTTGGAAAAATATAGATAAAATAAATAAAGACGTGAGTCACAGAAAACCCTCTGATTTTAGTCACTACACAAAAACATGAAATTTTATCAATTTTCTACTGCGTGATAAAAAGAAAGTCAGTTGCTTGTTAGAGCTATATATCAATCTACAGAACGATTCAGTCAAAAATGACTTCATACGTAACAATAAACCTAATTGTCATCTTCTAATCTACAGAACAATGCTTCCTCAGGGCTGAATCCCAAATTAAACACTATAAGAGTTTAGGAACTTATAATCTCAAGAACACGAAAAATTCAAAGTGGATAGTCATCATTGTTAACCCCCAGAACAACATCTGCGAACCTATATACCCATTGCTGATGTAAAAGGCAACATGGGAAGGGAACAGAAATACAGAAGGCTCGTATAAAGATTTTAAACCGTTCGCCAAGCACAGGCGGGCGACATGTTGTCAAAGAAGAGCGCATGGGCAAATGAATAAAACGTTATTCTTAACCGAATCAGTTATAAGACTACCAATTAGGGATAGCCACTTGGCACAGTGCAAGGATTAACAAACTACTCCAATGTTTGGAGGGAAATCTATAAATGCCCTCCCGCCTTCATTTGAAGAATGGTATGCAATTCAAATATCTCCCTCTTAAATAACTATTTCTCCTCTTGTTCTAGCTTAAGCATCTAGACTAGTAAATTTAGGAGGTAAAACTCATAGTTAGGGTGAGGATTTGTTGATCATATTTACAGTGATGTTTGATTGTAATTGTTTATCAATAAAATCATTTGATCCAATTTTTACCGTCAATAAATTGGCGCCGTCAATGAAAAATCGAACAAAATATACCACAAATCGGCCCACTGAAGTTTAAAAGCCTCAAGGATCTGAAAAAATGAATAGAATAGAAGCAGATCCACAGATGCTCAAAACATAGAAAGTTGGAATAGAAGAATCTAGTAGCGATTCAATCACAAGTGATGTAAATCTAAAAGAGAAGCGGGAAGAAGTATCAGCAAGGTTCCCAATAAAGATTTCCCTATGCAAAGCCATCTCCGAGTAAAGGAAGCTCCCACTGTGGAGATAATCCATGGGATGGCAGCCAAATTAACAAATGATGTTAAATTTCATTCGAAAGGCAATCATCTTTGGTGAGAATCACAAGTTTATGACATTGCTCCGGCAGGCACATATAAGAAATCACAAAATCGAGAAAACTATCACAATTGGAAGCCTAACCAGGGAAGTCAATAAATTATAACAATTCCAGCAACAGCCTTTCACAAAAAAGGTCAGAAGGCCAATCTATCATGGAAAATGCAGTGCATCAGTCTCCAGCGAATTCAAACAGCGATCGATTTCTCCACCAGCAAGAAAATCTCGAACAATATAGGCAGTCGTAAATTTAGGTAGTATCAGACAGAAGGAAGGAGAATCTGTCAAAAGTTATTTTACACGATTTAGAAATGAGAGACTTACTAGTGAGATCGAGCTAGACGAGGTAGTAAAGGAAATGCTATGGCCAGGCACTCCCCTCTAGAATGTGGCTCGCAAAAGGTATCCATTCTTGTTTTCCCAATTAATAGATATGATATTTAATGAGATCCTGGTGAAAGATGCAAAATCAGAGAGTGGCTGAGCAAAATCCTGGCGAGGGTGCAAGAGAAGAAACAACAACGTTCGCATTTGGACTATGCAGATCACAATGTCATAGCTCCAAAGAGTCCAAGGACCCAATATGCACTGTTGTCATACCCTCATCACAAAACTTCAGCAAAGCCTACCCATCACCCAATATACACATGCTAAAATTCTGCAAAATCCATTGCTCTGAAAGTCATGACACGAATGAATGCTACAAAGTGTTAAAAATGGTCAAGAGGCGAGACAAGCAAGAAGATGTGACTATCGTGCCAGAGGTTCAGAGGCCTTCGTGACCACCAGGGCACGTGGGATCGTTCCACAAGCTAATTGAGGCCGCATATGCACAACCTTCGCAAAGAAAAGTCAAAATTATAATCAAAATCCTCCACGCGGAGGAAAGTAAAGAAGGCTTATGTAACATGAATTCCCAAGAACCAGATAGCACATACATGAAGAATTCTGGATCTAAAGTAAACCCGAAAATGCCCTTTTGGAAATCATATTGCACAAATGTATTTCGTAGTATGACATCAATTGGAAAATAAACAAAGGTTTTAGTTGTTTTCACACAAATTAATCATCTGCCATCCTACCTGAATTCAATTCAATCTAATGTAGGGAAAGAAAACCTACTGGATACATATAGCTGAACATCGTAAGCTATGTTGCCAAAACAAAGAATGAGAATGCCCTTTGAAACAAAGTTTCTTGGTAAGAAAGGAAGAGCAATGCCTGCTTGAAAATCTGTATTTAGGAAAGCAAGTATCCGATGTTGCGAAGGGAATGGTGAAAACCTACCCGCTAGTAAAGATAACTTAGCAATTGGGAACGCCCTTGGAAACAAAGTTTCTTGTTAAGAAAGGAAGAGCAATGCCTGCTTGAAAATCCTTATTTAGGAAAGCAAGTATTTGATGCTGAGAAGGGAATGGTGAAAAACCTACCCGCTAGTAAAGATAACTTAGCAAGTACTAGAGGAAGTTAACAATAAATATCGTCCTTGCAACTAGAATAAGAGGCGAGGCCAATCCCACCGAAAAATGATAACCCTACCTGGTCGGGGCAAAGGTGAGTTTTTGACTGTTCAAAAAGAATTCCAAGTCAAAAGCGAAGTCTCTCCCGCCAAAGGAATCCCAATTCAAAGGTAAGGTTAATGGGGTTTTCATTTAATGAGCCTAGTCAAACTAAGTTTTTGTTTAAAAAGACCACCAACTAAGTTTTTTAGTTAGAAGGCCTAAATATATTAAAAGGGGAAAATGTAATTTGTTAATGTCTAAAATGTCATTGTATACAAAAAGACATTATTGCCTTAATTCTCATTTCAATTTCCATTTTACCCTTCTTCTCCAACAATCGGGTTCTACAGGTAAATGCTCTCTTTCATTTTCTCTTCATTATTTTTCTTTACTTAAAGAAATCATAAACTCTACATTCTCTTTCCCTTGAACACTTATTTAGTTGAAGTGAGTAGTAAAATCTTGCAACATTAGTGATTAGCAATTGGAGAAGAAGAGGATGTTGTGAATTCTAAATTTTTGGGTTACTTTCTTTCTCTATTTTTTGTCAATAATTTCTCCATGTTGTATACATGATTGGGGTGTTTATTTGTGAACAATGATTTTGATTTCAATTTAACATTACATTAGAGTTTTAATATGGGTTAGTTTTCAACCCATTTTCTCATTACCAGTTATTTGCACTAATTGAAGTGAAATGTAAGTTGGAAAATGCATGATTGGCTATTCTTTCCATTTTTATACCGTAAAACACAAGTTTGGTTTTATTATCTGCATAACGACTTACACGTCGTTTTCTGAAGTCCATAACGACTTCTATATCGTTATCAGTTTTGTACTATGTTCGAAATGAAATGTAAGTTAGCAAATGCATGTTTGGCTATTCCTCCATTGTTGTACCATAAGTTGGAAAATGTAAGCTGGGTCTATTTTGTACATAACGACTTTGTTCAAGCATATGTGTTTTACTAGATTTTTGTTTCATAATGACTTTAGAATAACTTATAAAGACAAGTTGATGAAATTTTTATATTGACTTACAGTTATGGACACAACTAATATGGTATGGATATCAGTTTGTTATCCAGTTGAGTATGAGCAGTCCATTGACGGTGTATGAAAATGAAAATATGCAAGGAATGACAAAAGAAAAACAACTCCTATTCTTGTTGCGAAAACTATTTCATATGATAAAATCAAAGAGGTGTTGAACGTCGCTACGAGGGTGTACAAAATGGAGATTTCATCTCTTGTCTCTATAATGTCTAAAGCCCCAGCTGCTCCAACCATAATTGATTGTGACAACAATGTGAAGTGGTTTCTATCTGTCTGTAAATAAACTTTTCTCTGTATAACCCTTTCGAATGAAGTTGAAATTGAAGAAGATCTTGGTGGTGAAGGGTGTTTATTACTAATAGAGGGAGGAGAACAAATTGCAAATAAGAATAGCGAGGAGCAACATGTTCAAACAGACGACGATGGTAACCATGAAAACTTTGTTGAAATATTCGTAGATTGTAATGATTTTAACGTATGATTATTTAGCTAAATCCAAAATACAATGTAATGTATACAGATGGAGTATTTATTAACTTTTATGAAACTTCATCTCAACTTAAAGTCATTTTTCATTGCTGAAATCGTTATTGGAGCAAATAACGACATACATATCGTTACAATAGAAAAAAGTGGCTTTTTCCACCATAACGACACTGAAATCGTTATCGTGCTTCGATAATGACTTCCATATCGTTACAATATAAAAACTACACTGTTTTTCAAAGACGTCCATAACGAGTTGGAAATCGTTACTGGAGCAAATAACGATATACATATCGTTGCAATAGAAAAAAGTGACTTTCTCCACCATAACGACATTGAAATTGTTATCGTGTTTCGATAACGACTTCCATATCGTTACAATATAAAAACTACACTGGTTTTTCAAAACTACCATAACGAGTTCGAAATCGTTCTTGGAGCAAATAACGACATACATATCGCTACCGTAGAAAAAAGTGACTTTTCGAACCATAACGACATTTAAATCTTTATCGTACTTCGATTACGACCTCAATATCGTTATAATATAAAAACTACACTGTTTTTCAACGACGTCCATAACGAGTTCGAAATCGTTCCTGTAACAAATAACGACATACATATCCTTACCGTAAAAAAATGACTTTTTGAACTATAACGACATTGATATCGTTATTGTGCTTCGATAACGACCTCAATATCGTTACACTATAAAAACTACACTGTTTTTCAACGACGTCCATAACGAGTTCGAAATCGTTCCTGTAGCAAATAACGACATACATATCGTTACCGTAAAAAAATGACTTTTTGAACCATAACGACATTGATATCGTTATAGTACTTCGATAACGACCTCAATATTGTTACAATATAAAAACTACACTGTTTTTCAACGACGTGCATAACGAGTTCAAAATCGTTTTTGGAGCAAATAACGACTTACATATCGTTACAATAGAAAAAATTGACTTTTTCCACCATAACGACATTGAAATCGTTATCGTGCTTCAATAACAACTTCCATATCGTTACAATATAAAAACTACACTGTTTTCCAAAGACTACCATAACGAGTTTGAAATCATTCCTGGACAAATAACGACTTACATATCGTTACAATAGAAAAAATTGACTTTTTCCACCATAACGACATTGAAATCGTTATCGTGCTTCGATAATGACTTCCATATCGTTTCAAACATAACGACCTCCATATCGTTACAGTGTAAATAATAAGGAAAACGACATTTATATCGTTTTTTTACATAGAAAGCGATAAGTATATCGTTATGCGTAGTAAGGCGTTCTTGAGCATCCACGATCATTCGACATACCTCCGACATATGTATATGATGACCGAAATAAATAAATTTGGCCCAAATTTATCATTTATTTGGTTATAAAGGAAGGGTAAAATAGATATTTAATAATTTTAAATAATTAAATTTTCTTTTCTTTTAAACAATTTGGTCAAAGGCCATTTAAACAAAAACATTATGAAGGGTGACCATCTCAACTCATTCCCCCAAGTCTAATTAAAGGCAAGGGTCATCCCACCAAAGAAGTATCGGGACTGATTTTCATCCCAAAGGAAATCATTATCAAAGGGGAGATGAGGCCACGTCCAATCACCTTTACATGTCATGACATCAATGGAAATGGTGCACAAAATATACATGTACGAAAAACGCCATGGCTGGGGAAGGAAAAGTAATGTGAACTCCCCAATGTTGCTACAATGACTGAATAAAATAAAGAAAAAAATTTCATTTCTAAATTTGCGTTGTTGCAATGAGAAATCAGCATATGAACTAATGGATTCTGATTTTGAAATGAACTCATGATAACTACGTGTATGCAAATCATATTGAAAGGTAGCAAACGAGAAACAAATCAGGCGGTAAGAGCACCAAATGAATAGATTCGTAGAATATAAAATTTTATCAATAAAATTGCTAAGATCAGTTTTACATAAAGGAGGGACGAAACTTCGTGGAAATAATAATACAAAAGGCTATCCTAATTAACCAAGGATTAAAGGTTTTCAGGAAAAGGATTTTCCTGATTAATTTAAACTTCGCCCCCTAAAGGTTTCCATAGAAGCAGGAAGTCACTTATCCCCATCAACAATGACAAAGACCTCAAGTGCTCGGAATTCTTCAATTTTGAAGATTTGATTGGATTGATTTATTCAAACTCAATATTCTACCCCCATATTGAGTTTGAGGAGAGGATGTTAAATATAGAAATATAATATGAAGTATTTTTCATTATAATATTTCCTTTTAGTGTAGGATTACTTTCCTTAGTAGTTGGTTGTGTAATCTTTCCTTTTATATTTATTTCTTTTTACAATTATTTGTAACACTATAAATAGAGTCTTCTACATTGTAATATTTACAATATCATGATAATACAATTTATATTTTTTCACAAGAGATAAAGACCTCAAAGTTCCAACAAAAGTAGTTTGTGACTAGTAGGGATGGCAATGAGGCGAGTTCGGGGCGGGGCACCTCCACCCCGCCCCGTCTCGTCTCCCTCCAACTTCGCCCCACCCCGTGTCCTGCCCGGCGTAAAACGGGGCGGGGCGGGGCGGGGATGAAGCAAGAATTTGCCCCGTTTAATTTTTTTTATTTTTATTTTCAAAAATTCAAGTTATGTTATTATTTAAAATTCAACTCTTAACCCAAAATCTAAAAATCATTCCATATATTTTAAAATTTTCTAATATTTCCGATCAAAATATTAACTTACTTTGATTAATTGGTATAAATCTCAAAAAATATTTATTTAACTATCATGATTCATTATTCATAATTTCAGATTATATAATTTAATTGTAATAAAAAGATTGAATGACCGAATTTATAAATTATATAAATAATTATTAGTTATGTAAAATTTTAAATACATTCAACAATATTTTAAAACTAACCATTTATTAAAATTCTAATTTTAATTATTTTTTTCACGGGGCGGGTTTGGGGCGGGGCAACTTTACACGCCGCCCTGCCCTACCAACCCGTCGATGCGAGTTTTTTAGGTCCCATTAGGGGCGGGGCCCGTCGGGGCGGGTTAAATTGCCATCCCTAGTGACTAGGTTCATTTTAGGCGATGTATCAACCACCCACAAAGGCTTTCCTTTAGAACCTTTCGAGCACTCGTAGAGATGTTTCTTAGAAGCAACGACTGTAGTAGATTTTTTACGTTTTGGGGCCACGGAGGATTTTACACCCAAATATGTCTGCACTGTAGATGAAATAGATAAATAAAAACCTCCCAAATAGAAGGGACCTTCTAAACAAATGGAAAAAGACCAAAACTCTCCCAAAATGATATGTAGTCCGTTGTCATAATATTTGGGATTGGAGTAGCTCAATACCTCCTTAGCATCACGAACTTCATTACCTAATTCAAAAATAGGTGTCACCAAAAGGTGAAGAGCCTAAGGGCAAGACCTTGAAAAGGAATCTGCATTTGTTTGGCTCAAACGTAGTACTATAAAATATCCCAATAGCATACACGAACCATGAAAAAGTCAAAATACTTATTGGAATCACTGTAAAAATGGGTATTTTCATATTAGGACGAGGATCATTAGGCTGTAACCCCCAATTTCCACTAACAAAGAAAAAGTTTATTTCCAATAATTAATCTTGATGGGAGTAGTGAGAAGGTCTGGGCATGTTTTGGAGGAATGATGAGTAAATTAATAATATCCCTCTAGAGGATGTGTGGTAGTCCCCCACCTTTACCAAATTATAAATAGAAAGAAAAATGTCTAGAGAAAGTTTTCCCAACCCAGTAATGTTCTATAACAAAAATTATTCAACCATATGGCCTCATCCATTCAAGGTAAAATGTGTAGGGCTAAAGTTAAAAAAAAGGAAAGAACGATGCGAAAGTAACGATGAAAAGGAAGCCTAAGCCCCATCTCCATCGACCACTTATAGATCGCTATACAATTAGGGACAGTATGTAGTTTGAAACTTTTAGGACAAATCAACTCTATATCACCAAGTACGCCAAAGTGGTCCTTGATATTAACTTACTCTTTCTTAGAGATATTCAAAAATATTTTAGAAGCCTCAAAGGTCTTTCCCGAGCTAAACTTTTGTGAATCTCGACAGTCTCTAAATGGAAACTACCTCTTTGATTTGAGAGAATTGGAGCAACCCTGGAACACAAAGGATTCATCGAAAGGCATGATTGCATCACGAGAGATTGAGACCTATCCGAAGAAGAAGAAACATCAAGATAAAATTTTAGTTGAGAGTCTTCAATTTTAGATCTCTGGGAAATATTTTGGGAATCATTTTGAGAAGACATGGTGGATGAAAGAAAGTATGATAGGGTGCAAGAAAGAAACCTACCAAGAGAAGTATCATATTTATAAATTCCATAAAAGAGTGTGAACTATTAGATCATACTTCATAATGATATAAATTTTTAAGTTTTTCATCCATTTATACTTGCATTTTTACGATAAATCGACACCTAAATGCATTAAGTACCTTTATATTTTGATATAGATTGCAAATGGATGAAAACGGTGAAAATTGGAATAAACAAGCGAAAAATGACTAAAGTGAAAGAAAATGAAATTTCAGAGATCAAGTTGCAAATAATCCATAGATGAGATGGACAATGGGATGAAGATTCGAGAGTGTTATGGATCAATCAGATGAGGAAAGAAGTCAAAGGATGAAATATAGTCAAATTATTATCACAGATCAACTTTCAAGCGAAGAAGTTATGCTCCAGATTTTTAGCATCTGTTTGAGACCCATTTTTGGCATAGAAAATGTTCGATTTGAAAAAGTCCATTCTAGAAAAATTGTAGCCCTTTATGTTAGCTTTTCAACGTACTTTAAATTTCCTCAATCAGATATTGGAAGAGCAAATTATGGCCAAAGTACTAAAAATCTATCTGACAGAGAAAAATGGCAACAACCATGCAACCACAGCCATTTGTTCCATACGGTGGCACATGGTGGTTCAATAAGTCCAAAGGTTGAAATCTCAACAACCATGCGACCATATCACTTAATACCATGTGGTCCCACAATTTATTCCTGAGACACGATTTTTGGTTTCCAAATTTCAATCAAACTCTTATGGAAACACGTATCCTTCACGATATTTAAACCCTAGAACGTCCCAGAACGTAGGGAGATATCTCCACACTCATTTTTCTTTGATTTTAGGGAAGCTACGAAGGAGCTCAATCATTTTTGGTGATTTCATTATCTTCTGATTCATGTAATTCGTTTTTTCATTGTTGAACAGTTCTAAGGTTCAGATTTTCTTTCTGCAAGTTTGTTTTTAAGTTGGCTTAACTTTTATTAGATTTTTCGTGGATTCAGTCATGCTTTCTTCATTGAACAAGTATAATATTTATTGAATTTCAATTTCAATTAATTTTATTGGTGTGATTTCTTACTGCCTTATGCTTGAAGTATATGGTCTATTTTGAATCTTATTCCAATAATTAAACATGAGAAATGTGTTTAGGAACTTTACTCCCTGTAATTACTATAGATTTAAGTTGGGTTTCAATGACAAAGTTTTCGGTTAGAGAGTTAGGTAAAACATCTCTAATTGAGTAAAACAAATGAATCATTGATGTTGAATGATCCAAACCAATGGAGGGAATTACAATGCTTCACTAATTCGAACCTTGATATTTAAATTTTGTTCCAACCAATAAACAAAGTCTTTTCATACAATTCACGAGAACCCTAATTTGTTGAACCCTTTGAGTAATTCTTCCATCTCCATGTGGAGTCGACACTCCAAATCTGTGCTACAACTATCGCATTATTTTTTGGGCGTAATAAAATTTTGGCGTCGTTGTCAAGGAGACGGTACAAAAAGCTAAGGGATTTACTAGAAAAAGGGTGACTTCGTTCCCTTGTTACTTTTTTTAGTTAATTTATTTTGTTTATTGTTTTTTTTATTTCTCACGTAGTTTTGTTTTTGTGTTTTATGAGCAGAAATTAGGACGAGCAAGGAAGATTCACCAAAGGACCCCTTGCAGTGTTTGAAACTCTTTCTAATCCTATCTTTGACATTGCATCTATTGGCACAAACACTACACTATACAACACCATAAGTGAAAGTGAGCATGAAGATCCACATTACAGAACTCTTCAAGATTACGTTCATCCTACACGCACATCCACACCATTATGCATTATGTTTCCACCTAATATGCCATGTATGGATCTTAAATTGGGAATCATTCAACTTCTACCCACTTTTCATGGACTTGAAAATGAAAACATATACGTGCATATTAGGGGGTTTGAGAAGGTGGTTGCAACCTTCCACAGTCAACATGGTACAACGGATGCAGTCAGGCTTAAATTATTCTCATTTTCACTTAAAGAAGAGAAATTTTTTTGCTTTATTTATTGAGACCACGTTCGATTGGAACTTAGGCTGAAATGACTCAGCCTTTTTCAGCAAATACTTTCCCCATCATAAGACCAGTGCTCTGAAGAAGAAAATTTCTTCATTTGCCCAAAAGATATTGAGACATTATACCAAGCATAAGAAAGATACAAATAGTTGTAGTCCCTTTGCCTCCACCATGGTTATGAGAGTTGGTACATTGTGAATTATTTCTATGAAGGACTGACACCTAGGGAACGTCAATTCGTTAAGATGATGTGTAATGATAATTCCCTGCAAAAAGATCCAGATGAGGCCATAGAGTACTTAGATGACCTAGCTGAAAAAGCTCACACTTGGACTGGACCTAGCGCCACTGAAAGTACTAATAGGTTACGACCCACAGAAAACCCTAGTAGCACATGTATTTATCATCTTATGAAGGAGGAAAGCCTTAGATCCAAAGTAGAAGCCCTCACTAGAGAACTTGAAATCCTACAAGCTAAGGACTCGAAGCCTACACAAACTGTTTCCCATGTTAAGTCTCTAGGACATTTTTTTGTGATTGATCATCCAGTACAAGAGTGTACCACTTTAGCTGAGATGGAGGGGGGGTTTGAAGAACATTGTAATGTCCTAGGCATGTACAAAAGGCATTACACCCATTTTTTGATACCTACAATCAGGGGTGGTGGAATCACTCCAATCTCAATTGGAAATCTAAAAACCAGCAACCCGTCCAGCCAAATCGAGCTCACACTACACCTTCATATCATCCCACAGCTTCTAAAAATTCTTTAGAGGACACTTTACACGCATTTATAGAGGCACAAGGTAAGACCAATAAGAAGTTTGAGACTATGATTACCCAAGTTGATGAAAGCAAAGAAATGAAAAACCACATGTCCAAATTGACCAATGCCTTAACTATAGTGGAACGTGAAAAATTTCCAATTCAAGCTCAACTAAATCCTAAGGGACAACACATGACACAAACCTCATGCTCAGAAGAAAACAGCCTTAATGAAGTAAATGTCATAACTACTCGGTCTGGGAGGATTATAAAACTAATCCTCAAGCCTAGGAAAAATGAAAAGGACCCTAGTAATTCTGAAGAGAGTAGTCTTAGAGAACCCAACTAGAGTGCCCTTTCTCCAACCTTTCAAGCCTACCCGAAAGCTACTAGTTAACACAATGAGATCATAAAACATCTCAAACAAGTAAAAAAATCAATCTACCTCTCTTGCATGTGATTTCCCAGGTTCTTACCATGTCAAGAAATATGCTTTATTGACTGAAAAAATGAGTAATGTGATTGAGCAAAAGATCTCACCAAAGTATAAGGACCCTGGTTGTCCTACCGTTTCTTGCATCAATAGGAACCATGAGTTTGCACAAGCCGTTCTTGATCTAGGGGAAAGTGTCAACCTCATGTCTTATGCAATTTACTTGTTATTAGGCTTAGATGAGATAAACCTACATATATGGTTTTACAATTGGCTGATCGGTCCACTCTAAGACTAAGAGTAGTAGTTGAGGATGTGTTGGTACAAATTGATAAATTTTACTACCCTATTGATTTCTTGGTTTTAGACTTAAAAGTTTATGTAAATGTTAATTCTAAAAATTCTGTCATTCTTGGTAGACCCTTTCTTGCCATAGCCAATGCTCTTATAAATTGTAGGAATGGTTTAGTAAAGCTATTTTTGGGAATATGGCCTTAGAAGTCAATATTTTTTCACATTACTAAGCAGCCTACGGAAGATGACGAGTGTCATCAAACATACATGATTGATGCACTTACTCAGGAGAAAGCATCTGCAACTACTAATTCTGACTTTGATCCCTTGAACTCTTTTCTTTTAAATTCTTAAAATCTAGCACGTTATAATGATGAGGAATATGCTAATATTTGTGCTATTTTTGCAAAATTACAGGATTATGGAACATCACCATGGAAGCCCAACATTGAAGAATGGTTAGAAAGGACTGGAGGACAGCAACCATCAAGCATTGAGAGTCCTAAACCAGAGTTCAAATCGTTGTCCCCAGGACTGAAACATGTGTTTCTGGGACAAGATGACACTTTTCTCGTAATGTTTCTTCAAAATTGAATGCATCACAAGGTAAGTAGCTTTTAAATATTCTAAATGAGCATAAATCTATGTAGGCTGGACTATAGCTAATATTAAGGGTATTAGTCCTTTAATTTGGTCACATAGGATTCACCTAGAGGAATGAATCAGCCCTAGAAGAGACTCACAACATAGGTTGAACCCCACAATGAAAAAAGTGGTGAAATATGAGGTGCTTAAATTGTTAGATGCATAATCATTTACCCAATTGTAGATAGTAATTGGGTTAGTCTAGGGGTGTAAGCGGTTTGGTTTTACCGATTTTTGACAGATTTTTAAACCAAACCGTTTACATTCGTTTGAGAAAAACTCAAACCTAAACCAAACCATTTTGAACGGTTTGAAAAAAACTCAAACCTAAACCTAACGGTTTGGTCCGATTTTAATCGTCGGTTTCGTCGTATATTTTTTTTGTCTGTCGTCCGATTTTAAACCGTTGATTTCACCGTATATGTTTTTGTCTGTCTACTTTTATGCAATTAATTTAGGGTGTACATTTTTTTTCTTAGAACCGGTCGATTAGGTTCCAGATTTTCTAAAAAATAATTTGATTTTGGGACAAATTATTAAGAACCAACCGGTTTCGGTCCAGTTCTCAGTTCTAGTATGAGAACCGTCCGATTCTCATAGGATTTTTTTGGTAAAATATATGATTCAATTTCCAATCACTTTTATAAAAAATAATAGGGTTCTTTTTTCATTTTATATTCCACCACTTTCCTTCTTCTCTCTTCTTATAATTCTTTGATTAACTGATTCTCAAGTCAAATTAGAATATTGGGTAAATCTATACCTTAGTAAATTTATTTACAATATATAATTTCATTTCTAAGATCCAATTTTTTTTTTGTTTTCACTTTGATTACATAGTTATTGATCCGATCAAAACTTTTCATCTAGATTTCTACAAATTATAATCAACGGAACCAGAAGTTGCAATAATTTTTTAAAGGATGTCCAATTTAATGTAGGATTTTGATTGAAGTTTGTTTAATCATTAGAGTACTATGCAGTTTATATAAGTTAATGATTGTTTGGTGATAGTAATTTATATGGAATACAACGTGGAATTGTTTGATGAATCATTTCAGACTTTCAGTTTAAGAGCCTATGGAATATATGAGTCTCATTTAAAAATAAATAAAAAGTCCAATACCAAAGCCTTACAAATTACAACTTAGAAAAAATCATTTTTTTTAATTTTTATATATTTTTTCGCCGGTCTGGTTTGGTTTTAAATCGCAATAAAATTTCTCAAACATAAACCAAACCATTTTTGACCGGTTTGGTTTGGTTCAAAAATATTTCGTTGACGGGTCCACGTGGCACCAAACCGACGGTTTCCAAAATGCGGTTTCGGTTTGATTTTCCGATTTGGCGATTTTTGCTTACAACCCTAGGTTAGTCCTACACAAGTAGTCCCTAAAAAGTCAAGTGTCACAGTGGTAGAAAATGAAGTAGGTGAACTGGTTCCCACAAAAATCGTGACTGGATGGCACATGTGCATTAATTATAGGAAATTGAATGCTGCCACTTACAATGACCATTTCCATCTTTCCTTTTTGGACCAAATCCTAGAACGTGTAGCTGGCCATCCCTTTTACTGTTTCTTGGATGGCTACTCTAGTTACTGTCAAATCTAAGTAGCATTAGAAGACCAGGAAAAGACCACATTGATTGTCCCTTTAGTACTTATGCATTCTGTAGGATGCCATTTGGACTCTGTAATGCTCCTGCCACATTTCAAAGATGTATAATGAGCATATTTAGTGACATGGTAGAGAATTGCATGGAAGTTTTCATGGATGACCTGACTATTTTTTGAACTTCTTTTGATGCTTGCCTACAGAGTTTGAAGAGAGTTTTGACCCGATGTGAGGAAAAAAGGTTAGTTTTGAATTGGGAGAAATGTCATTTCATGGTACTTTTAGGAATTATCTTAGGGCGTGTAATTTCTTCTAAAAGGATAGATGTTGATAAATCTAAGGTTGAATTATTCTCTACATTGCCTATACCTAAGACAGTAAAAGAAATTAGATCATTTCTCGGCCATGCAATATTTTATAGATTCATATAGGTTTTTTCATCAATATCTAGACCATTATGTAACCTTCTAAGCAAATATGTGACTTTTAAATGGACTTCAGAATGCCAAGAGGCATTCGAAATGCTGATTGGCAAACTAACCTCAGCACCCATTATCTTTCCATTGATCTTCACATCAATATACATTAAACCTTTGGCCCTATAAATAGGAGCATTTGATTCTTCCACCTTTATCTTTTCAGAGGGAACGTCATATCCCTTTTAGCAGCTCGGTATGACAGTATGTTGCACCGATGTGAGAATGCACCAACTATGTCCTCATCCTTATCCTCCTCGGAGCCTGTTTCACTATGACAGCTAGCTTGTGGTGCATCTTACTTTGAACTTGATCCACCACTTGCTAGTTGATAATATGCATTCACAATCCATTTCTGAGGACACTCTACCACCCGATAAGGTCCTTCACATAAAAAACATGTCAATTTGGGAGTGACATCAGATCTGTCCTCCATTGCTTTTCCTTTATTCCAGTTGTTATTGCTACCACCGTTATAGTTTATTTGACGGCTGTTAGGATAATTTTCTTGAAAGTTACTTTGACGGGTGCCTTGATAGGCTCCACCTTTATTATGAGAGTAACACTCTCCCCCATTTAGTTTAAGTTGGGTCTGTAAGGTCTGTTTCCACCTCCAATAGCTTGACTACTCCCCGAGGGTTGATTTTTTCTCGATTCCGATTGATAGTCATTCACGCATTCAGCGGCTCCCATGGTTGCACTCAAATCAGTAACCTTCTGTCTCTAGAGTTTTGTATATGTCCACGATTTCAACCCTTCCATGAAGGTAAAGAGCTTATCATTTTTCGACATATCTCGAATATTCAGCATATGCCCTGAAAAGGCTTTCACATACTCTCTGATGGAGATTGTATGTTTCAGATCTCGCAGTGCTCGTCGAGGCTGATATTCCACATTTTTCGGGAAATACTGCAATCTAATCGCTTCCTCGAGTTGATCCCAAGAATCTATTCAGACCCTGTCGGCCTGAATATCAGTATATTTAGACTGCTACCATAGTTTCGCATCTCCACCCAAATACATGGTAGCTGTGGTTACCTTTCTCACTTCGTCTTCGATTGAAGTTGCAAGAAAGTATTGTTCCATGTCAAACAAGAAGTTCTCAACTTCTTTTGCATCTCGTGCCCCTCCGTAGGTACACGGCTTAGGAATTCTGAGTCTGGGAGCATACTCGTGTGCTGGGGCTTGCAAATTGCCCATCGCCCGTTGGAGTACTCGTAATTGATCTCTCAACGCTTCCATCTCATCTTGCAGATCAAGAATGATTGCCACAACTTCAGTAGTTTCGGATCTCCACCCAGATACATGGTAGCTGTGGTTACCTTTCTCACTTCGTCTTCGACTGCAACTGCAAGAAAGTATTATTCCATGTCAAACAAGAAGTTCTCAACTTCTTTTGCATCTCATGCCCCTCCGCAGGTACACGGCTTAGGGATTCTGAGTCTAGGAGAATACTTGTATGTGGGGGCTTCCACATCGCCCATCGCCCATTGGAGTACACGTAATTGAGCTCTCAACGCTTCCATCTCATCCTGCAGATCAGGAATGATTGCCACAACTTCAGTCATTGCTGTGCATCATCGTGATCCACAACTCTAATACCAACTTTCACGGGGTGCCTTTCTTCTTAGCATAGAAAGGGACACTGTGCGGTAGTAGTCTGCTTCGCTAGACTACCTTCTGCATTTTCTCGGTCGGTTCGGGACGAAAGAACATTTTGATTACAATTTTGTGGAAATCTTACAATAGAGAATTTGAATGCATTGAAAGTAAATTGATCTTTGATTGCTTGAAAGCTGAAAATTATAATTGCGGAAAAGCAGGAAATTACAATGGCTGGTGCAAGGGGCGAACACCAGAAAAGCTTGAACGATTGTTTGAAAGACTAATACCCACTATAATAGCTTGCAGAACAAAAATCTAAGTGATAGGAATAGACGTTAAAAGGACGAGGAATCATATTCTGCTTTTACAACTAAAATAATTATTACAATAGAAATGAAATTACAACTCAAACTTGAACTAATATCTACAATGTGCGGTCGAATAGTAAGAAAAAGTATTGTTCAGTGCTGTGAATAGTAACTCGTAACTGTTCACAAAAAACTCAAATTTAAGGTTTATTACATCAACACCACACAATGCCAATTTTCAAGCTCTGACGCCCTCGAATCAAGTAGAAAGACATGTAATTACATTGATATTTAATGTTATTATATGATGACAATTATATTTAACAATGTTCACCATGTTTACCTATGTTTAGAGAATGCTAGTTTATAAAATCTAACCATGTCCATGTACGATTATGTGAATAAATATGTACAAAATTAGTTTCAAACAAATTATAATTTTGTTTATTTATGAAAATATGCTTATTTATGTGCACGTTTCTCTTTATATGTGCCTAATTATGGAAATTTCCTAATTTTTGGAAAGTGTAGATTTACGAAGTTTAAACTTTAAAAAATTTCCTAGTTATGAAGATTAAATTTTACAATATTATGTAATTTCAGACTATTGAGTACATTAGAAAACATATCAACCTATGAGAATAGTCAACCTTAGAAGTTCTCTTGATCAAATAATAGTCTAATTAGGAAATTTATATATCTAAATATTTTCATTCCTTGTTTATTGTTTGAGTTTTCTTGTTTTGCGTATTCACAAAATTAAAAGGCTTTGTAAAATGAACCTGAACTGTATATAGAGAGTTTTGAATTTAAGCAGTCCACTTGTGACATCCTCCTCACCTGGAATCCTTTTTAGTTACTCATTATTCAAATCAATAAGACAAAAATAATATTTCAACCCCTTTTTAGTTACTCATTACTCCTTTTTAGTTCAAAATTTAAACAAAAATACTAATAATAAAAAAAATCCCTTTTTTAGATACTCTATTTTTAGAAACTTTTAAGTAAATTCCATTTTTAGAAACTTCTATTCCAAGAATTTCCTATTTTATGAAACTCTTACTTTTAGAAAACTTTTTATTTCAGGAAACATTCCTTTTAAAAAAAATCCGATTTTACAAAATTACTACAATAATAATAATAATAATAATAATAATAATAATAATAATAATAATAATAATAATACCACTTTCAAAATTTCTTTTTTTTTATTGGGAAACTTCTAAATTAGGAAAGTTTCTTTCCTTTTGAAATCTTAAGTACAAACAGCAATACTAATAAACCTTTTTATGCCTCTCGTAGATGGCTAGAGGTCCAACTTAGATAAGAAGAAGGAGGATTATACGACAAGACCAGTCAAGGTTCTTACACCTCCTTAGATTTTATACAAGGAACCCAAGTCATAACCTCCTGGAGATTTTGGATGCTATTGAGGCCATTCACTGTGGCAGTTTTTTCCCTCCTCAGACCCCTTATTAGATATTGGTGAAATTTTGTCGAACAACTCGATGTAATGTATGATTGGCAAATATACGCCAAACACCTTATTAGTAGAGTTAAAAAGAGGTGAATGATCAATAGTGAGGACTATAGAGTCATTGAAAGGCTTGAAGGGTACAAACCAAATCACCGTCGATGCCAGCCACATATCACGCTCGATGGGAGCGAACATAAGTAAATATCAGAGGTGGGCAATGAAGGTAACATAATAGAGTATGTGCTCAAAGACCTAGAAAACAAAGAAGACCCTTCAAAAGATCCAGAACCGAACAAGGATAAGAGCAGTGGGAAAAACTACTACTGTAGTTTTATGTTTAGATTCTTACTTTAATACATGATTTCTTATGTTTCTTTGAATTCTTGTTATACCATGCGATCCGTTTATCTAGTAGATTCTCGCTTTTGCTTGGACATAGAAAATGTCATCCGTACATTTGTGAAATTAGTAAAATTCTATGAATAAAATATGCAAATCGTTTCCCTCATTTAATCTTTACTTATTGTAATATTGTTTTTTAAGGCTATGTCATCCCGACGTAGAAGAGAAAATAACAATGGGCAAAAATCCCTAAAGTCCCAACAACCCCAACCTAATGGCATTGATCCATAGTTTTCTTATCAATTTCGATAGAGGAGATGGCTTGAGCTAGTAAATATTTACAAATTGGAAATCCATTGCCATCCAGGTAAGGCGAGCGTAGTAGCCAATGTCTTAAGTAGAAAGACAACGGGACAAGTGGCAAAGTTGATAGCACAAACTCCTTTATAGAGAGAATTTGAGAGATTAAGTCTAGAAGCGATCGCTACTCCCTTTAATTCCATCATTCGAATGGTAGCACTTTTCAATTCGACCAACTTTTCGTGATTGAATTAAGAATCATCCAAAAGGTGATCAATCTTTTGAGTTTGTCAAAGCTGAGATTGACAAAGAGAAGAGGAAAGATTTCACCATAGCCGAGTATAAAATACTTTATTATCAAGTATGCAAGTACGTACTAGACTTCGAGGAATTGAAAATTGAAATCTTGGAAGAAGCCCACTTTACTCTTTTATTTTGTACATTCAGGAGGTACAAAGATGTATCGTGGCCTAAAAGCTGTGTTTTAGTGGAAAAATATTAAGGAAGATATAGCTAAATATGTGGAGAAGTGCATCTATGTTAATAGGTGAAAGTCGAACATCAGTGATCATCAAGGCCTCCACAGTCCTTGGAGGATCCCAAATGGTAATGAGAACAATTAACGTGGACTTTGTTGTATGTTTTTTGAAGTCAGTAAAAGGGCATGAGGCTATTTGGGTGATTGTTGACTTATTAACCAAGTGGACTCATTTCTTACCTGTTCGCATGACATTTTATATGGACCAATTTATACAATTATATGTTAAGGAAATAGTGAGGGTGCATGGTGTCCGAGTTTTAATTATATCAGATAGAGACCCAAGGTTCACTTCAAACTTTTGGAAGAGCTTACATCGGGCTATGGGCACTAATTTGAGCATTAGTAATGCTTTTCACCCTAAAAAAGAATGACAGTCTGAACGAAGATTCAGACATTAGAGGATATGCTTTAATTGTGTGTCCTAGAGTTTGGTGGGCATTGGGAGAAGCATCTACCGTTCATTAAGTTTGCATATAACAATAGCAACATTCCTCAATTGGCATGGCACCCTATGAGGCTTTGTATGGGATAAAATATAGATCACCTATTCAATGGGATGAGGTTGGCGAACGCAAGATATTGGGCTCAGAAATTGTGAAGCATACAGTACAAACACACGAAAAGATTAGGGTTAGCATGAAGAATGCTCAGGATAGATAAAAAATTGTGCTAATAAAAATGAGAAAGGACTTGGAATTTTCAATAAGAGATACCGTACTTTTAAATGTTAAGCCAATGAAGGGAGTAATACGATTAGGTAAAAAGGGTGAGCTAAAACCAATATACATTGGTCCTTTCAAAATTTTAAGATGGATTGAAAATGTTGCTTACCAATTAGCTTTGCCACCAGAGCTTTCAGCGGTACACGATGTTTTCAAAGGTAATAAAAAGGAGAAAGGGCTTGGAATTTTCAGTAAGAGATACGGTACTTTTAAATGTTAAGCCAATGAAGGGAGTAATACGATTTGGTAAAAAGGGTAAGCTCAAATGCTCAGAAAGTATGTTCATGACCCAACGCATGTGGTGAGACATCAACCATTGGATATTCAACTAAATTTGAGTTACGAAGAAACACTGATATGCATCATAACTCAAATGGTATAAAAGTTTAATAGAAAAGAGATACCACTAGTTAAAGTGCTATGGCAACATTATTCCATAAAGGAGGCCACTAAGGAAGGCGGGAAGGAAATGCAATCTAAGTACCCCTCCAACTTTTTGCGATGGCGACTGAGGTAATTTTTCGAGAATGAAATTTTTTAGGTGGGTGGATTATAACGTCCAAAAACAATTTAGGTAGTCATCAGAATTGAATTTAGGGGCTAGAAATAAGTTTTTTTTTTTTTTTTTTTTTAGCTTGGGGACCTAATTAAATGTTGACCAATAGTTTAGGACATAGAGCAATTTCGTTTACACGTGTAGAATATTCCTTGGCTAAATCCTAGTAATGTGATTGCATGATTTGATCTAACTATTGCATGACAATTAACCTAATTAATTGGTTAATTATTATAATTAGATAAACTTTCATTTATTTAAATTAGAAACATTATTTATGCATGTGTAATTAGCAATCTCATATTTTATATGGTATGTTAGAACATTTAATTTGGCATAATTAAATAAAATGTTTAATTATATTAAAATACCTTATCAGTAACAATTATATGTTTATTAATGTATTTAATTGGGCAATTAGTTGAGTGATTGATTACAATCTGTATGGGGAAAAAAGGTGTGGCATTAATAAAGGAATGAAGGTTAGTACCTAAAATGGATAAAGTGGTCAAACCTTAGAAACCCCTAATTATACTATCATGACATCACTTATACTCACACACAACTTATCTTGTAATGTATGCCTCTCTTCCTCTCAACCCTTCTCCACACACACATTTTCACGCAGCAAAGTTTAGCACGCACGGTTCCTAGGAATTTTGGAGCTAAAATCTAACAAGGGAATTTTCTCAATTTACCTTTATCTTATTCCATACGGCAGTAAATAAACATGCTTTTATTATGCTTTACTTTTGGAAATAGATGTTTATAAGTCCACGTGTATGTTCTGAGCCTTGGAACGGAGTTCTAGTAACATTACGCAAATAAAACTCATACCACCTAAGTTCGTTATAGTTTTCATGCCTTTTTTGCAAGTTTTATGATTCCAAGAGTAATATGATTAATATTCTTGAAAATTATATGCTTACTAAGAATTTTCTCACCATTAAATTTTCCCTCTGCTTAGTATTTGGCAACAGTGAGATTGGAGATTGGACTTGGCCATGGTGGAGGAAATAAATTTGAAAGTTTCTTTAAGTTGTCCTTTCGAATTGAAATTTTTAAGTATTTTGAATAAGTTGTCTTGGTTTTTTTTAATAAATAAACATCATGGTTTTTTAAATAAGTAAATATCATGCGACTTTCTTAATCTTAATTCATGAAATCAAATTTAATTAAGTATTATCTTGCTAGTTTATTTATATTTATGGCCATCGGACTTCAAAACTCAAGTGTTACATAAGGATGATTAAAGGTTGTCAATAAGGAGCACATGGTAAGTGAATAAAGTGTGGCTCTTGACTAAGATCAGTTAAGAAGCATCCAATAAAAAGTCACAACTTGACACAACGCAAAAATGACTAAACTACCCCAATGCCCAAAGGAAAATCTATAATTATCCCACGATTGAAGAAGAATGTATACAATTAAAATATCTTCCTCTCAATAGTTATTTCTCCTCTTGTTCTAATTGAAGAATCATCTAGACTAGTAAATTTAGAAGGTGAAACTCATAGTTAGGTAAGAGGATTTATTGATTGTATTTACATTTGATCTTCGATTGTAATTGTTTCATCAATAAAATCATTTGACCTAGTTTTTACCATTAACAAAATTGGCATCGTCTGCAGAAAACTCGAGCAAAGTAAACACAAGTCTACCTACTAAAGTTTAGTAGCCTTAAGGATCTCGAATAATGAATGAAGTAGATGAAGATCTAGATAGGCTTGAAGTACTAAAAGTCAGAACAGAAGAATCCATCAATAATTTGATCAAAAGTAACATAAATCCAAAGAGAAAGTGAGAGGAAATGCAGGTAAGATCCCAAGCCGAAATTTTCCCCATCTAATTCAATCTTCAAGGGAAAGAATTGCCCACTACGAAGGCAATCCGTGAAATGGTAGAAAAATTAAAGATGATGGAGATGGAACAGGCGTATCTACGTGCAAAATGTGAAGCGAAAAATTAACTAGCAACAAAAGGAAAATCAATAAAAATAGCGCATGATGCTAATTTTTTCCCCCAAAAAGCAATCATCGATTGTGGGTATCATAAGCTTATGACACTACTTCGACAGAAAAGTGGAAAAAATTGCATAATAGTAAATCCTCATTAAACAGAGCAGTGGATTAAGAATGCTGTAATGACTAAAGGCTTAACTAGTGGAAGAATCAGAGGATGAGGAATTATAACAATTTTGATGATAGCCATTCACACAAAGGCCAATCCACCACAGAGAATGAGATGTATCGTTACTAGCGGATTCAACCAGTGGTCGGTTTCCTCATCAACAGACAAATCTTGAAATGATACAGACAGTTTTGACCTTAAGTAGCATCAGGTAGAAAGAAGGAAAATCTATCAAAAGTTATTTTACACGAATTAAACATGAGAAGGTAGCAAGTGAGATTGAGCCCGGTGAAGAAGCGAATGAATTAATATGAAACGGCCTACGACCTAGCACTTCTCTTTGGAATGCAGCCAGTAAAAGGTAACCATTCTCTTTTCCTAACTAATAGACCTTATATTTAGCGAGATCTAGGTATAAGACATGTAGGAAAATCAAAGGAGGATGCAAAATCAGAGGGCAATAGAGTAAAATCTTTTAGAGGAGACTAAAAAAGAAAAAAACAAAATTACCATCTAATCTGTCTTGATCACAATGCTATGGCTCCAAAGAATCCAAAGAGCCATTGTGCACTATTGTCGTACCCTCCTTGCAAGATGTCGTCGAAGCCTACCTATCTCCTAACAAACAGAGATCAAAATTCTACAAAATTTGTTGTACAGGCAATCATGAAATGAATGAATGCTACAAAGTGCTAAAAAAGGCCAAGAAGCGAAACAAGCAAAGATGTGCGACTATCACACCAAGACACGTCCGATAAGGTGCACATGATCATCTCACATGCTAGCTAGGGCTACAAATGCCCAAACTTGACAAAGAGAAATCAATATCATAATCAAAACCCTGTTTATGGGAGAACATGCCAAAAACATGTATGATACAAACTCTCAGGTGCCCATCACGCACATGATTAAAGATTTATGGATCCAAGGTAACCCTGAGAACTGTAACTCTGTCAATTATATTAGGTAAATGCGTAGGGAATCAAGCGTCTCTCAACATGACATAGGCTGAAGAATAATTAATGGCTTTAGTTATCTTTCGCAAATTAATACTCTAACATCGCATCTATAATTGATCCAATGCAGGGTGGAACCCTAGTACACTTGCGGCTGAATATCATAAATGATGTCGACAAAACAAAGGATTGGGTTCCTTAGAAACCAAGTATTTTAACAAGAATGATGGTGAAAGAAAGAGCAATACATGTTTAAAAATCCTTGTTCAGAAAGCAAGTATCCGATGCTGTTAAGGAAGAGGTGAAAAACATACCCATCAGTAAAGATAACTTAGCAAGTACTAGAGGAAGCATGAGAAATGAAAGTAAAACGAGAAATATTGCCCTTCCAGTAAAGTTGCAAAAATGGGAATTGATGATAAAAGGCGAGGCCAGTCCCATCGAAAAATGACAATCATTTTCAACTTAAAGTTGAGTTCAAGGCGAGGTCTATTCCGTCAAGAAACACAAGGATTGATTCCACTCCCAAAGGAAATCATTATCAAAAGAATGAGGGACAAGGCCCCGTCCATTTACCTTTAAATGTCATGACATCAATGTAATAATGCACAAAATACACATATATCAAAAAGCCATGGCTGGGTAAAGAAAAGTAATTCAAATCCCTAATGTTGATTCGATGGTTTAATAAAGTTTCATTAAGAAATCTATGTTGTTGGAATGAGAAATCAGTTCGAGAACAATGGATTCTGATGTTGATGTGGACTCATCCTAAATTCATCTATGCGAAGAATATCGAAAATTAACATACAAAAAACAACACAGACGTAAAAAGCGTCAAATGAACAAATTCATACAACATAAGACAATAATATTTTATTAATAAAATTTCTAGAAAAAGTAGCTTTATATGAACAAGGAATGAAACTTCACTATCATAATGAGACAAAATAATTTATCTTAATCAACTTCACTATCCTCCTATTTAATTTGCACTTGGCCCCCTGAGGGCATCCTCGCTTTTGAAGAAGCTGGAAGAGAACAATCAAAAAGTCAACTCTTAAAATAGCAATCAAACTGCTAACTAGTATGAATTGAGTTTAAATGAATAACTAATAACCTCTTACTTGATGCCAAGTCTCCATCTCTCGCTATAGTATTCTTCTCTGAACTAGATACCTATCGAAAAAAATGAGTGATTAAGTGTCAAGAGGCTCATTAATAGTTGCTCACACTTTAAAGGATTGCTGGAGAGTCAGGTTAGGAAAGAGCAGCAGGAATGACTGGAATGTCAAAAGCCTCTGCGGCCAGCAGACGAACCTCAGAAGAGAGTATGTCTTCGACATCATCTTCAGAAGCTCTCAAAAATCCAGATTCCGTTCGCGATGACATCTCTATTAATGTTGAGCACCTTATTTTTCCCATCTTTCATAGCATCTTCAACCAATTTCGCCTCACGAGCAGTTGCATGAGAAAGACTAGGCAGGCTCCGTGACAACTTGCTCCGCCTCAGCATTTGTCAGTTTATTGCGAAGCACATCTATTTCATTCTTTGTATCATTTTGTTACCTAAGAGCAGCTTCATGCTCAGACTTAGTCTTGTGGTACTCATATTTAAGACATGAAGCATCACGTTCGATCCTGGTAACATAGGTTGGATGTTCCTCCTTCGTCGAATTTTAATCTGAAAAGATCTTCCTAGCATCAGCTGCCAAGGAAACCTCATTCGCTTCAAAATTTCGGCACCCTTACTACTCCTTGAACTCGTACCTCGTATTGCCAACCTCCTTCAACTTCCTCTGGAGAGAGTTATACTTCTTCACCCGAGAGGCAACTTTTTCCTCAAAGCTAGCCAACTTTGAGGTGTAAGCTTCATAATCAGATTGCTGATATTGAGATAAGACCGCAGCTCGCTAAATATGGAAGTCGATCATTTTTTTCCTCTTGGTAAGAATAAGTTCTTCAACTAGCTTCTCCCAAAATGGGTTGAAATAGGCAAAAATAGCCTTTCCTATGTGATAAACAAAGGATGGAAATAATGATAGAGCACCCGCATCTAGTGAACCTCGGACTGCAGAAGGAACAAATAATTCAAACATGGGGTAAGACCCTGGGTGATTAGAAGCCTTTGGATCGAAAATGGGCATAGACCCAGCAGGAGATTTCATATTTCTAGGATTCCTAGCCGGACCTGAAGAAGGAAGAGACGTAGAATTCACTGACGAAGCTTCTGAAGTTCCAGTAGTACGAGCTTGTGATCAGGAATGCTGGGAACAAATTAAGCATTTCCCAAAAAGAAGAGACCCTTTAAACATTGAAGTAAAAACATTGACTCACCCAGAATAAACTGAAGTCTGTTATCTTGAAATTTAGGATTAGGAAAGCTCAGTATCCTCCTAGCTTCAGGAACCTCAAGGCTTAAATCGAGATTAGGTATTACCCAATGGCAAAGGTCCCTAAGGGCTTGACCTTAAAGAAGAATCGACATTTTTTTGTGGGAACATAATTCAATAAATAATAATAGTAGGATAATGGCGAACCACAAAAATGTTAAAGAAAACTTACTGCAATCGTCGTAAGCGGGACATAACCACGTCCGGATGATGATCATTGGGATGCAGCCTACATTTTTTGCAGTAAAGAAAAAGCCATCCTTTCAGTCGTGAACGTTATTGGAAGTGGTGATGAGCTTTGGACACGTCTTCGATGAGCGAGAAGTAAAATAATAATGCCGTTTTGGGGGTAAGTGATGTAAGTGTTATGCCCTAAGTCCAATCGATTTAGGTTGTAAACACCTTTTAATATGTTTAATGTATTTATTTTGACAAGATCTATTGTTTATTTAAATTGATATTCTGATGAATGATATTAAATAATAGAGTCCGTAGATTCAAGTTTCAGTAGTTTGTTAATTACAAGGAGTTGTGATTGTGAGATACAAATTACGTTTGATTGAATCTTAAACAATCCATGGTCGTAAGTAAGAACAAGATACGAATATCGTTATTACGGATAGACCATCACGTGTGGCTTTTCTTACTTATGAAGTAAGTAGCTGATCTCACAAGGTAAAGTGTAGTGACATTTAAATGAACACGTGAATATTTTGTTATAGAACAAAAAGTTGGAGACCCGCTGGGGAGATTCCACATGGATAGCTATCTGAGTGTCAGTGGTTAATCTCCAATGTTCGGTAGTGGAATTGATCCTTCGACTTGAGGTCATCATAGTATCTTATGTGGGGACAGTCATACTTTGGTGATGCTGGAAGTTGCTCTGTCAAGGGCCGCTAATACGACGTCGTTCGGGTATGTCAAGAATCATATGAAGGTTGTGAATGATCAATAGAGGATTCGTCACTCTTAGATAGTAAGAGTTTGTGATCTATATTTCATCCAATTAAGTTGATAATGAAATCATTGGTCAAGGTGTACACATAAGTCGAAAAGGAGTTTTCGACTTACATTGACTTAATAGTGGAATGAAAGATATGATCGATAATCGAGATTGACACATATCCATATCTCATAATTGATCGAATTATATTGACAAAGGGATTATAGTTTCACGATAAACGAACGAGTTTGGTTTTGTCATACCACCTGATATTTCCCATCGCATGTATTGCCCTGACACATTGCTAGATGTCAATCTGGGACGACGGATGTGAATTAGTATTAAATCAAAAGGGTGTTTTGGTTTATCGATTTTGATTAGATCAAAATAATAATTCTCGTCGTTAGGTATCGTGATTGGGAACCTAATGGGTCACACACAAAATGAGAATTGGAAGATTGAGAGTTACCAATTAATTAATTGACAATCGTTGGATAATTAATTAATTGGGTTACTTATTAATAGCCCGAATTAATTAATAAGATTAATTAATTCATGGACCAGATTTAATTAATTGGATTAATTAAATACTAGATTGGATTAACTTTAAGGGACGGGCCAAGCCCGTTTGGGCTTATATAAATAAGTTGCTAGGGTTTTGAAGTTGTAGAAATTTTTATTATTCTACTTGCTAGCACAAGAAATAAAACCCTGATTTTCTCTCTACATTGTTCTCCGTGTGGATACTATTGGAGGCTGGACAATTGGACAGTTGTGGGAGACAGATCCAGATTGTTGAAACAGAAGGAATAGCAAAAGAGTTTGCAAATTTTACAAAAGGTAAAATCTATATCACAATTTCTATCTAAACGCAAAGTAGATCCTTGGTAGGGAATTGAAAATTGTTATATTTTCGTTGTGCATGTTTAAGTAAATTCTCAACAAGTGATAGTCCCCACTTTTACCAAATTGTAAATTTAAAAAAAAAAACATTTGGAAGGAGTTCTCTCCTCACACCCGCAATATTCCACAACAAAAATTATCTAACCATACGGCCTCATCAATTTGGAGTAAGTTACATAGGGAAATATTAAAAGTAAAAAAGACGATGCAAAAGAAAAGTGATATGGAAGCCTAAGCCTTATGTCCATCGAACATCTATGGACCACAATACAATCATGAAAGGGACAATCCGCTGTTTGAAGCTGCTTAAGACAAATCAATTCTATGTTATCAGGAACACCAAAGCTACCCCGAATATTAACCAAATCTTTATCGGAGTTATTTGAAAATATCTCGAAGGCCTCGAAGGTCTCTTCATCATTGACAACCGAACTCTAGTGAGCCTCGTCAGTCTTTGGGTGGGAACTACTACCTTGGTCAGAGAGGGTTGGAATAGTCCTAGAAGATGAAGGATTCATTGATAAACGTGATCGCACAATAAGAGGCTGAGATTCATCTGGGGTAGAGAAAACGTCAAGAGACAAATCTCTAAGTTGAGAACGTTCAACCTCGGATCCTTGAGAATATTTTATTAGTCACTCTAGGAAGACATGGTGATAGAAGAAAAATATGAAGATATTAGGAAAAGGGAACGGCAAAGGGAGGTAAGAAAGAAACCCACCAAGAGGAATAACATATATATAGGTTCTATAAAAGAACGTGATCCGTTAGATTGCGCTTATAGATAAATCGCAGCTGATTGGATTATACAAACAATTACAGCCATAGAATATTATGCCCATGTTTGACAACGTGGAGCACACGCAGATAACAACTGTAATCATAGCCTATCCAATCAGAATAACCCGTCCTTCATCACTAGGGAAGGAAAATATACAAATGACCATGGGTTCGAAATGCGTCAAAAGAAACAATAAATCATATAATTAATATAAATATTAAAAATAGACTTGGGAGGCTATTTGTTAACCAACGAACCCATATATCCATTGGCAAGTGAAAGGCAACATGCGAGGGGAACGAAGAAACAGGAGTTTCACATAAAAATCTCAAAATGTTCACCACGTATAATAGACTGTCAATAAAGAGCACATGGACAAGTGAATAAATGGTGGCTTTTGACTGAAATCAATTAAGAAGCGACCAATAAGAAGTTACTACTTAGCACAAAGCAAAAATGATCAAACTACCCCAGTGCCTGGAGGGAAATCTATAAATATCCCCACGATTCAATTTAAATATATCCCTCTCAAATAGCTTTTTTTTTTTCTCTTGTTCTATTTGAAGAATCTAGACTAGTGAATTTTGGAGGTGAAACTCATAGTTACGTGAGACTCGAGAGGATTTATTAATTGTATTTATATTTGATTTTCGATTATAATTGTTTCATCAATAAAATCATTTGATCCGATTTTTACCATCAACACCCTGGCTTGGGATATTTATTTCTACACATCCACGACTTGTATTGCAAACCTTCAACGCCAGATTTCAGTATGTGTTATTCTCAATCTGAAATTTTTTACTATACGAAGTGGAAACCTGGGGAATGCATGCTTCGGCCAGTATGAATCACTCCCAGTTGCCTCTAAGGGTAGGGTATTCAAGTGTCTGCCAATCCATAAGCCAAGTTTCAAGGTAGATATTCTGAATGCAATTAGAGGCGTCACATAATTTTTAAAGCTCAAAACAGAAACTATATATTAGTGAATGATTCGTGTACTGACCAGGATATAGAGCCCAGAGGCAATGACAATGGTCCGGTACTGACCAAGAAAAGAATCCGCCACAAAAGCACCCAAAAAAGTGGCAAAATCATCGACGTGCCGGACCACGCATTCACATTCTCGGCCGCAGTTGCGGTGGATTGTCCCAACGGACCAGTCAAATAGCTTATCAAATTCGAACTTATTCCACAGTATACAAATCTCTCAGCCACTTCAACACCTAACAAATGCTAAAGATAACTAAAATACTGCTACCTTATATGCTGTAACCTTTTGAATGGTAAATTGGGTAACATGTAGTGTACCTATGATGAAGAAAGAGGACTTCCAACCGCCGGATATGGATCGGGTAACAGGGCAGCCTTTGAAGTCGACGGAGCCATGAACAACGTCGTTCAACAGCAGAGTTTCGGCATCCAAAAGGTGGGTTCCGGCGGCCGGCATTGCCATATCTCCAGAGCTCAACCACCAGTAGACTGTAATCAGGGAAACTTACATTTTTGTGACTTACTTAAAACAGAACAAGCAATTGAATTGATGTGACCGTTCTTCTACTTCAACCTACTTTCACACGCAAGAGGCAAGTATTTCAAACGGTTGGCATAAATTTGTAAAAAAATGAAAGAGATTGCAATCTAAAAAATTTACATTCATAACACAAAAAGTTTAAAAGAATTGATTTTTTTTTCTTTAAATATGGATTTTGATGTGATTGTCTTTGTCTACTTCAAGACGGACACAAAAAAGTTTTGCATGAAGCTCCATCAATGGAGTATTTTATAGCCACACATGCGTAGGTATGATTCGCGAGAAAGCTCAGTCAAAGATGGCTCAGGGAAAATTACAACTTTGATACCCAACCATTTCAAAATATAGCAACCAGGTCCCCAATCTCCGATTTTTGTCTCTACAGGACAGAAACCGTTTAATGAGACGTGGAACTCTCACGCGTTACGCAAATGACAATAATTTTGAAGAATATAACTTCACATTTGATATTACAATCATAATTTATTATGTCTCAACTCAATACCAAAACATACTACAAAACGTCACAATTACAAAAATAGCATCTTTGTTTGTTCACTCGTATCTAATTCTATTTTGATTGCTTTCAAAACTCAAAAGGTTAAATAATAAATTTATGGGACGTTTGGCTACCAACTTATAAATGGTTTGTAAATTAGTCAAGTCAAACCTTTTATCAATAATTGGTATGTAATTAATTAGGCATGAGATAATTGTAATCCTCGAGCAAATCAAAGAAAGAAAACGAACATACATTCCTAGGACAAAATGTAACATTGATCAGCATTAAAGAAACATTTAAAAATCACCGAAATAATCAAGTGTCAACTCCATTTCACATTCTTTGAATGTGTGTGAATAACCATTTACAATTACGTTAATATGTTAAATAGATTTTGAAGCCTCTAGCCCTTTCAATCTTAAACCCTGTTGGTGAAGTAATACAAGAGATACTGAGTCGGTTTTATTTTAGTTAAGGTGAAATTTTATATTAGGAGCTTAGGGACCAAGAGAGTAATTTTTAGAAATTGAAGACATTGAAAAATAAAATATAGAATTTTCTCCAAAATATCTATTGAAGAATCCGAATGAAATTGACATATTAAAATTTTCAACATCCAAGACTTTTGTGGTAACAACTATCAATCTTATAGCAGAAAATAGTAGAACATGATACCTAGAGATATAATTCCAATAAAATATATATCTGATACGTCATCTACAACTAGCTTATCCTAAACGTTTTACTTTTTGTCAAGACCCTTATTCTGCAAGAGTCCCCTTGTTGGACTCTGATAAATTTCTCGCAATTTTTAAAGATACGTCCTTGTTTGAGTCCGTTTATTTTTATTTTTTTTGGATTAATAGATCTGAGATAGTGAGTTTTAAAAATTTGTGGCTAAAAATATTTTTTTAAAAAAATTTGAATTTACATGTAAAATCATTTTATTATGAAAATGTATGATTGAAAATGATTTTTGAGAATATGGAGTTCAAACAAGGGCTAAGATTTTAATTATATTTCTTTGAAATATTTAATAGAAAACCTAAAGAAACATATAAGATGTGTTAACACTACAAAAAAGCTCGGCATCAGAGACAGATTTTTCGTTGCTGAAGCCCTAAGATGCTCAAAGACGAAAAATATCCGTTGGTAAATTTGACTCTGAAACCCGCTCCAATAATTTACCTACAAGTACAGAAGCCGTCGCTAATTATCAACAATTTAGCAACAAAATTTTCGACGATAGTTACCGACGAATTGAATCAACGATTGATCTTGTGACAAATTTGTCTGTCGCTAATTACCAACGGATTGACCCCATCAATAATCAGCAACAAACTTTTGTTACTATTTTCGTCGCTAATCCAAATTACTTCAAAAAAAAATGACATATATATAAATTGTTATATTAATTTTTTTTTTTTGGACTAAATATATTAAAGTTTAATTTCAAAAAATAAAATAAAAAATGCTAACATTCAAGTTTAAATGTAAAAACTAACGTGCATAAAATTGCAAATATATCTCTTTAGTTCTTTAATTTTTAAAATTCAAATCATGATAAAATAAAACTAAATTACAAGAATAGTTAGTGAAGGGGAAAAAAATAGTAACCTATCAGGAACCTACATGGCCGTTCTGGTCGACCCATGAGATGGTCAGGCCATTCAAAAGTTCACATAGACAAGACTGATTTAGAGCTTTAATGACAGCATAGCAAGTCTCAGTTGGGGGCATGTGTATAAATGAAATCATTGAGGCCCTGCAAGGTATCAGTTGAACAAGTGTCGAGAAGAAACTGCTGCCACAACTCATCTGTCCATTGTTTTCCTGCACTTAACCAGCCATCACAAACACAAGCAACATCAAAGTCAGCAGTTAGAGACATAATTTTAACATTAGAAACTCAATATTGACAGCACATTTGGCAATTATAGATCCTGTATCTATTATCCAAATGCAATATGATTACGTACATAATACAAATCAAGATAGTCAAGTTGAAAATCTTCCAATGTTTGATTTAAATGGTTTTATAAATTTGTGGATAAAAAGTGGTTTTACAAAAGTGTTTATAAACACTTCCCAAACATACTCTAAATCTGTCCCCATAAGAATTGGCCCATGGACCACCCAGTAGGAGTACAAATCATCACCTAAGAGTTAGCTAATAAACTGATGCATATAAATTCCATCAGATACAATGTAAATAGTCTTTACCTTCATAATGTTGTCAACATACTTCATGACCATTGATACTGCAATACCACTGCATTGACATCAAGTATTAATGTTCACATAACCCTCTTTAAGAAAAACTATGACGAAGTAGTTGGCTTGCCCAATTTCTCATGCTGAAAATAAATAATAAATTCAATGTTTAATTTAAAAAGAATCTTGATTGGCATACTCTTAACAAAATAAAACATATTAGATAATGCATACTGGTCAATCTCTGATTCAATTCAACACCTCATTCACTTTCATGTTTATTATCAGGGTTGCTTCAATCATATTCAAATTCTGAACAATATACAAAAAACATACAATGTAACACATTCTTCTTCTTTTTTTAATAGGTAACAATGTAACACATGTTGGAAAAATTCCAACGTATGGGGCCACACGTGTATATATTCAAATGTGTGATATTATCTTTAAAGTTTAGTCAATAAAGTGATCTACTAAAGTTGATTTTGGACTAATGGGTATTAAGTGTAATGAGATTAAAGTGTAGAGACCAGAACGGTTATTTAAATTGATGAGGTGCCAATTTATAAAAATCGAAAGATAATAACTACACATTCAGTTATTATATATTAAGGGGTCATGATCCCCAATTGGGTGTGGTTTATCTATCTCTCTGCATGCTCATCAACAGAGAAGAATTCCTAAGGAACCACAAATCAATTGGAAGATCATAACCCATTCAAGAAATCAAACACCTATGGATCAAGGTACGCTTCGGCACTTTATTGTTCTCAATTATTTCAACGTGGATGCTCTATAATTAAATTTAACAAGTGGTATCAGAGCCACTCCATTGTTGAATTTTTGAGAAATTGAGGTTTTAAAATTCTGAATTTTAGGTTATTTGATCTTCTTTCATGTTATTATATGGAATTTGACATGTTTATATAGATCAAATTTCTAGTTATAATTCTGATGGTATGATTAAGGAAAAGGATTTGTGTTGAAGTTATATTCCGTGGGATTTAAAGTCAACATTTACGCCCGCTGTGAAATTATAATGAGGCATTTTCAAGAATGTCCACTTTTAAGAATGTAAGTTGAAAAATGTCCATTTTTCAAATTTAATATTAAACTGCCTATTATACCCTTTAATTAAATAAGAAGTTTCCATGAGAAGCTACATCAAAATTATATTATCGACATTTCAAATGTCGTTCTCGACATTTGAATCCCGTTTTAGGCTCTGTTTGAGCCACATTAATTTTTTCATTATCATTCTTCTACTCATTTTCAACCACACATTCTTCAATAAAATAATATTTTATATCACATCAATAAGTTTTCCTTATTTTTCAACCATATATTCCTCATCACATCAACAGTAAAAATGCATTTTTCTTCAAATAATGTGGCTCAAACACCCTCTTATATTTCAAAAGTACACACGTCAAATCACAATATTAAATGTTCTCGACATTTCAAAACGTCATTCTCGACATATTAAATGTCTAGAATGACATTTCATTTCAAAACATGACATTTCTCTACACTTGAAATGTCGTTCTAGACATTTATGTGTTATGCGAAAAATAACATTAATTGTGATTTGACATCTTGACATTTGAAATAAATGGAGTAGGTTATGTGTCAAAATTTTATAGGCCAATAATTTTTTTTGCAAAAATGTCCATTTTTTGGATTTGTGTGGAATCATAAATTGTTGACAAGGGTGTTTTGGTCTAAATAATGTCAAAATGGACATTTTTGCAAGGATTTTTGAAAATGACTAGCTAAAAGTGAACATTTTGTGAAATTACTTCAATTTATAATTTTGGCTTAAACAAATTAACAATTATATATGAATGACATATGTATATACTAATTTATTATTGTGTTTAGAAAAGTCAATATTTGCGTCTGCCAAATTGGATTCATCACAAATAGTAAAGTGTTTGTTTATTGTGGCTGCCATGTGAATGTAATTTACATTGATTAGAGAAGTCAAAACTTTGCGGCTTCTAGGAATTTCAATTTGTAGTTTTGGGTGAATTGTTTTTGGGGGGCGGGGACCTCTTGTGTAAATTGGATGATTTTGGGCCCTGTTTGTAATTTAAAATTAGGATTAGGTTTTCTTATTTAAAGATTCAGTCCCCTAATTTTAAACTTTGGTTATTCAGCCCCCTAAGCTTAAAATTCATCCAATTGGGCCTTTTAAAGTTTCGGGTTTAATAATTCAGTCCTTAAAATTTGAAAATTAATTAATTAGGGCCATTAAAGTTCTGAATTTTGTAATTAAGCCCATGAAAGTTCATAATTGGTTTAAATTGGCCCCTAAAGTTTCTAATAAATAATTTTTGGACCCCTAAAGTTTCTGATAATTATTTTTTCACTCCTAAAGTTTTCAATAATTAATTATTAACTCCTAAAGTTCTGGATAATTAATTTTCGATCCCCAAAGTTCTGAATTATTAACCCTAAGGTCCCTAAAGTTTCAAGATAAATAAAATTAAGTATTCTGCTTTTCAAATTTTGGTATAAATGACTCATTTGGATATACAATATTCCAAAGTCAATTGATTGAAGCAATATGTTGTCAAAGCAACATCTCTTGTAGAAATTAATTAACTTAGAATATTAGAAGGAATTTGTGTGTATGCTTATTCATGTGAATATTAGCCGGCCCAAATGAAGGTTAATATTTGACTGAATTGCTTTCACACTTGTGGTGGTAAACGTGTGACAATTATAAGGTTTCCATGTGAATAATAAATCAATCCAAAGATGGGTTTATTATTTGACAGGAGTTATTGTCAATGTTTGATCATTACACCAAGAGTACCACTTACAATTAATATTACTGTCCAAAGATTTGATATTAATGATGTTCTAGGTATCTTGAGATGGGGCATACCATTATTTGAATTTGTTGATTATTGAAATTAATATTAACATCTGCTACTACCATATCTGCAAATATTAATTCAATTCTCATGCTCAATGGGACAAATTTCAAGGATTAGAAATAGAACATATTAATTGTTCTTGGCTGCATGGATTTAGATCTTGCGCTCCGGATTGAGCAACCCACTCCTCTTATGGAAGCAAGTTCTTCTGATGAAATGATGAACTTTGAGAAGGGGGATCGCTCAAATCGCATGAGTCTAATGATCATTAAGCGCGACATTCCGGAAGCCTTTAGAGGCGCAGTGTCTGAAGAAGTAACTAATGCCTAGGATTTCCTTGTCGAAATTGAAAAACGTTTTGCGAAAAAACGATAAGGCTAAAACAAGCACGCTTTTGCAAAGCTTGATTTCAATGAGGTATAAAGGCAAAGGAAACATAAGGGTACTCATCATGGAGATGTCTCACATTGCTTCTAAACTTAATGGACTAAAGCTTGAGATGTCTGATGACCTGCTCGTGCATTTGGTATTGATATCGCTTCCTGCACAATTTTGTTAATTTAAGGTCAGTTATAACTGCCAGAAGGAGAATTGGTCTCTAAATGAGCTCATTTTATATTGTGTGCAAGAGGAAGAAAGGTTGAAGCAAGAAAGAACTGAAAGCGCTCACTTGGCAAGCACTTTTAAGGATAAGGGCAAGAAAAGAAAGAAGGAATATGAAGTTGCTCCAAAAGGTCCAGGCAACAAAACTGGACATGTGAAGAAAGATTGTACCAAATATCACGCCTAGCGTGCAAAGAAAGGTACAAATCTTAATTTGGTCTGTTTTGAGGTTAATCTAGCTTCAGTACCTAGAAACACTTAGTGATTAGATTCTGGTACTAAATGCAAATTAAATAAAGAAAATGCAGCAAAATTATGGCATAAAAGCTTATATTCTGAACATAGTACCAACTAAGGCTACTACAAAACACCAAGGGGATATAAATTTCATGATCCCATGCTTAAATCAATTTTTGAAACGGGAACTGCAGCATTTTTTGAGGATGTTGAGTTTGGGGGAGAAATAAGGTTAGAGACATTGTCTTTGAGGAAGAAGTTGAGGAAGGATCGGTTTCGATTCCTACTATTATTTTTGACAATGTACAAGTTCCTATATCTGTCGTTGATCAAGAAGCAATTTCAGAACCTCAACAAGACAATGTTGAAGTACCTCCCATCCAAAATGAAGTAATTATTCCAGATATACAAACTCAAAAACCTCAAGAACCAATACCTTTAAGGAGATCCACAAGAGAAAGGAAAAATGCTATTTCGGATGATTTTATAGTATTTCTCCAAGAACATGAGGAAAATACTATCATCTTCCATCAGGTCATGCAGGGTTCTAAATCTCAAAAGTGGATTAATGCCATGAATGAGGAGTATGAGTCTATGCAAGATAATAAAGTTTGGGATCTTGTCCCATTACCAGAAGATGCGAAACTCATTGGTCGCAAATGAATTTTTTAAACTAAGAGGGATTCGAAAGGTAATGTGGGAAGATATAAGGCTCGTCTTGTGGCTAAAGGCTTTACCCAAAAATGAAGGTATTGACTTCAAAGAGACTTTTTCTCCAGTTTCAACGAAAGACTCTTTTAGGACAATTATGGCACTTGTTGCGCACTTTGATCTTGAGTTACATCAGATGGATGTTAAGACACCTTTTCTCAATGGCGACATTGATGAGACGATCTATATGGTGCAACCAGAAAACTTTGTGTCAAAAGACTCGAAGAATATGATTTGTAAATTAAAGAAATCCATATATGGGCTCAAGCAGGCTTCCCGTCAATGGTACTATAAGTTTCATTAAGTAATTATCTCATTTGGTTTTGAGATAAATGTTGTTGATGATTGTGTGTATCATAAGTTCAGTGTGAGTAAGCATATTTTCCTTATTTTGTATGTTGATGACATACTGCTTGCCACTAATGAGATTTGGCATGCAAGACTGTAAATCAGGTGACACCCCTATTGCTAAGGGAGACAAATTTAGTCTCACACAATGCCCACAAAATAACCTTGAAGTTAAGGAAAATGTAGAAGATTCCATATACATCAGCTGTTGGGAATCTTATGTGTGTTCAAGTTTGTACACGTCCAGATATAACATTCATTGTTGGAATGCTGGGCAGATATTTGAGCAACCCTGGGTTGGATCATTGGAAAGCAGTCAAAGGGTTATGAGGTATTTAAAGAGAACAAAGGATTACATGCTCACATATATCAGATCGGATCGGTTAGAAATCATAGGGTAATCTGATTATGATTTTGTTGGATGTCAATACGGTAGTAGATCCCTACCATGGCAGTAAAGTTTGTAGCATGCTATGAAACATCTAACTATGGAATATGACTGCGAAATTTTGTCACTGGACTGCGCATTCTGAATGGCGTAGAAAGACAGCTAAAGTTATATTGTGACAATAACTCAGCAGTTATATATTCCAATAACAACAGGAGCTTATCTAAGTCAAAACACATTGACATTAAGTTCCTGTGAACAGATTTCCATAGAGCACATTGGGACAAACTCCATGATTGCGGACCCGCTTACTAAGGGATTGACACCCAAGGTCTTTCATGAGCACACTGCTCGTATGTGTGTTGTATATCTTGAGGATATCATATTTTAGTGGGAGTTTGTAATTTCGTTGCTTTATGTATTGGACACATTTGTGTATTTGGATATTTTTCTATACAAAAATAAAGCATTCAATTCATTTCACTCTGTTATTAAGTTCAGTATTGATCTCACTTAAGAAATAAAGTTGGACCAGTTGGAAATAGACATGTTTGGATCACATAACATGTAATTTCCATGCTACACTCCTATGATTGATCTATGTCATTCGGTTGTATGGGTATACGTGATCATTGATAGATTTAGTTACGCTAAATGTGACGAAAATCACTTTGATCCTATATTAATATAACTGATGGACGATATTGTTTGGAAATACCCTTGATAACGATAGCAAAATTTTGAACTCATAAGGTTGTGCATATTTGTAATATTACATATATGGGCCCAATGGGAGATTGTTGGAAAAATTCCAACGTATGGGACCACACGTGTATATATTCAAATGTGTGATGCTATCTTTAAAGTTTAGTCAATAAAGTGATCTACAAAAGTTAATTTTGGACTAATGGTATTAAGTGTTATGAGATTAAAGTGTAGAGACCAGAACGGTTATTTAAATTGATGAGTGGTCAATTTATAAAAATCGAAAGATAATAACTGTACATTCATTTATTATATATTAAGGGGTCATGGTCCCCAATTGGGTGTGGTTTATCTATCTCTCTGCAACCCCATCAACGAGAAGAATTCCTAAGGAACCAAAAATCAATTGGAAGATCATAACCCATTCAAGAAATCAAACACCTATGGATCAAGGTACGCTTCCGCACTTTATTGTTCTCAATTATTTCAACGTGTATGCTCTATAATTAAATCTAACAACACAATCTTGCAAAAGCAAGCCATGTCAAGGACCAAGAAAAAGATTATCGATAAACATATCATATCTATACAAATAAAAAATATAACAAAGAGGATGATTTTATTGGTTAAGGTATTAGCAAATAATTTTATATAATGGAACGATTTTGTGAGAAGATACAAAGTTGACCAATTTTCTTGAAAATCTTGGTACCATTTAATGACTATCAAAAATAGGAATCCAATGATTAAGATTCTCAGAATCATCTGGTTTGTTTATAATTTTTTTTCCTCTTGGAATATAAATTTCAAATCATTATAATACAAGAAAATGACAAATAAAAAATATAGTGTTAATTGGAAAATGGGTAAAACTAAAAATGATGGATAATGGAAGTGTATGGAGAAAAATCCTTTTTGAGTACAAAATTTTTAACCCTCTATTATATAATTTGAATGCTCTAAAATTTTGTCTTAAAATTAAAAAGCGTAAGCTTAGATATAGAGGAATTAGTATTCTGAAAGTATTTAAAAATAATACCTAAGTCGTAAAATGTATCAAAGTAACCCTCCTTAGCGCTTTCACCACACGATATGGTTTGGTTCATCTGCCAGGAGGAGCATTTTTGGTGAAAATATTGCAAACTGAAAGTTATTGAAATTGTGAGCAAGCAAACATGAAAAAAACAGAGTAGAAATGACATTGAAATAACTTCAAAATCACTTGCCACGTTGTGAACATCCAAAATTATTTGAAATTGTAAGGCCCAAACGATAGCTTCAAACAGGATCAAGAATCACAAATCACAAAGTAAGTGCAAAAACATTCAATCATAAAACTGAACACACGATTTTTCACCCCGTAGAGTCCGGGTGTCTAGTCACAAAGGACCTAATCACCACGTTGAGCATCCACGAAGGATATAGCTCTAGATCCATTAAGTATCAACCAAGAAAGGTACAAATGTTTGAAGAAACCAAAGGTTTCTTCGTATTTCTCTCGCCTCAACACCGGACATTGCAATCACCAAGACCAACACTAAATCTATACACCCTTATACAGATATCACAAAGAACGGTTGACAAGAACACTAAGATGGATTACAGTGCATCACTAAGAAGAAAAACCCTAGTCTAAACTTTTAGAGAGAAGGAAGAATAGAGAGATGGTAAGTGAGAGAATGAATGAACTCGAAGCGTCCCCAGCATATCAAGGGGCCAAGTTTAAGTGATCTCATCAGTTGCAATCCAATGGTAGATAATCAGCCACATGGAGGGCTGATTATAATTCATCAAGTGAGGCCAAAAGATTACCGGTTATTGAATAAGGTCCAAATCCAACAGTAGGAACGACCCAGCCCAACAGTATAGTGAGGCAGCCCAATTAATTAACAATATCCACCTTGCTGAACTATACTTGGACTTCTTTAATGGATCTAGAACATGCTATACTTTGCTTCATTTGCTCTATAAAAAAAACCCCGTAAAAAGAAAAACACAAAATTAGTTCAACTCTTATTCACATCAAGTGATATTCAGAATCTTCAAGAAATTTCTAAATTTATTTAAAGGTACCACCTTTGTCCCCAAATCTGAAGGATTGTAATCTGTTGGAATTTTAACTAACCTGATCAAACCTTTTTCAGCCATATTTCTCACAAAATGAAATTTGATATCTATATATTTTGTTCTATCATGGTAAACAGGATCTTTACTAAGATGGATGGCACTTTGGTTATCAGTATATATATCAACAGAGTCATCAACGAAACCAATTTCCATTTAACAAGCCTTTCAGCCACATACTTTCTTTTACAGCATCACATGCAACAATGTATTCAGCTTCAGTTGAGGATAAAACAACTATTTTTTGTAACTGGGACTTCCAACTGATGTAGCCATCACACAATGTGAAAATATATGAGGATGTGGATCTCCTATTATCTAAGTCACCAGCGAAGTCAAAATCAGTGTAACCTTTCAACTTTATTCCTTTTTTGCTCCTTTTAAATTCTAAACCTAACTCAGATGAATTTTTTAAGTTTCTTAACATCCATTTCACAGCCAGCCAATGAGTTTTCCCTGGATTGGCCATAAATCTGCTTAAGATGCTAATCCCATGTGCTAAATCAGGTCTGGTGCAAACCATGAGGTACATTATTGATCCTATTGTATTTGCATAAGGAACATTATCCATTCTTCTAAATTCATCTTCATTTTTAGGCGATTGTTCACTAGTCAATTTAAAGTGATTTGCAATAGGTAAGGTCAAAGGTTTACACTCGAGCATGGAAATTTTTTCAAGTATTTTTTCTTCACATAGGAACATTGTTTCAACAACAAAATGAAATTATTTCTATCCCTAGTTATTTCCATTCCAAGTATTCTTTTTGATTGACCCAAATATTTCATTTCAAATTCAGATTTCAACTTGGACTTGATAAAATCAATTTCAGATCTATCATGGCATACAAGCAACATATCATCTACATACAAGAGCAAATAGATAAATTCAGGTCCTCTTGACCCTTTGAAAAAGAAACAAGAATCATAATTGCTTCTTACAAAACCCAATTTCTGAACATATGTATTAAACTTGATATACCACTGCTTGGGGCCTTGTTTCGGCCCATACAAGGATTTTTTCAACAAACAAACCTTTTCATTTTTGGATTTTTCCTCAAATCCTAATGGCTGATTCATATATATAATCTCATTTAAATCACCATTTAGAAAAGCTGTTTTAACAACAAATTGATCCAATTCCCAATCAAAATGAGTAGTGAGAGCTAATAGAATTCTTATAGAGGTATATTTAGCCACAAGTGAGAAAATTTCATTATAGTCAACTCCTTCTTTTTGAGTAAACCCCTTAGCAACTAATCTGGCTTTATATATCTTATTTTCAGAATCAGAATCCCCTTATTTTATCTTATAAATTCATTTACAATCCACAACCTTTTGATTTTTAAGTCTATCAACCAAAATCCAGGTTCCATTTTTAATAAGAGAATTCATTTCTTCATTCATAGCTTCTTTCCAGGGTTTAGAATCAGAACAATTTATGGCATCATTAAAAGAAACAGGTTCTGAACACACAGAATCACGAGCAGAAAATAAGGTAACAAATTCATCATTATTGAATCTAGTTGAATGTCTTATTTCTCTATCTCTGGTTAGCTGATAATTTGTAGGTACAGGTTCAGAGGATTCACACTCAGTTTCAGATTCAATTGGATCATTATTAAGATCAGTTTGAGTTGACTCCACCTTAATAATATCATCTTGAATAACAGCATTTTCAGACTCATTTTCCAGGACAGTTTCCTTAGGGCTCCGTTTGATAGGCGAAAATTTTCCCGGGAATTCCAACTTCCACTTTTGCGCTGTTTGATAGCGTTTTTTTCATGGAATTTGTTTCCAGCGTTTTCCAAGGCACAACCACTTGAAGCGTGATTCCGTGGAATTCAATTCCTTGCTATATGGTGGGAATGGGTTTCCACCTTTTTTTTTTTTTTTTAAGCAATAGAAACAAATTCTAAGATAAAGTGTAAAAAAATTTATCATTTTAATTGACAAATTTCATGTAAAGCAAAGCCAAACGTAAAAATAAAAAATAATTTTTATTTTTTTTTATTTTTTTTGGCAATCTAAACATATTTTGTCCCTAATGGTAAAAAAATTTATCCATTTAATTGACAATTTGCATGAAAAATAAAGCCAAACGTATTATAATAGAAAAGTGGAAAATTATACCAATCAAACACCTTTAATTCAATTTTCGGTAAAACAATTCCAAGCAACTCAATTCCCTGGAATCCAATTCCTTTCCACCCATTTTCCACCCTTGCAATCAAACGGATCCTAACATATGTAGTTTCAGGAGCATTATGATTAGATGATTCATAAGAAGGTATGTCATTTTCATTAAAAATGACGTTTCTACTAACAATGACTTTAAAACCATTCTGGCACTTGACCCACAGTCTGTATCATTTAGTATTTTTCCCATATCCCAGAAAAACACATTTTTAAGATCTTGGTTCAAGCTTACCTTTACTTTGGTGTGAGTAAGCAGTGCAGACAAATACTTTTAATCTATTATAATCAGGTATTTTTTCAGACCACAATTTTTCAGGGACTTGAAAATCAATGTCAATAGAAGGTATAAGGTAAGTAGCAGTTTTTAGGGTTTCTCCCCAAAAAAACTTAAGAAGACCAGAACTATAAAGCATACATCTCACTTTTTTCTAAAAGATATCTATTCATTCCCTCAGCAACACCATTTTGCCGAGGTGTGTATGTCACAGTTCTATGTCTTAAGATTCCAAAATCTTTACAAAAAGAATCAAATTATGAGTTACAAAACTCAAGACCATCATCAGTCCTTAGTGCTTTGATTTTCATGTTGGTTTGGTTCTCATTGTTGTTTCCATTGTTTAAAAACTTTAAAAGTATCATATTTATGTTTTAACAGAAGGTCCAAATTTTTCTTGAGAAATCATCAACTATAAGTAAATAGAACCTAAATCCACTTAGAGTATTTACTGGTGTTGGACCCCAAAGGTCAGCATGTAAATAGTCCAAAATTGAAGTGGATTTATGTGTTCCAGTTTTAAAAGGTAACCTTTTCTGTTTTCCTAAAATACAATTTTCACAGAAATCTAACTGTTTGACTTTATATATACTACAACCAAGTTTATTCAGAATGGTAAGACCTTTTTCTGAAATGTGACCAAGTCTTTTATGCCAAATCAAAGACTTATTAGATTCAAAGTTTAAGGCTGCAGTGCAGTGATGAACAACAGGATCAACACACACAGTATAGATCCCATTTAATTTCGGAGAAGACACAACAATTTCATTTTCTTGTTTAAGACTTAAGAGACCTTTATGAATCATTATATTATATTTATCATCCAATTGACCCAAAGAAATCAAATTTCTTTTAAGCTGAGGAACATATCTGCATTTATCAAGTTCAAGAATGTAGTTATTCATTAATAGTCTGATCTTTCCAATTCCTTTTATTCGACAACTCATGTCATTTCCCATTTGAATTTGCCCTTCACTAAGTTCAACAAATTCAGAAAAATATTCTTTATTTGGACACATATGAAAAGTGCATCCAGAATCAAGGACCAATTCTTTTGGATCCCTTTCAATGGTATTCACAAGAACAACTCCTTGAATATCAGGATCGTGTTTGCAAGTCACGGCTGTAGAACCTTCAAGGTTGTTTTTGTCTTTCATATAAGAGATTTTCTTAAAATAATCTTTGATTACATGCCCTGCTTTTCCACGGTAATAGTATTTTCTGATCTGATTATTGAATTTCATATGACTTTTATTATTTTCTTTGAATCTAAAATTTTGAGATTTAGCTTTCTTATGAGGATTGAAATTGAATATAGATTTCTTCTTATTAGGATTCCATTTCTCCTTTATGTGCAACCCTTACCCATATTTAGAATATTTAGATTCAACTTTCAGCTCAAGATCTTTATTTCTTAGGGCTGAATTAACAATATCAACAACGAGTTCCTGACCCCCATACTCTAAAGCAATTTTGATGTCTTTGTATTTATCACTAAGTGAATTCATAAGACCAGCAACTTGTTGATCATCAGAAAGTTTCTCATCACAGTTTCCTAAATCCTGAATTAATTTTGTGAATATGTAAAGGTATCTTCCAAATCAGATGAGGGGTCAAATCTAAAATTGTAGAACAGCCTCAGAAGATAACATTTATTAGGCATAGTCTTCGTCAGATATAGTGATTCTAACTTAGTCCATAAGGCCTGTGCAGAGCTAGTTTCATCTATTTTTCTAATCACATTATTAGACAGATGCAAGAAGATGGAACTCCATGCAGTGTCATCTAATTTCTGCCTTCTATAGGCACTAGTTTCTGTAGCCCCTCTGTTGTAGTAAAATAGCCCTCATCTTCTGGCGCCATAGACTGAAGTCTCCAGTGCCATTCCATGTCTCAAGTTCGAACTTATGTGAAGTGGACATGATGATAAATTATATTCACAATAACAATTATACAACACACACAATATAATATTTCAGGCAGTTTACTTTAAGCAATTGATCAAGATAAGAGAGCAACATAGATACTATGATAATAACAGGTATATCTACTTATCAATGCAGATTACAAGTTAGGCAATCACAGTTTAGAAAACAGTATAGTTACAGTTTTTTGAATAAAAGTTTAAGGGGTGGCAACCCTTGAACCCACTACTCTCTCAGATTCCCAGACCCTCACAAGAGGTCTTGGACAAAGGAAGGCAATGGAGAATTGCTTACCTTAACAACTAGTTTCAAGAACTTTAATAGAGCTATACAATTTAAAGAGGGGGTTCAGAGAAGGTACCGAATGTGAAACTTTAATGTTTTAGTATGATGAAAGCTATGAAAGAATGCCAGGATCGCTCCAAAAAATCCAGGCAGAATGCAAAACAGCAACAAGTCACCAAGACTCAGTTGAACTCAGCAATGATTCACAAACTCGACCACGAATCTGAGTGAGTTAATCCAACTCGCCAAACTCAACACGAATCAAGAAACAGAATCACAAAGACTCAATATAAACACATGATTAACCAGAAGATGGACCGAGTTAAGGCGAGTATAAAAGAAAATTATATTTTTCTCACAAAGAACCACGCGACTACTTAAGAACCTAGATCTGCCGTAGGAGCAATCAGATCAGAAAAAAACCCTTACCTAGAGACAAAGCTCTGATACCACTTGTAAGGCTCAAACGATAGTTTCAAACAGGATCGAGAATCACAAATCACAAAGTAAGTGCAGAAACATTCAATCATAAAACTGAACAAAAGGATTTTTCACCCCGTAGGGTCCGGATGTTCAGTCACAAAGGACATAATCACCACGTTGAGCATCTACGAAGGATATAGCTCTAGATCCACTAAGTATCAGCCAAGAAAGGTACAAATGTTCGAAGAAACCAAAGGTTTCTTCGTATTTCTCTCGCCTCAACACCAGACATTGCAATCACCAAGACCAACACTAAATCTATACATCCGTATACAGATCTCACAAAGAACGGTTAACAAGAACACTAAGATGGATTACAGTGCATCACTGAGAAGAAAAACCCTAGTCTAAACTTTTAGAGAGAGAGAAGAGCAGAGAGACGATAAGTGAGAGAATGAATGAACTCGAAGCGTCCCCAGCATATCAAGGGGCTAAGTTTAAGTGATCTGATCAGTTGCAATCCAAGAGTAGATAATTAGCCACATGGAGGGCTGATTACAATTCATCAAGTGAGACCCAAAGATTATCGGTTATTGAATAAGGTCCAAATCCAACAATAGGAATGACCCAGTCGAACAGTATAGTGAGGCAGCCCAATTAATTAACAGAAATTACATCCAACATTTTGAAGGACGGGGTTGAAATTACCTCTACCGCCATAGTCAAGTTGTCACCTCCACCTCCACCGCAGCACCCGCAACCAAGAGTCCTCATCCCTACCACAACCAAGTCTTCAAAAGCCATAAAACCTATCCCATACTGTGACCAAGACGTGAAAGAGAAATTGTGGATTGAAGAGATAGAGGAAGAGGAAGAGAAGGCAGGCGACACATATGAGATGAAATGAGAAATGGCAGTTGGTTGCAAACGTGGAATTTGGGTGGAATTACATCAATTGAATCGTCTAGAATTTGTTTTATTGAGAATTATCAATTAAATGGATTTAATTGGTATAATTTTTCGCCCTGAATTTTTTTGAAATTTTCAATCTTTTGGCATTCGTTTGGCCTTTTTTTTATGTAAAAATTGTCCATTAAAGTGATAAATGTTTCCACCATTAGGTCTATAATTTGTTCCAATTAAAAAAAAAAAACTGGAAACCATTTTTCCACCAAAGTGGTGGGAAAAACTTTTCCCACAAATCAAGGAAAAGAGGCGCTTGGGAGGGGTAGGGGAAAATGATTTACATGCCAAATGTTTTTGTATCAAACAAGAACAAATAGTGGAAGATGAAAAATGTTTACCATTTTTCATGGAAAAATTTCACTATCAAACAGGCCCTTAGTGTTTGGTGACCTTAAATATGATATGTATGCCAGAAAATGTGTTAGATAACGAGGGAAAATGAATATTTCACAAGCAAATATTGAAATTTTTAGTGGGAAGCAAAATTATAACTAGGCGGGAAATCTAGTAAGGATAATTGATGAAATTGGAGCATAATTGGAGTTGATTCAAATCACTTGAAGATCAACCAGGTTGAAATTGGTGATTTGGAAGTATTAAGGGGACAATCACATGTGAATAATAAGTTTTGAAAGTTAAATTCAACAAATGAAAAGTTTGAGTACTAAATTGAAACTTGAATCGAGTAGATAATTAATTATTTAGGAATGCGTAGGACTTCATTATGAAGAACTGAAATTGAAGGACCTTTCTTACAATATTTGAGGACAAGAAAAGATCCAAAACTATGGTTTAAGGACCAAAATGAACAAATGGAAGTTCAATGACCTCTACGATTGCAACTATGAAAATTTCAATAGCAATCCCAACTTTGTTAGATTGTGCATTTCACACCCAATACTAGGGTGCAATCTCAAGGTAGTCCCTAAGTTAAAATCCAGCAACCCTACATTCCTATTATGACTAAAATTTCAAATCCTAACACTTTTAGACATGAAACAAGACCTAAATCTTGACTTTATGAATACTCATCTTAGTCCAACAATTTATTACACTTGTAAGGATTACTTATATACAAAATATACAAACCAGAGAAGCTCCTGGGGTTTCAAATATATAGTTCCTTCGTACAAGAGAGCCAAAGAGGAAGCTTTTGATTTATAAACACATACTCTTTCAAAGTTTTGTAGAAACATTATACAAAACACATTCAAACCTATTTTAACACATCGATTTCTTGCCCAAAAGGATAAGGTTTTATAGTTGTGCTAGATGATAATGAGACTACGAGATGGAGTCTCATCTTGAACAATTGAAGACTTATAAGCTAGCCTCGAAAGGATGAGGTCTAATAGCTATGCTAGACAGTAGTGAAATCAGAAGCTAGAGGCATAACCATCTCACGTGACGAGGCATATCATAGAGTGATGAATAAACATCTCTCATGGTAAGGCATCTCGTGGAGCAAGAAATAAATATCTAGCTAGTAGCACTTATCAAATTATGGAAAACTTATCAGATAGCCTTGTAAATGCGAGGTCTTATAGTTGTGCTCAACAACAGTGAGACTACAAGCTAGTGGTTCATCTCGAACTAGCGAAGGCATATAAGTTGGCCTTGAAAGGATGATGTCTTATAGTTGTGCCTGACAATAGTGAAACTCATAAGCTAGAGGCATAATGATCTCGAGTGGCGATGCGTCTTTTAGAGTGAGGAATAAGCATTGAGCAGATGGCTTATCTCAAACTGTCGGAGACTTATAAACTGGCCTCAAATGGATGAGGAGTTTTAGCTATGCTTGACAATGTTGAGAAACGAGGAATAAGCATCTTGTAAAGCTAAGAAATCTACATATGGGAGGTAGGAAAAAATCTCGCGAGGCAAGGAATAAATATCTTGCGAAGTCAAGAAATCTATCTAGCGACACAAAACATCCTACGAGGTGACAAATAAATATTTTTCTAAACCAGAAAATCTATCTGGCGAGGTGGGGAATAAACATTCCACATGGTAAGAAATAAAATATCTCGCAAAGCCAATGAATCCATCTGGTGAACAGGAAATAAATATCTCGCGAGGTATGGAAAAAAATCTCGCAAGGCATGGAATAAGCATCTCGTAAAGCCGAGGAATCCATCTGGCGAGGAAAAAATAAATACCCCGCAAGACAAGGAATAAACATCTTGTAATGCAAGGATTATGCATCTCGCAAAGCCTGAGAATGAGAACTCGAAGATTTCACTTCTTCATTTTTTCAAGGAACGAGAACTTCTAGACCTACCTTCGATGATAAGAAAATCACGAGCTAAGATTTGTCTTCAATGATGAGAAGTCTTATACGATAGCTTCAGAAATGTGAGGTCTTAGAGCTTGCCTTGATAATAGATATAATAATGAGAAAGGGGCCGTCTTAAGAAATTGAAATGATCAATGGTGTCTTTGAACAAGAGCAATCTAAGCTAAGTATATTTTCAAACATTTTAAGGATACTCTATAACCATACTTTGCCATGAAATCTTCATAACATGAAGAACCATTTAAGGACAGCAACCAAATGTCCACTTGAGCAACCAAATGTCCACTTGATGCTAGGGGTGGACGTAGACATTTTGAGTTAGGAGAACAATCAAACCTTGAACATATCGAATACTTTGTTCTTGATTTTTGAATAATTCATACTTGGCTCGAGAAAATGCAGATTTACATTTAAAAAACATTCATTCATTAATATTTTGTTCATCATTCTTATCCATTTGATTTCGAACAATCATTTTATTAATATTTTGCTTATCACAAGAAAATGCATATTTACGTTTAAAGAATTTATTGTGTTTTTAATACAAAAAATCAATTCAAGTAATAAAAGGAAAAACATAGAACCAATATTCATTACTAATATTCAATAAAATAAACACAATTTTTTAAAATATAAGCCAACTTAGACATAATCATTTCAGATTCAATTTATATACACAATTTAATAGGAGAAAATGCAAATTTTGGTTCAAAATATGATTAGGAAGTGAGGATTTGTAGTAAATGTTATAACTTGTAGAGAAACTATAGAAAAAATTTAAAAAATTAGAAGAGTTAAGGCTTTGATAAAAAGCTTGAGGAAGAGAGTCACGAAACTATAAGGGAAAGTAAAAAAAAGTGTAAATTTGTTGTGATTTTGTCCCTATTTGATGGAGAATAAAATCAAATTTCTAGTAAGTTTTGATAAATTTTGAAAATGTGTGAATCCCATAAAATATGTTATTAAAATTAATTATTAATTTTGATTTAAATCAAAATTTTAATTTTAATCCATATAAAAAAAGAACAAAAAATAATAATAATAAAAAATTCTCCCAAAGCCCCCTTGTGTCCACCCCTGCTTGATGCCAAATTTAATTTGTAGCTCAATAATAATATACTAAGGGTCCGTTTGATTGCAATAATGAAATTTGAAAAGAACGAAAATGAATTATAGGGAATTGAATTGCCTAAAACTTGTTTTACTGAGAATTGTTAATTAATTACGTTTTATTGATATAATTTTTCACTTGAAAAATGTTAAAATATTATATCTTTTGGTGTTCGTTTGACTTTATTTTTCATGAAAATTGTCAATTAAAATGATGTAATTTTTTACAATTAGTGAGATAATTTGTTTGGATTGCCCAAAAAAATGGAAAACTTTTGGTGTTCGTTTGACTTTATTTTTTATGAAAATTGTCAATTAAATGGATAAAATTTTTTACAATTGGAGATATAATTTGTTTGAAAAAAAAAAAAAACTGGAAAACAATTAACCACCGAAAAGGTGGGAATTGATTTTCAACCAAAACAAGGAAAAGTCAGTCACGTGAGGGGGAGGAAAATGAAATGTCAAGAAAAAATATGCAATCAAACAAGGCAAAGTGAAAGTTAGAATCATGAAAAATTCTACACTATCAAGCAGGCCCTAACATTATTCGGATACATGAAAATTAAAACATGCATAGCTGGCAAGTTACTAGTATAGTTGCAACAAGATTCCTACATCATCTTTATATTTTTGACATACTCCAAGGGAAAACGGCTACTGTTTTTGGTAATTTTTCGGGGGGCATTTCGTCGAATACTTCACTTGTCGCATAAGAATTCCAAGTGTTCACAGGAGTTTGTAGCCATGCCAAATCAAGAAATTAAATTCACTTTTCCAAGCTAGGAAACTGAAATCTTTAAATTGGAAATTCCAAGCTAGGCAATTTGTCGAACACTTCACGTGCACTTGCAAATATAATTCTTTTAGCATGAATGAAAATTTTAGTCCATCTAAGTCATCATCAAGAATTACGGTACGACAATTTCACATAGCTTTTACAATTTGTCATGACAGTTAGTTCAAGCCCAAAGAAACTAATAGAAGTAGCCCCGTCCACACACCTATAATAGGAAAGATTTTAGGGATCAATTCATAACTAAGGTTTTAAGTATGTCAAATTTCAATAATAAGATAATAACTTTCAAATTTCAAAAATCAGGTTTTAATTAATATTTATTTATGATTTAACTAATTAATTAATTAATTAAATATATAAATGTCACAAATTAGTACAATTTGATCAAAAATTCATTTATTGATCACATATTATCAAATTAATTAGTCGCAAATTATTTCAAGGTCACAAATCAAAGATTTTTTAGGTCACAAATAATTTTCGAGGTCACATATTGGAATTTTGATAGGTCACAATTTATTTCCGAGGTCACAAATTAAAATTTTAATAGGTCACAAATTATTTTACGGTCACGATTCAAAAATTTCACCAGTCACAATTTGTTCATCGATCTCAGATTAACCAATTTAGTGGTCACAGCCAATGACATAATCTGTGACCACCACGAACACTTGTGACCACCGTCTCCACCATATCACACCACCACGACCAACCAAAAAATTCTCAAACACACCATCACGGCCACCGCTGCCACCACCATGACCACCCGTCAACAACATCACCGCCACCAATCCACAACCGCCACCAACACCGTCGACTACCACCTATACCACCACACAAAAATCGTCCCAAGATCCACCAACGCCGCCACCACCGACACCTCACAATCTCCGCCGCCTGCACCACACCACCAACAAAAACCACCATAGCTTCCTGCACCGCAATGCATCAGACCACCACAACTACCAATAAACACCACGTCGTCCAACCCATAAAAACCAACGACCATCTCCACAGATCGGCCCCAACTCCAGCACCACCACATAACTCACACAAATCAGCACACATACACCACAAATCGATCGCCGCCACCACCTGCACTAACGACCATCTCCACCGTCGCAACCGCACCAACCACCATCACCATCGCCTACATCGCACCAACACAATCGGCTTCCACACACGCAGAAATCACGGGAAACCAATTGAAATCACATAAATCACATCATCACAAAAAATTCTCAAACACAGATAGATGCTGTGACGATTCGCGATTTGAGCGCCGAACAGCGGCAGTACTGCATGAACGCAAGAGTCGCGAAGTTGATCATTTTATTGCTGCAACTCGTGGCGAATCATGCTCCTTCTAGTCAGTGATTCACGGGTGGGTGCTGGGGCTGGGAGGTGACGGCGGGTGGTGACGAGTTGGTGTAGACTATAGAGAGAGAAATGAGACGGTGGTGGGTTGGAGAAATATATATATATATATATATATATATATATAGAGAGAGAGAGAGAGAGAGAGAGAGAGAGATTATTTTGAATTGGATTAGGGTTTGTGAAAAATATACAATTAATGAAATTTTATAATATTATTATTTAATATTAAATCATATTAATCTATTAATTAAAACTTGATTTTTGTATTATGAACTTTGATTCTGGATTTATGAAAATGGTATCTTAAATACCTGTGAGGCTGTAACTTCCTCAAGATTTTATCGAGTAACTAGTCCATCCCAACAAACTTAACTATCCAACGGGCCCAAATATTTAAAACAAAAATTATAGAGAGCCCTAGGAAATAAATCCATGGGCCCAATCTCAACAGTCCCAAAGTGTAAACCCAAAAAGTTATTTTTTTATCCAAAATTTGCAACCAAAAATCCATGAAGATAACATGCCAAATCCAACCCATCGATGAGGAAGGAAAAGAGCATGTGGATCGTTAAATTTTAAGAAATGTGACAAATTGTTCCACAAAAGCATGTATATGTTCGCAAACGAATGGAAAAAGATTGAAACAAACAACTCTTGGTTTGCAATGCACGCCATCTTGAAGGTATTGTCTCTAAACATTGAATGTTGACATAATAGAACAAAGCAAGAGCAAGATCGGAAACCGTGCATCGTCGGCTACCTCAATGGTCTTTGCCGGAGGTTGGCTTTGTTACCCCCATTTTATACTAGTCAAACGTTAAGATTGTTTATTCAAAATTAAAGGTTCAACTAGTCAAATAGAGACTTAAATGATATAAATCAGTATATTGAGATTTATTTTACAATAGACAATACTTGAGGGTTTAAGATTAATATTATTTAAATTTTAGGGTGTGCTTATTTATTATTGGAAATTAAAGGATTAAATGTTATATGAAATAGAACATGAGGGACTTTTTTGCGAATTCGGAGTTAATACTCCACTATACACCATTTACACTCATTTTCATTGTTGTAGAAGCCATATGCATCAAATCGATACAGAGGATAGAAAGTGAGAAAAAATGAATAGAAAAGGGGAAAAAATAAAAAAAGAAGAAGAATGAGGATGAGGAGAGAAAAAGGAAGAAGAAGTAAGTGTTGATTTCTTCAAGCTTGAGTTCTTTTGACCACCAATTTCCGAGCTTACTTAAAATGTAGTCAGCACATATCTCGTATACACCCTAGGTCAGGTTTATAAGCTCAGCTCGATCTTGTGACCGTCGTAATTTCAAGAGGCATAATGATTACAGATTCCTTACACCTTGTCAAATCACCAAATCAGTTAGACACACTTGGAAGAAGTGATGGCAGCACCGCCCGAACCCACCAATTATCTACTATAACTACTTATCCTGAAGCAGGTTATGATTTCCTGATAAAAGGGGTATTACTATGATTTGATGGTTGCCGACCTCATTAGCCAATCAAAAAAGAGATTGGCGGCACACAAATCAATCTCAGCACTATGTTAGATCTGATTGACAAGACATAATTCCAAGAGAATTAGACCTAATCCTCCCTATAAATGGAAAGAGATGGTCCCCTCCAAGGGACAAGGATGATCGAAGCAATTTACTCCCAAAAAATATGTACTTGTAACGCTCATTATCAATAGAAAAAAGTGTTTTTTCTTAAAGTTGGCTCAAAACCGTACTCAGCAATTTTTTACGTCAACAGTTTGGCGCTAAAATGAAGGTCCTATTGTGTAAAACCGCCTTATTTTTCCCATAAAACGACAAGCAAATAAACACCTTGGGAAGTCAGTATCGCACTCATCCTAATGAAACTAACGCCCCACACAATTTTCGAAGAAGACAAGATCAAACAGAAACTGGACACCCTCAAATGACTGCTATGAAGGAAGCCATTGAAAGGCTAATGAATGTAGTCAGCAAGCTGGAACGAAATCAGGCCCACATTTTCCCCACATGATACCAAGGTGGAATTCCCAACCAGAAAAAAGAACCAGGTGACTTCCCATTAGAATATTCATTCATTTCTCGAGGGGAAAATCTTCCAAAAGTCGAACTAACGAAGTTAGAAGTCCTTTCCTAGCAACAGAGCCAGTTACTAGAAACGTTGGCAGTGTGTTCAACTGATTAGGTTCTCAGCACTCACTAATGCCTCAAAGAAAATATGTTGAGCCGAATCTGAAAGGCTTGTTGAAACAAGCAGAACCTGAAATAAACCCCTTAAAAGAGTACATTGCCAATCGGGAAACTAAAAACAGAGGAGTAGCAGAAGAATATCTCACCAAATGTCATTCCCCTTTCACAGAAGACATTCTTGCTGAACCCTTACCTAAAAAATTGAAGATAACACAACTGACTACATATGAATGAGAAAGAGATCACCTTAGCCACCTAGACAAATACACTTCATGGATGGAACTACAAGTGGCAAGTAATGCCATCACGTGTTGTGTTTTTTCCCTTACCTTAGGGGAGAAGGCTCAAAGATAGTCCAGAAGATTACACCAAAGGTCTATAAAAAATTGGAATGACCTAGCTATAACATTCCTAGCCCAATTCATGGGCTCCAAGGCCAGAACCATATCCAAAGAATGACCGATAAGCATCAAGCAAGGGAGAAGCGAATTATTTAAAAGCTATCTCAGCAAATTTAACAAACAATCCATGGAGGTCGAAAAGATCTCTGATGACGCCGCCCTTATGGCAATCCTTTTGGATTAAGGCCTAGGACGAAATTTGGGTTGTCCGTCCACAACGATGCACCTCAAATGTACCACATCGAGCTGAAAAACATATAAGTGAGAAGGAGGTGACGTCGAATCAGGAAGAAGCCAGGACCGAACCTCTTTCCGTGAGCCAGGCTAGTGACAAGAAGTTGGACAAGGGTTTTGTGCCCGAAAGAAGGAAGGACGGAAGGGATATGGATCGCCATAAACTACATCCATATAGGTGCCATGAGTACTACCCACTAAAAACTACCTTGGAAGAAGTATTTATGTAAATAAAAAATAAGGAAGTGTTCTGCAAGCCCACGTTCCAAAAAAGGATCGAGCATAGAGAAACAGAGTAAATATTGCTTGTATCATAGGTCGGCAGGGTACAATAGGAAGATTATCGAGACCTAAATGTAGAAGTTGAATATTTAATTCGATGAGGTCATCTACAAGAATTTGTGGCTAAACCTGGAGAGACAGACCAACCCCATCCCCACCAACCTCAGCAACAAGGACTAGGCTAGCAAGTTTAGCCAGTTGTTCCAGATCGTAACCATCCTTCCTGAGCTCAAATAAGAATGATGATCGGCGAAAACCAATATATCGAATGATCTAGGAGGGTGAGATGTAAACAAGCCCAAGATGCTCGCATACAACAGAACTACAAGGCGGGAAGTCCAAAGTTCAACCTCGACACAACACCAAACCCCGAATGATTTTGGTTTTCAGAAGAAGATTCTCAAGGAGTTCTACAGGATTACAGTGATGCCATGGTAGTAACTATGTACGTTGCAGGAGTACAAGTACATCGAACACTCATGGATAATGGAAGTTCGGTCAATGTACTATACTCTCGAACTTTGAGGCAGATAGAGATCTCAAAACATTATCTCCAGCCATATCTCAGGAAACTACAAGGGTTCTCTAGGGATCCCATTGAAGTTTGAGATCAAATCGTTCTAATTGTGAGCTGGGCAGGGATCCTTGCTAAAGAAGAATCCTGGCTGACTTTATAGTAATCGATTTACCCTCTAATTTTAATGCCATACTTTGAAGGCCCCTACTACATGAGTTCAAAGTGACTACATCAATATACCATTAGTGTATGAAGTTTTCCAGTCCCAGTCAGTTGGAATCGTGCGTGGAGACCAAGTAAAAGCTAGGGCAGGTAACGTTGATTTACCCAGGCCTTATATCCACATGCTGGGAAATGAATAGAATGTGCGAGCTAGAGAAGCGAGACTGAAAAGACACGTAGCCGACCTATCTGACATCGGCATAACTAAGAAACATCGTTGAAAGTCCATGGATGATAATGTATTGTTCGATGACAAGGAGGCAATTCCGAATCATTATCCCGGAGTCCTAGTGATCTTGGTATCCATAGCCGAAGTTGCCATACCTAAGGTCTTGGTCAACACCGGAAGTGCCATCAACATTCTCTATACCAGCATGCTTAAATGGATGGGTATTCCCATTCACTTCTTGCAACGATACTCAAATATGGTTCTCAGACTAAAGGAGGCTTTGACTAGGGTAAAAGGATTGATCAAGCTCACCATTGACACTGGAGAAGCCCCACAATGGGTTAGACTGAACGTTGATTTTGTGGCATTCGATTACACAACACCTTACGATGCCATCATAGGACAGTCCCTGTTATTTAGCCTCAGAGCCACCGTATCCCTACACCATTATTCACTCAAATTTTTCATGCCTCATGGTGCAGGTTAAATCAAGGAAAATAGGGATCTTGCTAACAAATGTAAGATGAAGGCTCATCCTACCCCCACAAAATACACGCGCTCCCAAACCACGTATATGGTGTGTCCTTTCAAATCTGACCTTAACCCGTTAGACCCACGCTCAAGAATTAAAGGTAGGGAACAGGTGGAAGAGTTGGATAAAGTATTAGTCAGTAAAGTGGCCCGTATAGGGAACTCAAAATAGGGAATAAGCTGTAGCGACAAATTCGTAGTCAGATAATAGGATTCCTCCGTCAAAATCTCGATGTCTTTGCTTGGAGTCATAAGGACATGGAAGGAATTGATTCCAAAATTGCTTGTCACAGACTACATGTAGACCCCTCAGTTCAGCCAAAGTAGCAGCGATGTCGTCCTTTAAATCCTGGAAGGTATGAGGCCCTAAATAAAGAAGAAAAATAACGGAGATTGGAGGGTGTGCATAGATTTCACAAACCTCAACAAAGCTTGTCTGAAATACCACTTTCCACTACCAATGATAGATCAAATGGTCGATACTACAGCCGGACATGAATTACTCACCTTCATGGATGCGTATTCAGTTATAATCAGATGCCTATGCATGAACCAGATTAGAAACACACTTCGTTCATCACTGATTGAGTTCTCTACTGTTACAAGATGATGCCTTTTGGGCTCAACAATGTCGAAGCTACGTACCAACACCTCATAAACTCTATGCTTACTCAACAAATTGGTAAAACCATGGAAGTGGACGTCGATGATATGCTGGTCAAAAGCACAAATGCCAGAGACCATTGTCAGCATCTTGTTAAGAAGTTCGAGATCCTAAAGAAGTACAAAATGAAACTAAACCCTCAGAAGTGTGCTTTTGGTGTGAGGCCAGAAAAATTCCTAGGTTACATAGTGAATCGTCAGGAGATCAAAGCGAACCTCGAAAAGATACGAGCCATTATCGAAATAAAAGCACTAACCAGACCCAATGAGGTACCAAGTTTGATCAAAAGAATTGCGTCCTTCAGTCGCTTCGTGCTAAAATCAGCAGATCGGTGCAAACCATTTTTGATGCAATACGGGGGGAGAAGAAGAAGTTCGAATGGACCCTCGAATGCTAAAATGCCTTTGATGAGCTAAAGAAACAACTAGTTCAGCCACCAGTTCTGTTAAAAATCACTCCATGAAGCCGAGCTTCATTACTCCCCACTGGAGAAATTGGTTTACACTGTGGTCATGGAAGCCAAGAAACTAAGGCCATACTTTTTGGAGCACCCTTCGAAAAAGGTACTTTTTGGTTTACATCATATATAAGACAAATTTGTGGCTATAGAGTTGGGCATAGATTATGGCCTGCTCCACTGGCATCCTAGCTAGGAAGTTCCGCTCCCTCTCGTTCCAGCTCCTAGTAAGGAGGTTAGTAGATTCGCGGAGTGTACCCTAGACTCGTCCGAACTCACGTAATAACTGAGGTAAAAGAGCGAGAAAAAGTAATAGAGGTACTTTCTGGTAAGAAGAATACCTGGGAGTTGGGAATGGAAGACCTCATTAAAAAAAGGGAAAGATTTCCTTGAGAAAAAAATAAACACAAAAGCAAAGTGGTGAAGTGAAAAAGGAAAAATGTGTTTAAAGGGATGGAAAACCAAGGGACTCCACCTGGGCTATTAGATGAAGAAATGGCAGGAAAATGAAAAGCCCAGATTCGCAATTCAAAACTACGTAATTTTGACAAAACTTCCAAGAGAAACAAGTAAAAATGTGGGACAACTCATCAAGATAGAATCATCATACCCCTTCAAGAGCTGCAAATAATAACAAGCCCTGGGAAGATAAGCCAGCTGAGTTCAAAGGTCTGTCTATCCCCCTGAAAAGTATTGACTTGGGGATATCTGTTGACCACCAATCTCCGATCCTACTTAAAATGTAGTCAACACCTATCTTGTATACACCCCAGGTTGGGTTTATAGACTCAGCTTGGTCTTGCGACAACCATAATTTCAAATGGCATAATGATTATAGATTTCTTACACCTTGTCAAATCACCCAATCAATCAGACACACTTGGAAGAAGTGACATCAACACAGCCTAAACCCACCAATTAGCCAATATAAATACTTATCTTGGAGCAGGTCATGATTTCCTGATAAAAGGGGATGTTATTAAGATTTAATGAGAGCTTGCCTCGTTAGCCAATCAACAAAGAGATCAACGGCACACAAATGAGCTCGGCAATATGTTTAATCTGATTGACAAGACAAATTCCAAGAAAATTAGACATAATCCCCCCATAAATAATAAGAGATGGTCCCCTCTCAGGGAGAAGGATGATCAATGCAATTTACTCCCACAAAATATGTAATTATAACCTTCACTGTCAGTAGAAAAAAGTGCATTTTTTCTTAAAGTTGGCTCAAAACCATACTCAGCAATTTTTGACGTCAACAAGTTCAATTTATCTATGTTTTTCAAGAGATAAAGGAATAATTTATGTTAAATTTTCTAGGGTTCTAAGTATCTAGTTTAATTTGTTGGTTTAGTTTTACATTAAGTGGAAAGAGTATAATTTCTTGCTCAACTTTCATGATTGATAAATTTCCAGTTGAATCAAGGAAACAATTCTTGAAAACCCTAGAATTTTTAATTGGGTTCTTAAGAATACTTGGTAAAAATGATTATGTTGATGGAACTACTCATATGAAAGCATGAATTCATGGATCAAGATGAAAATTAAATTGATGAAATTATAGTTACTAGTTTTCATTAGATTGGAAGGTATGATTACTTCGGTGATTAGGCTGAAGGTAAATTTGAAAATAGTACATATTTGTGAAGGTAACAGAAACTAGAATTAGTTTCAATTGTAAAAGAAACTAAAAAATTTATTCCAAGTTCCAGATCAAGTTCTAATATTCCATATTTAAATGTTAAGGGTACTTTGTATGATAATTGTTGAATTGGTTATTTTATATCGTATATCAGGTGATGACGAAGAGATTGAAAAAGCTTACCGATCATCCTAGTCTGTAACTTGTACTAAGTGAGTGGAAAAATTTATTTTTCAAAAATAAGAATTTATTAAACTTATACTTGATCAGAAAGTTAATTATTTCATGTAGTTAGTTTGACATCATGATTTTCACAATAAAGTGTTGTCAATTTTTTTTTTAAGTTAAATTCAGTAAAATTAAATTATTCCATTGGCATGTTATATTAGTATTGCATGTTTCAGGGTATTTAAAGTTAATTTTAAAAGCACTCAAGTGATGTTACCCGTTCTACACTAATGTGAATGTGTTTCCACAGTGTATGATCAGTTATTGTGATTTTATCGATTATGAACTATTGTGAATATGTTTTCATAGTGTATGACCAGATTATAGCCTTTGGCCAACTCTACGTGTGTATGACCAGAATTACATTATTTCAAAATTACGGAATTGAATAAATTTGCCATGTACTTAGATATTCGTCAATACATGAATATGGTTATTCTAGGTACCTTTTTGGTGTGAATTTTTAGTATTATATAGCTTATCAGATTTCCAACTACAGAATTTAGTTTCTTCAATTTACAGAATAAAGATTTCATTACTGCAAAATGATATTTTTACTCATAGTATGGATGTCGAATTTATTATATCTGTTATACCTTACAATGGTTTATTCAGAATAAAGAGTAAAGAATTTCATTATTTCATTATACTTTAATCTTAAAAGTATTATCAAATTTCAGACTACAGAATTTAGTTTCTTCAATTTATAGAATAAAGATTTTAGCTTATAGTAGTCTGAAATGATATTTTTACTCATAATATGGATGTCAGATTTATTATATCTATTTTACCCTGCAGTGGTTTATTCAGAATAAAGAGCAAAGAATTTTATGATTCCATTATGCTTTAATCTTAAAAGTATTATTAGATTCCAGACTTTTTAAAAGTTGTAATACATAAGAGTTTCAGAAAGTTTGCGTAAATGGAAAATAGTATACTTGTTTGCGAAATATCCACTCAGTGAGTTACAAGCTTATACATTTTGTCATCATTTTTCTTATCAAATAGTAGCTGAGTTGAGCAGCGTTAGACCCTGTCGATCCATCAAGTTGAGCCACAGATTGTCATTAATTGTATAACTCATTTTGTTAGTTTTTACAGTTCATATCTTCTTTGGGATACATGCATCTTTTGTCAGAAAAGTTAATTTGTAATTTATGTATCATATTATGGGGCTCGCTGCATATTCAATATCTTTAGATCAGTTGGGAACTTTTGTTTGTAAATAATAGTAAAGATTGGTTTGCCAGTTTTGTATTTTGAATAGTTTGTGTTTTAAGGGGCTGATATACCCTATTTTAAATTATATGTACAGGTTTAAGGACATTGATTATTGTTCACGTGGTTTTTGCCAATATTACGAAGGAAACTTTGTCAAAAATTTTATAAAAACATTTCACAGTCAAAGCAGGTCAAAGTTACCTTGGTGGTGGATCTGACACTTTGCTGGTATCTAAGATCAGTGCACGTCACGTATCGAGTTCACTAGGGTGATTTGGGATGGGTCGTAACACACTTGTATGTGCTTGCCTTGACATCCAACGCCTTAGACTATGGTTTATTCCACACTCTTTGCTACTATTCTTTTTTGGATAGATTCCGATCATTAGGAAATAGGAATGTAAAGGGTTTGATTATGACCACATAATGCTGAAAATACCACAAGCTGAGAGAATAAATAGTAGAAGTAAATCCCATATAATGCTGCAAATCTCATAAGCAGGTGGCTGGAGCTGATTGATTACATAGTTTCAACTCTGAATATGTTTGTGATAGAAAAGTTTTCTTTAATATTCAACCTGAGAATGTTTTACTCTTCTTAACATTCTTCAACTAACTGATTTTATAGTGGTTAGAGTATGACCATTCTCCAAATGACTAAAAGGTAATGAGCCCACGAATTCAAGGTGAAAAAACCTGTGGCTAGAGAATAAATTTGCTATTCAAAAAGGATGAAATCAAAAACATTGGAGAGATAATTAACAAAAAGGTAGTGATTTCTACCTTTTGCAAGTTGCAAAGTGCCCACTTTGGTCAGCCATTTACTTGTTTGATTTCTCCATTCTTCTTCTTATTTTATTTTCCATTTTTGTCCATGTTAATACCTTTTTCCAGATTTTCTTCCAATTACTGACAAGTACATTTGATGCGAACCCACGTAGTAACATTGGCTACGAAACCCAAAAAGAATGAGACCGGATATAAAAAACGTCAATAAGTCAAGGTTTTGGATTGAATCCAAAAAACAACAAACCAAGCAACCAACAAATAAATATTTATCGACCTCTTGATCACGCAATTAATAAACCTCACCCGAATTTGTGAACGCCACCAGATAATAATCTTGATAAGTTCGATTTGAATGCCACAAGAACAGAATTCTTGATAAGTTCGATTGTTCAATGAAGAACAAAGAATTGGAAGCAAAACAACCTCTTGTATTAATCTCAAAAATCAAAGTCTGAATACAATGAAAATAATAAACCTATTTATAGTAAACCCTAATAATATGGTAAAAAATGGAAATTAAGAGTCCCAAAATATAAAAAGTTACCAAAAAGACGAATTCTAGCTAAAATAAAAATCTCGCGAAAAAAGGAAATTTTTTTGGCAAAATTAGTACCATGCAACCGCATGGTACTTTGTTGTGCAGTCGCAAGGAAGGAACTTTAGGCGCCCATTAAGTCTCTATTGAACTCCATGCGGTCGCATGGTTCTTACGGTTGCACTCTTCCTCCGTTCGCTCCTAACACGTTGATCCACGATATTTCAGCTCTCGACCCCAACATTAAACTTTGTTGTGCGTGTTAACTCCAACATGTTGTGCTCCATAACTGAAATAAGCGATTGCACGGCTTTTATTGATTCCTTGATGACTTGAACCCGGCTTAGTACTCTTCCAATCATTCGCCAAATTTTTCATAGTTTGTGACGCATCCCGGATCACATCAACATATGTACACTTATCTAGATCATTAAATTAGAGTTTTTGTTATTGATTTTGACGAATTATAGCTAATTATGTGTTAACCTTATATCTTAGGTAAAATTCGATGTAAAATGGTGAAATTGAAAGAAATGAACAAGAAACGGGGGGAAAAGAAAGAAATCAGAAGTTCACGGGCCAAATCAAAAACATCCAATAGTGAATTTGAACCATAAAACAATCATTGAAGATCATACAGCTTCAATTGGATACAAATGGAAGATAAATGAAAGAAATTACACAAGGAAAGAACCCAGACATGCCATCGAGAAGTTTAGGGACCAATTTCAAATTTTGGTCCTAAAGAAGAAAAGGCTTGCGTGTGCACTAAATAAGCCCTTGTACAGACAAGGGCTCAATATGATGAACCTGAAGCCAAAAATGCCAAGGGTTGTATGTGCAAGTTGAACACCTATGTGCACGCATGGGTTGTTCTAGAGTCAATCAGGCCCGATTCCATTTTTATGTCCAACTCCTTATAATATAAACTTCTAGCTTTTATTTAACCTACTTGAGGCTGCCAATGACGAGATCTATCTCATTATAATGCAAAGAAGATGTAAAATCTTGAAATTTTATAGAATATAATTTTTTAAATTTATGGATATTCAAGTTATTTTATTTTAAAGAAATTTATTTTTATCTTTCCGCATTTAACGTAAAGATAAGTAAGTTTTTGGTAACACTCCAAGGTTTATGAAAGTTTGAGGTGTTATAGTTTGGAATCTGAGCACTAGTTTACCTTCTCGTAGACATTTAATATATATATATTAAAGATTTTTAAAAATTAAATTATCTTGTTCATGTGAACAGTATGCGTACTGTTCATGTGAATGGGGCTGAACAGTGACTGCCACTATTACTTTTAAAAAAAAAAAAAAATACATAAGAACATTTTTTTTAGTTGGATGTTGAATGTTTATAAATTTTACATTGATTTTGAATGATGATAATTTAGACTTTAAAATATTATAGTTAAATGCTTATGTTCCAGATTTTACATATCATAAATGTTTAAAATTTACCAATTAGAAATTTGATATTTTAAGAGGTCTCAAGCTTCACTTATTATTTGATTTTTCGTAATTTGCGTATTCGCAAAATTGAAAGATTTTGGCAAAATGACTTGAACTATCTAAGAGCTTGAGATTTAAGCAATCCACTTGTGATCCTCCCCGAGCAAGAATTCTGGCCACAAAACTTCATCGATTTGATTACAAATTCTGAGCTCGAGTCTTGCATTACTTCGGATGATAAGACTCCCCAAAGAAGATTCCTAGGACTCACAGAGATTAGAAATAGATGTTATTTACTTTGTTTAGGATATTTTTATTTTTATATAGGAAACAAAATATTACATGTAAAGATTTGGGGATTTTTTTTATAAAAAAAAAAGCTTTTTTCACCATTATAAATATATATATAGATATAGATATAGACACAACAACAACAAAACCAAGCTACAATCATCAAGGATTTATTGAGGGTTATACAAGATCTAGGTAGACAACAAGCACAGTTTGGTCCCCAGAATGCAAATGCTAACAATACCAGCTCAATTGTTGAACAATTCCATAACTACAAATCCCCAACCTTTGATGGCAAGGCAGACCAACTGCCAGTTGAAGAATGGATAAGAGAAATGGAGAGAATCTTCAGATATCTTTCATACACTGATGCTCAAAAAGTATTATGTGCAGAATTCATATTGGTTGATACAACAGACCATTGGTTGGAGTCAATCTTGTGCACTAGAACTAAAGCACAATTATGTGCTCTGACCTGGACACAATTGAAAGAAGAAGTAATGGAAAATACTTCCCACAAGCCTTGAGAGATCAAAAGGAGACAAATTCCTTCAACTTAAACAAGAAAAGATGAAACTTGAGAAATATGAGATAAAGTTCGAACAACTCTCTAGGTACCCACTGCACCTAATGGACACGGAGGCAAAGAAAGTAAGAAGGTTCAAACTGAGATTGCATCCAGACATTAGTGGAATAATGACATCCCACCAATTTACCACATATAGTCAGGTTTTGCAAATTACCTAGGTAGATGAGAGATTGACCAAACTTTTAAACATGGTGCCAAGCGCGAAAATGGAATGAGTCCAACAAAGAGAAATGAGATAGATAAAACAAGAAAATTAACATTGGATCAAGTTTTGGACAAACTATTTCGTACTATCCAAAGTACAACAAGACACATAGGGGTGAATGTCTATTTGGGAGTAATGTGTGCTATTGACGCGGTAATGCAGATCATATTGTTAAAAATTGTAAAGAAGCCCCTTCTAAAAATGATAATGATCAAGAAAATAAAGGGAATGACAAAGTTTTTGCTTTAACTCAAGATTGGGCAGTAGAAGACCCGAACACAGGTAATTTCGAGGACAAAATTCTTTTTAGAAGAGGAGATTGTAAAGTCTCGAAATTTTATAGAATATAATTTTATTTTATTTTTGGTCTAGATTTTATATATATATTTTTTAATAATTAAGGGACTCAAGTGAAATAGCATTGATTTCAAATTTTTTGGGCCAAATAATTAAGTATCAATAGAGCAAAGATAAGTATACTGATATTTGATTCTTTTTGTAGCTTGTAATTAATTGAAGTCTTTAACTCGAGAAAAAAGTTATTTTGGATAAGTTTAAACTAGGTTAGAGTCAATTGAATGAAACCAATGTTAAATAGAATTTTAGAAACTTGAATTGTATATTATTGCCTACTTCTTTCTTAGCCTCCCATGTGATGTTTATTAGAAACTATTAGAGGAATATCAATCAAACTCTACTTTTTGAAGACAATCTTTTCCCAATCTTTTGTAGTCAAGGAATGAACATATTTTGAACGTGGATTCATATTTCTTTCAAAATACTTCATTTTATTTATCGAGGTAAGATACTTTTTTCAAGTGGTTTATTTTCATATACGTTTATATTCAATAATTTATGCATGAATTATCAGTGGACCTTCAGGTTCGGCCTAACAAAATGTAAACTCTATCTTGCTTTATAGAAAATTTACATTGCATTAATGCTTTAACTGATTCTAGAGGAAATATTAATCTAATGCCATTGTATATTTACAGGAAATTTAGGTTTGGGAGAGCCAAAAGAAACTTCAATAACTCTATAGTTGGCTAATAGATCAAACAAACGTCCTCATGGAAGGGTTGAGGAAGTGTTCATCAGAGCGAAAAACTTCATCTTTCCAGCTAATTTCATCATCCTTGATGTAAGAGAAAATTAAGACATGCTAGTAATTTTGAAAAGACCATTTTTCACAACCGGACGTGCATTAATCGATTTTGAAAATTACGAAATTATCTTTAGGTTAGAAGACAAACAGCAAAATTTCATCGTGAATACTCTACTCAAACATATGCTTACCTTGAGGAATGCAAGAGAAATTGACCATGAAGAGATGATTATGAAAGCCATTACTATGGAAAAAGGAATCGGTGGATTGGTTGAAGTAACAAAGGACCAGTATGAAATTTTTTAAATTTTGAGGGCCAAAGATGAATCAATGAACGTCTATCAGTGCAGTCGTTGCAAGGTTGAAAACTTCATTTTCAAGCCACCATAAATAGCCAAAACAACAAATTCAACCTAATGACTATAAACAAGTGCTTATTAAGAGACAACCCAATTTTTATTTCCATTTATTTTTATTATGCTTTTTAGATAATAGATTAGCAAATTTTATTACTTCAGTAATTCAGGTGTCTTCATCCCCATATTGTCCTATAGGTTACGATGAGCTTAATATGAATTTCTCCATATTAGTAAAAATTGATTTTTCTTTATTTTAGAAGAACATGACATATGAACAGATATACCTATATTGGACATGGGAAAGGATGCACACAAGTAGACCATCCAGATCGGCCTCTTTTGTTCCAATTAGACACCACCTTCAAACTGATATCATGGGAATCCTTAGTTCCCTTCTCTGTCCTTATATTTACATAGTCATATGATTAAATATTTCAAACATGAAAAACATGAAAAACCAATACAATATACATCTTTAAGCTAATTTTAGGATAGTTTGGGGGGGGGGGGGTGAATAAACTATTGTAGGGAGACATTGAGAGAAATAGGGATTACATGTGTGCTAATTTTTGTGTGATTGTCTGAAGTCAAAAAGATGAAAATTAGGTGAAAGTCTTAAGTTAGAAGTCGATTTTGAAAATCTTTGTTTAATGAGGAGCATTGCACTAATTATTGTATAAAAAGGAAAAAAACTGACATGACTCATGAGTGAAGCTACCCTATAAAAGATCTCAATGAGGACACTTATTGAAAATTTCAAAACAAATACTCAAAATGGGAAATCCATCCAAACTAGTGAAAACGTCATTTCTCTTATGAGTTACACACCCCAAACTTATTCTTTTAAAATAAGCCCATGAGCTTAAAGCGAAAAAATCGATGACCAGAGAATAAATCTGTTGTTTCAAGAGGATGAAATCGTGAACATTTGAGAGATAATTTTAAAAAGGGTACCTTTTACAGGTTGCAAAGTGCCCACTTTGGACAGCCATTTTACTCGCTTTATTTCATCGATCCGAACCATTTTACTCATTTGATTTCTCCCTTCTTATTGTTTTTTCCCCTTTTTTGTGGATGTTAACACCTTTTTCAAGATTTCCTTATGGTTACTAATAAGTTTATTTTGTACACTTATCTATGCTGTTAAATTAGAATATTTTTTTATTAATTTTGAAGAATTATAGTTTAATTTTGTGTTAATCTTATTTGTTAGGTAAAATTCAATGCTTAACGGTGAAATTAAGAAGAAATAAAAAGTTCAAGCACCAAATTATAAATATCCAGTAATCGATTCGGACAACAAAACAATTATTGAAGATCATACTTGTTCAATTAGATGAAAACGGAAGATAAAAGGTAGAAATTGCATGAGGAAAAGACCCAACATGGCATCGAGAAGTTTAGAGACCAATTCGTAATTGACAAATTGGACCAATTTGTACACCCACAAAAGAAGAGGTTTGCGAGCCATTGTACACGCAAGGGCTCAATATGATGAACTTGAAGCCAAAAATGTAAAGGGTTGCATGCGCAAGGTGAACCCAAGCACATGCATGTATTGTTTTGGAGGCAAACGGGCCAGATTCCCTTTTTATGCCCACCTCCTTATGTTATGAATTTCTAGCCTCTATTTAACCTACTTGAGGCTGCCAAGGGTGGGATCTATCACATTACAACACAGAGAAGAAGTCTAGCAAGAGATTCGAAGGCAGTTAACATAAAATAAAAAAAATAAAAAAAAATTGAAGATTCAAGACTCAAATTCAATGTTCAAGAACAATAAATTGATTTATCGAGATTTTTTTATTATTCTTATTTCCGGTTGATTTCTTTTCATATATATATATATATATATATATTGGAATTTAAACCATTTGTTTATTTATTTTCAATTCAAAGACAAATATTTTAATTAATTATTGTGTTTCTCGATTAATCTCGCATGCTCGTTGCATTATTTAAATGTTTGCACCATATTTAGATGATTTGTTGCTTCTTGTAATGCATGCTGAAAGACTTATAATAAACTTAGAAAACTACATGATTAACACAAGGATGATAGATAATTAGGAATAAAATGTATGGCGTACTAATCTTATTGATAATCATGTAATTTAATGCATTGCTTTGCATCTAAATCCAAACTTGGAATAGGATCGAGTCTTGTTTAGAATAGTTAACTTATCTTGAAACAAAAAAGTTAAAATAATAGGATTATCGATTGTCGTGAATGCATGAATAATACTAAATTGCATAGTTGAGAATTGGAAATGAATAATAATAGGTGGATTCTAAATCAAATACAATCATCTCACATATTTTTACAAACTAAAGTTTTTACATACCTCATAGAATAATTCAGAATAATTACAACAAATTTCTTTTGTGTTACAATAATTAAAATAGATAACTAGTACACTTGAATTAGAATTTATTTCTCATAAAACAATAACTCAACTCATCACGTATTACTAATTATCAACGACTCCACTTGCCGATTTCGCTCGATCAGTTACCATTTTCATGGCAGGTATCTTCAACCCGAAAATTTTCTTTTGCCTAAGCAATTTTCAAATGATTCCAGTGACATTTTCTTCTTTTTGGGGAATGTTTGGTCAGTCTTTTCTCATGAGATTTCCTCGTGGTTAATCATAACAATTTTCCACAAACAAAGGTAATTTATAGACCTCAAAATCTAACGAACAAGCAGCCTACAGACTTTTGATTGCCTTCCCTGCACGTAGGCAGCACCTACACGCTAGAACACACAACTAGAAGGCAATGTTCGTAGGTCGAGAAAAAAGTTCGACGATCGTTTCCATTTTGACGATCAAATTAATGGTTAGAATGATAGAGAATGAGGGCAAAAGACGAGAGATGGGGATTTAACTAGGATTAGAATAATCTTACCTTGTGTTTGAAATGGCTCGCCTGTGTAAAAGGATGAAAATTGGCATTACTTTTAACAAAAAATTTAACAGCAAGTTATACTGGCAGTTAGAAATTTGGTGAATATGATAATATAATTTTAATAGATAAAAAAATTTAACAGAATAGAAATTAACAATTGCAAGAAAAAGAAAAATGGGATAATAGAATAGTAAATTGAAGCATGGGTAAACAATAACCTTAAAATAGATTCACTCCCATTCCACAGGTGCTTGGGCCTTGGGGTTAATTGAGTGTCCATTTCTTACAATACAAAGGTGCAACCATAAGGAACTGAGCACTAAACTTTTTTCACTAACAAACTAGATTTTATCTTATCCCTCATAGATTATGTCTGATAGCACGAGGACTAGCTAATTCAATAAGAAATGGGATTAGCACTCAATTTCGTTGATACCATTCAATTGAATCATATTTTGATTTGATCTATTCATTTTTATGTTTCTAATGCATTAATAAATCTATATTTTTTAGATTTTTATAAATTCATGAGGGATAAGATGAACAGAGACTCTTCCAAAATGGACAGTACGTGTGATATAATGATTTTGACACATAAGCTCGGTCGTTACATAATTGACCGACAATTATAGGTGTTTAAAATCATTAACACAATAATTAATTGACTTTTCAATTTCTCACCTCTCTTTGTATAAATACTCACACAGTGATTGGTGAAGGAAATGTGATTTTGAATACAAGATCACTCTCTCAATCTTGGTAATATTTTTCAAATTAGCATCCATTATTTCGTCCATTATCTCTTTTACACATAAATGTCTTCAACCGTTTGACTTAAGTATCGAAGTGCTCACGACTTTCGCATATCCACTAAATAGGAGTAGAGCTAGATATGTTCACAACGTGATTCCATCGAATTTCGAGATCAACCAATATGGTACAAAATGCAATGACCAAACTTCTCTTGCCAACCTCCATATTGGCCTTGATTGTTCCACACATAGCAAATCAATGTACTTAATGCAAATGACAACAAATTAATCATTATTTTCTTTAAATTTAAAAGTTGTCTGTAAATTCTTTTCATCATTCAATTCACTTCGTCACTACTATGTCCAAGGTTTAACAAAACGAACAACAAATATCAGATGATCCCATTGAATAAAATCTTCGATCATGCCTTCGCATTTAGGTGAGATTGACCACAAATGAGCATTAGTTATCAATACGAGTTGAATGTACTGGTATTTCTCATTTACTGGCCATCTTTATCTCGACAACGTTTTTATGCAACTTCAAATACTGTTTATTTCTATTATGGATACAAGAAGATTTTGCAATGTACAAGTCCGCAGCGAAAGCAGCTACATTAAGCCCAACCAATAGCCAATAAGAAAACAATGTCGACTAGGGCCACAGGTAGCTATCTCCACCACAGAATGCAACATCAAAGACAGTTTCTTCTATTGTAGATATAAGATTTTGCAACGTACACATACGCAGAGAATGCAGCAGCACTAAGCGCAGCTAGTAGCCAATAGAAGTAGTCGAAATGAGCCCGGTTAGGGTTGTCTGAAAACCAATTGTCTCGCCCTGGCCCACTGGTGGCTTTCTCCACCACAGAGATTAGAAAACTGCTAAAAAAGTTCCCTATGCCAAATATACTCAAGTATAGAGCAAGACCGATACTTTTCAGCTCATTTGGAACCTGGTCATAGAAGAACTCTTGGAGTCCGACCATGGTAAATACATCGGCAACACCTAAAACCAAATACTGAGGTAGCAGCAACCACACACTCATAGGCACCGTTGCTTTCGGCATGTCCACTAATCCATATTCAGCAGCAGTTTTTAGACGTTCTCTCTCGACCAAAGCTGCAATTACCATGGCAAGAAAAGATAAAAATATTCCAGTTCCGATTCGTTGAAGCATTGTAATGCCCGAGGGTTTCCCAGTTATAGCTCTTGCAATAGGAACCAAAATTCGGTCATACATAGGAATAAAGACAACAACGGCAATGCTGATAAAAGATTGTAGTGAAGCAGCTGGTATTTGTAAGCTAGACGTGATCGAACGATCCATTGTAGCTCCTTGTTTAGTGAATAAAGTCGATGATTGCGAATATGCAATGGCATATCCCAAACTTGCACTCCATATTGGAAAAAGCCTAAGAACTGCCTTTGCCTCTTCAATCTCAGTGATACTGCAAACTTTTCCATCTTCCTTCAAACCATCTGGTGCAAGCAACGCTTTATCAAGAAACCTATTAAAAACCAAAAATAATATGATGAAACAAATGAGATTGATCCCATTAATTCAATCATATAAAGCAAAGATTTATAGTAAAACAATATCAACGCTCTTTTATAATAATGAAATGAAGTAACTATAGAACATTGTTTTGTCCCCAAAGTGATTGTTTTCAGTATCTAGATCTAATTATTAATAGGGAAGAAGCAGGAATTGAAGAGGACATAATTCATTAAATTCAGGTTGGTTGAGTGAAAAGGAGAAGTGATACTGTATGATAGGAAAATTTGTTATAGACCTGCTATGGCATATGGTTAAGTTTTAGGTTCGTTAAAGGACAAAATGCTCATAAGATGACCGTGGTGGAAATAAGGATGATAAGATAGATTTCACTAAGTTGGATAAGTTAAGAAATGAAAATATGAGTCAACAAGTAACATTGGTGTTGGATGAGCATAAATTAATGAAAGGACAACTTGGATAATTCAAACATGTTTTACATAGACTTACCGATTTCAAACACTACTAACAAGAAGCTTAACAGGACTAATAAGAGAAACCCAAGTGTACCAAAGAGAGGTGAAGAGGCACATTTTATCTTGCAAATACACAAAGGGGAAGTTGACTTACTTGAACTGTTGAGATATTTGATATGGCAGAATTCCCTGTGCTTCCTCTTCCTTAGATATTGCTCCTGGGGTAGTCCGCCAATTTCTAGCTGCATTCAGGAATACCTGACCAATTCTCACAAATGGGTTTCTTTCATTGCTCTGTATGCGAAATCGGTAAGTCCCAGTTCCAAGCAAAAATATAATTAGCGCGAGGAACATGATAATGCAGGGAGTTCCAAAGCCAAGAGCCCAACTTAGGTTGTCTTGGATGTAGTTCAATACAAACAGAGAAACTATAATACCCAAATTCATGGAAAAAAACCACCAATTGAAGAATGAGCTTTTGTCAATACATTCTTTCGGGTCTTGCTCATCAAACTGGTCAGCTCCAAAAGCCTGGAGACAAGGTTTATGTCCTCCTTGTGCTAGTGCAAATAAATACAACGAGAAGAAGAAGAAAATAATTTGAAACTGTGGAGGGGAGCATGCAGCCATGTTATTTGCAGCAAAATGGCAGTCGGAAGATTTGATTGAATATAGAACAGCAGATAGGGATAATAAGCCAAGTGCCTGAGATCCATAATAATAACAGAAAACGATTAGAATTTCCCAGAACAAATTTTTTTCACAAATGTTACTAGCTCAAAGATACGAACGACTTTGTGCTGATGAAGTGAGTGGCAACTGTTCAATTTTAAGTCCTGGGCTCATCTGTTCCAAGGAAAGCTTTCAAAATACAAATGAATTTACCAGAAATTATTTGTAAGAAAGAAAATTGTCATTTTCTCAAGCGGTTTCATGATTCTTCAAAACCTTTGAGAATCATTCAGCCATATATATTTTGAATAAGAACTGGACTTGCACATTTTTCTTATTGAGAAACTCAGTTTAAGGTATCTAACCATAAACTAGCTGATTATATTGAATTGGCAGCTTGCATCTTATGTTAATATAGATAAAATAAATAAAGACGCGAGTCCCAGAAAACCCTCTGATTTTAGTCACTACACAAAAACATGAAATTTTATCAATTTTCTACTGCGTGATAAAAAGAAAGTCAGTTGCTTGTTAGAGCTATATATCAATCTACAGAACGATTCAGTCAAAAATGACTTCATACGTAACAATAAACCTAATTGTCATCTTCTAATCTACAGAACCATGCTTCCTCAGGGCTGAATCCCAAATTAAACACTATAAGAGTTTAACAACTTTTAATCTCAAGAACACGCAAAATTCAAAGTGGATAGTCATCATTGTTAACCCCCAGAACAACATCTGCGAACCTATATACCCATTGCTGATGTAAAAGGCAACATGGGAAGGGAGCAGAAATATAGAAGGCTCGTATAAAGATCTTAAACCGTTCGCCAAGTACAGGCGGGCGACATGTTGTCAAAGAAGAGCACATGGGCAAATGAATAACGTGATTCTTAACCGAATCAGTTATAAGACTACCAATTAGGGATAGCCACTTGGCACAGTGCAAGGATTAACAAACTACTCCAATGTTTGGAAGGAAATCTATAAATGCCCACCCGCCTTCATTTGAAGAATGGTATGCAATTCAAATATCTCCCTCTTAAATAACTATTTCTCCTCTTGTTCTAGTTTTAAGCATCTAGACTAGTAAATTTAGGAGGTAAAACTCATAGTTAGGGTGAGGATTTGTTGATCATATTTACAGTGATGTTTGATTGTAATTGTTTATCAATAAATCATTTGATCCAATTTTTACCGTCAATAAATTGGCGCCGTCTATGAAAAATTGAACAAAATATACTACAAATCGGGCCACTGAAGTTTAAAAGCCTCAAGGATCTGAAAAAATGAATAGAATAAAAGCAGATCCACAGATGCTCAAAACATAGAAAGTTGGAATAGAAGAATCTAGTAGCGATTCAATCACAAGTGATGTAAATCCAAAAAAGAAGCAGGAAGAAGTATCAGCAAGGTTCCCAATAGAGATTTCCCTACGCAAGGCCATCTCCGAGTAAAGGAAGCACCCACTGTGGAGATAATCCATGGGATGGCAGCCAAATTAACAAATGATGTTAAATTTCATTCGAAAGGCAATCATCTTTGGTGAGAATCACAAGTTTATGACATTGCTCCGGCAGGCACATATAAAAAATCACAAAATGAGAGAAAACTATCAAAATTGGAAGCCTAACCAGGGAAGGCAATAAATTATAACAATTCCAGCAACAGCCTTTCACAAAAAAGGTCAGAAGGCCAATCTGTCTGGAAAATGCAGTGCATCAGTCACCAGCGAATTCAAACAGCGATCGATTTGACCACCAGCAAGAAAATCTCGAACAATATAGGCAGTCGTAAATTTAGGTAGTATCAGACAGAAGGAAGGAGAATCTGTCAAAAGTTATTTTACACGATTTAGAAATGAGAGACTTACTAGTGAGATCGAGCTAGACGAGGTAGTAAAGGAAATGCTATGGCCAGGCACTCCCCTCTAGAATGTGGCTCACAAAAGGTAACCATTCTTGTTTTCCCAATTAATAGATATGATATTTAATGAGATCCTGGTGAAAGATGCAAAATCAGAGAGTGGCTGAGCAAAATCCTGGTGAGGGTGCAAGAGAAGAAACAACAACGTTCGCATTTGGACTATGCAGATCACAATGTCACAGCTCCAAATAGTCCAAGGACCCACTGTTGTCATACCCTCATCACAAAACTTCAGCAAAGCCTACCCATCACCCAATATACACATGCTAAAATTCTGCAAAATCCATTGCTCTGAAAGTCATGACACGAATGAATGCTACAAAGTGTTAAAAATGGTCAAGAGGCGAAACAAGCAAGAAGATGTGACTATCGTGCCAGAGGTTCAGAAGCCTTCATGACCACCAGGGCATGTGGGATCGTTCCACAAGCTAATTGAGGCCGCATATGCCCAACCTTAGCAAAGAAAAATCAAAATCCTCCACGCGGAGGAAAGTAAAGAAGGCTTACGTAACATGAATTCCCAAGAACCCAAATAGCACATACATGAAGAATTCTGGATCTAAAATAAACCCGAAAATGCCCTTTTGGAAATCATATTGCACAAATGTATTTCGTAGTATGACATCAATTGGAAAATAAACAAAGGTTTTAGTTGTTTTCACACAAATTAATCCTCTGCCATCCTACCTGAATTCAATTCAATCTAATGTAGGGAAAGAAAACCTACTGGATACATATAGCTGAACATCGTAAGCTATGTTGCCAAAACAAAGAATGGGAATGCCCTTTGAAACAAAGTTTCTTGGTAAGAAAGGAAGAGCAATGCCTGCTTGAAAAATCTGCATTTAGGAAAGCAAGTATCCAATGTTGTGAAGGGAATGGTGAAAACCTACCCGCTAGTAAAGATAACTTAGCAATTGGGAACGCCCTTGGAAACAAAGTTTCTTGGTAAGAAAGGAAGAGCAATGCCTGCTTGAAAATCTGCATTTAGGAAAGCAAGTATCCAATGTTGTGAAGGGAATGGTGAAAACCTACCCGCTAGTAAAGATAACTTAGCAATTGGGAACGCCCTTGGAAACAAAGTTTCTTGGTAAGAAAGGAAGAGCAATGCCTGCTTGAAAATCCTTATTTAGGAAAGCAAGTATCCGATGCTGAGAAGGGAATGGTGAAAAACCTACCCGCTAGTAAAGATAACTTAGCAAGTACTAGAGGAAGTTAACAATAAATATCGTCCTTGCAACTAGAATAAAAGACGAGGCCAATCCCACCGAAAAATGATAACCCCACCTGATCGGGGCAAAGGCGAGTTTTTGACTGTGCAAAAAGAATTCCAAGTCAAAGGCGAAGTCTCTCCCGCCAAAGGAATCCCAATTCAAAGGTAAGGTTTATCCAGCAAAGGGAATTCTAATTAAAGGCAGGTCATCCCACCAAAGAAGTATCGGCACTGATTTTCATCCCAAAGGAAATCATTATCAAGGGGGGATGAGGCCACGTCCAATCACCTTTACATGTCATGACATCAATGTAAATGGTGCACAAAATATACATGTACGAACCATGGCTGGGGAAGGAAAAGTAATGTAAACCCCCCAATGTTGCTACAATGACTGAATAAAATAAAGAAAAAAATTTCATTTCTAAATTTGCGTTGTTGCAATGAGAAATCAGCATATGAACTAATGGATTCTGATTTTGAAATGAACTCATGATAACTACGTTTATGCAAATCATATTGAAAGGTAGCAAACGAGAAACAAATCAGGCGGTAAGAGCACCAAATGAATAGATTCGTAGAATATAAAATTTTATCAATAAAATTGCTAAGATCAGTTTTACATAAAGGAGGGACGAAACTTCGTGGAAATAATAATACAAAAGGCTATCCTAATTAACCAAGGATTAAAGGTTTTCAGGAAAAGGATTTTCCTGATTCATTTAAACTTCGCCCCCTAAAGGTTTCCATAGAAGCAGGAAGAGAAATGTCGATAGGCTCATCAATAGCCATATCCACACTTGAAGAGGTATAGAAAGAGTCCAGTTGAGCAGTAGGAATAAATGGAATACCAAGAGCCCCCATGGGCAGCGGATGAACTACAGGAGATGGATATTTTCGACATCATCTTCAGAAGATCCAAATTCTCTTTTAGGCGAAAGTCTCTGTAATGTCGAGCACTTTATTTTTCCCATCCTGCATAGATCTTCAAATAACTTTGCCTTGGAGCCATCGCCCGAGATAAATTAGACTTCGCAACAACCAGCTTTTGTTCAGTATTTCTCATTTTTTTGCGAAGTGCATCTATTTCATTCCTTATACCATGTAGTTCCCTAAGAGCAACTTCATACTCCGAATTAGTCTTGTGGACCTCATCTTTAGGACACAAAGCATCACTCTCATTCCTACTAACATTAACTGAGAGTTGTTCCTTCATCAAATCCAAATCTGAGGAGTCCATCTTGGCATCAGCCACTAAAGAAAACTTCATTCGTCATAAAAGCTTCGACACCTTTGCTCATCGCCTTAAACTCGTCTCTCGCATCACTAACGAGTTGCATTTTTTCAGCAAGGTGCCAACTTTTTTCTCCAAGCTAGCAACCTTTGAGGTGCAAGTTTCATAATTAGATTGTTAATATTGAGATAAAATTGTCGCTAGCTAAAGATGGACATCGATCATTTTTCCTATTAGTATGATTAAGTTCTTCCACTAGCTTTTCTAATGACGGATTGAAGTAGGTAAAAACAGCCTTCGCTATGCGAGAAACAAAAGAAGGAAGTAAAAATAGAGCCCCTGCATCTAATGAACCCTCGCAGCAAGGAAGAAACAAGGATTTCAAATGTGGGGCAGAATTTCGGTGTAAGTAGAAGCCTTTCGGATCAGACATGGGTCGGACCCAGTAGGAGTTGTCCTTTTTCAAGGAATCTCAACTGGGCCTGTAGAAGAAATGTGTTAAATATAGAAATATAATGTGAAGTATTTTTTATTATAATATTTTTTTTAGTGTATGATTATTTTTTTAGTAGTTGATTGTATAATATTTTTTTTATGTTTATTTTTTTTTACAATTATTTGTAATCCTATAAATAGAATTTTCTATATTGTAATATTTACAAGATCATAATAATACAATTTATATTTTTTCACATAGTATCAGAGCGGGTTTAACTTGATCTTGGGTTAAATTTGCAACACAAACTTCAAAAGCACGATAACAATAATTTGAAAGAGATGTCTCAAAGGTTTACTGCAACTATTTTAACAATGTCGAGTCGTCACTTTATAACTCCTTCTCGAAGTTCTCGACAAAGAAGTTCTCAAATAATGAATGGTCATATTTCCTAAATTTTCAATATTTTTATCCTATTTTTAGAAACATCAATTACACAAAAAAAAAAAAAAAAAAAAAAAAAAAAAAAAACCTTTGGAGGGTCGATACATTGAACTTTACCGGCACACCTCCTACCTCTTAAACAAACTAGAGATTTTTTTTATGTTAACAAAAAAATAAAAAATAAAAAATAAAATTTGGAGGGTCGGTACATTGAACTTTACCTGCACTCTCCCTACCTCTTAAACAAACTAGAAGTTTTTTATGTTAAAAAAAAATCTTTGAAGGTTGGTACCTTGAACTTTATCGACCATTCCCCTACTCCTTGAAAAATTCGGGGTTTTCTTAAGTTAAAAAACAAAAAAAAAGTCGACAAAAAATTTCTTCCAACAAACAAGAAGTCACTTATCCCCATCAATAATGACAAAGACCTCAAGTGCTCGGAGTTCTTCAATTTTGAAAATTTGATTGGATCGATTTCTTCAAACTCAATAGTCTACCCCATATTGAGTTTGAGTAGAGGATGTTAAATATAAAAATATAATATGAAGTATTTTCCATTATAATATTTCCTTTTAGTGTAGGATTACTTTCCTTAATAGTTGATTGTGTAATATTTCCTTTTATGTTTATTTCTTTTTACAATTATTTGTGACACTATAAATAGGATCCTCTACATTGTAATATTTCTTCACAAGAGATAAAGACCTCAAAGTTCCAACAAAAGTAGTTTGTGACTAGGTTCATTTTAGGCGATGTATCAACCACCCACAAAGACTTTCCTTTAGAACATTTCGAGCACTCGTAGAGATGTTTCTTAGAAGCAACGACTGTAGTAGATTTTTTACGTTTACGGGCCACAGAGGATTTTACGCCCAAATATGTCTGCACTGTAGATGAAATAGATAAATCAAAAACCTCCCAAATAGAAGGGACCTTCTAAACAAATGAAAAAAGACCAAAACTCTCCTGGAATGATATGTAGTCCGTTGTCATAATATTTGGGATTGGAGGAGCTCAATACCTCCTTAGCATCACGAACTTCATTACCTAATTAAAAAATAGGTGTCACCAAAAGGCGAAGAACCTAAGGGCATGACCTTGAAAAGGAATCTGCATTTTTTTGGCTCAAACATAGTACTATAAAATATCCCAATAGCATACATGAACCACGAAAAGTCAAAATACTTATTGGAATCACTGTAAAAATGGGTATTTTCATATTAAGACGAGGATCATTAGGCTCTAACCCCCAATTTCCACGAACAAAGAAAAGGTTTATTTCCAATAATTAATCTTGATGGGAGTAGTGAGAAGGTCTCGGCATGTTTCGGAGGAATGATGAGTAAATTAATAATATCCCTCTTGAGGATGTGGTAGTCCCCCACCTTTACCAAATTATAAATAGAAAGAAAAATGTCTAGAGAAAGTTTTCCCAACCCAGTAATGTTCTATAACAAAAATTATTCAACCATATGGCCTCTTCCATTCAAGGTAAAATGTGTAGGGCTAATGTTAAAAAAGGAAAGAACGATGCAAAAGTAACGATGAAAAGGAAGCCTAAGCCCCATCTCCATCGACCACTTATAGATCGCTATACAATTAGGGACAGTATGTAGTTTGAAACTTTAAGGACAAATCAACTCCATATCACTAGGTATGCCTAAGCGGTCCTTGATATTAACTTACTCTTTCTTAGAGATATTCAAAAATATTTTAGAAGCCTCAAAGGTCTCTCCCGAGCTAAACTTTTGTGAATCTCGACAGTCGCTTGATGGAAACTACCTCTTTGATTTGAGAGAATCGGAGCAGCCTTGGAACACAAAGGATTCATCGAAAGACATGATTGCATCACGAGAGATTGAGACCTATCCGGAGAAGAAGAAACATCAAGATAAGATTTTAGTTGAGAGTCTTCAATTTTAGATCTCTGGGAAATATTTTGGGAATCATTCTGAGAAGACATGGTGGTTGAAAGAAAGTATGATAGGGAGCAAGAAAGAAACCTACCAAGAGAAGTATCATATTTATAAATTCCATAAAAGAGCGTGAACTATTAGATCACACTTGATAATGATATAAATTTTTAAGTTTTTCATCCATTTATACTTGCATTTTTATGATAAATCGACACCTAAATGCACTAAGTACTTTTATATTTTGATTTAGATTGCAAATGGATGAAAACGATGAAAATTGGAATAAACAAGTGAAAAATGACTAAAGTGAAAGAAAATGAAATTTCAGAGATCAAGTTGCAAATAATCCATAGATGAGACGGACTATGGGATGAAGATTCGAGAGTGTTATGGATCAATCATATGAGGAAAGAAGTCAAATGATGAAATATTGTCAAATTATTATCACAGATCAACTTTCAAGTGAAGAAGTTATGCTCCAGATTTTTAGCATCTATTTGAGACCCAGTTTTGGTATAGAAAATGTTCGATTTGGAAAATTCCATTCTAGAAAAATTGTAGCCCTTTATGTTAGCTTTTCAACGTACTTTAAATTGCCTCAATCAGATATTGGAAGAGAAAATTATGGCCAAAATACTAAAAATCTATCTGACAGAGAAAAATGGCAACAACCATGCGACCACAGCCATTTGTTCCATACGGTGGCACATGGTGGTTCAGTGAGTCCAAAGGTTGAAATCTCACCAACCATGCGACCATATCACTTAACACCATGCGGTCCCACAATTTATTCTTGAGGCACGATTTTTGGTTTCCAAATTTCAATCAAACTCTTATGGAACACGTCTCATTCACGATATTTAAACCCTAGAACATCCCAGAACGTAGGGAGATATCTCCACACTCATTTTTCTTTGATTTTAGGGCAAGCTTTTCATAGAAACTTGAAGATCTCGATGAAGCTACAAAGGAGCTCAATCATTTTTGGTGATTTCATTATCTTCTGATTCATGTAATTCGTTTTTTCGTTGTTGAACAGTTCTAGGGTTCAAATTTTCTTTCTATAAGTTTGTTTTTAAGTTGGCCTAACTTTTATTAGATTTTTCGTGGATTCAGTCATGCTTTCTTCATTGAACAAGTGTATTATTGATTGAATTTCAATTTCAATTAATTTTATTGGTGTGATTTCTTACTGCCTTATGCTTGAAGTATATGGTCTATTTTGAATCTTATTCCAATAATTAAACATGAGAATGTGTTTAGGAAGTTTACACCCTGTAATTACTATAGATTTAAGTTGGGTTTCAATGACAAAGTTTTCGGTTAGAGAGTTAGGTAAAACATCTCTAATTGAGTAAAACAAATGAATCATTGACGTTGAATGATCCAAACCAATGGAGGGAATTCCAAAGCTTCACTAATTCGAACCTTGATATTTAAATTTCGTTCCAACCAATAAACAAAGTCTTTTCATACAATTCACGAGAACCCTAATTTGTTGAACCCTTTGAGTAATTCTTCCATCTCCATGTGGAGTCGACACTCCAAATCTGTGCTACAACTATCGCATTATTTTTTGGGCGTAATAAAATTTTGGCACCGTTGTCAAGGAGACGGTACAAAAAGCTAAGGGATTTACTAGAAAAAGGGTGACTTCGTTCCCTTGTTACTTTTTTTTAGTTAATTTATTTTGTTTATTGTTTTTTTTTTATTTCTCACATAGTTTTGTTTTTGTGTTTTATGAGCAGAAATTAGGACGAGCAAGGAAGATTCACCAAAGGACCTCTTGCAGTGTTTGAAACTCTTTCTAACCCTATCTTTGACATTGCATCTATTGGCACAAACACTACACTATACAACACCATAAGTGAAAGTGAGCATGAAGATCCACATTACAGAACTCTTCAAGATTACCTTCATCCTACACGCACATCCACACCATCATGCATTATGTTTCTACCTAATATGCCGTGTATGGATCTTAAATTGGGAATGATTCAACTTCTACCCACTTTTCGTGGACTTGAAAATGAAAACATATACGTACATATTAGGGTACAACGGATGCAGTCAAGCTTAAATTATTCTCATTTTCACTTAAAGAAGAGAAAACATTTTGCTTTATTTATTGAGACCACGTTCGATTGGAACTTGGGCTGAAATGACTCAGCCTTTTTCAGCAAATACTTTCCCCATCATAAGACCAGTGCCCAGAAGAAGAAAATTTCTTCATTTGCCTAAAAGGATATTGAGGTATTATACAAAACATAAGAAATATACAAATAGTTGTAGTCCCTTTGCCTCCACCATGGTTATGAGAGTTGGTGCATTGTGAATTATTTCTATAAAGGACTGACACCTAGGGAACGTCAATTCGTTAAGATGATGTGTAATGATAATTCCTTGCAAAAAGATCCAGAGAGGCCATAGAGTACTTAGATGACCAAGCTGAAAAAGCTCACACTTGGACTGGACCTAGCGCCACTAAAAGTACTAATAGGTTACGACCCACAGAAAACCCTAGTAGCACATGTATTTATCATCTTATGAAGGAGGAAAGCCTTAGATCCAAAGTAGAAGCCCTCACTAGAGAACTTGAAATCCTACAAGCTAAGGACTCGAAGCCTACACAAACTGTTTCCCATGTTAAGTCTCTAGGACCTTTTTTTGTGTGGTGGAATTGATCATCCAGTACAAGAGTGTACCACTTTAGCTGAGAAGAGGGGGCGAGGAGGTTTTGAAGAACACTGTAATGTCCTAGGCATGTACAAAAGGCATTACACTCCTTTTTTTGATACCTACAATCAGGGATGGTGGAATCACTCCAATCTCAATTGGAAATCTAAAAACCAGCAACCCGTCCGACCAAATTGAGCTCACACTACACCTTCATATCAGCCCACAGCTTCTAAAAATTCTTTAGAGGACACTTTACACGCATTTATGGAGGCACAAGGTAAGACCAATAAGAAGTTTGAGACTATGATCACCCAAGTTGTTGATGAAAGCAAAGAAATGAAAAACCACATGTCCAAATTGACCAATGCCTTAACTATAGTGGAACGTGGAAAATTTCCAATTCAAGCTCAACTAAATCCTAAGGGACAACACATGGCACAAACCTCAGGCTCAGAAGAAAACAACATTAATGAAGTAAATGTCATAACTACTCGGTCTGGGAGGATTATAAAACTAATCCCCAAGCCTAGGAAAAATGAAAAGGATCATAGTAATTCTGAAGAGAGTAGTCTTAGAGAACCCAGCTAGAGTGCCTTTCCCCCAACCTTTCAAGCTTACCCGAAAGCTACTAGTTAACATAATGAGATCATAAAACATCTCAAACAAGTAAAAAAATCAATATACCTCTCTTGCATGTATTTCCTAGGTTCCTACCATGTCAAGAAATATGCTTTATTGACTGAAAAAATGAGTAATGTGATTGAACAAAAGATCTCACCAAAGTATAAGGACCCTGGTTGTCCTACCGTTTCTTGCATCAATAGGAACCATGAGTTTGCACAAGCCCTTCTTGATCTAGGAGAAAGTGTCAACCTCGTGTCTTATGCAATTTACTTGTTATTAGGCTTAGGTGAGATAAACCTACATATATGGTTTTACAATTGGCTGATCGGTCCACTCTAAGACTAAGAGGAGTAGTTGAGGATGTGTTGGTACAAATTGATAAATTTTACTACCCTATTGATTCTTGGTTTTAGACTTAAAAGTTTATGTAAATGTTAATTCTAAAAATTCTATCATTCTTGGTAGACCCTTTCTTACCATAGCCAATGCTCTTATAAATTGTAGGAATGGTTTAGTAAAGCTATTTTTGGGAATATGTCCTTAGAAGTCAATATTTTTTCACATTACTAAGCAGCCTACTGAAGATGACGAGTGTCATCAAACTTACATGATTGATGCGCTCACTCAGGAGAAAGCATCTGCAACTACTGATTCTGATTCTGATTCCTTGAACTCTTTTCTTTTAAATTCTTAAAATCTAGCACGTTATAATGATGAGGAATATGCTAATATTTGTGCTATTTTTGCAAAATTACAGGATTATGGAACATCACTATGGAAGCCCAACATTGAAGAATGGTTAGAAAGGGCTGGAGGACAGCAACCATCAAGCATTGAGAGTCCTAAACCAGAGTTGAAATCATTGCCCCCAGGACTGAAACATGTGTTTCTGGGACAAGATGTCACTTTTCTTGTAGTATTTCTTCAAAATTGAATGCATCACATGGTAAGCAGCTTTTAAATATTCTGAATGAGCATAAATCTACGTAGGCTGGACTACAGCTGATATTAAGGGTATTAGTCCTTTAATTTGCTCACATGGGATCCACCTAGAGGAAGGAATCAGCCCTAGAAGAGACTCACAACATAGGTTGAACCCCACAATGAAAAAAGTGGTGAAATATGAGGTGCTTAAATTGTTAGATGCATGAATCATTTACCCAATTGCAGATAGTAAATGGGTTAGTCCTACACAAGTAGTCCCTAAAAAGTCAAGTGTCACAGTGGTAGAAAATGAAGTAGGTGAACTGGTTCCCACAAAAATAGTGACTGGATGGCACATGTGCATTAATTATAGGAAATTGAATACTGCCACTTACAAGGACCATTTCCATCTTCCCTTTTTGGACCAAATCCTAGAACGTGTAGCTGGCCATCCCTTTTACTGCTTATTGGATGGCTACTCTAGTTACTGTCAAATCGAAGTAGCATTAGAAGACCAGGAAAAGACCACATTGATTGTCCCTTTAGTACTTATGCATTCTGTAGGATGCCATTTGGACTCTGTAATGCTCCTGCCACATTTCAAAGATGTATAATGAGCATATTTAGTGACATGGTAGAGAATTGCATGCAAGTTTTCATGGATGACCTGACTATTTTTTGAACTTCTTTTGATGTTTGCTACAGACTTTGAAGAGAGTTTTGACCTGATGTGAGGAAAAAAGGTTAGTTTTGAATTGGGAGAAATGTCATTTCATGATACCTTTAGGAATTATCTTAGGGCGTGTAATTTCTTCTAAAAGGATAGATGTTGATAAATCTAAGGTTGAATTAATCTCTACATTGCCTATACCTAATACAGTAAAAGAAATTAGATCATTTCTCGGCCATGCAAGATTTTATAGATTCATATAGATTTTTTCTTCAATATCTAGACCATTATGTAACCTTCTAAGCAAATATGTTACTTTTAAATGGACTTCAAAATGCCAAGAGGCATTCGAAATGATGATTGGCAAACTAACCTCAACACCCATAATGCAACCACCTAATTGAACATTGCCATTTGAAATTATGTGTAATGGAGGTGATTTTGTGGTAGGTGTTGTCATTGGGCAACGAAGGAAATGTAAGCCTTTTGTAATTTACTATGCAAGTAGGACTCTAAATAGTGCTCAAATGAACTATTCCATTACTAAAAAAGAGTTACTAGCTGTAGTTTTTTGCTCTAGATAAGTTTCGTTCTTATTTGATTGGGTCTTCTATTACAATTTTCACAGATTATGTAGCCCTTAAGTATCTTCTTACAAAGAATGAAGCTAAGGCACGATTACTACGGTGGATTCTACTTTTGTAGGAATTTGATTTCATCATCAAAGACAAAAAGAGTGGAGAAAATGGTAAATCCCAATCGTAAATATTGGTCGTTAAGACTGAATAATGCACTTTGGGTTTATCGTACAGCTTTTAAAACTCCTTAGGCATGTCACATTATAGACTTTTTGAAAAGCCTTGCCACTAACTTGTAGAGCTTGAGCACCGAGCTTATTGGGCCATTAAACATTTCAACTTTGATTAAGAAGAGGGAGGTAAACTTAGGAAATTGCAAATACCTGAGTTGGAGGAGTTAAGAAATGATGCTTATGAGAGTTCTATAATCTACAACAATTTGAGAAAAACTTTTGAACCAAACCAGAAAGTGTACTTGTATGATTCTAGACTCTACAAGCACCCATGAAAACTTCGCTCTAGGTGGACTGGCCTCTTTGTGGTAAAATGAATTTTTGAAAATGGGACGGTTGAAATTGAGGACCCTAACAATGTTAGGGTAATCAAAGTGAATGGACAGCGTCTCAAGATAGTCTATGGGCAACAGGTGCCTACAGTGGAAGAAATTTCTATTGTAAACCCAATTTACCATCCTTGACATCAACCAGGAATGTCTTTAATTTTGATTTCTGTATATTAGTTTTGAGATTTTTCTTTTAGGTATGTTTTTCATTTTTCAGTTTTATCTCCATTTCTTGCAATACCATTTCAATTGAGAACTTTCAGGTTAACCATCTTTCAAGCTTTATATTGATTCATTTCAATATTCAGGTGATACCCTTCATTTTTTATTTAGCAGACATGTTTTTACATTGAAGATAATGTAAAAGTTGGTTGGGGGGAGAGTTAATTTGGATTCTGTTGTGCATTGCATACTGAATTGCATGAACATCATGGAATTTTGTTGTAACTGATTTTTGAAAAAAAAAATTGTTCAAGTCTTTGATTTGCTGCATCATTGTGTTCTTGAATGACAAAATATGCCGACTAGTAACTATCTCAAAAGGGCTCTTATTGGTGGAAGAGCTCTTTTGGGCATTGAAGAAAATCTGAGTTACATCTAAAAGTTTTACCCAATTTTTCTGCGACGTAGAGATAAAGTGTCGAAGATATTCTTTTAGCATATAATTGAAGCGCTCCGTCTGTCCGTTAGATTAAGGATGAAAACTGGAACTCGTGCTCAAAGTTAAACCAAGAAGTTTGAACAACTCAGTCCAAAATATGCCAGTGAATCGAGGATCCCGATCACTGACAATGTCTTTAGGCAGTCCCCAGTATTTGACAATATGTTTGAAGAAGAGATAAGCAGTCTCTTCAATTGATACATACTTAGGCGCTGCAATGAAATTTGTATACTTTGATAGACGGTCCACCACGATAATGATAGTGCTATAATCCTCCACTTTTGGCAATCCGATGATATAGTCCATCGATACACTTTCTATCGGGCTAGTTGGAATGAAAAGGGGCTCTAGCGAGCCAATCTTTTTCTGATGATCGGCCTTATCCTGTTGACAAATAAGACATGTTTTTACATATGTTGCGATGTAATCCCACATTTGAGGCCAGTAGTATACACGTTGCAGTAGTGCACAAGTGCGTTCCTCTCCGGGATACCCTGCCCAAATCGTGTCGTGGCATTCCGTAATTAACAACTTCCCCAAATCTCTACCCTTAGGAACATATAAGCGGTCTCTCTTAGTCTTTACTAGATCTCCATCTAGCCAGAACTGTCGAGTATTGCCCTGCTTGATGATGTCGACCAAATATTGAGTAGTCGGGTCCTTATTCAAAAGTGCCTGAATTTGGTTTCTTATGTGTGTGGTAACTGTGCTCCCGGACAGAGCAGCCAGGGACCAAATGGTAGCTAAGTCAGTGTGTCGACTAAGAGCATCGGTAACATGATTACTAGATCCCAGACGATACTCTAGCATAATATTGTACTCTGAAAGAGATTCCTACCAACGAGCCTGTTTGCTTGATAATTTTGGTTGGGACATGAAGTGACTGACCGCAGTATTATCTGTCTTCACAATAAATGGAGACCCAAGCAAATAGTGATGCCATCCCCTAAGGCAATGGATTACCGCCAATGGCTCTTTTTCGTGTGCTGAGTAACGACGTTCTACTTGGTTCAACTTTCGGCTCTCATATGCTACCGGGTGTCCTTTTTTGCATAAGGACTCCTCCAAGTGCAAAATCTGAAACATCTGTATGCACTTCGAATAGTTTAGCCCTATCCGGTAAGGCTAAAATCGGGTTCATCCACATCGACTTCTTTAACCTTTCAAAAGCAGTTTGGCATTGTGATGACCATTACCAATCTTTATCCTTCTTTGTCAATTCAGTAAGTGGCAATGCAATTTCTGAGTACCCTTTCACAATTCTTCGATAGTAATTGCATAACCCAAGAAATGAACGTACATCATGTACATTCTTTGGTGATTGCCAATCTTTGATGGCTACAACCTTTTTCGAATCCATACGAACTTTACCTTGGTTAATGATGTGACTCAAGAAACTGATAGACGTCTGATCGAATGAGCATTTAGACAATTTGGCATATAGTTCATTCTCTCGTAGCCGATTGAAGACCTATCTCACATGTAGCACATGTTCCTCCAATGTCTCACTGTAGATTACTATGTCGTCCAACTATACTACGACAAAGTCATCTAAGAATCCGTGCAATACCTGATTCATCATTTTACAAAACATTCTAGAGCATTTGTCAAGCCAAAAGACATCACTTTAAATTCAAAAGCTCCATATCTGGTTACCACAGTAGTCTTTGCCTCATCTCCGTCCTTGATCCAAACTTGCCAGTAGCTGGACCTAAGATCAATCTTGGTATAATATTTCGCCCGGTTAAGTCGGTCGAAGCAATCAGCAACCAGAAGAATGGGATAGTTGTTCTTCACAGTGATCTTGTTTAAAGCTTGATAGTTGCAGCACATTCTAAGATAACCACCGGCCTTTTTCTGAAACAACACTGGAGCTCCGTATGGTAACTTCGCAGGCACAATAATCCCACTTTCCAACATTTCTCACAATTGTTTCATAAGATCTTCAAGCTTAGGTTGAGACATACGGTAGGAGCCCTGGCGGGAGGTTTGACACTCGGAATAAGTTCAATTTCATGATCAATCGCCTTTCTTGGTGGTAATTTCTTGGGTAGTTCGTCGGACATGACGTCCTCAAATTCTCGAATAAGCCTTTTCATAGGTTTTCGAATAGGACCTGTTGCCTCTTCGATCTCCTCTAACCGAAGAGTGCCCAAAAATGAAGGTTCATTTCTTTTGAAACCCTTATTAAATTGCATGGCCGATATACTCTTTTCACCCATCTTGCCAACTTCTGTAGGGATGACGCATGGTTTACTACCCATCATCACTAGTGAATCAGAATACAGCAACAGTGCTGTCTTAGTATCCCGGAGAAATTTCAATCCCAGAATAAGCTTGAATTCATCTATCTGAATTGCAGAGAAATTTGTCCTTCCCTTGAAGGGCCCTGCTTTGATTAATACGAATTTCGCAATTCCAGCTATTGGTTGAGCAGCGGAGTTGATTGCCTTGACTTTCCCGCTACCCTTTTCTAGAACAAGTCGGAGTCATTCTACTTCGGTATTTGCAAGGTAGTTGTGGGTAGCACCAGTATCCACCATAGCCCTAATTGTCTTTCCATTGATCTTCACATCAATGTACATTAAACCTTTGGCCCTATAAATACGAGCATTTGATTCTTCCACTTTTATCTTTTTAGAGGGAACGTCATCCCTTTCATCAGCTCGGTATGACAGTATGTTGCACCGATGTGAGAATGTACCAACTATGTCCTCATCCTCATCCTCCTTGGAGTCTATTTCACTATGACAGCTAGCTTGTGGTGCATCTTGCTTTGAACTTGATCCACCACTTGCTAGTTGACAATATGCATTCACAATCCATTTCTGAGGACACTCTGCCACCCGATAAGGTCCTTCACATAAAAAGCATGTCAATTTGGGAGTGACATCAGATCTATCCTCCATTGCTTTTTCTTTATTCCAGTTGTTACTGCTACCACCGTTATAGTTTCTTTGACGGCTGTTAGGATAATTTTCCTGAAAATTACTTTGACGGGTGCCTTGATAGGCTCCACCTTTATTATGAGAGTAACGCTCTCCCCCATTTAGTTCGAGTTGGGTCTATAAGGTCTGTTTCCACCTCCAATAGCTTGACTACTCCCTGAGGGTCAATTTTTTCTCGATTCCGATTGATAGTCATTCACGCATTCAGCAGCTCCCATAGTTGCACTCAAATCAGTAACCTTTTGTCTCTAGAGTTTAGTACATGTCCACGATTTCAACCCTTCCATGAAGGTAAAGAGCTTATCATTTTCCGACATATCTCGAATATTCAGCATATGCCCTGAAAAGGCTTTCACATACTCTCTGATGGAGATTGTTTGTTTCAGGTCCCGCAGTGCTCGTCGAGGTTGATATTCCATATTTTTCGGGAAATACTGCAATCTAATCGCTTCCTTGAAGAGATCCCAAGAATCTATTCAGACCCTATCGGCCTGAATATTAGTATATTTAGACCGCCACCATAGTTTCGCATCTCCACCCAAATACATGGTAGCTGTGGTTACCTTTCTCACTTCGTCTTCGATTGAAGCTGCAAGAAAGTATTGTTCCATGTCAAACAAGAAGTTTTCAACTTCTTTTGCATCTCGTGCCCCTCCGTATGTACACGGCTTAGGGATTCTAAGTCTAGGAGCATACTTGTGTGCTGGGGTTTGCACAGTGCCCATCGCCCGTTGGAGTACTTGTAATTGATCTCTAAACGCTTCCATCTCATCCTGCAGATCAAGAATGATTTCCACAACTTCAATAGTTTCGCATACATGGTAGCTGTAGTTACCTTTCTCACTTCGTCTTCGACTGCAGCTGCAAGAAAATATTGTTCCATGTCAAACAAGAAGTTCTCAACTTCTTTTGCATCTCATGCCCCTCCGTAGGTACACGGCTTAGGGATTCTGAGTCTAGGAACATACTTGTATGTGGGGGCTTGCACATTGCCCATCGCCCATTGGAGTACACATAATTGAGCTCTCAACGCTTCCGTCTCATCCTGTAGATCAGGAATGATTGCCACAACTTCAGTCATTGTTGTGCATTATCGTGAGCCGTAACTGTAATGCCAACTTTCACGGGGTGCCTTTCTTTTTAGCATAGAAAGGGACATTGTGCGGCAGTAGTCTGCTCCGCTAGACTACCTTCTGCCTTTTCTCGATCGCTTCGGACGAAAGAACATTTTGATTACAATTTTGTGGAAATCTTACAATACAGAATTTGAATGCATTGAAAGTAAATTGACCTTTGATTGCTTGAAAGCTGAAAATTACAATTGCAGAAAAGCAGGAAATTACAATGGCTGTTGTAAGGGGCGGACAGTAGAAAAGCTTGAATGATTGTTTGAAAGACTAATACCCACTATAATAACTTGCGGAACAAAAACCTAAGTGATAGGAGTAGACGTTAAAAGGACGAGGAATCATATTCTGCTTTTACAACTAAAATAATTATTACAATGGAAATGAAATTACAACTCAAACTTGAACTAATATCTACAATGTGCGGTCAAACAGTAAGAAAAAGTATTGTTCAGTGCTGTGAATAGTAACTCGTAACTGTTCACAAAAAACTCAAATTTAAGGTTTATTACATCAACACCACACAATGCCAATTTTCAAGCTCTGACGCCCTCGAATCAAGTAGAAAGACATGTAATTACATTGATATTTAATGTTATTATATGATGACAATTATATTTAACAATGTTCACCATGTTTACCTATGTTTAGAGAATGCTAGTTTATAAAATTTAACCATGTCCATGTACGATTATGTAAATAAATATGTACAAAATTAGTTTCAAACAAATTATAATTTTGTTTATTTACGAAAATATGCTTATTTACGTGCATGTTTCTCTTTATATGTGCCTAATTATGGAAACTTCCTAATTTTTGGAAAGTGTAGATTTACGAAAGTTTAAACTTTAAAAAAAAAAATCCTAGTTATGAAGATTAAATTTTACAATATTATGTAATTTCAGACTATTGAGTACATTAGAAAACATATCAACCTATGAGAATAGTCAACCTTAGAAAATCTCTCGATCAAATAATAGTCTAATTAGGAAATTTATATATCTAAATATTTTCATTCCTTGTTTATTGTTTGAGTTTTCTTGTTTTGCATATTCACAAAATTAAAAGGCTTTGTAAAATGAACTTGAACTGTATATAGAGAGTTTTGAATTTAAGCAGTCCACTTGTGACATCCTCCTCACTTGGAATCCTTTTTAGTTACTCATTATTCAAATCAATAAGACAAAAATAATATTTCAAACCACTCCAAAATTTAAGCAAAAATAGTAATAATAATAAAAATCCCTTCTTTAGATACTCTATTTTTAGAAACTTTTAAGTAAATTCCATTTTTAGAAACTTCTATTCCAAGAATTTCCTATTTTAGGAAACTCTTATTTTTAGAAAACTTTTTATTTCAGGAAACATTCCTTTTAAAAAAACTCCGATTTTACAAAATTACTACAATAATAATAATAATAATAATAATAATAATAATAATAATAATAATACCATTTTCAAAATTTCTTTTTTTTTATTGGGAAACTTCTAAATTAGGAAAGTTTCTTTCCTTTTGAAATCCTAAGTGCAAACAACAATACTAATAAACCTTTTTATGTCTCTCGTAGATGGCTAGAGGTCCAACTTAGATAAGAAGAAGGAGGATTATACGACAAGACCAGTCAAGGTTCTTACACCTCCTTAGATTTTATACAAGGAACCCAAGTCATAACCTTCTGGAGATTTTGGATGCTATTGAGGCCATTCACTGGGAGGCTGAACTTAATAGACACGAGCTTAGTAGGGATGGGGCAGTTTTTCCCCTCCTCAGACTCCTTATTAGATATTGGTGAAATTTTGTCGAACAACTCGATGTAATGTATGATTGGAAAATATACGCCAAACACCTTATTAGTAGAGTTAAAAAGAGGTGAATGATCAATAGTGAGGACTATAGAGTCATTGAAAGGCTTGAAGGGTACAAACCAAATCGCCGTCGATGCCAGCTAATATCACGCTCGATGGGAGTGAACATAAGTAAATATCAGAGGTGGGCAATGAAGGTAACATAATAGAGTATGTGCTTAAAGACCTAGATAACAAAGAAGACCCTTCAAAAGATCCCGAACCGAACAAGGATAAGAGCAGTGGGAAAAACTACTACTGTAGTTTTATGTTTATATTCTTACTTTAATATATGATTTCTTATGTTTCTTTGAATTCTTGTTATACCTTGCGATCCTTTTATCTAGTAGATTCTCGCTTTTACTTGGACATAGAAAATGTCATCCGTACATTTGTTAAATTATTAAAATTCTATGAATAAAATATGCAAATCGTTTCCCTCATTTAATCTTTACTTATTGTAATTTTTTTTTTAAGGCTATGTCATCCCGACGTAGAAGAGAAAATAACAATGGGCAAAAATCCCCAAAGTCCCAACAACCCCAACCTAATGGCATTGATCCATAGTTTTCTTAGCAATTTCGATAGAGGAGATGGCTTGAGCTAGTAAATATTTACAATTGTGAAACCCATTGCCATCCAGGTAAGGCGAACGTAGTAGCCAATGTCTTAAGTAGAAAGACAACGGGACACGTGGCAAAGCTGATAGTACAAACGCCTTTATAGAGAGAATTTGAGAGATTAAATCTAGAAGTGATCGCTACTCCCTTTAATTCCATCATTCGAATGGCAGCACTTTTCAATTCGACCAACTTTTCGTGATTGAATTAAGAATCATCCAAAAGGTGATCAATCTTTTGAGTTTGTCAAAGTTGAGATTGAGAAAGAAAAGAGGAAAGATTTCACCATAGCCGAGGATAAAATACTTTATTATCAAGTATGCATGTACGTACCAAACTTCGAGGAATTGAAAATTGAAATCTTGGAAGAAGCCCACTTTACTCTTTTATTTTGTACATTCAGGAGATACAAAGATGTATCATGACCTAAAGGTTGTGTTTTAGTGGAAAAATATTAAGGAAGATATAGCTAAATATGTGGAGAAGTGCATCTATGTTAATAGGTGAAAGTCAAACATCAGTGATCATCAAGGTCTCCACAGTCCTTAGAGGTTCGCAAATGGTAATGAGAACAATTAACGTGGACTTTGTTGTATGTTTTTCGAAGTCAGTAAAAGGGCATGAGGCTATTTGGGTGATTTTTGACTTATTAACCAAGTGGACTCATTTCTTACCTGTTTGCATGACATTTTATATGAACCAATTTATACAATTATATGTTAAGGAAATAGTGAGGCTGCATGGTGTCCGAGTTTTAATTATATCAGATAGAGACCCAAGGTTCACTTTAAACTTTTGGAAGAGCTTACATCGGGCTATGGGCACAAATTTGAGCATTAGTAATGCTTTTCACCCTAAAAAAGAATGACAGTCTGAATGAAGATTCAAACATTAGAGGATATGCTTTGATTGTGTGTCCTAGAGTTTGGTGGGCATTGGGAGAAGCATCTACCTTTCATTAAGTTTGCATATAACAATAGCAACATTCCTCAATTAGCATGGCACCCTATGAGGCTTTGTATGGGATAAAATATAGATCACCTATTCAATGGGATGAGGTTGGCGAACGTAAGATATTGGGCTCAGAAATTGTGAAGCATACAGTACAAACACACAAAAAGATTAGGGTTAGCATGAAGAATGCTCAAGATAGATAGAAACATTGTGCTAATAAAAATGAGAAAGGACTTGGAATTTTCAATAAAGATACCGTACTTTTAAATGTTAAGCCAATGAAGGGAGTAATACGATTTGGTAAAAAGGGTAAGCTCAAACCAATATACATTGGTCCTTTCAAAATTTTAAGATGGATTGAAAATGTTGCTTACCAATTAGCTTTGCCACCAGAGCTTTCACCGGTACACGATGTTTTCATAGGTAATAAAAAGGAGAAAAGGGCTTGGAATTTTCAATAAGAGATACGGTACTTTTAAATGTTAAGCCAATGAAGGGAGTAATACGATTTGGTAAAAAAGGTAAGCTCAAATGCTTAGAAAGTATGTTCATGATCCAACGCATGTGGTGAGACATCAGCCATTGGATATTAAACTAAATTTGAGTTACGAAGAAACACTGATATGCATCATAACTCAAAAGGTATAGAAGTTTAACAGCAAAGAGATACCACTAGTTAAAGTGTTATGGCAACATTATTCCATAAAGGAGGCCACTAAGGAATGTGGGGAGGAAATGCAATCTAAGTACCCCCCCAACTTTTTGCGATGGCGACTGAGGTAATTTTTCGAGAATGAAATTTTTTAGGTGGGTGGATTATAACGTCCAAAAACAATTTAGGTAGTCATCAGAATTGAATTTAGGGGCTAGAAATAAGTTTTTTTTAGCTTGGGGACCAAATTAAATGTTGACCAATAGTTTAGGACATAGAGCAATTTCGTTTACACATGTAGAATTTTCCTTGGCTAAATCCTAGTAATGTGATTGCATGATTTGATCTAACTATTGCATGACAATTAACCTAATTAATTGGTTAATTATTATAATTAGATAAACTTTCATTTATTTAAATTAGAAACATTATTTATGCATGTGTAATTAGCAATCTCATATTTTATATGGTATGTTAGAACATTTAATTTGGCATAATTAAATAAAATGTTTAATTATATTAAAATACCTTATTAGTAACAATTTTATGTTTATTAATGTATTTAATTGGACAATTAGTTGAGTGATTGATTACAATCTGTATGGGAAAAAAAGGATGGAGTTTAGTACCAAAAATGGATAAAGTGGTCAAACCTTAGAAACCCCTAATTATACTATCATGACATCACTTATACTCACACACAACTTATCTTGTAATGTATGCCTCTTCCTCTCAACCCTTCTCCACACACACATTTTCACGCAACAAAGTTTAGCACGCACGGTTCCTAGGAATCTTGGAGCTAAAATCTAACAAGGGAATTTTCTCAATTTACCTTTATCTTCTTCCATACGGCAGTAAGTAAACATGCTTTTATTATGCTTTACTTTTGGAAATATATGTTTATAAGTCCACGTGTATGTTCTGAGCCTTGGACCAGAGTTCTAGTAACATTACGCAAATAAAACTCATACCACCTAAGTTCGTTATAGTTTTCATGCCTTTTTTGCAAGCTTTATGATTCCAAGAGTAATATGATTAATATTCTTGAAAATTATATGCTTACTAAGAATTTTCTCACCATTAAGTTTTCCCTCTGCTTAGTATTTGGCAACGGTGAGATTGGAGATTGGACTTGGCCATGGTGGAGGAAATAAATTTGAAAGTTTCTTTAAGTTGTCCTTTCGAATTGAAATTTTTAAGTATGTTGAATAAGATGTCTTGGTTTTTTTTAATAAATAAACATCATGGTTTTTTAAATAAGTATCATGCGACTTTCTGAATCTTAATTCATGAAATCAAATTTAATTAAGTATTATCTTGCTAGTTTATTTATATTTATGGCCATCGGACTTCAAAACTCAAGTGTTACATAAGGCTGATTAAAGGTTGTCAATAAGGAGCACATGGTAAGTCAACTAAAGTGTGGCTCTTGACTAAGATCGATTAAGAAGCATCCAATAAGAAGTCACAACTTGACACAACGCAAAAATGACTAAACTATCCCAATGCCCAGAGGAAAATCTATAATTAGCCCACAATTGAAGAAGAATGTATGCAATTCAAATATCTTCCTCTCAAATAGTTATTTCTCCTTTTATTCTAATTGAAGAATCATCTAGACTAGTAAATTTAGAAGGTGAAACTCATAGTTAGGTAAGAGAATTTATTGATTGTATTTACATTTGATCTTCGATTGTAATTGTTTCATCAATAAAATCATTTGACCTAGTTTTTACCATTAACAAATTGGCATCGTCTGCAGAAAACTCGAGCAAAGTAAACACAAGTCTACCTACTGAAGTTTAGAAGCCTTAAGGATCTCGAATAATGAATGAAGTAGAAGAAGATCTAGATATGCTTGAAGCACAAAAAGTCAGAATAGAAGAATCCATCAATAATTTGATCAAAAGTGACATAAATCCAAAGAGAAAGTGAGAGGAAATGCAGGTAAGATCCCAAGCCGAAATTTTTCCCATCTAATTCAATCTTCAAGGGAAGAATTGCCCACTGCGAAGGCAAACACTACTCCGACAGAAAAGTGGAAAAAATTGCATAATAGTAAATCCTCATTAAACGGAGCAGTGGATTAAGAATGCTGTAATGACTAAAGGCTTAACTAGTGGAAGAATCAGAGGATGAGGAATTAAAACAATTTTGATGATAGCCATTCACGCAAAGGCCAATCCACCACGAGAATGAGATGTATCGTTACTAGCGGATTCAACCAGTGGCCGATTTCCTCATCAACAGACAAATCTCGAAATGATACAGGCAGTTTTGACCTTAAGTAGCATCAGGTAGAAAGAAGGAAAATCTATCAAAAGTTATTTTACACGAATTAAACATGAGATGTTAGCAAGTGAGATTGAGCCCGGTGAAGAAGCAAAGGAAATAATATGAAACGGCCTACGACCTAGCACTTCTCTCTGGAATGCAGCCAGTAAAAGGTAACCATTCTCTTTTCCTAACTAATAGACCTTATATTTAGCGAGATCTAGGTATAAGACATGTTGGAAAATCAAAGGAGGATGCAAAATCAGAGGGCAATAGAGTAAAATCTTGTAGAGGAGACTAAAAAAGAAAAAAACAAAATTACCATCTAATCTGTCTTGATCACAATGCTATGGCTCCAAAGAATCCAAAGAGCCATTGTGCACTATTTTCGTACCCTCCTTGCAAGATGTCGTTGAAGCCTACCTATCTCCTAACAAACAGAGATCAAAATTCTACAAAATTTGTTGTACTGGCAATCATGATATGAATGAATGCTACAAAGTGCTAAAAAAGGCCAAGAAGCGAAACAAGCAAAGATGTGTGACTATCACACCAAGAGGCCAAAGGCCCACACGTCCGATAAGGTGCACATGATCATCTCACACGCTAGCCAAGGCTGCAAACGCCCAACCTTGACAAAGAGAAATCAATATCATAATCAAAACCCCATTTATGGGAGAATATGCGGAAAACATGTATGATACAAACTCTCAGGTGCCCATCACGCACATGATTAAAGATTTATGGATCCAAGGTAACCTTGAGAACTGTAACTGTGTCAATTATATTAGGTAAATACGTAGGGAATCAAGTGTCTCTCAACATGACATAGGCTGAAGAATAAATAATGGCTTTAGTTATCTTTCACAAATTAATATTCTAACATCGCATCTATAATTGATCCAATGCAAGGTGGAACCCTAGTACACTTGCGGCTGAACATCATAAATGATGTCGACAAAACAAAGGATTGGGTTCCTTAGAAACCAAGTATTTTAACAAGAATGATGGTGAAAGAAAGAGCAATACATGTTTAAAAATCCTTGTTCAGAAAGCAAGTATCCGATGCTGTTAAGGGAGAGGTGAAAAACCTACCCATCAGTAAAGATAACTTAGCAAGTACGAGAGGAAGCATGAGCAATGAAAGTAAAACGAGAAATATTGCCCTTGCAGTAAAGTCGCAAAAAGGAGAATTGATGATAAAAGGCAAGGCCAGTCCCATCGAAAAATGACAATCATTTTCAACTTAAAGTTGAGTTCTATTCGGCCAAAGAAAACTCCAACTCAAGGCGAGGTCTATTCCGCCAAGAAACACAAGGATTGATTCCACTCCCAAAGGAAATCATTATCAAAAGAGGGACAAGGCCCCGTCCATTTACCTTTAAATGTCATGACATCAATGTAATAATGCACAAAATACACATATATGAAAAAGCCATGGCTGGGTAAAGAAAAGTAATTCAAATCCCTAATGTTGATCCGATGATTTAATAAAGTTTCAATAAGAAATCTATGTTGTTGGAATGATAAATCAGTTCAAGAACAATGGATTCTGATGTTGATGTGGACTCATCCTAAATACATCTATGCGAAGAATATCGAAAATTAACATACGAAAAACAACACAGACGTAAAAAGCGTCAAATGAACAAATTCATACAACATAAGACAATAATATTTTATTAATAAAATTTCTAGAAAAAGTAGATTTATAGGAACAAGGAATGAAACTTCACTGTCATAATGAGACAAAATAATTTATCTTAATTAACTTCACTATCCTCCTATTTAATTTGCACTTGGCCCCCTGAGGGCATCCTGGCTTTTGAAGAAGCTGGAAGAGAACAATCAAAAAGTCAACTCTTAAAATAGCAATCAAACTGCTAACTAGTATGAATTGAGTTTAAATGAATAACTAATAACCTCTTACTTGATGCCAAGTCTCCATCTCTCGCTATAGTATTCTTCTCTGAACTAGATACCTATCGAAAAAAATGAGTGATTAAGTGTCAAGAGGCTCATTAATAGTTGCTCGCACTTTAAAGGATAGCTGGAGAGTCAGGTTAGGAAAGAGCAGCAGGAATGACTGGAATGTCAAAAGCCTCTGCGGCTAGCAGACGAACCTCAGAAGAGAGTATGTCTTCGACATCATCTTCAGAAGCTCTCAAAAATCCAGATTCCGTTTGCGATGACATCTCTATTAATGTTGAGCACCTTATTTTTCCCATCTTTCATAGCATCTTCAACCAATTTCGCCTCACGAGCAGTTGCATGAGAAAGACTAGGCTCCGTGATAACTTGCTCCGTCTTAACATTTGTCAGTTTATTGCGAAGCGCATCTATTTTATTCTTTGTATCATTTTGTTACCTAAGAGCAGCTTCATGCTCAGACTTAGTCTTGTGGTACTCATATTTAAGACATGAAGCATCACGTTCGATCCTGGTAACATAGTTTTGATGTTCCTCCGTCGTCGAATTTTAATCTGAAAGATCTTCCTAGCATCAGCTGCCAAGGAAACCTCATTCGCTTCAAAATTTCGGCACCCTTACTACTCCTTGAACCCGTCCCTCGTGTCGCCGACCTCCTTCAACTTTCTCTGGAGAGAGTTATACTTCTTCACCTGAGAGGCAACTTTTTCCTCAAAGCAAGCCAACTTTGAGGTGTAAGCTTCATAATCAGATTGTTGATATTGAGATAAGACCGCAGCTCGCTAAACATGGAAGTCAATCATTTTTTTCCTCTTGGTAAGAATAAGTTCTTCAACTAGCTTGTCCCAAAGTGGGTTGAAATAGGCAAAAACAGCCTTTCCTATGTGATAAACAAAGGATGGAAATAATGATAGAGCACCCGCATCTAGTGAACCTCGGACTACAGAAGGAACAGATAATTCAAACATGGGGTAAGACCCTGGGTGATTAGAAGCCTTTGGATCGAAAATGGGCATAGACCCAGCAGGAGATTTCATATTTCTAGGATTCCTAGCTGGACCTGAAGAAGGAGGAGATGTATAATTCACTGACGAAGCTTCTGAAGTTCCAGTAGTACGAGCTTGTGATTAGGAATGCTGGGAACAAATTAAGCATTTCCCAAAAAGAAGAGACCCTTTAAACATTGAAGTAAAAACATTGACTCACCCAGAATAAACTGAAGTCCGTTATCTTGAAATTTAGGATTAGGGAAGCTCAGTATCCTCCTAGCTTCAGGAACCTCAAGGCTTAAATCGAGAATAGGTATTACCCAATGCCAAAGGTCCCTAAGGGCTTGACCTTAAAGAAGAATCGACATTTTTTTGTGCGAACATAATTCAATAAATAATAATAGTAGGATAATGGCGAACCACAAAAATGTTAAAGAAAACTTACTACAATCGTCGTAAAAGCAGGACATAACCACGTCCGGATGATGATCATTGGGATGCAGCCTACATTTTTTGTAGTAAAGAAAAAGCCATCCTTTTAGTCGTGAACGTTATTGGAAGTGGTGATGAGCTTTGGACACGTCTTGGAGGAGCGAGAAGTAAAATAATAATGCCCTTTGGGGGGTAAGTGATGTAAGTGTTATGCCCTAAGTCCAATCGATTTAGGTTGTAAACACCTTTTAATATGTTTAATGCATTTATTTTAGCAAGATCTATTGTTTATTTAAATTGATATTCTGATGAATGATATTAAGTAATAGAGTCCGTAGATTCAAGTTTCAGTAGTTTGTTAATCACAAGGAGTTGTGATTGTGAGATACAAATTACGTTTGATTGAATCTTAAACAATCCATGGTCGTAAGTAAGAACGAGATACGGATATCGTTATTACGGATAGACCATCACGTGTGCCTTTTCTTACTTATGAAGTAAGTAACTGATCTCACAAGTTAAAGTGTAGTGACACTTAAATGAACACGTGAATGTTTTGTTATAGAACAAAACGTTGGAGACCCGCTGGGGAGATTCCACATGGATAGTTATCTGAGTGTCAGTGGTTAATCTCCAATGTTCGGTAGTGGAATTGATCATTCGACTTGATGTCATCATAGTATCTTATGTGGGAATAGTCATACTTTGGTGATGCTGGAAGTTGTTCTGTCAAGGGCCGCTAATACGACGTCGTTTGGGTATATCAAGAATCATATGAAGGTTGTGAATGATCAATAGAGGATTCGTCACTCTTAGATAGTAAGAGTTTGTGATCTACATTTCATCCAATTAAGTTGATAATGAAATCCTTGGCCAAGGTGTACACATAAGTCGAAAAGGAGTTTTCGACTTACATTAACTTAATAGTGGAATGAAAGATATGATCGATAATCGAGATTGACACATATCCATATCTTGTAATTGATCAGATTATATTGGCAAAGGGATTATAGTTTCACGATAAACGAACGAGTTTGGTTTTGTCATACCACGTGACATTTTCCATCGCATGTATTGCCCTGACACATTGCTAGATGTCAATTTGGGACGACGAATGTGAATTAGTATTAAATCAAAAGGGTGTTTTGGTTTATCGATTTTCATTAGATCAAAATAATAATTCACGTCGTTAGGTATCGTGATTGTGAACCTAATGGGTCACACACAAAATGAGAATTGGAAGATTGAGAGTTACCAATTAATTACTTGACAATCGTTGGATAATTAATTAATTGGGTTACTTATTAATAGGCCCGAATTAATTAATAAAATTAATTAATTCATGGACCGGATTTAATTAATTGGATTAATTAAATACTAGACCCGGTTAACTTTAAGGGACGGCCCAAACCCGCTTGGGCTTATATAAATAAGTTGCTAGGGTTTTGAAGTTGTAGAGATTTTCATTATTTTACTTGCTAGCACAAGAAATAAAACCCTGATTTTCTCTCTACATTGTTCTCCGTGTGGATACTATTGGAGGCTGGACAATTGGACAGCTGTGGGAGGCAGATCAGGATTGCTGAAGCAGAAGGAATAGCAAAAGAGTTTGCAGATTTCACAAAAGGTAAAATCTATATCACAATTTCTATCTAAACGCAAAGTAGATCCTTAGTGGGAATTGAAAATTGTTATATTTCTGTTGTGCATGTTTCAAGTGATAGTCCCCACTTTTACCAAATTGTAAATTTTAAAAAAAAAAAAAAAAAAACATTTGGAAGGAGTTCTCCCCTCACACCCGCAATATTCCACAACAAAAATTATCTAACCATATGGCCTCATCAATTTGGAGTAAGTTACGTAGGGCAATATTAAAAGAAAAAAAGATGATGCAAAAGAAAAGTGATATGGAAGCCTAAGCCTTATGTCCATCGAACATCTATGGACCACAATACAATCATGAAAGGGACAATCCGCTGTTTGATGCTGCTTAAAACAAATCAATTCTATGTTACCAGGAACACCAAAGCTACCCCGAATATTAACCAAATCTTTATCGGAGTTATTTGAAAATATCTCAAAGGCCTCGAAGGTCTCTTTATCATTGACAGCCGAACTCTAGTGAGCCTCGTCAGTCTTTGGGTGGGAACTACTGCCTTGGTCAGAGAGGGTTGGAATAGTCCCAGAAGATGAAGGATTCATTGATAAACGTGATCGTACAATGAGAGGCTAAGATTCATCTGGGGTAGAGAAAACATCAAGAGACAAATCTTTAAGTTGAGAACGTTCAACCTCGGATCCTTGAGAAATATTTTGATAGTCACTCTAGGAAGACATGGTGATAGAAGAAAAATATGAAGATATTAGGAAAAAGGAACGGCAAAGGGAGGTAAGAAAGAAACCCACCAAGAGGAATAACATATATATAGGTTCTATGAAAGAACGTGATCCGTTAGATTGCGCTATAGATAAATCGCAGCTGATTGGATTATACAAACAATTACAGCCATAGAATATTAAGCCCATGTTTGACAACATGGAGCACACGCAGATAACAACAGTAATCATAGCCTATCCAATCAGAATAACCGGTCCTTCATCACTAGGGAAGGAAAATATATAAGTGACCATGGGTTCGAAATGCGTCAAAAGAAACAATAAATCATATAATTAATATAAATATTAAACCTAGACTTGGGAGGCTATTTGTTAACCAACGAATCCATATATCCATTGGCAAGTGAAAGGCAACATGCGAGGGGAACGAAGAAACAGGAGTTCCACATAAAAATCTCAAAATGTTCACCACGTATAATAGGCTGTCAATAAAGAGCACATGGACAAGTGAATAAAGGGTGGCTTTTGACTGAAATCTATTAAGAAGCGACCAATAAGAAGTTACTACTTAGCACAAAGAAAAAATGATCAAACTACTCCAGTGCCTGGAGGGAAATCTATAAATATCCCCACGATTCAATTTAAATATATCCCTCTCAAATAGCTTTTTTTCTCTTGTTCTAGTTGAAGAATCCAGACTAGTGAATTTTGGAGGTGAAACTCGTAGTTAGGTGAGACTCGAGAGGATTTATTAATTGTATTTATATTTGATATTCGATTATAATTGTTTCATCAATAAAATCATTTGATCCGATTTTTACCATCAACACCCTAGCTTGGGATATTTATTTCTACACATTCACGACTTGTATTGCGAACCTTCAACGCCAGATTTCAATATGTGTTATTCTCAATCTGAAATTTTTTTTACTATACGAAGTGGAAACCTGGGGAATGCATGCTTCGGCCAGTATGAATCACTCCCAGTTGCCTCTAAGGGTAGGGTATTCAACTGTCTACCAATCCATAAGCCAAGTTTCAAGGTAGATATTCTGAATGCAATTAGAGGCGTCACATAATTTTTAAAGCTCAAAACAGAAACTATATATTAGTGAATGATTCGTGTACTGACCAGGATATAGAGCCCAGAGGCAAAGACAATGGTCCGGTACTGACCAAGAAAAGAATCCGCCACAAAAGCACCCAAAAGTGGCAAAATCATCGACGTGCCGGACCACGCATTCACATTCTCGGCCGCAGTTGCGGTGGATTGTCCCAACGGACCAGTCAAATAGCTTATCAAATTCGAACTTATTCCACAGTACGCAAATCTCTCAGCCACTTCAACACCTAACAAATGCTAAAGATAACTAAAATACTGCTACCTTATATGCTGTAACCTTTTGAATGGTAAATTGGGTAACATGTAGTGTACCTATGATGAAGAAAGAGGACTTCCAACCACCGGATATGGATCGGGTAACAGGGCAGCCTTTGAAGTCGACGGAGCCATGAACAACGTCGTTCAACAGCACAGTTTCGGCATCCAAAAGGTGGGTTCCGGCGGCCGGCATTGCCATATCTCCAGAGCTCAACCACCAGTAGACTGTAATCACGGAAACTTACATTTTTGTGACTTACTTAAAACAGAACAAGCAATTGAATTGATGTGACCGTTCTTCTACTTCAACCTTCTTTCACACGCAAGAGGCAAGTATTTCAAACGGTTATATATATGGAGGTCAAAAACCTCCCCAGTTGGCATAAATTTATAAAAATGAAAGTTCGAATTTGATAAGCTACAGGGCATTATTCTGATAACATTCATAACACAAAAAGTTTAAAAGAATTGATTTTTTTTTTTCTTTAAATATGGATTTTGATGTGATTGTCTTTGTCTACTTCAAGACGGACACAAAAAGTTTTGCATGAAGCTCCATCAATGGAGTATTTTATAGCAACCATGCTACAAGTACAATATTGGTTGACAATTACTCACATGAGAGAGGGGGCCCACGATGAATAAAAAAATCGTGAGCCCCCTTTCATGTGAGATGATTGTCAATCAATATTGTCAACCAATGTGGTACAAGTAGCAAAATTCATTTTATAGCTACACATGCGTAGGTATGATTCGCGAGAAAGCTCGGTCAAAGATGGCTCAAGGAAAATTACAACTTTGATACCTAACCTTTTCAAAATATAGCAACCAGGTCCCCAATCTACGATTTTTGATTGCTTTCAAAACTCAAAAGGTTAAATAAATTTATGTGACGTTTGGCTACCAACTTATAAATGGTTTATAAATTAGTCAAGTCAAACCTTTATCAATAATTGGTATGTAATTAATTGGGCACAAGATAATTGTAATCCTTGAGCAAAACAAAGAAAGAAAACGAACATACATTCCTAGGACAAAATGTAACATTGATCAGCATTAAAGAAACATTTAAAAATCACCGAAATAATCAAGTGTCAACTCCATTTCACATTCTTTGATGCGTGTGAATAACCATTTACAATTACGTTAATATGTTAAATAGATTTTGAAGCCTCTAGTCCTTTCAATCTTAAACCCTGTTGGTGAAGTAATACAAGAGATACTGAGTCGGTTTTATTTTAGTTAAGGTAAAATTTTATATTAGGAGCTTAGGGACCAAGAGAGTATTTTTTAGAAATTGAAGACATAGAAAAATCAAATATAGAATTTTCTCCAAAATTCTTGGTATCTATTGAAGAATCCGAATGAAATTGACATATTAAAATTTTCAACATCCAAGACTTTTGTGGTAACAACTATCAATCTTATAGCAGAAAATAGTAGAACATGATACCTAGAGATATAATCCCAATAAAATATATATCTGATACGCCATCTACAACTAGCTGATCCTAAAAGTTTTACTTTTTGTCAACGCCCTTATTCTACAAGAGCCGCCTTGTTGGACACTGATAAATTTCTCGCAATTTTTAAAGATACGTCCTCGTTTAAGTCCGTTTATTTTTTTATTTTTTTTGGATTAATAGATTTGAGATAGTGATTTTTAAAAATTTGTGGCTAAAAATATTTTTTTTTTTAAATTTGAATTTACATGTAAAATCATTTTATTATGAAAATGTATGATTGGAAATGATTTTTGAGAATATGGAGTTCAAACAAGGGCTAAGATTTTAATTATATTTCTTTGAAATATTAAATTGAAAGCGTAAAGAAACATATATAAGATGTGTTAACACTACAAAAAAGCTCGGCATCAGAGACGGATTTTCCGTTGTTGAAGCCCTGAGATGCTCAGAGACGAAAAATATCCGTTGGTAAATCTGACTTTGAAACCCGCTCCAGTAATTTACCTACAAGTACAGAAGCCATCGCTAATTATCAACAAATTAACAACAAAATTTTCGTCGGTAATTACCGACGAATTGAATCAACGACGGATCTTGTGACAAATTTGTCCTCCGCTAATTACCAACGGATTGACCCCATCAATAATCAGCAATAAACTTTTGTTACTATTTTCGTCGCTAATCCAAATTACTTAAAAAAATGACATATATATAATTGTTATATTAAATTTTTTTTTAGGACTAAATATATTAAAGTTTAATTCAAAAAATAAACTAAAAAATGCTAACATTCAAGTTTTAATGTAAAAACTAACGTGCATAAAATTGCAAATATATCCCTTTAATTCTTTAATTTTTAAAATTCAAATCAAGATAAAATAAAAATAAATTACAATAACAGTTAGTGAAGGGGGAAAAATAGTAACCTATCAGGAACCTACATGGCCATTCTGGTCGACCCATGAGATGGTCATGCCATTCAAAAGTGCACACAGACAAGACTGACCTAGAGCTTTAATGGGAGCATAGCAAGTCTCAGTTAGGGGCATGTGTATAAATGAAATCATTGAGGCCCTGCAAGGTATCAGTTGAACAAGTGTCGAGAAGAAACTGCTGCCACAACTCATCTGTCCATTGTTTTCCTGCACTTAACCAGCCATCACAAACACGAACAACATCAAAGTCAGCAGTTAGAGACATAATTTTAACATTAGAAACTCAATATTGACAGTACATTTGGCAATTATAGATCCTGTATCTATTATCCAAATGCAGTATGATTACGTACATAATACAAATCAAGATAGTCAAGTTGCAAATCTTCCAATGTTCGATTTAAATGGTTTTATAAATTTGCGGATAAAAAGTGGTTTTACAAAAGTGTTTATAAACACTTCCCAAACATGCTATAAATCTGTCCCCATAAGAATTGGCCCATGGACCACTCAGTAGGAGTACAAATCATAACCTAAGAGTTAGCTAATAAACTGATGCATATAAATTCCATCATATACAATGTAAATAGTCTTTACCTTCACAATGTTGTCAACATACTTCATGACCATTGATACTGCAATACCACTGCATTGACATCAAGTATATTAGTTCACATAAGCCTCTTTAAGAAAAACTATGAAGAAGTAGGTGGCTTGCCCAATTTCTCATGCTGAAAATAAATAATAAATTCAATGTTTAATTTAAAAAGAATCTTGATTGGCATACTCTTAACAAAATCAAACATATTAGATAATGCATACTGGTCAATCTCTGATTCAATTTAACACCTCATTCACTTTCATGTTTACTATCAGGGTTACTTCAATCATATTCAAATTCTGACAATATACAAAAAACATACAATGTAACACAATCTTGCAAAAGCAAGCCATGTCAAGGACCAAGAAAAAGATTATTGACAAACATATCTTATCGATAAAAATAAAAAATATGACAAAGAGGATGATTTTATTGGTTAAGGTATTAGCAAATAATTTTATATAATGGAACGATTTTGTGAGAAGATACAAAATTGACCAATTTTCTTGAAAATCTTGGTACCATTCAACGACTATCAAAAATAGGAATCCTATGATTAAGATTCTCAGAATCCTCTGGTTTGTTTATGTTTTCTTTCCTCTTGGAATATAAATTACAAATCATTATAATATAAGAAAATGACAAATAAAAAATATAGTGTTAATTGGAAAATGGTTAAAACTAAAAGCACTTGTTTTAGCTAACAAATGATGGATAATGGAAGTGTATGGAGAAAAATCCTTTTCGAGTACAGAATTTTTAACCCTCTATTATTTAATTTGAATGCTCTAAAATTTTGTCTTAAAATTAAAAAGCGTAAGCTTAGTGATAGAGGAATTAGTATGCTGAAAGTATTTAAAAATAATACCTAAGTCGTAGAATGTATCAAAGTAACCCACCTCAGCGCTTTCACCACACGATATGGTTTGGTTCGTCTGCCAGGAGGAGCATTTTTGGTGAAAATATTGCAAACTAAAAGTTATTGAAATTGTGAGCAAGCAAACATAAAAAAAAGAGCAGAATTGGCATTGAATAACTTCAAAATCACTTGCCACATTGTGAACATCCAAAATTATTTGAAATTGTAAGGCCCAAACGATAGTTTCAAACAGGATCGAGAATCACAAATCACAAAATAAGTGCAGAAACATTCAATCATAAAACTGAACACACGATTTTTCACCCCGTATGGTCCGGATGTTCAGTCACAAAGGACCTAATCACCGCGTTAAACATCCACGAAGGATATAGCTCTAGATCCACTAAGTATCAACCAAGAAAGGTACAAATGTTCGAAGAAACCAAAAGGTTTCTTCGTATTTCTCTCGCCTCAACACCAGACATTGTAATCACCAAGACCAACACTAAATCTATACACCCGTATACAGATCTCACAAAGAACAGTTGACAAGAACACTAAGATGGATTACAGTGCATCACTAAGAAGAAAAACCCTAGTCTAAACTTTTAGAGAGAGGGAAGAACAGAGAGACGGTAAGTGAGAGAATGAATGAACTCGAAGCGTCCCCAGCATATCAAGGGGCCAAGTTTAAGTGATCTCATTAGTTGCAATCCAAGGGTAGATAATCAGCCACATGGAGGGCTGATTATAATTCATCAAGTGAGGCCCAAAGATTACCGGTTATTGAATAAGATCCAAATCCAATAGTAGGAATGACCCAGCCTAACAGTATAGTGAGGCAGCCCAATTAATTAACAATCTCCACCTTGCTGAACTATACTTGGACTTCTTTAATGGATCTAGAACATGCTATACTTACTTTGCTTCATTTGCTCTAAAAAAAACATGTAAAAAGAAAAACACAAAATTAGTTCAACTTTTATTCACATCAAGTGATATTCAGAATCTTCAAGAAATTTCTAAATTTATTTAAAGGTACCACCTTTGTCCCCAAATCTGAAGGATTGTAATCTGTTGGAATTTTAACTAACCTGATCAAACCTTTTTTAGCCATCTTTCTCACAAAATGAAATTTGGTAACTATATGTTTTGTTCTATCACGGTAAACAAGATCTTTACTAAGATGGATGGCACTTTGGTTATCAGTATATATATCAACAGAGTCATCAACAAAACCAATTTCATTTAACAAGCCTTTTAGCCATATACTTTCTTTTACAACATCACATGCAGCAATGTATTCAGTTTACGTTGAGGATAAAGCAACTAATTTTTGTAATTGGGACTTCCAACTGATGTAGCCATCACACAAAGTGAAAATATATGAGGATGTGGATCTCCTATTATCTAAGTCACCAGCAAAGTCAGAATCAGTGTAACCTTTCAACTTCATACCTTCTTTACTCCCTTTAAATTCTAAACCTAACTCAGACGAATTCTTTAAGTATCTTAACATCCATTTCACAGCCAGCCAGTGAGTTTCCCCTGGATTGGCCATAAATTTGCTTAAGATGCTAATCCCATGTGCCAAATCAGGTCTGTGTAGACCATGAGGTACATTATTGATCCTATTGTATTTGCATAAGGAACATTATCCATTCTTCGAAATTCATCTTCATTTTTAAGTGATTGGTCACTAGTCAATTTAAAGTGATTTGCAATAGGTAAGGTCACAGGTTTACACAAGCATGGAAATTTTTTCAAGTATTTTCTTCACATTGGAACATTGTTTCAACAACAAAATGCAGTTATTTCTATCCCTAGTTATTTCCATTCCACGTATTCTTTTTGCTTGGCCCGAATCTATCATTTCAAATTCAGATTTCAAGTTGGACTTGATAAAATCAATTTCAGATCTGTCATGGCATGCAAGCAACATATCATCTACATACAAGAGCAAATAGATAGATTCAGGTCTCATGACCCTTTGAAAAAGAAACAAGAATCATAATTGCTTCTTACAAAACCCAATTTCTGAACATATATATTAAACTTGATATACCACTGTCTGGGGGCTTGTTTCAGCTCATACAAGGATTTTTTTCAACAAACAAACCTTTTCATTTTTGGATTTTTCCTCAAATCCTAATAGTTGATTCATATATATAATCTCATTTACATCACCATTTAGAAAAGTTGTTTTAACATCAAGTTGTTCCAATTCCCAATCAAAATGAGTAGTGAGAGCTAACAGAATTCTTATAGAGGCATATTTAGCCACAGGTGAGAAAATTTCATTATAGTCAACTCATTCTTTTTTAGTAAACCCCTTAGCAACTAATCTGGCTTTATATCTCTTATTTTCAGAATCAGAATCCCCTTGTTTTATCTTATAAATTCACAACCTTTTGATTTTTGGGTCTATTAACCAAAATCCAGGTTCCATTTTTAATAAGAGAATCCATTTCTTCATTCATAGCTTCTTTCCAGAGTTTAGAATCAGAACAATTTATAGCATCATTAAAAGAAACAGGTTCTGAACACACAGAGTCAATAACATAAAATAAGGTAACAAATTCATCAATATTGAATCTAGTTGAAGGTCTTATTTCTCTCCTTTCTTTATATCTGGTTAGCTGATAATTTGTAAGTACAAGTTCAGAGGATTCACACTCAGTTTTAGATTCAATTGGATCATTATTAAGACCAGTTTGAGTAGAATCCACCTCAATAATATCATCTTGAATAACAGCATTTTTAGACTCATTTTCCAGGATAGTTTCCTTAACAAATGTAGTTTCAGGAGCTTTATGATTAGATGATTTATAACAAGGTATGCCATTTTCATTAAAAATGACGTTTCTACTAACAATGACTTTAAAACCATTCTGGCACTTGACCCACAGTCTGTATCATTTAGTATTTTCCCCATATCCCAGAAAAGCACATTTTTAAGATCTTAGTTCAAGCTTACCGTCACTTTTGGTGTGAGTAAGCAGTGCATCCAAATACTTTTAATCTATTATAATCAGGTATTTTTTCAGACCACAATTTTTCAGGGACTTGAAAATCAATGGCACTAGAAGGATTCCTATTTATAAGGTAAGTAGCAGTTTTTAGGGCTTCTCCCCAAAAAAACTTAGGAAGACCAGAACTGTAAAGCATACATCTCACTTTTTCTAAAAAGATATCCATTCATTCCCTCAACAACACCATTTTGTTGAGGTGTGTATGTTACAGTTCTATGTCTTAAAATTTCAAAATCTTTACAAAAAGAATCAAATTATGAGTTACAAAACTCAAGACCATTATCAGTCCTTAATGCTTTGATTTTCATGTTGGTTTGGTTCTCAATCAACAGTTTCCATTGTTTAAAAACTTTAAAAGTATCATATTTAAGTTTTAACAGAAAGGTCCAATTTTTTCTTGAGAAATCATCAACTATATAAGTAAATAGAACCTAAATCCACTTAGATTATTTACTGATGTTGGACCCCAAAAGTCAGCATGTAAATAGTCCAAAATTGAAGTCGATTTATGTGTTCCAGTTTTAAAAGGTAACTGATGTGATCCGGGATGCGCAACGAATCCACGAGAAATGGGCGAACATTGGAAAGGAACCTAAGTTGGGATCGAGTCTTCTAATAATCAATAAAAGGCATACAAGCATTTGTTCGAGAAGCAGAGCACGACATGTTGGAGTCAACACATCAAAGACCAGCTTTCATGTTGGGAGTGGAAGCCACAAAGCGACGGAAGGCATTGAAAACGAGCCAAATGAGCAAAGAGAAAAAAGGGGCCAAACAGCCAACTATGCGGCCGCATAGTTGGGGACGTATGTGGCCACATGCGAATGGTCAGAGAGCGGCTGAAGTTCATCCAATTGAACTATGCGGTCGCACGAAATATACTATGCGACCGCATAGTACTTTTCCGAGACAGAATTGTTAATTTTCGCAAGTTTCCTTATTTGGTTAAAACTCTATTTTATTTCCATATTTTTGCATATTTTGGACCCAAATTCGCGGATTTTAGGGTTTTATCATGTTTAGTATAAGTAGGAGTTCTTTTTCATTGTTAAGGACCTTTTGACATTATTGAGATTTATATAAACTTTGTGAGTTTTCTCCTCCAATTTTTTGGTGGTTTAAAGACTTAATCTTGAACTTATCAAAAGGAGATCGCAGTCCTTTTGTGGTGTTCCCAATGCATGGTTCTAGTTCCAGGTAATCAACGGGTTAGATTCCTCGTGTGGAATCTTGGTTCTTGGTACGGGTCGAACGAAGGGTCAGGTTGAAGCTTTGCTTGGCGTGATTTCTAGCTTTCTTGGGTTTGTTCTTCTTGTTCGTGGGTTCCCAAGCCTGTTCTTGGTCGGGTTCACATCAGGTGGTATCAGAGCACAGTTCTAGAATTCAGGTCATCTATCCTTTTAATTTCTTTGAGTCCTTATTTGTTTTGTTTTGTGTTATTCGTGTTCATGTGTCCAGTAATTATTTTGGAGTTTCAATCCAAAAATCTCCAAAAAAAGAGTTAAAAGTTATTTTTGGGCTAATCTAGCATCCAAATCAACTTTTGTTTGTTTTGTTGGTATCGTAGTTGATTTGAGTCACAAAAAAAAAATTACTGTTCACGTCAATTTTAAAAAAAATATTATTATTATTTTTTTATTATTGTTCTTGTGTTAGCGTCATTATTCTTCTATAGTTGTATCGTTTGATTGCCTCTAGATTTATTATTTTGTGTTATTGAGTTTCAATTAAAAAAAAAAAGGGAGACAAAAAAAAGAAAAAAAAGAAAAAAAAAAGAAAAAAAAAAGGAAAGTCTCTATATTCGTGAACGTTTAGAGGCAATTCAAATATTGAAATTTGAGTCTTTTGTTGTCTTTTCTTGCATTTGAGTCATTACCTTAGCCCGTGCAAAATTGTGTTGATTATCCAAGACTTGTGCTTGTGGTGGTGATTGCAACGGGGATTGTACTCCAATTGATTGAGGTCGGTTATTTCTCGGGCCATTGAGAAAGGAGGACAAGTGGTAAAAGGCAAGAGTGGTGAGCTTCATATCGGGTAAAAGCCAATTCGAGTGATACACGAGTGCAAACACGCGAGGTAATTTACTTGCTTTCTTGTTCTTCCATCTTACTCAATTTTTGTGATTCAAGTAGTTGCAAGTGCTTTATATACATGGATGAAAATGTGAATAAATGTGAGGAAGAGGCTGTGCCTAAGGGGTTTTATATGGAGCTTATGAATAGTATAAACCATAGGTTTGATCAATTGAATGTGGCGGTTGAGCGTATTAGTGGTGATATAGCTAGGCATGAAGCTTTGATTGACAGTCAGCAGCGAGGGACGCCCCGAAGGGTTCCTCGTGGGGGTAGAGGAGATAGGAGAGGAAGGAATCTTACGGGTGAATTTGATGAGGAGTTTGAGGCAGTAAGTGCGAGGAGTGGTGATTATTACTTGGAAGGTGATATGGGTCGAATGAGAGATAGAGGAGATCGGTTTGATCGAGGAGTTGATAGAAATTTGGGAAGCATCAAACTGAATATTCCAGCTTTCCAGGGTAGGAGTGATCCTGAAGCTTATTTAGATTGGGAGAAAAGGGTGAAATTGGTGTTTGATTGTCATAATTACTCGGAGGAGAAGAAGCTAAAATTAGCGGTAGTGGAGTTCACTGATTAGGCCATCATTTGGTGGGATCAGATGACGACTAATCGTAGGAGGAATTTAGATATGCCAATTGAGACGTGGAGAGAGTTGAAAGCTTGTATGAGAAAGCGGTTTGTACCGGGATCTCCATCTAAAATTGCAAACTCTTTCTCAGGGGTCTAGGAGTGTATAGGATTATTTTAAGGAGATGGAGATAGCAATGATTAGAGCAAACATAGAGGAGGATAGGGAAGCTACCATGGCTAGGTTTTTAAATGGGCTAAAAAGGGATATTGCCAACATAGTGGAGTTGCAGCACTATGTAGCAATGAAAGTGGAGAGACAGCTTGGGTGCAGGGGGGTAGCGAGGTTTCCCACGGAACCCAAATGGAGTGGTGGTGATAGGCATGATCGGGCTGTGACTAGGGAGAAGGTTGAAGTGCCTCAGGTTAAGGAGGAGGTGAATAAACATAAACCAAATAGCGAGTCTCAAACTGGTAGATCGAGGGATATTAAGTGTTTTAAGTGTTTGGGTGCGGGGCATATTGCTTCACAATGTCCAAACCGAAGAGTGATGATCATTAGGGAGAATGGAGAGTGGGAGTCGGATGATGGGAGTGAGAGTGATAGTATGCCTGGGTTGGAAGATGTTAATGGTGAGACTTGTGTGGAGTACCCAGTGGCGAAATCACTAGTGGTAATGCGTGCTCTTACTACACGAGTGAAGGTGGATGAAGATGAGCAACAACGGGAAAACTTGTTTCACACTAGGTGTCATGTTAAGGATAAGGTGTGCAGTTTGATAATAGATGGCGGGAATTGTACAAATGTGGTCAGCTCGACCCTTGTAGGGGAGTTGGGTTTACCTCTTATGAGACATCCACAACCCTATAAATTAGAGTGGCTAAATAATTGTGGAGAGGTCTGGGTTACTAGAAGGGCATTGGTGAACTTTAGCATTGGGCGGTATAGTGATGAGGTGTTATGTGATGTGGTTCCAATGCATGTGGGGCATCTCTTGTTAGGTAGGCCATGGCAGTACGATAGAAAGGTGGAGCATGATGGATTTACAAATAGATATAACTTTGTACAGGGTGGAAAACATATTACCCTTGTCCCTTTGACACCACAGCAGGTCCATGAGGATCAATTGAAAATGAAAAGAGAGCGAGAGAACAAAAACAAATAGCAAAAAAAGAAGGGCTTGAGAGAAAATTCAGAGAGGAGAGAAAACTCCAAGGTGAGCTTATATGTGAGAAAAGTCGAGTGTGAGAAGGCTTTAGTGAGCGCTAACATTCCCTCCCCCGGTTTGGATATTTCTTCTTTACAGGACTTCAAGAATTTGATCTGTGGCGGTTTAATTCGCAAGGCGCCATACCTCGTCTATCCACTTGATGCAGAAAACATGGAGAAATTGGTGAGTAACAGTGCAATGGGATGCAAACACACTAAGGTAACGTCTCAGACCCTTATACCTAAGCTAGCATTTGGAACAACTCATGGACTTAGTATCTTACATAAGTTATGCGGTCTTGCAAGTGGTGATATATTTGATAATTCTATGCGTAGAGTCCGTCCAGTTTCACATATGCATATGGAGTCCTTTTTACTTGTATATGATATACATTTGCTACATTGTGAGATTCAAGCGTGTCATATGGAGTTAATTGCGTATAACAAGCAACTAGAGTGTGTTATGGGTGACATGATGCATGTTTGTATTTCTTCTAATCACAATGATACCACATGTTTTGGACTGGACTTATGGAATGTGTCAGGATTAAGTTTAATGTCTCATAACCCCAGCCCGCGCTTTGGTACTTCTAATTCACTGATCTTGTTCATTTTAATCTTTTCATCTGCTGGTGTTAGTAATGGATTTGGTAAGACACAGGTGATCATGCGTGTGAAGTGGACACGAATTCGATGGTGGTCCAGGCTACGTCCTCGGGAAGATGGACACTTTCATATCATTGCCATATGCAGAGTCAATGGATACAGCTTGGTTATTGGGGGTAAGTTTGAGATCGTTGATATTTTCGAAGTTGCTAATGTTGCTTCGTTTGGTGCAGATTTAGATTCGAGGTCGAATCCTTTCGAAGGGAGAGGGGATGATGTGATCCGGGATGCGCAACGAATCCACGAGAAATGGGCGAACATTGGAAAGGGACCTAAGCTGGGATCGAGTCTTCTAATAATCAATAAAAGGCATACAAGCACTTGTTCGAGAAGCAGAGCACGACATGTTGGAGTCAACACATCAAAGACCAGCTTTCATGTTGGGGGTGGAAGCCACAAAGTGACAGAAGGCATTGAAAACAAGTCAAACGAGCAAAGAGGAAAAAGGGGGCCAAACAGCCAACTATGCGGCCGCATAGTTGGGGACGCATGCGACCGCATACGAATGGTCAGAGAGCTGCTGAAGTTCATCCAATTAAACTATGCGATCGCATGAAAATGTACTATGCGACCGAAGAGTACTTTTCCGAGACAGAATTGTTAATTTTCGCAAGTTTCCTTATTTGGTTAAAACTCTATTTTATTTCCATATTTTGGACCCAAAATCGTGGATTTCAGGGTTTTATCATGTTTAGTATAAATAGGAGTTCTTTTTCATTGTTAAGGACCTTTTGATATTATTGAGATTTATATAAACTTTGTAAGTTTTCTCCTCCAATTTCTTGGTGGTTTAAAGACTTTATCTTGAACTTATCAAAAGGAGATAGCAGTCCTTTTGTGGCGTTCCCACTACACGGTTCTAGTTTCGGGTAATCAACGGGTTAGATTCCTCGCGTGGAATCTTGGTTCTTGGTACAGGTCGAACGAAGGGTCAGGTTGAAGCTTTGCTCGGCGTGATTTCTAGCTTTCTTGGGTTTGTTCTTCTTGTTCGTGGGTTCCCAAGCTTGTTTTTGGTCGGTTTCACATCAATAACCTTTTCTGTTTTCCCAAAATACAATTTTCACAGAAATCTAACTGTTTGATTTTATCTTTACCAAAACAACCAAGTTTATTCAGAATGGTAAGACCTTTTTCTGAAATGTGACCAAGTCTTTTATGCCAAATCAAAGACTTATTAGATTCAAAGTTTAAGGCTGCGGTGCAGTGATGAACAACAGGATCAGCAGACATAGTATAGTTCCCATTTAATTTCGAAGAAGATACAATAGTTTCATTTTCTTGTTTAAGACTTAAGAGACCTTTATGAATCATTATATTATATTTATCATCCAATTGACCTAAAGAAATCAAATTTCTTTTAAGTTGAGGAACATATCTGCATTTATCAAGTTCAAGAATGTAGTTATTCATTAATAGTCTGTTCTTTCCAATTCCTTTTATTCGATAACTCATGTCATTTCCCATTTGAATTTGCCCTTCACTAAGTTCAACAAATTCAGAAAAATATTCTTTATTTGGACACATATGGAAAGTGCATCCAGAATCAAGGACCCATTCTTTAGGATCCTTTTCAGTGGTATTCACAAGAACAACTCCTTGAATATCAGGATCATGTTTGCAAGCCAAGGTTGCAGAACCTTCAAGGTTGTTTTTGTCTTTCATATCAGAGATTTTCTTAAAAGAATCTTTGATTACATGCCCTGCTTTTCCACGGTAATAGCATTTTCTGATCTGATTATTGAATTTCATATGGCTTTTATTCTTTTCTTTGAATCTGAAATTCTGAAATTTAGCTTTCTTATGAGGATTGAAATTGAATGTAGATTGCTTCTTATTAGGATTCCATTCTCCTTTATGTGCAACCCTTCCCCATATTTAGAATCTTTAGATTCAACTTTCAACTCAAGATCTTTATTTCTTAGGGATGAAGTAACAATATCAACAACGAGTTCTTGACCCCCATACTCTAAAGCATTTCTGATGTCTTTGTATTTATCACTAAGTGAATTCATAAGACCAGCAACTTGTTGATCATCAAAAAGTTTCTCATCACAGTTTCCTAAATCCTAAATTAATTTTGTGAATCTGTAAAGGTTATATTCCAAATCAGATGAGGGGCCAAATCTAAAATTGTAGAACAGCCTCAGAAGATAACATTTATTAGGCATAGTCTTAGTCAGATATAGTGATTCTAACTTAGTCTATAAGGCCTGTGCAGAGGTAGTTTCACCTATTTTTCTAATCACATTATTAGACAGATGCAAGAAGAGGGAACTCCATATAGTGTCATCTAATTCTTGCTCTCTATAGGCACTAGTTTCTGTAGCCCCTCTGTTGTAGTAAAATAGCCCTCATCTTTTGGCGCCAGAGACTGAAGTCTCCAGTGCCATTCCATGTCTCAAGTTCAAACTTATGTGAAGTGGACATGATGACAGATTATATTCACAATAACAATTATACAGCACACAGAGTATAATATTTCAAGCAGTTAACTATAGGCAATTGATCAAGATAAGAGAGCAGTAGAGATACTATGACAATAACAGGTATATCTACTTATCAATGCAGATTACAAATTAGGCAATCACAGTTTAGAAAATAGTATAGTTACAATTTTTTGAATAAAAGTTTAAGGGGTGGCAACCTTTGAACCCACTGCTCCCTCAGATTCCCAGACCCTCGCAGGAGGTCTTGGACAAAGGAAGGCAATGGAGAATTGCTTACCTTAACAACCAATTTCAAGAACTTTAATAGAGCTATACAATTTAAAGAGGGGGTTTAGAGAAGGTACCGAATGTGAAACTTTAATGTTTTAGTATGATGAAATCTATGAAAGAATGCCAAGATCGCTCCAAAAAATCTAGGTAGAATGCAAAACAGCAACGAGTCACCAAGACTTAGTTGAACTCAGCAATGATTCACAAACTCAACCACGAATCGGAGTGAGTTAATCCAACTCGCCAGACTCAGTACGAATCAAGAAACAGAATCACTAAGACTCAATATAAACACAGGATTAACCAGAAGATGGACCAAGTTAAGGCGAGTATAAAAGAAAATTTTATTTTTCTCACAAAGAACCACTCGACTACTCAAGAACCCAGATATGCCTTAGGAATAATCAGATCAAAAAAAAACCCTAACCCAGAGACAAAGCTCTAATACCACTTGTAAGGCCCAAACGATAGTTTCAAACAGGATCGAGAATCACAAATCACAAAGTAAGTGCATAAACATTCAATCATAAAACTAAACACGCAATTTTCACCCCGTAAGGTCGAATGTTTAGTCATAAAGAACCTAATCACCACGTTGAGCATCCACGAAGGATATAGCTCTAGATCCACTATGTATCAACCAAGAAAGGTACAAATGTGCGAAGAAACCAAAGGTTTCTTCGTATTTCTCTCGCCTCAACACCAGACACTACAATCACCAAGACCAACACTAAATCTATTCATCAATATATAGATCTCACAAAGAACGGTTGACAAGAACACTAAGATGGATTACAGTGCATCACTAAGAATAAAAACCATAGTCTAAACTTTTAGAAAGAGGGAAGAACAGAGAGACGGTAAGTGAGAGAATGAATGAACTCGAAGCGTCCCCAACATATCAAGGGGCCAAGTTTAAGTGATCTCATTAGTTGCAATCTAAGGGTAGATAATCAGCCACATGGAAGGCTGATTATAATTCATCAAGTGAGGCCCAAAGATTACCGGTTATTGAATAAGGTCTAAATCCAACAGTAGGAATGACCCAGCCCAACAGTATAGTGAGGCAGCTTAATTAATTAACAGAAATTACATCCAACATTTTGAAGGACGGGGTTGAAATTACCTCCACCTCCACTACAGCAACCGCAACCAAGAGTCCCCATCCCTACCACAGCCAAGTCTTCAAAAGCCATAAAACCCACCTCTTACCGCGACCAAGACGTGAAAGAGAAATTATGGATTGAAGAAATAGAGGAAGAGGAAGAGGAAGATGAGGGAGGCGAAACATATGAGATGAAATGAGAAATGGTAGTTGGTTGCAAACGTGAAATTTGGGTGGAATTACGGCAATTGAATCGTCTAAAATTTGTTTTATCGAGAATTATCGATTAAATGGATTTAATTGGTATAATTTTTCGCCCTGAATTTTTTTGAAATTTTCAATCTTTTGGCATTCGTTTGACTTTTTTTTTTTATGAAAATTGTCCATTAATGTGATAATTTTTTCCACCATTAAGTCTATAATTTGTTTCAATTACCAAAAAAAAAAAATTCATATCGAATATCATTCGTTTGGCTTTGTTTTTGTACAAATTATCAATTAAAGGGATAAATCTTTTCACCATTATATCTAGAATTTGTTCCAATTAAAAAAAAAATGGAAACCATTTTTCCACCAAAGTGGTGGGAAAAGCTTTTCCCACAAATCAAGGAAAAAAGGCGCTTGGGAGGGGTGGGGGAAAATGATTTACATGCCAAATTTTTTGTATCTAATGGTGGAAGATGAAAAATGTTTACCATTTTTCATGGAAAAATTTCACTATCAAACATGCCCTTAGTGTTCGGTGGCCTTAAATATGATATGTATGGCAAAAAATGTGTTAGATAAAGAGGGAAAATGAATATTTTACAAGCAAATATTGAAATTTTTTAGTGGGAAGCAAAATTATAACTAGGTGGGAAATCTAGTAAGGATAATTGGTGAAATTGGAGCATAATTGGAGTTGATTCAAATCACTTGAAGATCAACCAGGTTGAAATTGGTGATTTGGAAGTATTAAGGGGACAATCACATGTGAATAATAAGTTTTGAAAGTTAAATTCAACAAATGAAAAGTTTGAGTACTAAATTGAAACTTGAATCGAGTAGATAATTAATTATTTAGGAATGTGTAGGACTTCATTATGAAGAACTGGAATTGAAGGACCTTTCATGCAATATTTGAGGACAAGAAAAGATCCAAAACTATGGTTTAAGGCCCAAAATGAACAAATGGAAGTTTAATGACCTCTACGATTGCAACTATGAAAATTTCAATAGCAATCCCAACTTTGTTAGATTGTGCGTTTCACACACCCAATACTAGGGTGCAATCTCAAGGTAGTCCCTAAGTTAAAATTCAGCAACCCTACATTCCTATTATGACTAAAATTTCAAATCCTAACACTTTTAGACATGAAACAAGACCTAAATCTTGACTTTATGAATACTCATCTTAGTCCAACAATTTATTACACTTGTAAGGATTAGTTATATACAAAATATACAAACTAGAGAAGCTCCTAGGGTTTCAAATCTATAGTTCCTTCATACAAGAGAGCCAAAGAGGAAGCTTTTGATTTATAAACTCATACTCTTTCAAAGTTTTGTAGAAACATTATACAAAACACATTCAAACCTATTTTAATACATTGATTTCTTGCCCAAAAGGATAAGGTTTTATAGCTGTGCTAGACGATAATGAGACTACGAGATGGAGTCTCATCTTAAACAATTGAAGACTTATAAGCTGGCCTCGAAAGGATGAGGTCTTATAGCTATGCTTGACGGTAGTGAAAATCAGAAGCTAGAGGCATAACCATCTCACGTGACGAGGCATATCACAGAGTGAGGAATAAACATCTCTCATGGCAAGGCATCTCGTGGAGCGAGAAATAAATATCTAGCTAGTAGCACTTCTCAAATTATAGAAAACTCATCAGATAGCCTTGTAAATGCGAGGCCTTATAGTTGTGCTCAACAATAGTGAGACTACAAGCTAGTGGCTCATCTCGAACTAGCGAAGGCATATAAGTTGGCCTTGAAAGGATGATGTCTTATAGTTGTGCCTGACAATAGTGAAACTCATAAGCTAGAGGGATAATCATCTCGAGTGGCAATGCATCTTTTAGAGTGAGGAATAAGCATCGAGCAGATGGCTTATCTCGAACTGTCGGAGACTTATAAACTGGCCTCAAATGGATGAGGAGTTTTAGCTATGCTTGACAATATTGAGAAACGAGGAATAAGCATCTTGTAAAGCTAAGAAATCTACATATGGGAGGTAGGAAAAAATCCCGTGAGGCAAGGAATAAATATCTTGCGAAGTCAAGAAATCTATCTAGCGATACAAAACATCCTACGAGGTGACAAATAAATATTTTTTCTAAACCAGAAAATCTATCTAGCAAGGAGGGGAATAAACATTCCACATGGTAAGAAATAAAATATCTCGCAAAGCCAGTGAATCCATCTGGTGAATAGGAAATAAATATCTCGCGAGGTAAGGAAAAAAATCTCGCAAGGCATGGAATAAGCATCTCGTAAAGCCGAGGAATCCATCTGGCGATGCAAAAATAAATACCCCGGAAGACAAGGAATAAACATCTTGTCATGCAAGGATTATGCATCTCGCAAAGCCTGAGAATGAGAACTCGAAGATTTCGCTTCTTCCTTTTTTCAAGGAACGAGAACTTATAGACCTACATTCGATAATAAGAAAATCACGAGCTAAGATTTGTCTTCAATGATGAGAAGTCTTATACGATAGCTTAAAAAATGTGAGGTCTCAGAGCTTGCCTTGATAATAGATATAATAATGAGAAAGGGGTCGTCTTAAGAAATTGAAATGATCAATGGTGTCTTTGAACAAGAGCAATCTAAGCTAAGTATATTTTCAAACATTTGAAGGATACCCTATAACCATACTTTGCCATGAAATCTTCATAACATGGAGAACGATTTAAGGACAGCAACCAAATGTCCACTTGAGCAACCAAATGTCCACTTGATGCTAGGGGTGGACGTAGACATTATGAGTTAGGAGAACAATCAAACCTTGTACATATCGAATACTTTGTTCTTGATTTTTGAATGATTCATACTTGACTCGAGAAAATGCAGATTTACATTTAAAAAACATTCATTCATTAATATTTTTTTCATCATTCTTATCCATTTGATTTCAAACAATCATTTTATTAATATTTTGCTTATCACAAGAAAATGCATATTTACGTTTAAAGAATTTATTGTGTTTTTAATACAAAAAATCAATTCATGTAATAAAAAGGAAAAAACATAGAACCAATAGTCATTACTAATATTCAATAAAATAAACATAATTTTTTAAAATATAAGTCAACTTAGACAATCATTTCAGATTCAATTTATATACACAATTTAATAGGAGAAAATGCAAATTTTGGCTCAAAATATGATTAGGAAGTGAGGATTTGTAGTAAATGTTATAACTTGTAGAGAACTATAGACAAATTATAAAAAATTAGAAGAGTTAAGGTTTTGATAAAAAGCGTGAGGAAGAGAGTCATGAGACTATAAGGGAAAGTAAAAAAAGTATAAATTTGTTGTGATTTTGTCCCTATTTGATGGAGAATAAAATCAAAATTCTAGTAAGTTTTGATAAATTTTGAAAATGTGTGAATCCCATAAAATATGTTATTAAAATTAATTATTAATTTTGATTTAAATCAAAATTTTACTTTTAATCCATATAAAAAAGGACTCCAAAAAAAAAAAAAAAAAATATCTCCCAAAGCCCCCTTGTGTCCACTTCTGCTTGTTGCCAAATTTAATTTGTAGCTCAATATAATATACTAAGAGTCCATTTGATTGCAAGAATGAAATTTGAGAGGAACGAAAATGAATTATAGGGAATTGAATTGCTTAAAACTTGTTTTTACTGTGAATTGTTAATTAATTTTGTTTTATTGATATAATTTTTCACCTGAAAAATGTTAAAATATTATATCTTTTGGTGTTCGTTTGACTTTATTTTTCATGAAAATTGTTAATTAAAATGATGTCATTTTTTACAATTAGTGATATAATTTGTTTGGATTGCCCAAAAAAAATGGAAAACTTTTGGTGTTCATTTGACTTTGTTTTTCATGAAAATTGTCAATTAAATGGATAAATTTTTTTTTACAATTGGAGATATAATTTGTTTGAAAAAAAAATAAAATTGGAAAACAATTAACCACCAAAAAGGTGGGAATTGATTTTCAACCAAAACAAGGAAAAGTCGGTCACGTGAGGGGGAGGAAAATGAAATGTCAAGAAAAAAATATGCAATCAAACAAAACAAAAGTGAAAGTTAGAATCATGAAAAATTCTACACTATCAAACAGGCCCTAACATTATTCGGATACATGAAAATGAAAACATGCATAGCTGGCAAGTTACTAGTACAGTTGCAACAAGATTCCTACATCATCTTTATATTTTTGACATACTCCAAGGGAAAACGGCTACTGTTTTTGGTAATTTTTCGGGGGCATTTCGTCGAATACTTCACTTGTCGCATAAGAATACCAAGTGTTCCTAGGAGTTTGTAGCCATGCCAAATCAAGAAAATAAATTCACATTTCCAAGCTAGGAAATTGAAATCTTTAAATTGGAAATTCCAAGCTAGGCAATTTGTCGAACACTTCACGTGCACTTGCAAATATAATTCTTTTAGCATGAATGAAAATTTTAGTCCATCTAAGTCATCATCAAGAATTACGGTACGACAATTTCATATAGCTTTTACAATTTGTCGTGGCAGTTAGTTCAGGCCCAAAGAAACTAATAGAAGTAGCGCCCTCCACACACCTATAATAGGAAAGATTTTAGGGAACAATTCATAACTAATGTTTTAAGTATGCCCAATTTCAATAATAAGGTAATAACTTTCAAATTTCAAAAATCAGGTTTTAATTAAAATTTATTTATGATTTAAATAATTAATTAATTAAATATATAAAGGTCACAAATTTGTACAATTTGGTCACAAATTCATTTATTGATCACATATTATCAAATTATTTAGTCGCAAATTATTTCAAGGTCACAAATCAAAGATTTTTTAGGTCACAAATAATTTTCGAGGTCACAGATTGAAATTTTGATAGGCCACAATTTATTTTCGAGGTCACAAATTAAAATTTTAATAGGTCACAAATTATTTTACGGTCACGATTCAAAATTTTCATCAGTCACAATTTGTTCACCGGTCACAAATCATTGGTCACAGATTAACCAATTTAGTGGATACAGTCAACGACATAATCTGTGGCCACCACCAACACTTGTGACTACTGTCTCCACCATACCACACTACCACGACCAATCAAAAAATTCTCAAACACACCATCACGACCACCGTTGCCACCACCATGACCACCCATCAACACCATCACCTCCACCAATCCACAACCGCCACAGCATCGTCGATCACCACCTACACCACCACACAAAAATCGTCCCAAGATCCACCAACGTCGCCACCATCGACACCTCACAATCTCCATCGCCTGCACCACACCACACCACCAACAAAAACCACCACAGCATCCTGCACCGCACCGCATCAGACCACCACAACCACCAACAAACACCACGTTGTCCCACCCATAAAAACCAACAACCATCTCCACAGATCGGCCCCAACTCTAGCAGCACCAATCTCGACAGTACCAAAGTGTAAACCCAAAAGGTTATTTTTTTTATCCAAAATTTGCAACCAAAAATCCATAAAGATAACGGGCAAAATCCAACCCATCAATGAGGTAGGAAAAGAGCATGTGGATCGTGAAATTTTAAGAAATGTGACAAATTGTTCCGCAAAAGCATGTATATGTTAGCAAACGAGTGGAAAAAGATTGAAACAAACAACTCTTGGTTTGCAATGCACGCCATCTTGAAGGTGTTGTCTCTAAACATTAAATGTTGACATAATAGAACAAAGCAAGAGCAAGATCGGAGACTGTGCATCGTCGGTTACCTCAATGGTCTTTGTCGGAGGTTGGCTTTGTTACCCCATTTATACTAGTTGATCGCTGAATATTATGCCGCAAGCACATGGGTCGAGAACATGTAGTAAAGTGGACCTTTTAAGTCCGAGTCGATCCCACATAGAGTGTTGAACGCAATTATAAGCCTATTTGTTTCAAATTAACGAAACGAACAGACACGTTTAAAAACTTGATTTTTAAAATTGAAAAATGACAAAAGACACGATTTTAATTAAAATTTGAAAAGACACTTAAAAAGTGAAAGGATTTTTGATTTGAAAGATGTTAGAATTTATGATTTCGCTTAACCTTTATTTCATTAATATCAAGTCAATTATACGTCGATGCAAATTACCAAAATAAATAGTTAGACCCGATTTTTCAATTTTAGTCAATAACCTCTGTTGAGTGATATTAACTCTAATTGATTAAATTATACCACATATGTCTATGTTGATACAAAATTAACCAATTGCAATCAATTGTTGTGAAAATACTCAAATGGTCACCTGGAATAGGTATATATGTCTATATACCTAAACGCGCATAGATATACTACCCTTTTTTGTTTGGCTTTGAATTCCTTCAATGTGTCTCCAAGAATGCTTTGATTAAACCTCCTTGTTATACTAATCAAAAACTCCCAAAATAGGCTAAGAACACTAAGGAATAAAAATGAAAAAGAGAGAAAAGTAGAAATATAAGTCTAGCAAGAAGAAGTGAGTGTGAGAGTGTGAGATATACCTCATATATATAGGATATATAAGATATAATAGATATTTTAAGACACAAAACAAATATCCTAAAATATCTACCAATAAACAACTAGAAAATGATACAAGTTGAGCCAAAATAAAATTTTAGACGAGAATTTAAACAGCCCTATTTTTTTACTCCATGTGGCCGCATGGAAGAGCCAAGAGAGAGACTTAAAGTCTCTGCCCAAGCCGTGCGGTCACATGGTTATGAGTCATGCGACCGCATGGCTCAATCCAAAAAATTATATTGCAACTCAGTCCCTTCCGTATTTGTACGTCAGGTCCTTCATCTTTAATCTCGTACAATTTGGTCCTCAAAATTTGACTTTTATTTCATTGAAGCCCTTGATAAATTGCACTTCAAGTCCTTCAACTTTCTGGCTTGTGCATCTTAGTCCCCAGCTTCACAAATTTGTACGTTTTAAGTCCTTTTTGACTCCTTTTAGTTTCGTTCTCTTTTTTGTCAAGGTTTTAGCCTACAAAAATAAAAATTACACAATTATGCATAGAAATTTACTCAATTTCATCAATAAAAAACTCCATATAAGTGTGCAAAAACACACTTATCACTAGTCAAACGTTAAGATTGTTTATTCAAAATCAAAGGTTCAACTAGTCAAATAGAGACTTAAATGGTATAAATCATTCTATTGGGATTTATTTTACAATAGACTATTCTTGAGAGTTTAAGATGAATATTATTTAAATTTTAGGGCGTGCTTATTTATTATTGTAAGTTAAAGGATTAAATGTTATATGAAATAGAACATGAGGGACTTTCTTGCAAATTCGGAGTTAGTGCTCCACTATACACCATTTACACTCATTTTCATTGTTGTAGAAGCCATATGCAGTAAACTGATACAGAGGACAAAAAACGAGAAAAATGAACAGAAAAGGGGAAAAAATAAAAAGAGAAGAAGAATGAGGATGAGGAGAGAAAAAGGGAAGAGAAGTAAGTATTGATTTCTTCAAGCTTGAGTTCTTTTGATCACCAATATCCGAGCTCACTTAAAATGTAGTCAACACATATCTCGTATACACCCCAGGTTAGGTTTATAAGCTTAGCTTGATCTTGTGACCGCCGTAATTTCAAGAGGTATAATGATTACAAATTCCTTACACCATGTCAAATCGCCCAATCAGTTAGACACACTTGGAAGAAGTAACGGTAGCACCGCCCGAACCCACCAATTATCTACTATAACTACTTACCCTGAAGCAAGTTATGATTTCTTGATAAAAGGGGTATTACTATGATTTGATGGTTGCCGCCCTCATTAGTCAATCAAAAAAGAGACTGGCGGCACACAAATCAAGCTTGGCACTATGTTTGATCTGATTGACAAGACATAATTCCAAGAAAATTAGACATAATCCTCCCTATAAATGGAAAGAGATGGTCCCATCCAAGGGAAAGGATGATCGAAGCGATTTATTCCCACAAAATATGTACTTGTAACCCTTATTATCAATAGAAAAAGTGTTTTTTTTTTCTGAAAGTTGGCTCAAAACTGTACTCAACAATTTTTTACGTCAACAGTTTGGCGCTAAAATGAAGGTCCTATTGTGTAAAACGGCCTTATTTTTCCCATAAAATGGCAAGCAAATAAAACACCTTGGGAAGCCAGTATCACACTCATCCCAATGAAACTGATGCCCCACACAGTTTTCGAAGAAGGAGAGATCAAACCCTCAAATGACTGCTATGAAAGAAGCCATTGAAAGGCTAACGAATGTAGTCAGCAAGCTGGAACGAAATCAGCCCACATTTTCCCCACATGATACCGAGGTGGAATTCCCAACCAGAAAGAGAACCAGGTGACTTCCCATTAGAAGATTCATTCACTTCTCGAGGGAAAATCCTCCAAAAGTCGAACTAACGAAGTTAGAAGTCCTCTCCTAGCAACAGAGCCAGTCACTAGAAATGTTGGTAGTGTGTTCAACTGATTAGGTTCTCAATACTCACTAACGTCCCAGAGAAAATATGTTGAGCATAATCTGAAAGGCTTGTTGAAACAAGCAGAACCTAAAATAAGTGCCTTAAAAGAGTGCATTGCCAATCTGGAAACTAAAAATAGAGGAGTGGAAAAAGAATATCTCACCAAACATCATTCCCCTTTTACAGAAGACGTTCTTGCTGAACCCTTACCTAAAAAATTGAAGATAACACAACTGGCTGCATATAAATGAGAAAGGGATCACTTTAACCACCTAGACAAATACACTTCATGGTTGGAACTGCAAGTGGCAAGTAATGCTATCATGTGTCGTGTTTTTTTCCCTTACCTTAGGGGACAAAGCTCAAAGATAGTCTAGAAGGTTATACCAAAGTTTTTTAAAAAATTGGAATGACCTAACTATAACATTCCTAGCCCAATTCATGGGCTCCAAGGCCAGAACCACGTCCAAAGAATGACCGATAAGCATCAAGCAAGGGAGAAGTGAATCACTTAAAAGCTATCTCAGTAGATTTAACAAACAATCCATGGAGGTCGAAAAGATCTCTGATCACGCCTGCCCTTATGGTAGTCCTTTTGGATTAAGACCGAGGACGAAATTTTGGTTGTCCGTCCACGAAGATGGACCTCAAATGTACCACATTGAGCTGAAAAACACATAAGTGCGAAGGAGGTGACGTCCAATTAGGAAAAAGCCAGGACCGAACCTTCTTCCTTGAGCCAGGCCAGTGGTAAGAAGTTGGACAAGGGTTTCGTGCCCGAAAAAAGGAAGGACGAAAGGAATATGGACCGCCCTAAACTTCATCCATATAGGTACCATAAATACCACCCACTAAAAACTACCTTGGAAGAAGTATTTATCTAAATAAAAAATAATGAAGTGTTCTGCAGGCCCACGTTCCAAAAAAGGATCGAGCACAAAAAAACAGAGTAAATATTGCCTGTAACATAGGTCAGCAGAGTACAATAGGAAGATTATCAAGACCTAAATGTAGAAGTTGAATATTTAATTCGATGAGGTCATCTACAAGAATTTGTGGCTAAATCTGGAGAGATAGACCAACCCCATCCTCACTAACCTCACCAACAATGACTAGGCCAGCAAGTTTAGCCAGTTGTTCCAGATCGTAACCATCCTTCCTGAGTTCAGATCAGAATGATGATCGGCGAAAACCAGTATATTGAATGATCTAGGAGAGTGAGATGTAAACAAGTTCGAGATGCTCGCATACAACAGAACTACAAGGCGGGAAGTCCAAAGTTCAACCACGACACAACACCAAACCCCGAATGATTCTGGTTTTCAGAAGAAGATTCTCAAGTAGTTCTACAGGATTAAAGTGAGCCATGGTAGTAACTATGCACATTGCAGGAGTACAAGTACATCGAACACTCGTGGATAATGAAAGTTCAGTCAATGTACTGTACTCTCGAACTTTGAGGCAGATAGAGATCTCAAAACATTATCTCCAGCCATATCTCAGGAAACTACAAGGGTACTCTAGGGATCCCATCGAAGTTTGAGATCAAATCGTCCTAATTGTGAGCTGGGCGAGGCTCCTCGCCAAAGAAGAATCCTGGCTGACTTTGCAGCAATCGATTTACCCTCTAATTTTAATGCCATACTTGGAAGGTCCCTACTACATGAGCTTAAAGTGACTACATCAATCTACCATTAGTGTATGAAAGTTTCCACTCCCAGTCGATTAGAATCGTGCGTGGAGACCAAGTAAAAGCTAGGGCAGGTAACGTTGATTTACCCAGGCCTTATAACCGCATGTTAGGAAATAAATAGAATGTGCAAGCTAGAGAAGTGAGACTGAAAAGACACATTGTAGCCGACCTATCTGAGATCGGCATAACTAAGAAACATCGTTGAAAGTCCATGGATGATAATGTATTGTTCGATGACAAGGAGGCAATTCTGAATCATTATCTTGGAGTCTTAGTGATCTTGGTATCCATAGCCGAAGTTGCCATACCCAAGGTCTTGGTCAACACAAAAGTGCCAGCAACATTCTTTATACTAGCATGCTTAAATGGATGGGTATTTCCATTCACTTCTTGCAACCATACTAAAATATGGTTATCAGACTAAAGGAGGCTTTGACTAGGGTAAAAGGATTGATCAAGCTCACCATTGACGCTGGAGAAGCCCCACGATAGGTTAGATTGAACTCTGAGTTCGTGGCATTCAATTACACAACACCTTACAACGCCATCATAGGACAGTCCCTGTTATTTAGCGTCAGAGCCACTGTATCCCTACACCATTATTCACTCAAATTTTTCATACCTCATGGTACAGGCTAACTCAAGGAAAATAGGGATCTTGCTAACAAATGTAAGATGAAGACTCATCCTACCCCCACAAAATACACGCTCCCAAAGCACGTATATGTTGTGTCCTTTCAAATCTGACCTTAACCTGTCAGACCCACGCTCAAGAATTAAAGGTGGGGAATAGGTGGAAGAGTTCGATAAAGTATTAGTCAGTGAAGTGGCCCATCGAGGGAACTCAAAATACGGAATGAGCTATAGCGACAAATTCGTAGTCAGATAATAGGATTCCTCCGTCAGAATCTCGATGTCTTAGCTTGAAGCCATAAGGACATGGAAGGAATTGATTCCAAAACTGCTTGTCACTGACTACATGTAGACCCCTCAGTTAGGCTAAAGTAGCAGCGACGTCGTCCTTTAAATCCTGGAAGGTATGAGGCCCTAAACAAAGAAGAAAAACAACGGAGATTGGAGGGTGTGCATAGATTTCACAAACCTCAACAAAACCTGTTTGAAATACCACTTTCCACTTATCAAATGGTCCATACTACAGCCGGACATGAATTACTCACCTTCATGGATGCGTATTCAGTGTATAATCAAATGCCTATGCATGGACCAGATTAGAAACACACTTCGTTCATCACTGATTGAGTTCTCTACCGTTAGAAAATGATGCCTTTTGGGCTTAACAATGTCGAAGACACGTATCAACACCTCATAAACTCTATGCTTACTCAACAAATTTGTAAAATCGTGGAAGTGTAGGTCGACGATATGTTGGTCAAAAGCACAAATGCTAGAGACCATTGTCAACATCTTGTTAAGAAGTTCGAGATCCTGAAAAAGTACAAAATGAAACTAAACCCTCAAAAGTGTGCTTTTGGCGTGAGCTCAGAAAAATTCCTAGGTTACATAGTGAATCGTTAGGAGATCAAAGCGAACCTCGAAAAGATATGAGCCATTATCGAAATAAAAGCACTAACCAGACCCGATGAGGTACAAAGTTTGATCAAAAGAATTGCGTCCTTTAGTCGCTTCGTGTTAAAATCAGTAGATCGATGCAAACCATTTTTGATGCAATACGGGGGGAGGAGAACAATTTCGAATGGAACCCCAAATGCTAAAATGCCTTTGATGAGCTAAAGAAACAACTAGTTCAGCCACCAGTTCTGTCAAAAAGTACTTCACGAAGCCGAGCTTCATTACTTCCCACTAGAGAAATTGGTTTACACCGTGGTCATGGAAGCCAGGAAACTAAGGCCATACTTTTTGGAGCACCCTTCGAAAAAGGTACCTTGTCAGCTACATACATCATATATAAGACAGATCTGTGGCTATGGAGCTGGGCATAGATTATGGCCTGCTTCACTGGCATCCTAGCTAGGAAGTTCCGCTCTCTCTTGTTCCAGCTCCTAGTAAGAAGTTTAGCAGATTCGCGGAGTGTACCCTAGACTCGTCCGAACTCACGTAATAACCGAGGTAAAAGAGCGAGAAAAAGTAATAGAGGTACTTTTTGGTAAGAGGAATACCTAGGAGCTGGGAACGGAAGACCTCACTCAAAAAGGGAAAGATTTCCTTGAGAAAAAAATAAACACAAAAGAAAGGTGGTGAAGTCAAAAAGGAAAAAGGTGTTTAAAGGGATGGAAAACCAAGGGATTCCGCCTAGGCTATTAGATGAAGAAATGGAAGGAAAATGAAAAGCCCAGATTCGCAATTCAAAACTATGTAATTTTGACAAAACTTCCAAGAGAAACAAGTGAAAGTGTAGGACAACTCAACAAGATAGAATCATCATACCCCTTCAAGCGCTGCAAATAATAACGAGCCCTGGAAAGATAAGCTAGCTGAGTTCAAATGTCTGTCTATCTCCTTGAAAAGTATTGACTTAGGGATATCTGTTGACCACCAATCTCCGATCCCACTTAAAATGTAGTCAACACCTATCTTGTATACACCCCAGGTTGGGTTTATAGGCTCAGCTCGATCTTACGACAACCATAATTTCAAGTGACATAATGATTATAGATTCCTTACACCTTATCAAATCACCCAATCAATCAGACACACTTGGAAGAAGTGACATCAACACAGCCTAAACCCACCAATTATCCAATATAAATACTTATCCTGAAGCAGGTCATGATTTCCTGATAAAAGAGGATGTTATTAAGATTTAATGAGAGCTAGCCTCGTTAGCCAATCAACAAAGAGATCGACGACACACATATCAAGCTCGGCAATATGTGTAATCTGATTGACAAGACAAATTCCAAGAAAATTAGACATAATCCCTCTATAAATAAAAAGAGATGGTCCCCTCTCAGGGAGAAGGATGATCAAAGCAATTTACTCCCACAAAATATGTAATTATAACCCTCACTGTCAATTGAAAAAAGTGCATTTTTTCTTAAAGTTGGCTCAAAACCGTACTCAGCAATTTTTGACGTCAACAATTTGAAAATAGTACATAGTTGTGAAGGTAACAGAAAGTAGAATTAGTTTCAATTGTAAAAGAAACTAAAAAAATTATTTTAAGTTCCAAATCAAGTTCTAATATTTAAGGGTACTTTGTATGATAATTGTTGAATTGGTTATTTTATATCGTATTTCAGGTGATGACGAAGAGATTGAAAAAGCTTACCGATCATCCTAGTCTGTAACTTGTACTAAGTGAGTGGAAAAATTTATTTTTCGAAAATAAGAATTTATTAAACTTATATTTGATCAGAAAGTTAATTATTTCATGTAGTTAGTTTGACATCATGATTTTCAGAATAAAGTGTTGTCAATTTTTTTTTAAGTTAAATTCAGTTAAATTAAATTATTCCATTGGCATGTTATATTAGTATTGCATGTTTCAGGGTAGTTAAAGTTAATTTTAAAAGCACCAAAAAGCACTCAGGTGATGTTACCCGTTCTACACTAATGTGAATGTGTTTTGACGGTGTATGACCAGTTATCGTGATTTTATCGATTATGAACTATTGTGAATATATTTTCATAGTGTATGACCAGATTATAGCCTTTGGCCAACTCTGCGTGTGGATGACCAGAATTACATTATTTCAAAATTACAGAATTGAATAGATTTGCTGTGTACTTGGATATTCGTCAGTTCATGAATATGGTTATTTTGGATACCTTTTAGGTGTAAATTTTTACTATTATATAGCTTATCAAATTTCCAACTATAGAATTTAGTTTCTTCAATTTACAGAATAAAGATTTCATCTTATAGTACTGCAAAATGATATTTTTACTCATAGTATGGATGTCGGATTTATTATATCCGTTATACCTTACAATGGTTTATTCAGAATAAAGAGTAAAGAATTTAATTATTCCATTATACTTTAATCTTAAAAGTATTATCAAATTTCAGTACAGAATTTAGTTTCTTCATAGAATAAAGATTTTAGCTTATAGTATTCTGAAATGATATTTTTACTCATAGTGTGGATGTTAGATTTATTATATCTATTTTACCCTACAGTGGTTTATTCAGAATAAAGAGCAAAGAATTGTATGATTCCATTATGCTTTAATCTTAAAGGTATTATCAGATTCCAGACTTTTTAAAAGTTGTAATACATAAGAGTTTCAGAAAGTTTGCATAAATGGAAAAAAAAGTATACTTGTTTGCGAAATATCCACTCAGTGAGTTATAAGCTCATACATTTTGTCACCATTTTTCTTATCAAATAGTAGCTGAGTTGAGTAGCGTTAGACCCTGTCGATCCATCAAGTTGAGCCACACATTGTCATTAGTTGTATGACTCATTTTGTCAGTTTTTACAGTTCATATTTTCTTTGGGATAAATGCATCTTTTGTCAGAAAAGTTAATTTGTAATTTATGTATCCATATTATGGGGATCGCTGCATATTCGGTATCTTTAGATCAGTTGGGAACTTTTGTTTGTAAATAATAGTAAAAATGGTTTGCCAGTATTGTATTTTGAATAGTTTGTGTTTTAAGGGGCTGATATACCCTATTTTAAATTATATGTACAGGTTTAAGGACATTGATTATTGTTCACTTGGTTTTAGTCAATATTACGAAGGAAACTTTGTCAAAAATTTTATAAAAAAATTTCACAGTCAAAGCAAGACAAAGTTACCTTGGTGGTGGGTCTGACACTTAGCCGGTATCTAAGATCAGCGCACGTCACGTATCGAGTTCATTAGGGTGATTTGGGATGGGTCGTAACAAACTTGTATGTGCTTGCCTTGACATCCAACGCCTTAGACTATGGTTTATTCCACACTCTTTGCTACTATTCTTTTTTGGATGGATTCCGATCATTGGGAAATAGGAATGTAAAGGGTTTGATTATAACCACATAATGCTGAAAATACCACAAGTTGAGAGAGTAAATAGTAGAAGTAAATCCCATATAATGCTTATTGATTGCATAGTTTCAACTCTGAATATGTTTGTGACAGAAAAGTTTTCTTTAATATTCAACCTGAGAATGTTTTACTCTTCCTAACATTCTTCAACTAACTGATTTTATAGTGGTTAGAGTATGACCATTCTCCAAATGACAAAAAGGTAATGAGCCCATGAATTCAAGGCGGAAAAACCTGTGGCTAGAGAATAAATTTGCTATTCAAAAAGGATGAAACCAAAAACATTGGAGAGATAATTAACAAAAAGGTAGTTGCAAAGTGCCCACTTTGGTCAGCCATTTACTTGTTTGATTTCTCCATTCTTCTTATTTTATTTTCCATTTTTGTCCAGGTTAATACCTTTTTCCAGATTTTCTTCCGATTACTGGCAAGTACATTTGATGCGAACCGACATAGTAACATTAGCTACGAAACCCACAAAAGAATGAGATCGGATCTCAAGAACATCAATAAGTCAAGGTTTTGGATTTAATCCAAAAAAAAAAACAAACGAAGCAACCAACAAATAAATATTTATCGGATTTAATCCAAAAAAACAACAAACCAAGCAACCAACAAATAAATATTTATCGACCTCTTGATCACGCAATTAATAAACCTCACCTGAATTTGTGAACGCCCCAAGATAATAATCTTGATAAACTCGATTTGAACGCCACAAGAACAGAATTCTTGATAAGTTCGATTGTTCAATGAAGAACAAAGAATTGGAAGCAAAACAACCTCTTGTATTAATCTCAAAAATCAAAGTCTGAATACAATGAAAATAATAAACCTATTTATAGTAAACCCTAATAATATGGTAAAAATTGGAAATTAAGAGTCCTAAAATATAAAAAGTTACCAAAAAGATGAATTCTAGCTAAAATAAAAATCTCGCGAAAAATGAAAGATTTTGGCAAAATTAGTACCAAAACTTTGTTCTGCGGTTAACTCCAACATGTTGTGCTCCATAACTCAAACAAGCGATTGTACGACTTTTATTGATTTCTTGATGACTCGAACCCGGCTTAGTACTCTTTCAATCATTCGCCAAATTTTTTATGGTTTGTGACGCATCTCGGATCACATCAACATTTGTACACTTATCTAGATCGTTAAATTAGAGTTTTTGTTATTGATTTTGACGAATTATAGCTTAGGTAAAATTTGATGTAAAATGGTGAAATTGAAAGAAATGAACAAGAAACGGGGGAAAAAGAAAGAAATCAGAAGTTCGAGGGTCAAATCAAAAACATCCAATAGTGAATTTGAATCATAAAACAATCATTGAAGATCATACAGGTTCAATTGGATGCAAATGGAAGATAAATGAAAGAAATTACACAAGGAAAGAACCCAGAAATGCCATCGAGAAGTTTAGGGACCAATTACAAGTTTTGGTCCTAAAGAAGAAAATGCTTGCGTGTGCACTAAATAAGCCCTTGTGCAGACAAGGGCTCAATATGATGAACCTGAAGCCAAAAATGCCAAGGGTTGTATGTGCAAGTTGAACACCTACGTGCACGCATGGGTTGTTCTGGAGTCAATCAGGCCCGATTCCATTTTTATGTCCAACTCCTTATAATATAAACTTCTAGCTTTTATTTAACCTACTTGAGGCTGCCAATGACGAGATCTATCACATTATAATGCAAAGAAGATGTAAAGTCTTGAAATTTTATAGAATATAATTTTTTAAATTTATGGATATTCAAGTTATTTTATTTTAAAGAAATTTATTTTTATCTTTCCGCATTTAACGTAAAGATAAGTAAGTTTTTGGTAACACTCCAAGGTTTATGAAAGTTTGAGGTGTTATAGTTTGGAATCAGAGCACTAGTTTACCTTCTCGTAGACATTTTAAATATATATATATTAAAGATTTTACAAAATTAAATTATCTTGTTCATCTGATCAATATGGGTACTGTGCATGTGAATAGGGCTGAACAGTGACTGCACTATTACTTTTTTTTCTAAAAAAATACATAAGAACATTTTTTTTAGTTGGATGTTGAATGTTTATAAAGTTTACATTGATTTTGAATGATGATAGTTTAGACTTTAAAATATTATAGTTAAATGCTTATGTTTCAGAATTTACATATCATAAATGTTTATTTGCTTAGCTCTAGCCTTCGGGTGATATTTTAAAATTTACCATTAGAAATTTGATATTTTAAGAGATCTCAAGTTTCACTTATTATTTGAGTTTTCGTAATTTGCGTATTCGCAAAATTGAAAGGTTTTGGCAAAATGACTTGAACTATCTAAGAGCTTGAGATTTAAGCAATCCACTTGTGATCCTCCCCGCTCATCAGGAAACCTTTTGGTTGTGCATTATTCAAATCAACAAGACGAAAAATAATATTTCAAACCATTTCAAATTTAAGAAAATTCTATTTTTACAAGCTTCTATTTTAAGAAAATCCTATTTTAGGAAGTTTCTAATAAAAATAAAGTATTTTCAAAATCATTAGGAGTTTAAGGACATTGTAAATTTTAAAAGTCTTGAACATGCAATGATATAAAGAATATTTGGCATGCAACACTCACTATTCGACCACTCTCCGATTGATATCAGGTATGAAATGAAATGTTATTTTTTTAGCATGATTATGAGTAATCTTGCTTCATGTTATGAAATGGATGAGAGTGTTCACCTTTCATAATTTATTAGTTGAAATTTTTTTCACATTTTATATGAATATTGTTTATGCGAAATGGAATGAAATAAATTGTCACTGAAAGATTAAACATAATAGAAGTTATACTTATCACATGATTAGGACTTGAAAAACAACTAGGATGACTAGGAACAGTTCAACATACCTACCTAGTGCTCAAATTGCTGTCGAGAACTACATAAATTATGAAGTGAGAGGAAGCAAACAATTGTTGAGCATATTGAAGATTTTCTATTTAAGTGGGAGAAAGCAAGATCGTTCAGATATAATAAGGGGACAATTCTCTCAACATACCATCTTATAAGTACTATGCGGCCTCAGTGGATAAACAAGGCCTATTTCGTGAGGGTTATGAATTATGGGCTATACTTGAGAGAATATTGAAATATAATTGATTTAAAGAGATACTATGAGGATATTATAATGTTATGAAATCACAAAAAATAGGAGCTAAAGCCAAAACCAGAGCCTGAACTAGGCTCCAGATAAAGAGCCTAAAACAGAACTAGAAGAGGAAATTGAACCAGAGCCGAAGGAAGACCCCGAGCAAGAATTCTAACCACAAAACTTCATTGATTTGGTTACAAATTCTGAGCTCGAGTCATGCATTACTTCGGATGATAAGACTCCCCAAAGAAGATTCCTAGGACTCACAGAGATTAGAAATAAATGTTATTTACTTTGTTTAGGATATTTTTATTTTTATATGGGAAACAAAATATTACATGTAAAGATTTGGAGATTTTTTTTAAAAAAAAAAAAATTCACCATTATATATATATAGACACAACAACAACAAAACCAAGCTACAATCATCAGGGATTTATTGAGGGTTATACAAGATCTAGGTAGACAACAAGCACAGTTTGGTCCCTAGAATGCAAATGCTAACAATACCGGCTCAATTGTTGAACAATTCCATAACTACAAATCCCCAACCTTTGATGGCAAGGTAGACCAATTGGTAGTTGAAGAATGAATAAGAGAAATGGAGAGAATCTTCAGATATCTTTCATGTAATGATGCTCAAAAAGTATTATGTGCAGAATTCATATTGGTTGATACAAAGACCATTGGTGGGAATCAATCTTGTGCACTAGAACTAAAGCACAACTATGTGCTCTGACTTGGACACAATTGAAGGAAGAAGTAATGTAAAATACTTCCCACAAGCCTTGAAAGATCAAAAGGAGACAAATTCCTTCAACTTAAACAAGAAAAGATGAAACTTGAGAAATATGAGATAAAGTTCGAACAACTCTCTAGGTACCCACTGCACCTAGTGGACACGGAGGCAAAGAAAGTAAGAAGGTTCAATCTGAGATTGCACCCAGAGACTAGTGGAATAATGACATCCCACCAATTTACCACATATAGTCAGGTTTTGCAAATTACCTAGGTAGATAAGAGATTGACCAAACTTTTAAACATGGTGCCAAGCGCGAAAATGGAGTGAGTCCAACAAGAGAAATGAGATAGATAAAACAAGAAAATTAACATTGGATCAAGTTTTGGACAAATTGTTTCGCACTATCCAAAGTACAACAAGACACATAGGGTGAATGTCTATTTGGGAGTAATGTGTGCTATTGACGCGGTAATGCAGATTATATTGTTAAAAATTGCAAAGAAGCCCCTTCTAAAATAGATAATGATCAAGAAAATAAAGGGAATGAAAAAGTTTTTGCTTTAACTCAAGATTGGGCAATAGAGGACCCGAACGCAGGTAACTTCGAGGAGAAAATTCTTTTTAGGAGAGGAGATTGTAAAGTCTCGAAATTTTATAGAATATAATTTTATTTTATTTTTGGTCTAGATTTTATATATATATATTTTAATAATTAAGGGACTCAAGTGAAATAGCATTGATTTCAAATTTTTTGGGCCAAATAATTAAGTATCAATAGAGCGAAAATAAGTATACTGATATTGGATTCTTTTTGTAGCTTGTAATTAATTAGAAGTCTTTAACTCAAGAAAAAAGTTATTTCGGATAAGTTTAAACTAGGTTAGAGTCAATTGAATGAAACCAATGTTAAATAGAATTTTAGAAACTTGAATTGTATATTATTGCCTACTTCTCTCTTAGCCTCCGACGTGATGTTTATTAGAAACTATTAGAGGAATATCAATCAAACTCTACTTTTTGAAGACAATCTTGACCCAAATAGTAGAATAGAAGTACAATGGTAATACTAGCCCCTATAAGTACGCCCATAAGACAAGAGAAAGGAGAGTAGGGTACGTAAGGCTTTGAAGTGTTATAGGTGAATCACTCAATTCTTTTCGTACCGCCCTCATAGAATTAAACATATGAACTCATCCTAGTTATACTTGTCTAAAGTCAATTTTAGGTCACGAATTTTTATTAAGGAAGAAAGCAATCTGTCTATTCCATTTTTTGAAGTAGTCAAGGAATGAACATATTTTGAACGTGGATTCATATTTCTTTCAAAATACTTCATTTAATTTATCGAGGTAAAATACTTTTTTCAAGTGGTTTGTTTTCGTATACGTTTATATTCAGTAATTTATGCATCAATTGCTAGTGGACCTTCAGGTTCGGCCTAACAAAATGTAAACTCTATCTTGCTTTATAGAAAATTTACATTGCATTAATGCTTTAACTGATTCTAGAGGAAATATTAATCTAATGCCATTGTATATTTACAGGAAATTTAGCTTTGGGGGAGCCAAAAGAAACTTCAATAACTCTATAGTTGGCTAATAGATCAATCAAACGTCCTCATGGAAGGGTTGAGGAAGTGTTCATCAAAGCGAATTTCCAGCTAATTTCATCATCCTTGATGTAAGAGAAAATTAAGACATGCCAGTAATTTTGAAAAGACCATTTTTAGCAACCGAACGTGCATTAATGGATTTTGAAAATTATGAAATTATCTTTAGGTTAGAAGACAAACAGCAAAATTTCATCGTGAATACTCTACTCAAACAATATGCTTACCTTGAGGAATGCAAGAGAAATTGACCATGAAGAGATGATTATGAAAGCCATTACTATGGAAAAAGGAATTGGTGGATTGGTTGTAGTAACAAAGGACCAGTATGAAAAATTTTAAATTTTGAGGGCCAAAGATGAATCAATGAACGTCTATTAGTGCAGTTGTTGCAAGGTTGAAAACTTCATTTTCAAGTCACCATAAATAGCCAAAACAACAAATTCAACCTAATGACCATAAACAAGTGCTTATTAAGAGACAACCCAATTTTATTTCCTTTTATTTATTATGCTTTTTCGATAATAGATTAGCAAATTTTATTACTTCAGTAATTCAGGTGTCTTCATCCCCATATTGTCCTATAGGTTACGATGAGCTTAATATGAATTTCTCCATATTAGTAAAAATTGATTTTTCTTTATTTTCGAAGAACATGACATATGAACAGATAAACCTATATTGGACATGGGAAAGGATGCACACAAGTAGACCATCCAGATCGGCCTCTTTTGTTCCAATTAGACACCACCTTCAAACTGATATCATGGGAATCCTTAGTTCCCTTCTCTGTCCTTATATTTACATAGTCATATGATTAAATATTTCAAACATGAAAAACCAATACAATATACATCTTTAAGCTAATTTTAGGATAGTTTTGGGGGGGGGGAGGGTGAATAAACTATTGTAGGGAGACATTGAGAGAAATAGGGATTACATGTGTGCTAATTTTTGTGTGATTGTCTGAAGTCAAAAAGATGAAAATTAGGTGAAAGTCTTAAGTTAGAAGTCTATTTTGAAAATCAGTGTTTAATGAGGAGCATTGCACTAATTATTGTATAAAAAGGAAAAAAACTGACATGACTCATGAGTGAAGCTACCCTATAAAAGATCTCAATGAGGACACTTATTGAAAATTTCAAAACAAAAACTCAAAATGGGAAATCCATCCAAACTAGTGAAAACGTCATTTCTCTTATGAGTTACACACCCCAAACTTATTCTTTTAAAATAAGCCCATGAGCTTAAAGCGAAAAAATCGATGACCAGAGAATAAATCTGTTGTTTCAAAAGGATGAAATCGTGAACATTTGAGAGATAATTTTAAAAAGGGTACCTTTTACAGGTTGCAAAGTGCCCACTTTGGACAGCCATTTTTCTCGCTTTATTTCATCGATCCGAACCATTTTACTCATTTGATTTCTCCCTTCTTATTGTTTTTTCCCCTTTTTTGTGGATGTTAACACCTTTTTCAAGATTTCCTTATGGTTACTAATAAGTTTATTTTGTACACTTATCTATGCTGTTAAATTAGAATATTTTTATTAATTTTGAAGAATTATAGTTTAATTTTGTGTTAATCTTATTTGTTAGGTAAAATTCAATGCTCAACGGTGAAATTAAGAAGAAATCAAAAGTTCAAGCACCAAATTATAAATATCCAATAATTGATTCGGACAACAAAACAATTATTGAAGATCATACTTGTTCAATTAGATGAAAACGGAAGATAAAAGGTAGAAATTGCATGAGGAAAAGACCCAACATGGCATCGAGAAGTTTAGAGACCAATTCGTAATTGACAAATTGGACCAATTTGTACACCCACAAAAGAAGAGGTTTGCGAGCCATTGTACACGCAAGGGCTCAATATGATGAACCTGAAGCCAAAAATGTAAAGGGTTGCATGCGCAAGGTGAACCCAAGCACATGCATGTATTGTTTTGGAGGCAAACGGGCCAGATTCCCTTTTTATGCCCACCTCCTTATGTTATGAATTTCTAGCCTCTATTTAACCTACTTGAGGCTGCCAAGGGTGGGATCTATCACATTACAACACAGAGAAGAGGTCTAGCAAGAGATTCGAAGGCAATTAACATAAAATAAAAAAATAAAAAATTGAAGATTCAAGACTCAAATTCAATGTTCAAGAACAATAAATGGGTAATTAGCAGAAATGGTCCCTAACATTTACACTCATTGCTAAAATGGTCCCTATCGTTTTAATTTTGGCATTTACACCCTTATTTCAAACGTTTGTTGCGGGATTGGTCCTTCCATCCAATTCCGTTAAATCAACCGTTAACAATTTAATGAAATTTGCAGAAATGGTCCCTAACATTTACACTCATTTGCTAAAATTGTCTCTATCTTGTTTGAGTCTAATTAAATTTTATTCTATTACATTTTATTTTTCTCTCTCCTATTTTCAACCACACAATCTTTTATAAAATAATATTATACGTAAATCGAAAAAATTTCCTTCTTTTTCAGCCATTCATTTTTCAAAATATAAAGTTTTGAGTTGGGGTATAAAGTTGTAAATTACATCAAACCATAGAAATTATATTCACCGAAAATTTTAAGAGGAGAAAAATATGGGAAGTTGACTAATTTCCCCGTTTGGCCTCCATTTTTTGTGAATGAAAATATGTGGAAATTATTATTATTTTTAAATGAATGATTGAAAAAGAAGGAAAATTTTTCGATTTACATATAATATTATTTTATGAAAAGTTATGTGATTAAAAATAGGAAAGAGAGAAAAATAAAATGTAATAGAATAAAATTTAATTAGACTCAAGCAAGATAGAGACCATTTTAGCAAATAAGTGTAAATGTTAGGGACCATTTCTGCAAATTTCATTAAATTGTTAACGGTTGATTTAACGGAATTGGATGGAAGGACCAATCCCGCAACAAACGTTTGAAATAAGGGTGTAAATGCCAAAATTAAAATGATAGGGACCATTTTAGCAATGAGTGTAAACGTTAGGGACCATTTCTGCTAATTACCCACAATAAATTGATTTATCGAGATTTTTTTATTATTCTTATTTCCGGTTGATTTCTTTTCATATATATATATATATATATATATATATATATATATATTGGAATTTAAACCATTTGTTTATTTATTTTCAATTCAAAGACAAATATTTTAATTAATTATTGTGTTTCTCGATTAATCTCGCATGCTCGTTGCATTATTTAAATGTTTGCACCATATTTAGATGATTTGTTGCTTGTTGTAATGCGTGCTGAAAGGCTTATAATAAACTTAGAAAACTACATGATTAACACAAGGATAATAGATAATTAGGAATAAAATGTATGGCGTACTAATCTTATTGATAATCATGTAATTGAATGCATTGCTTTGCATATAAATCCAAACTTGGAATAGGATCGAGTCTTGTTTAGAATAGTTAACTTATCTTGAAACAAAAAAGTTAAAATAATAGGATTATCGATTGTCGTGAATGCATGAATAATACTAAATTGCATAGTTGAGAATTGGAAATGAATAATAATAGGTGGATTCTAAATCAAATACAATCATCTCACATATTTTTACAAACCAAAGTTTTTACATACCTCATAGAATAATTCAGAATAATTACAACAAATTTCTTTTGTGTTACAATAATTAAAATAGATAACTAGTACACTTGAATTAGAATTTATTTCTCATAAAACAATAACTCAACTCATCGCGTATTACTAATTATCAACGACTCCGCTTGCCGATTTCGCTCGATCAGTTACCATTTCCATGGCAGGTATCTTCAACCCGAAAATTTTCTTTTGCCTAAGCAATTTTCAAATGCTTCCAGTGACATTTTCTTCTTTTTGGGGAATGTTTGGTCAGTCTTTTCTCATGAGATTTCCTCGTGGTTAATTATAACAATTTTCCACAAACAAAGGTAATTTATAGACCTCAAAATCTAACGAACAAGCAGCCTACAGACTTTTGATCACCTTCCCTGCACGTAGGCAGCACCTACACGCTAGAACACACAACTAGAAGGCAATGTTCGTAGGTCGAGAAAAAAGTTCGACGATCATTTCCATTTTGACGATCAAATCAACGGTTAGGATGATAGAGAATGAGGGCAAAAGACGAGAGATGGGGATTTAACTAGGATTAGAATAATCTTACCTTGTGTTTGAAATGGCTTGCCTGTGTAAAAGGATGAAAATTGGTGAATATGATAATATATTTTTAATAGATAACAAAAATTTAACAGAATAGAAATTAACAATTGCAAGAAAGAGAAAAATGGGATAATAAAATAGTAAATTGAAGCATGGGTAAACAATAACCTTAAAATAGATTCACTCCCATTCCATAGGTGCTTGAGGTTAATTTTCTTATGATACAAAGCTGCAACCATAAGGAACTGAGCACTAAACTTTTTCACTAACAAACTAGATTTTATCTTATCCCTCATAGATTACGTCTGATAGCACGAGGACCAGTTAATTCAATAAGAAATGGGATTAGCACTCGATTTCGTTGATACCATTCAATTGAATCGTATTTTGATTTGATCTATTCATTTTTATGTTTCTAATGCATTAATAAATCTATATTTTTTTAGATTTTTATAAATTCGTGAGGGATAAGATGAACAGAGACTCTTCCAAAACGGACAGTACGTATGATATAACGATTTTGACACATAGGCTCGGTCGTTACATAATTGACCGACAATTATAGGTGTTTAAAATCATTAATACAATAATTAATTGACTTTTCAATTTCTCACCTCTCTTTGTATAAATACTCACACGGTGATTGGTAAAGGTAATGTGATTTTGAATACAAGATCACTCTCTCAATCTTGGTAATATTCTTCAAATTAGCATCCATTATTTCGTCCATTATCTCTTTCACACATAAATGTCTTTAACCGTTTGACTTAAGTATCGAAGTGCTCACGACTTTCGCATATCCACTGAAACTACAATCACATGTAGTTTAACATGATATCCAAGCGTACAGGTAACATACACATGGATAGGAGTAGAGCTAGATCTGTTCGCAACGTGATTCCATCGAATTTCAAGGTCAACTAATATGGTACAAAATGCAATGACAAAACTTCTCTTTCCAACCTCCATAATGGCCTTGATTGTTCCACACATAGCAAATCAATGTACTTAATGCAAATGACAACAAATTAATCATTATTTTCTATAAATTTATAAGTTGTCTGTAAATTCTTTTCATCATTCAATTCACTTCGTCACTACTATGTCCAAGGTTTAACAAAATGAACAACAAATATCAGATGATCCCATTGAATAAAATCTTCGATCATGCCTTCGCATTTAGGTGAGATTGACCACAAATGAGCAATAGTTATTAATACGAGTTGAATGTACTGGTAATTCTCATTTACTGGCCATCTTTATCTCGACAGCGTTTTTATGCAACTTCAAATACTGTTTATTTCTATTATGGATACAAGATTTTGCAATGTACAAGTACGCAGCGAAAGCAGCTACATTAAGCCCAACCAGTAGCCAATAAGAAAACCATGTCGACTAGGGCCACAGGTAGCTATCTCCACCACAGAATGCAACATCAAAGACAGTTTCTTCTATTGTAGATATATGATTTTCCAATGTAGACATACGCAGAGAATGCAGCAGCACTAAGCGCAGCCAGTAGCCAATAGAAGTAGTCGAAATGAGCCCGGTTAAGGTTGTCTGAAAACCAATTGTCTCGCCCTAGACCACTGGTGGATTTCTCCACCACAGAAATTAGAAAACTGCTCAAAAAGTTCCCTATGCCAAATATACTCAAGTATAGAGCAAGACCGATACTTTTCAACTCATTTGGAACCTGGTCATAGAAGAACTCTTGGAGTCCGACCATGGTAAATACATCTGCAACACCTAAAACCAAATACTGAGGTAGCAGCAACCACACACTCATAGGCACCGTTGCTTTCGGCATGTCCACTAATCCATATTCAGCAGCAGTTTTTAGACGTTCTCTCTCGACCAAAGCTGCAATTACCATGGCAAGAAAAGATAAAAATATTCCAGTTCCGATTCGTTGAAGCATTGTAATGCCCGAGGGTTTCCCAGTTATAGCTCTTGCAGTAGGAACCAAAATTCGGTCATACATAGGAATAAAGACAACAACGGCAATGCTGATAAAAGAATGTAGTGAAGCAGCTGGTATTTGTAAGCTAGACGTGATCGAACGATCCATTGTAGCTCCTTGTTTAGTGAATAAAGTCGATGATTGTGAATATGCAATGGCATATCCCAAACTTGCACTCCATATTGGAAAAAGCCTAAGAACTGCCTTTGCCTCTTCAATCTCAGTGATACTGCAAACTTTTCCATCTTCCTTCAAACCATCTGGTGCAAGCAACGCTTTATCAAGAAACCTATTAAAAACCAAAAATAATATGATGAAACAAATGAGATTGATCCCATTAATTCAATCATATAAAGCAAAGATTTATAGTAAAACAATATCAACGCTCTTTTATAATAATGAAATGAAGTAACTATAGAACATTGTTTGGTCCCCAAAGTGATTGTTTCAGTATCTAGATCTAATTATTAATAGGGAAGAAGCAGGAATTGAAGAGGACATAATTCATTAAATTCAGGTTGGTTGAGTGAAAAGGAGAAGTGATACTGTATGATAGGAAAATGTGTTATAGACCTGCTATGGCATATGGTTAAGTTTTAGGTTCGTTAAAGGACAAAATGCTCATAAGATGACCGTGGTGGAAATAAGGATGATAAGATAGATTTCACTAAGTTGGATAAGTTAAGAAATGAAAATATGAGTCAACAAGTAACATTGGTGTTGGATGAGCATAAATTAATGAAAGGACAACTTGGATAATTCAAACATGTTTTACATAGACTTACCGATTTCAAACACTACTAACAAGAAGCTTAACAGGACTAATAAGAGAAACCCAAGTGTACCAAAGAGAGGTGAAGAGGCACATTTTATCTTGCAAATACACAAAGGGGAAGTTGACTTACTTGAACTGTTGAGATCCTTGATATGGCAGAATTCCCTGTGCTTCCTCTTCCTTAGATATTGCTCCTGGGGTAGTCCGCCAATTTCTAGCTGCATTCAGGAATACCTGACCAATTCTCACAAATGGGTTTCTTTCATTGCTCTGTATGCGAAATCGGTAAGTCCCAGTTCCAAGCAAAAATATAATTAGCGCGAGGAACATGATAATGCAGGGAATTCCAAAGCCAAGAGCCCAACTTAGGTTGTCTTGGATGTAGTTCAATACAAACAGAGAAACTATAATACCCAAATTCATGGAAAAAAACCACCAATTGAAGAATGAGCTTTTGTCAATACATTCTTTCGGGTCTTGCTCATCAAACTGGTCAGCTCCAAAAGCCTGGAGACAAGGTTTATGTCCTCCTTGTGCTAGTGCAAATAAATACAAAGAGAAGAAGAAGAAAATAATTTGAAACTGTGGAGGGGAGCATGCAGCCATGTTATTTGCAGCAAAATGGCAGTCGGAAGATTTAATTGAATATAGAACAGCAGATAGGGATAATAAGCCAAGTGCCTGAGATCCATAATAATAACAGAAAACGATTAGAATTTCCCAGAACAAATTTTTTTCACAAATGTTACTAGCTCAAAGATACGAACGACTTTGTGCTGATGAAGTGAGTGGCAACTGTTCAATTTTAAGTCCTGGGCTCATCTGTTCCAAGGAAAGCTTTCAAAATACAAATGAATTTACCAGAAATTATTTGTAAGAAAGAAAATTGTCATTTTCTCAAGCGGTTTCATGATTCTTCAAAACCTTTGAGAATCATTCAGCCATATATATTTTGAATAAGAACTGGACTTGCACATTTTTCTTATTGAGAAACTCAGTTTAAGGTATCTAACCATAAACTAGCTGATTATATTGAATTGGCAGCTTGCATCTTATGTTAATATAGATAAAATAAATAAAGACGCGAGTCCCAGAAAACCCTCTGATTTTAGTCACTACACAAAAACATGAAATTTTATCAATTTTCTACTGCGTGATAAAAAGAAAGTCAGTTGCTTGTTAGAGCTATATATCAATCTACAGAACGATTCAGTCAAAAATGACTTCATACATAACAATAAACCTAATTGTCATCTTCTAATCTACAGAACAATGCTTCCTCAGGGCTGAATCCCAAATTAAACACTATAAGAGTTTAACAACTTTTAATCTCAAGAACACGCAAAATTCAAAGTGGATAGTCATCATTGTTAACCCCCAGAACAACATCTGCGAACCTATATACCCATTGCTGATGTAAAAGGCAACATGGGAAGGGAGCAGAAATATAGAAGGCTCGTATAAAGATCTTAAACCGTTCGCCAAGTACAGGCGGGCGACATGTTGTCAAAGAAGAGCACATGGGCAAATGAATAAAACGTAATTCTTAACCGAATCAGTTATAAGACTACCAATTAGGGATAGCCACTTGGCACAGTGCAAGGATTAACAAACTACTCCAATGTTTGGAAGGAAATCTATAAATGCCCACCCGCCTTCATTTGAAGAATGGTATGCAATTCAAATATCTCCCTCTTAAATAACTATTTCTCCTCTTGTTCTAGTTTTAAGCATCTAGACTAGTAAATTTAGGAGGTAAAACTCATAGTTAGGGTGAGGATTTGTTGATCATATTTACAGTGATGTTTGATTGTAATTGTTTATCAATAAATCATTTGATCCAATTTTTACCGTCAATAAATTGGCGCCGTCTATGAAAAATCGAACAAAATATACTACAAATCGGGCCACTGAAGTTTAAAAGCCTCAAGGATCTGAAAAAAAATGAATAGAATAAAAGCAGATCCACAGATGCTCAAAACATAGAAAGTTGGAATAGAAGAATCTAGTAGCGATTCAATCACAAGTGATGTAAATCCAAAAAAGAAGCAGGAAGAAGTATCAGCAAGGTTCCCAATAGAGATTTCCCTACGCAAGGCCATCTCCGAGTAAAGGAAGCACCCACTGTGGAGATAATCCATGGGATGGCAGCCAAATTAACAAATGATGTTAAATTTCATTCGAAAGGCAATCATCTTTGGTGAGAATCACAAGTTTATGACATTGCTCCGGCAGGCACATATAAAAAATCACAAAATTGAGAAAACTATCAAAATTGGAAGCCTAACCAGGGAAGGCAATAAATTATAACAATTCCAGCAACAGCCTTTCACAAAAAAGGTCAGAAGGCCAATCTGTCTGGAAAATGCAGTGCATCAGTCACCAGCGAATTCAAACAGCGATCGATTTGACCACCAGCAAGAAAATCTCGAACAATATAGGCAGTCGTAAATTTAGGTAGTATCAGACAGAAGGAAGGAGAATCTGTCAAAAGTTATTTTACACGATTTAGAAATGAGAGACTTACTAGTGAGATCGAGCTAGACGAGGTAGTAAAGGAAATGCTATGGCCAGGCACTCCCCTCTAGAATGTGGCTCACAAAAGGTAACCATTCTTGTTTTCCCAATTAATAGATATGATATTTAATGAGATCCTGGTGAAAGATGCAAAATCAGAGAGTGGCTGAGCAAAATCCTGGTGAGGGTGCAAGAGAAGAAACAACAACGTTCGCATTTGGACTATGCAGATCACAATGTCACAGCTCCAAATAGTCCAAGGACCCACTGTTGTCATACCCTCATCACAAAACTTCAGCAAAGCCTACCCATCACCCAATATACACATGCTAAAATTCTGCAAAATCCATTGCTCTGAAAGTCATGACACGAATGAATGCTACAAAGTGTTAAAAATGGTCAAGAGGCGAAACAAGCAAGAAGATGTGACTATCGTGCCAGAGGTTCAGAAGCCTTCATGACCACCAGGGCATGTGGGATCGTTCCACAAGCTAATTGAGGCCGCATATGCCCAACCTTAGCAAAGAAAAATCAAAATCCTCCACGCGGAGGAAAGTAAAGAAGGCTTACGTAACATGAATTCCCAAGAACCCAAATAGCACATACATGAAGAATTCTGGATCTAAAATAAACCCGAAAATGCCCTTTTGGAAATCATATTGCACAAATGTATTTCGTAGTATGACATCAATTGGAAAATAAACAAAGGTTTTAGTTGTTTTCACACAAATTAATCCTCTGCCATCCTACCTGAATTCAATTCAATCTAATGTAGGGAAAGAAAACCTACTGGATACATATAGCTGAACATCGTAAGCTATGTTGCCAAAACAAAGAATGGGAATGCCCTTTGAAACAAAGTTTCTTGGTAAGAAAGGAAGAGCAATGCCTGCTTGAAAATCTGCATTTAGGAAAGCAAGTATCCAATGTTGTGAAGGGAATGGTGAAAACCTACCCGCTAGTAAAGATAACTTAGCAATTGGGAACGCCCTTGGAAACAAAGTTTCTTGGTAAGAAAGGAAGAGCAATGCCTGCTTGAAAATCCTTATTTAGGAAAGCAAGTATCCGATGCTGAGAAGGGAATGGTGAAAAACCTACCCGCTAGTAAAGATAACTTAGCAAGTACTAGAGGAAGTTAACAATAAATATCGTCCTTGCAACTAGAATAAAAGACGAGGCCAATCCCACCGAAAAATGATAACCCCACCTGATCGGGGCAAAGGCGAGTTTTTGACTGTGCAAAAAGAATTCCAAGTCAAAGGCGAAGTCTCTCCCGCCAAAGGAATCCCAATTCAAAGGTAAGGTTTATCCAGCAAAGGGAATTCTAATTAAAGGCGAGGTCATCCCACCAAAGAAGTATCGGGACTGATTTTCATCCCAAAGGAAATCATTATCAAGGGGGGATGAGGCCACGTCCAATCACCTTTACATGTCATGACATCAATGTAAATGGTGCACAAAATATACATGTACAAAAAACGCCATGGCTGGGGAAGGAAAAGTAATGTGAACTCCCCAATGTTGCTACAATGACTGAATAAAATAAAGAAAAAAATTTCATTTCTAAATTTGCGTTGTTGCAATGAGAAATCAGCATATGAACTAATGGATTCTGATTTTGAAATGAACTCATGATAACTACGTGTATGCAAATCATATTGAAAGGTAGCAAACGAGAAACAAATCAGGCGGTAAGAGCACCAAATGAATAGATTCGTAGAATATAAAATTTTATCAATAAAATTGCTAAGATCAGTTTTACATAAAGGAGGGACGAAGCTTCGTGGAAATAATAATACAAAAGGCTATCCTAATTAACCAAGGATTAAAGGTTTTCAGGAAAAGGATTTTCCTGATTAATTTAAACTTCGCCCCCTAAAGGTTTCCATAGAAGCAGGAAGAGAAATGTCGATAGGCTCATCAATAGCCATATCCACACTTGAAGAGGTATAGAAAGAGTCCAGTTGAGCAGTAGGAATAAATGGAATACCAAGAGCCCCCATGGGCAGCGGATGAACTACAGTAGATGGATATTTTCGACATCATCTTCAGAAGATCCAAATTCTCTTTTAGGCGAAAGTCTCTGTAATGTCGAGCACTTTATTTTTCCCATCCTGCATAGATCTTCAAATAACTTTGCCTTGGAGCCATCGCCCGAGATAAATTAGACTTCGCAACAACCAGCTTTTGTTCAGTATTTCTCATTTTTTTGCGAAGTGCATCTATTTCATTCCTTATACCATGTAGTTCCCTAAGAGCAACTTCATACTCCGAATTAGTCTTGTTGACCTCATCTTTAGGACACAAAGCGGAGTTGTTCCTTCATCAAATCCAAATCTGAGGAGTCCATCTTGGCATCAGCCACTAAAGAAAACTTCATTCGTCATAAAAGCTTCGACACCTTTGCTCATCGCCTTAAACTCGTCTCTCGCATCACTAACGAGTTGCATTTTTTCAGCAAGGTGCCAACTTTTTTCTCCAAGCTAGCAACCTTTGAGGTGCAAGTTTCATAATTAGATTGTTAATATTGAGATAAAATTGTCGCTAGCTAAAGATGGACATCGATCATTTTTCCTATTAGTATGATTAAGTTCTTCCACTAGCTTTTCTAATGACGGATTGAAGTAGGTAAAAACAGCCTTCGCTATGCGAGAAACAAAAGAAGGAAGTAAAAATAGAGCCCCTGCATCTAATGAACCCTCGCAGCAAGGAAGAAACAAGGATTTCAAATGTGGGGCAGAATTTCGGTGTAAGTAGAAGCCTTTCGGATCAGACATGGGTCGGACCCAGCAGGAGTTGTCCTTTTTCAAGGAATCTCAACTGGGCCTGTAGAAGAAATGTGTTAAATATAGAAATATAATGTGAAGTATTTTTTATTATAATATTTTTTATTATAATATTTTTTTTAGTGTATGATTATTTTTTTAGTAGTTGATTGTATAATATTTTTTTATGTTTATTTTTTTTTACAATTATTTGTAATCCTATAAATAGAATTTTCTATATTGTAATATTTACAAGATCATAATAATACAATTTATATTTTTTCACATAGTATCAGAGCGGGTTTAACTTGGTCTTGGGTTAAATTTGCAAAACAAACTTCAAAAGCACAATAACAGTAATTTGAAAGAGATGTCTCAAAGGTTTACTGCAACTATTTTAACAATGTCGAGTCGTCACTTTATAACTCCTTCTCGAAGTTCTCGACAAAGAAGTTCTCAAATAATGAATGGTCATGTTTCCTAAATTTTCAATATTTTTATCCTATTTTTAGAAACATCAATTATACCAAAAAAAAAAAAGAAAAAAAAACTTTAGAGGGTCGGTACATTGAACTTTACCGGCACACCTCCTACCTCTTAAACAAACTAGAGATTTTTTTTATGTTAACAAAAAAAAAAAAATATTTGGAGGGTCGGTACATTGAATTTTACCTGCTCTCTCCCTACCTCTTAAACAAACTAGAAGTTTTTTATGTTAAAAAAAAATAAAAATTTGAAGGTCGGTACCTTGAACTTTATCGACCATTCCCCTACTCCTTGAAAAATTCGGGGTTTTCTTATGTTAAAAAAAAAAAAAAAAAAAAAAAAAAAGTCGACAAAAAATTTCTTCCAACAAACAAGAAGTCACTTATCCCCATCAACAATGACAAAGACTCAAGTGCTCGAAGTTCTTCAATTTTGAAGATTTGATTGGATCGATTTCTTTAAACTCAATAGTCTACCCCATATTAAGTTTGAGTAGAGGATGTTAAATATAAAAATATAATATGAAATATTTTCCATTATAATATTTCCTTTTAGTGTAGGATTACTTTCCTTAGTCGTTGATTGTGTAATCTTTCCTTTTATGTTTATTTCTTTTTACAATTATTTGTGACACTATAAATAGGGTCTTCTACATTGTAATATTTACAATATCATAATAATACAATTTATATTTTTTCACAAGAGATAAAGACCTCAAAGTTCTAACAAAAGTAGTTTGTGACTAGGTTCGTTTTAGGCGATGTATCAACCACCCACAAAGACTTTCCTTTAGAACCTTTCGAGCATTCGTAGAGATGTTTCTTAGAAGCAACGACTGTAGTAGATTTTTTACGTTTAGGGGCCACAGAGGATTTTACACCCAAATATGTCTGCACTATAGATGAAATAGATAAATCAGAAACCTCCCAAATAGAAGGGACCTTCTAAACAAATGAAAACAGACCAAAACTCTCCCGGAATGATATGTAGTCCGTTGTCATAATATTTGGGATTGGAGGAGCTCAATACCTCCTTAGCATCACGAACTTCATTACCTAATTGAAAAATAGGTGTCACCAAAAGGCGAAGAACCTAAGGGCATGACCTTGAAAAGGAATCTGCATTTTTTTGGCTCAAACATAGTACTATAAAATATCCCAATAGCATACATGAACCACAAAAAGTCAAAATACTTATTGGAATCACTGTAAAAATGGGTATTTTCATATTAGGACGAGGATCATTAGGCTGTAACCCCCGATTTCCACGAACAAAGAAAAAGTTTATTTCCAATAATTAATCTTGATAGGAGTAGTGAGAAGGTCTGGGCATGTTTTGGAGGAATGATGAGTAAATTAATAATATCCCTCTTGAGGATGTGTGGTAGTCCCCCACCTTTACCAAATTATAAATAGAAAGAAAAATGTCTAGAGAAAGTTTTCCCAACCCAGTAATGCTCTATAACAAAAATTATTCAACCATATGGCCTCATCCATTCAAGGTAAAATGTATAGGGCTAATGTTAAAAAAGGAAAGAACGATGCGAAAGTAACGATGAAAAGGAAGCCTAAGCCCGATCTCCATCGACCACTTATAGATCGCTATACAATTAGGGACAGTATGTAGTTTGAAACTTTTAAGACAAATCAACTCTATATCACCAAGTACACCAAAGCGGTCCTTGATATTAACTTACTCTTTCTTAGAGATATTCAAAAATATTTTAGAAGCCTCAAAGGTCTCTCCTGAGCTAAACTTTTGTGAATCTCAATAGTCTCTTGATGGAAACTACCTCTTTGATTTGAGAGAATCGGAGCAACCCTGGAACACAAAGGATTCATCGAAAGACATGATTGCATCACGAGAGATTGAGACCTATCTGGAGAAGAAGAAACATCAAGATAAAATTTTAGTTGAGAGTCTTCAATTTTAGATCTCTGGGAAATATATTGGGAATCATTCTGAGAAGACATGGTGGTTGAAAGAAAGTATGATAGGGAGCAAGAAAGAAACCTACCAAGAAAAGTATCATATTTATAAATTCCATAAAAGAGCGTGAACTATTAGATCATACTTGATAATGATATAAATTTTTTAGTTTTTCATCCATTTATACTTGCATTTTTATGATAAATCGACACCTAAATGCACTAAGTACTTTTATATTTTGATTTAGATTGCAAATGGATGAAAATGATGAAAATTGGAATAAACAAGTGAAAAATGACTAAAGTGAAAGAAAATGAAATTTCAGAGATCAAGTTGCAAATAATCCATAGATGAGACGGACGATGGGGTGAAGATTCGAGAGTGTTATGGATCAATCAGATGAGGCAAGAAGTCAAATGATGAAATATAGTCAACTTATTATCACAGATCAACTTTCAAGCGAAGAAGTTATGCTCCAGATTTTTAGCATCTGTTTGAGACCCAGTTTTGGCATAGAAAATGTTCGATTTGAAAAAGTCCATTCTAGAAAAATTGTAGCCCTTTATGTTAGCTTTTCAACGTACTTTAAATTGCCTCAATCAGATATTGGAAGAGAAAATTTGGCCAAAATACTAAAAATCTATCTGACAGAGAAAAATGGCAACAACCATGCGACCACAGCCATTTGTTCCGTACGGTGGCACATGGTGGTTCAGTGAGTCCAAAGGTTGAAATCTCAACAACCATGCGACCATATCACTTAATACCATGCGGTCCCACAATTTATTCTTGAAGCACGATTTTTGGTTTCCAAATTTCAATCAAACTCTTTTGGAAACACGTCTCCTTCACGATATTTAAACCCTAGAACTTCCCAGAACGTAGGGAGATATCTCCACACTCATTTTTCTTTGATTTTAGGGCAAGATTTTCATAGAAACTTGAAGATCTCAGTGAAGCTACGAAGGAGCTCAATCATTTTTGGTGATTTCATTATCTTCTGATTCATGTAATTCGTTTTTTCATTGTTGAACAGTTCTAGGGTTCAAATTTTCTTTCTATAAGTTTGTTTTTAAGTTGGCTTAACTTTTATTAGATTTTTTGTGGATTCAGTCCTGCTTTCTTCATTGAACAAGTGTAATATTTATTGTATTTCAATTTCAATTAATTTTATTGGTGTGATTTCTTACTGCCTTATGCTTGAAGTATATGGTCTATTTTGAATCTTATTCCAATAATTAAACATGAGAATGTGTTTAGGAAGTTTACACCCTGTAATTACTATAGATTTAAGTTGGGTTTCAATGACAAAGTTTTCGGTTAGAGAGTTAGGTAAAACATCTCTAATTGAGTAAAACAAATGAATCATTGACGTTGAATGATCCAAACCAATGGAGAGAATTCCAATGCTTCACTAATTCGAACCTTGATATTTAAATTTCGTTCCAACCAATAAACAAAGTATTTTCATACAATTCACGAGAACCCTAATTTGTTGAACCCTTTGAGTAATTCTTCCATCTCCATGTGGAGTCGATACTCCAAATCTATGCTACAACTATCGCATTATTTTTTGGGTGTAATAAAATTTTGGCGCCGTTGTCAAGGAGACGGTACAAAAAGCTAAGGGATTTACTAGAAAAAGGGTGACTTCGTTCCCTTGTTACTTTTTAGTTAATTTATTTTGTTTATTGTTTTTTTTATTTCTCACATAGTTTTGTTTTTGTGTTTTATGAGCAGAAATTAGGATGAGCAAGGAAGATTCACCAAAGGACCTCTTGCAGTGTTTCAAACTCTTTCTAACCCTATCTTTGACATTGCATATATTGGCACAAACACTACACTATACAACACCAGAAGTGAAAGTGAGCATGAAGATCCACATTACAGAACTCTTCAAGATTACCTTCATCCTACACGCACATTCACACCATCATGCATTATGTTTCTACCTAATATGCCATGTATGGGTCTTAAATTGGGAATGATTCAACTTCTACCCACTTTTCATGGACTTGAAAATGAAAACATATACGTGCATATTAGAGGGTTTGAAAAGGTGGTTGCAACCTTCCACAGTCAACATGGTACAATGGATGCAGTCAAGCTTAAATTATTCTCATTTTCACTTAAAGAAGAGAAAAAAATTTGCTTTATTTATTGAGACCACGTTCGATTGAGACATTATACCAAGCATAAGAAAGATACAAATAGTTGTAGTCCCTTTGCCTCCACCATGGTTATGAGAGTTGGTGCATTGTGAATTATTTCTATAAAGGACTGACACCTGGGAACGTCAATTCGTTAAGATGATGTGTAATGATAATTCCTTGCAAAAAGATCCAGATGAGGCCATAGAGTACTTAGATGACCTAGCTGAAAAAGCTCACACTTGGACTGGACCTAGCGCCACTGAAAGTACTAATAGGTTACGACCCACAGAAAACCCTAGTAGCACATGTATTTATCATCTTATGAAGGAGGAAAGCCTTAGATCCAAAGTAGAAGCCCTCACTAGAGAACTTGAAATCCTACAAGCTAAGGACTCGAAGCCTACACAAACTGTTTCCCATGTTAAGTCTCTAGGACCTTTTTTTGTGTGGTGGAATTGATCATCCAGTACAAGAGTGTACCACTTTACCTGAGAAGAGGGGACGACGAGGTTTTGAAGAACACTGTAATGTCCTAGGCATGTACAAAAGGCATTACACTCCTTTTTTTGATACCTACAATCAGGGGTGGTGGAATCACTCCAATCTCAATTGGAAATCTAAAAACCAGCAACCCGTCCAGCCAAATCGAGCTCACACTACACCTTCATATCATCCCACAGCTTCTAAAAATTCTTTAGAGGACACTTTACACGCATTTATGGAGGCACAAGGTAAGACCAATCAGAAGTTTGAGACTATGATTACCCAAGTTGTTGATGAAAGCAAAGAAATGAAAAATCACATGTCCAAATTGACCAATGCCTTAACTATAGTGGAACGTGGAAAATTTCCAATTCAAGCTCAACTAAATCCTAAGGGACAACACATGGCACAAACCTCAGGCTCAGAAGAAAACAACCTTAATGAAGTAAATGTCATAACTACTCGGTCTGGGAGGATTATAAAACTAATCCCCAAGCCTAGGAAAAATGAAAAGGACCATAGTAATTCTGAAGGGAGTAGTCTTAGAGAACCCAGCTAGAGTGCCCTTCCCCCAACCTTTCAAGCCTACCCGAAAGCTACTAGTTAACACAATGAGATCATAAAACATCTCAAACAAGTAAAAAAATCAACCTACCTCTCTTGCATGTATTTCCTAGGTTCCTACCATGTCAAGAAATATGCTTTATTGACTGAAAAAATGAGTAATGTGATTGAGCAAAAGATCTCACCAAAGTATAAGGACCCTGGTTGTCCTACCGTTTCTTGCATCAATAGGAACCATGAGTTTGCACAAGCCCTTCTTGATCTAAGGGAAAGTGTCAACCTCATGTCTTATGCAATTTACTTGTTATTAGGCTTAGGTGAGATAAACCTACATATATGGTTTTACAATTGGCTGATCGGTCCACTCTAAGACTAAGAGAAGTAGTTGAGGATGTGTTGGTACAAATTGATAATTTTTACTACCCTATTGATTTCTTGGTTTTAGACTTACAAGTTTATGTAAATGTTAATTCTAAAAATTCTGTCATTCTTGGTAGACCCTTTCTTGCCATAGCCAATGCTCTTATAAATTGTAAGAATGGTTTAGTAAAGCTATTTTTGGGAATATGACCTTAGAAGTCAATATTTTTCACATTACTAAGCAGCCTACGGAAGATGACGAGTGTCATCAAACTTACATGATTGATGCGCTCACTCAGGAGAAAGCATCTGCAACTACTGATTCTGATTCTGATTCCTTGAACTCTTTTCTTTTAAATTCTTAAAATCTAGCACGTTATAATGATAAGGAATATGCTAATATTTGTGCTATTTTTGCAAAATTACAGGATTATGGAACATCACCATGGAAGCCCAACATTGACGAATGGTTAGAAAGGACTGGAGGACAGCAACCATCAAGCATTGAGAGTCCTAAACTAGAGTTGAAATCGTTGCCCCGAGGACTGAAACATGTGTTTCTGGGACAAGATGACACTTTTCTCGTAATGTTTCTTCAAAATTGAATGCATCACAAGGTAAGCAGCTTTTAAATATTCTGAATGAGCATAAATCTACGTAGGCTGGACTATAGTTGATATTAAGGGTATTAGTCCTTTAATTTGCTCACATGGGATTCACCTAGATGAAGGAATTAGCCCTAGAAGAGACTCACAACATAGGTTGAACCCCACAATGAAAAAAGTGGTGAAATATGAGGTGCTTAAATTGTTAGATGCATGAATCTTTTACCCAATTGTAGATAGTAAATGGGTTAGTCCTACACAAGTAGTCCCTAAAAAGTCAAGTGTCACAGTTGTAGAAAATGAAGTAGGTGAACTGGTTCCCACAAAAATAGTGACTGGATGGCACATGTGCGTTAATTACAGGAAATTGAATGTTGCCACTTACAAGGACCATTTCCATCTTCCCTTTTTGGACCAAATCCTAGAACGTGTAGCTGGCCATCCCTTTTACTGTTTCTTGGATGACTACTCTAGTTACTGTCAAATCGAAGTAGCATTAGAAGACCAGGAAAAGACCACATTGATTGTCCCTTTAGTACTTATGCATTCTGTAGGATGCCATTTGGACTCTGTAATGCTCCTGCCACATTTCAAAGATGTATAATGAGCATATTTAGTGACATGGTAGAGAATTGCATGGAAGTTTTCATGGATGACCTGACTATTTTTTGAACTTCTTTTGATGCTTGCTACAGAGTTTGAAAAGAGTTTTGACCTAATGTGAGGAAAAAATGTTAGTTTTGAATTGGGGGAAATGTCATTTCATGGTACCTTTAGGAATTATCTTAGGGCGTGTAATTTCTTCTAAAAGGATAGATGTTGATAAATCTAAGGTTGAATTAATCTCTACATTGCCTATACCTAATACAGTAAAAGAAATTAGATCATTTCTCAGCCATGCAAGATTTTATAGATTCATATAGATTTTTTCATCAATATCTAGACCATTATGTAACCTTCTAAGAAAATATGTTACTTTTAAATGGACTTCAGAATGCCAAGAGGCATTCGAAATGCTGATTGGCAAACTAACCTCAACACCCATAATGCAACCACCTAATTGAACATTGCCATTTGAAATTATGTGTAATAGAGGTGATTTTGTGGTAGGTGTTGTCGTTGGGCAACGAAGGAAATGTAAGCCTTTTGTCATTTACTATGCAAGTAGGACTCTAAACAGTGCTCAAATGAACTATTCCATTATTAAAAAAGAGTTACTAGCTGTAGTTTTTTGCTCTAGATAAGTTTCGTTCTTATTTGACTGGGTCTCCTATTACAATTTTCACAGATTATGTAGCCCTTAAGTATCTTCTTGCAAAGAATGAAGCGAAGGCACGATTAATACGGTGGATTCTACTTTTGTAGGAATTTGATTTCATCATCAAAGATAAAAAGAGTGGAGAAAATGGTAAATCCCAATCGTAAAGATTGGTCGTTAAGACTGAATAATGCACTTTGGGTTTATCGTACAGCTTTTAAAACTCCTTAGGCATGTCACATTATAGACTTTTTGAAAAGCCTTGCCACTAACTTGTAGAGCTTGAGCACCGAGCTTATTGGGCCATTAAACATTTCAACTTTGATTTAGAAGAGGGAGGTAAACTTAGGAAATTGCAAATACCAGAGTTGGAGGAGTTAAGAAATGATGCTTATGAGAGTTCTATAATCTACAACAATTTGAGAAAAACTTTTGAACCAAACCAGAAAGTGTACTTGTATGATTCTAGACTCTACAAGCACCCATGAAAACTTCGCTCTAGGTGGACTGGCCTCTTTGTGGTAAAATGAATTTTTGAAAATGGGGCGGTTGAAATTGAGGACCCTAACAATGTTAGGGTAATCAAAGTGATTGGACAGCGTCTCAAGATAGTCTGTGGGCAACAGGTGCCTACAGCGGAAGAAATTTCTATTGTAAACCCAATTTACCATCGTTGACATCAACCAGGAATGTCTTTAATTTTGATTTCTGTATATTAGTTTTGAGATTTTTCTTTTAGGTATTTTTTTCATTTTTCAGGTTTATCTCCATTTCTTGCAATACCATTTCAATTGAGAACTTTCAGGTTAACCATCTTTCAAGCTTTATATTGATTCACTTCAATATTCAGGTGATACCCTTCATTTTTTATTTAGCAGACATGTTTTTACATTGAAGATAATGTAAAAGTTGGTTAGGGGGAGAGTTAATTTGGATTCTGTTGTGCATTGCATACTGAATTGCATGAGCATCATGGAATTTTGTTGTAACTGATTTTTGAAAAAAAAAAATTTGTTTAAGTCTTTGATTTGCTGCATCATTGTGTTCTTGAATGACAAATATGCCGACCAGTAACTATCTCAAAAGGGCTCTTATTGGTGGAAGAGCTCTTTTGGGCATTGAAGAAAATCTGAGTCGCATCTAAAAGTTTCACCCAATTTTTCTGCGACGTAGAGATAAAGTGTCGAAGATATTCTTTTAGCATATAATTGAAGCGCTCCGTCTGTCCGTTAGATTGAGGATGAAAACTAGAACTCGTGCTCAAAGTTAAACCAAGAAGTTTGAACAACTCAGTCCAAAATATGCCAGTGAATCAAGGATCCCGATCACTGATAATGTCCTTAGGCAGTCCCCAGTATTTGACAATATGTTTGAAGAAGAGATAAGCAGTCTCTTCAATTGATACATACTTAGGCGCTGCAATGAAATTTTCATACTTTGATACACGGTCCACCATGATAATGATAGTGCTATAATCCTCCACTTTTGGCAATCCGATAATATAGTCCATCGATACACTTTCGATCGGGCTAGTTGGAATGGAAAGGGGCTCTAGCGAGCCAGTCTTTTTCTGATGATCGACCTTATCCTGTTGACAAATAAGACATGTTTTCACATATGTTGCGATGTAATCCCGCATTTGAGGCCAGTAGTATACACGTTGCAGTAGTGCACAAGTGCGTTCCTCTCCGGGATACCCTGCCCAAATCGTGTCGTGGCATTCCGTAATTAACAACTTTCCCAAATCTCTGCCCTTAGGAACATATAGGCGGTCTCTCTTAGTCTTTACTAGATCTCCATCTAGCCAGAACTGTCGAGTATTGCCATGCTTGATGAGGTCGACCAAATATTGAGTAGTCGGGTCCTTATTCAAAAGTGCCTGAATTTGGTCTCTTATGTGTGTGGCAACTGTGCTCCCGGACACAGCAGCCAGGGACCAAATGGTAGCAAAGTCAGCGCGTCGACTAAGAGCATCGGCAACATGATTACTAGATCCCAGACGATACTCTAGCATAATATTGTACTATGAAAGAGATTCCTATCAACGAGCCTGTTTGCTTGATAATTTTGGTTGGGACATGAAGTGACTGACCGTAGTATTATCTGTCTTCACAATAAATGGAGACCCAAGCAAATAGTGATGCCATCCCCTAAGGCAATGGATTACCGCCAATGGCTCTTTTTCATGTGCCGAGTAACGACGTTCTGCTTGGTTCAACTTCCAGCTCTCATATGCTACCGAGCGTCCTTTTTTGCATAAGGACTACTCCAAGTGCAAAATCTGAAGCATCTGTATGCACTTCGAATAGTTTAGCCCTATCCGGTAAGGCTAAAATCGGGTTCATCCACATCGACTTCTTTAACCTTTCAAAAGCAGTTTGGCATTGTGATGACCATTCCCAATCTTTATCCTTCTTTGTCAATTCAGTAAGTGGCAATGCAATTTTTGAGTACCCTTTCACAAATCTTCGATAGTAATTGCATAACCTAAGAAACGAACGTACATCGTGTACATTCTTTGGTGATAGCCAATCTTTGATGGTTGCAATCTTTTTCGAATCCATACGAACTTTACCTTGGTCAATGATGTGACTCAAGAAACTGATAGACGTCTGATCGAATGAGCATTTAGACAATTTGGCATAGAGTTCATTCTCTCGTAGCCAATTGAAGACCTATCTCACATGTAGCACATGTTCCTCCAATGTCTCACTGTAGATTACTATGTCGTCCAACTATACTACGACAAAGTCATCTAAGAATTCGTGCAATACCTGATTCATCATTTTACAAAACATTACTGGAGCATTTGTCAAGCCAAAAGACATCACTTTGAATTCAAAAGCTCCATATCTGGTTACCACAGTAGTCTTTGCCTCATCTCCGTCCTTGATCCAAACTTGCCAGTAGCTGGACCTAAGATCAATCTTGGTATAATATTTTGCCCGGCTAAGTCGGTCGAAGCAATCAGCAACCAGAAGAATGGGATAGTTGTTCTTCACAGTGATCTTGTTTAAAGATTGATAGTTGCAACACATTCTAAGATAACCATCGGCCTTTTCTGAAACAACACGGGAGCTCCGTATGGTAACTTCGCAGGCACAATAATCCCACTTTCCAACATTTCTCACAATTGTTTCCTAAGATCTTCAAGCTTAGGTTGAGACATACGGTAGGAGCCCTGGCGGGAGGTTTGACACTCGGAATAAGTTCAATTTCATGATCAATCGCCTTTCTTGGTGGCAATTTCTTGGGTAGTTCGCGGGACATGACGTCCTCAAATTCTCGAATAAGCATTTTCACAGGTTTTCGAATAGGACCTGTTGCCTCTTCGATCTCCTCTAACCGAAGAGTGCCCAAAAACGAAGGTTCATTTCTTTTGAAACCCTTATTAAATTGCATGGCCGATATACTCTTTTCACCTATCTTGCCAACTTGTGTAGGGATGACGCATGGTTTACTACCCATCATCACTAGTGAATCTGAATACGGCAACAGTGTTGTCTTAATATCCCGGAGAAATTTCAATCCCAGAATAAGCTTGAATTCATCTATCTGAATTGCAGAGAAATTTGTCCTTCCCTTGAAGGGCCCTGCTTTGATTAATACGAATTTAGCAATTCTAGCTATTGGTTGAGCAGCGGAGTTGATTGCCTTGACTTTCCCACTACCCTTTTCTAGAACAAGTCTGAGTCGTTCTACTTCAGTACTTGCAAGGTAGTTGTGGGTAGCACCAGTATCCACCATAGCCCCAATTGTCTTTCCATTGATCTTCACATCAATGTACATTAAACCTTTGGCCCTATAAATACGAGCATTTGATTCTTCCACCTTTATCTTTTAGAGGGAACGTCATCCCTTTCAGCAGCTCGGTATGACAGTATGTTGCACCGATGCGTGAATGCACCAACTATGTCCTCATCCTCATCCTCATCCTCTTTGGAGTCTATTTCACTATGACAGCTAGCTTGTGGTGCATCTTGCTTTGAACTTGATCCACCACTTGCTAGTTGACAATATGCATTCACAATCCATTTCTGAGGACACTCTGCCACCCGATAAGGTCCTTCACATAAAAAGCATGTCAATTTGGGTTTGACATCAGATCTGTCCTCCGTTGCTTTTCCTTTATTCCAGTTGTTACTGCTACCACCATTATAGTTTCTTTGACGGCTGTTAGGATAATTTTCCTGAATGTTACTTTGACGGGTGCCTTGATAGGCTCCACCTTTATTATGAGAGTAACGCTCTCCCCCATTTAGTTCGAGTTGGGTCTATAAGGTCTGTTTCCATCTCCAATAGCTTGACTACTCCCTGAGGGTCGATTTTTTCTCGATTTCGATTGATAGTCATTCACGCATTCAGCAACTCCCATGGTTGCACTCAAATCAGTAACCTTCTGTCTCTAGAGTTTTGTACATGTCCACGGTTTCAACCCTTCCATGAAGGTAAAGAGCTTATCATTTTTCGACATATCTCGAATATTCAGCATATGCCCTGAAAAGGCTTTCACATACTCTCTGATGGAGATTGTATGTTTCAGATCCCGCAGTGCTCGTCGACGCTGATATTCCACATTTTTCGAGAGATACTGCAATCTAATCGCTTCCTTGAGGAGATCCCAAGAATCTATTCAGACCCTGTCGGCCTGAATATCAGTATATTTAGACCGCCACCATAGTTTCGCTTCTCCACCAAATACATGGTAGTTGTGGTTACCTTTCTCACTTCGTCTTCGATTGAAGCTGCAAGAAAGTATTGTTCCATGTCAAACAAGAAGTTATCAACTTCTTTTGCATCTCGTGCCCCTCCGTAGGTACACGGCTTAGGGATTCTGAGTCTAGGAGCATACTCGTGTGCTGGGGTTTGAACAGCGTCCATCGCCCGTTGGAGTACTCGTAATTGATCTCTCAACGCTTCCATCTCATCATACAGATCAAGAATGATTTCCACAACTTCAGTAGTTTCACATCTCCACCCAGATACATGGTAGCTGTAGTTACCTTTCTCACTTCGTCTTCGACTGCAGCTGCAAGAAAATATTGTTCCATGTCAAACAAGAAGTTCTCAACTTCTTTTGCATCTCATGCCCCTCCGTAGGTACACGGCTTAAGGATTCTGAGTCTAGGAACATACTTGTATGTGGGGGCTTGCACATTGCCCATCGCCCATTGGAGTACACGTAATTGAGCTCTCAACGCTTCCATCTCATCCTGCAGATCAGGAATGATTGCCACAACTTCAGTCATTGTTGTGCATTATCGTGAGCCGCAACTCTAATACCAACTTTCACGGGGTGCCTTTCTTCTTAGCATAGAAAGGGACATTGTGTGGCAGTAGTCTGCTCCGCTAGACTACCTTCTGCCTTTTCTCAATCGCTTCGGACGAAAGAACATGTTGATTACAATTTTGTGGAAATCTTACAATAGAGAATTTGAATGCATTGAAAGTAAATTGATCTTTGATTGCTTGAAAGCTGAAAATTACAATTGCGGAAAAGCAGGAAATTACAATGGCTGGTGTAAGGGGCGAACACCAGAAAAGCTTGAATGATTGTTTGAAAGACTAATACCCCCTATAATAACTTGCAGAACAAAAACCTAAGTGATAGGAGTAGACGTTAAAAGGACAAGGAATCATATTCTGCTTTTACAACTAAAATAATTATTACAATGGAAATGAAATTACAATTCAAACTTGAACTAATATTTACAATGTGCGGTCGAACAGTAAGAAAAAGTATTGTTCAGTGCTGTGAATAGTAACTCGTAATTGTTCACAAAAAACTCAAATTTAAGGTTTATTACATCAACACCACACAATGCCAATTTTCAAGCTCTGACGCCCTCGAATCAAGTAGAAAGACATGTAATTACATTGATATTTAATGTTATTATATGATGACAATTATATTTAACAATGTTCACCATGTTTACCTATGTTTAGAGAATGCTAGTTTATAAAATTTAACCATGTCCATGTACGATTATGTGAATATGTACAAAATTAGTTTCAAACAAAGTATAATTTTGTTTATTTACGAAAATATGCTTATTTACGTGCACGTTTCTCTTTATATGTGCCTAATTATGGAAACTTCCTAATTTTTGGAAAGTGTAGATTTACGAAAGTTTAAACTTTAAAAAAAATTCCTAGTTATGAAGATTAAATTTTACAATATTATGTAATTTCAGACTATTGAGTACATTAGAAAACATATCAACCTATGAGAATAGTCAACCTTAGAAAATCTCTCGATCAAATAATAGTCTAATTAGGAAATTTATATATCTAAATATTTTCATTCCTTGTTTATTGTTTGAGTTTTCTTGTTTTGCGTATTCACAAAATTAAAAGGCTTTGTAAAATGAACTTGAACTGTATATAGAGAGTTTTGAATTTAAGCAGTCCACTTGTGACATCCTCCTCACCTGGAATCCTTTTTAGTTACTCATTATTCAAATCATTAAGACAAAAATAATATTTCAAACCACTCCAAAATTTAAACAAAAATAGTAATAATAAAAAAAATCCCTTCTTTAGATACTCTATTTTTAGAAAACTTTTTATTTCAGGAAACATTCCTTTTAAAAAAACTCCAATTTTACAAAATTACTACAATAATAATAATAATAATAATAATAATAATAATAATACCATTTTCAAATTTTCATTTTTTTATTGGGAAACTTCTAAATTAGGAAAGTTTCTTTCCTTTTGAAATCCTAAGTACAAACAACAATACTAATAAACCTTTTTATGCCTCTCGTAGATGGCTAGAGGTCCAACTTAGATAAGAAGAAGGAGGATTATACGATAAGACCAGTCAAGGTTCTTACACCTCCTTAGATTTTATACAAGGAACCCAAGTCATAACCTCCTGGAGATTTTGGATGCTATTGAGGCCATTCACTGGGAGGCTGAACTTAATAGACACGAGCTTAGTAGGGATGAGGCAGTTTTTCCCCTCCTCAGACCCCTTATTAGATATTGGTGAAATCACCGTCGATGCCAGCCACATATCACGCTCGATGGGAGCGAACATAAGTAAATATCAGAGGTGGGCAATGAAGGTAACATAATAGAGTATGTGCTCAAAGACCTAGATAACAAAGAAGACCCTTCAAAAGATCCAGAACCGAACAAGGATAAGAGCAGTGGGAAAAACTACTACTGTAGTTTTATGTTTAGATTCTTACTTTAATGTATGATTTCTTATGTTTCTTTGAATTCTTGTTATACCTTGCGATCCTTTTATCTAGTAGATTCTTGCTTTTGCTTGGACATAGAAAATGTCATCCATACATTTGTGAAATTATTAAAATTCAATGAATAAAATATGCAAATCGTTTCCCTCATTTAATCTTTAGTTATTGTAATTTTTTTTTAAGGCTATGTCATCCCGATGTAGAAGAGAAAATAACAATGGGCAAAAATCCCCAAAGTCCCAACAACCCCAACCTAATGGCATTGATCCATAGTTTTCTTAGCAATTTCGATAGAGGAGATGGCTTGAGCTAGTAAATATTTACAATTGTGAAATCCATTGCCATCCAGGTAAAGCAAACGTAGTAGCCAATGTCTTAAGTAGAAAGACAACGGGACAAGTGGCAAAGCTGATAGCACAAACGCCTTTATAGAGAGAATTTGAGAGATTAAATCTAGAAGTGATCGCTACTCCCTTTAATTCCATCATTCGAATGGCAGCACTTTTCAATTCGACCAACTTTTCGTGATTGAATTAAGAATCATCCAAAAGGTGATCAATCTTTTGAGTTTGTCAAAGTTGAGATTGACAAAGAAAAGAGGAAAGATTTCACCATACTCGAGGATAAAATACTTTATTATCAAGTATGCATGTACGTACCAGACTTCGAGGAATTGAAAATTGAAATCTTGGAAGAAGCCCACTTTACTCTTTTATTTTGTACATTCAGGAGATACAAAGATGTATCGTGACCTAAAGGTTGTGTTTTAGTGGAAAAATATTAAGGAAGATATAGCTAAATATGTGGAGAAGTTCATCTATGTTAATAGGTGAAAGTCGAACATCAGTGATCATCAAGGTCTCCACAGTCCTTGGAGGATCCCAAATGGTAATGAGAACAATTAACGTGGACTTTGTTGTATGTTTTTCGAAGTCAGTAAAAGGGCATGAGGCTATTTGGGTGATTTTTGACTTATTAACCAAGTGGACTCATTTCTTACCTGTTTGCATGACATTTTATATGAACCAATTTATACAATTATATGTTAAGGAAATAGTAAGGCTGCATGGTGTCCGAGTTTTAATTATATCAGATAGAGACCCAAGGTTCACTTCAAACTTTTGGAAGAGCTTACATTGGGCTATGGGCACAAATTTGAGCATTAGTAATGCTTTTCACCCTAAAAAAGAATGACAGTCTGAACAAAGATTCAAATATTAGAGGATATGCTTTGATTGTGTGTCCTAGAGTTTGGTGGGCATTGGGAGAAGCATCTACCTTTCATTAAGTTTGCATATAACAATAGCAACATTCCTCAATTAGCATGGCACCCTATGAGGCTTTGTATGAGATAAAATATAGATCACCTATTCAATGGGATGAGGTTGGCGAACGTAAGATATTTGGCTCAGAAATTGTGAAGCATACAGTACAAACACACGAAAAGATTAGGGTTAGCATGAAGAATGCTCAAGATAGATAGAAAAATTGTGCTAATAAAAATGAGAAAGGACTTGGAATTTTCAATAAAGATACCGTACTTTTAAATGTTAAGCCAATGAAGGGAGTAATACGATTTCGTAAAAAGGGTAAGCTCAAACCAATATACATTGGTCCTTTCAAAATTTTAAGATGGATTGAAAATGTTGCTTACCAATTAGCTTTGCCACCAGAGCTTTCACCGGTACACGATGTTTTCAAAGGTAATAAAAAGGAAAAAGGGCTTGGAATTTTCAATAAGAGATACGGTACTTTTAAATGTCAAGCCAATGAAGGGAGTAATACGATTTGGTAAAAAAGGTAAGCTCAAATGCTTAGTGTAGAGGCCCAAATCTTTTCTATAAAGCTAGGCCCATAATTGTGTAATTAACTTCACATTAGGCCCAATAAAGGAAATATAAGCCCAAAAGATAGTCCAATACATGTTTAAAGGTAAAATGATGTTTATAAAGTATTTTCTTAAAAACGATTTGATGAAGATTGGACGGAATGCAAAGTATTTCATTTTATGGTTAAAATTATACTTCAAATATTTTTAGTCTCCTTTGAGACCCATTTTCGATATAGCAAACATTCTAATTTGAAAATGATATCTGAATAAAAGTTGTAGCTCTTTGAGTTATCTTTCCAACACACTTTGAATCACCTCAATCGGATATCGGGAGAAAACGTTATGATTGAAATACCAAAAGCTGTGCAATACCAACCGGACAACCGGTCGACCGGAGCAACTAACCGGTCGACCGGAAAAGCAGAAAACCCACGATTTTTTTTGAATTAATGGCCACTACTTGCACTACTTAATTACCCTATTTAATATGACCTTTCACCCACCCCAAACCTCACCTATAAATACCCTCTTCACTCATTTGATTTTTCACACCAAAAGCATTTTCAATTTGCTTTCAAAAGTTGAGAGAAAAATAGAGAGTTTGGGAGAGAAAAGGAAGGTGGTTTTTCAAAGTGTTTTCCAGAAGTTTTAAGTGTGGGCAAAAATATTCTGCAAGAAGGTTTTTGTGGTTTCAAAAGGTTTTCAAACAACAAAGGAAGGTCCAAACGTCCAAGCTTCGTCAAAGTTTTGAAGTTTATCCAAAGTTTTTCAAAGTTCTTTTCAAAGTTCGTCAAGCATCAAATCAAGGTAGGTAGAGGTACATAAAGTTGTTATACGTGTTTAAGTTATAATTTTCTAGCAAGTAATGTTCTATGTTAAAGGCTAATGTTGTGTGTCAAATGGTATCGTCGGTTCGGCATGTGCCTTTCATGTCAAATGGTTCCGTCGGTGCGGCATACATTTAAAGGTTAATGTTGTGTGTCAAATGGTATCTTCGGTTCGGCATGCACCTTTCATGTCAAATGGTTCCGTTGGTACGGCATACATTTTCATGTCAAATGGTACCTCCGGGTACGGCATGTTTTATGGAAGTTCTAATGTTAATTGTTATGAAATGCTTAGCTTAATCACGATTGCACCTATGACGCCTATTGAGTTTTCAACTCACGGGTTTCTACCCTATATCGACAGATTAAATGTTGATGCACCGGGTTGGATGATGGAAGAGATGGAAGGAGATGCAATAAGCCTATGGGAACCCGGTGAACAAGTGATTTAGATTTAAAGTCTTTAATGTTTCAAATGTTATTTCCAACGTTAATTCTTTTGAGTATCTTGAACAAGTCATGATTTCATCAAATAAATTATATTCCGTGATTTTGGAAAGTTATAAAGTGTTTTAATCCAATATCCTTCAAAAAGAATGTTTGTTAAGATTTAAGCTTCCGCTAAGATATGTACACTTGTTACTAAACCACCGGTTAAGTTAAGTAAAGTAAGTAGCGTCCCGGTCCACTAGGGGTTGGGGCGTTACACTTAGAAAGTATGTTCATGACCCAACGCATGTGGTGAGACATCAGCCATTGGATATTCAACTAAATTTGAGTTACGAAAAAACACTGATATGCATCATAACTCAAAAGGTATAGAAGTTTAATAGAAAAGAGATACCACTAGTTAAAGTGTTATGGCAACATTATTCCATAAAGGAGGCCACTAAGGAATGCGGGGAGGAAATGCAATCTAAGTACCCCCCCCCCAACTTTTTGCGATGGCGACTGACGTAATTTTTCGAGAATGAAATTTTTTACGTGGGTGGATTATATAACGTCCAAAAACAATTTAGGTAGTCATCAGAATTGAATTTAGGGGCTAGAAATAATTTTTTTTAGCTTGGGGACCTAATTAAATGTTGACCAATAGTTTAGGACATAGAGCAATTTCGTTTACACATGTAGAATTTTCCTTGGCTAAATCCTAGTAATGTGATTGCATGATTTGATCTAACTATTGCATGACAATTAACCTAATTAATTGGTTAATTATTATAATTAGATAAACTTTCATTTATTTAAATTAGAAACATTATTTATGCATGTGTAATTAGCAATCTCATATTTTATATGGTATGTTAGAACATTTAATTTGGCATAATTAAATAAAATGTTTAATTATATTAAAATACCTTATTAGTAACAATTATATGTTTATTAATGTATTTAATTGGGCAATTAGTTGAGTGATTGATTACAATCTATATGGGAAAAAAAGGATGAAGGTTAGTACCAAAAATGGATAAAGTGGTCAAACCTTAGAAACCCCTGATTATACTATCATGACATCACTTATACTCACACACAACTTATCTTGTAATGTATGCCTCTCTTCCTCTCAACCCTTCTCCACACACACATTTTCACGCAACAAAGTTTAGCACGCACGGTTCCTAGGAATTTTGGAGCTAAAATCTAACAAGGGAATTTTCTCAATTTACCTTTATCTTCTTCCATACGGCAGTAAGTAAACATGCTTTTATTATGCTTTACTTTTGGAAATATATGTTTATAAGTCCAGGTGTATGTTCTGAGCCTTGGACCGGAGTTCTAGTAACATTACGCAAATAAAACTCATACCACCTAAGTTCATTATAGTTTTCATGCATTTTTTGCAAGTTTTATGATTCCAAGAGTAATATGATTAATATTCTTGAAAATTATATGCTTACTAAGAATTTTCTCACCATTAAGTTGTCCCTCTGCTTAGTATTTGGTAACAGTGAGATTGGAGATTGGACTTGGCCATGGTGGAGGAAATAAATTTGAAAGTTTCTTTAAGTTGTCTTTTCGAATTGAAATTTTTAAGTATTTTGAATAAGTTGTCTTGGTTTTTTTTTAATAAATAAACATCATGGTTTTTTAAATAAGTAAATATCATGCGACTTTCTTAATCTTAATTCATGAAATCAAATTTAATTAAGTATTATCTTGCTAGTTTATTTATATTTATGGCCATCGGACTTCAGAACTCAAGTGTTACATAAGGCTGATTAAAGGTTGTCAATAAGGAGCACATGGTAAGTCAAATAAAGTGTGGCTCTTGACTAAGATCAATTAAGAAGCATCCAATAAGAAGTCACAACTTGACACAACGCAAAAATGACTAAACTACCCCAATGCCCAGAGGAAAATCTATAATTATCCCACGATTGAAGAAGAAATTCAAATATCTTCCTCTCAGATAGTTATTTCTCCTCTTGTTCTAATTGAAGAATCATCTAGACTAGTAAATTTAGAAGGTGAAACTCATAGTTAGGTAAGAGGATTTATTGATTGTATTTACATTTGATCTTCGATTGTAATTGTTTCATCAATAAAATCATTTGACCTAGTTTTTACCATTAACAAATTGGCATCGTCTGCAGAAAACTCGAGCAAAGTAAACACAAGTCTACCTACTGAAGTTTAGAAGCCTTAAGGATCTCGAATAATGAATAAAGTAGAAGAAGATCTAGATATGCTTGAAGCACTAAAAGTCAGAACAGAAGAATCCATCAATAATTTGATCAAGGGAAGAATTGCCCATTGCGAAGGCAATCCGTGAAATGGTAGAAAAATTAAAGATGATGGAGATGGAACAGGCGTATCTACGTGTAAAATGTGAAGCGAAAAATTAACTAGCAAAAAAGGAAAATCAATAAAAATAGCGCATGATGCTAATTTTTTTCCCCAAAAGCAATCATCGATTGTGGGTATCATAAGCTTATAACACTACTCCGACAGAAAAGTGGAAAAAATTGCATAATAGTAAATCCTCATTAAACATAGCAGTGGATTAAGAATGTTGTAATGACTAAAGGTTTAACTACTGGAAGAATCAGAGGATGAGGAATTATAACAATTTTGATGATAGCCATTCACGCAAAGGCCAATCCACCACGGAGAATGAGATGTATCGTTACTAGCAGATTCAACCAGTGGTCGGTTTCCTCATCAACAGAGAAATCTCGAAATGATACAGGCAGTTTTGACCTTAAGTAGCATCAGGTAGAAAGAAGGAAAATCTATCAAAAGTTATTTTACACGAATTAAACATGAGATGTTAGCAAGTGAGATTGAGCCCGGTGAAGAAGCAAAGGAAATAATATGAAACGGCCTACGACCTAGCACTTCTCTCTGGAATGCAGCCAGTAAAAGGTAACCATTCTCTTTTCCTAACTAATAGACCTTATATTTATCTAGATATGCAGCCAGTATAAGACATGTTGGAAAATCAAAGGAGGATGCAAAATCAGAGGGCAATAGAGTAAAATCTTGTAGAGGAGACTAAAAAGGAAAAAAAGAAAATTAGTATCTAATCTGTCTTGATCATAATGCTATGGCTCCAAAGAATCCAAAGAGCCATTGTGCACTATTGTCGTACCCTCCTTGCAAGATGTCGTCGAAGCCTACATATCTCCTAACAAACAAAGATCAAAATTCTACAAAATTTGTTGTACTGGCAATCATGATATAAATGAATGCTACAAAGTGCTAAAAAAAGGCCAAGAAGCGAAACAAGCAAAGATGTGCGACTATCACACCAAGAGGCCAAGGGCCCACACGTCCGATAAGGTGCACATGATCATCTCACACGCTAGCCAGGGCTGCAAACGCCCAACCTTGACAAAGAGAAATCAATATCAAAATCAAAACCCCATTTATGGGAGAATATACGGAAAACATGTATGATACAAACTCTCAGGTGCCCATCACGCACATGATTAAAGATTTATGGATCCAAGGTAACCCTAAGAACTGTAACTGTGTCAATTATATTAGGTAAATACGTAGGGAATCAAGTGTCTCTCAACATGACATAGGCTGAAGAATAAATAATGGCTTTAGTTATCTTTCGCAAATTAATACTCTAACATCACATCTAAAATTGATCCAATGCAGGGTGGAACCCTAGTACACTTGCGGCTGAACATCATAAATGATGTCGACAAAAAAAAGGATTGGGTTCCTTAGAAACCAAGTATTTTAACAAGAATGATGGTGAAAGAAAGAGCAATACATGTTTAAAAATCCTTGTTCAGAAAGCAAGTATCCGATGCTGTTAAGGGAGAGGTGAAAAACCTACCCATCAGTAAAGATAACTTAGCAAGTACTAGAGGAAGCATGAGCAATGAAAGTAAAACGAGAAATATTGCCCTTGCAGTAAAGTTGCAAAAAGGGGAATTGATGATAAAAGGCGAGGCCAGTCCCATCGAAAAATGACAATAATTTTCAACTTAAAGTTGAGTTCTATTCAGCCAAAGAAAACTCCAACTCAAAGCGAGGTCTATTCCGCCAAGAAGCACAAGGATTGATTCCACTCCCAAAGGAAATCATTATCAAAAGAGGGACAAGGCCCCGTCCATTTACCTTTAAATGTCATGACATCAATGTAATAATGCACAAAATACACATATATGAAAAAGCCATGGCTGGGTAAAGAAAAGTAATTCAAATCCCTAATGTTGATTCGATGATTTAATAAAGTTTCCTTAAGAAATCTATGTTGTTGGAATGAGAAATCAGTTCAAGAACAATGGATTCTGATGTTGATGTGGACTCATCCTAAATACATCTATGCGAAGAATATCGAAAATTAACATACGAAAAACAACACAGACGTAAAAAGCATCAAATGAACAAATTCATACAACATAAGACAATAATATTTTATTAATAAAATTTCTAGAAAAAGTAGCTTTATATGGACAAGGAATGAAACTTCACTATCATAATGAGACAAAATAATTTATCTTAATTAACTTCACTATCCTCCTATTTAATTTGCACTTGGCCCCCTGAGGGCATCCTCGCTTTTGAAGAAGCTGGAAGAGAACAATAAAAAAAGTCAACTCTTAAAATAGCAATCAAACTGCTACCTATTATGAATTGAGTTTAAATGAATAACTAATAACCTCTTACTTGATGCCAAGTCTCCATCTCTCGCTATAGTATTCTTCTCTGAACTAGATACCTATCGAAAAAAATGAGTGATTAAGTGTCACGAGGCTCATTAATAGTTGCTCACACTTTAAAGGATAGCTGGAGAGTCAGGTTAGGAAAGAGCAGCAGGAATGACTGGAATGTCAAAAGCCTCTGCGGCCAGCAGACGAACCTCAGAAGAGAGTATGTCTTCGACATCATCTTCAGAAGCTCTCAAAAATCCAGATTCCGTTCGCGATGACATCTCTATTAATGTTGAGCACCTTATTTTTCCCATCTTTCATAGCATCTTCAACCAATTTTGCCTCACGAGCAGTTGCATGAGAAAGACTAGGCTCCGTGACAACTTGCTCCGTCTCAACATTTGTCAGTTTAACGCGAAGCGCATCTATTTCATTCTTTGTATCATTTTGTTACCTAAGAGCAGCTTCATGATCAGACTTAGTCTTGTGGTACTCATATTTAAGACATGAAGCATCACGTTCGATCCTGGTAACATAGGTTGGATGTTCCTCCTTCGTCGAATTTTAATCTGAAAAGATCTTCCTAGCATCAGCTGCCAAGGAAACCTCATTCGCTTCAAAATTTCGGCACCCTTACTACTCCTTGAACCCGTCCCTCGTGTCGCCAACCTCCTTCAACTTTCTCTAGAGAGAGTTATACTTCTTCACCTGAGAGGCAACTTTTTCCTCAAAGCTAGCCAACTTTGAGGTGCAAGCTTCATAATCAGATTGTTGATATTGAGATAAGACCGTAGCTCGCTAAATATGGAAGTCGATCATTTTTTTCCTCTTGGTAAGAATAAGTTCTTCAACTAGCTTCTCCCAAAATGGGTTGAAATAGGCAAAAACAGCCTTTCCTATCTGATAAACAAAGGATGGAAATAATGATAGAGCACCCGCATCTAGTGAACCGCGGACTGCAGAAGGAACAGATAATTCAAACATGGGGTAAGACCCTGGGTGATTAGAAGCCGTTGGATCGAAAATGGGCATAGACCCAGTAGGAGATTTCATATTTCTAGGATTCCTAGCCGGACCTGAAGAAGGAGTAGATGTAGAATTCACTGACGAAGCTTCTGAAGTTCCAGTAGTACGAGCTTGTGATCAGGAATGCTGGGAACAAATTAAGCATTTCCCAAAAAGAAGAGACCCTTTAAACATTGACTCACCCAAAATAAACTGAAGTCTGTCATCTTGAAATTTAGGATTAGGGAAGCTCAGTATCCTCTTAGCTTCAGGAACCTCAAGGCTTAAATCGAGAATAGGTATTACCCAATGGCAAAGGTCCCTAAGGGCTTGACTTTAAAGAAGAGTCGACATTTTTTTGTGCGAACATAATTCAATAAATAATAATAGTAGGATAATGGCGAACCACAAGAATGTTAAAGAAAACTTTCTACAATCGTCGTAAAAGCAGGACATAACCACGTCCGGATGATGATCATTGGGATGCAGCCTATTTTGCAGTAAAGAAAAAGCCATCCTTTCAGTCGTGAACGTTGACACGTCTTGGAGGAGCGAGAAGTAAAATAATAATGCCCCTTTTGGGGGTAAGTGATAGTCCCCACTTTTACCAAATTGTAAATTAAAAGAAAAACATTTGGAAGGAGTTCTCCCCTCACTCCCGCAATATTCCACAACAAAAATTATCTAACCATATGGCCTCATCAATTTGGAGTAAGTTACGTAAAGCAATATTAAAAGAAAAAAAGATGATGCAAAAGAAAAGTGATATGGAAGCCTAAGCCTTATGTCCATCGAACATCTATGGACCACAATACAATCATGAAAGGGACAATCCGTTGTTTGAAGCTGCTTAAGACAAATCAATTCTATGTTACCAGGAACACCAAAGCTACCCCGAATATTAACCAAATCTTTATCGGAGTTATTTGAAAATATCTCGAAGGCCTCGAAGGTCTCTTTATCATTGACAGCCGAACTCTAGTGAGCCTCATCAGTCTTTGGGTGGGAACTACTACCTTGGTCAGAGAGGGTTGGAATAGCCCAGAAGATGAAGGATTCATTGATAAACGTGATCGCACAATGAGAGGCTAAGATTCATCTGGGGTAGAGAAAACATCAAGAGACAAATCTCTGAGTTGAGAATGAGGATATTTTGATAGTCACTCTAGGAAGACATGGTGATAGAAGAAAAATATTAAGATATTAGGAAAAAGGAACGGCAAAGGGAGGTAAGAAAGAAACCCACCAAGAGGAATAACATATATATAGGTTCTATAAAGGAACGTGATCCGTTAAATTGCGCTTATAGATAAATCGCAGCTGATTGGATTATACAAACAATTACAGCCATAGAATATTAAGCCCATGTTTGACAACGTGGAGCACACGCAGATAACCACAGTAATCATAGCCTATACAATCAGAATAACCCGTCCTTCATCACTAGGGAAGGAAAATATACAAGTGACCATGGGTTCGAAATGCGTCAAAAGAAACAATAAATCATATAATTAATATAAATATTAAAACTAGACTTGGGAGGCTATTTCTTAACCAACGAACCTATATATCCATTGGCAAGTGAAAGGCAACATGCGAGGGCAACGAAGAAACAGGAGTTTCACATAAAAATCTCAAAATGTTCACCATGTATAATAGATTGTCAATAAAGAGCACATGGAAAAGTGAATAAAGGGTGGCTTTTGACTGAAATCTATTAAGAAGCGACCAATAAGAAGTTACTACTTAGCACAAAGCAAAAATGATCAAACTACCCCAGTGCCTGGAGGAAAATCTATAAATATCCCCACGATTCAATTTAAATATATCTCTCTCAAACAGCTTTTTTTTCTCTTGTTCTAGTTGAAGAATCTAGACTAGTGAATTTTGGAGGTGAAACTCATAGTTACGTGAGACTCGAGAGGATTTATTAATTGTACTTATATTTGATTTTCGATTATAATTGTTTCTTCAATAAAATCATTTGATCCGATTTTTACCATCAACACCCTAGCTTGGGATATTTATTTCTACACATCCACGACTTGTATTGCAAACCTTCAACGCCAGATTTCAGTATGTGTTATTCTCAATCTGAAATTTTTTTTACTATACGAAGTGGAAACCTGGGGAATGCATGCTTCGGCCAGTATGAATCACTCCCAGTTGCCTCTAAGGGTAGGGTATTCAAGTGTCTACCAATGGTAGACACTTGAATACCCTACCCTACCAATCCATAAGCCAAGTTTCAAGGTAGATATTCTGAATGCAATTAGAGGCGTCACATAATTTTTAAAGCTCAAAACAGAAACTATATATTAGTGAATGATTCGTGTACTGACCAGGATATAGAGCCCAGAGGCAATGACAATGGTCCGGTACTGACCAAGAAAAGAATCCGCCGCAAAAGCACCCAAAAGTGGCAAAATCATTGACGTGCCGGACCACGCATTCACATTCTCGGCTGCAGTTGCGGTGGATTGTCCCAACGGACCAGTCAAATAGCTTATCAAATTCGAACTTATTCCACAGTACGCAAATCTCTCAGCCACTTCAACACCTAACAAATGCTAAAGATAACTAAAATACTGCTACCTTATATGCTGTAACCTTTTGAATGGTAAATTGGGTAACATGTAGTGTACCTATGATGAAGAAAGAGGACTTCCAACCGCCGGATATGGATCGGGTAACAGGGCAGCCTTTGAAGTCGACGGAGCCATGAACAACGTCGTTCAACAGCAGAGTTTCGGCATCCAAAAGGTGGGTTCCGGCGGCCGGCATTGCCATATCTCCAGAGCTCAACCACCAGTAGACTGTAATCAGGGAAACTTACATTTTTGTGACTTACTTAAAACAGAACAAGCAATTGAATTGATGTGACCGTTCTTCTACTTCAACCTACTTTCGCACGCAAGAGGCAAGTATTTCAAACGGTTATATATATGGAGGTCAAAAACCTCCCCAGTTGGCATAAATTTGTAAAAATGAAAGAGATTGCAATCTGAAAAACAGGGCATTATTCTGATTACATTCATAACACAAAAAGTTTAAAAGAATTGATTTTTTTTTTTTTCTTTAAATATGGATTTTGATGTGATTGTCTTTGTCTACTTCAAGACGGACACAAAAAGTTTTGCATGAAGCTCCATCGATGGAGTATTTTATAGCTACACATGCGTAGTATGATTCGCGAGAAAGCTCAGTCAAAGATGGCTCAGGGAAAATTACAACTTTGATACCCAACCTTTTCAAAATATAGCAACCAGGTCCCCAATCTACGATTTTTGTCTCTACAGGACAGAAACCATTTAATGAGACGTGGAACTCTCACGCGTTACGCAAATGACAATAATTTTGAAGGATAGAACTTCACATTTGATATTACAATCATAATTTATTATGTCTCAACTCAATACCAAAATATACTACAAAATGTCATAATTACAAAAATAGCATCTTTGTTTGTTCACTCGTGATCAAATTCTATTTTGATTGCTTTCAAAACTCAAAAGGTTAAATAATAAATTTATGGGACGTTTGGCTACCAACTTATAAATGGTTTATAAATTAGTCAAGTCAAACCTTTTATCAATAATTGGTATGTAATTAATTAGGCACGAGATAATTGTAATCCTCGAGCAAATCAAAGAAAGAAAACAAACATACATTCCTAGGACAAAATGTAACATTAATCAGCATTAAAGAAACATTTAAAAATCACCGAAATAATAAAGTGTCAACTCCATTTCACATTCTTTGAATGTGTGTGAATAACCATTTACAATTACGTTAATATGTTAAATAGATTTTGAAGCCTCTAGCCCTTTCAATCTTAAACCCTATTGGTGAAGTAATACAAGAGATACTGAGTCGATTTTATTTTAGTTAAGGTGAAATTTTATATTAGAAGCTTAGGGACCAAGAGAGTAATTTTTAGAAATTGAAGACATTGAAAAATAAAATATAGAATTTTCTCCAAAATTCTTGGTATTTATTGAAGAATCCGAATGAAATTGAAATATTAAAATTTTCAACATCCAAGACTTTTGGGGTAACAACTATCAATCTTATAGCAGAAAATGGTAGAACACGACACCTAGAGATATAATTCCAATAAAATATCTATCTAATACGCCATCTACAACTAGCTGATCCTAAAAGTTTTACTTTTTGTCAACGCCCTTATTCTACAAGAGTCGCCTTGTTGGACACTAATAAATTTCTCGCAATTTTTAAAGATACGTCCTTGTTTGAGTCCGTTTATTTTTATTTTTTTTGGATTAATAGATTTGAGATAGTGATTTTTAAAAAAATTTGTGGCTAAAAATGTTTTTTTTAAAAAAAAATTGAATTTACATGTAAAAGCATTTTATTATGAAAATGTATGATTGAAAATGATTTTTGAGAATATGGAGATCAAACAAGGGTTAAGATTTTAATTATATTTCTTTGAAATATTAAATTGAAAACCTAAAGAAACATATATAAGATGTGTTAACACTACAAAAAAGCTCGGCATTAGAGACGGATTTTCCATTGCTGAAGCCTTGAGATGGTCAGAGACGAAAAATATCAGTTGGTAAATCTGACTCTGAAACCCGCTCCAGTAATTTACCTACAAGTACAAAAGTTGTCGCTAATTATCAACAAATTAGCAACAAAATTTTCGTCAATAATTACTGACGAATTGAATCAACGACGGATCTTGTGACTAAATATATTAAAGTTTAATTTCAAAAAATAAACTAAAAAATGTTAACATTCAAGTTTTAATGTAAAAACTAACGTGTATAAAATTGCAAATATATGCCTTTAATTCCTTAATTTTTAAAATTCAAATCAAGATAAAATTAAATTAAATTACAAGAATAGTTAATGAAGGGGAAAAAAAATAGTAACCTATCAGGAACCTACATGGCCATTCTGGTCGACCCATGAGATGGTCAGGTCATTCAAAAGTGCATACAGACAATGCTGGCCTAGAGTTTTAATGGCAGCATAGCAAGTCTCAGTTGGGGGGCATGTGTATAAATGAAATCATTGAGGCCCTGCAAGGTATCAATTGAACAAGTGTCGAGAAGAAACTACTGCCACAACTCAGCTGTCCATTGTTTTCGTGCACTTAACCAGTCATCACAAACACAAGCAACATCAAAGTCAACAGTTAGAGACATAATTTTAACATTAGAAACTCAATATTGACAATACATTTGGCAATTATAGATCCTGTATCTATTATCCAAATGCAATATGATTACGTACATAATATAAATCAAGATAGTCAAGTTGCAAATCTTCCAATGTTCAATTTAAATGTTTTTATAAATTTGTGGATAAAAAGTGGTTTTACAAAAGTGTTTATAAACACTTCCCAAACATACTCTAAATTTGTCCCCATAAGAATTGGCCCATGGACCACCCAGTAGGAGTACAAATCATCACCTAAGAGTTAGCTAATAAACTGATGCATATAAATTCCATCAGATACAATGTAAATAGTCTTTACCTTCACAATGTTGTCAACATACTTCATGACCATTGATACTGCAATACCACTGCATTGACATCAAGTATATTAGTTCACATAAGCCTCTTTAAGAAAAACTATGAAGAAGGAGGTGGCTTGCCCAATTTCTCATGCTGAAAATAAATAATAAATTCAATGTTTAATTTAAAAAGAATCTTGATTGGCATACTCTTAAAAAAAATCAAACATATTAGATAATGCATACTGGTCAATCTCTGATTCAATTCAACACCTCATTCACTTTCATGTTTACTATCAGGGTTGCTTCAATCATATTCAAATTCTGAACAATATACAAAAAACATACAATGTAACACAATCTTCTTTTTTTAATAGGTAACAATGTAACACAATCTTGCAAAAGCAAGCCATGTCAAGGACAAGAAAAAGATTATTGACAAACATATCATATCTATACAAATAAAAAATATAACAAAGAGGATGATTTTATTAGTTAAGGTATTAGCAAATAATTTTATATAATGGAAAGATTTTGTGAGAAGATACAAAGTTGACCAATTTTCTTGAAAATCTTGGTACCATTTAACGACTATCAAAAATAGGAATCCTATGATTAAGATTCTCAGAATCCTCTGGTTTGTTTATGATTTCTTTCCTCTTGGAATATAAATTACAAATCATTATAATACAAGAAAACGACAAATAAAAAATATAGTTTTAATTGGAAAATGGGTAAAACTAAAAATGATGGATAATGGAAGTGTATGGAGAAAAATCCTTTTCGAGTACAGAATTTTTGACTCTCTATTATTTAATTTGAATTCTCTAAAATTTTGTCTTAAAATTAAAAAGCGTAAGCTTAGTGATAGAGGAATTAGAATGCTGAAAGTATTTAAAAATAATACCTAAGTCGGAGAATGTATCAAAGTAACCCTCCTCAGCGCTTTCACCACACGATATGGTTTGGTTCGTCTGCCAGGAGGAGCATTTTTGGTGAAAATATTGCAAACTGAAAGTTGTTGAAATTGTGAGCAAGCAAACATTAAAAAAACAGAGTAGAAATGACATTGAAATAACTTCAAAATCACTTGCCACGTTGGGAACATCCAAAATTATTTGAAATTGTAAGGCCCAAACGATAGTTTCAAACAGGACCGAGAATCACAAATCACAAAGTAAGTGCAGAAACATTCAATCATAAAACTGAACACGCGATTTTTCATCCCGTAGGGTTCGGATGTTCAGTCACAAAAGACCTAATCACCACGTTAAGCATCCACGAAGGATATAGCTCTAGATCCACTAAGTATCAACCAAGAAAGGTACAAATGTTCGAAGAAACCAAAGGTTTCTTCGTATTTCTCTCGCCTCAACACCAGACACTGCAATCACCAAGACCAACACTAAATCTATACACCCGTATACAGATCTCACAAAGAACGGTTGACAAGAACACTAAGATGGATTACGGTGCATCACTAAGAAGAAAAACCCTGGTCTAAACTTTTAGAGAGAGGGAAGAGCAGAGAGACGGTAAGTGAGAGAATGAATGAACTTGAAGCGTCCCCAGTGTAAGTATTATGCCCTAGGTCCAATCAATTTTGGGCACAAGTACTTTTGATATATGTTTAATGCATTTATTATGGCAAGATCTATTATATTAAATAATAGAGTCTGTAGATTCAAATCTCGGTAATTTGTTAATCACAAGGAGTTGTGATTGTGAGATAGAAATTACATATGATTGAATCTTAAATCATCCGTGGTCGTAAGTAATAACAAGATACGGATATCGTTATTACGGATAGACCACCACGTGTGGCATTCCTTACTTGTGAAGTAAGTAGCTGATCTCACAAGCTAAAGTGTAGTGACACTTAAATGAACACGTGAATGTTTTGTTATAAAAAAAAATATTGGAGACCCGCTGAGAGATTCCACGTGGATAACTATTTGAGTGTCAGTGGTTAATCTCTAACGTTCGGTAGTGGAATTGATCCTTCGACTTGAGATCATCATAGTACCTTATATGGGGACAGTCATGCTTTGATGATGCTGGAAGTCACTCTGTCAAGGGCCGCTAATACGGCATCGTTCGGGTATGTCAAGAATCATATGAAGGTTTTGAATGATCAATAGAGAATTCTTCGCTCTTAGATAGTAAGAGTTTATGGTCTACATTTCATCCAGTTAAGTTGATAACGAAATCCTTAGCCAAGGTGTACCTATAAGTCGAAAAGGAGCTTTCAACTTACATTGACTTAATAAGTGGAATGAAAGATATGATCAATAATCGAGATTGACACGATCCATATCTCGTAATTGATCGGATCATATTGACGAAGGGATTATAGTTTTACGATAAACGAACGAATTTGATTTTGTCATAACACGTGACATTTTCCGTCACATATATTACCCTGACACATTGCTGGATGTCAATCTGGGACGACGGATGTGAATTAGTGATAAATCAAAAGGGTGTTTTGATTTATCAATTTTGATTAGATCAAAATAATAATTCACGTCGTTAGACATCGTGATTGAGAACCTAATGGGTCACACACAAAAGGAGAACTAGAAGATTGAGGTCTGCCAATTAATTAATTGACAAGCGTTGGATAATTAATTAATTGGATCGCTTATTAATAGGCCCGAATTAATTAATTGGATTAATTAATTCATGGACCGGATTTAATTAATTAGATTAATTAAATATTGGATCGGGTTAAATTGTAGGACGGGCCAAGCCCTTTTGGGCTTATATAAATAAGCTGCTAGGGTTTGAGATTGGTTGATGAATTTTCATTATCTTGCTAGTACAAGAAAAGTAAACCCTAGTTCTCTCTCTCTCAATCTTGTTCCCTCTGTGGATTCCATTGGAGGCTGGACGATTAAACAGTTGTGGGAGACAGATCGGGATTGCTGGAACTATAAGAATAGCAAAGGAGTTTACAAATCTGAATTAAGGTATAATTCCTATCACAGTTTCTATTTAAACACAAAGCAGATCCTTGGCGGGAATTGAAATATATTTAATTTTCCGCTGTGCATGATAAGTAAATTCCCAACACCCAGCATATCAAGGGGCCAAGTTTAAGTGATCTAATCAGTTGCAATCCAAGGGTAGATAATCAGCCACATGGAGGGCTGATTATAATTCATCAAGTGAGGCCCAAAGATTACCGGTTATTGAATAAGGTCCAAATCCAATGGTAGGAACAACCCAGCCCAACAGTATAGTGAGGCAGTCCAATTAATTAACAATCTCCACCTTGCTGAACTATACTTGGACTTCTTTAATGGATCTAGAACATGCTATACTTACTTTGCTTAATTTGCTCTAAAACAAAACCTGTAAAAAGAAAAAACACAAAATTAGTTCAACTCTTATTCAAATAACATTGCTTGAAATTCTAAATATCACATCAAGTGATATTCAGAATCTTCAAGAAATTTCTAAATTTATTTAAAGGTACCATCTTTGTCCCCAAATCTGAAGGATTGTAATCTGTTGGAATTTTAACTAACCTGATCAAACCTTTTTCAGCCATATTTCTCACAAAATGAAATTTGATATCTATATGTTTTGTTCTATCATGATAAATAAGATTTTTACTAAGATGGATGACACTTTGGTTATCAGTATATATATCAACAGAGTCATCAACAAAACCAATTTCATTTAACAAGCCTTTCAGCCACATACTTTCTTTTATAGCATTACATGCAGCAATGTATTCACTTCAGTTGAGGATAAAACAACTAAATTTTGTAATTGGGACTTCCAACTGATGCAGCTACACACAAAGCGAAAATATATGAGGATGTGGATCTCCTATTATCTAAGTCACCAGCGAAGTCAAAATCAGTGTAACCTTTCAACTTTATACCTTTTTTACTCCTTTTAAATTCTAAACCTAACTCAGACTGTGACACCCCGAACTTAAGCTTCGAGCGTCACGTACTAAGCATAATAACTTCTACCTTTGCTACATGTAAAAACTCTTAATTAAAAGTATTACATGTTAGAAACTTATTTTCAATTTGGTAAAATATCTCTCATAAAATTTAATGGCCAGCAGAAGTGTTTGTCGACATGAAATTATACTTTTCATATACGGACTCGGTACTGCCATAGTTAGTTGGGGCAGCAAGTTCAACTATTTTTATAAAATTCATCCCAACTCCGTTTTCTACGAACTCTGTGGAATTAGAAAGATATTTTCAAGTAGTTTTCTAGGTTAAAATATGAAAAATTTCCAAGATCATATGACATGAGCGTTTTACTGAAAACAGTGAGGTATGGCGCAGAAAATTCAGTTTGACCCTTTGACGCTTAAAAATTTATATAAGGCCACGGTTATCCAAATGGAGTGATTCTTGCGCCCATATTAAGAAACCTCAAAAAGGAACAAGTAATATTTTTAGAGTCTCAAAAAGACGTTTATGGAGTTAGAAATAACGTTTTGAAGTTGACCCAGAAACTGTCCTGTTTCTGCCTCTTTTATCACTTGCAAGAAAAAGTCCATAAAAATGTCTCTTAACATAACATGAAAAATATGATTACATAATTTACTTCCGGTACCATATTACATCATGTCTTATACATTTTTTTATATAATACCATAAGAAAAACTTATGGAAAGTAGTCGAACAAAACATGCAAAAAGGAAACTTCGATGCAAAATAACTTTGTCGTTAACCCGTCATCGATTATGCCTACTGACTTCCACCAACTCCACAATTATGGATCTGAAAATTTAGTATGAATACTATGAGTATAATGAATACTCAGTAAGATACCATGCTTGGATTTAACATGTTAATACTACACAAAAGAATGCAATCAAACACATATTTGCACATTCCGGCTTGTCGGTGCCCTTCGGACTTGTCCTAAGGCATAAGTAGATATCTAACTTTGTGGACTTGTCCACCACATTCATATTATGATTTTTCATGCATAGCTTAAGCATAAATATTATCATGAAATCCTACCATTTAAGCATAGAAAGTATCTTACCTTAAAATATTTGAAGTAATTTCGGTTGAAAAATGAATTGTTTCATTCTTTACGTACTCACTGCCTATCCTCCAATTTTTATTACAAGGAATTTGCTGATTGTAAGGAAATAAATGCAGGGAACACCTTAATTACATAGAAGCAAGGCAAACCTATGGATTTAATAAATGATGACTACCTAAAACTTGTGCCAACACGTGGGCTTTCATTAATCCCCTTCCATGCATGCATTTAACACCTAATGGTCAGCTTGTGCTTGAATTTAAACACCTCCTACTTGCTCAAAATACCTCAGGCTTTGTTTGAATAATAAATACCTCATGCATGCATAACACTAAACACCTCCTACTTGCATTAATCCACTACAAAGGTGACCATCCTCCACCCCCCTCTCGGCCAAATGGATGAAACAAAAAAATGTTTATCTATAATACTAAGAAGATAGATGTAGAATTTAAAAATTATCCCAAACCCCTAATTGACTAATCTTGATATACTTTTAATAAATCGACCAATGCAAATTTGGCAACCATTAATAACATTGGCCATACTAAAATTTTGAAAAGTTAAATTGTTATCCTAAAAATTAAATGAGCAAATTAAATGAGCACAAAATTTCGGAGTATTACACAAACGAATTCTTTAAGTATCTTAACATCCATTTCACAGCTAGCCAGCCAATGAGTTTCCCCTGGATTGACCATAAATCTGCTTAAGATGTTAATCCCATGTGCCAAATCAGGTCTAGTGCAGACCATGAGGTACATTATTGATCCTACTGTATTTGCATAAAGAACATTATCCATTCTTCTAAATTCATCTTCATTTTTAGGTGATTGTTCACTAGTCAATTTAAAGTGGCAAGGTCACACGTTTACACTCAAGCATGGAAAATTTTTCAAGTATTTTCTTCACATAGGAATGTTGTTTCAACAACAAAATGCAGTTATTTCTATCCCTAGTTATTTCCATTCCAAGTATTCTTTTTGCAGGACTCAAATCTTTCATTTCAAATTCAGATTTCAACTTGGACTTGATAAAATCAATTTCAGATCTATCATGGCATGCAAACAACATATCATCTACATACAAGAGCAAATAGATAGATTGAGGTCCTCCTAACCCTTTGAAAAAGAAACAAGAATCATAATTGCTTCTTACAAAAAAACCCAATTTCTGAACATATGTATTAAACTTGATATACCACTACCTGGGGGCTTGTTTCAGCCCATACAAGGGTTTTTTTCAACAAACAAACCTTTTCATTTTTGGATTTTTCCTCAAATCCTAATGGTTGATACATATATATAATCTTATTTAAATCACCATTTAGAAAAGCTGTTTTAACATCAAGTTGATCCAATTCCCAATCAAAATGAGTAGTGAGAGCTAACAGAATTCTTATAGAGGTATATTTAGCCACAGGTGAGAAAATTTCATTATAGTCAAGTCCTTCTTTTTTAGTAAACCCCTTAGCAACTAATCTGGCATTATATCTCTTATTTTCAGAATCAGAATCCCCTTGTTTTATCTTATAAATCCACTTAGAATCCACAACCTTTTGATTTTTGGGTCTATCAACCAAAATCCAGGTTCCATTTTTAATAAGAGAATCTATTTCTTCATTCATAGCTTCTTTCCAGAGTTTAGAATAAGAACAATTTATGGCATCATTAAAAGAAACAGGTTCTAAACACACAGAGTCAAGAGCAGAAAATAAGGTAACAATTTCATCATTATTGAATCTAGTTGAAGGTCTTATTTCTCTCATTTCTCTATCTCTGGTTAGCTGATCATTTGTAAGTACAGGTTTAGAGGATTTACACTCAGTTTCATATTCAATTGGATCATTATTAAGATCAGTTTGAGTAAACTCCACCTCAATAATATCATCTTGAATAACAACATTTTCAGACTCATTTTCTAGGACAGTTTCCTTAACAGATGTAGTTTCAGGAGCTTTATGATTAGATGATTTATAACAAGGCATGTCATTTTCATTAAAAATGACGTTCCTACTAACAATGACTTTAAAACCATTCTGACTCTTGACCCACAGTCTGTATCCTTCAGTATTTTCCCCATATCCCAGAAAAACACATTTTTAAGATCTTGGTTCAAGCTTACCTTCACTTTGGTGTGAGTAAACAGTGCAGCCAAATACTTTTAATCTATTATAATCAGGTATTTTTTGAGACCACAATTTTTCAGGGACTTGAAAATCAATGGCACTAAAAGGACTCCTATTTATAAGGTAAGTAGCAGGTTTTAGGGCTTCTCCCCAAAAAAACTTAGGAAGACCAGAACTGTAAAACATACATCTCACTTTTTCTAAAAGATATCTATTCATTCTTTCAGTAACGTCATTTTGCTGAGGTGTGTATGTTACAGTTCTATGTCTTAAGATTTCAAAATCTTTACAAAAAGAATCAAATTATGAGTGACAAAACTCACGGCCATTATCAGTCCTTAGTACTTTGCTTTTCATGCTTGTTTGGTTCTCAATCAACAGTTTCCATTATTTAAAAACTTTAAAAGTATCAGATTTATGTTTTAACAGAAAGGTCCAATTTTTTTTTTGAGAAATCATCAACTATAAGTAAATAGAACCTAAATCCACTTAGAGTATTTACTGATGTTGGACCCCAAAGGTTAGCATGTAAATAGTCCAAAATTGAAGTGGATTTATGTGTTCCAGTTTTAAAAGGTAACCTTTTCTGTTTTCCCAAAATACAATTTTAACATAAATCTATCTGTTTGATTTTATCTTTACCAAAACAACCAAGTTTATTCAGAATGGTAAGACCTTTTTCTTAAATGTGACCGAGTCTTTTATGCCAAATCAATTACTTATTAGATTCAAAGTTTAAGGTTGCGGTGTAGTGATGAACAACAAGATCAGCAGACACAGTATAGATCCCATTTAATTTCGGAGAAGATACAATAGTTTCATTTTCTTGTTTAAGACTTAAGAGACCTTTATGAATCATTATATTATATTTATCATCCAATTGACCCAAAGAAATCAAATTTCTTTTAAGCTGCGGAACATATCTACATTTATCAAGTTCAAGAATGTAGTTATTCATTAATAGTCTAATCTTTCCAATTCCTTTTATTCGACAACTCATGTCATTTCCCATTTGAATTTTCCCTTCACTAAGTTCAACAAATTCAGAAAAATATTCTTTATTTCAACACATATGGAAAGTGCATCCAGAATCAAGGACCCATTCTTTTGGATCCCTTTCAGTGGTATTCACAAGAACAACTCCTTGAATATCAGGATCATGTTTGCAAGCCAAGGCTGCAGAACCTTCAAGGCTATTTTTGTCTTTCATATCAGAGATTTTCTTAAAACAATCTTTGATTACATGCCTTGCTCTTCCACAGTAGTAGCATTTTCTGATCTGATTATTGAATTTCATATGGCTTTTATTCTTTTCTTTGAATCTGAAATTCTTAGATTTAGCTTTCTTATGAGGATTGAAATTGAATGTAGATTGCTTCTTATTAGGATTCCATTTCTCCTTTATGTGCAACCCTTCCCCATATTTAGAATCTTTAGATTCAACTTTCAGCTCAAGATCTTTATTTCTTATGGCTAAAGTAACAATATCAACAGCGAGTTCCTGACCCCATACTCTAAAGCATTTCTGATATCTTTGTATTTATCACTAAGTGAATTCATAAGACCAACAACTTATTGATCATCAGAAAGTTTCTCATCACAGTTTCCTAAATCCTGAATTAATTTTGTTAATCTGTAAAGGTTATCTTCCAAATCAGATGAGGGGTTAAATCTAAAATTGTAGAACAGCCTCAGAAGATAACATTTATTAGGCATAGTCTTAGTCAGATATAGTGATTCTAACTTAGTCCAAAAGGCCTGTGCAGAGGTAGTTTCACCTATTTTTCTAATCACATTATTAGACAGATGTAAGAAGATGGAACTCCATGCAGTGTCATCTAATTTCTGCCTTCTATAGGCACTAGTTTCTGCAGCCCCTCTGTTGTAGTAAAAGAGCCCTCATCTTCTGGCGCCATAGACTAAAGTCTCCAGTGCCATTCCATGTCTCAAGTTTGAACTTATGTGAAGTGGACATGATGATAAATTATATTCACAATAACAATTATACAACACACAGTATAATATTTCAGACAGTTTACTTTAAGCAATTGATCAAGATAAGAGAGCAACAGAGATACTATGATAATAACAGGTATATCTACTTATCAATGTAGATTACAAGTTAGGCAATCATAGTTTAGAAAACAGTATAGTTACAGTTTTTTGAATAAAGTTTTAAGGGGTGGCAACCCTTGAACCCACTGCTCCTTTAGATTCCCAGACCCTAGCAGGATGTCTTGGACAAAGGAAGGCAACGGAGAATTGCTTACCTTAACAACCAGTTTCAAGAAACTTAATAGAGCTATACAATTGAAAGAGGGGGTTCAGAGAAGGTACCGAATGTGAAACTTTAATGTTTCAGTATGATGAAAGCTATGAAAGAATGCTAGAATCACTCCAAAAAATCCAGGTAGAATGCAAAACAACAACGAGTCACCAGGACTCAGTTGAACTTAGCAATGAGTCACAAACTCGACCACGAATTGGAGTGAGTTAATCCAAATCGTCAAACTTAGCACGAGTCAAGAAACAGAATCACTAAGACTCAATATGAACACACGATTAACCAGAAGATGGACCGAGTTTAGGCAAGTATAAAAAAAAAATTATTTTTCTCACAAAGAACCACTCGACTACTCAAGAACCCAGATCTGCCTTAGGAGCGATCAGATCAGAAAAATTACCCAGAGACAAAGCTTTGATACCACTTATAAGGCCTAAACAATAGTTTCAAACAGGATCGAGAATCATAAATCACAAAGTAAGTGCAGAAACATTCAATCATAAAACTGAATACGCGATTTTTCACTCCGTAGGGTCCGGATATTTAGTCACAAAGGACCTAATCACCACGTTGAGCATCCAAGAAGGATATAGCTCTAGATCCACTAAGTATCAACCAAGAAAGGTACAAATGTTCGAAGAAACCAAAGGTTTCTTTGTATTTCTCTCGCCTCAACACTAGACATTGCAATCACCAAGACCAACACTAAATCTATACACTAGTATACAAATCTCACAAAGAACGGTTGACAAGAACACTAAGATGGATTATAGTGCATCACTAAGAAGAAAAACCTTAGTCTAAACTTTTAGAGAGAGGGAAGAACAGAGAGACGGTAAGTGAGAGAATGAATGAACTCGAAGCATCCCCAGCATATCAAGGGGCCAAGTTTAAGTGATCTAATCAGTTCCAATCCAAGGGTAGATAATCAGCCACATGGAGGGATGATTATAATTCATCAAGTGAGGCCCAAATATTACTGGTTATTGAATTAGGTCCAAATCCAACAGTAGGAACGACCCAGCCCAAGCGTATAGTAAGGCAGCCCAATTAATTAACAGAAATTACATCCAACATTTTGAAGGACGGGGTTGCAATTACCTCCACTGCCATAGCCAAGTTCTCACCTCCACCTCCACCGTAGCAGCCGCAACCAAGAGTCCCCATCTCTACCACAGCCAAGTCTTCAAAAGCCATAAAACCCGCCTCTTACCGCGACCAAGACGTGAAAGAGAAATTGTGGATTGAAGAAAGAGAGGAAGAGGAGGGAAGCGACACATATGAGATGAAAAGAGAAATGGCGGTCCGTTGCAAACGTGGAATTTGGGTAGAATTACGACAATTGAATCGTCTAAAATTTGTTTTATCGAGAATTATCGATTAAATGGATTTAATTGTTATACTTTTCTCCCTGAAATTTTTTGAAATTTTCAATCTTTTGGCATTCATTTGGCTTTTTTTTTTATGAAAATTGTCCATTAAAGTGATAAATTTTTCTACCATTAAGTCTATAATTTGTTCGAATTACCAAAAAAAATAAAAAATCATACCGAATATGGGAGGGGTGGGGGAAAATAATTTACATGCCAAATTTTTTGTATCAAACAAGAACAAATGGTGGAAGATGAAAAATGTTTACCATTTTTCATAGAAAAACTTCACTATCAAACTGGCCCTTAGTGTTTGGTGGCCTTAAATATGATATGTATGGCAGAAAATGTGTTAGATAAAGAGGGAAAATGAATATTTTACAAGCAAATAAACACCTTGGGAAGTTAGTATCGCACTCATCCCAATGAAACTGACGTCCCCACAAAGTTTTTGAAGAAGGCAAGATCAAACAAAAACTGGACACCCTCAAATGACTGCTATGAAGGAAGCCATTGAAAGGCTAACGAATGCAGTCAGCAAGCTGGAACGAAATTAGGCCCACATTTTCCCCACATGATATCGAGGTGGAATTCTCAACCAGAAAGAGAACCAAGTGACTTCCCGAAGCCGAGCTTCATTACTCTCCACTGGAGAAATTGGTTTACACCATGGTCATGGAAGCCAATAAACTAAGGCCATACTTTTTGGAGCACCCTTCGAAAAACGTACCTTGTCAGCCACAGACATCATATATAAGACAGATCTGTGGCGATGGAGCTGGGCATAGATTATGGCCTGCTCCACTAGCATCCTAGCTAGGAAGTCCGCTCCCTCTCGTTCCAGCTCCTAGTAAGAAGGTTAGCAGATTCGCGGAGTGTACCCTAGACTCGTCCAAACCACGTAATAATCGAGGTAAAAGAGTGAGAAAAAGTAATAGAGGTATTTTCTGGTAAGAGGAATACCTGGGAACTGGGAACGGAAGACCTCACTCAAAAAGGAAAAGATTTCCTTAAGAAAAAAATAAACACAAAAGTAAAGTGGTGAAGTGAAAAAGGAAAAAGGTGTTTAAAGGGATGGAAAACCAAGGGACTCCACCTGGGCTATTAGATGAAGAAATTGCAAGAAAATGAAAAGCCCAAATTCGCAATTCAAAACTACGTAATTTTGACAAAACTTCCAAGAGAAACAAGTGAAAGTGTGGGACAACTCATCAAGATAGAATCATCATACCCCTTCAAGCACTGCAAATAATAATGAGCCCTAGGAAGATAAGGCAGCTGAGTTCAAAGGTTTGTCTATCCCCTTGAAATGTATTTACTTGGGGATATATGTTGACCACCAATCTCCAATCCCACTTAAAATGTAGTCAACACCTATCTTGTATACACCCCAGGTTGGGTTTATAGGCTCAGCTCGGTCTTGCGACAACCATAATTTCAAGTGACATAATGATTACAGATTCCTTATACCTTGTCAAATCACCCAATCAATCAGACACATTTGGAAGAAGTGACATCAACATAGCCTAAGCCCACCAATTATCCAATATAAATACTTATCCTGAAGCAGGTCATGATTTCCTAATAAAAGGGGATGTTATTAAGATATAATGAGAGCTAGCCTCGTTAGCCAATCAACAAAGAGATCGACAGCACACAAATCAAGCTCGGCAATATGTTTAATCTGATTGACAAGACAAATTCCAAGAAAATTAGTCATAATCCCCCTATAAATAAAAAGAGATGGTCCCCTCTCAGGGAGAAAGATGATCAAAGCAATTTACTCCCACAAAATATGTAATTATAACCCTCACTGTCAATAGAAAAAGTGCATTTTTTTCTTAAAGTTGGCTCAAAACCGTACTCGGCGATTTTTGACGTCAACAAGTTCAATTTATCTATTTTTTTCAAGAGATAAAGGAATAATTTATGTTAAATTTTCTAGGGTTCCAAGTACCAAGTTTAATTTGTTGGTTTAGCTTTTACATTAAGTGGAAAGAGTATAATTTCTTGCTCAACTTTCATGATTGAAAAATTTCCAGTTGAATCAAGGAAACAATTCTAGCAAACCCTAGAATTTTTAATTGGGTTCTTAAGAATACTTGGTAAAAATGATTATGTTGATGGAACTACTCATATGAAAGCATGAATTCATGGATCAAGATGAAAATTAAATTGATGAAATTATAGTTACTAGTTTTCATTAGATTGGAAGGTATGATTACTTCGGTGATTAGGCTGAAGGTAAATTTGAAAATAGTACATTTTTGTGAAGCTAACAGAAAGTAGAATTAGTTTCAATTCTAAAAGAAACTGAAAAATTTATTCCAAGTTCCAAATCAAGTTCTAATATTTCATATTTAAATGTTAAGGGTACTTTGTATGATAATTGTTGAATTGGTTATTTTATATCATATTTCAAGTGATGACATAGAGATTGAAAAAGCTTATCGATCATCCTAGTCTGTAACTTGTACTAAGTGAGCGGAAAATTTTATTTTTCAAAAATAAGAATTTATTAAACTTATATTTGATCAGAAAGTTAATTATTTCATGCAGTTAGTTTGACATCATGATTTTCAGAATAAAGTGTTGTCAATTTATTTTTTTTAAAGTTAAATTCAGTTAAATTAAATTATTACATTGGCATGTTATATTAGTATTGCATGTTTCAGGGTATTTAAAGTTAATTTTAAAAGCACCAAAAAGCATTCAGGTGATATTACCCATTCTACACTTATGTGAATGTGTTTCCAAAGTGTATGACCAGTTATTGTGATTTTATCAATTATGAACTATTGTGAATATGTTTTCATTGTGTATGACCAGATTATAGCATTTGGCCAACTCTGTGTGTGTATGACCAGAATTACATTATTTCAAAATTACGGAATTGAATAAATTTGCCATGTACTTAGATATTCGTCAATACATGAATATGGTTATTCTAGGTACCTTTTTGGTGTGAATTTTTAGTATTATATAGCTTATCAGATTTCCAACTACAGAATTTAGTTTCTTCAATTTACAGAATAAAGATTTCATCTTATAGTACTGCAAAATGATATTTTTACTCATAGTATGGATGTTAGATTTATTATATTCATTATACCATACAATGGTTTATTCAGAATAAAGAGTAAAGAATTTCATTATTCCATTATACTTAATCTTAAAAGTATTATCAAATTTCAGACTACGAAATTTAGTTTCTTCAATTTATAGAATAAAGATTTTACCTTATAGTATTCTGAAATGATATTTTTACTCATAGTGTGGATGTCAGATTTATTATATCTATTTTACCCTACAGTGGTTTATTCAGAATAAAGAGCAAAGAATTTTATGATTCTATTATGCTTTAATCTTAAAAGTATTATCAGATTCTAGACTTTTTAAAAGATGTAATACAAAAGAGTTTCAAAAAGTTTGCATAAATGGAAAAAAAGAAAAAAAAAAAATATATATATATATATATACCTGTTTGTGAAATATCTACTCAGTGAGTTACAAGCTCATACATTTTTGTCACCATTTTTCTTATCAAACAGTAGCTGAGTTGAGCAGCGTTAGACCCAGTCGATCCATCAAGTTGAGCCACACATTGTCATTAGTTGTATGACTCATTTTGTCAGTTTTTACAGTTCATATTTTCTTTGGGATACATGCATCTTTTGTCAGAAAAATTACTTTGTAATTTATGTATCCATATTATGGGGCTCGCTGCATATTCGGTATCTTTAGATCAGGTGGGAACTTTTGTTTATAAATAATAGTAAAGATCGGTTTGCCAGTATTGTATTTTGAATAGATTGTGTTTTAAGGGGCTGATATACCCTATTTTAAATTATATGTACAGGTTTAAGGACATTAATTATTGTTCACGTGGTTTTTGTCAATATTACGAAGGAAACTTTGTCAAAACTTTTATAAAAATATTTCACAGTCAAAGCAGGTCAAAGTTACCTTGGTGGTGGGTCTGACACTTAGCCGGTATCTAAGATCAATGCACGTCACGTATCGAGTTCACTAGGATGATTTGGGATGGGTCGTAACACACTTGTATGTGCTTGCCTTGACATCCAACGCCTTAGACTGTGGTTTATTCCACACTCTCTGCTACTATTCTTTTTTGGATAGATTCCGATCATTAGGAAATATGAATGTAAAGGGTTTGATTATGACCACATAATGCTGAAAATACCACAAGTTGAGAGAGTAAATAGTAGAAGTAAATCCCATATAATGCTGCAAATCTCATGAGCAGGTGGCTGGAGCTGATTGATTGCATAGTTTCAACTCTGAATATGTTTGTGATAGAAAAGTTTTCTTTAATATTCAACCTGAGAATGTTTTACTCTTCCTAGCATTCTTCAACTAACTGATTTTATAGTGGTTAGAGTATGACCAATCTCCAAATGACTAAAAGGTAATGAGCCCATGAACTCAAGGCCGAAAAACCTGTGGCTAAAGAATAAATTTGCTATTCAAAAAGGATGAAATAAAAAACATTGGAGAGATAATTAACAAAAAGGTAGTGATTTCTACCTTTTGCAAGTTGCAAAGTGCCCACTTTGGTCAGCCATTTACTTGTTTGATTTCTCCATTCTTCTTCTTATTTTATTTTCCATTTTTGTCCATGTTAATACCTTTTTCCAGATTTTCTTCCGATTACTGACAAGTACATTTGATGTGAACCCATGTAGTAACGTTGGCTACGAAACCCACAAAAGAATGAGATCGCATCTCAAGAACGACAATAAGTCAAGGTTTTGGATTTAATCCGAAAAACAACAAACAAGCAACCAACAAATAAATATTTATCGGATTTAATCCAAAAAAACAACAAACCCAACAACCAACAAATAAATATTTATCGACCTCTTGATCACGCAATTAATAAACCTCTTCCGAATTTGTGAACTCCACAAGATAATAATCTTGATAAGTTCGATTTGAATGCCACAAGAACAGAATTCTTAATAAGTTCGATTGTTCAATGAAAAATAAAGATTTGGAAGCAAAACAGCCTCTTGTATTAATCTCAAAAATCAAAGTCTGAATACAATGAAAATAATAAACCTATTTATAGTAAACCCTAATCATATGGTAAAAAATGGAAATTAAGAGTCTCAAAATATAAAAAATTACCAAAAATATGAATTCTAGCTAAAATAAAAATCTCGCGAAAAAGGAAAATTTTTGGCAAAATTAGTACCATGCAACCGCATGGTACTTTGTTGTGAAGTCGTAAGAAAGGACCTTTAGGCGCCCATTAATTCTCTGTTGGACTCCATACAGTCGCATGAGTTTACTCTATGCGATCGCATGGTTCTTATGGTTGCACTCTTCTTCCGCTCGTTCCTAACACGTTGATCCACGACGTTTCAGCTCTCGACCCCAACATTAAAGTTTGTTGTTCATGTTAACTCCAACATGTTGTGCTCCACAACTCAAACGAGCGATTGTACGGCTTTTATTGATTCATTGATGACTCGAACCCGGCTTAGTACTCTTCCAATAATTCGCCAAATTTTTTATAGTTTGTGACGCATCCCGGATCACATCAACATTTGTACACTTATCTAGATCGTTAAATTAGAGTTTTTATTATTGATTTTGACGAATTATAGCTTAATTATGTTTTAACCTAATATATTAGGTAAAAATCGATGTAAAATGGTGAAATTGAAAAAACAATGAACAAGAAACGAGAGGGGGGGAAGAAAGATATCAGAAGTTCGAGGGCCAAATCAAAAACATCCAATAGTGAATTTGAACCATAAAACAATCATTGAAGATCATACAGGTTCAATTGGATGCAAATGGAAGATAAATGAAAGAAATTACACAAGGAAAGAACCCAGACATGCCATCGAGAAGTTTAGGGACCAATTACAAATTTTGGTCCTAAAGAAGAAAAGGCTTGCGTGTGCACTAAATAAGCCCTTGCACAGACAAGGGCTCAATATGATGAACCTGAAGCAAAAAATGCCAAGGGTTGTATGTGCAAGTTGAACACCTATGTGCACGCATGGGTTGTTCTGTAGTCAATCAAGCCCGATTCCATTTTTATGTCAAACTCCTTATAATATGAACTTCTAGCTTTTATTTAACCTATTTGAGGCTGCCAATGACGAGATCTATCACATTATAATGCAAAGAAGATGTAAAGTCTTGAAATTTTATAGAATATAACTTTTTAAATTTATGGATATTCAAGTTACTTTATTTTAAAGAAATTTATTTTTATCTTTCCGCATTTAACGTAAAGATAAGTAAGTTTTTGGTAACACTCCAAGGTTTATGAAAGTTTGAGGTGTTATAGTTTGGAATCAGAGCATTAGTTTACCTTCTCGTAGACATTTTAAATATATATATATATATATATATATATATGTATTAAAGATTTTAAAAAATTAAATTATCTTGTTCATGTGAACAGTATGGGTACTGCTTATGTTAATAGGGCCAAACAGTGACTGCCACTATTACTTTTTTTTTTAACAAAAATACATAAGAACAATTTTTTTAGTTGGATGTTGAATGTTTATAAATTTTACATTGATTTTGAATGATGATACTTTAGACTTTAAAATATTATAGTTAAATGCTTATGTTTCAGATTTTACATATCATAAATGTTTATATGTTTAGCTCTAGCCTTCGGGTGATATTTTAAAATTTACTAATTAGAAATTTGATATTTTAAGAGGTCTCAAGCTTCACTTATTGTTTGAGTTTTCATAATTTGCGTATTCGCAAAATTGAAAGGTTTTAGCAAAATGACTTGAACTATCTAAGAGCTTGAGATTTAAACGATCCACTTGTGATCCTCCCCGCTCATCAGGAAACCTTTTGGTTGTGCATTATTCAAATCAGCAAGACGAAAAATAATATTTCAAACCATTTCAAATTTAAGAAAATTCTATTTTTACAAGCTTTTATTTTAAGAAAATCCTATTTTAGGAAGTTTCTAATAAAAATAAAGTATTTTCAAAATCATTAGGAGTTTAAGGACATTGTAAATTTTAAAAGTCTTGAACATGCAATGATATAAAGAATATTTGGCATGCGACACTCACTATTCGACCACTCTCCGATTGATCTCAGGTATGAAATGAAATGTTATTTTTTTTAGCATGATTATGAGTAATCTTGCTTCATGTTATGAAATGTATGAGAGTGTTCACCTTTCATAATTTATTAGTTGAAATTTTTTTCACATTTTATATGAATATTGTTTATGCGAAATGGAATGAAATAAATTGTCACTGAAAGATTAAACATAATAGAAGTTATACTTATCACATGATTAGGGCTTGAAAAACAACTAGGATGACTAGGAACAGTTCAACATACCTACATAGTGCTCAAATTGCTGTCGAGAACTACATAAATTATGAAGTCAGAGGGAGCAAACAATTGTTGAACATATTGAAGATTTTATATTTAAGTGGGAGCAAGCAAAATCATTCAGATATAATAAGGGGACAATTCTCACAACATATCATCTTATAAGTACTATGCGGCCTCAGTGGATAAACAAGGCCTATTTCATGAGGGTTATGAATTATGGGCTATACATGAGAGAAGATTGAGATAGAATTGATTTAAAGAGATACTGTGAGGATATTATAATGTTATGAAATCACAAAAAATAGGAGCTAAAGCCAAAACCAGAGCCTGAACTAGGGTCCAAATAAAGAGCCTAGAACAGAACTAGAAGAGGAAATTGAACCAAAGTCAAAGGAAGACCCCGAGCAAGAATTCTAGCCACAAAACTTCATTGATTTGGTTACAAATTCTGAGCTCAAGTCATGCATTACTTCGGATGATAAGACTCCCCAAAGAAGATTCCTAGGACTCACAGAGATTAGAAATAGATGTTATTTACTTTGTTTAGGATATTTTTATTTTTATATAGGAAACAAAATATTACATGTAAAGATTTTGGGATTTTTTTTTTTTTAAAAAAGAAGCTTTTTTCACCATTATATGTATATATGTATATATATATATATATATATATACACACACACACACACACACACACACATACACACAACAACAACAACAACAACAACAACAAAACCAAGCTACAATCATCAGGGATTTATTGAGGGTTATACAAGATCTAGGTAGACAACAAGCCCAGTTTGGTCCCCAGAATGCAAATGCTAACAATACAGACTCAATTGTTGAACAATTCCATAACTACAAATCTCCAACCTTTGATGGCAAGGCAGACCAACTGGCAGTTGAAGAATGGATAAGAGAAATGGAAAGAATCTTCAGATATCTTTCATGCACTGATGCTCAAAAAGTATTATGTGCAGAATTCATATTGGTTGATACAACAGACCATTGGTGGGAGTCAATCTTGCGCACTAGAACTAAAGCACAACTACATGCTCTGACTTGGACACAATTAAAGGAAGAAGTAATGGAAAATATTTCCCACAAGCCTTGAGAGATCAAAAGGAGACAAATTCCTTCAACTTAAACAAGAAAATATGAAACTTGAGAAATATGAGATAAAGTTTGAACAACTCTCTAGGTACCCACTGTACCTAGTGGACACGGAGGCAAAGAAAGTAATAAGGTTCAAACCGAGATTGCATCCAGAGACTAGTGGAATAATGACATCCCACCAATTTACCACATATAGTCAGGTTTTGCAAATTACCTAGGTAGATGAGAGATTAACCAAACTTTTAAACATGGTGCCAAACGTGAAAATGGAATGAGTCCAACAAAGAGAAATGAGATAGATAAAACAAGAAAATTAACATTGGATCAAGTTTTGGACAAACTGTTTCGCACTAACCAAAGTACAACAAGACACATAGGGGTGAATGTCTATTTGGGAGTAATGTGTGCTATCGACGTGGTAATGCAGATCATATTGTTAAAAATTGAAAAGAAGCCCCTTCTAAAAAAGATAATGATCAAGAAAATAAAGGGAATGACAAAGTTTTTGCTTTAACTCAAGATTGGGCAGTAGAGGACCTGAACGCAAGTAATTTCGAGGACAAAAATCTTTTTAGGAGAGGAGATTGTAAAGTTTCGAAATTTTATAGAATATAATTTTATTTTTTTGTCTAGATTTTATATATATATATATATATATATATATATATATATATATTGATAATTAAAGGACTCAAGTGAAATAGCATTGATTTCAAATTTTTTGGGCCAAATAATTAAGTATCAATAGAGCAAAGATAAGTATACTGATATTGGATTCTTTTTGTAGCTTGTAATTAATTAGAGGTCTTTAACTCGAGAAAAAAGTTATTTTGAGTAAGTTTAAACTAGGTTAGAGTCAACTGAATGAAACCAATGTTAAATAGAATTTTAGAAACTTGAATTGTATATTATTGCCTACTTCTTTCTTAGCCTCCCACGTGATGTTTATTAGAAACTATTAGAGGAATATCAATCAAACTCTACTTTTTGAAGACAATCTTTACCCAAATAGTGAAACCCATCCCTATTTAAATACTTTGCAATGTGTGGCTATCTCTTAGTAGAATATAAGTACAATGGTAATACTAGCCCCTATAAGTACACCCATAAGACGAGAAAGGAGAGTAGGGTACCGTAAGGCTTTGAAGTGTTAGGTGAATCACTCAATTCTTTTCGTACCGCCCTGAACTCATCCTAGTTATACTTGTCTAAAGTTAGTTTTAGGTCACGAATTTTTATTAAGGAAGAAAGCAATCTGTCTATTCCATTTTTTGAAGTAGTCAAGGAATGAACATATTTTGAACGTGGATTCATATTTCTTTCAAAATACTTCATTTTATTTATCAACGTAAGATACTTTTTTCAAGTGGTTTGTTTTCGTATACATTTATATTCAGTAATTTATGCATGAATTGCCAGTGGACCTTCAGATTCGGCCTAACAAAACGTAAACTCTATCTTGCTTCATAGAAAATTTACATTGCATTAATGCTTTAACTGATTCTAGAGGAAATATTAATCTAATGCCATTTTATATTTACACGAAATTTTGGTTTGGAGGAGCCAAAAGAAACTTCAATAACTCTATAGTTGGCTAATAGATCAATCAAACGTCCTTATGGAAGGGTTGATAAAGTGTTCATCAAAGCGAAAAACTTCATCTTTCCAGCTAATTTCATCATCCTTGATGTAAGAGAAAATTGAGACATGCCAATAATTTTGAAAAGACCATTTTTAGCAATTGGACGTGCATTAATGGATTTTGAAAATTATGAAATTATCTTTAGCTTAGAAGACAAACAACAAAATTTCATCGTGAATACTCTACTCAAACAATATGCTTACCTTGATGAATGCAAGAGAAATTGACCATGAAGAGATGATTATGAAAGCCATTACTATGGAAAAATGAGTTGGTGGATTGGTTGAAGTAACAAAGGACCAATATGAAAAATTTTAAATTTTGAGGGCTAAAGATGAATCAATGAACGTCTAGTCGTTGCAAGGTTGAAAACTCTATTTTCAAGCCACCATAAATAGCCAAAACAATAAATTTAACCTAATGACTATAAACATGTGCTTATTAAGAGGCAACCCAATTTTATTTCCTTTTATTTTTTATGCTTTCTAGATAATAGGATTAGTAAATTTTATTACTTCAGTAATTCAGGTGTCTTCAACCCCATATTGTCCTATTACGATGAGCTTAATCTGAATTTCTCCATATTAGTAAAAATTGATTTTTCCTATATTGGACATGGGAAAGGATGCACACAAGTAGACCATCCAGATCGGCCTCTTTTGTTCCAATTAGACACCACCTTCAAACTGATATCATGGGAATCCTTAGTTCCCTTCTCTGTCCTTATATTTACATAGTCATATGTAGGTCTGGGCACGGTTCGGTTCTGAAGATAACCGAATCGAACCGAAAATTTTCGGGTAGTTAGTAAACGAAATCATCGGGTCCAAATATAATTTTGGAACCGTTCGGGCTCGGTTCCATTCGGTTCAGTTCGGTTCGGTTCGGTTCCATAATATAATTAATTTTTTAAACATTTATATCAATACTACAGTTTGACATGTTCAATCTTAACTTTTACAAATTAACGTATTCCAATTTAATAAGATATAAATAACAAGTTGTCTAATAAGATTAATTTACCAATGTATACAAATAACAAAAAATATATAGTAAATTAGTAATACTAAAACATCGGTGATCCATATAAATTAGAAGTCATATACTCGTAGAGATAAAATATTTTAAAGTATTGCTAATACAGTAGTACTTACTTAACGACTATTTGATTTAACCATCAAGTACTTGACTTGCCATACTAGATACTAAAAAAACTCTACAAGAAAAATTGAAAAATCACAATTAACAAACATAAATAAACAAAAAATTGTTCAACTAATAAGATTTAATAAGAAAAAATATAATGTATTTTTTATTACATGTCTCAATGCTATCATAGAACTCAGTCTCTTCATTGCAAACTCTATATTTGTTAATTTATTTTTAAAAAACTAAATAATTTGATTTATCCCATATATAAAAATTAAAAAATTTTAAAAAAATTCGATTCTTATTCGGTTCTTCGGTTCTGGGTCTAGAACCAAGAACCGACCCGTACCCGTCGGTTCTCGATTCTGATACTCGTTCGGGTATTTCACTTACGAAGAACCGCTCGATTCGATTCGGTTCGATTCGGGTCCGGTTCGATTCGGTTCGGGATATATGCCCAGCCCTAGTCATATGATTAAATATGTCAAAAAGTGGAACTTAGATGACAAACATGAAAAACCAATACAATAGACATCTTTAAGCTAATTTTAGGATAGTTTTGGGGGGGGGTGAATAAACTATTGTAGGGAGACATTGAGAGAAATAGGGATTACATGTGTGCTAATTTTTGTGTGATTGTCTGAAGTCAAAAGGATGAAAAATAGGTGAAAGTCTTGAGTTAGAAGTCGATTTTGAAAATCTGCATTTAATGAGGAGCATTGCACTAATTATTGTATAAAAAGGAAAAAAACTGACATGACTCTTGAGTGAAGCTACCCTATAAAAGATCTCAATGAGGACACTTACTGAAAATTGTTGAGCAAATATCGATCACCACACAAGTTATTTCGGGCTCAGTTTCCTCCAATCGACACTAAGATCTTCACAACCCACAACTCCAACCAATAGCACCCCCAAGTATGGTTGCTTATGTTTCACTCACTTAGAAACAACACAAGGAACCAAAAATCACAAAGATATCAACCACAAAGATTGCAAGAGAGGGAGAAGAAGAGATGACAGTTCGAGATTCTCACAGAGAGAGAGAGAGAGGAGGCGTTTTCTAGCGTTTAAGAGAGAGGGACGGGTCCAAGTAAATATAAGAAATGTCCAAGTCTCATATGGTAAGTTAGAGTATAACCAAAGTGGCCCAATAAGGTAGTAATGGCCCAAACCTTCTCATATATGGGTTGTTCAAGTGGGTAACCCATTATAGCCGTCCAAATACATGGGTCGGGCCATGAACGGCTCTAATAAATTAGACTACTTCAAATGGCCCGAACAAGACTAGAGTTGGGTCGTTCTTCTCTTAGTGTGGATGTACCGATCAGTCATTTGGTTAAGCCGACTGAATATATAACCGAGTTTACATCATCGTTCGGGGGATTTATTGGGTATCAAAACCCAACAAAAAATTCAAAACAAAAATTCAAAATGGGATCAAACTAGTACATGAAACAAAATAAGCACAACAAATATTAAAAAAGCAGGTGCTTTAAACAGAAGATGCACTACATACATTGATTAAGTTTCGAACACTTGTTTGAAAGAATTAGACTTTATTGAATATTAGATGTTGAAGCATTCAAAATACTGGAAAATTCTTATTTGTTGAAATGTTGACTTGTAATTTGTGAAATCCATCCAAACTAGTGGAAACGTTATTTCTCTTTTGAGTTACACACCCCAAGCTTATTCTTTTAAAATAAGCCCATCAGCTTATGGCGAAAAAATCGATGACCATAGAATAAATCTGTTGTTTCAAAAGGATGAAATCGTGAACAGTTATGAGATAATTTTAAAAAGGGTACCTTTTACAGGTTGCAAACTGCCCACTTTGGACAGCCATTTTACTCGCTTTATTTCATCGATCTGAACCATTTTACTCATTTGATTTCTCCCTTCTTATTGTTTTTTCCCCTTTTTGTGGATGTTAACACCTTTTTCAAGATTTTCTTATGGTTACTAATAAGTGTAATTTGTACACTTATCTATTCTGTTAAATTAGAATTTTTTTTTTTTTTTTTTTTTTTTATTAATTTTGTGTTAATCTTATTTGTTAGGTAAAATTCAATGCTCAACGGTGAAATTAAGAAGAAATCAAAAGTTCAAGCACCAAATTATAAATATCCAATAATTGATTCGGACAACAAAACAATTATTGAAGATCATACTTGTTCAATTAGATGAAAACGGAAGATAAAAGGTAGAAATTGCATGAGGAAAAAACCCAACATGGCATCGAGAAGTTTAGAGACCAATTCGTAATTGACAAATTGGACCAATTTGTACACCCACAAAAGAAGAGGTTTGCTAGCCATTGTACAAGCAAGGGCTCAATATGATGAACCTGAAGCCAAAAATATAAAGGGTTGCATGCGCAAGGTGATCACCCAAGCACATGCATGTATTGTTTTGGAGGCAAACAGGCCAGTTTCCCTTTTTGTGCCCACCTCCTTATGTTATGAATTTCTAGCCTCTATGTAACCTACCTGAGGCTGCCAAGGGTGGGATCTATCACATTACAACACAGAGAAGAGGCCTAGCAAGAGATTCGAAGGCAATTAACATAAAAATAAAAATAATTGAAGATTCAAGACTCAAGTTCAATGTTCAAGAACAATAAATTGATTTATCGAGATTTTTTTTATTATTCTTATTTCCAGTTGATTTCTTTTCATATATATATATATATATATATATATATATATATTGGAATTTACATACAAATATGCTAGGTTAAATTCTTGCTTGTATTGGATGAAGGTAAACCATTTGTTTATTTATTTTCAATTCAAAGACAAATATTTTAGTTAATTATTGTGTTTCTCGATTAATCTCACATGCTCGTTGCATTATTTAAATGTTTGCACCATATTTAGATGATTAGTTGCTTGTTGTAGTGCATGCTGAAAGGCTTATAATAAACTTAGAACACTACATGATTAATACAAGGATAATAGATAATTAGGAATAAAATGTACGGCGTGCTAATCTTATTGATAATCATGTAATTGAATGCATTGCTTTGCATATAAATCCAAACTTGGAATAAGATCGAGTCTTGTTTAGAATAGTTAACTTATCTTGAAACAAAAAAGTTAAAATAATAGGATTATCGATTGTCGTGAATGCACAAATAATACTAAATTACATAGTTGAGAAAAGGAAATGAATAATGATAGGTGGTTTCTAAATCAAATACAATCATCTCACATATTTTTACAAACCAAAGTTTTTACATACCTCATAGAATAATTCAGAAAAATTATAACAAATTTCTTTTGTGTTACAATAATTAAAATAGATAACTAGTACACTTGAATTAGAATTTATTTCTCGTAAAACAATAACTCAACTCATCACGTATTACTTATCAACGACCCCGCTTGCCGATTTCGCTCGATCAGTTACCATTTTCATGGCAGGTATCTTCAACCCGAAAATTTTCTTTTGCCTAAGCAATTTTCAAATGCTTCCAGTGACATTTTCTTCTTTTTGGGGAATGTTTGGTCAGTCTTTTCTCATGAGATTTCCTCGTGGTTAATCATAACAATTTTCCACAAACAAAGGTAATTTATAAACCTCAAAATCTAACGAACAAGCAGCCTACAGACTTTTGATCACCTTCCCTGCACGTAGGCAGCACCTACACGCTAGAACACACAACTAGAAGGCAATGTTCGTAGGTCGAGAAAAAAGTTCGACGATCGTTTCCATTTTGACGATCAAATCAACGGTTAGGATGATAGAGAATGAGGGCAAAAGACGAGAGATGGGGATTTAACTAGGATTAGAATAATCTTACCTTGTGTTTGAAATGACTCGCCTGAGTAAAAGGATGAAAATTGGCATTACTTTTAACAAAAAATTTAACAAGAAGTTATACTGGCAGTTAGAAATTTGGTGAATATAATAATATATTTTTAATAGATAAAAAAATTTAAAAGAATAGAAATTAACAATTGCAAGAAAAAGAAAAATGGGATAATAGAATAGTAAATTGAAGCATGGGTAAACAATAACCTTAAAATAGATTCACTCCCATTCCATAGGTGCTTGGGGTTAATTGAGTGTCCATTTCTTATAATACAAAGGTGCAACCATAAGGAACTGAGCACTAAACTTTTTCACTAACAAACTAGATTTTATCTTATCCCTCATAGATTATGTCTGATAGCACGAGGACCAGTTAATTCAATAAGAAATGGGATTAGCACTCGATTTCGTTGATACCATTCAATTGAATCGTATTTTGATTTGATCTATTCATTTTTATGTTTCTAATGCATTAATAAATCTATATTTTTTAGATTTTTATAAATTCGTGAGGGATAAGATGAACAGAGACTCTTCCAAAATGGACAGTACGTATGATATAACGATTTTGACACATAGGCTCGGTCGTTACATAATTGACCGACAATTATAGGTGTTTAAAATCATTAACACAATAATTAATTGACTTTTCAATTTCTCACCTCTCTTTGTATAAATACTCACACAGTGATTGGTAAAGGAAATGTGATTTTGAATACAAGATCACTCTCTCAATCTTGGTAATATTTTTCAAATTAGCATCCATTATTTCGTCCATTATCTCTTTTACACATATGTCTTCAACTGTTTGACTTAAGTATCGAAGTGGTCACGACTTTCGCATGTCCACTAAAGCTACAATCACATGCAGTTTAACATGATATCCAAGCGTACAGGTAACATACACGTGGATAGGAGTAGAGCTAGATCCGTTCACAACGCGATTCCATCGAATTTCGAGGTCAACCAATATGGTACAAAATGCAATGACCAAACTTCTCTTGCCAACCTCCATATTGGCCTTAATTGTTCCACACATAGCAAATCAATGTACTTAATGCAAATGACAACAAATTAATCATTATTTTCTATAAATTTATAAGTTGTCTGTAAATTATTTTCATCATTCAATTCACTTCGTCACTACCATGTCCAAGGTTTAACAAAACGAACAACAAATATCAGATGATCCCATTGAATAAAATCTTCGATCATGCCTTCGCATTTACGTGAGATTGACCACAAATGAGCATTAGTTATTAATACGAGTTGAATGTACTGGTATTTCTCATTTACTGGCCATCTTTATCTCGACAACGTTTTTATGCAACTTCAAACTGTTTATTTCTATTATGGATACAAGATTTTGCAATGTACAAGTACGCAGCGAAAGCAGCTACATTAAGCCCAACCAATAGCCAATAAGAAAACAATGTCGACTAGCGCCACAGGTAGCTATCTCCACCACAGAATGCAACATCAAAGACAGTTTCTTCTATTGTAGATATAAGATTTTGCAATGTACACATACGCAGAGAATGCAGTAGCACTGAGCGCAGCCAGTAGCCAATAGAAGTAGTCGAAATGAGCCCGGTTAAGGTTGTCTGAAAACCAATTGTCTCGCCCTGGCCCACTGGTGGCTTTCTCCACCACAGAGATTAGAAAACTGCTCAAGAAGTTTCCTATGCCAAATATACTCAAGTATAGAGCAAGACCGATACTTTTCAGCTCATTTGGAACCTGGTCATAGAAGAACTCTTGGAGTCCGACCATGGTAAATGCATCTGCAACTCCGAAAAGCAAATACTGAGGTAGCAGCAACCACACACTCATAGGCACTGTTGCTTTCGCCATGTCCACCAATCCATATTCAGCAGCTGTTTTTAGACGTTCCCTCTCGACCAAAGCTGCAATTATCATGGAAAGAAAAGATAGAAGTATTCCAGTTCCAATTCGTTGAAGCATTGTAATGCCCGAGGGTTTCCCAGTTATAGCTCTTGCAATAGGAACCAAAATTCGGTCATATATAGGAATAAAGACAACAATAGCGATGCTCGTAAAAGATTGCAGTGAAGCAGCTGGTATTTGTAAGGTAGATGTGATAGAACGATCCATCGTAGCTCCTTGTTTGGTGAATAAAGTCGATGATTGTGAAGATACTATGGCATATCCCAAACATGCAATCCATATTGGAAAAAGCCTAAGAACTGCCTTTGCCTCTTCAATCTCAGTGATACTACAAACTTTCCCATCTTCTTTCGAACCATCAGGTGCAAGCAATGCTTTATCAAGAAACCTGTTAGAAACCAAAAATAATATAACGAAACAAATGAGATTGATCCCATTATTTCAATCATATAAAGCAAAGACTTATAGTAAAACAATATCAATGCATTTTATTATAATGAAGTTACTATAGAGCAGTGTTTTTCCCCAAAGTGATTGTTTTAAGTATCTAGGTCTGATTATTAATAAGGAAAAAGCAAGAATTCAAGAGGACATAATTCATTAAATTCGAGTTGTTTGAGAGAAATGGAGAAATGACATTGTATGATAGGAAGGTGTTATAGATCTGCTATGCTATATGGTTAAGTTATAGATTCGTTAATGGACAAAATGCTTGTAAGATGACATGGTGGATAAGATAAATTTCACTAAGTTGTATAAGGTGAGAAAGTAAAAATATGTGTCAACAAGTAACATTGGTGTCGGATGAGCGTAAATTAATGAAAGGACAACTTGGATAATTCAAACATGATTTGCGTAGACTTATTACCGATTTCAAACCCTACTAACAAGAAGCTTAATAGGATTAATAAAAGAAACCTAATTGTACCAAAGAGAGGTGAAGAGGCAAAGTTTATCTTCCTAATATCAAAACACACAAAGGGGCAGTTGACTTACTTGAACTGTTGAGATCCTTGATATGGCAGTATTCCCTGTGCTTCCTCTTCCTTAGATATTGCTCCTGGGGTAGTCCGCCAATTTCTAGCTGCATTCAGGAATACCCGACCAATTCTCACAAATGGGTTTCTTTCATTGCTCTGTATTCGATATCGGTAAGTCATAGTTCCAAGCAAAAATATCATTAGCGCAAGGCACATGACAATGCAGGGGATTCCAAATCCAAGAGCCCAACTTAGGTTGTCTTGGATGTAGTTCAATACAAACAGAGCAACTACAATACCCAAATTCATGGAAAAATACCACCAATTGAAGAATGAGCTTTTGTCATTACATTCTTTTGGGTCTAGCTCATCAAACTGGTCAGCTCCAAAAGCCTGGAGACAAGGTTTATGTCCTCCTTGTGCTAGTGCAAATAAATACAAAGAGAAGAAGAAGAAAATAATTTGAAACTGTGGCGGGGAGCATGCAGCCATGTTATTTGCTGCAAAATGGCAGTCGGAAGATTTGATTGAATATAGAACAGCAGATAGGGATAAGAAGCCAAGTGCCTGAGATCCATAATAATAACAGAGCACGATTAGAATTTCCCACAAGAAAAATATTTTCACAAATGTTATTTAACTGAAAAAAAGAATGACTTTGTCAATTATCAAATTCTCTAGTGAAGGGAAGACAAGTTCATAGTTTTGAGAGGAAAGCATTCTGAATCTATCAAGATAAAAGTGTTAGATGGCTCAATTTAGGAAACACAATTCTGCTTTTCTTTCCTACTTCCAAAATTTCGATGTTTGAAGTGTCATATTCGTCTTATCTACCAATAATCCCTTCAATTGCTTCACATTAGTAAACACCCAAAGTTTGTAGAGCCACAAGTGAATCATGAAGTTTTAAGTCCTTGGCTCATTTGTTGCATGGAAAGCTTTTAAACTACAAATGAATTTACCAGAAAATATTTGTGAGAAAGAAAATCGTCATTTTCTCAAGCCGGTTTCATGATTCTTCAAAACCTTAAAGAATTATTCACCCATAAATATTTTGAAAAAGCACTGGACTTCCACATTTTTCTTATTGAGAAACTCAGTTTAAGGTATCTAATGATAAACTAGCTGATTATATTAGATTGGCAGCTAGCATCTTATATTACAGGGGTAGTTACTAGTACAAAGAGAATGCATCATAAATCTTTGGAAAGTATACATAAAATAAATAAAGATGTGCGTCAAAGAACCCTCTGACTATAGTCACTCCACAAAAACAGGAAATTTTATCTATTTTGCTTTTCTAAGCTTAAGAAGTTCACTTATAAAAAAATAAACAAGTTTTAAAACAAATAACTCTTAAAACTAACTTTTTCCAATTTACAAGTAAGAAAAAAGTCACTTGTCCAAACATGTCTCAAAACAAAAAAGTAACCCTTCTAAATCATAGAAAGCATGCCCTTACTGGGAGTGAGTGAAAGATATTTATTTTCTCATTCCCATCTCCATTTATACACTCGGGATACCACTTCATCCTTTTTGTTTATCATGACCACTATCACAAAACACAAGTTTATTTTTTCCCCAGTGTGAAAGCAACTCGCAATGAGTCTGAAGACACAGAAAACTCCAGCAACAGACCAAGAGTCACAAGCTCAGCCAAGTAAAAGTAATTAAATCATAGCTTAACAGGCAAAATACTGCTATTTGGCTCCAAAAAAAATCCCAATTTGATGGATGAAAGTCTACGAGAACATCTGACTTGAAATGGAAAAAGTAATTCCTCTGGCAGCCCTACTGAACAGCAGACTGTAGTGGCAAATAGTCATATCAAAGAACAGGTGAAGGAAGTTCCATCGGAGTATTAATGATGTATTATAAGAAGAAACAACATCAACTTTTTAAAACCATCCTTATTTTGCATTTAGTAAAAGATTTGTTTCCCCCAGCTTGGGATATTTATTTATACATGTACGAATGCACCCAAGACTTGTATTGTAAACCTTCACAGCCAAATTTCAATATTTGTTCTCAATCTGAAAAAATTTCGACTGTATGCAGTGGACACCTGGAGAATGCATATTTATGCTTAGATCTATTGAAAAGATCAGAATTATGAATCCCGCTCCTAAATATTTTGTAGTGTGGTAATTTATTCAAATTAAATGCCTTATAGAGTTTATCATTCAAATCCATTTGGAAATAGCTTTCATTCAGGCTCGGCCAGTTCAAGCCATGTGTGATAAATGAATGAGTTAACACGTGTTATATATTTTTTACCCAAGATTCTTTAGTGTATAAGAATCCCTTTGTTTTACGGTGACTTCTTGAGAATTAAATTCCTAAAACTATTGACGAATAAGAATTTGAATATATTTTTAGAAAAGATTAATTGAAAACCTAAAGTAACATGAGTAAAATTTATCAGAAATGCTTCCTCGCATATCTGAGTGGTGCAAGAGCCCAATGAATCAAACCCATGCTAATATTCTACAAATGTTTGAGAATTCATAAATTTCCACCCTACTTCTTGTCAGATGAAGAATCTTCATTTACAATTTGTTACAACCAGATTGTCGAGAGCTCACCATTGATACTGGCTTATAAGTGGATGTTGCTTAAATGGTTATAAATCCACAAGCCAAGTTTTAACTTAGCGATATGGGACGTAATTAGAGCTGTTATATTCTACCCCTTCTTTCTAGACCTAACATATTCCAAGCTATTTGACTTAACTAAACTATACCAGAATCAGCCCTCTCGAGGTTGTCAAGTATGAGTCACTCCCAGGTGCCAGCAAAGTTTTAAGGTAGGTATTATTAATGCAATTAGAGGCTCTTCACATAATGTTGTAGTTTGACCCAAATTTTAGTGTATATTGGAGTTTTGGTTGAAATGATCTTGAAGAAATCAAAATTATGGACCGGAAAGAAAAGTCGTCGCATTTTCACTAGCTTACGACTAGATGGATGCTCAAGCAACTATTGCATATTTTCTCCAGAGACTTGGCGAGCTCGCCTGAAGCTCGAGCAACGGAGCTGTTGCCTTCCTACCGCTCGCCTGTCGCTAAACCGATAGGGTTATTCGACTCAGGCCCGTTTCGCGTTTTGATGCGTTTTTGGACTCCTATTCATCTATAACTTGATTTTTAGGATTTATATATATAAATCACGCCTTGTATTGTTTCTACAATATTTATACAACATCTTGAGAGTTTTAGATTGTAATTGAAAGTATTGAGATTTTGTTGTAAACACAATTACTATTAATTATAGTGAATTTCTCCTCCTCTACTTGTGGTTTTTTCTATCTCGAGTTTTCACATAATCTTGGTGTTCGTATTTTGTTCTTGTTTATTTCATTATTATTATTATTATCTTGAGTTCAATTTATAACAAGTGGTATAAGAGCAAAGTTGATTATTTTGCATAGCAACGATGAAACATGATATTCCGTTATTGGATCAAAATACCAGATTTACTCTATGGCAAGTGAAGATGCGAGCACTTCTCGCGCGGATGGATTTGGAAGAAGCCTTGCTTGACTTTGATAAGATGCCTTCAACTTGGACGCAGGAAGAAAAGTAGCGTAGGGATCAGAAAGTACAATCTCAAATTCATCTACATCTATTAAATCAAATTCTTCAAGATGTTCTAAAGGAGAAAAGTGTCTCCGTATTGTAATTGAAGTTGAGAAACTTTGTTTGAAAAAAAGCTTCACCAAGTTACACTTGAAACATCGTTATATTCTCACAGGATGTCTGATGGTGCGTCATTGGATGATCATGTGACTTGTTCCAAGAAATCGTGGTCGATTTGGAGCTTAAGTTTAGAAAGTGTATCTTTCTTAGATATAAATCAGGTTTGAAGGGGTATAAATTGTGGTGTCCTGAGATAAGAAATGTGATGGTTAGTAGAGATATAGTATTTGATGAACTTGCTATGATTCAGGTTCACCTCGTGGGGATTATGATAAAACTGAGGAATAAAATCATTCAACTTAGGTGGAGTTGAAAATTGGTCCTGAGAAACAATCATAGGTCTAAAAACAGTTTACTACAGATCAATCTAGTCCAAAGTTGACAAACGGTAATACTTTGCATACATCACCAGCAATACTATAGTATTCAATTGCTAAAGAAAGATCTTGCAGACAGATTAGACCTCTACAGAAATATGGAGAAGCAAATTTGGTAGCTTATGCATTGAGTGTGGCTGAAAATATTGATTTCATTAAAGAGCCTACTACATATTCAGATGCAGTCAGTTACAGTAATTTTAGCAGATGGTTGATTCCTATGCAAGAGAAGATGGAATCATTGAATAAAAAAATAATTGGGACTTGGTGAAATTACCTAAGAAAAAAGGGTTGTTCGCTGCAAGTGGGTGCTCAAAAGGAATGAAAAGAAATCAAGGATTGAAGATGCTAGATATAAGGTCATATTGGTATCAAAGGGCTACAGTCAGATTTCAGGTGTTGACTTCACAGATGTGTTCTCACCAATTTTAAAGGATAGTTCAATTCGGGATTTATTTGGGATAGTGGCAAAGAATGATTTGGAGTTTAAGCAGATGGATGTCAAGAAAATATTCTTGCATGAAGAATTTGAGGAAAACATTTACATACAACAATCAGAGGGTTTCATTGTTTTCGGAAAGGAAGGCTATGTGTGCTTGTTGAAGAAGTCCTTGTATGACTGAAGCAGTCACCGTGGCAGTGGTATAAAAGGTTCGATTCATTCATAACTACTCATGGTATCATTAGAAATAATTATGATAATTGTGTATACTTCAAAAATGAAGATAATGAATCGATCACATATTTGTTATTATATGTTGATGATATGCTCATAACAATCAAGGATAAAGCAGAGGTCACGAATGTGAAATTTCAACTTATTAAGGAGTTTGAGACAAAAGATTTAGGTGCAGAGAAAAAAATTCTTGGTATGAAAATTTTGAGTCATAAGGGGTACATTGAGAAAGTGTTTCAAAGGTTCAATATGTTGAATGCTAAGGCTATCAATACTCCATTGGCTACCCACTTCAAATTATCATTTGGATTGTGTCCTCAATCAGATGAAGACATTGATTATATGCCTTGGGTTGCTTATTCCAGTGCAATTAGTTCACTTATGTATGTACAAGACCAGATTTGACATATGTAGTTAGTGCAGTTAGTATGTACATGGCAAATCCTAGCAAGGAAGATTGAATCTACTAATGTTTGCATACATTTTGGTAGAAATACATATGGAGTCATTGGGTATATAGATTTAGATTATGCAAGGGATCTTAATAAAAATAGATCATTTACATGGTATGTGTTTACCCTTGGAAGCTGTACAATATATAGAGATCACTTACATAGTATGTGTTTACCCTTAGTTGGAAAGCTACTTTGTAAAATATAGTAGCTTTATCTACAAAAAAGACAGAGTACATGACCATTACAGAGACATGTAAGGAGGCTATGGATTGAAGGGATTGATTGGTGAAATCAGTGAAGATGTGCAAATTTCTATAGTATATTGTGATGGTCAGAGTACTATTCTTTAACTAAGGATCGGATGTTTTATGGGAGGACTAAGCACATTGATATGGGGTATCATTTTGTGTGTGATGTGGTTACTCATGGTGATATTGTAGTGAACAAGGTTGATACCAAGGATAATTCTATTAATATGATGATAAAACAACTTTTCATTACTAAGTTTAAGCATTACTTGAAGTTAGTTGGTGTTTCTCACTGATTTAGCCCATTCGGGTTTGTTTGGAAGAGGAGTGGCATTTACTTTGGAGATGTGTTTGAAATTCCTTGTATTAAAATTTGGTTCAAAGTGGAGATTTCTTGTAGTTTGACTCAAATTTTATTAGGTATTGGAGTTTTGGTTGAAGTAATCCTGAAGAGATCAAAATTATGGACAAGGAAGAAAAGACGTCGCATTTTCGATAGCCTACCGCTAGCTAAACGCTCGAACGACTCTTACATATTTTCTCCAGAAACTTGTCACTCGAGTGTCTCTCATCTGGCACTCGATTGTCTCTCATCTGGCACTCGAGCGACGGGATTACCTCGTCCAGGCCCTTTTCACTTTTTTAGACTCATATTCATTTACAACTTGATTTTTAAGGTTTATATATATATGTCACGGCTTGTATTGTTCTCATAACATTTATACATCTTGAGAACTTTAGATCTTAATTGAAAGTATTGAAATTTTGTTATAAATACAATTATTATTGATTATAGTGAATTGCTTCTTGTGATTTTTTCTTATCTTTGGGTTTCCACAAAACCCTTGATTTTCTTATTTTGTTCTTGTTTATTTCATTATTGTCATTATCTTGTACTCAAATCATAACACAAAACTTTAAAGCTCAAAACATAAACTACATATTAGTGAATGATTCGTGTACTGACCAGGATATAGAGCCCAGAGGCAATGACAATGGTCCGGTATCGACCAAGAAACGAATCAGCCACAAAAGCACCCAAAAGTGGCAAAATCATCGAAGTGCCGGACCACGCATTCACATTCTCCGCTGCAGTTGCGGTGGATTGTCCCAATGGACCCGTCAAATAGCTTATCAAATTCGAACTTATTCCATAGTATGCAAATCTCTCAGCCACTTCAACACCTAACGAATCCAAAACATAAATAAAATACGACCAAAAGAACTCTTATATTCTGTAACATTTTGAATGGTAAACTGGGTAAAATTTAGTGTACCTATGATGAAGAAAGCGGACTTCCAACCACCGGACATGGATCGCGCAACAGGGAAGCCTTTGAAGTCGACGGACCCATAAGCGACGTCGTTCAACAGTGGAGTTTCGGCATCCAAAAGGAGGGTTCCGGCGGCGGGCATCGCCATATCTCTAGAGCTCAACAAACAATAGATTGTAATCAGGGAAACTTGACATTTATTCTGATTAATTTCAAAGCGGAACAAGTCCAATTGAATTGATGTGACTGTACGTCTACTCCAATCCTCCTCTCGCACGGAACCGGCAATTTAAACGGTTATACATATGGAGGTCAATATTGCAATCGGAAAAAACAGGGCATTGTTTTCTGATTACATTCAAAACAAGTCTGACATAACGTTTGAAAGAAATTTTATTCTTTAAATATTGATTTTGATTCAGATAAAACACGTGATGTGATTGTGTTCGTCTACTTCAAGACAGATATTTTAAAGATTGAGTTGTGCTGGGCACAGCACGGTGCAGAGCCTGACAATAGGAGGTGAGGTTCGTGATTGGTGCTGTGCACGTGCTGTACAAACAGCATTTCCTTAAAGATTTGCATGAAAGTCCCATCAATGGAGTATTTTATAGCTAAACATATATAAATACTGATTCGGTGGAAAGCCCAGTCGGGGAAAATTAATTTTTTGAACTTTTTAGGGAAAATTACAACTTTGATGCCCAACCTTTTCAAAATATAGCAACAAGGTCCCCAAGCTCCGATTTTTGTCTCTACTTGACAGAAACCGTTTAATGGAACGTGAAACTCTCATGTGTTGGGCAAATGATGACAATTTTGAAGGATATAACTTCCCACTAGATATTACAATCACAATTTTTCATGTCTCTAAATCAATACCATAACATACTGGAAAACATCATGTATCTAAAAAAGAAGCATATTTATTTGTTTGCTCGTTATCTGTTACTAATTTGACTACTTTCAAAACTCTACAAGTTTAATTGATTTATGGCACATTTGGCTGACACTTCCTAAATAGTTTATATACTCTTCAAAGTCAAAAATTTATTGCTAAAATTTGTTATGTAATTAGGCACGAGATAATTGTAATCCTTGAGCAAAGAAAGAAAACAAAAATACATTCCTAGTTCAAAATATAACGTGATCAGCATCAAAGAAACATTCAAAAATCATCGAAGAAACCAAGTGTTAACTTCATTTCACATTCTTTGAATGTGTGTGAATAGCTATTTACAATCTCGTTGATTCGTTAAATAAATTTCCATGCCTCTATCCCCTTCAATCTTGAACGATGCAGGTGATACAGTACAAGAGATAGCGCCGGCTTTATTTGATTTAATTAGAGTCTAAATGTGTTTTATTTAATTGAGATGAAATTTATAATAGGAGTTTAGGGACCAAGAGAGTTATTTTTAGAATTTGAAGAAATTAAAAAATATATATACATAGAATATTCTCCACCTTCATCAAAATTATTGGTATTTGTTGAAGAATCCAAGTGACGTTGACACATTAAAATTTTCAACATCCAAGACTTTTGTGGTATAAAGTATCAATACTATTCATCTAGCTGAGAACGGTATGAAATGACACCTAGATATATAGTTCCAATAAAATATCTATCTCATACTCCAACTAGCTGATCCTAAAAGTTTTACTTTTTGCCAAGGCCCTTAATCTACAAGAGTCCCCTTGTTGGACACTAATTTTAACAATACGTCTTTGTTTGATCCCACTTATTTTTTGGGATTAATAGATTTTGAGATAGTAATTTTTTGAAAAATGTGTGATTAAAAAATATGAACATTTGAAGAATTATGAAGAATTAAAATTGAAGGACCTTTCATGCAATATTTGAAGACAAAAAAATAACCAAAATGGATAAATGGATGTTCAGTGATCTTTGCGATCGCAACTATGAAAATTTCAATAGCAGTTCCAACTCGGTTACATTGTGTGTTCACACCCAGCACCACGGTGCAATCGCAAGGCAGTTCCCGAAGTTAAGTTCAGCAACTCAGTAGTCCTATTACGACTAAAATTTCGAATCCTATGATTTTTAGATACGAATTAAGACCTAAGTCTTGACTCTATAAATACAATCTTAATCCAAAAATTGATTACGCGTGTAAGGATTAATTATACACAAAATGTACAAGTCAGAGGAGGCTTGAAGGATTTCTAATCTATAGTTCCTTACATAGAAGAGAGCCAAAGAGAAAGATTTCGATCCATAAACTCATACACACATTCAAAGCTTTGTAGAAGCTTATTACAAGACACATTCAAACCTATTTTAATATATCTATTTCTTATACTAAAAACGAAGAAGAATCAAATGAGAAAAAATAAGAAGCGATCGAAAGGATTCATTATTCAAGATTATTTTTTGTCTTCCTTTCAATTATTCAATTTCAAAGGATGTTGTATCAATAATTTTCTGTTCTTGTAATTAATTTTATATGTGGCCAATTGTATAGATGTTAGAATACCATTAAACCTTACATTTGAAGTTTTGATATTTAATCCCGAATTTTGACATTAAAACATGTGTTTGGTTTTGAATAATTATTAGTACTTAATATATTTTATTTAATTAGCTACTAATTGAATTGTCTTGAAGATATATTTTATTTCTTTTATTTTTGCTAGATATTAGAAAAATAAATTTTATTTATTTTTATTTTTTTGTAAAAATGTTATGGGTAGATCTAAATCTGAACCCGACCCGCCTATTCTAATTTGAGTTTGGTTCTAATAATTACGTAAACTTGAATATTTCATTTATAAAATACTTGAAATATAATGAGTGGTTCTGAATATTAAAATATCCGCATCAATCCACCCGTTCCCCAAGACAATGTCATACAACCTGGAGTTACCAACCTAACTTCACAACAAACAAAGAGTGTGTCAACTCTCAACAAAGAGCAGCATGTTCTTTCATTCGAGGCCATGTTTCAATAAGTAAAAATACTTTATTCTTACACGTGGAAAACTAAGTTCATCAAAGACGCACAACCTCAATAGTAAATGTTAGAAGGAAACTCATCTCTATACTCTGTTTGCAATGTTTCATTTGTTTTTTTTTTTTTTTTTTTTTTTTTTTGTCCAAAAAACATCTTGAGATATATACACAAACCAACAAATATTTACATATCTAATACAACTTGTTGAGATACATACACAAGCTATATAGCTCTTCTACTAGCATATTTGTGCAGGTAGTGTTCCTATGCAACTTCCATGTTTGTTTCGTCGATTATAGATATAAGATTTTGCAAAGTACAAGTAGGCAGCGAACACAGAAGAACTAAGCCCGGCCAGTAGCCAATAGAAGTAGTCGAGATGAGCCCGGTTAAGGTCGTCTGAAAACCAACCATCTCGACCCAGGCCACGGTGGCTTTCTCCACCACAGAGATAAGAAAGATGCTCAAAGAATTATTTTAATGGCTTTCTCCACGCAGTCCGACTATCGTTTGCACTTCGACGATCAAATCAACGGTCAGACGATAGAGAATGAGTGCAAAAGACAGGAGATGGGGATTTCTCAGGATTAGAAAAAATTTACCTTACGTTTCAAATGGCTCGACTATGTAAAAGGATGAAAATTGGTGAAGATGGACTCTTAAACCGGGCTGAAACACAAGGTTATGTTGTTTAATTAATCCAATTGACATAATTAATTGCTGAGTCGATCAATGTGGGAACACTTTCATCATGCGATCTTTATATTTTTACCCAAAAATATCAATTGTCAATTGTACTTTAATTTTATTTAATCGAATAAATACACTTAGTTTGATTTTTATTGAAAATCTATGCATTAATCTTATTTCAGTTGATGTCTACACTTTAATTCAAATTCTGTTAAGGTAATTCTGGTCAACTCAACTAAAAAAGTCGATGATGAATAGTTAATCAATGACATCATCAGCACGTAACAATTAGTTGCCGACATAGAATAAGAGCAACTTCAGTTAAATAAATTAATTTTCGTACATTCAGTGATGGAATTGGACGAAAATAATCAATTAAAATTAAAGTATAGTACTTGATTGAATAGAATTAAATTACAGGTATCCAATTAACACTTTAATAGATGAAATCATAATTACCAGAATTAAAATTTATATATTGATGCTTATTGTTACGTAGCATTACTTTTAACAAAAAAATTTAATAGCAAATTATACTGGCTGTTAGAAATTTGGTGAATATAATAATATATTTAATAGGTAAAAAAAATTTAACAGAATAGAAAATTATCAACTGCAAGAAAAAGAAAAATGGGATAATAGAATAGTAAATTGAGGCATGGCTAAACAATAATCTTAAAATATATTATCTCCCATCGCATAGGTGTTTGAAGTTAATTGTGTATCCATTTATGATAATACAAAGGTGGAACCACAAAGAACTGAGCACTAAACTTTTGCACCAGCAAGTTGGATTTTATCTTATCCTTCATAGATTTGGTTTGATGGCACGAGGATCAGTTAATTCAATAAGAAGATTTCGTTGGTACCATTCAATCGAATCGTATTTTGATCTGGTCTATTCATTTTTATGTTTCTAATCCATTAGAAAATCTGTATTTTTTTATATTTCTAAAAAAATTCTGAGGGATAAAATGGACAGAGACTCTTCTAAAACGGACAGTACGTATGATATAACGATTTTGAAACATAGACTCGATTGTTACATAATCGACCAATAACTATAGGTGTTTAAAATAATTAACACCATAATTAATTGACTTTTTATTTGCCCATTAACATAAGATATTATTCTAGTCATAACGTGTGGACTTGTTACATAATCTAGAATGGCAGAGAGAAATAAATAGAAAATATAATGGCAAAATGTGGCTCTGCTAACAACCAAATTTTGTGTCTACAACTGATGCTCCCACATGCGTTTAATGGTCCAATGTGCCAATCCGGTCCATAATTTGCACCCCTTGCACGCACGTACAAGAGAGCATCTGTACTACACACAATTAAACCTTAAAAACAGGTATAAATAAGTAATTTACCTTATTATTTTTTCAATGTGGGACAAACTTCTATTGCTTTCCCTTCAACACCCAAACCACTTTCAGTGGACATATTTTGAGCTTCAATATCTCACCTCTCTCGGTATAAATACTCACACATAGTTATTGATAAATGCAAGGTTCTAAAATGCGTGATGTGTGGCAATACGTTTCGATCGAGCATCAAGTATTATGAGAATATGCGTGCTTATGCGAAGCATATACGTAATTATGCATTTTCCAATTTTTAGTATTTTAAACTAATAAATATATATAATGCATTCTTTGAATTTTTATACATATTCTTCACATTTTAAAAAAAAAAAAAAAAATTATAAATACTACAATTACTTCAAGTTTACATATATTTTTCAAATTTTCAACAAAAACATATTGCTCAAAATCGTAAATACTGCAATTACTTGGTAATCAATTCCTACAATTAAATTAAAAAAGAATATTGACTTAAAAAAATTCTAAATCTTGTTTAGCTCTTTATCGAATTCCAATTCAATCTCCTCTTCTTCATACAAATCATCTTAAGTGTCATCTGATACGAAATCATCTTCATCGGGCTCCCTTATTTCAATAGAGCAACTCCAGAAACTATTTTTATGTTAATGCACATATGAAAATTTATGCAAAAGCAAAACCCTAGAGATAGTTGTATATAATTGGTGGGCTTGGGTGACTTGGGCCAATTTGATGTTTATTAGGTTCAATTTAATTTTTTTAAGTTATAAAAAAGGTTGAATTTTGTTATGCTAATTCGAACATATTTTTAATTACAAATGCGTGGGCATTTTGGAGAATATGCTCGTATATGCGGTCAACGAAATGAGTTGGCCGCATTATCATACGCATACCCCATATGCGATGCGTTTCGAAAAAGCATCGAGAAAATGAGCGCATATACGAAGCATATGCGGGCATTTTAGAACATTGGATAAATGTAATGTGATTTAGAATACAAGATCACTCTCTCAATCTTGATAATATTCTTCAAATTAGCATCTATTATTTCGTCCATTGTCCCTTTCACATCTAAATATCTTCAACTGTTTGACTTGAGCATTGGAGTCCTTGCGTCTTCGCATATCCATTGGAGCTACAATCGCATGCACTTTAACATAATGTTCAAGCGTACAGGTAACATACACGTGGTTGGGAATCGAGCTGGATCCGTTTACAATGTGATTCCATCGAATTTCAAGCTCAACAAATATGGTACAAAATGCAATCAAAAAACTTCTATTGCTAACCTCCATAACGGCGTTGATTGTTCAACACATAGCAAATCAATGTAACAACAAATTAATCATCATTTTCTATAAATCTGAAAGTTGTCTGTAAATTCTTTTAATCATTCAATTCACTTCGTCACTACTATGTCCAAGGTTTAACAAAATGAACAACAAATATCAGATGATCCCATTGAATAAAATCTTCGATCATGCCTACACATTTAGGTGAGATTGACCACAAATGAGCATTAGTTATTAATACGAGTTGAATGTACTGGTATTTCTCATTTACTGGCCATCTTTATCTCGACAGCATTTTTATGCAACTTCAAATACTGTTTATTTCTATTATGGATACAAGATTTTGCAATGTACAAGTACGCAGCGAAAGCAGCTACATTAAGCCCAACCAGTAGCCAATAAGAAAACCACGTCGACTAGGGCCACAGGTAGCTATCTCCACCACAGAATGCAACATCAAAGACAGTTTCTTCTATTGTAGATATATGATTTTGCAATGTAGACATACGCAGAGAATGCAATAGCACTAAGCGCAGCCAGTAGCCAATAGAAGTAGTCGAAATGAGCCCGGTTAAGGTTGTCTGAAAACCAATTGTCTCGCCCTGGCCCACTGGTGGCTTTCTCCACCACAGAGATTAGAAAACTGCTCAAGAAGTTTCCTATTCCAAATATACTCAAGTATAGAGCAAGACCGATACTTTTCAGCTCATTTGGAACCTGGTCATAGAAGAACTCTTGGAGTCCGACCATGGTAAATGCATCTGCAACTCCGAAAAGCAAATACTGAGGTAGCAGCAACCACACACTCATAGGCACTGTTGCTTTCGGCATGTCCACCAATCCATATTCAGCAGCTGTTTTTAGACGTTCCCTCTCGACCAAAGCTGCAATTATCATGGCAAGAAAAGATAAAAGTATTCCAGTTCCAATTCGTTGAAGCATTGTAATGCCAGAGGGTTTTCCAGTTACAGCTCTTGCAATTGGAACCAAAATTCGGTCATAGATAGGAATAAAGACAACAATGGCAATGCTAATAAAAGATTGTAATGAAGCAGCTGGTATTTGTAAGCTAGACGTGATAGAACGATCCATTGTAGCTCCTTGTTTAGTGAATAAAGTCGATGATTGTGAAAATGCAATGGCATATCCCAAACTTGCAGTCCATATTGGAAAAAGCCTAAGAACTGCCTTTGCCTCTTCAATCTCAGTGATAGTACAAACTTTTCCATCTTCCTTCAAACCATCAGGTGCAAGCAACGCTTTATCAAGAAACCTATTAGCAACCAAAAATAATTTAACAAAACAAATGAAATTGATCCCATTATTTCAATCATATAAAGCACAGATTTATAGTAAAACAATATCAACGCATTTTATTATAAGCATTATTTTGTCCCCAAAGTGATTGTTTTATCTAGGCCGGATTATTAACAAGGAAGAAGCAGATATTGAAGAAGACATAATTCATTAAGTTCAGCTTGGTAAAGTGATAGGAGAAGTGACACTGTATGATAAGAACACGTGTTTATGCTATATGGTTAAGTTTTAGGTTCATTAAATGACAAAATGCTTGTAATATGACCAACGGAGATAAGATAGATTTCACTAAGTTGGATAAGGTAAGAAATGAAAATATGTGTCAACAAGTAACATTGGTGTCGGATGAGCGTAAATTAATGAAAGGACAACTTGGATAATTCAAACGTGTTTTGCATAGACTTACCGATTTCAAACCCTACTAACAAGAAGCTTAACAGGACTAACAAAAGAAAACTAAATGTACCAAAGAGAGATGAAGAGGCAAAGTTTATCTTCCAAATATCAAAACACACAAAGGGGCAGTTGACTTACTTGAACTGTTGAGATCCTTGATATGGCAGAATTCCCTGTGCTTCCTCTTCCTTAGATATTGCACCTGGGGTAGTCCGCCAATTTCTAGCTGCATTCAGGAATACCCGACCAATTCTAACAAATGGGTTTCTTTCATCGCTTTGTATGGGATATCGGTAAGTCATTGTTCCAAGCAAAAATATAATTAGCGCAAGGCACATGATAATGCAGGGAATTCCAAAGCCAAGAGCCCAACTTAGGTTGTCTTGGATGTAGTTCAATACAAACAGAGCAACTATAATACCCAAATTCATGGAAAAATACCACCAATTGAAGAATGAGCTTTTGTCATTACATTCTTTTGGGTCTAACTCATCAAACTGATCAGCCCCAAAAGCCTGGAGGCAAGGTTTATGTCCTCCTTGTGCTAGTGCAAATAAATACAAAGAGAAGAAGAAGAAAATAATTTGAAACTGTGGCGGGGAGCATGCAACGTTATTTGCAGCAAAATGGCAGTCGGAAGATTTGATTGAATATAGAACTGCGGATAGGGATAAGAAGCCAAGTGCCTGAGATCCATAATAGTAACAGAAAACAATTAGAATTTCCCAGAAGAAAAATATTTTCACAAATGAATTTACCAGAAAGTATTTGTGAGAGAGAAATTTGTCATTTCCTCAAGCCGATTTCACGATTCTTCAAAACCTTTAAGAATTATTCAGCCATATATATTTTTGAATAGGCACTGGACTTTCACATTTTTCTTATTGAGAAACTCAGTTTAAGGTATCTAACCATAAACTAGATGCTTATATTAGATTGGCAGCTTGCATCTTATGTTACAGGGGTAAGTTACAAGTACAAAGAGCATACATTATAAATCTTTGAAAAGTACAGATAAATAAATAAAGATGGGTCACAGAAATCCTCTTATTTTAGTCACTACACAAAAATATGAAATTTTATCTTCATATGTAATAATAAACCTCACTGCCATCTTTGAATCTACAGAACAGTGCTTCCTCGGGTCTGAACCCCAAAATAAAGTGTTTAAAACTTTTAGTCTCAAGTACACACAAAATTTAAAGAAGTGGATATCATCATTTAATCAAATTCTTTCTGAGAAACTGAACTGAAGACACATGAGACTGAGAGGATAAATATAAATAATTGAAGGAAGAAAGAAATGAAGATATCTTAGAAACACAATAACTCAGACTGAAGGCAGAACCTCATTTTAAATTTAAGAAGTACAGCATGTTTTGCTAAGCTTAAAAAGTTCGCTTATAAGTAAATAAACAAGTTTCAAAACAAATATTTATTTTTTATGTCAAATTTGGAAATAAGTTTCTTCTTGTGAGAGTAAGGAAATTCAACTTAAAAGTAAGAAAAAAGTAACTCACCAAACATGTTTCAAAACAAAAAAGTTACTCTTTTAAATCATAGAAAACATGCTCTTAGTGGGAGTGAGTGAAAGATATTTATTTTCTCATTCCCATCTCCATTTATACACTTGGGATCCCGCTTCATCTTTGTTGTTTATCATGAGCGCTATCACAAAACACGAGTTTATTTTTTCCCCAATGTGAAAGCATACTCATAACGAGTCTGAAGACACAGAAAACTCCAGCAACTAACAGACCAAGAATCACAAGCTCAACTAAGTAAAAAGTATTTAAATCATTGCTTAACGGGCACAATACTACCATTTGGCTCCAAAAAAACTGCCAAATTGATGGAAGAAAGTCAACGAGAACATCTAACTAGAAATAGAAAAAGTAATTCTTCTGGCTGCTCCATTCTGAACAGCAGACTGTAGTGATAAATAGCCAAATCAAAGAACAGATGAAGAAAGTTCAATTGGAGTATTAATGATGTATTATAACAAGAAACAACATCAAGCTTTTTAAACCATCCTTATTTGGATCTTAGATTGAATGAGCTAACACATGTTATATAAATTTTTTTACCCAAGATTCTTCAGTTTATTCCCTTTGTTTGACAGTGACTTCTTGAGAATTAAATTCCTAAAACTATTGACAACTAAGAATTTGAATATATTTTTATTAAAGATTAATTGAAAAACTACGGTAACACGAGTAAAGTTCATTAAAAATGTTTTCTTGCATATCTGAGTGGTGCAAGAGCCCAATGAATCAAACCCATGCTCATATTTTAATTCTACATATATTTGAGAATTCATAAATCTCCTCTTTACTTCTTGTCAGATGAACAATCTTCACGTACAATTTGTTACAACCAGATTGTCGAGAGCTCGCCATTGAAACTGGCTTAAATGGTTATAAATCCACAAGCCAAGTTTTAACTTAGCGATACAGTACGTAATTAGAGCTGTTATACTCTACCCATTCTTTCTAGACCTAACATCCATGGCAGCTATTTGACTTCACAAAACTATTCTGGAATCAGCCCTCTCGAGGTTGTCCAGTATGAATCACTCCCACGTGCCACCAAAGTTTCAAGTTAGGTACATTGAATGCAATTAGAGGCGTTAATCGTTATATAATTTTAAAGCTCAAAACAGAAACTACATATTGGAGAATGATTCGTGTACTGACCAGGATATAGAGCCCAGAGGCAATGACAATGGTCCGGTATCGACCAAGAAACGAATCCGCCACAAAAGCACCCAAAAGTGGCAAAATCATCGACGTGCCGGACCACGCATTCACATTCTCCGCCGCAGTTGCGGTGGATTGGCCCAACGGACCCGTCAAATAGCTTATCAAATTGGAACTTATTCCATAGTATGCAAATCTCTCAGCCACTTCAACGCCTAACAAATCCAAAACATAAATAAAATAGAACCAAAAGAACTCTTATTTTCTGTAACCTTTTGAATGGTAAAATTTAGTGTACCTATGATGAAGAAAGCGGACTTCCAACCACCGGACATGGATCGCGTAACAGGGCAGCCTTTGAAGTCGACAGACCCATAAACGACGTCGTTCAACGGTGGAGTTTCGGCATCCAAAAGGTGGGTTCCGGCGGCGGGCATTGCCATATCTCTGGAGCTCAACAAACAATAGATTGTAATCAGGGAAACTTGACATTTATTCTGATTAATTTCAAAGCTGAACAAAAGTCCAATGAATTGATGTGATTGCACGTCTACTCCAATCCTCCTCTCACACGCAAGCGGCAATTCTTTCAAACGGTTATATCTATGGAGGTCAACATTGCAATCGCAAAAAACAGGGCATTATTCTGATTACATTCAAAACACAAAACGTTTGAAAGAATTTTCTTTGTTTAATATTGATTTTGATTCAGATTAAAGACGTGATGTGATTGTGTTCGTCTACTCAAAGACAGATACTTTAAAGATTTATTGAGTTGCATGAAGGACCATCAATGGAATATTTTATAGCAATACATATATAAATATTAAATAGTGGGGTAGTTAGCCTTAGCTTTTAATATGATTATGTAAAATATCCACATCTTTTATTTTTTAACATTTTCATCTCTATTTTCATCTTTCGAAAAAGATCATTTTCATCCAATTTCTTCATAAAAATATAAAATAATAAATATATCTTTCTATTTAAATAAAAAAAAAAAATTACTGAACAAATTACAATTACACTACCAAACTTTTTAAAAGTTGCAAATGAATTCAAATAAATTATTAAATGGTAATTAGTACAAAACGTTTTTATCTCTCAATATTATTGTGCATAACGTTGTTATCTTTCATTTTTTAACATTTTCACATTATATTGTGAATCATCATTTTCATCTATTTTCTCAATTAAAAACTGTAAAATGATAGATACACCCTCTTATTTAAATAAATTGCAACTATAATCTCAACTTTTTCAAAAAATTACAAATAAATTTCAAATAAATAATTAAAAAGAGAAACTTATTTGGGAGTACAAATAATTTCAAATGAATAATCAAATTTCAAAATTTTTAATTTTTTTATTATTTATTTGTACTTTTTAAAAAAATTTGGGAGTATGTTGCAATTTGTTCTTTATTTTTATTTTTTTATTTAAATATGATGATATATTTGTCATTTTAGAGTTTTCAATTGAAAAATGGATGAAAATAATAATTTTCGTAATAAAATGTGAAAATATGGGTAAAAAATAAAAGATATAAACATTTTTCACAATATATTGAATGGTATGAACATTTTCTGTTAATCACCATTTTAATAATTTATTTGAACTCATTTGCAGTTTTTAAAAAAAAAAAAAAAAAAAAATTTGGAATATAATTACAATTTGTTCTTTAATTTTTTTTCTTTTTTGTTTTATTTAAATATGAGAGTATATTTATTATTTTATATTTTTTTAGAAATTGGATGTAAAAAATATTTTTTACAAAAATGTGAAAATATGAGTAAAAATGTCAAAAATTGAAATGTATTGACGTTTTCCTAAATAATATTGAAAAGTAAGGAGGTTGACTGATAATTACCCTGGATTACTGGTTCAATTGAAAGCCCAGTCAACAATGGCTCAGGGAAAAATAATTTTTAAAAAATTTTAGGGACAATTACAACTTTGATGCCCAACCTTTTCAAAATATAGCAACTAGGTCCCCAGCTACGATTTTTGTCTCTACTTGACAGAAACCGTTTAATGGGACGTGAAACCCTCACGTGTAGGGCAAATGAAGAAATTTTGAAGGATATAACTTCCCACTAGATATTACAATCGCAATTATTCATCTCTCTTAATCAATACCAAAATATATTAGAAAACATCGTGTATCTAAAAAATAAGTATATTTATTTTTCTACTCGCGATCTATTACTAATTTGATTGCTTTCAAAACTCAACAAGTTTAATTGATTCATGGCACGTTTGGCTGCCACTTCATAAATAGTTTGTATATTAGTCAAAGTCAAACATGTTTTGCTAAAATTTGTTATGTAATTAGGCACGAGATAATTGTGATCCTCAAGCAAAACAAAGAGAGAAAACAAACATACATTCCTAGGTTAAGATATAACGTGATCAGCATCAAAGAAACATTCAAAAACCATTGAAGATGGAGGCAAATGTAAACATTTTGAGTTAGAGTGACATAATCAAATCCTGTATGCATCGAATACTTTGTTTTGATTTTTGAATAATTTATATTTGACTCGAAAAAACGCATAATTAAGTTTAAAAACACATTCATTCATTAATAGTTTGTTCATCATTTTCATTCATTTGATTTCGAACAGCTCTTTTATTAATATTTTATTTTTCACAAGAAAATGATTATTTACATTTAAAGAATTTATATTATATTTGATACAAACAATCAATTCAAGTAACAAGAAGAAAAAACTTATAACCAATATATACTACTAATATAGTAATATTCAATCAAATAAATACAATTTGTTAAATATAAGTCAAATTATACATAATCATTTAAGACTCATTCTATATGCACAATATGAGAAAATGCAAATTTAGGTTCAAAATATGATTAGGAAGTGAAGTAAATGTTATAATTTATAGAAAAAACTATAAACAAATTTTTAAAAAATTAGAAAAGTTAAGGTTTTGATAAAATGCATGAGTGAGAGAGTCACGAGATTGTAAGGAAAAATGAAAAAAATTCAAATTTATTGTGATTTTTGTCCCTGGTTGATGGAAATTAAAATCAATTTTTTAGTAAATCTTGATAAAAATTGAAAATTTGTAAGTCTCATGAAATATGTTATTAAAATTAATTATTAATTTTGATTTATATTTTAATTCATATCAGAACTTTATTTTAAATATATAATAATAATAATAAGAGTCGTGACTCCCCGAAACACCTTTGTGTCCGTCCCTGATCGAAATTATCAAGTGTCAACTCCATTTTACATTATTTGAATGCCTATGAATAACCATTCACAACAGGGGCGAATCTAGAGTTCAAGTTCAGTTAGAGCGGATCGCGAACGTTGAACACTTATTGTCAACGGTCAACGTTCGTGATAGCGGTGTTGTTTATTAATATTTAGTTAAATAATATTCAAAAAATCGTACAGACTAGACTAGAACTAGGTACGAGCTTTCATTTCAGATGAAAAAATCGCTCTATAATCTGCAAAATATCTAATTTATTTTTGCAATATCTATTAACAAAAATGTCAATATTTAGTTTACAATTAAAGTTAATTAAAAAAGCATTATTATATTAACAAATTTGAAATTATTTATGTGCTTATATCAATTTTATGTATTTGTGTGATCCCACTTTTCCGCAATCAATTTTTGTGAATGAAAAGTGGAATCTTCCATTAATTACATAAGTTTTTGTTGAAAGACTCCATATGATACTAAGATCAATTTTTTTTTAAAAATAATAATAATAAATTTGTCATTAATTAACCAAACTCTTAAATCAATTGATTAAAGAAAAAATCAAGAAGAGAAACAAATTACAGGTTAAATTACATTAAACCCGATAATATTGAACATATATTATTTTGTTTCCCTCATTGTCACAAATCAATGATTGTCATGATGGTGGAGTTGGCAATATGTTTAAAGGAGGTGACATGTTCGAATCCCAATAATTGTCACTTGTTTTGGTAAAATTATTGAAATACAAAAAACTACAAAACATATGTTGTTGAAGTTTCGAACCCAAAACGTCCAGCTCCATGATGCAAGCTCCAACCAGTTAGGCTGACAAGGATGTTAGTAAATAAAATGAATTATCAGTTATATAATATAAATTATTTTTCTATTTTCAAAACAAAAAAAATCATTCTCGACGGATCTAGCACGAGCGACCGTGGGGGCTCGTCGTAAGCTGGATCCGCCCCTGATTCACAATCTCGTTGATTAGTTAAATAGATTTTCAAGCCTCTGTCCCCTTCAATCTTGAACCATGAAGGGGTTGCGGTACAAGAGATATAGCGCCGGCTTTATTTGATTAATTTAATTAGAGTCTAAATGTGTTTTATTTAATTAAGGTGAAATTTATAATAGGAGTTTAGGGACCAAGAGAGTAATTTTTAGAATTTGAAGAAATTAAAAAATATATATATATATATATATATATATACGTAGAATATTCTCCAATTTCATCAAAATTATTGGTATTTGTTGAAGAATCCGAGTGACGTTGACACATTAAAATTTTCAACATCCAAGACTTTATGGTAGAGAAGTATCAATCCTATTCCTGTAGCTGAGAACGGTAGAAAATGACACCTAGATATATAATTCCAATAAAATATCTATCTCATACTCCATCTACAACTTGATCCTAGAAGTTTTATTTTTTTGTCAAGTCCCCTTATTCTACAAGAGTCGCCTTGTTCGACACTGATAAATTTCTCGTAATTTTTGACAATACGTCCTTGTTTGAGCCCATTTATTATTTTGGATTAATAGATTTTGAGATATTGATTTTTTGAAAAATGTGTGATTAAAAAATATGATTTTTTTTTTTGAATTTACATATAAAATTATTTTATTATTAGAATATATTATCAAAAATGAATTTTAAGAAAATGGATTGCGTTAATTGGAGTTGATTCAAAACACTTGAAGATCAACCAGGTCGAAATTGGTCATTTTGAAGTATTTAGGGGGCAATCACAGGTGAATAATAAGTTTTGAAAGTTAAATTCAACAAATGAAAAGTTTGAGTGCTAAGTTGAAAAAAAAAAAATTGAATCTTGCATCGGGTAGATAATTAATTATTTAAGAATGTGTAGGACTTCATTATGAAGAATTAAAATTGAAGGACCTTTCATGCAATATTTGAGGATAAGAAAAGAACCAAAACTATGATTTAAGGACCAAAATGTATAAATGGATGTTCAGTGACCTCTGCAATCGCAACTATGAAAATTTCAATAGCAGTCCCAACTCGGTTACATTGTGTGTTCACATCCAATACTACGATGCAATCACAAGGCAGTTCCCGAAGTTAAGTTCAGAAACCTAGTAGTCCTATTACGACTAAAATTTTGAATCCTATGATTTTTGGATACGAATTAAGATCTAAATCCTGACTCTATAAATACAATCTTAATCCAAAAATTGATTACGCATGTAAGGATTAATTATACACAAAATGTACAAGTCAGAGGAGGCTTGAAGGATTTCTATTGTATAGTTCCTAACAGAGAAGAGAGCCAAAGAGGAAGCTTTTGATCCATAAACTCGTACATTCATTCGACGCTTTGTAGAAGCTTATTACAAAACACATCCAAACCTATTTTAACATATCTATTTCTTATACTGAAAACGAAGAAAAAAAAGAAGAAGAATCAAATTAAGAAAAATCAGAAGCGATCGAAAGGATTCATTATTCAAGATTATTTTTTTTATCTTCTTTTTAATTATTCAATTTCAGATGGTGTTGTATCTATTATTTTGTGTTCTTGTAATTAATTTAATATGTGAGTAATTGTATAGATGTTAGAATAACATTAAACCTTACTTTTGAAGTTTTGATATTTAATCCTGAATTTTGACATTAAAACATGTGTTTGGTTTTGAATAATTATTAGTACTTAATATTTTTTTTTATTTAATTAGCTACTAATTGAATTGTCTTGAAGATATATTTTATTTCTTTTATTTTTGCTAGATATTAGAAAAATAAATTGTATTACTATTTTTTTGTAAAAATGTTATGGGCAGATGATTACGCCCAAGGAATCACGCAGTTATTGTAGTACAGCTTTCGGGTGTCGATTTCACAGGGAAATGAAAGAATGCTCAAAGAATCAAAAGATGATTTGTTCTCACGAATTGTATGAAATGAATTTGTAGTTATGGAATTAAAATCAATTAATATAGATAGTGAAGCGACGGAATTTCCTCAATGGGATTGGATCAATCAACACTAATTATTCATTTTTATAACTCAATTAGAGGTCTTCATCCCAATACTCTAATTGAAGGATTTAACGTGAAAACCAATTTAATTCACAAATGTAATCCTAGAATCTAGACTTATAACATATTCGTACAATTTTATTGAAATCAAATTCAAGATCGACAATATACATCAAGCATAAGGCATTAAAGAATCACACCAATAAAATGATTAAGATTAAAACTCTACAATTAGTTTAATTCTTCGATAGAAAAAATATGACTGAATCTATGAAAAATCTAGTAAATGTTAAACCAACTTCAATAAAAAAATTCAAGAGAATAAAGTCTAAAATTTAGAATTGTTCTACAAGAAAATACCAAAATATATTAATAAAAATGTGAAATCACCAATTCCAATAGAGTTTCTTTGTAGCTTTACCAATTAGTTTAGTTCTTCATGAAATTCTTGAGCCAAAGCTAAGAGAAAAGTGTGTGTAGGCCTTCTTTCACGATATGGGGTGATTTGGGGTTTAAAGGATGGGTTAGGAGTTGTTTCCATAAGTGGTTGAGTAAATCTCAAAAACCAGAAAATTCTCTTTCGAAATGAATTGTGCGATAGCAAGGTAGAACTTGTTGTGGTCATATGGAACAATTTTTTTCTCGTCCCTTGATACCCTGAAGGTGGTTGTGCGACCACATGGCTTTAGAACCATGCAGCCGCATGGCTTTCCAATTCTTTCTGTCGGACGACTTTTAATATTTTGGTCATAATTTGTTCTCTTGATGTCCGATTGAGGTGATTCAAGATGTGTTGGAAAAATAACTTAAATGGATACAACTTTTCTTCAGATATCATCTTCCGATTCGATCTTTTTTCATGTCAAAAACGGGTCTCAATATGAGGCTTAAAATCGATGAATAACTTTTTCGATTGGAAATTGATGTGTGATCATACTTTGATTGTATTTCATCCTTTTGACTTCTTTCCTCATCCGCTTGACCTTTAACACTCTCTAATCTTCATCATAAGGTTAGACACGAGTTTTGAGTATTTGCACTTTAATCCCTGAACTTTTTCTTTCTTTTATTTTGGTCTTTTTTTGCTTGTTTCTTCTAATTTTCATCGTATTCATCCATTTACAACCTAAACCAAATTATAAAGGCACTTAGTGCATTTAGGCGTCAATTTATCATAACTATATAAATATAAATGGATGAAGAACTTAACAATTTGTGACATTATCAGTAGAACTAAATCTGAACCCGAACCCGAACTCGAACCGCTTGTTCTAATTTGAGTTTGGTTATAATAATTATGAAAACTCAATATTTCAGTTATAATATACTTGAAATAAAATGAGTGATTCCAAATATTAAAATATCCGCTTCGATCCACTGGTTCCCCAGGCCTATTTCATACTACCTTTAGTTACCAACCTAACTTTATAACAAGCAAAAAGCATGTCAACTCTCAACATTGTTACAGCCCATAATTTTTAGAATTAAGCTTTGTTACTTGATGAATTTGACGTCTTTGTTGACAGAAGATGTGTAAAAAAAAATGATTGGATGATATTGTTGACTATTTTTTAAAATAATCCAATAAAATTTTGCCATGTAACGTTTCCACCATCCAAAGTGTCGTCCAAGATGTTAATATAGTATGACTGTAATTTTCAAGTTAGGAATTTCGGGAACTGAAATAGAGGACAAGTTTGTTTTCAATAGGAGCAGCGTGTTCTTTCATTCGAGGCCATGTTTCAATAAGTAAAAATACTTTATTCTTACACGTGGAAAACTAAGTCCATCAAAGACGCACAACCTCAATAGTAAATGTCAGAAGGAAACTCACCTCTATACTCTGTTTGCAATGTTTCATTTGTTATATTTTTTTTTTTCCAAAAAACATCTTGAGATATATACACAAACCAGCAAATATTTACATATCTAAAATAACTTGTTGAGATACATACACAAGCTATATTGCTCTTCTACTAGCATATTTGTCCACGTAGTGTTCCTATGCAACTTCAAAGTTTGTTCCTTCGATTATAAACACTACGCAACTTCAAAGTTTGTTCCTTCAATTATAGATATAAGATTTCGCAGAGTACAAGTAGGCAGCGAACACAGTAGAACTAAGCCCGATCAGTAGCCAATAGAAGTAGTCGAGATGAGCCCGATTAAGGTTGTCTGAAAACCAACCATCTTGACCCGAGCCACTGGTGGCTTTCTCCACCACAGAGATAAGAAAGCTGCTCAAGAAGCTTCCTATGCCAAATATACTGAGGTATAGAGCAAGACCAATACTCCTCAGGTCTCTCGGAACCTGGTCATAGAAGAATTCTTGGAGCCCGATCAAGGTAAACACATCTGCAATTCCGAAAAGCAAGTACTGAGGTAGCAGCCACCATGCACTCATTGGCACTGTTGCCTTTGGCAGGTCTACCAGTCCATATTCGACAGCAGTTTTCAGACGTTCCCTCTCGACCAAAGAGGCAATTACAATGGACAGGAAAGATAAAAGAATTCCCGTTCCAATTCGTTGAAGCATTGTTATGCCAGAGGGTTTCCCAGTTATGGATCTTGCCAGTGGAACCAAAATACAGTCGTAGATTGGAATAAAGACAACAACGCCAACACTGACAAAAGATTGAAATGAAGCAGCTGGTATTTGTAGGCTAGATGTGATATGACGATCCATTGTACCTCCTTGTTTGGTGAATAAAGTTGAGGTTTGTGAATTTAAAATTGCATATCCTAAACACGTAATCCATATTGGAACAAGTCTAAGAACTGCCTTTGCCTCTTCAATCTCAGTGATACTACTAACTTTTCCATCTTCCATCGAACCACTAGGTGCAAGCAATGCTTTATTAAGAAACCTGTCACAAACCAAAAATACTTCAATGAAAAGGAATTAGGTTGATGTTGAATACTGAAGACCACTGTTCAATAGTAGTGGAGCCTAATGACGATTATGAGCTTCACATTCAAGTCTTCAAAATGGCTTTTTGCAACATTGGTGAACACATGGTTACAGGAATTTTGTCGAGGCATTTATGTAAATTGTGCACGGGCATGGGAAAAAGCAATGGCCAATTTCAGATGCAAAATCCATCCTTTTTACAATTTGCATATATGGGGCCAAACACTTTAGTATAAATGGAGTAGGCAGAAACAAAGAGTTAAGCTTCTGCGGAGAGTTGGACAAGAGAAAATTTGAGAGAAAAAGCATCAGCCTAGACTAAAAAATACGTTCAGTACGTTTCTCTGTAGTCTTCTTCCTTTCATTGATGTGGAAAAAATTGGTGCGAGTATGTAGACTTAGGCACAATTGCAGAACTACGTTAAATCCTGGTGTCTCGTACTTGCTTTTATTTTTGTGTCTTCTATGGCTTCTTAGTTTAGATTATTCATTTCGCATTCCACTAATTCTGGCAGAATTAGCAACGTCTAATTACTAATAGTTGATACCATTATTATGATCGTGTAAAACAAAGATTTAGAGATAAAGGGCACCAATAAACACTAGTGAATTTGGATGATAAAGAAACATAGACTGTAAATCCTATTGAGAGCACACTTATTGGGACTAATCTGTACAAACTTAAGGGCAAGTTTGAAACTCCGTACTCGACGGTGCTACGGATAAAAATTTAGTTTCATTTTCTTCCTCAATTTTGTTAAGCATCGCATAATAATTTTAGCCGAAGAAGCCATACGTGTACAAAAGCTACTTGAGAGGCATTTTGTCCTTCAAAATATAAAAATACATACATAAAATGGTAGTTAACTTACTTGAACTGTTGAGAGCCTTGATAAGGAAGAATACCCTGAGCATCCTCTTCCTTGGATATTTCTGCCGCGGAAGTCCGCCAATTTCTAGCCGCATTTAGGAATACCTGACCAATTCTCACAAACGGGCTTCTTTCTTCACTCTGTAAGCGAAATCGGTATGTCGTAGTTCCAAGCAAAAATATAATTAGGGTGACGCACATGCCAATGCACGGGATTCCAAAGCCAAGACCCCAGCTTAGGTTGTCTTGAATGTAGTTCAAAACGTAGAGAGACACTATAACACCTATATTCATGAAACAACACCACCAATTGAAGAAGGAGCTTTTGTCTTTACACTCTTTCGGGTTTTGCTCATCAAACTGGTCAGCTCCAAAAGCCTGAAGACAAGGTTTATGCCCACCTTGTGCTAATGCAAATAAATATAATGAGAAGAAGAAGCAAATAATTTGAGATGGTGGCGGAGAGCATGTAGTAATTTGGCAGATGGAAGATTTGAATGAATAAACAGCAACAGATAAGGTCATAATGCCAAGTGCCTGAGATCATAACAATCAAAAGAACATGATTAGCGTCTCCGTGAAGAGTAGCAGTTTCAAGAATGTCATATCAAAAAAAAATAAAAATTGTGTTAATGAAGTAAGAGACAGAACTGCTCAAAATCAATCACAGAATTGAAGTCTTTGGCTACATTTGTTGCGAGGACAATATAATTTCCTAAAAAATAAAAATGTCATTTTCTCAAGCATCTTTTGTGAATATTCTTACTTTTTCAAACAAAACTTCTATTTTGAATGAGCAAATCCAAAATTTATTTTAACATACAGAAAGCTTCTGCAACTAACAGAGCATATATAACAAGATCAACCAAGTAAACGCATTTACATCAGGCAAAACATGCAAAATACTTCCAATTTAAAGTACCAAAACCAAAAAAGCCAGAACATATAATTTGATAACCGTCACTGGAAAAATTCAAACTTTTCACTCAATCTGATCACATCTTTTGGTGCAACTGAATCAGGCATACCACTCCTAAAAGCTCTGTAGCTTGATATGTATAATTCTAATGAAATATCTTAAATAAGTCTATCTATCATACATATAATTTTAAAGCTGGAAATAGAAAACATATATTGGCAAATTATTATGCCATTTTTGTGTAAAACTTTGAACTGACCAGGATATAAAGCCCAGTAGCAATAATAATGGTCCAGTATCGACCAAGAAAGGAGTCCGCCACAAAAGCACCCAAAAGCGGCGTAAGCATGGCCGTTCCAGTCCACACATTCACATTTGCTGCTGCTGTTGCAGTTGATTGGCCCAATGGACCCGTCAAATAGCTTATCATTTGACAGTATGCCATAATATGCACTCCTCTCAGCCACTTCAACACCTAATGAATAGAACAAAATAAATAAAGAAACAATTTTAAAAACACTAAGGCCCTGTTTGATTGGCCAAGTTTTCCGTGGAAGGTGGAAAACGTTTTCCTACTTTTTACTATTCACCTGTTTGATTGCACTAATTTTCCAGGGAAAACGTTTTCCAACGTTTTCCAAATTACAAGCGGTTGATGCACAAAAGCTAGAAAACGTTTTTTCACCATAGTGGTGGGAAAACGTTTTCCAACTTTTTGACAAAATTTTTTTTTTTTAATTTTTTTTTAGCAATTGGAACACATTCCAAAGTCAATGGTAAAAAAATTTATCCATTTAATTGACAATATGTGTAAAAAACAAAACCAAACGAAAAATTTGCCAGGTGAAAAATTATACCAATCAAACACCATTAATTACAATTCCCTGTAAAACGTTTTCTAGGCAATTCAATTCCCTGCCATTCATTTTCTTTCCACCCGTTTTCCACCATTGCAATCAAACAGACCCTAATTGTATCTCAAGTTTCTTATCTAAGGCAAACAACTAGTTTGTGGGATTATAATCGACACCCAAATTGGCTGAATCCTTTTTTTTGCTGTGTGAAATTGGGGTAGGATTAGGTGAAAGCCAATACCGATGAGGAAGGAAGCTGACTTCCAACACCCAGATCTGGATCGGGTAACAGGGCGGCCTTTGAAGTCGACGGAGCCATGAACAAGGTCATTGTTTAACAGTGGAGCTGCAGCTCCGGCGGCCAAAGAAATCGGGATAGCCTCATCTCTGGAGCTCAATAGCTAAAACAGGACATTATTTTGATTACATTAAAAGCACAAAAAGTTCAATAGAATGCATTCAATAAATATTGATTTGATTCCGATGAAGTAAGTGCCGTTACTATTCGTCTGGTTCAGTTGTGCAAATCTTTCAAACAGTACAGGTCATGACTCATGAGGCCCCATCAATGGAGTATTTTATAGCTTTTCTTTATAGGAGACTGCTCTTCCTACTAATCATCTTCTCCACCACACCCCTTACCCATCCCATCCCACGCCACCCAACCCACTATCACTTCACCGCCACCACTGCCGGAGACGTTTCTAGAAGATTGAAGGTCACTCCAAAACAAACCCACCAATTTAAATCAACTAATCATCCAAGAAAGTCAGCACGCATCTCTTATTCAATCAAATCCTTGTTCTAGTTTCTGTGCATACAATTTTGAATTGAAAGCTTTGTACTTGTGATGGATTATTATAATTTTACATACAGTTACAGCCCAAAATTTCAGAATTTTGTCCAAAAAAATGAGGAAAATTCCAGTTTTGCATATTGGAAACAGCCTGAAACATCATCTGAGATGTTATAATTACAGTAAAAATTTTCAGTTTTGCTTCTTGTTTGAAACATCATCACAGCCTCGCATATTTTGAGAGAGGAAATTCCTCAAAAAACGACAAATTTAGAGAGAGAGAGAGAGAGAGAGAGAGAGTGAGAGCACCGTTGATTGCACTGAATCATCGACATATATGTCTCTGTGCTGCGTATATGTTTCTGTGTGTCTGTATATTTTTGATAAAGGGTTGTTTATTGCTTTTGTTGGATTCATTTGGTGAAATTATCGGCTGAGGTTACAAAGATGGTGATTGTGGCGGCGACCGCCGGCCATTGGTTTTAGAGGTGTTGGGAGTGGTGGCGGAGCTTGGGTGGTCGGGCTCGCTAGAGAAGGTGTACGTGTGCCGAGTAAATTTGTTTCACATGTAGTTGTCATTTTAAAGTGATGTTACAACATTTTTTCTTTCAATAATATTAGACAGCATTATTGAACTTTGCAAAAAATAAACGGTTAATTTGCACAAAATACCTCTATAGTTTGCATGCATTACATTAATAGTCTCTCTCACTTCTATTATGACATTCTTGTCCTCATTTCAAACTTCTCTTACAAAAAACGTCCTTTGTGTCTACAACCGTTTATTTGACATTTTAGAAAGGCAAAAATTGTATAAGTGCAAATATTTAAGTATATAACCTTAAAATTATTAAATTTGAAAAAAAAAAAATTCAAAAATTAGGTGATTACATTTGTGACCACTAATAAATGTTGTGAAATTAAATAGGTTACAGCCACATACCACGCAATTTAAGGGTCACAAATTGTACAAAATCACAGTCACACACATAATTACAATCACATATTAAGTCACAAATCAAACAATTTGATACACATTATTTGTAAAATGAGAATGAAAAATATAGTCATTATGGAGCTCCACAAGAGATGCAAAGTCAAAAATGGTGACTGAATGTGATGAATAATGGTCATATTTTTTTTTTTTAGGAGGAAAAATGGAAGCCAAATGGGGCCTTAATATGTAACAAAAATAGTCACAAATCATACAATTAACTTGTCACAGTCATTATTGGCCAGATTTTTCTCACCCTACGCCACTTCATCTCATCCATTTTGTCACAACACCTCTAGATCTACTGCTACAAAACCATTGTACCACTATAATGTTGCATGTGCCCCACCCTATCTTTCCTGGCACAGCACCTCTAGATCTATATCTATCGAACCACCAAGTGACATCGCACTCTCCTCCACCACCAACTCCATCAACACTCCTTCGATTATCTTTCTCTCTTCAACCTCATACCAACGACGACAACAACTATGATGGTGCCAACACCACCTCTTTCTCCTCCCACACCACTACATCCTTCAATGTCAACTTTTGTAAAACCATTCCCTTTGTCTTTGTTTTTATTTGTTCAAATCTAGTTACATGGAGGCATGCCATATCATGGCATCTTGCCAGATGGGTCCTACAGAGTGCCATGGATTGGAATGAAACTTCTTGCATGTTTGTCGTGTGAGTATCGTTGTTGGCACCAACAGAAAGGCCATTGCCACAATTAGCAAAATATGAACTAAAAATAATATATTTTTCAATGAATGCTCATTAATGGAGGTGTAAATTTTCCATAACTCTAAGGGTGTACATGTATTTCTAGAATTCATGGTATTAGATAATAGATCTACCTATAACGTGATCCTTGGAAGGCCAGCGCTAAAATAATTGAAAGTTGTCACCTCCATGCATCACATTTCTATGAAGTTTCCTGTTGAGGCATGCATGGCAACTATGAAATGATGCTTAACGGTTTTGCTTGAAGGTTACTTAAGTGCTACTGACAAAGCCACTCCTCGATTGCGACTAATAGCATCATTATGGTGGATACAATGATGGCAAAAATAGTGACGATGATGAGCTAACCAAGGCGTCCATAGGTTATCGTGTATGATAAATGCAGAAGAAAGTATCATGGATGACCTTGACCCGCGAGCCATTGGGTCGAAATCCCATGTTTCTTCGATTGGGAAACTCACAAGTATACATGTAAGCTAAGATGGCACCAAAGTGTATCATGTCGGCAATGACTTATTCGAGGAAGTGAAAAAAGACTCAAGGATTTTGTGAAAATGAACATGGATGTATTTACATGAAGGCACAAAAACATGGTAGAGATTAATCCGAAGGTATTGTACCACATCTTGAAGATTGATCCCAAATTTTGGCCCTACAAATAGAAGAGAAGACCTAAACTAAAGAAAGACATAACATTGAGAAAGAGGCCGACAAGTTGGTATCAAATGGCTTCAGCTAGAAAGCACACTATTCGAACTAGGTAGCAAATCTAGTTCAGTTCAAGCTTATCGGGGAGTGGCGAGTATGCATTTACTTTACAAATCAGAACAAAGCATGCTCAATAGATTGCTTTCCCTGCTCACATTAATAAACTAGTTGATGCGATATCCAAGCATGCCCTTCTATGCTTTGTGTACTATTTTCTAAGCTACAAATCAAATTTTCATGTAAAAGTCGGATGTCATGTACACGTCGTTCATCGTAGATCGAGGTCATTTATGCTATAAAGAAATGCCCTTTACATTGAAGAATGTTGCGTTGCTTACTAGCAGTTGGAGAATTAGATGCTCGTATACCAAATTGGAAAAATTACGGAGGTATAAATGGATGATATGCTAGCAAAAATCTAGAAGGCAGGCGAGTACATAACCCACCTCAAAAGTACATCAACCATTCTGCTACAACTATCAAATGATGCTCAATCTACGAAAGTGTGTATTCATGATCGCCTCGAGAAAGTTTTTAAATTCCTGGTCTAATCTAGAAAAGATTAGAGTTATCCTGGAAATGAAATCTCCATAAAAGCATGAGGAGGTGCAATGCTTGATTGAAAGGATAGCAGCCATCAATCGTTATGTTTCAAAGTCCACAGAAATATTTCTTCCTTTCTTTAAAGTACCCAATGGATGGAAGAAATTTAAATAGACTTCGGAGTGTGAAGAGATCTTTGTAGCCTTGAATGAACACCTATGCCAAGCTCCATTATTGTTCGAAGTAGTATAGGAGAAGTCCTATAAATCTACTTGATCATCTCAACGGGGGCCACAAGTGACGTACTTGTCCTAATTAGGTATTGCATCGTTACTAATTTATTATGTGAGTAAAGTCCTTCAAGATATTGAATATGAAGAAATTGGATATCGTGTTGATCATATCCTCCAGAAATTGAAGATATATTTCTAAGCTCACACCACAGTGTTCTTGACCAATTTCTCATTGAGGTAGGTTCAGCAGAAGCCCAACACATTTGGAAGATTAATTAAACGAGTAATTGAACACCCAGTTCGACATTCATTTATAGCCAAGAACTGTTATCAAGGGATAGAGGCCTTAGCAAACGTTGTTGTTGATCTTACAGAATGACATGTAATGCCTATAGATGTCGAGGACCTAATGTCTTCAGAATGGAGGCAATAGAAGTTGTTTATTGACAAATTGTCTAGAGAGTCTAAATTAGAAGTAGGGATAATCCTAACAAGATTGGATGGACATCATCTATATTGTGCACTGAGGTTTGGTTTTCAAGCTTTGAATAAGCAGTACCACTATAGTGCTATCAAGGGACTTGCCTTGGCAGGCATTGTTCTCGAGCTTACAGAATGACGTGTAATGCCTATAGATGTTGAGCACCTAAAGTCTTTAGAATGGAGGCAATAAAAGTTGTTTATCAATGAATTGTAAGAAGAGTTTGAATTAGAAGCTGGGATAATCCTAAAAAGCTCGAAGGGGCATCATCCATATTTTGCACACAGATGTTTGGTTTTCAAGCTCTGAACGAGCATTGCCATTGTAGTGCAACCACGCCCATCCTATCGTATCTCTTCATCATCTAAATTGTGCATTAATGTTTAATTTTCATGCTTTGAATGAGCAGTGCCATTGTAGTGCAACAACGCCCATCCTACCGTATCTCTTCTATCACAACACCTCCAAATCTATAATCGTCGAACCATCGAGTGCCACTGTACTCTCCTCCACCACCTCTCCCATCATCACTTTTCTAGTTATCTCTCTCTTAAACCCTACCCCGACAATGACAACAACAACGTCAATGAAGATACCACCATCCCCAACATTATCTCCTCGTCTTCCTACACCACTACCTCCTCCAAAGTCACTCTACACCACCACTCTCATTGTTTATGTTTTTATTTGTTCAAATTGCCACGTAGAAGTATGTTATAGCATAGGAGTCACGCGACATGGGGCCCACAAAGTTCCATGGAACAAAATGATGTTGCTCTAACGCTATCTCCTTGGAGACTTCTATAGAGCAAGTATTACCGTCGACGCTAATAGAAAGGCCATTGCCACAATTTGTAGAATATGAGTAAGAAATCAAATATTTTTAATAACTTTTTATTAATAGAGGTCTCAGATTTTTATATCTCTAGGGCTATACATGTATTTTTTGAATTAGTGATAGTGGACAATAGGTCTGTCTATAATGTGAACCTCGGAAGGCCAGCTCTAAAAGAATTGAAGGTTGTCCTTTCCATACATCACATTTCTATGAAGTTCTCTATTGAGATAAGGGTGAAAACTGTGAAGAGGGACCAAAGGGGTTTGCGTGAATATTATTTAAGTGTCATTGAAAAATCTATTCATCGACCCGAGACTAACTACATCATGATGAGGAATGACACGATGGAAAAATTATTAATGGATGAGGCACTGGCCAAGGCAGCCTAGGTGATTGTGTATGGCAAATGTGGAAGTAAGTGTTGTGGATGACCTTTACTTATGAGTCATCAGGTCGAAATCCCATGTTTCTTCAATTAGGAAACTCAAAATTATACTTGTAAGCTAAGATAGCACCAAAGTACTCTAAGTCATAAATGACTTATTTGAGGAAATGGAAAGGAAACTCGATGAATTTTTTTTATAGGAAACCTTGTTGTATTTGCATGGAGGCATAAAAACATGGTAAACATTAATTTGAAGGCGTCGTACCATATCTTGAAGATTGATCCCAAATTTCAGCCTTACAAATAGTAGAGAGACCTAACCCATTGAGAGACGCAATATTGAAAAAGAGGTTGACAAGCCGATATCGAGTGGCTCTCCTGAAAAGCACACTATCTAGACTGGGTAACAAACCTAGCCTTTGTCTAGAAGATTAATGGGGAGTAGTGGGTATGTATTTACTTTTCAGATCTGAACAACGTATGCTAAAAAAATAACTTTCTCCTTTCTCGAATTAATCAATTGTATGATACGACAACAAAGCACATCATTTTTTTTAAATAAAGACATTCACAGGCCTCCAAAAAAGCAACAATGCAACAAGTGAATAAAAAATAAATTAAAGCAATAAATAGGGAAGTACTACTTCCCTATACAAAGGAATTGATGCAAAAAGCAGAACCTAAGCTACAAACCTCTAAACCTGGGCAGCCCATGTCTATCGATTTGCATTAGTCTCCTAATCTGTCATGGTAGGTTGGATGGTCCATACTCCTGATAGGGCTGATGATCCCAACCCTCTAAAGCAAGCGAGTTTACAACCTGGTTGCTCTCTCTATAGATGTGAGAAATCATGTTTCTGTCGAAGGAGATAAGTTCTTTGATCTGTCTAAGAGTGCCCTGAATCTTCCATATTCCTTCACCCCTTGAAATGTAGTGAATAGTCACAATCGAATCTGCCTCAACCCAAATAGTCGATAACCCAATTCCTCTGGCCATTTTAAGCTTCATGGATACTTATTTAGGCTATAATAATGTACAAACAGTATAAAGAGCAGACATCATTTATCATTGCTACAAGGAAATGCTTTTGGACTATGGAATGCTAGGTCTATTTACCAGCAATTAGTCAATCAGATGAGCATGCACTAGAGAAGATGTACAGGATGTTTAGGTTGTGATGCCAAGCCCAACTCAAACTTCTGGGCTATGATGAAAAGGGCTAAGCTCACTTGCCTGTATTAATTCCATTGCCCGATAATGCAAATGTAGAAGCCCAAAACCCGAGCCCAATAGAATAAGACACGTGTGTCGCTCTGGGCCATTGATCACTTCTTGGAAATCTATGGTTACTAACTGTAAGTATAAATGGGCCATGAGGGGTCAATGTCGACTCACTTTTTCTCTTTCCCGTCTTTGTAAGAACTCTCTAGAGTCTAGCTTTTCTACTTTCTCGTTTCTTCATGAAATTCTTAAAGTTTCTCTGTGAAACTGAATTTGAGTGATTCTTCCGTGTAAAGGAAGGAAGAGAGTTCTGTGTTGTGATCGTTCTGGTTTATAGAAGTGATTGTGGTGTCTTGTGTAAGGGTTAGGGTTTTTAGTGCTTTACATTTGTACAGAAGGGTACAATGATTCTGAGCCCACGATCCTGTTGAAATCTATGATGCTGATGTTCGATCTAAGAAAGGAGTTGTTTCTTTTGTTGTAAACATTATCACAGAGTTATTTTGTATTCTTGTGTTGGTTATTTGATTTCTAGCTGTACCAGTGGTATCAGAGCCTTTGGTGGCGTGAGAGTTTCCTTCGATCTGAGGTTTGGTTGTAGAAAATTGATTTTCACAATCAGATCTCTTGAGATCTTTGTTTTGGTTTTGGAAACCCTAGATCTGTTCGGGACAGATCTGAAATCTTGGTTTACTTTTGTACAGAAATCGTTTTAACAAGAGTTTCTTTGATGTTTTACAGGGTTACTTGCATCTGGTATTTTTCCAATCTCACTGTATGTAGCATTTTCCATTAGCTGACCTAGTTGACTCTTTTTTTGGAAATAGGTGGTCAATACTAAGGACCATTGCTCTGGTTTGCATCTGTTATTGCACTCATATCCAATTTTAGTTTTAAGTTCTGTATATGATATATTGTGTTTATATCTGTATAGTTACCGTGTATATATTGATATTCTTTTGTGAATGTTGGAGTATGTATGTTGGAATTTTTGGAGCTGCATACAATTTGTGTATCCTGTACATTCATATTATCTTACTTGCTTCTAGTTTCTTGTGTTCAAGTTGAGCCTTGACCTGAGGACTTCATCTTCACGGAATCCTGGTGAATTTGGATTTTGGAACCTGAAGTACATCATACTATCATTTCTTGTTATTGTTGTACTTTGTGTTCACTTTCTTGATTCTTTTAAAGCTTCTTGATACTTAAAATCGTGTCTGATTTTGTATGCTTGTCAAACACTATTTGGTATCTACTTTTTTCTATTGAACACTGAACTTCAAATAATTTTCTTGTGTTGATTAAAAAACTTCAAATGACTAACACAACGTTTGAACTTGGGGTTTTTAATGGAAAAGGGAGTTTCCCCATTTGGTAACAAAAAATGAGAGGAGTCTTTGTTCAACATAAAGCTATAACTGTTGAGTATCCTGAAACTATGACTGAAGATCAAAAGATTGAGTCTGATGAACTTGCTTATACCTCCATTATTTTGCATTTGTATGATCAAGTATTAAGAAAGGTTAGAAAACTTGATAGAGCTAAGGCCCTATGGGAAAAACTAGAAGAACTTTACTTAGTCAAATCTTTACTTAATAAACTATTTATTCTAGAAAGATTTCTCAGTTTTAAGATAGATATACCCAAAGATTTAGCTGACAATCTTGATACTTTTAATAAGTTAGTACAATATATCACAAATACTGGGGAAAATGTGTCTGATGAGTACAAAACTATTATACTCCTTAACTTTTTACCTGAAATGTATAAAGATGTTAAAACTGCTATTAAGTATGGCAGGGATACCCTAATCCATCAGGTTGTTATTGATTCTTTAAGAAGCAAAGAACTGCAACTTAAATCTGAAAAGCATGGTAGGGAATCTGAGAACTTGTTTGGAAGAGGGAGGTCGCTTAATAAGCAAAATTATAGTCAGGAGAATCAGAGTTATCAAGGAAACAATAATAACAAGAAGAAATGGAAAGGAAAACCTAGGTCAAAGTCTAGGACTGGAAATAAAAAATGTTATGGATGTGGTAAAACAGGTCACTTCATAAAAAAACTGTTTTAAGAAAAAGAATGAGCAAAGGAATAATAGGGTGGATGAGGGAAATGTTGTTGAACCCCTAAATGATAAATCTGTGGATGTCTATGTGGTTACTGAATCTATTACTGATCTGAATACTGTGAATTTTTCAGCTGAAAACAATCAGAATCAAGAGTGGATCTTGGATTCTGGTTACACCTTTCATATGACTTCTAGAAAATTTTGGTTAGAAAATTATAAGGAGATGAATGGGGGTGAAGTTGTAATGTGTAACAATGCTGCCTGTAGAGTTGTAGGAATTGGTAGTGTGACTTTGAAGTTTGAAAATGGATATACCTTTACTCTTGAGAAGGTGAGGTATGTCCTAGATTTAAATAGAAACTTAATGTCCATGGGTGATCTAGTTGACATAGGCTTACAAGCTAGGCTTGGAAATGGCATGTTAAAGGTGATTAAAGGATCACTTGTCATTTTCAAGGGTACTAAGAGGAATGGTATCTGTGTCACTAGAGCTGAAGTAATTTCAAGTTACATTGTTGAATCCTCTAGTGCTGAAATTGATGCTACTTTAAAATGGTACAATAGGTTAGCTCATGTAAGTGAAAAGGGCTTGCATATATTAAACAAAAAGGATGTTTCGGGAAAAGATGTTATCTCTAAAATTCATTTTTGTGAATATTGTACTTTAGGCAAATAACATAGACTTCACTTTAATACTGGAAAACATGAAACTAAATCTGTTTTAGAATATGTTCACTCTGATTTGTGGGGTCCTTCATCCACCATCACTCAAGGTGGAAATAAGAATTTTCTATCTTTGACTGATGACTTCTCTAGAAAGGTTTGGATTTTCTTGTTATAACAAAAATCTGACACTTTCGGAAAATTTAAAATTTGGAAAACTTTAATTGAAAATCATACTAGGAAAAAGATTAAAGTATTAAGAACTGACAACGGTCTAGAATTTTGCAATTCTGATTTTGATAAATTGAGTAAAACTGATGGTATTCTTAGGCATAAAACTGTGCCTTATACCCCTCAACAAAATGGAGTTGCAGAGAGGATGAATAAGATCATTCTAGACAAAGTTAGGTGCATGATGATCAGTTCTGGAGTCCCAAAAGTGTTGTGGGGAGAAGCTGTTATGACAACAGCTTATATCACAAATAGGACCCCCACTAGTGCATTAGATGGCAAGACCCCTGAAGAGGTGTGGTCTGGAAAAATTCCAGATTATTCATACCTTAAGATTTTTGGGTGTGCAGCTTATTCCCATCAAAGCATAGGCAAGATTAAACCAAGATCCCAAAAATGTGTTTTTATGGGATATCCTGAGGGTGTTAAAGGATACAAGTTATGGGATAGGAGTAGTAAAGGGTTTAAAATGATCACTAGTAGGAATGTTACTTTTAATGAATGTGAGATGTCTTGCATGATTGAAAAACAACAAAATAAAGCTCCTGTTAGTGATGAAGAGGGTGTGACCAGGCTGCAGGTAGAGCCTTGGTCACCACCTGAACATACTGATGATCTTTAGGAAGAAAATGATGACATTTCTGAGGTTAATATAGAAGGTAGAGGTACTGTTCAAGATGTTGGTGAGGAGGTGAATCCTTTAGATGATTATCTGTTAACTAGGGATAGAGTTAGGAGGGAAATAAGAGAACATATTAAAATGAGAGATTGCTTGTCCTTAGCTCTTTTGTCATATCAAGATATGGCTTTTAAAGAACCTAAATCATATGAAGAGGCTGTGAGTTGTCAATTATCTAAGGATTGGCAACTTGCTATGAAAGAAGAAATGAATTCTTTGTGGAAGAATAATACCTGGATTTTGGTTCCTAAACCTAAAGATAAATCCTTAATTGATTGTAAGTGGATTTACAGTATTAAGGAAGGTAATACTTCAAAACAGCCCCTTAGGTTTAAAGCAAGATTAGTGGCAAAAGGATTCACTCAAAAACCTGGTATTGATTACAATGAAATTTTCTCACCTGTAGTTAAATATACTACCATAAGAGTCATGCTTGCATTAGTTGTTCAATATGATTTTGAACTTGAACAAATGGATGTAAAAACTGTCTTCTTGCACGGTGACTTAGAAGAAACCATTTATATGTGTCAGCTACAGGGGTTTACTGATACTAAAAAATATGATCATGTTTGTTTGCTAAAAAGATCTTTGTATGAGTTAAAACAATCACCTAGACAATAGTATAAAATGTTTGATAACTTTGTGTCATCTATTGGTTTCTTAATAAGCTCTTTTGATCATTGTCTATACTTTAAAGGGGGTAAAAATGAAATGTGATTGTTTATCTACTTTTGTATGTTGATGATATGTTATTAATTGGACAACATCTAAGTGATATTAATGACATAAAAAGGTCTTTAAGTTTTGAATTTGAAATGAAAGACTTGGGGTATGCTAAAAAAAATTTAGTTATGGATGTTACTAGAAATAGATCTAAACAGATTTAATTTCTTTCACAAACTGCCTATGTGGAGAAAGTGTTATCTAAATTTGCTATGCATGAGTCTAAGTCTGTAACTTTACCCTTTGCAAGTCATTTTAATTTGAGTAAAGATCAGTCCCCTGTTGATGAATCTGATGTGAAATATATGCAAAATGTCCCCTATGCTAATGCTATGGGATCTGTCATGTACACCATGGTGTGTACCAGACCTGATGTGGCCCATGCAATTAGTACCTTAAGTAGATTTATGGTCAATCCTGGCCCTGAACACTGGACTGCACTTAAATGGTTATTTAGGTACTTAAAAGGGTCTTATAACTTGGGTTTATGTTTTAACTCATGTAAAGAAGGTGTAGTGTTAAAATGGTTTGTTGATTCTGACTATGCTGGGGATAGGGACAATAGAAAGTCAACCACTTCTTATGTGTTTACTTTGTGTGGCACTTCTATAAGTTGGAAATCATAATTACAATCTATTGTTGCATTATCTATGACAGAAGCTGAGTATGTGGCTGCCATTGAAGCCATAAAATAGTCCTTATGGCTTAAGGGTCTGTTATGTGAATTGAATAGTATGTCACATCCTGTAGTTGTGTATTCAAACAGTCAAAGTGTCATTCATTTGTGTAAAAACCCTGTATTCTATGAAAGAACCAAACGTATAGATATTAGAATGTATTTTATAAGAGATATAATTCTAAATGAGTTTATTTTACTTGAGAAAATTCTAACTCAGTTTAACCCTGCTGACATGGGCACCAAGGTATTTCCTCTGAACAAGTTCAAGTCCTGTTTGCAAATGTTGAAAATTGATACTGGGTAACTTTGTGTTATTACAGGTACCTGGTGCAGTGATCTCTGATCCTTAAGAAGATGATAAAGTTGTGTAATGTCTCAGCATTGACTCTGTTGATCATTGGCATCAAGGTGGAAAATGTTTGGGTTGTGATGTCAAGCCCAACTCAAACTTCTGGGCTATGATGAAGAGGGCTAAGCCCACTTTCCGATATTAATTCTATTGCCCAATAATGCAAATGTAGAAGCCCAAAACCTGAGCCCAATAGAATAAGACACGTATGTCGCTCTGGGCCGTCGATCACTTCTTGGAAATCTACGGTTACTGACTGTAAGTATAAATGGGTCATGAGAGGTCAATGTTGACTCACTTTTTCTCTTTCCCGTCTTTGTGAGAACTCTCTAAAGTCTAGCTTTTCTACTTCTCTCGTTTCTTCGTGAAATTCTTAAGGTTTCTCTGTGAAACTGAATCTGAGTGATTCTTCTGTGTAAAGGAAGGAAGAGAGTTCTGTGTTGTGATCGTTCTGGTCCATAGAAGTGACTGTGGTGTCTTGTGTCAGGATTAGTTTTTGTGCATTACATTTGTACAGAAGGGTACAATGATTCTGAGCCCATGATCCTGTTGAAATCTATGATTCTGATGTTCGATCTAAGAAAGGAGTTGTTTCTTTTGTTGTAAACATTATCAGAGAGTTATTTTGTATTCTTATGTTGGTTATTCGATTCTAGCTGTAACACATGATGATATGCTAGAAAAAATTCCATCCAAAGGCATGCGACCACATAACTATAACTACCACCATCCCAAGGGTGTGTCATTGTGCTGGAGGATCTTGAGTTCAACGTGACCCATGAATGTGAAACCCAACATCAATCGGACATAATTTCGACAAACTTAAAATACATGAGTCCATTCATAGACAAACCTCTAAAACGTTCCAAATTTGATTTCTTCTCACGGTACATCATGGTTAACACCACCGTCATTCCTAATCACCACCTGAACCTATGCCACCACATTAATCAAATGCATAATCTTGTTTTTACTATTTTGTATTCCCAATTTCTCAATCCCGGACAGCCAAAGTTTATATGAGATTATGGGATTGTGGTAGACTTGTAGAGAGAGCAGGATATGGTTGATTTTCTAGTACACACCTTCAATTTTCCCATTTCCAAAGCCCTCAAAATCTCTAATGAATATTCCTCCTCAAATCCCACCAAAACCCACAATCTATAGCTTCTTTACCTGTAATCCCTTTAAATTTCAGATCCCCAAATATAATCATCTATCACTGTATTCTCTTCACAAAACTAGAAAAGTTCTTTATAGCCATGACTATAATTAGGTGGTGGGATGGAATTTGGACAGGATAATTTTTTTAAATTTTTTAATTGTGTTAAGTGGGATTCATTTGCACTTTTTTTTTTTGAAAACTTTGGGATTATATTTGTAATTATTTTTCATTTGTTCTTCTTTTCTTTTTGTTTTATTTAAAAAGGAGGGTAAATTTTTCATTTTACAAAACTTTATTGAGAAAACGAAAGAATTTTTTATATTCTGCAAAGAAAAATTGTATTACGCAAAGCTTGGGTCATGGAGAAATAGAAGGAACATTCTATCATAGCGCTATTCAACAATCGATTCACGAAATTTTAAAGGGTGTTTTGAAGTCAAAATGAAAGGATATGAAATATTCTACAAAACATTCAAAGTTCAACGTGTTTTGGGCCAATTACCCTGTGAAAGTAAACATGGTGGATTAAATAATTATCCTAAAAATAAATAGTGGTAATTACCCACAACCCTCCTTTTGAAGATCTGATTTCTTAAATCAGGTGGGATGTTTGTCTTTTCAAAAATCAGATATATCATATCATATTTATATATTAAATATTAATTATAAAAAATTTATTTCAAAACCCTAAAATTATTCTCGTCTCCATCTTCCCCTTTCTCTCTCCACAGCCTCCCCACCAACATCCTGGCACCGCAACCAACCCCACCACTGATTCAGCGGAGTAGCAGTGCAGATGGTGACAGGCAGACGGCGCTGCTAGGCAAAGCGAGGCGACGCAGCTGCTGCTTTACGTAGTTGCGTCGTCTCCCTTTTTTTGAGAATTTTTGGTTTTTGATTCTTGCGTAGCTGCGTCGTCTCCTTGTTTTTTTAGGAATTTTTGATTTTTGATTCTATCCATGTTTGGTGGTTGTTCGGTAGTGGTGGTGGTGCCGACGACGCGAGGCGCGGTGAGCTACCCGATGTGCGATGCCACCTCGACTTTTTGGTTGTTTTTTTATTTTTGATTCGGTGTTGGTGATGCAATGGTGTGCCTTGCAAACGGCAGCGTGGACTCCAGTCAGGTGTAAATAGTGGTGGCAAAAAGGTTCGCGGGCTCGGCCCGCAAAAAGCCCGATTAAGTTCGGCTTGCGGCTTGGTGGACGGGCCGATCCGGAGCCGGCCCAGGAGATCGAAATTTTTTTTTAAAAAAGTTGGTATGAAGAGGGAAAAATGGGCAGGGTCGGCTCGGCCCGTTAATGCTCGAGCTAAAAGCCTGAGCCGAGCCCATTTTTTTCCCGACGAGCTTTTGCTCAGCTCGGGCCCGTAAAAACCTCGCTTCGTCGAGCCCGAGCAGAACCCAAACCTTGGATTTGGACTCGCAAGCCCACTCGCTGACACCTATAGGTGTAAACGACAATGATGCGGTGCTTGTGAAGTGGTGTTGGTTGGTGGTCAGCCTTTTTTTGGTTGGTTGGTGGTCGGCCTTTTTGGATTGAGAAGATGATTGATTTTGTGGATTTTTTTGTTTGTGGCGATGTTGGTGGCGATTTTCAAATTGTGGTGGTGGCAGCAATGTGCAGTGATTTTTTGTTTGCGGCTGTTGGTGGTGGTTGTGGTTGTGGTGGTGGTGCTAGCAACAGTGATGATAGGATTGGGAATTTTTTGGTTGGTCGCGGTGGTATGGTACAATGGAGACGGTTGTCGGGTGGTTGTCACAGATTAGTTGGTTAATTGTGACCACTAAATTGGTTAATCTGTTACCAATAATTTGGATAATTTGTGACAAAGAAATAATATGTAACCTAAGATATTATTAATTTGTGACCAATAATATGGTAATTTGTGACTGTATAATAAGTTGTGACTTATAATAATTGTGATTTGTGACCGATGAACAAATTGTGACCTTTAAAATCTATGAATCGTGACTGTAAAATAATTTGTGACATATTAAAATTTTGATTTGTGACATCGAAATAATTTGTAACTAATTAATTTGACAATATGTGACAAATAAATGAATTTGTGACCAAATTGTATATATCTGTGACATTTATATATTTAATTAATTAAATAAATAAAAATATGATTTTTGAAGTTTGAAACTTGTTTTTTTATTATTGAAATGGATCATACTTATACTCTTACTTATGAAATTCTTTCAAATAAATATGATAATTAAATCTTTCTAGAATCTAGATGCAACGTAACTCCGTATCCCTTAGTTAACAGCCTGGTTTTAAAAGATCTCATTTCAATCTATAAATATTTTTAATTGTTTAGTTACATTAATTTTATATCTTTTGTTATATGAGCTTAATAGAATGTTTTTGTTACGTCGGGTTACAATATTAGTAATATTATATTTATCTTAGTTGACTCTAGTTTTCTAGTTAATTGAGTGTAATAGTAAATTGAGTGACAATAAATTAAATTTTTAAGATAACACAATACAGAGAAGAGCGGATGACATTGCAACCTCTATCAATAAATACATAATACTTCTGTGACAATGTCGTGACCTCCCTATCAATAAATACGTAATACATTCATGTAACCAAACCCATTACAAAACCTAAATTTGAAAAACTCAAATCCGCAAAAAAAAATTGAAAATTATCTGGATTAAGATATTGCTTCAACTTGAATAGAATTTTTTTTAGAACAATTGCATAATTAAAATTCAAGATGAAAAGTAGTTGATTTTCCCAATAAATATGGGTTTACCATTTGTGGAAATTATATGGAAGCCTACTTTTAAAAATTGCATTTCAAAAATTAGAATTATAGTTTATATATAAAAATCAAATGATAATACAATTTTTAATATTAATTAATAATATTATAAAATTCAATTAATTATATACCCACATCCCAGACTCTAATATTCATATTCATTTTGCTCTTTCTCAATCCATTTTCTCTCAACCTCTCATTCTTTTTACATCACCACCATCATCCACAAAGATGCCGGAGAAAATGGAGCGACGATGCATGTAGCTCGAGGCCGTCGTAGAGGATTCTCTCTAGTTGCTACAAATTTGACACCACAACTTCAACCATCATCTCTCTGTTTGTTGCAGATATGGTGGCTTTAGGTTAGAGATATTATGGCTTATTGGATTGCACGATTGATTTATGGTTTGAGTAGAAGTATTGGTGGTATTTTTGGAATTGAAACAAATTTTTTGGTTGTTAAAATGTTGGTGGTGATGGCTTTTTGGATCTAGCGATGAAGGTAGTTGTGTTGGCAGTGACGATGGTGGTAGTGGTGGATTTGTCAATGACGTTGGTTGTGTTGGCAGTGATAATGGTGGTAGTGGTTTTGTAGTTGAAAATGACGGTTTGTTACTGATTGTATTGGTGACCTAAAAATTTATTAATTTATGTCCAATAAATAATATGTGACTTAAAAAATTGTTAAATTGTGATTAATAATTTGTAATTTGTGACTTAAAAATATTTTGTGATCAATTAATTTGATATTTTGTGATCATGAAATAAGTTGTACCTTATAAAATTTGTGATATTTGACAAATGAATAATATGTGACGTATTAATTTGATAAATTTTTACCGAGAAATAAATTGTGACTGTAATGTACTAATACATAAATGTGACCATAAATTATATAATATTGTGACCTTAATATATTTAATTAACGGTCACTGAAAGATCAAAACACGTGAATTGGATCCTTGAGGACTTCAAGTATAAATTTCATCTAATTTAATTTAGTCAAAATTATCCCTTGATTTGAAGAAATCGAGCCATTTCATCCCACCCACGTCATATTTTGCAGGCGTTGAAAATTGTCAAATTCGACTGGTTTACTGCCGGATAAGCTACCGAATTTTCGCACCACCAACACCTTCTCATCCCCCTTCACAACCCTATACCAACAAACAATCAAAACACATCAAAAATCGATCGAAATTCATGTTAAAAAAATATCCCCACGCACGATTTTACCTCCAATTTCGGACAACCCATCATCACCCATGCCAAAACTCCATCACAGGCTGTTAGTACTCCCCAAGACGAACAGGTATATGGTCCCATACCCTACCATCATAAAACAATTTAAATCAGACTATAACTTGTACCAGTTTGACGGTAGCGACCTACGAACTTTCCTCCCCAATTTCTCACGCCGACGTCAACAATTACGGTTGCACACCACCACATTTACCTTCTACTCATCATGGAGAACAAGATACATATATGGGTTCTCACCAATTTATCTTGAATTGGCCGAAATTGTAGGTAAAAAAATGTGCGTCCATAAGAGCTCCGGCAGCACGAACATGAAAATTTCACCCATAAATTCGTCGCGTTCTGGACGTAATTGGGCTTGACCCATGGTTGGGTGAGGTGCACCAGGTGGAGAGGAGTTCAGTCCATGTGGTCTGAGGTCATGGGTTGGATGGACGGTGCCGAAATTTGAAAAACTCGGACCCTTCTTCGTTGTTTGCAATGGGCGGAATGTCCGAGTTCGATTCAAATTGCTGGCTTGTTGATTGAAGTGAATTATGGCCATGATTGGAGTCGTCTGGGATTGGGCAATCTACCGGTGGTGGGTTCCGATCAAGATGGTGGCCGGAGGTGGTGATTATGGCAATTTTATCATTTTCGAGTAGCTTATTTTGTGCATTGATTCTAGCCAAAATAGTTGGTGATGTGGGGAGATATTGGGTGCTAATTGAAGAGGAGGTTAAGGTCTTTCCAAAAATGTTAATATCCAGTGGTCTTGGTGGCCGTAGGTTGCAAGAAAATTGATCCATAGTGAGGTAGTGGTGAAATTTGTTGAGAGTTTGATTGAGTTTGATTTCTAAATTTCAGGGGTCGATATTGAGCATGAGAAATTAGATAAAAATACACTTGAGGTCCTCAAAGATACAATTCACGTGTTTTGGTCCTTCAGTGACCGTTAGTGAAAGTTTAGATAAGTTCGGTGACCGTTTCTGCAAATTCTGAACTTCAATGACTGTTTTGTGATTTTGAGGTAAGTTCAATGACTGTTTATAAAATTAACCCGTAGAAATTTGGATTATCTAAATGGAAAGAATATACTAGGAAGCCAGAAAATAGGAAATTAGAGTACATGATTTTTTCCTCTTTCATTATAATACTAAATTTCTTTAATGAGTGGGTATGGGACATTTGTTACAAATATTGAACCAAAAGGAAGTATGGACATAAATTTTTTCTTATAGGAAAGTTTCAAGGTCTACTTAAAAATTTAAACTATTTTTTTTTATTTTTTATTTCACTATCTAATTTTTTTTACTTCCCAAAAGACTGTTTTATATATGCTCTTGTTTGAGCCTCATTTTTTTTATTATTAAAATACATTATTCAACTGTGATTTGACCACATTTCAAACATATATTTTTCTATAAAAAATAATTAATAAAGCAATATATATATATATATATATATATATATATATATATATATTATTTTTTAACCATATATTCTCTATCATAACACTATTACAAAATACATTTTTTGAAAAAAAAATGGGACTCAAACAAACCATGTATTATAACAAATTTTTTCTTTTTGTAACAAATATATAAACAAAGTGTTTGTGTTACAATTCTAAAACAAAGTGTAACACACACTCACAACAATATTAACAACATTTGTAACAAGTTGTGTTACATAATTACTGGCACCACCACCACCAACAGCTACAAACTCCCACCACAAAATCAATAACCCCAAAAACCATTATCATAAACTATTACTGCAATCATCACTTCCTCATCTCGCAGTAAACTATAAAAATTTTGTAAAAGCAAAATTTTCTTATACAAATACACATGGATTTATCAAATTCAGAAATCACGTTGTTGATTTGAAACAAATTTGCAATCGAAGATGGATGCTATTAGTGGTGATAAAAGATGGTGGCAAAGAAAATCTTATAATAATGGTGTGGTTTAGGATTTTTTTTATCCGACTATGGTGGAGAAGATCCGACTCGTGGTGTTGTAGGTGGTGGTGGTTGGCAGCTTGGGAAAAGTTAAAAGTTTTAAAATAAAATTGTAACTGTTCATCTTCCCTAGAGAACCTCACCTCCACCCACCCCACCACCCAACCAAATGCAGCCAACTATATCCCTGACGGTGAAGCCATTAGTATCGTCGACGTCGTTCAACGAGTTGAGCAAAGGCTCCTCATCGTGGCAGAGTGCATTGCTCCGACCTAATATGGACTCTAATGACTTCATAAACTTGCTCCACGACTCGGATCCAGTAAAGTCTGAGCTCAATCCCTCCGAAAATGAAGTCAGAGGTCAATCTCTCCTGCTGGATCTACTAAATTTAGGGCTTGGTAAAACTCCGGAACCAAACTAGACTGAATCGGACCCAAACTGAACTGAATCGAATTGAGCAGTTCTTCTTAAGTTAAATATCCGAACGGGTAACTGAATCCAAAATCGACGGATTCGATTCGATTCTCGATTCTAGATCAAGAATCGAAAAATTGAATAAGAACCGAATATCCCTAATTTTTAAATTTATTTATGTTAAATAAGTCAAATTATTTTATTATTTTCTAAATAAATTTGCAAACACAAAAATATGATTTTTTTTTTTCTATTTCTAATTTCCAACCCAAATCCAATTTAATTAAATTGACCTAAATTTTATCTAAATCTGTTATTCTACTGTAGTACCGTTTCTTCTGGAGAAATCGAATTGATACTCGACGGTGCCTCCCTTAATTATTGTAAGCTCGTTATCGTCCTCTTCTTGTGATTTTCATAATAAATCTATGAATAACTCAGTGAAGAGAGACATACATGACACATAAGATTGGACTACATTATTTTGTAAGAGTTAAGATTGTACATGTCATTAATTGAATTAATATAGTTTTGTAAATATTAAAAAAATTGATTATAGTACCGAATCGAACCCGAACAGTTCTATAATTAAATTTGAATCCAACAATTTCACTTAGTAAATACTCAAAAAATTTGAGTTCGATTCGATTCCCATTATAATCGAATCGAACCATGACCAACTATAACTAAATTTTTGTTCTGCTGTGGTGCAAACCACTATCATTTCTCAGGAATTGTTGAAAAATAAATGGATATATGAGGTCATTTTAATGTGTGAAACAATGGTATTTTGTGGTTTGTAGATAAGGAAAGGGAATTGGGAGAAGCGCAATAGGATCAAGGCATTGAATTTGTCGGAGAGAGACTGTGAAAAAGCTGTTGAAGAGGTTCCACTATTATTTATTTGAATTAAGCTCATTCCACAGGTGAAATTTTTCTAAAAAGTATTACAGATGTACATGTTATATTCGATTGGTTGGTTCAACAATTTTTTATCCAACAGCCAATAAAATTTTACCGGTTGATAATCTGTCAAAAAATTGTCAACTATTTCTGTACATATAGTAGGATTGTATGTAATTTCCTTTTAAACTTTGATTTGCGTTTCATAATGTTTAATTGATTTTTATGCTACAAATAGTTAGTTTGTGTTCCCTTTATAAACTATTGTTTATGGTAGTGAGAAATTAGATATGGCAAAAAAACCCGCACCCAACGGTTTGGGATCCTCAATTCTTCCTTCTTTAAATTCATTTAGGTTTAACAATTTGTTTTAAATTAAGCCCCCATTTGGTAAAGATTCTTTAAATTTATTTTTCTTCAAATTTGTTTTGAACGATACATTCCTCCAATAAAATAGAGAATTATTCTGATATAAGAACATTGGTCCTATGTGGAATGAACCCATCAAATAAGTGAAAATTTGAATTTCAAAAGGGAAAATTATCTTAAACATTTGAAGTTTTCAATTTAAAAAATATGGTAATAGTAATTTTTTGATGAAAACTCAAGTATATCTACCCCATCTCACCCACACCATCCCACTCTATCCCACCCTATACCACATCACACCACACCTAACCACATTCATCCCATCCCAACACAATATTTCTCAGAGTGATGTTATGTGTACAAAAATGATTGACACAATGTCAAGTGACGGCCTCCTATTGGACTTGACATTTTGTAAACCATCTTTGTACAATTAGATTAATCATTTATCATTCAATCAAGCTACACTTACAGAGAGGATTTTGACACCCTCCCTTATTGACCCTCACAATAGTGGGGGTCCCACAGGGTCCCACCTTTTTTTTTGAATTTTTTATTCTCGCGGGTCCCATCACATGTGAGTGGATGTCATTCAAATGATAAGATTTTTTTAAGTAAAGTAGCAAAATTCTTTCTCAGTTGTCTTGGCATGTTCTGGATTCTTTACCCCACCTCCACGCATCCACCCTACTGTACCATACCCCACGCTACCTTAGCCTATGCCCATATTCTTCAAAAAATTTTGATTTGTACCCACCCGACCACCATTTTCTCAATCCTACCGTTTTAACCATTTTGTCAAGGATGAATTGAAACAGCAAGCAAAAAAAAAAAAATAAACAAAAAAAACTTTTTTCTGTTAAATTACAGGAACTCAGCTTATTTTGTTTGAGGTTGATGTAGAGGTGGTGATGGCGGTTGTAGATTTTTGAGGTATGGTGGGTGCCCTTTTGATGGAGATCTGAAAGTAGCTAGTGGTGGTACTATAGTTGGTGATAGTTCGATAAAAGGCGAAGGTGGTGTGATTGTGAATTGCTGATTTGTTTGGGATAGAGGTAGTAGAGGTGGTGGAGTGAGGCAGTGATTGTGAATTTGAGGTGGTGACAATGATTTGGGAAGTGGTGACGTTGGCGAAGTAGGGTGGGTGAGTGAGAGTGAGAGTGAGACCTGAAATCATGTTAAATGTCAATATATACTATAATGTCAGTATATAGTATATACCATATACAAATAATTTATTGAGCCGGGCCAGGTCAGGCCAGGCCAGGCTGAGCGGGTTCATTTTAAAAATAACAATAATAGTAGCTAAAGGAAGCCAACTACTGCCTATGAGTACAACTTTGTAACATATTAAATGTATGATTTGTGATTAAATATCAGTGTTCTAAAAAGCATAAAGCGTGGTTAGATATAGAAGTCAAGTTTCAAGCTTTACGAGGCCTAGGCATAAAAAACGATTTTTGATTTTCAATTTTTAATCATTGTAAAAAACATTCAATAATTCATATAATATATACCAAACATTTAAAATTAAAAAATATTGTATGTACTTAATAATTCCTATAAAAAAGATAAGTTTCAAAATCATAATTACATAACATAGATAACTTGTAGCGTAAATTTTATCTAACTCTTTATCAGACTCCAATTCAGTATCTTCTTTTTTCATCTACAAAAAAAAAAAAAAAAAAAAAAAAAAAATCTACATTTAATAAAGATGAAAAGTTTATTTAAAAAAATAAATTTAATCGTTCAACGAGAATGTTAACCGCTTAATGCCCGTCTAGACACGCCTAAGCGTACATTAAGCGGTCATGTCTAGGCGTGCATTAAGCGGTCAACCTTCTCGTTGACCGCTTAGCCTCAAGGCGAAGCACCTTAGTCACGCTTCGCATCTAAGCGTGTTTTTTAAAACACTGCTAAATAAATACATGATTGTGGCTCATAAATTGTATCTTATGTGATTGTGACTTTGTATTTTTATGACTAGTATGTGATCATGATATAAATTGTAATTGTGATTATGACCTCATTATTTAAATTATATATAACAATATTTTATGAGATGACACATAATGAAACCACTTGATTTTTGAAAAAAATCCATAAATTTGTCATTTTTGAACTTGTATTTTGAAACCTTTATAGTTTTTTTTTTTTTTTTTTTTTTTTTTTTTTTTTTTTTTTTTTTATATTCCAAAACACATCAAATAATATTAGTGGTGTAAATCGTTATACGAATAGACCTCAATAAAAGGGAAAACCAAAAAGTATAAACTATTACGATTTATTGGGGTTTTAGTTATTTTTTATTTGATTTTGCAATGAATCAAATAAATTAATGAAAAAGATCCATTTAAATTTGAGGCATTTTCAAAAATGTCTAAAACTAAGGGGGTGAGTTGAAACATATCCACAAATTGTCTATTATACCTTTAATAATATTCTCAACACTTTAAATGTCGTACTCGACATATAATTTTTTTTTCAAATTGTCATGAATTTCGAGAAGTACTTTCGTGATAAATTATATTAAAATAATATTCTCAACATTTCAAATGTCGTTCTTGACACTTAATTTGTCTAGAATGACATTTCATTTCGAACATGACAATTCTCTATATTTAAAATGTCGAAAATAATATTTTGCAAAAATGTCCATTTTTGAGATTAGCGTGGAATTATAAATTGTTAATAAGGATATTTTGGTCTAAATTATTTCAAAATGAACATTTTTATAATGATGAACATTTTTGCAAATTAACATATGAAAGTGGACATTTCTTGAAATTTTCTCTTTAAATTTTTTGAGAATGAAATTTGATTTATTAAAATAATTAAAATATTCGATAATGGTTGAATCTTGTACTTGAATTTTAAGCACCAATAATTATTACTCAAACTTAAATGGTGTAAACCCGACAATATATACATGTACTAAAAAGTGCAAGGCTCTTTTCGGTTATAGTTGCTACCTTACCTCTATTAGGTCATGTACTTGGTGGCAAGGACGGATCCAGTAGTTAGTGAGCCGATACGGTTGCCAGTGCTAAATCTGTCGGAAGCGTTGAATTCCATCCCTGGCAGCATCAGCAGATTGTGAACTGTGAAGGGTAGGAACGGAAAGGAGACGAAGATTTGGTTTGGGCCTTTTCCTTTTGAAGTAGTAGGCTTTTTTTTTCTTTTTCTTTTTCTTTTAAACCTGAGGAAATTACATAATATCAGGAGTCTAAAGATTACAATTCAAAAAATAAGGATGAAGTTTCATTATTCACAAATCAGGTATTAATATAATAATTAAATACCTCCACCCAATTCAATTTCAAACCCTAATCATTTTTCCTTATCTTTCTCTCTCTACCTCTTCCTTCTCTATATTCTCTCCATTCTTTCTATCATAAATCACCACCGAAGATTCCATCGGCAGTGTTTACGATGTCGCCACGACGCTATGAAGCAACCAGCATCGTTGCAAAGCGCCATCAATTGTTGGTGGTGAGGTGGTGGTTTGATTGTGGCGACAACGATGGTGGTGGTGGTGTAGTGGTTGGTTTCTATGGGTGTGGTACTTTTGGAAGAAGTGTTGGATTTTAGCAAGTGGGTGGTGTTGGAGCAGGCCATTTGTGGAAGTGGTAACGATGATGTGTGTGGTAGTGGTGGTGGTCTTTGACATGGTGCTGGTGCTGGTGTTGATGGTGGTTCTCGTTGTGCTAACATTGGTGGTGGTGGTACTTGGTAGTGGTGGTGGAGATGGACGTTGCGTTGATGTTGTTTGTTGATGGTTATTGTTCGGAGGTTTTTCTTGATTTGTAGTATTTTGGATTTGGTTTTTCCAATGTAGCAGCGATGTTTAGATCTAGTTATGCGAGGTTGGTTGGTTAATTTATGACCAATAAACAAGTTTGTGATTTATAAGGATGTACATATGACTATTAATTGTATAATTGTGATCTTAATATATTTAATTAATATTTGAATTTTGAATTTTGAATTTTGAAACTTAAAACATACAAAATAAATTCTATATAGTTAATGCATGACTTGTGAATTTTTCCCTTTAAACATTAGGATTTAGGCCCATTGCCCAAAATCCAAATACCCATTGATTTCCATTGTCAATCAGATTTGAGGCTGTGAATCACATTTGCAATTTCCAAACACTCTCTCTAATCTGCGCCGTGGACGGAATCTGTGAGGGTGACACTATCCCAATCCCTTCCTGTGACTTGTGATCCTCTATTCTTTATTTCTTAGATTGTAGAGGTGTTCGTCAAAAGTCTCACATTTGCTCGAGATGGACAGCACCTTTAGTTTGACGCTTACATTAACCACCTTTTTCTTTACACCAGGTTACTGACTTCTTTGTTTCTTATATGTTAAACAATTGTCGCCATCCACTCTTTCTGTTTATATCAAAGTGAATGATTCATGGACGCCTAAAATCTAGCTTCTATGAAAATGTTCGATGCCCAATATTGACTTATGAATGATTTGTCCCTGCTTGGTAATGACTTGTCTCACTATCAGTGGAGAATCATCTTTAATTTGGATTTGCCCCCATAAACTGGATATAGGGGTTAGTAAATTCTAATATGTTTCGAAGTGTGCAAATCTCTCAGCTAATTGAACCCATATTAAGTAAAAAATATAAATAAATAAATCTTTTCTTGCCCTAAATTGTTAAATGGAAAATTGGTGTGGAATTAGCAGAATGTGAATACGTGATTATCATTATCTTATCTAAAAGTTTAAACTTTAAGTGCACAATTTTTAATAAACGAGACGCCACGAGGATATCGTCAACATCTAAAAGTTTATGCTTCTAAAGAAGACTACATGTATATATTAAGATTATATCTCGGAGGATGAAAAAGTATCCAACAACCATATCCGGATCAAAACGTGCAAAAACAAACAAAAATCTGTGAAATATATTGAAACGCTCTAAAATGTACCAAAATACGCAAAAATGTATCAAAATGCACCAAAAATATACCAAAATATGTGCAACATTCGAAAATGCAGAAAAAATGGGCGAAATACATCGTAGCTTGCCAAAAAAAATTATCTAAATGAATCAAAATGTATAAAATGTACCATAACTCTCCAAAACATACCTTAGCTTGTCAAAAATGGACCAATGTGTAAGAAATGTACCAAAATTTGTGAAATGCACAAAAAAATGTACCAAACGAAACCCTAAGAGCTTAGGAAGAAGAAAGTAATGTACCATAATGCATGAAATGTCTAAAAATACATGACAGAATTTACCATTAAAACGCACCAAAATCTGTCTCAAAATATACCAAAAAAATGTGAAAATACCGTAACGCTCGCGAAAAGTATATCATAAGGCTAAAAAATGTACCAGAATGTGCAGAATATGCCATAACTTGTCAGAAATGTACCAAAACATAAAAATGTACAAAATTATGGCGAAATGCAACTACACCCAACATGTACCAAAATGCACCAAAACGTAGGAAAATGAGCGAAATGTACCACAACTCACTAAAATATACAAAAAATGGATTAGATGCTCCAAAATGCTCTAAAATGTACCAAAAACGTGCTAAATGGACCATATCTTGGAAAAGAAATTGACAAAAAGTACGAAATGTTAAAAAATAGGCCCAAGTTTACCACATCACGTGCGAAAATGCCCCAAAATGTTCAAAATATGTGAAATTTCTCAAAACGTGCAAAAATAAATAAAAATGTGTAAAATGTACGAAACATTTCAAAAGGTACCATACCAAAATGCACGAGCCACGAAGAACGTGGTCTAGGAGTTGAGTTTGGGCATCTAAAATATTTATCGATTCGGATGGCTGAAGAGATTGGCTCAACAACCAACCACCCCACTTTGACAAAAATGAGTAAACTGAAAAGGGATTTTATTCTATGCACGAGACAAATTTTTATTCTTCAAGTATGATTTTAGCATCTCAGGAAATACGTGATGATATAAAAATGATTGAGGAATACATATTAACTCGAATCATATTTGACTTTGTAATAAGCTTAATGAAGCTTACGAACAAAACAAGAGGAACTTTATGTACGAGTAAAATTAGATAAATCGATTTCTTTAATAGTATAGTTGAGAAAAAACATCATTTCTGTCAAGTTACTAAATACTCCATCCGGAGACAACATTTTCATTATTGAAAAGTCTAATCGAGGAGCTCAAGACTATCTCTAGTTACCAAGTTAACATTACAACAAACAACAAATATGTCTTCTAATTCTAAACACATTTGCAGCCTATAATTTTCAAGTTAGGATTTTGGGAACTAAATTTGTAGATTTTCAATAAGATTAACGTGTTCTTTCATTCAAGTTCATGTTTTCGATAATAGTAATGTTATTTAACACCACTGCAGTACAAGTAGCATTATGGCCCTGTTTATCACCCATTATTTTTTTCTATGGTACTCATTTTCTACCACACATTCTTTATTGAAATAATATTACACATAAACCAAAAACTTTTCCTTCTTTTTTAACCACACATTTTCCATCAACCTGCTATTCCATAATACATTTTTTTTTTCAAAATTAAAGGAGCTCAAACGCACCCTAGTATCATTCAGATGAAAGGTACAATTAGATGAATAATATAATTTCACACTTAGTTATACCTATCACATAAAATGGTGTTAGATAAATTATATCGAAATAACAATATTTGATTCAGATTGCAATTCTTCATTTCTTTATTAAAAATAACTTCTTGAAATGCATAATACATACAAGCAACATTTATTGATTTAAAACATCTACCCAAGGAATAAACAAGAAATTTCTAACTCAGTTTTTTCCGCAATACTGCTCTTCTACCAGCCATATTTGTCCAGCTAATGTTTCTATGCTTCTTCAAAGACAATGTCTTCGATTATAGACATAAGATTTTGAAAAATACAAGTAGGTAGCGAATAAAGCTGCACTAAGCCCAGCCAGTAGCCAATAGAAGTAGTCGAGATGAGCCCGATTAAGGTTGTCTGAAAACCAACCATCATGACCCGGGCCACTGGTGGCTTTCTCCACCAAAGAGATAATAAAGCTGCTCAAGAAGCTCCCTATCCCAAATATACTGAGGTATAGAGCAAGACCGACACTCCTCATTTCATTTGGAACCTGATCGTAGAAGAATTCTTGAAGCCCGATCAAGGTAAATACATCTGCAATTCCAAAAAGCAAATATTGAGGTAGCAGCCACCACACACTCATTGGCACTGTTGCATTTGGCAAGTCCACCAGTCCATATTCGACAGCAGTTTTTAGACGTTCCATCTCGACCAAAGCAGCAATTACCATGGAAAGAAAAGATAAAAGTATTCCAGTTCCGATTCGTTGAAGCATTGTTATGCCAGCGGGTTTCCCAGTAATTGATCTTGCAATTGGAACCAAAATACGGTCGTAGATTGGAACAAAGACAACAACCCCAACACTTACAAAAGATTGAAATGAAGCAGCTGGTATTTGTAAGCTAGACGTGATATGGCGATCCATTGTAACTCCTTGCTTGGTGAATAAAGTCGAGGATTGGGAATACACAATTGCATATCCTAAACATGTAATCCATATTGGAACAAGCCTGAGAACTGCCTTTGCCTCTTCAATCTCAGAGATACTACAAACTTTCCCGTCTTCCATCGAACCATCTGGTTCAAGAAATGCTTTATTAAGAAACCTGTCACAATCCAAAATGTTGAGTATTGGAGCCTAATGATGATTATAGGCTTCACATTCAAAAGTCTTCAGAATGGTTTCTTACAAGATTGGTAAGCACACAGTTAAATGCAAATTTTGTCAAGGCATTTTATGTAAATATTGTATGGGCATGGGAAAAGGCAATGGCTAAATTTCAGGGGCAGAATCTGTCCCTTAAAAATTATGCTACATGAACATCAAGGATTTGATAGTTTGACAGATAAAGCCAAAAAGATTTGACAGAAAGCTTGACATAATTGTATGTGACAGTAGATGATTGGATGAAAAAACTTCATGTGCTTCAAACTATCCAATAATAGAATGTCATATGGCATTATGTCAAGATTTATGTAAACCTTGATGTTCATGTAGCATAATTGCATCAAACAATTTTCATATTGTAATTAATTGATGGGGCCAAACACTTTGTGAGTATAAATAGAGTAGCTTGGCAGATGAAAATTATTAGTATGAAAGTGAGATGCAGAGAGGCAGAAACAAAGAGTTAGGCTTCTACAGAGAGTTAGACAAGAGAAAATTGAAGAGAAAAAGCCTATGCATTGACTAGAAAATGCGGTCGGCAGTTTCTTGTAGTCTTCTTTCTTTTGTTAATATGGTGAAAAAAATGATGTAACTCTGTGGACGTAGCACAATTGTTCAACCACATTAAATCCTTCTCTATTGTACTCGCTCTTTTTTGTGTCTTCTATTTCTTCTCAACTTAAATAAATTATTTCACATCCCACTGATCCCGGAAGGTTTAGTAGAATCTAATTCGTAATAGTTGATACCATTATTACGATCATATAAAATAAAGATTTAGAGATGAGTATCAGTGTATTTTTTTCCTTGTTTCTAGGTTAGAAGGTAAAATGTTTACCTGGTTTAGATTAGGGAATTTCATACGTTAATATATTGTAATACTAATTAAGAAACAATAGTGAACTTGGATAATGCAAAAACATAGAATGTTAAATTCTATTTAAAGCACACTTATTGGGATTAATCTATAGATACTTAAGGGCAAGTTTGGAACTCTGCACTGGACAATGCTAAGGGTAAAAAATTAGTTTCACCTTCTTCCTTAATGTTTTTAGAATTAAGTTATAAATTTTACCAGAGAAGCCGGACCTTTATAAAAGCAAGGTTAAGAGGCATTTTTGTCCTTTGAAATAAAAAAATAAGTAAATAAAATGTTAGTCGAATTACCTGAACTGTTGAGAGCCTTGATAAGGCAGAATACCCTGAACATCCTCTTCCTTCGATATTTCTGCTGAGGTAGTCCGCCAATTTCTAGCCGCATTTAGGAATACCTGACCGATTCTCAAAAATGGGCTTTTTTCTTCAGTCTGTGTGCGAAATCGGTAAGTAATAGTTCCAAGCAAAAATATAATTAGGGTAAGGCACATGAGAATGCACGGGATTCCAAAGCCAAGACCCCAACTTAGGTTGTCTTGAATGTAGTTCAAAACATAGAGAGACACTACAACACCTATATTCATGAAACAACACCACCAGTTGAAGAAGGAGCTTTTGTCTTTACATTCTTTCGGGTTTTGCTCATCGAACTGGTCAGCACCAAAAGCTTGAAGACAAGGTTTATGCCCACCTTGTGCTATTGCAAATAAATACAATGAGAAGAAGAAGCAAATAACTTGAAACTGTGGTGGAGAACATCCCATGTTATGTCCTGCGGTAATTTGGCAGTCTGAAGAATTGGATGAATAAACAAAAGCAGATATGGACATGGTGCCTAGTGCCTGAGATCATAACAATTGAAGAACATGATTAGCATCTCCTTCAAGAGTAGCATTTTCAAGAACGTTATGTACTAAAAAAGTACTTTTCGTTCATGAACTGAGAGACAGAACTCCTGAAAATCAATCGCAAAATTGAACTCCTTGACTTCATTTGTTCTTTGGCTAATACAGAATATGAAGTTCTAGAAATTTTTGTACGGCGAAGAAAATTGTCATTTTCTGGAGCCCCTTTCGTGACTAATCGTATTTTTTTCAAAATGTTTTAGCAAAACTTCTGTTATGAATGAGCACTGGACCCATAATGAATCCAGATTTTAATTTAACATACAGAAACTCCAGCAATTAACAGACCAAATATATAGTGCCAAAAGACTGTCAATTCAATCTGAAAGTCGGAACAGGAGAAGTGCATATATATACTTTCGTCTATTTACAAGATCAAAATTATGGATCGTATCATCTTTTGGTGCAATAGATCTATAATTGGAGTAATGATATTCAAAATCCGCCGATATGAATAGCATTATTCAATATAATTCCAATGAAATATCTTAAATAAGTCCATCTATCATTCCAAATAATTTAAAAGCTGGAAATAGAATATATTAACGAATAATTATATGCCAATTTTCGTGTGAAACTTCTTTGAACTGACCAGTATATAGAGGACAGTGGCAATAATAATGGTCCAGTATCGACCGAGAAAGGAGTCGGCCACATAAGCACCCAGTAGCGGCGTAAGCATGGCCGTTCCAGTCCACAGGTTGACATTCGCCGCCGCTGTAGCGGTGGATTGGCCTAACTGACCCGTCAAATAGCTTATCAAATTTGAAAGTATTCCATAGTACGCACATCTCTCAGCCACTTCAACACCTAATAAATCGAACAAAACACCTTAATAAGTTGCTAATTCAAGGCAAACAACCTTAATAGTTTGTTACTAAATCCAATTTTGCTGTGTGTAGAAATTACAAAACGCACCTATGATGAAGAAAGCTGACTTCCAACACCCGGACTTGGATCGATAAACAGGGCGGCCTTTGAAGTCGACGGAGCCATGGACGACGTCGTCGTTTAAGAGTGGAGCTGAAGAGATGGGGATAGCCATTTCTAGTGGAATTCAACAATAATTGCAAGTTTGCAACAGACGAAACAGGGCATTATTATGATTTTTATCTCTCTTTTTTTAAGAATCTGTTGTTGTCTGTGGTTTAGGATATTGACAGCTGATGTGACTCTTCGGCTATGCGAAAGCATTCAAAATTATTAAGAAATTAGACAAAATTCCATATCCAACCTTACAAGCAGTAAATATTTGCAGTCACCCATCAAAACAAAGACCCCACCATTAAGATAAACAGTAAATATTTGTAAGGTATTTTAAGCCTCTGGAAAATTAAAGCTTGAGTTTTGACACGTTTCCATATCCAACCAACCGTCATGACTTCTTTAGCAAATACTGAAGAAATTAATGTTGCTGGCCAATGTAAAGATATTTGCCGTAATTAGCACAAGATGAGCAAGAAATCTAAGATCTCTTGAATAAATTTTCATCAGTTAGAGTATTTTTAAGAGATTTTCTATTTTTAAAAAATATATTCTATAATTTAAAGAGCATATATAAATTTAAAATGTTCCAATAGTCTCTTTATTTTTAACATTTAATTTTACCATTTTCAATATGTATTTATTATTATTTTTTTCATTCTTTTATTTTTACTATTTTTCCTCCAATAATTATATCATTTTATTTAATTAAGTCAATAAAATGTATATTGGAAGTTAGAATTTTTGAAGTATTAAATTATAGAGAGGTGGGTTTGGCCAAACTCACTCTCTTTTTAAAAAGTTAAATTGAAGAGTCTCTTGGAATAAAATTTTAAAGATTGACTCTTTAAAATAAAGAGTATTCCACTTTTAATGAATATCTTGAAGATGCTCTTAAGTGTAAAAAAGGAATGCTCAAGATTCAAGAAGCAAAGAAATAGAGATTTTCTTCCGATTGGATTGAAAGTTCATTTTGATTTGTTGATTTTTTTTTCCTTTTGTATGTTAAAATCTCTACAAAATAATAATATCGGGACTGAGAAAAATTATTATTTTAGAGAGATTATTGTAGTGAAATTCAAAGTTTAATCTGTAAAAAGAAAAAAAAAATAATAAAAAGAAAGCGCACACATGCATATATTAAAGCGGAAACATTCAAGTTATTTCATGTACACATGGTACATAATTTTTACTGTAATTAGTTTTAACTTAACCTCCAGTTATTTCAAATTTCATACATTTTTTTATCATGGCGTCTCATTTAAAAGAAGTTAAAATATCTTCAATATTCGATCAAGTAAAGAACATATTATATAATTCAACATGTTCTCGCCGATAATATTATATAGTTCAATATTTAATAATCTAATTTAAAAGAATAATGTTATATAGCACCAATGATGACGACGCATCTAAGATTAAGCAATCAGATGTGCTTGAAAAGTTTTATATTTAATTTAAATATTAAAATAAGAGGAATGTCTCGTTTGACGCCAAATAAAAGATGTCGGAGTTAGCATGAATGGAATAGAATTATTAAGCTCATTTTAAGTTGTCCACTTTGACTAGTTATTATAAGCTCACCATTTAATGATTTTTGAATTTGAAATTTATGTTAGGTAGCAGTCACGGGATTTTCAAAAAAATACCAAGAACCTATCCCGATGATAAAGAAATATAGCTCGGAAATAAGTTAAAAGATGTGAAGACTGCGAATTAGATTTATTAAACATACTTCGTGCAATCGTTTTTCACTAACTATTGTGTTTTAATCGTTGAGTGATGTGTTACAAAGTATGTCTCGAGTACTTCAAAATGGTATTCTAGCACCTTTCTTAATGTTCGAGAATTGATCCGTAAACTGACTTGGTGAAATAGACCAATTGTAAAATTTTCTTTTCATTTTGATGAAGGAAGAATCTGCAGCCACTACTCTTCGGGTGTACACTGGGTAAATTTTGGGTTGATACAATAGCATGCAAACCATGCTAGTCAGGTTAACCACATTAGGTAAGTCTGGTGCGACAGACTTGACCAAAAAAGTGTTGATAGGAGAAATCGAACTCATGATCAAAAACTTTCATACTCATTTACTCCACTAACTTGATTATTCCATGAGGGGTAATTTTCTTTTCATTTTTTTTTTTGTGGGGTGTTGGGTGGTCAAACTGCACTAAACTTCATTGATTCAATGAAATATGCATTCCACTTTATTGGACATGAATTTGTGGGTTCACTCCCACCATCACCAATAGATTTTCTTACATTTTCCATCATCGACTTGGACTTAGAGAATTTCCCCAAAACGCATATTTGAAAAACAAATTGCATTTAAATCTGCATTTGAAATATAAATTTTGTTGAGTTAGTTTGTCTAACGAAATTTTAGAAAATGTCTATTTTTTCTGTGAAATTATCTTGGCGAAGTCTCTATCAACTTGCATTAAATAAAAATTTTTTTGAGCATGTTGTATTTTACTTATATGGTACAATTTTTTAAAGCAATCCACAATAGCATATAATATATTTTTATGGAAATTGGTGGGTATGATGAGTTGACTTTTCTCTATCGTAAAACTTTAAAATTTCTTTTTTTACTTATTTTGTTATATTAATTTAGCTAACGTAAGATCATTTTAGTCTTTTAAATAAAAAAATTGACCTTTGTAATGATTAATTGAATGAAAAAATTCAAAATGAACAAATTATGTCCGTTAAGCTCCCGTTTGACTCCCATTAAATTAATTTTTTTTCTATCTTATTTTCAATCACATAATTTTTCATAAAATAATATTATCCGTAAATCGAAATTTTTTTCCTTCTTTTTAACCATTCATTAGTCAATATATATATATATATATATATATATATATATATATATATACAGAATGACTTTCCATTCCTTACCTTCAAAGAAATTTCAAGATGCTTTTTGTATTAAAAAAAAAATACTTTAGTTTAGAAGAGAATTATTTGAGATGTTTTTTTGCATCAAGATCGCGAAACCCAGATGACTAGCCAAACATTTTTTTGGCTTTTTCTTAAAGTGACATCTGCTTTAATTTCTCAATTTTATTAGAATCACATTGGTTTTATGATCGTCTTTACAAAGGTCCACTTTTTATCTTTTTGGTAAAAGAGTGGTATTTTGTACTTGGCCATGTTTGATAACTTTTTTCCCCGTAGAATTAAGAATTCATTTTTCAAATTTCAAATTTTTTATATTTGATAGCAAAATTTTTTCATGGAATTCATTTTCTCACTTTGTCTCACATATGCACTTTTTCTTGGATTTGAAGGAAAAACAATTTCAGCCTTTTTTTTTATTATTTGTAATTGAAACAAATTCTAAATCCAGTGATTAAAAAAAAATTATCACTTTTATTGACAATTTACATGCAAAACAAAGTCAAACGAATGGTATTCAGTATGATAATTTTTTTTTTGTTTTTTTTTTTTTGACAATTGGATCAAATTCTAGACCCAGTGGTAAAAAAATTAACACTTTAATGGACAATTTCCATGAAAAATGCTAAACGAATACCAAAAGATTCAAAAAATTTCGGGTGAAAAATTATTTCAATCAAATATAATTAATCGACAATTCTCAATAGAACAAGTTTTAGGTAATTTAATTCCTTGTAATTCATTTTCTTTCCACCCAAATTTCAGATTTGCAATCAAACGAACCCTTAGTTTAGTTGGAAAAAATAAAATACAATAACAAATTAGTTTTTTTTTTTAATCAAATTTAAAATCAATTAAGATGAAAATAAAATAAAAAAATTAGGCGAGGCGTCGACACCATCTGACTGATGTTGAAGAGTAGTTCAATTCCGCACCATTAAATACGAATTTAGTGACTAATCTACTCAACAAATTCACATTGTTTTTGCAAGACAATTTTGCTTTTACTCATGCTCAAGTTATCAAAATTAATGTCAATATCATTTTACGGAAGCAAGCAAGTTTTGATTAGGCATCATTACAACCTATTTTTTATGTAAAAAATAAATAAATAAATTTCCCCAACCTATCCTAGAAGGACACGTGTTACAAGAGGTCATAACTATAGAATATTATGGAATAATGTTGCATCGAACCACTTGTGCTAAAACATCATCCTTGTGACATAGACAACGTTAATTGATAGATCCAATTATATTTCAATATTACGAGATCCATTTATTTGGACCTACCATGTGCGGTCCCACACAAGATAGTGTTTTAGCATTAGTGATTCTACATAACATTTCTCAACTTCAATAATCCTTTTACTTTGCAAGTATTTCATGTTTAATGCTTTGGCACTATTGAAACACACGTTGAGTGTAAGGGTATGATATGTTCAATAAATCCAACTACCCGATCTATATTTTTGTAATTAATCGTACCCACACACCTTTAAATAGTCTCACTTTGATTTTGTGCAACAATTTTTAGTATAATGATGTCCTCTGGGGATAAAATGGTCTATTCGCAATGAAAAAGGGGGTTAAATGATCAAATTGAGATAAATTGAAGTTGTGTGATGAAATAAACTCTAAGTTAAGCGATCATGGTGAAATTTCTTAAGGAAAAATTACATGATTAAGCTCAAACATATTGTTCAAGTATTGAGTTACTTCTCAATCTTTTCTAGGAAATATATCTCTTCGAAAAAGATAACATTAGATGGATTTTATTGTCTACTATGAGAACACCATTCTTCAAGTCCAAAAACTATGGTAGTCCACAGTAGACTTTTTCCCAGTTGTGTCCAGTTGTCCTCTCTTTAACATTTTTATCAACTTGCATAAATTAGAAAGGTCGGTCCAAATTTAATTTTAATATTGGTAAGTGATGGTGACAAGAAGCTAATAGAAAGAAAATATCATTTTGACTTCAATTACTTGAACAATACCCTTTCATCAAATTGCTTGTTGGTTTATTAAATGATTAGGACACTAACTTGTTCGGTATGGTTTAAAATTCAATTAAAATTGAAAATATGGTTGTTATTGGGTCTCACTCGTCTAATAAAAGTCAACAATAACGGTTAGTTTTTCAATTTTAATCCGATTTTAATCTCTACCGAACACACCCTAAACTTTAGATTGCAATACTCTAAATAATTGAAGTTTAAAACCTATCTCATGAAAGATTATCGAACATTTGAACTAGTTATTTGTTCATCACTTGAATGAAGTCTTGATTATGTAGTGGATCAATTGGTTAACATACCGCTGAGCCATTTTTTATTAACATAGTGACACCAAGCCTTTAAAAATTATTTTCCCTTACTTGCTGCATCAAAAACCAAATCACAAGTTTCGGATAAGAAATGAATAGAGATATAAGGTGTCATTGTTACAAATGGAAATTCAACGAGACACCATTTAACCAAGAAATTTACTACACGAGCAATAAAAGGAAAAAAGAATAAAAGATTAAGTGTTGCTAAGTGTGTGCAACAATGAACCATCACAATCTTTCTAGTGTGTGCAAAATGTGTTTTGATTTTGTTGGTCAAGGTGTCATGTCATTTGCATCCATTTTCAGTTCTAATTTGATCATTATTTGACATATCAATTTTCCTTGTTTGGGTTTCATAATACACGTCAAATCTCCTCAAATAACTTCGGCAAAAGTATCTTTTAAATATTTTCTAACATGCTAGAGTACATAGAGGTTTAGGGTATATTCTAACATGCTAGAGTATATTCTAATTTTCTAACATGCTAGAGTATATTCAACAATTACAGGTAGCAGAAGACATTCAGCTCCCTTTTCACAATTTGTACAAGAAATTTGCTAAGTGTACACGGGCGTTTACCCGTCTGTGTACACGCCCCTCACATGAGGGAAGGTCTGTGTCCAATAAAAAAATACACAGGCTCCCACTGCTGTGAGGAAGCGGGTAAACGCTTGTGTACACATAGCACCGTTCATGAAAAATCATTTATCTAAACTTCTCAACTTCGAATTAAAAAAATAAATAACGTTAACTAAATAGACCATTTAAGCTTACCAATACTCTGTGGCGAAGTGAATCGGTCTTGACAACATTTTAGGATCAAGGTTGGTGTAAAATGACAATTTTGGGTTGGTCACTGATATGTCGCATTTTAGCAACTTATAAGGGGATTTACTAAAACACGCTTGGTGTGGATTTTTAGCTCACAATTATTGAATTACATGGCTATATGTTGGTACAAAGGACATTGATACTGTTGTCCATGTCGGTCTACCTTTTCAATTTGAGTAATGATATTTAAAATTACTAGTATTATAATATCAGTTTAGATGATACTAATATGACATTAAATAAATAGTATAATTAAATGAATCACTTAATTCTATTTTTATTAAACCTATAACTTAACGTCACCTAAACTGGTGTCGTGACACCATTGAATCTATATAGCATTATTCAGGTTTTATTCATTAGTTTGGTGTCACGAAAATTCACAATTATTATTTATTTATTTGTTATCATTTGGTGTCCTATAAATTTGGAGAATGGCCCACGAATGGTCCTGTGTACATTCTTAGGGTAGGTATAGGGATAAATTCAGTCATATTCAAGGGGGAAAAAACAATGCATAGGGTAAATAACATTTTGCTTTTCTCAAGATACTAATGATTACAAAGAATAATTGAGGGGTTGATATTAAAGTCACGTTGGGTGGGAGAGTGGCGAGGTAATAAAAAAAGAAGAAGTTATTTTCCTATTCAAACGCGTGTAAAACAGCCTTTGCCAAATTGCCAACTACTCACATGCTTGGATTAGCCTATGATTATATATATAACGTACATATACGCACATGAATAAAAACTAAAAAATATAATCGTTATCTATCACATCTAGCCACCATATTTGATTTTATATCTTTTGTGTGGGACCCATAACGACTATATTTTTCATTCTATTTTTACAAAAAAATGTGTATCAAACGGGGCCATAATAATGCTTTTTAGCCTTTGCCAACTATTCACATGCTTGTATTGGCTTCATTTATAATTTATAATATAATAACTTATATTTTATATATATATATACATATACATACAACCTTAGCCAAATATTCACATGCTTGTATTAGCTTAATTTATAATTTATAATATAATAACTTATATATTTTTTTTTATATATACAACCTTTGCCAACTACGCAAAGCATCTTCAAGAGGAGTCGAGATCGATTGAATAATTTTGTTATTTATCTAATTAATTCTTGACACGTCATCGATAATTATTAACATGTTATCTCAAATTTTCCATATTTAACTTCACTACTAACCCACTAAATTGATGAAGTATTAAAAATTAAGTTGATGAACAATATATTGAAAAGCATATCTCAACTTCTGTAAGCAACTCTTTAAATATAAAATTCTCTCTATTTTAAAGAGTCGATCCTTAAAATTATACTTTAAAAAACTCTCTAAATTAACATTTTAATTTAGAGAGTCAAACCCACTATCTATAATTAAATACATTCCAAGAATTTTAATTTTCAATGGAGGAAAATAATATAATGATTTGGATAAAAGTTAGTAAAAATAAAAGATAGAGAAAAATAATAAATATTTTATGAAAATAATAAAATTAAATGTTAACTATAAAGAGCCTATTGAATGCTTAAATTTTTTTACTCTCGAAATTTTATAGATACTCTTTAAAAATAAAAAAATCTTTTGGAGATGCTAATGCTTGAATTAGCTTTTATATATAAAAATATATGCACATACATGAAAACTAGTATATTGTCATTTAATAATGCTTTGTAAGTCAGATACGACATTTGATTGGGTTTATATTTGTCCTTAAAATTCACTTTTCAGGAAAATGAGTAATAATAAGTGAGTAGTACATGCGAATTCTAAAATGTATGATTAAAATTTATATTTAACTTTGAAACACCAGTCGAGATGCAAGGTGATAATAGGTTCAATAAATTCTACTAAACATTCCTGTATTTTTGTAATTAATTGAACCCAACACACCTTTACAAATTACAACTAGACAGGTGCTCTATTATTAGTTATGTTAGATAATATTATTCATTTTTTTAATAGTCCCACTTCAATTTTGTGCTACAATTTTTAAATGGTCTAATTGCCATAAAAATAAACGTTAAATGATAAAATTGCGATAAATTGAAGTACTTGTGTGATGAAAGCGACCTAGCAGAATTTCTTATGGAAAAATTACTTGATTACGCTCTAGCGTATTGTTCAAATATCATTTTGACATTAAATATGTGAATATTACCCTTCCATCAAATTGCTTGTTGGCTAATTAAATGATTAGAATACTAAACCTTAGATTGCAATACTCTAATTAACTAAAGTTTAAAACGATCACCAAGATTATAGAAAATTTGTACTAGTTATTTGTTCATCAATTGAATGAATTCTATATCATTCCTTAAATGTACGTAATTGCATGTTGCAAACAGAAATTCAACTGACATTATTTAATTGATAACTATGACACGAGCAATAATAAGGAAAAAAAAATTAAAAAGAAAAAAGAAACATTGAAAAAAATATTTAAGCATTGTTTGCGGGTGCTTAAATTATAATTTAAGCAATGGGAACCACAAAATGAGTAGATAAAAATAAGTAATAAGTTAAGAATTTTTAAAATGTGTGGATAAAAATGTTTTTCATCTTATAATTTAAACTTTACCAAACATCCATCTTCCCCAACTAAGCCACCTACCCAATCCCCGCCACCTCCTGCGCTGCCAACTAGTCAACTACTCACATTGTGCATGACTGAGAATTGGCATAACTCATAACATATTAAAATAATATACATATATACACGTGCACAAAAACTTTAGTAAATTGTCATATAATAATGCTTCATACGACAGATGCAGCCAGCCTTTGCCAACTGGAATAAACCAAAGAGACAAGGCCTGACGACCCCTCCAATAGGAGGCACCATGTGGCACCCTGAAGGCAGGGTCTGTCACTGACCCTGTCTCCCTAGCAAAACCCTTGCCAACTACTCACATATTGTCATTTAATAATATTTTGTAAATCAGATACAACCTTTGTTTGGGTTTCATTTTTTGTCCTCAAATTTCTCTTTTCAAGAAATGAGTAATTAATAAGTGAGTAATATTTGTGTACTCTACAAAAGGTACAATTAAAATTAAAATTTAATTTTGAAAAATAAAATTTAAGTAAAAAATGAAATTCAAATAAAGAACAGTCAGTGACGAAACTACGCTTGGGCCAGAGGAGGCAGTGGTTACCGCAAGATTCTTGATTTGTTTTAAAATATAACTAAAATTTAAAAAGCATTATAAACTAAAGAAAGAGGAGAGAAATATAAAAGAAGAAATAAAGAAAGTCAAAAATCAAATGCGTATTTTATTGAGAAATAAGGTACCGTATTTATATGGTTCAAAATTAGAATTACAATCGTCAAGAGCGTGTGGCCAAGTTGGCAAAAAGGCACTGTCTGGAAAACCAGGTTTCGCTTCAACAAGGGTTCAACCCACGCTTGAAACATCCACCTTCTCCTTGGGGAAGATTTACTCGGTTGGTATGGTTTGTGGGTATTGTGCCAGCCCTCAGGTTTACCCAGTGCGCACTGGTGGTCGGGCTCCGCCAGTAGCAACTGCGAGTTCCTGAGTCATAAAAAAAAAAAAAAAAAATTAGAATTACAATCAAAGTAAACACTTCTAAATTGGATATGACTTATCTAGGGAACATGATAAGACAAAATAATCATCAATAATTACCTCATAATTTTACAACACTCCCCCTTTGATAATTATTTACATAATATCTATTTCATTAAAAATCTAATTTGGAAAAAAACCTAATGGGAAAAAGTACCAAACGAAGAAAAAAATAGTACAATTATTTATACAAAATTGGAGTAATAAAATGATGACTCGTTAAAATTTTGTCAAGAAAATTTAATGAGAGAAAACTTGAGTTAAAAAAAAAGAGTACAGTTACATTTAATTTCTTGACCATCGATTAGATAATTAGTTACTTGTTGTAATACTGAAAAGTTCACAATTAAGTTTAGAATGCTACAAGCACAAGGTTAGCATACGGACAATAGATGTTTATATCGCATGTGCAATCATTTACATAATTGTGAAATTGAACATGTTCTACTCATTCGAATTCAGACTAAGAATATGATCGGATCGCATTTAGAATAGACTTAATTTATCTTAAATTATAGACTGTCAATAGTGCATGAATAAAACTAGAGTATGTATTTAAGAATTGAAATAGATAACAGGCGAATTTGAAAATTCAATACAATCATCCATTCATTTATACGAACAAATGCATTTACATATTCCATAAATAACAAAGTTATCTCTTTTGTGTTACATAACTCGAATTCGATACAAAATTAGTATACTTTAATTGAAATTTATTCTATGTGAGACGATACTCTAACTCATCACGTATTATTTGTCGATCCCATACGCTAGTGGTATTCACTCAATCATATATCCTGGTCACAATGTCTTGTACCTCGTTTCAAAGCTGATTTTTTTTTCTCCAGTGTTTGCCATTGGCCTTTTGAGGGCATCTGAGGCTAGAGCATGGAGAAATCCTTATCATGTTCCGGAAACTTCACATCCTTTGGTATTTTACCCCTTTGGATTAATCCCACCTTGATTTTTCTTCCACAATGTTTTGCCCAAGTTTTTTCTTCAAGAATTGAGGGCTTAAATGTAAATAAGATACAGAGTTTTTATTTTCGTGAGAGTGAAATGGGGATTGCCCACGTTTTTACATACATGTACACACATACATTCACGTCATTTATCAAAGTAGAGACTACACTTCAAATATTATAGTCATAAAAACATTCGCGTGTGCATATGTTTGCATAAAGGCACACATTTCTCAGACTCATAAAAAAAATTGTTTATTGCTTAAATATTGCCTATTTTTGGGAAAAATTTCATTCTCTCTATAGTTTTAATAATAATCATGCTCCATAAACAGGATCAATGACAGCGTTAAAAAATAGAGGGATAAGTGACAGCATTTCATTCGACAGTTAAAAAAAAAATCCCATATAGAATTTGTCAACGTAACACTTGTCAAAAGCTCCTATCAACTCCCCTGTACAAGCAGCATTACTGGGTTTAATAATTCTACAAAGGAGACGATAAAGGGAACAAGAAAATGACGTCTTTTAATGATTTAATCTATTGGACCAGCTGTCCCACTAAGAAATATTTAATTCACAAAAAATACATATTTCTAATTACATGTCCTACTTTTGACCCGCATTAGGGGCCTATGATCATCTCAAAGAGCTCATTATGAGCTTCACATCAGAAATCACATCAATAGAATAACTACAAAATATCACATGGCTAAGTCGAATGACTACTCGATTGCGAAGTTGCTAGAACACATAAAATTTCAGCAACTTGCTTTTTAATTCGCACATCGGCCTCAAAATTGGATGCTCATTGGGCCTGAAGGACATAAACTTTGTTTTTAAAAAAATTTTGGGTCCTCAACCCAAAAACTATTCACTTTCATTATTCAAGTCCTAACATGAATATAACTTCTTAATTTATTTAATTCAGCCCCCAATAATTTATTTTAACCAGAGTAAACCTTATTTTCGATCTTGATGTGTTTCCTTTTTTAAATTGTATACAGGATAGGCACATAAGTAGGTGTGTCCAACATTATCACAATAAACAAGAAGAGGTGAATTTTTTGAAGAATGCCAAGTTCACTAAGCAAAGATTTGATCCGTATGACTTCCGAAGGAGTGTTGACAACATAATGATATTCGACTTCAGTGGATAAGCAGGTTATTGTGTGTTGACGAAAATAACTTTCGAATTAAAACCGTCGCAAGTGTACGATTCGTTAACAAGTAATAAAGTGAATTTTTTAGTCCAAATATCGTTCTTACAAAAATTGTACTGGTTCAAAATTGAATTAGCTAAGCCTTAATCGAAACAATTAAAATTCGTGATTTTTCTTATAAATTAAATAATCTAATTATGAGTGAAATACCTAACTTAACTAAAATAGATGCAAAATTATAAATAAATCCAAATTTTGTAAAAATATGATGATGAAAAGCATACTAGGATCTCGAATCCCTTTATATCATTTTCCTTTAATTTCGAAACTTATAAATTTGACAACACGATTCAATTATGAAGATCGATATTCCTAATTTGTCCAACAATTTCTCGATAAAAATACATTAAAAATTTATAAATACTTAAAGATCACATAATGCATTAAAAATTTATAAATACCTACTACCGATCACGTAATGCATAGCAACATATTTGTATTCCCTATCGAATTTTACGACAATTGGTATTTTGTCTACACTATTGCACATATATTGCATATATAATTGTAGATAAAATTAAATTCATGTTAATCATTCAATAATTGAAAACGTGCTTTGAATGTCAAAATAAATAAAATTAAGATTAAAGGTTCATCTAAAATTTTAGTACAAAATAATTTAGCCTAGCATAATGTGGAAAGTAAAGATATAGAAATGGAACAACATCAACAAAATTAAATTTGACGGAACGTAATTTAATTCTAGCAATTTTTTGGCCGCCGTCTCTGTTTCCCGTTTTTCCTTTATTCAGCCGGCTTCTGTGTGCGTATTTTTCCTTTTCAGCTGCCGTTTTCTGTCCCTCTGTGTCTTCTTTTATTTTTTATATTTTTTTTTTTTGGCGTGCCTCCTTTATTTCTTTCCAGCTGCCGTTTTCTGTCTCTTTCTATCTATATCTGTGTCTCCCCCGCCTCCTCCTTTCTCGTTTTCTGTGTGCATATGTATATAGATAGTGGTGCTACTTGTACAGAAATCCATGACAGAAGATTGACAAACAACACATATGAATGGGGGTCGCAACAATTTTTTTTTTTTTTTTAATACAGGTGGAGGCCGCACTACAGTGAGGGTCTGTCAACCCAATCTGTACAACCAGATTTATTGAAATAGATAGAGAGTTGTGCTACATGCCATACTTCATAGGACCTGAACTGCCAGACAGAACACTCACATTGAAGATCGATAGAATATAATTTTTGACAATATTTTAATTATACGAGCCCCACTTATTGTGAGGCATATGTAAAATATCTATAAAAAAATTTTTTTGTACATATGGATGACCTCAACCTCCCACCTATCTTCGCATTAGGAGTCCCTTTTTTTTTTTAATTGAGGCCCAATACCCAATATGTTGCTCAGCCGCCAAATTTTGTCCAATTCCAATTGAATTCCCATGACTTTCAAATTCGAATCACCACCAATTAGTCAAAAAGGAGTCCAAGCCCAAATAAACTTTTATCCATTTTCAATTTGGTTTGAAGCCCAATGAGCGAGATATTTCTCATCGAGGCACCACTTTTTTCACTTAATGAAATTTAGTCCTTGATATAAATTTATTTGTGCAGATCATATTGTCTTGAATTCATTTCACGCCATTCAATTCCTAAAGTAAGAAATTATATCCCCAACTTTCCTTCAAATGGTCAATTTATCCTTCTTCCCCTTCCAATTGTTTCAAACGAGCCCATAACTAAAATAATAGAAAATTAACCCAAGTTAAATAGAAATTAATAATTCGATGACATAAAAATTTAGTAATATAGTCCGAATAAACAAAATGCACTTATCATTGTGTTTTATTTATAGGAAGGGTAAATAGCACAAAACGTTTATACCTTTCAATATCATTGTGCAAAACGTCCATACTTTTCATTTTTTGACATTTTCACCCATATTTCCACCTTTCATTGCTCAAAAGGTCATTTTCATCAATTTTTAACAATTTTACTCTCATTTCAATCAAAACAAAAAGAAAACTAATTGTAACTATAACCCCAAATTTTCCAAAAAATTACAAATCGGTCACAAATATACTAGACCTATTAACAACCTTTTATCTCATTCACTACTTCCCTTGCCGGATCTATACCTAAAACTCAAACCCACAAAAACCAACCTAAAAAAATGTCATAAATTTCAAACTATTTTACTCAAATGTAGGCACTATAACAATCAAAGTCCAAAACCTCAATAATAATTCTCTCTTATTAATTGAATGGTTTTGTGCACTTGGTTTGGCATTCAAAAGATGAGCCGAGCTCATTGTCATACCCGACGGCGTGTATATTTTTGTTGTTATTCCTTGTGTTAGTGGTCCTTGTGATTTTCACTTTCTTGATTTAATCAAGAACCCAAGGGGCTCAAATTGCCAGAATCGACATAGATGAACAAAATAAATTTGTTTCAATTTCAACCCCAAGGGAATCCTAATCCTGATTTAAATTATTCTTCTGTGTAAATAGGTGTTGGTCCTCATCACAATTGGGAACTTTTCGCTGTCGACGATCGGGATATGTTGCAAAATTTGATGATTTTTGTATATTCCAAAGCCACCATAAGTAATGAATCATCCCCCTTCGCTCAAGTTTTTCTTCACCATCCAGAACCCTTTAATCCAAAAATTCGGAATTACTTCAATGAGCACGCGTTTAAGCATTCCTTTATACGGAGTTCTCTTGTCACCCAACATCTAGTGGAGGCCAATTTTCTTCTTCATGCCCTTTTCCATCAATAACATGTGTAATCACCAACTGTTCACTCATAAACATCCATCTCCAATTTTGTTGCCCAGTATACGTCGAGGATAAGTTGGGCGTGCTAAGGATCGAAAACAGAAGTTTTGAGAGTGTTCAGGGGATAAAAGATTGAAATTGATGATATTTTTTTAGGTGGCTTTTGCTAGTTTAAGTTTTAGGTATAGATCTGGCAAGAGGAGTGTTGAAGGGGATAAAAAGTTTATATAGATCTGATATATTTGTGATTAATTTGTAATTTTCGGAAAATTTGATATTATAGTTGCAATTAGTTCTTTGTTTTTACTTTACTTTTTGTTTTATTTGAAAGGAGGGTAAAATCATCAAAAATGGATGAAAAAGACCTTTTTGCGCAATGAAAGGTAGAAATAGAGGTGAAGATACCAAAAAATAGAAAGTATGAACGTTTTGCACAATGACATTGAAAAGTAAGGATGTTAGGTGTTATTTACCCTCATGGGAACTCCAAGCAAAAGTTGTGTCCAAGGAAAACAACATGGCACTGGTGGAGGATCTGTCATCAACGTTGGCATCGGCTAAGGCATGAAGCACTTAACAAAATTCCAATGTTCGGTTGTCGTCTGATGCATGAAATGAGATAACTTGTGGACAACAAACACAATGTCAATTCGTAGTTAATGAATGAATTTTAACAATAAAAATTATACAACTCTATAGCTAACACGATCAATGCAAGAAGACTTTATGGGATTAGGTAGTTAGGAATTTTAATTTCACCTAGATCATTTAATGCTCACTAAATTCAATATACTGACACCCCACTTATGCATGTTAATAATGAAATTATCCAATTTAACTAGTAATATCTCGAATAAAACTAGTCCTATTTACATGCACATATTTACTTCTATATAAATTTCAATACACAAAAATACATTAATCGCAAAAATTCGATTAAGGTTGCATAACCTATAAGTATCTCGATCTCTTATCAAAATTATGTCATTTACTGCATGAGCTACACTGATATATCACCTCCCAATATCAATATCGTCCATAAATTCATCAATGGGTGATCAAAAATTGAATTAAATTAAGCACATAATAAGCAATTAACACAACATTAATATGAACATGAAATCTTTGAATTAATTTGACATCAATAACTTAAATTATATCGCTCATCCTAACAATTAAAGAATTTACAGTTCATAATTGCAAAAAAATTACAAAGAAAAGATAAAATACATCATCAAAGGTTCAATTACAATGAAAAGAGAAAAGAAATGCGAGCAATTGTTGATCTTTACCGCACAAATCCTAACAACGGATCTTCGGCCTCTTCTTTAATTTGCAAATCTCCTGGCAGTATGTGTTCTTCCGCTTTAAATACCAAATTCTTGCCCAAAATAACGAGTTTCTATAGATGAAATTATTGTTTTTTCTCCCAAGATCGTGTCCGTCTCAGAAGAATAGAAGTCAAATTATACTTCCCTTATTAGGTTAAAAATTAGAATAACTCTATACGTACAGGATTTTTCAACCGAATTGATACAGATTTTTGAAAAAGGTGAGTTGGCACCTGACATGCCAGAATCCTGTATTTTGTTTATTTATTTACGTTGCAAAATGAAACCCACCTAACCGGTTTAACACTAACCGGTTTTGACCCCTTTCCATTTATTCCCCCTACCCGGTTTGGCCCAATTATTTCCCTCATTTCTCCCCCACATTTCCCCTGACATTTCCCCCCATTTCTCCCCCAAAGCTGCGTCTCCAAATCTGTATCTTCGGTGAGCGCCGACCCTTAACGAAGATAAATTGTTGTGAACAGGGAGCCGACGAACATCTAAGGTCGAAATCGGAGTTGAAGACCCAAGAGGAAAGGCCACCAAAACATATCGGTCAAATCGGAGGCTGAAGACCCTGTTCAAAATCGGCTTCAATGGACAAAGGCATTCTGCTTCTTGGTTGTAAATAGATTAGCCATATATGGATTGACAAAGACATTTTGCTTGTTGGGTTATGTTGGAATAGCCAGTAAATTGTATAGGCAAGCAAAAAGGGTTTAAGGACAAAATTATTTCGCATCTTGTTTGTAAATAGGTTAGACGACACAATGATTTATGGTGTTAATAGCTGATTTTGTAGCCAATGTCGACGATGAATTGTGGTGAAAAAATGTATCTTGCTGTTAATGAACTTAATATGAATAATGCAGTGGAAATATGTATTATCATTTGAAGTCGACTATTTTGGATGTATGATGAGATTGTCTTAATGTTAAATCCTTGGAAAGAAAAAGACACCCACTTAGATGGCTATCTAAGTACCGAAAGAATGGGAAAAATTTGTTGGTAATAGTTAGACATTCTTAATTCAGTTGTTATATTTTTATTTTGTAATAATATATAATAGGATATATTAAATTTAAATTGTTGAAGTCATAAAATCTAATTTGCATTTTTGATTCGGCTCTAGCATGTTAGCAGTTATAAACATAGTTTAGGGTTTATGGAGACATCATTTGCAAATTTTAACATTTAAACCTTGCATATGTCACAGGAAAAGAAATTATGGAAGATGATAATGAGGACTTCTTTGAAGAACGTGTTAACGAAAATGCAATGGATAATTCGAATACATTGGAAAATGAAAAAGTGAGAGGAGATATTGTGCCTAAGCCTGAGGTAGGTATGATGTTTAATAGTGAAACCGTTATGTTAGACTTTTACAAAAAATATGCATATACTGTAGGCTTTCCAGTGAGGAAACGAAATTCGAAAAAGTGGGAGGATGGAGTTATGAGATACATGACGTTCACATGTAGTCGTGAAGGTCGAAGAATTCATGCTACAGGTGGTTCTTTGAAGCCGCAACAAAGTCAGACAGATTGCAAAGCAAGAATTTCTGCATCTTTAGATTGTCTTGGCATATGGAGGATTAACAAAGTGTATCTTGAGCATAATCATAGAACTAGTCTTTCTAAGTCTAGGTTGTATAGATGCAACAAAAAATTGACTGCAAGCGCGAAACGAAATCTAGAACTGAATGATATGGCAGGAATCCCCTTGCACAAGAGTTTTTAACTCCGATATTGTGGCAGCCGGTGGCTATGAGAATATGACATTCGTGGAGAAAGATTGTCGAAACTATATACAAGAAGTGAGACGCTTGCGGCTTGGGGAAGGAGATGTCATCGCAATAAATGGGTATTTTTCAAAGATGCAAGCACGGTGCTCGGGTTTTTACTTTAGTATAGACTTAGACGATGAGCCACAGCTGAAGAACGTATTTTGGGCGGATACTAGAGCTAGACAATCCTACAAGGAGTTTGGTGGCGTCATCACTTTTGATACTACATATCTCACGAACAAGTACGACATGTCATTTGCTCCCTTTGTAGGCGTAAATCATCACGGACAATCGATACTGCTTGGTTGTAGATTAATAGCGAACGAAGACACAGGTAGTTTTGTGTGGTTGTTTAGGATATGGTTAGAGTGCATGAATGATAAAGCTCCTACTGGAATCATTACTAATCAAGATAGAGCGATGCAAAATGCAATTGAGATTGTTTTTCCGAATACACGACATAGGTGGTGTTTATGGCATATTTTGAAGAAGTTGCCTAAAAATTTTGGCTACCATGTTGATAAGAGGTCCATATTTTCGGCAATACATGACTTAGTATATGATACACAATTTGTTGAAGAATTCGAGCAAGGTTGGAATGCGATGCTTGATACGTATGACTTGCACGATAATGACTGGTTGAAGGGTTTGTATGATAGCAGAGCACGTTGGGTTCTTTGTTTTTTGAGGACCACATTTTGGGCGGGAATGTCGACAACACAACGAAGCGAGAGTATGAATGCTTTTTTCGATAGATATGTGCACTCAAAGACCTCGTTGAAGCAGTTTGTTGAACAATATGAAAGAGCTCTTAGGAGCAAGGTCGAGAAAGAGTTTCAGGCTGATTTTAAGTCATTTTCCCAAATGGTCCCGTGCGTAACAATTTTCGATTTGGAGAAACAGTTTCAGTTAGTGTACACCATTTCAAAGTTCAAAGAAGTACAGAATGAGTTCACTGGAAAGGTCTATTGCGATGTCATGTATGAGAAGGATGAATGTTTTTGGACAAACTACGAGGTTCGGGATCATTAGAAGAAAAAATCATTTTGCGTCTCACTTTGGAAGGATACATGCGAATTCACGTATAGTTGACACTTATTTGAGTTTCAGGGAATTATTTTTCGGCATGCGATCACAGTGTTTATTCGTAACAACATCACGGCAATGCCTGAAATGTACATATTATGGAGATGGAGGAGAGATGTCAAAAGCGCACACACGAGAGTGAAAGTAAATTATGACGGGTTAGCGAGTACTCCGGGCCAGGTGAGATACGATGATATGTGTGAGACTTTCTCCGAGGTTGCAAACCTCGCTGCAGATGATGAAGAGTGGACACGTGCTATAAAAAGAATGGATAAAAATGTAAGCAGAACACATGTGGACTTCGAAATCGAGTGGTGGAAGCACTGCCTTTCCGAATGTTATTCGTTCGGCCAATATATGTGTCGATTCCTAGAATACTGATAACGCGAGCATACTAGATCCTAAATCCTCTAATAGAAAGGGCGCGCCGAGGAAACTTCGGAGGAAAGGCCAATTGGAATCTACTTCAAACAAAGTTAGTCTTTTCCCTAATTTGCTTCGATGCATAATTGTTTGCAATTTTTTTGTTACACTTTCTGATTTGACTAGATGAACATGCAAGCGAAAGCAAAGGCAATGACGGGAAAGCGGTCGATGACTCGTCCGAGAAGTTCGGAGGAGGACGAAACTGAATTGCATACATCTCAACCACCGCAATGTTCTATGCCAACACCGCTCACATATTCACAACTCTTACTGGTTAATTTAATAGGTGATTTAATTTAGTATTTTGCCGGCGAGTTAAACAGGGCGTCATTTCAAATTTGCCATACTACCATCAACATATGGCTGGTGAAGGGGGCAGAAGCTTGTGATGATGGAGCACAATGTACTAGTATCATTTCCAATTTTCTTTATCTATATTTAAGCCCTTTCGTACAAAACAAAAAAATTTTACGATGAAAACTTTGAATTTATTTTTCTCACAGCAGGTACAAAAGATAATGGAAGATGGAGCAGTTTTGTGCAAATGATGGATCAATTTTGAAATTAGTACATGAACATGAAGTGGTGAACATTTTTGTCATTTCACTTTGAATTCCAATGTTTTTTTTTTCATTTCTTTGGGTAATCTGGGCATGGTTTATAAGTGTTTGGACACGACTATATATTATCTCTTTGCATTTGTAATTTAAAAACCTACTCAGGTGTCGACTTTTGGTATTTTTAACTGTAATGCATTTGTAATTTTTAATTGTAATGCAATTGTAATTTGGGTTTGAGATATAGCATAGGCGATGACTTTCTAGGAATTTGTATGGTTCGAAAGGTGTATGGTTTGACATATATCATATGGTTCAAAATCTGTTATTGATATTTGAAGTTGAAGTCGATTGCACGATGGGTTAAATATTGCAGGATTCGTCCAAATAAAAACTGCTTCTCTTCAGCATATTGTTGGCCACTAATCCTTAAAATATAGTTTGTTCTTTCTGTTTTGTCATCCTTGCAAGTACTACAACCAATGCTTGTTAAACCACCTGCTCCTGTAAAAATCACATTGAGTATTTGTCCGACTCTGGCTTTGGTTCTGTCGTAAATTCGAATAATTCAATTGATATATGGCATGTTTGGCTAAGCTCAAAAGTAACTTAAAAAGGCTTTGTTTCCAAACATGGATATGTAACATGTATGCGGATTGAGGATATGGTGGTAGGAAGTTAAAAGAATGATCACTTGTAAAACCATTTATAGAACTTGCCTAAGATACAGTTGATGTTTTCAAAGACAAAATCTATTAACAATATAATCAAAATAACCTCATCTTACATGACTTTCAAAAACTCTTGAGATCATACAATTCCAGTAGGTGATAAGAATAAAAAGGTTTACTTTATTTAATGATAAACAAAGAGCACAGAGTTCAACAAGACTAATTACATGGTTCGAACTATGATGGCTCCTCAAACACAAGACATCTTATGTGTTAGTCGCTTGAAGCACTTTATAAACAACAGTAATGCGGAAGCTGAGCACAACTATCAGAAGCCCATTATGCCTGTATTTGTCCTCAGCTAAATGAGTATTACTCACTGTTTTATTAATAAAAAACTTGTCGATTTATTTTTGAGTGAAAATGTTATCAATTGTACAACTAAGTTGGATAAAACATGCCCAAATTACCATTTACATTCAAAGTTATGAAGAAGTTACATTCAAAACCTCCAAAAAACAATATAGATAACATGGAAACAAAAGAACATAATAGCCAGTGAAAAATACTACTTATGGTACAATGAAAGCATCCAACAAATACCAATTGACCAACAACAATCAAGCCAATTCCTTGACTTTCCCATCACGTTTTAAAATTCCTTTTCCTTTGCTTAATTGTACATGCAACGATATGTCAACATCTCGTTTCTCCATAATTCGAGCAAGACTGTCGAAGATTTTTGGCAAGTCTTCAAATGCCTCATCATGCTCAAGTTTCAACGCTTCATTAACCGTACTCGATTCCCTGCTCAAATCTTCATTTTTTACCCATTCGAAATATCCACATTCATTACTACACGTGAAGAATAAGCGCCCTTTGTTTTCAGTATCCCATTCGACGTCAAAACATTTTCGAAATCCGCGCTTGCACGAAGGGCAGTCACGTTTGAGTTGACATTGTCCAAAGTAGTGATTGGTACTTTTACAGCCGTGACAAACTCCAAAATTCTTTCCTTTCATTCTACTCAATAGCTATTGAAAACACAATTAAACCCACATGTAAACATAGTTATGGACATCTGTCAAAGTAAACTGAATTGAAGCACAATTAAACACAATAATCAGCTGCTGTCAAATTCAACCAACCTATAATAACAAGGCTGGCCAATGAAATGTTCTCATATTTGATTTATAGCACTAAAGTAATCCTATATAAACATCAACCAAAAGAATCAATTATTCTGCAAAAAAAAAAAAAATCTCCAGAAATCAACAAGACTACCGGTGCAGTCGGAAAAAAGTGCAGTATTTTGAACCTCGAAATTTATTTTTGAAAACCTCAACGATATTCATTTTTTGCCCAAGAATACGGGAGACGCAGATCCTACTACAAATTTATTTGTCCCCAGTCACACTCCACATAATGAAGGCAGCATACACATCAAACTCAGAAGGTCGGAAAATATATCTTCCATGAGAAATTAGACAACGAACCTTGTAGGCTGAAACCTGGGCTGTGAAGGGAAGTATCCAGATCGATGTTTGGTGCCTGGGCTGTAAAAGGAAGTCTCGAAATCGCGTGTCAACGCAATGGGGAAAGAAATGCTAGAGATCTACGCTCTTTGTTTACTCAGGCCAGCAATTTATCTTCGTTAAGGGCCGGTGCTCACCGGAGATACATATTTGGAGACGCGGCTTTGGGGGAGAAATGTCGGGGGGGGGGGGGGGGAGAATGGGGGGAAATGTTGGGGGGGGGGAATGGGGGAGAAATGGGGGAAATAATTGGGCCAAACTTGGTAGGGGGGAATAAATGGAAAGGGTCAAAACCGGTTAGTGTTAAACTGGTTAGGTGGATTTCATTTTGCAGCGTAAATAAATAAACAAAATACAGGATTCTAGCATGTCAGGTGCCAACTCACCTTTTTAAAAAATCTATATCAATTCGGTTGAAAAATCCTGTACATATAGAGTTATTCTAAAAATCAAGGCATAAAATGTCTTGAATCAAAAGTTGAACCGAAGTAGAAGAAGAAATCTAGGCTCCCCGAATGGCCTAAGCAATCGCATAGAAGAAGTTGCAATCACATACGCAGGTTATCGTGCTTGCTAGTGAATAATGTTGCTTGCTTGGTTGTTTAGTCTTGTGATTGCAAGGCCAAAGTTTGTCCTCTTCTGCAATTTAGCCCTTTAATTGCCTTTTTTGTTCACGCCAAGTCATCCATTATTTGCACTGTAGGTCCTTCAACTACAAAACTCAATAATTAGTCCCCGAATTCCAATTTTTGTTTTCCTTCAATCCTTACCACTCAATTCTCGTTCCTTTTCATCCTCCAACATCCATTCCGAGTTTTCGCCTAAAACAATCAAATAATTAACTAATTAAGTATCAATACTCTAAAGGGAGTCCCAAATGTCCACTTTTGGCAGTTCGGATAAGTGTAATCATACAGTATGAGATAGTGCATACGGATTGTTGAGCATTGGATAGGGTAGAAACTTGAGAATCGGGTATGGGCTAAGTGGTAGTGTTGCTAGGGAGAATTATTTTGGGGCATTCACATTTTGGGACAGTGTCAATCGGGCAATAAGAACCCAGTGACGTAGAAGCAGCGTATAAAGGGATCTAGGTAGGTGGGATGACATGAGATGGCTGGTAACAGGCAGAGGCATAATTGGAAAGGTAATAGAAGTTGGGACAATATGCTAAGGGGAGAAGTCCTACAGGGTTACTGTGAAAGAGTTGGGGTTAGCTGCAATGGCGGAATGGAATGGGAAGATATACTCGACAAACATGACATGGCGAGAAATGTTCATGTTTTAATGGCAGAATCGTAGCAATGATAGGTGCTCTATTGAAGGGAACAACTAAGAAAGAACGCAGAGGTACAAGTGTTTTGAATTTTATTCAGTGTAGAGTTTTAGCCAGGGATAACAGAGGCACCCAAAAACTCGATGTTTGAAAATGACACCAAAAGGGAAATTAATCGATACCCCTAGAGTAGGCATTCGATTTATAAGGTATACTGCCATAGTAAAGACCTGACTCCAAAGAATGATGGAATGAGATGCACGGCGAAGAAAGGTAAAACCGATCTCAGCAATGTGGTGGCGATGCCATACGGAGAAATCATTGTGTTGCGAAGTGTGGGGGCAGAGAGGTGAGATAAAAGATACCATGTTCGAAAAGGAATGGGGCCAAAGACTGATATTCACTAGTGTAGTCGGGATAGGTGTGCGAGTTTTTCTTATAAATAATAGGCTTAAATCTAACGAACATAGGTTTCACATTTGGATTAATAAATAAAGCTACATATATTTAGAATACAAAATTAACAAAAAGAACATGATACTTGTGTCAATCCGAGAATTAAATTTCTAGGGGCTGAACTTTTAATAGACGAAACAGAAAAGGAAAGTTTACGAGTTTCTATTGGTTTGTTATTGGATTTATTTCTGATACTATACACCTGGGAAGGAGGTTAGAACAATATAATGTAATGCTAATTACTGAACATTTACAAATTACAAGAAGCAAATCAATACACGAGAAGATCATTGTATGTCCTCAAGAAGATCCTACACAATCAGTACACAAAAAGAAGCAATCCCATTAATAATATTTCTGGTTGCACCTTGGCGTTCAGGTGAGAATAACCACAGCATAGAAATTGAATGTATTGCACAATTTTGCCCATATACTAGCCATATTGCATTTGTCCTCAAAAGTGTTTATCTGCAACTTCAAGAGTGTTTCTTAGTTTATTGATATAAGATTTTGTAAATTACAGTTGGGCAATAAATGCAGCAGCACTAAACCCAGCCAGTAGCTGATAGAAGTAATTGACATGAGCCCAATTCAGGTTATCTGAAACCCATCTACCGGTCCACTGGTGGCTTTCTCCACCACAAAATGCAACTTCAAAGACTGTTTCTTCTGTTATATATATAAGATTTTGCAAAATATGAGTAGCCAGCAAATGCAGCAGCACTAATTCCAGCCAGTAGCCAATAGAAGTAGACAATATGAGCCCGATTAAGGTTGTCCGAAAACCAACTTTCCTGGGCTGGACCACGGGTAGCTTTCTCCACCATGGAGATAAGAAAACTGCTCAAGAAGCTACCTATGCCAAACATACTGAGGTATAGAGCAAGACCGATACTTTTCAGCTCACTAGGAACCTGGTCATAGAAGAATTCTTGGAGACCAACCATTGTAAATACATCTGATATTTCAAAAAGCAAGTACTGTGGTAGCAGCCACCACACATTCATTGGGACTGTTGCTTTCGGCATGTCCACCAGTCCATATTCAGCAGCAGTTTTCAAACGTTTCCTCTCAACCAACGCTGCAATTACCATGGAAAGAAAAGATAAAAATATACCTGTTCCAATACGTTGGAGCATTGTTATGCCAGAGGGTTTCCTAGTTATAGCCCTTGCAATAGGAACCAAAATATGGTCATAGATAGGAATAAAGACAACAATTGCAAGACTGATAAAAGATTGAAGCAATGCAGCTGGTATTTGAAAGCTAGATGTGATGGAACGGTCCATTCCATTGTAACTCCTTGCTTGGTGAAAAAGGTTGACGATTGTGAAAATATAATGGCATATCCCAAACATGTAATCCACATTGGAACAAGCCGGAGAAGTGCCTTTGCCTCTTCAATCTCAGCGATACGACAAACCTTTCCATCTTCTTTCAAACCATCACATGCAAGCAATGCTTTATTAAGAAATCTGTTACAACCAAAAATGTAATAACGAAATGAAATTAGATTGATTCAATTACATCAATCATATAAAACAAGATTTCGAGTAAAAGGATATATCAACGCGTTTCTTTCCACGTTCTAGGTTAGAAGGTTGATATGAAGGGAGAAAGGATTTATGTAGCCAACCCCAAAGTCAATGGAACAAGGCTTAGTTTGTTATTCTTCTTGTTGTTTCTAGATTAGAAGGCCAAATGTTTGCTTAAAATGTGGAAATTTATCAATTAATAGATGGTATTCTCATATAGAGACAATAGCAAATAAACAAGTGGGTAGCAGAAATATTCTGTCAAAACCTATTAACAGGACACTTGGGGAGATAAATCAAAGAGAAACTTAGACATGCAAAGCAAAGTCGAGATATTTTTTTTCTTCCAAATCTAAAAATACACACGAGGATAGTTGACTGACTTGAATTGTTAAGAGCCTTCATACGGCAGAATACCCTGAGCTTCCTCTTCCTTAGATATTGCTGCCGGGATAGTCCGCCAGTTTCTAGCCGCGTTCAGGAATACCTGACCAATTCTCACAAATGGGCTTCTTTCATCATTCTTCATGCTAAACCGGTAACTTGTAGTTCCAAGCAAAAATAATATTAGCGCAAGGCACATGATAATGCAGGGGATTCCAAAGCCAAGACCCCAACTTAGGTTGTCTTGAATGTAGCTCGAGCAGCGGATAGGGACAAGAAGCCAAGTCCCTGAGATCAATAATAATTCAAACATAACATGGTTAGAATTTCGCAGAAGACTAGCACTCTCAAGAATCATTGTTATTAGGAATTAAGGAGGAGATTATATGGCACAATATGAAGTAAAAATCACAACACAAGGAGAACATAAGAAATTTGGCAGAGGAAAGGAGAATTCACTATAATATGGAGAAAGAATACAAAAATAATGTGTCTACAATATTGTCTAACTTGTTTAATTCATAAAGAAGAGTCAATTATATATAGGATACATGTCAAAACCCTAATAATATTTCTAAAGATGGAAAGAGCATAAAAAACGCGTCAAGATGTGAAATGGATTGTGGGCCAGATGTCACAGACTGCTCGAGCACCACCCTGACGGGAAGCCAGTGGCGGAGGTACCGCTCGAGTAGCAGGCTGGCACCAAAGAAGGAGCCAGCTCTCTATTTGCCACGCTCGAGTGGGAGCTTGGCAAACAGCTAATGGGAATACAACTAAATCATGTCTTGGTCCATATTTCGACCACTTCAGGGCCCACTTCAACTAATCCGCAAATGATTAATGGAATTTGGGTCAAACTTTAACAATTGTATCATGAGCTCTTCATAAAAGTTAAAGGTTTGTAATAAACAGAATGGCATGGTAATAGTTTTCAGCTTGTTAATATGTGGTCGAAAATGTTAAAGCTTTGGGTTCACCCTGGTTCATATGTGCAAATCTATTGCATAAAGCCCTAAACAAGTCCTTTAATGCTCAAACGCTTTTTAAATATTGATATGTACTGTAATCAAATATTGCCAAAAGCAATTAATCATGCGCCTCGAAAATTTTCAGTCATTTATCATGATCATTATCAGAGAACACAAGTTAACCTTCCCCGCCCCAAACCCCACACCCCATACCATCTTAAAGCAACCGCACAGAAAATCCAGAGTTCTTCTAGCATACAGAAAACTCCAGCAAATAACAGACCAATTATCACAAGCTCAGCAAAGTAAAATGCATTTACATCATAGAGAAAGATAAACAATTTTCCGAATTGAACGGTTATCAAATATAGAACTTTAAAAAGATCAATGAGTTAGCCAATTGACCAGGATATATAGCCCAGAGGCAATATTAATGGTCCGGTAGCGACCGAGAAACGAGTCAGCCACAAAAGCACCCAAAAGCGGCAAAAGTGACGCCGTTCCAGACCACGCATTTACATTCTCCGCCGCAGTTGCGGTGGATTGGCCCAATGGACCCGTCAAATATTTTATCAAATTCGAACTTATTCCATAGTATGCAAATCTCTCAGCCACTTCAACACCTAATAAATTGAACAAAATATATAAACAGAACATTTTTCTATCAAAACAAAATTTAAATAAACGGGTAGCAGCAAGATCGTCATTCAAATATTGTAGGTACGTACCTATGATGAAGGAAGCGGAATTCCAACCACCGGATCCGGGATGGGTGACAGGGCGGCCTTTGAAGTCGACGGAGCCATGGACGATGTCGTCTAAGAGGGGACTTTCGGCATCCAAAAGGGCGGTTCCAGTGGCTGAAGAGATCGGCATATCTAGCGTCTAGGAAGCTGAGCTCAACAACCACCCCACACGACTTGACAAAATTGGTGAACAGGAAAGAGACTTATGGCCCCCCAAAAAGGCACTTTTATGTCAAATAGCTGATTTATTGCTTGTTCTCCCACTCTTTAAAAAAAAAAAAAAAAAAAAAAAAAAAATTGTTAGCTTTGACTTAAAATTAACCTCTTTGTACTCACACTTTTTGTACTAAAAGATTTACTCATTCTCACAAAACTCATGAATCCAATGTAAATTTAAAAATGTCGACTTTGTGATCTCCATTTCTATTGTGTGTAATAAGTAAGAAATTTTGTAAACTATTTTGTACGTATAGCATGATTCTAAGTTAAATAATCCCTATCAAATAGATACTTAGTAGATCACATATTACAAAAGTTCGGAAATCGTATCTTTATCGGCTTGAAATTTTTTATGGAATCGTATAAATGTGAGTTGATTATAGTAATGTACACAAGTTGCTTGTGATTCTCTTTTTCTTTCTCGATTGTTTATTTAATTTTGCAAATCGAGGCTTTAATTTTCATATTATAATACAAATCAAATATGACTTTCTTTAAAAGAGAGAGAATAGCATTGAGCGATGGTGCTTCTATCACATTTCAAAACAAACTCAACTTATCGTATCTTTATCGGCTTGAAATTTTTTATGGAATCGTATAAATGTGAGTTGATTATAGTAATGTACACAAGTTGCTTGTGATTCTCTTTTTCTTTCTCGATTGTTTATTTAATTTTGCAAATCGAGGCTTTAATTTTCATATTATAATACAAATCAAATATGACTTTCTTTAAAAGAGAGAGAATAGCATTGAGCGATGGTGCTTCTATCACATTTCAAAACAAACTCAACTTCTGATGTTCTCCCTTAAAATTTATGTGAATGGTTGTTTTATTAATGTATATTATACATCGTATCCATTATTAGGTTAAATAAATCTGATATTTTAATACTAAGTCCCTGTTTAATGGTCACGATTCGACAAAAAACAAAATTTAAAATAGTAAATTTTCAGAAAATGTATAATTAAAAAATATGGCAAAGTTTTGGATTTACGTGTGTGGTTAAAAATGAGTATGTAGAAAGAAATTTTTTTTTGAAATAAATTCTATAATCAGGGGCTAAGTTTATGCGAAAACTTTGTTAGAAGGTCCTTTTTTTTATGTATGTTTCTTATATTGATTTGCATTATTATGCGTAGTTGATGTATATTATAGCATATATGTTAACTTTGCATGTACATGAAACTTTTCATCGTAGACATACAATTGTTTTAAATTTTTAATAAGATATTTTAAATTCTTAAACAAGCATTGTTTTTATGTGACGCCTTGAACTTAAATTTCGAGTGTCACGTACTAAACATAATGAATTCTGTCTTTGCTACATGTAAATACTCTTAAATAAAAGTATTATATGTTAGAAATTTAATTTCAATATAGTAAAATATCTCTGATAAAATTTAATGGCCAGCATAAGTGCATGTCGACATGAAAATATACTTTACATATAAGGACTCGGCGCTGACAGGTTAGTTGGGGCAGCAAGTTCAATTATTTTTTATAAAATTCATCCCAACTCCGTTTTTTTATAAAATCTACGGCATTAGAAAAACATTTTCAAGTAGTTTTCTAGTTTAAAATATGAAAAATTTCGAAGATACTATGATATGGGCGTTTTACTGAAAACAGTGAGGTATTGCACAGAAAATCCAGATTGACCCTTTTCTCTTTTCCAAGTTGATTCTTCAACATTACGGTTAAAAGTTGGTTTTGATGTCCTTTTCTCTTTTCCAAGTTGATTCTTCAATATTATGGTTTCTCCATTGAATTCTTACTAATGGAATTTCTTTTGTCCTCAGTTGTTGAATTCTGCGATCTAAGATTGCAACTAGTTTTTCCTCATAAGTCATGTTTTGTTTGATATCTAATGGTTGATAACTAACCACATGACTTTGATCTAACACATATCGTCGAAGCATTGACACATGGAATACATCATGAATTGCTGACAAATCTGGTGGCAGAGCAATTCGATAAGCTGCATTTCCAACTTTTTGCAAAATTTCATCGGTGCCACCTTTAAAAATACTTTATCACCAATATTAAATGTCAAGTCTTTTCTCCTTTTATCAGTATAACTTTTTCGTCGGTCCTTGGCTGTCTTGAGTCTAGCTCTTATTTTATCAACCGCTCGACTAGTTTCTTCAATTATTTCTGGTCTTCAACTCTTCGCTCACCTATTTCATCCCAATAAAGAAGAAATTTGCATCTCCTGTCACAGAGAGCTTCGTAAGGTGCTATCTTTATCGTGGCTTGATAGCTATTATTATAGGCAAACTCTACCAATGGTACATAACTTTCCCAACTGCCCCCTAAATCAAGGACGCATGCACGCAGCATATCCTCCAAAGTCTGTATAGTCCTCTCTGATTGTCCATCAGTTTGCTTTTGATGTTCAGCTTTCACTTGTTGACAAGTCATGCACTTCCTGACAAAAAGACCTATGCACCGTTTCATATTTCTCCACCAAAATATACTCCTTAGATCTCGATACATTTTTGTACCTCCTGGATGAGCAGTATATGGAGTTAAGTGTGCTTCTTCAAGAATTTCTTTCCTCAATCCCTCGTCTTTTGGTACACACAACCTTTCCTTAAAGAGTAAGGCTTTATCAAGGCCTAATTCAAAACCCTTTCGCTTGCTAGTACCAGCTTCGGATTTAATCTTTTGTAGAAAAGAGTCACCATCCTGTGCTACTCTTATTCGATCTCTAAATGTTGGTCGAATCATTAGAATCGCTATCCTAGTGATAGTTTGGGTTAGTGGAGCAATTACTTCTAGATGTAAGTTTTCGAAATCTTTTAACAACTGGTCCTGCATAGTGATTAATACTGTTAATTGTCCAATCGTCTTTCTGCTAAGTGCATCTGATACCACATTAGCTTTACCAGGATAGTAAAGGATAGTGCAATCAAAATCCTTCACTAGTTCTAGCCATCTCCTCTGCCTTATATTTAATTTCTTTTGGGTGAAAAAAGTACTTCAAACTCTTATGATCGGTATAAATATCACACCTACTTCCGTATAAGTAATGACGCCATATCTTAAGGGCATGAACTACCATAGCGAATTCTAGATCATGCGTTGGGTAGTTTTGTTCATACTGTTTCAATTGTCTGGAGGCGTAGGCTATCACCTTTTCTTTCTGCATCAAAACACAACCTATGCCTTGTTTCGACGTATTACTGTATACAACGAATCCTTCTGATCCGTCCGGTATTGTTAACACTGGAGCTGTAACTAATCTTCGTTTCAACTCTTGGAAGCTCAGTTCACATTTCTCTGTCCATTGAAATTTTATCCCTTTACGAGTCAACTGGGTCAATGGTCCTGCTATTTTAGAAAAACCTTCGATAAATCTTTTATAGTAACCAGTCAATCCCAAGAAGCTGCGTATTTCTCCAACATTGGTTGATCTTACCCAATTATTCACCGCTTCTACTTTAGTTGGATCTACTTCAATTCCTTGTGTTGTGATTACGTGCCCCAGAAAATCTATTTTATCCAACCAGAATTCACATTTCTTGAATTTGGCATAAAGCTTCTCTTTTCTTAGGGTTTCCAAGACAATCGTGAGACGTTTCTCGTGTTCTTCATCACTCTTCGAATAAACTAAGATGTCATCAATGAAAACTATAACAAATTGATCTAAGTATTCATGGAATACTCTGTTCAATAGATCCATTAATACTATCGAGGCATTAGTTTATCCAAAAGGCATTACCAAAAATTCATAATGCCCATAACGTGTCCTAAAAGCCGTCTTAGGGATATCATCTGACTTAACTTTCAATTGGTGATATCCTAATCTTAGATCGATCTTTGAAAATACTGTAGCCCCCTTAAGCTGGTCAAACGAATCTTCTATTCTTGTGGGGGTTCTTATCATTCGTGCCATAACTAGGGCACAAAAATTTGATTATGTTACTCTACCAGGCTCTAATAAATAATTATATATAAGTGTTAATGACTTCATTATCTCAGACATGACTTGATTCAAAATATTCATATATCCAACAATAGATATAGCAGTTCATTGCATAAGAAAACTCATAAACTTTGAAAAAAAGTTCTTACCTTAATTGTCGGTTGAAAGTCAGTTGCTAGCTTGCTCGATGATGAAGGACAATAACTTTTCTTTTAAAAAATAAAGTCTACAGAAAAGCATAACTGCTCTAATACCACGCTGTGACGCCCCGAACTTAAGCTTCGAGTGTCACGTACTAAACATAATGAATTCTGCCTTTGCTACATGTAAATACTCTTAAATAAAAGTATTATATGTTAGAAATTTAATTTCAATAGAGTAAAATATCTCTGATAAAATTTAATGGTCAGCAAAAGTGCAAGTCGACATGAAAATATACTTTACATATACGGACTCGGCGCGACACGATTAGTTGGGGCAGGAAGTTCAATTATTTTTATGAAATTCATCCTAACTCCGTTTTTTATAAAATCTACGGCATTAGAAAGACGTTTTCAAGTAGTTTTCTAGGTTAAAATATGAAAAATTTCGAAGATACTATGATATGGGCGTTTTACTGAAAACAGTGAGGTATTGCACAGTAAATCCAGATTGACCCTTCAACACTTAAAAATTCATATCTCAGGCCACAGATGTCTAAATTGAGTGATTCTTGTGCCCATATTAAGACAACTCAAAGAGAAACGTAGAAATATTTTTAGAGTCTCAAATAAACATTTATAGAGCTAGTAATAGCATTTTGAATTGACCTTAAAAATCTGTCCAGTTTCTGCCTCCTTAATCCATCATCGAGTATGCCGACTGACTTCCACCAACTCAACGATTATGGATCTGAAAATTTAGTATAAAATACTATGAGTATAAAGAATACTCAGTAAGATACCATACTTGGATTTAACATGTTAATACTACACAAAAGAATGCAATCAAACACATACTTGCACATTCCGGCTTGTCGGTGCCCTTCGGACTTGTCCTAAGGCATAAGTAGATATCTAACTTTGTGGACTTGTCCACATCTTCCATATTATGGTTTTTCATGCATAGTTTAAGCATAAATATTAACATGAAATCCTACCACTTAAGCATAGAAAGTATCTTACCTCAAAAAAGAATACTAATTCAACTGCCCAGAACTTCAAATTCCCAGCTTCCAGTTTTCTATCTTTCCTTAGCTCTCTTGCTCTATCTTTCACTTGGGGATAACTTGATGAAAACTTTGAGGTTGGGGCTATATATAGAGTCTTGAGGGTTGGGGTCGTGCTTGATACTTAACCATGAAGAAATTGGTGGTTAAAGGACAAGTATCTCCAAGCATGAGGTGTCCAAGCATGACGTGGATTATTGCAGCCATACTTGACTTTTCCTTTCCCATATTTGGACCCTTATGAGACTTATAAGATATATATCTATCCAATATAAGGTAATAAAGCTTTATAAAACGTGATAGAAGCCTTAAGGTTGAAGGAACTTGATGTTAAAGTGACAAGTCTCCCAAGCATGTGCTGTCCAAGCAGGAGGCGTTTTCTTACAGCCAACTTTGACTTCTCCCTTGCACCATATGAAGCCATCTCAACTTAGAGGAATTATATTTATCTTATATCAAGTTCTAAATGTTCAAAAGACGGATTGGAGGCTTAATGTTGAAGGAATTGGATGGTAGAGTGACAAGTCTCCCAAGCATGAGGTGTTCAAGCAGGTTGTGGCTTCTTGCAGCCATTTTTGACTTCCCTCTTGTCTTGCATGGAGCCACATGCGACTTAGGAGATGTATATCTATCCAAATGGTGGAGGCCTTAGAGCTGAAGGAACTAAATGCTAAAGTGACAAGTCATCCAATATTAAGTATGAGCTGTCTCTCTTTTGTTAAATTCTGATTTTGTACCAATCCTTGAATGGTTTGCACGAAACTTAGGGATAAAATGCTACATATTTGAAGTCTTAAAAGAGTGGTAGACGTGGATAATTCTTAAGAGTGAAGGAATTTACCATTACAAGGATAAATCAACAAATAGGAGGTGACTAAGCATGAGGTGGTCTCTTGGGGTTAAAATCTGATTTTGCACATATCATTGCAGGTAAAAATCAAGTATCCTTGACTTACTTTAATGTGTTTACCATCCAATTTACCTGCCCTAAGATCCCAAAATATTTTATAGCATTACTTCCTCAACCATTCATTTAATTACTTACCCGATTGATACCCGATTTTCGATCGATTTCAACGATTCGCACCTCAACATTTATAACATCGTATAACACCCATATTGTTGTGTAGTGACCATGTCACTTCATGCTTCATGTCCCAAATAGGTCAATTACCGATTTAGGGTTTATGGTGATCTTGATCAACCAAATGGAAAGCTATAACCGTTATCGATACTAATTCCGACCCTTCAAGGTTCCAATTGCTTAACAAGTCAATCTTCCACATCTAGATTAACTTAGCTTCTCTATCATCGCTCAATATAGAATTCATCACCTAGGTCGAGGAGTCAAAGGCTAACACCATGTAGATATTTTGAAACCTTAATAATCAAAAGCATTGTTTTAAATGAAAGCAATCAGCAACATTGATGCTAATGACATTGCAAATAGCATGAAACGCATCAATCCTATCAGCCAAATGTGATGTGAAATTCTGGGTATTACATTTTAATTGTATTTTCACGAAGAAACACAATTTGACAATTTACTAATATTTTAGAAAAATATTTCATCAGTGCTTTTTTCTTGAATAATATATATCTTTAAATTATTGTAACATTCCAGTAAGATGTTACTTGCTCAAGAAAAGTGTAGTTTTACAAGATCTAATATTTTAAAAATATCATGCTATTGCTCTCAAATTTTTTTTTTTAACAAATGTATTATTACTTTCGAAGAAAAATAATTTTATATCAAATTTATAATACAATTATATTCCTTGAGAACAAGCATGAATTTTACACATAATATACCATATATAATTGTGTCGTCATTATGAGAAGCATAAAAAATTATTATCATTATTCTAAAAGAATATATTTCATTGCTTTCTTGAAAAAGCACATGTTAAAAGACTAGATTTGAATAGTTATTATTGAAAATAAAAATAAAAAATAAAAACTTAATACTATATCGATATTCTAACATAATATTGTCTTATTGCTACGGAAAAGTAGGACTTCAATATATCAATAATATATTAAAATATTGTCCTCTCGAAATACGCAAATTTTGAAGAATATTATTATGTTATTTCTAAACAAATCAAAACTTCATACTAATTAATATTCTAGAAGATTATCGTGTATTCGCGTTTTTACTCTTAAAGAAGTTTGAATCTACACGTACCAATAATCTTAAAGAATATTATGATCGTATTATGAAAGAAGCATAATTTTCGAAAATTATTATATAATTTAATCTCCCGAAGAGATGTATGTGTTATCTTGCGCTGTTTTACAGTTTCATGTTCATGTAGAATTGTATCGATGTCATTTTAAATATAGTCAAATTCAGAATACTTGATTATGAAGACATTTTTTGAATATATAATAATAATTAATGACACTTGCATAGTTGTTAGCAAATTGAAGATAGGTACTCAATATAATCACGCAAATACGAACAATTATCTTTTATTTGTGCACTCAATATATTTGTCAAAATCAAGTGATATATGTTAAAATATGACGCATCCATCTATTTAGGTACTCACAATAATACATTTATATGCATTATGCCAAAATCCTATTATGCCCCTGTTTTTCAATCATTATTTAAAAATTCTTTCTTCTACAGACTTATTTTTAATTACACATTTACACAATAAAATATTTTGTACATAAATTCAAAACTTTTCTCTACTTTTTGACAACACATTTTCCTAAAAATCACTATTAAAAATATTATTTTTCTCAAATAAGAACCATCAAATAGGACTACATATTATTCTCTCCATATTATTTTAATTTGTCATGGGATCCTACATATGTAATTAATTGGGTATAAAGTTATTTCAAAGTTGAGCCCAATTAAAGTGATCTAATAAAGAAGTAAATTGTTAGGCTTAGGGCATCAAAATAAAGTGTGTCGGATTTTATGTGTAGAGATCGGATTCATCAGAGTTGTGTTTTCTTGAAAATATAAATAGAGTTAAGGTCCCCAATTCATATGCGACTTCTAATTTTTTGTGCCTCACATCAACAAAAGAATAATTAAGAGAAATCATATTGAAGAGAAAGATTCAATACCCACAATCATGATCGTGAATATGTAATCAAGAATCAAGAAGAAGAAAATCAAGAATCAAGATTATGGATCAAGAAACAAAATCAAGAATAAAAATTAAAGAAAATCAACGGAGGCAAATTTCAAGATTGAAAGTGAAGAAGCCAAGCACGAAGAGATTGCGATTGGTCTTCCGGAATCGAGATCCAGTAATAAAGAGTCATTCCCAATTGATTAAGGTATGTTCCACAATAATTAATTTTTTTTGATAATTTGACATTGAGATCTTGACAATTCATAATTTTTTTTTATAAATTTTGAGTTTCATAAAATTCAACAAGTGATATCAAAGTCAATCCACATTAAACCATCGAGATTAAAGAAAGAATTATAAGGTTGAAATTCATAATTTAGTTGTCTAAATTTTAGGATGTGAATTTGAAACTCTAAAGGTCATAAAAATTAGGATTTTTGGGAAAATTCTAGTTCAAAACAATAGTCACGCGCGCCCAAGGGCTACCAAAAGGCAACGATAGCTTGGCACTGTAGCTCCCGGGCTGGATGCATTGCCCAGGTAATGCCACAGGACCCAATTCGGGTGTTGCAACTCTGGTATTTGTCCATTTTTTGTTTTGTAAAACAAAAAATAATAATAATAATAAAATAAAATATAAGGACAATCAAATTCAAATCTTAGTATTAACGTTTCTTTTGGATTACTGATTTTTAAAATAAATTAATTGAAACAACATGTTACTAAAGTAACATATGTTGTCTAAATTGATTTATTTGGAATATTAGGAAGGTTATGTATAACACCTGAAGTTTAGAAAATTCCAATTTCGTAAGTGTTAACAAAATTTTCATTTAAGAATATATGCAGCCGAGTAGATAAAATTGAATAACATTAATTTAACCTCATAAATTGCAGAATTTATAAAATTATAAAAATTACATAAAGACATTATATAATCCAAAACGATTTATTTATAATAATTTGATTAAATATCAAAAGAGTTTAAATAATCTTATTAGACTAGATGTAAGACATTTAATTTGGACAATATAGAATTCATCTCGCCTCAAGTGGTTAGCTCGCATCATCTGAAAATGAGGAGAGATAATGTGGAATGAGCTAACACCAAGTAAGCAAACCCCTCACACATATGACGCATGCTTAAGATATGCATATGCATTTCTTAAAATAAGTGACATTTCTATTACGTATCCCATTCCGTTTCATTTCTATAAATCATTAACATTAACATTGTGAGCTCGGTTTGGTATATCGTCTAACCAATCAGAATGCAATGGACAATTATTATTTGAAACTCGATTTATTCTACCGGTAGTGTCGCATAGCGATTAACATTAAAATTAAACATTGAACATTGGTCGGGTGTAATGGTCCCCTACGCCCAATTTTTCACTCACACCTTTCGTGATATAGACATACACCTCGTAATAGAACATTCGGGATACATTTATTTAAAAACTTTTCTTGACTCAATGACATTTGAAATTTTTTTATTTCTTGAAACTTCATGTATGCTTATGGATGTATTGATATGTATAAATATGAAATAAGAAACATTATGACATAATTATAATAATTAAATATCATGTTAACATAAGAGGAAGTAAGATAAAGCATTTATACATTTAGCCATATGACATACGGATGAAAATGGGGGAGGTTTACTTACCTTGAGTGTAAGAAATTTACTTTTTGAATAGTAAGCGAAGAGGCTCCTCGTCACCTACGAAATCAACGTGCCCAAAATCCTAATTCATTTAGAATTTCGATCCACTTTTAAATTATTAACCCAAGACATTAAAATAAATTTGACTTATTATTATAAAATCATATATATAAACAAGACTTTTAAAATTAATCAAAACGTAAAAATAAAGTGAGATCCAATGTAAAGAAAAGCACTATCAACCAAAAGTATTAATCAATGGGTCTTGCTACTTTGCCATGGGGTTGACCACCCCCATGACAGAAGCCCCACGATAGGGCATGGAAAAAAAGCTTTTTCCATTAAAAATCAATTCACAGCTATTCAATACTTTCTGTATATCCGCCTTTGACAGAGATATACCAGGAGACACACACACACACACACACACACACACACACATATATATATGGAAAATTCTACATGTACTTAATGGAAAATTGTTTATTGCCTGCTGACATGGGACAAAATATCATTCAAAGTTGTTAACTACAAAATCTCGTGAGAAATAGCTTTCTAAATAAAAAATTCATTTTTTAATTAAAACCCAAATAACTTTTCATAGAAATTCAAACCCAGATCCCATTTCTCTCTTCAGCGACTCTCATTCACCGCGATAACTCTCCAGCAAGATAACTCTCCGACGACCATGCCGTCGTCTGAAGATCTCTCGCCGATGACTGTACCTCCTACGAACAAAAGACCTGACCAGCTCTGAAGTAAGTATTTTTGTCATGTTTCTTGTTTTAAATTTGTAGAGTATATCGTTTGCTCCATATTTTCATCTTGAAATCTGAAATTTCGAAGTTATTAAGTTTGAGTTTGCTGGACAGAGAGCTGAACTAGGGATTTGTAGGGGTTATTCGATCGAAATTGTAGATTTAATGTCCGGGTTTCTAATATGCCCCAATTCAAGAAATCTAGGGATTTTTTTGAGCTGAACTAGGGATTTATGAGGGGTTATTGGACCGAAATTGCAGATTTAGTGTTCAAGACATTTAAAGATTTTTTTACGAAAACCAGAATTATGAAATACAACATTTTTCTTATACATTGCCAATGTTATTAGTTGCTCCAAATGAAAGCAGTGAGGTATGCTCCAAATGGAGAGGTTTGGTAAAACCAAAATATGTAGGAGATGTTTGGTAAAACAGTGAGGTATGATGAAACGGTAATAATTCTGTGTATGAATCAGGATTCTTGATTGTTGGGAAGAACAGAGGAATTTGTCACTCTTGCAGGGGGGGCAGGACACCTTTTATCGGAATGTCCCAAAAAGAGAAGATGTCCAAACTGTGGAGAGGGGTTCGTCAGATGGTTGGAGTTAGAAAAAAATAATTCCAAGAATCAAGGAAAGTTGTTCCACTCTTGCACCAACGACTACAAGTTTTTCAAGTTTTGTAAATTGTCACCTGACGAAGTGTATCCATTGCAAGGTGAATCAAGTGGCACAACCAAAGCAACCGATCATGTCCACAATTTGTCCCGAATACTGAAAGTGTGTGCTAAGATTACCAAGGAAAGGGACTTGGAGATTTCACTGAACATTACCATGCACAAGGGAAAATGAGTTTTGGAAAACTTGATATAAAATATGTGTATTTGTATGTTTTAGACTACTTTGGTTTTATGTATGATTTGAGAAACTTATGAACCAGAGTTCGGCTTAGTTAGCCTGTTTTTTGGTATCTGAAATCACTTTGTTATGTATCAACATACTTGGGGTGATAAAATTGAAATTTGCCATTGTTCTGGGAATGTTGTTTATTCACAAAAATTGTTATCCAGATTTTTGTTCTTAGTCGCAAGAATCCTAATCATGATTTGCAGTTTAGGATACTTGAAACATTGATTAGATATTTAGAATGCTGAAGATTGATTTCCTCTAATAGGTTGATTTTTGTCTTCCAGTTTTTTGAACTTTGAAACTCCAATGAACCAAAGATATGATTTCTTTTCAATCTGTTAAAGCTCAAAAGGATTTGGGTGATTTTTGTGATGCATTTAGGCATCAGCTATGTCAATGTAAGAATTCAAGCATACCTAATATTCACCTGACATTTTGATCTGAGAAGTTTCAAAACATGAGAATCCAAATTGTGTTATCCACAAAAGCACATGATAGATTAAAGATATGGAAATCTGTAGTCATTTCAAACACTTCGTTTTCAACCCCTACATATGGATCAAAAATCAGAACTACTCATCCATTAGCAAAACAAAGTTTTCAAAAAATTACAATTCCTAGTTTTTCTTAGTGCCACAACCACAACATCATTCAACAACCATTAGAGAACTAAAATCATTCATGGTAGGCGCACTTACTAAAACCAAACATCCAATCGATTACAATAAAAAATGTCATTGGCAAAAGAAATGTCCATCTAACTAAAAAATGTCATTGGCAACTGAACATCATGAGCGCCACATCAAGCACTTTCTTTGGTTCTTCATACATTGTCCATGTAAGTTTACACAACCCTATGCTTCATCCATTGTCCAACGTCGCCTACACTCTCCTGTTTTCCAACATGTTGGGTAGGGAAGGTGTTCGTCATGCGAACCTCGTATAGGATGAAATCAATAATGACATTAACAAACAATTCAAGTGGTTTCTTAGGTAAGGTGGTATACATCACTATCTTGCACACTTACTTGAACAGTTATTGGGGCCAGAACATCGTTTTCGAGTTTTCTTTTCAATGTGCTTGAGTTCGATGCCACCTGTAGTACAAGGAAAACAAATGTCACAACCAATATGTATAGAGATTCTACTAAATAAAAAATAAATTCAACGTGGAAATAAATTCACATTTATGCCTTTCGACAACTTCTTGATTTTTTCGAAATAGATCCGAACTTGGTTTGGACTACTAATCCAGCCATCATAATTGATGGTAACCCTTGTGTACGGTCTATTGACATCTTTCCTCCATCTACGCAGTATGTACTTCTCGGGAATTAACTTCACTTGATTTCGAATCAAAACTGCGATCGCACGCTTGCAAATAATTCCTCTAAACTCAAACAAGTGACAATTGCACTCGAATTCACATTCATCCTTATGCAGGAGCACTTTAAACACAATTCTCTTCATAAAGTCATTGATAATAATGTCCTTGCGTACATCATACGTAGTATGCATGTACGAATCATGAGCGCCTAATACTTCGCAATATACATTTCCAGTAAATTGTTCCTGGAACTCCTTGAACTTCGCGATTGTATACACAAATTGTAATTGCTTCTCCATTTCGTACCTTGTTGCACATGGGACCATGTACGAAAATGATTTGAAGTCAGCTTGAAACTCTTTTCTCAATTTTACTTCTCAATGCACACTCATACTGCTCCACAAATTGTTTTAGGGATGTCTTCAAATGAACATATCCATCAAAAAATGCATTAATACCTTCGCTTCGTTAGGTTATTGACATACCCACCCAAAATGAAGTTTTCAAATAGCATGACACCTATCGACTTCTTTCATTCTATAGACCCGCCAGCCAAGCATGTTTGTGCAAATCGTAACCTTCGAGCATCTTATTCCAACCTTGCTCAAATTCCTCAGGACTTTGCACATCATACACCAAGCAATGCAAAACATGAAGAATTGAAGCTTTTTGTCTATGGGGGTCAAATTTTTCAGGTATCTTCTTCAGAATATGCCACATGTACCATCTATGCTTTGTGTTCGGGAACACGATTTCAATTGCATTTTGCATAGTATGATCTTGATCCATAATTATTCCATTTGGTGCTTGATCATGCTAGTGGTGTCAACATGTGCAGGTTGCTCAAGCCCGCTCGGAAGAGGCCCGGACCGTCATTTTGCCCGTTAATTGAACGGGCCGAATCACGGGTCGTCCGGTTGTGAAATCGATCCGGTCCGATTTCACAAAAATCAGGCCAGCGATCGTGTTTTAAAAAAAAAATTAAATTAAAAAAGCCGCATGTAGCAACTGCAGGCGGTCACGAGACGTGAAATAAGTTATTTTAATTTATTTTTTTCTAATCTAACCGTTTGAAATCAAATCAAATGCAACGGTAATAAATTTTTTTGTTATAAATTGTGCTATTGTGAAGTGAAAAAATTGTGTCATTGTGAAGTGACAAAATTGTGTTATTGTGAAGTGAAAAGAGCAAAAAAAATTTAGCAAAAATTTCTCATTCTCTCTTAATATTTTCAGCAAATATTTTAAATATTTAGTATTTTTGTACTTTCTTTTCATCTTATTATTTTAAAAATTATGGTTTCTCATGATTATTCTTCAAGAAATGTCAATTTTCATGATAGTAGTTCTCCAATAAATTTAGAAGATGATAATGATCCAAATATTGGATCTTCTCAACAGCCAAAGAGAAAAAAGCAGACATCTGATGTTTGAAAAATCTTTACAATAGATGAACCAAACAAAAGAGTAATATGCACTCTTTGCAGAAAAGTTTATGCATGGGTTAAAGGTCAAGGCACGGGCACATTGCGAAGATACAAAGAGAAACATATAAATGAAAAATGACATTTAGATCCTAAACAAGCTCAAATTAGTGCTTTTACTAATATTAGTGGATCGACTACTTTTTCTAATTTTGTTTATTCGCATGATCGAATGAGAGTAGGAATGTCTGAATTTTTGGTAATAAGGGAGATGCCTTTTACTTTCGCAGAAGATCGATACTTCGAAGAATTTATGCAAAAGTATGTTTAACCCGCTTATCGGTCTGTAAGTAGAAATACTGATCGATCAGATATCTTGAAATTATTTCATACAATGACTGAAAATTTAAAAACTGGATTTAATAACTTTGATGGAGTTATGTGTTTTACATCTGATTGTTGGTCTGAACATAATCACAATGGTTATGCATGTGTCACTGCACATTTTATTGATAATAATTGGTTACTTCACAAAAGAATTATTGCTTTTCGCTTACTTGAATATCCACATAATGGAATAAATTTGTGTGAGAATTTATTACAGATTTTTAATGAATTTAATGTATTCAGCAAATTATTTAGCATTAGTTTTGATAATGCTAGTGCAAATATTGCATGTATTGATCTTTTGAAAATGACCATTAATCCCTCATTTGACTCTAAATTATTTCATTTGAGGTGTGTTTGTCATATATATAATTTAGTAGTGCAAGATGGTTTAAAATTAATAACACCACAAATACATAAAATTAGAGAATGTATTAACTACATTTCTTGTTCAGATTCTAGACGACAAGAATTTGGAAAAATTTGTAAAAATCTTGAATTGAGGAGAAGAAAATTTATTAATGATATTCCAAATAGGTGGAATTCAACATATCTTATTTTCAAATCGTGTGTTGGTTACACAAATACTATTAATACTTTCGTTAATTCAAAACAACATCAATTTCAATTAGATAATTTTGATTGGGACGTTGCATTTTATGTCATGAAATTTTTGAAACCATTATATATAAGGTAACTAAAATTAATTCTGGAGTTTATTATCCAACAAGTAATTTTGTGCTTTTACAATTTGTAGAAATTGTTAATCAATTTTCAAGTCATAAAGACGATCCATTTTTCTATGATATTGTTTGTACAATGGATGACAAGTTTCAAAAATATTACGAAAATTTGCTATTGATTTTTTCAATTGCAGCTGTAATGGATCCTCGTATTAAACTTTTTGGAGTTCATTGTGCTATGGAACAACTTTATTAATGAAATGTACAATAGTTATTTTATGAAATATGGTAACAATGAAAACGTTCCTTTTAATACGAGTTCTGCTACAACTTCTAAAGGTAAAAATTCTTTATTTTCTCTAATAGCCAAGAAGAAACGCAATGTGTCTTATACTTCATCTACTACTAGTTCAATTTCAAATGAGAATACTACACGTGCTGAATTAGAAAGATATTATCAATTTGATCACTACAGTTTAATTCCACAAGATGAAATTGATCACTTAAATATTTTATAATGGTGGAAATTAAATGAACGGTCATATCCAATATTATCAAAAATGGACCGAGATCTACTAACAGTTCCAATCTCAACAGTGGCATTGGAGTCTGTTTTTAGTGCAGGTAACAGGGTGCTAGATGAAAGACGATCAAGACTTAAAGAAGATATTTTAGAAGTTCTCATATGCGTGAAAGATTGAATTTTCGCAGATAGAAGAATGCAAGATAAAGTTGTTGACGATATTGCTCAAAACTTTAAAAATCTTAATATAGCTCAAGATGAGTAGAATTTGAGTTGTAATGACGAAATTATAGTTAAGTAGGTGCCAACCTAGTTGGGATGTACTTTAACTATAAATTCATAAATAGTTAAAAACTGTTTAATTTGTCAAGTTATGCAAAATATTGTTTAAAAAATTGTAATATTTTTGTTATTGATGTAAAATTTATTGAAAATTAAATCAATGTTATGTAATTTTTATCATTTTTAGTTTTTATTATAATTAAAAAATTATTTTTTAAGTGACAATTTTGGAAAAAAAATATGGGCCGACCCGAACGACCGCCAACCCGGCCCACGCGGGTTTAGCGGGCGTTCAAGGTTGGCTACATTTTTTAGCGGTTCGGATTGACCCGGCCTGGAAAGCTCGCATGGTGCGAGCTTTTTCATGAGTGGGCCGTTTCGGGCCGAAAGGTTCGAGGGCTGGGCCGAATCGCCCGTTTTGACATCACTAAATTATGCATGCATTGAAGCCATGTCCTAAATTGCCATACGAATGTCCTTGTATCCTCATTTAAGACCAAACCATATCCTAGAAGAGTTGATTATCATTGATGGTTCACTCCGACAAATGGAGTGAATGACATTTCGTACTTATTAGTCAAGTACGTGGTGTCAAATGTAACTATATCACCGAATTCCTTACACGCTTGCCTACACCTGTTATCTGCCCAAAATACATTCCGCAGTCGGGTTTCGTCATCCAAGTCTATACTAAAATAGAAGCCATGACTAGTTGCTTGTATCTTCGAAAAATATGCTTGTATAGTAACAACGTCTCCTTCACCTAGTCTTAAACGCCGGACTTTGTCAATGAAATTTCTACAATCTTTCTCGACGTATGCCATCTTATCATACCCCCCGGTTTCAACTACGGCAGAGTTAAAACTCTTGTGCAGTGGTATTCCAACAATGTCATTTATTTCAAACTGTCTTTTCACGCGTTCACTAATCTGGCGATTGCATCGATATAGCCTTGATTTTTGGATGAGCTTGTTTTGTGATTGTGCTAAAAAAGGATAGTGTTAATACGCCACGTGCCAATAAGATAGGAACGTGCCGTCAATCTTGCTTTACAGCTAGTTTGCATTGTTCGTTGAGGCTTCAAAATGGCATTTGTCCCATTGGTTTGACTGCCTTCCCGACTACATGTAAATGTCACGTAACATACAACCCCATCATTACCCTTTTTCGAAGTCCTCTTTTGTACAGGAAAGCCGATTTCGTAAGCGTAGTTCTTATAAAATTCGAAAACCTCATTTTCTTCTTTTAAACTTCATTCCAACAGTGGGCACAATAATTTCCTTTTCTCCACCTACAGTAATATCTTTCGGATTGTCATCTTCGGATGAAAGAATTTACAAAAAAAAACCTACATTGACGGAAACACACACAATAATCAATCCTCATCTTCACACAACACCAGAAGCAGAAGTTGGGTCCTTCAAGTAAATTGATGAACAATTACTACTGCATTTCTCTTCAGCTTTTCTACAGCATTTTGCTTAACTTTTTTTCATCTATAGATCGAAGCAAATTAAAAATCTCGTATGCTCAGAAACTAGTTTACTGTGCAAATCAAAAAACACAAAATGGAAATTGAAAATTAAGCTCTACAAATTCTTACCCATGTTGTCGTCAGCGTTGAGGTTGCTAACATGGTAGTCGTCGGCTTCGGTTACGTCTTCGACTTCATCACAGAAGTTATCTCCTCCGACCGTGGAAGAAGGAGATGTCGTCGTCGGGTACGGCTTCGCGTCGACGTCGAAGTTGTCAGCTTTGTTGAATATATTTTGCCATTATTCCATTTTAGTAGTAATCGCTTTCTCGTTCGTGATTTTGGAAAAAAATGTTTCAGCAAGCTGGAAAGAGGGAAATAAAGGCGCTTTTCTGCTACAGCTTTTTGGGCTTTTTTCAATTTAGAGCCTGTTTGCCCCCAATTCTTTCCTATTCTCTTTTCATTTTTTCGAATTCTCACGCAAAAATGTCAGGCAAAAGTATTAATTGCCTAACACATGAATAACTTGCACATGCCTTACAACATTTGTTCCAATATTTTAATGATATCAATTTGCAAATATCTCCTCCCATGTTGCACCCAAGGACTTGGAAGGATAGGGTTGAATGATGGAGGTCATTTCTGTAAATTGCCAAGCAAAGCTGAGGACATATTGGTCCAGGTCCCTCAACGGCTTCTTCCATTTTGTAATGCATCACTGACACATGAATAACTATTTGTCAGATGCAATTATGCTAGTTACTGTAGGAGAATGCGGGTTGGGGAGAAATTTCTCATAAAAAAGAGTTACTATTTTCTTTTCACTGTAGCAATCGATATTTTGACCAATTCAAATTTCTGCCAAGTCATCTTTCAGTAACCATTTTTGTAGACAGTGGAGTAAGTGTAGCACTACCTTATATATATTCACGAAAAAGGTAGAAGTAATAATTAGAAATCTGGGGTTCAACCTTTAATAATTAGAAGTCGGTATATATTGTGTGTGTAATAACTATGCATACAACTTTGGATCTCATGTCAAATCATAATATAAATATGCATGTGTACACATGGTTTATAAAATAATGAGTACAACCTTTGATGATATAAATTGAAGATGTCATCATTATTCTCGAAATCAAGTACAACAATAGAATAAAAAAATGCATTGCATAGTACCTTGTTCAATGTTCTTCAATTGTAAAAGAGAAATTTTTGAATGATTTTACGGTGATATGATAAGCCATTTCACTCTTTATAAGCAAAGAAATGAATAGAAAGGGTAAGAATCTAAATTTTCTATGTTAACGAGTTAATTTGACATATTTTATGCTAATTTAACTAATAGGACTCACAATTTATTCCTATTAAATTTAGGTATTCCTATTAAATTTGGGCCTTGTTTGATACAATATTATTTTTCTAGAAAGTTGAAAAATAAGCCCTTATTTGAGCCCCATTCTTATTAAGAAAATGAATTTTTGAATAGTGTATTGATGAGAAATGTGTTGTTAAAAAGTAAAGAAATGTTTTGAATTTGCATGTAATATTATTTTATTGAAGAATATGTGGTTGAAGTGAGTCAAATCACTATTGAAAAATATATTTTGATGGAAAAAAATGAGGCTCAAAGAAGGGCTAGATTTCAACTTTCACTTTTGATTTGTTTCATTGGCCAAATTCATGGAATGCTTTTTCTCATCACTTAGGTGGGAAAAATATTTTTTTTTTTTTTTGGCAATTGGAACAAAATTTAAACCAAAATGTAAAAAAAATTATCCCTTTATTAGACAATTTTCACGAAAAACAAAGTCAAACGAATGGTATTGGGTATGATTTTTTTAATTTTTTTTTTTAGTGATTGGAATAAATTTTAGAGCCAATTGTAAACAAAAAAAAATATCCCTTTAAAAGACAATTTCCATGAAAATAAAATTAAACGAATACCAAAAGATCCAAAATTACTTTTATTTTCCAGATGAAATATTATACCAATCAAACACAATTAATCGTCAATTCTCGATAAAACAAATTTCTAGACAATTCAATTCCATGTAATTCATTTTTTTTCCACCAAAATTTCATCTTACAATCAAACAGACTCTGATTTGAGTCTCAAATTAGTCCACATGTTTATAAATTTATTTATTTTGTTATCAAGTTTTCATTTTTGAACTAATTTACCCAACATATATAATTCAAGTCCACGTCTAGATCAAATATAAAAGTAAAACAAGTTAAAAATAAAACGCATTGTAAGATAAAAATTATTGTACAATTAAATTTAAATTCGTTAAAATTATAAACATATTCAATTTAAATTAATTAGCAAGTAGATCGTCTAGGGCTTCAAGGCACATCCCACTGTAGTAAACATAGTCACAACAAGAATTATTATATTTATTAAACAATAAATGTAAAGTAAGTAAATAACTTAAACACATAAAAATGAAGAAAACTAGCATGCGACAGTACATTATGTGTACATAATTCATGCGAGTATTGATCGATCCAAATGAAGGTTAATATTTGGTCAAATTATTTGCACATTTGTGGTAATAAATATGTGACAATTGTAAAGTTTTCAATTATATGAATATGGAATCGGTCCAAATATAGACTTGATGGTCGATCGGATTTATTGTCAATATTTGATTACTGCACCAAGAGTGCCACCTACAAGTTGATATTCCTGTCTAAATACTAAACATCAATGTTGTGCAAGATCTCTTGTGATATGACCCACCATTATTTGAAATTACTGATTAACCAATATGGATATTCATGTGAACATGTTATTTAGGTTTAAGTTGTGTATTCGATTAATCTATCTACTTCTACAATATATGTCAACTAATCAATTCAATTTCTATGTTTATGGAACCAAATTTTAAGGACTGAGAATAGAACGTTCATATCGTTCTTGGCTACATGGATCTAGATCTTGCGTTAATGACTGAATAACCCTCTGCTCTTACGAATAAGAGTTACATTGATGAAAAATGGAACTCGAATAAGTGAGATCATTTAAACTGCATGAGTTTTATGATTATAAAGTTTAGAATTCCAGTAACATTTAGGGACACTAAGGTAACCACAACCATGAAGTTTCTTCAGGAAATTGAAAAACTTTTTGCAAAAGACAATAATGCCAAAACTAGCATGCCTTTAGCGAACTTAGTTTCACTAAAGAATAAGGGTAAAGAAAACATAAAGGAATGTATCATGGAGATGTCTCATATTGCTTCAAAACTAAAGGTATTAAAATTTGAGATGTTTTATGACTTGCTCATACATTTGGTTTGGTTTCTCTTCCTGCACAATTCAATCATTTTAAGGTTAGTAACAACTGTTAAAAGAGAAATGAACTCCTAATGAGTTGATTTCATATTGTGTGTAAGGAGAATAAAGGCTAATGCAAAATAAAACTGATATTGCTCACTTGACAAATACCTTTAAGAACAAGTTAAAGAATAAAAAGTTGTATTTGATTCGGTTCAAAAGAAATAGCAAAAACCTTAATAGGTTAAATCATCTAGCTATTACTTTTGTGAAAATTTGGGACACATGAAAAAACATTATACTAAATACCAAGTTTGATATGTAAAGTAAAGTACACTTCTCACTTTGTTCTATTCTGAAGTTAATTTAGTTTCAATACCTAGACACACTTAATAGATAAATTTCGATATCATTATTTAAATAAGTGTTCTATGGAGGGTTTTCTGAACAACCTAAAGCCAATTAATATTGAAAAATTCAACTGTGGAACGATAAATAAGTTAAAATTGAGGTTATAGAGATTTTCAGATTATTATTAAAGATTGGTTATTATTTGAATATGAAAAAGATATTTGTAGTCTCGTCTTTTAGACAAAAATTGGTTTCTATTTATACATTAGACAAATTTGGTTGCTCTTGTTCAATTGAAAATGATATGTTTGATCTTTTTCTTAATTCAAATATTGTGGGTACCTTATCACTTCTCACTTAGTAGATAAATTTCGATATCATTACACTTCTCACTTTGTTCTATTCTGAAGTTAATTAAAAAAAAAACATTGCATATGAATTCACTTGGTATTAAACATAAATTAATCAATAAGAATGTTGCTTCGTTATAGCACAAGCGATCATGTCATATATCTCAAAATAAAAAGGAATAGTTTGTCTTTGAAGGAATTCTCGATCCCCTAATTTTACGAACTTTAATGTTTGTGTTAATCACATTAAGGAAACCAGACAAACATAAGGATCCTAGGTGTTAATAGGACTCTGAACATCTTAGAACTAATTTATATGGATCTCTGTGGACCATTCCCTTCAACCTCGTGGAATGGTTAGGAATCACATATTACGTTCATAGACGATTATTCTCATTATGGCTATCTGTATCTCATTCATAAGATATCACAATCACTTAAAATATTCAATGCTTATAAGGCTAAAATTGAAAATCAACTTGGCAAAAGAGTAAAACAAGTTAGATCTGACACATTTTTCGTATGGATAAAGCACATTCATTAGTATTCATATAGTCGTTAGATCACTTGATTTGAAAAAAGAACTCTTTTGCCCACTTGATGATGGAAAAAATGTTATTGATCCTGCAATACCATACCTAAGTGCAATAAGATCATTAACTATCTTGGAATTGACTAAAGCCTTTTTTTGCAAATTTCCTTGCAAGATAGTAGCACCATATCAAAGATATTGGAGTGATATTGAATAATTTACCTATGATTCTCTTATAATTTCTCTCATGTTCTTTTAATTTAATATCAAAAATAAATTTCTTTTTAAAATAATATTTTTAAAAAATGCTATTGGGTTAATTTCACAAACGGTCATTGAAATTACTTAAAAAATACAAAACAATCACTGAATTTCAAAATTTGCAGAAACGGTCACTGAATTTACCTAAACTTTCATTAACGATCACCGAAGGACCAAAACACGTGAATTAGATTCTTGAGGATCTCAAGTGTAAATTTCATCTAATTTCATTTACTAAAAATCGGCCCCTAAACTTTAGAAATCAAACAAAATTCCTCTCACCTACACCATATTTCGCCGGCATTGGAAATCATCAAATTCAACCACTATACTGCTGGCGAAACCACCAGATTTTTACACCACCATCACCTCTTTATCCCCCTCCACAATCCTATACCAACAAGCAAGCAAAACACATCAAAGATCGACCGAAAATTGGAGCAGAAAATTCTTTCTTCGCTGTCGGAGAACATGTAAGGTGCACAGTTTGAACTCCAATTTCGGCCAATTCGAGATAAATTGTTGAGGACCCATATGTGTATCTTGCTCGCCATGATGAGTAGAAGGTAATGGTAGTGGTGAACAACCGTAATTATTGACGCCAGAGCCGAAAATTGAGGCAAAATATCCGTTCTTCGCTGCTGGAGACAGTTGATTTTGCACGGTATGAACTCCAATTCCAGCCAACTCGAGATAAATTGGTAAGGACCCATATGTGCATCTTGTCGTTATGATGAGTAAAAGGTAATGGTGGTGGTGAACGACCGTAATTTTTGACGTCTGAGCCGAAAATTGAGGCGAAAGGTCCGGTCTTCATTGCCAGAGACAGTTTTATTTTTCACATTTGAACTCCAATTCCGGCTAATTCGAGTTAAATTGATGAGGACCCATATGTGCATCTTGTTCACCATGATGAGCAGAAGGTAACGGTGGTGCATCACTACCGTAATTGTTTACGTAGGCGCCGAAAATTGGGACGAAAGTTCCGATTTTCGTTGCTAGAGAGCTGGTATGGACAGCGAAGACCAGACCTTTCGCCCCAATTTTCACCGTCGGCGTCAATAATTACGGTCGTGGACCACCACCATTACCTTCTACTCATCACGGCGAATAAGATGCACATATGGGTCCTCACCAATTTAGTTCGAATTGACTGGAATTGGAGTTCAAACTGTGCAAAATAAAACTGTCTCCAGGAGCCAAGACGGACCTTTCGCCTCAATTTCCTACTCCGGCGTCAACAATTACGGTCGTTCACCACCACCATTACCTTCTACTCATCATAGCGAACAAGATGCACGTATGGGTCCTCACCAACTTATCTCGAATTGGCCGGAATTGGAGTTCAAACTGTATGCCCTACCTGTTCTCCAACAGCGAAGAACGAATTTTCTGCTCCAATTTTTGGTTGATTTTTGACGTGTTTTGGTTGCTTGTTGGTATAGGATTGTGGAGGGGGATGAGGAAGTGGTGGTAGTGTAAAAATTCGGTGGTTTTGTCGGCGGTATAGTGGTCAAATTTGACGATTTTCGACGCCGGCGAAATATGGTGTAGGTGGGAGGAATTTTGTTTGATATCTAAAGTTCAGGGGCCGATTTCGAAAATGAAATTAGATGAAATTTACATTTTAGGTCCTCAAGAATCTAATTCACATGTTTTGGTCATTCAGTGACCGTTAGTGAAAGTTTAGGTAAATTCAGTGACCGTTTCTGCAAGTTTTGAAATTCAGTGACCGTTTTGTATTTTTGAGGTAAATTCAGTGACCGTTTGTGAAATTAACCAAAATGCTATTCTTTAAATAATAACAAATTCTCAATGTGTAATTGTGTAATTTACAAATGGCGAGGTAGATAATAAAAAACAGAGTATCTATCAATGCATAGTACTACACAAAATATGCTTACAATACCTTTTGCAATTATCTTATTTTATTTTTGATGTTAGAGTTCCAGCTCAAGCCCCTCTGTCTTTTTTATATTCATTCATTTCACATATACCAATTCCGCTAATTCATTCATAAAAGAAAGATTCCGTAACTTAATAATTTAAATAATAATTAAATTTGTTGAATGAATATATCCCAAGGTTTTCAAATGTTCAGTAGATCTCGAATTACTCGAGTACAAGCTCAATCAATTCGAATAGATGGTCAAACTTATATTTGATAATCATATAAAGTTATGTTAAGTCAATAACCAAAACAACAAAATTAAAAGCTAAAAAAAATCGTTGGAAGTAAAATTCAGTATTACAGAAGCTGTTTTGGCGACGTACCTAACATCTTAGGTGGTGCACCTAACATATTACGTGGTGTATTGAAAATTTATTCATATGTTTAAAAAGAATAAAAAGTACGAACTTACATGTTAATTTTTTACCAATAAAAGATTAAGGACTATAGTCAGATTCTTTAATAATTTTACGCTAATTTATATTTCAAGGAAAATTTGAACACTTATTTTGAATTAAAATAAATAAATTAAAAAAAGAAAAGAAAAAAGACTCGTCTAGTCGTCTTCTCTATTACAGTTTCGCCCCCTCCGTGATTATTCAAATTTTATGGAAACAGTCAATTTAAAACAAATCTACCACAATTAAGAATGTAAACAAGCCAGAAGCAAAAATACAGTATATTCCTCTACTGGTCCTTGATCTTTACTCTTAGTGCCACATCATGTCCCCAACCTTTTAAAATTGTATGCATGATATTTTACCCGACGAAAAACCGTTTATTAAGAGGGCAAAAGAACATGCAGAAGGTGACTAATTGGTATCACAAGTGTTGTAAAAGGCGTAATGTGTGGCAATGCTTGGATGTCAAGCTATGGGTTAGGCAAGACATAGGCGTAAAAAAACGTAAAAAAGAATTTTTTCTCATTTTAATATTATTTAAATTTTTAATTAATCAAAAAATCATCTAATAATAAAAAATAATACCTACCAAACATCTAAAATAAAATCATAGGAACTTTATACATTTTTTTTTTCAAAATTTTCAACAAAATGATATGTTTCAAATGTAAATACTAAATAGATAGAATTTTTTTTTGGAGTTTTCCTTTGTTCAATGTTTCGAGCGACTATTTTGAATTTAGGGTAAACGAAGTCAAGAAATCAGTATTTAATTTTCAACTTAAAAGAATTGTTAATTTTTTTTTTTAAAAAAAGAGATAATAATGCGTGCCTAGGCGCTCATTAGTTGTCAACGACAATCTTTGATAGCTAAATATGGCGCCAAGCCACTTGACTTGACTTTTTCGCTGCGCATCATGCCTAGTATAAAAATGTACAATTTTCTTTTTGGATTTATGTCTGTCCGGGATATGTTCAAAGTGTTGAAAAAATATTTTAGACAATTACATCTATTAGTCGTTTATCACATGTTAGCACGTGTTCTTTTGTCATCTGAATAAACAGGTTCTATTAAGTTAGAATACCACAAGCACATTTTTGAACATTTTTTAGATTGAATGTGATGCTTCAGGGATTGGTATTAAAGTTGTTTTAATGTAGGTTAGAAGGCCAATAGCTTACTTCAGCAAAAAGCTAAGTGGAGCATCTCTTAATTACCCTACATATGACAAAAAGTTGATGCACTTGTTCAAGTTTTTGAGACATGACAGCACTACCTATGGCTAAAGGAGATCGTGATTCACACCGATCATGTGTCCTTAAAGCATTTGAATGGTCAATGTAAACTAAATAAGAGGCATGCAAGGTGGATGGATTTCATTGAGATATTTTCATATGTCATTCGGTATAAACAAGATAAAGAAAATGTGGTAGTGGATGCACTGTCAAGAAGGTATGTACTACTAACTTCCTTAAATGCCAAATTGCGAGGATTTTAATATATTAAGAACATGTACACTAATGACCCGGACTTTTCTAATATATACGAATCATGTGATAGAGGTGCATGCTGCAGATAAATTCTTTAAGCATGATGAATATTTATTTCGGGAAAATAAGTAGTGTGATCCCAAATGTTCAATGAAAGAATTGTTAGTACATGGGGCACATAGTGGGGGTTTAATGAGTCATTTTGGGGTTAAGAAGATCTTAGAGATGCTAGATGAACATTTTTACCAGCCTAAGATGAAATTGATGTTGGTTGGGTTTTTAGTAGATGTATATACGCCATTATCTGTTCTTAGTGAAACTTATGTTGATTTGTCTATATGCTTTGTATTGGGTTTACATAGGGCTAAGAAATGAAGAGATTCCTTTTTTTGTGGTGATAGATAGATTTAGTAAAATGACACATTTCATTCCATGTCATAAAATTGATGACGCCACCAATATTGTGCACTTACATGAGATTCCTAGGAGCATTGTATCAGATAGGGATGTTAAATTCCTCAGTGAATTTTGGAAGATTTTGTGGAATAAGTTAGTCACCAAGTTATTAATTTATACCACTTGTCACCCACGAATCGATGGACAAACTGAGGTTATTAATAGGACCATGATACAATTGTTACGCACTATAGTTAATAAGAATTTGAAATGATTAAATAGTTTACCATTCATTGAATTTTCATATAATAGGGCCACACATTTTAATACTTCTTGTTCGCCATTTGAAATTGTATATGATTTTAATCCACTAACACCTTTAGATTTAATTCATTTATCTGTTGATGAAAGATGTAGTTTAGATGGAAAGAAGAAGGCCGATATGATGAAATCACTCCATGATGAAAAAAATAAGATTGCAAATTGAGAAAAAGAATAAGCAATATACTTATCAAGTAAACAAATGACGGAAGATTGCAAATTGAGAATAAGAACAATCAATATACTTCTCAAGTAAACAAAGGACGTAAGAGTGTTACATTTGAACATGGGGATTGAGTTTGAGTACATTTGAGAAATGAACGCTTTTCAGAACAAAAAAAAATAAAATCGAAGTTGCAGTCATGGGGAGAGGTCCATTTCAAGTCATTGAAAGGATTAATGACAATGCCTACAAATTATATCTTCCTGGTGAGTATAATATTTTCGCTATTGTTAATGTCTTTGATCTTTTTCTCTTTAATGTAGGTCCAAATTTGAGGTTGAATCATTTTGAAGAGAGAGTGGGTGATGTGATCCATGGAATGAAGACAATAATGCAAGTTTGGGCAAGGACCCATTGATCGTTGAAGAAGGGCATATGACTATATCATGAGTGAAGAGGGTTAAAGAGGTGATGAGACTACTTGTTCAAGCCATGTTGGATGAAATATTGATCATTGCAAGCAAAGAAATAAGTTTCATTTTGGCTCGGAAGAAGACACGAAGTGGATCAATTTGATTCAAGCAATGGATGAGGGAGCTGAACAAGACAACCATACGACTGTATAGCTATAAAATCTATGCGATCGCATAGATGCATGCAAAAAATCTAAGCAAAGTATTGTAATGATCTATGGGACTCCATAGGCCAGAATTATGCGGCCACGTGGTACATTTTCAACATGCGAATTTGGAAAATTCACATAATCTCCTAATTATGTTAAAACTCTATTTTTTTTGGTATTTTTTGTAATCTTTAGACTTATATTTCATCTTACTAGGGTTTACACGAGTTCCTTATAAATAGAACTCAAAATTTTCATTATAGAACTACTTTTATCATATATACAATTGAGAGATTAATTTGTGAGCATATTCTGCTTTCAATTCTTATTCTTCGCTGAACTAATTTTGAACTTATGAAGATCTAATTCTTGTGAAGTTCAAACAATTCGGGTGAGATTCATGAATATTGTGATCATGGGGTCGACATATTGTTGCCGATTGTGTTGATTCTTTGATTTCGTGAGTTTGAATCAATCTTGTGTGAGTTACGTAGCTACCATTTTTACGTGAGTTTGCATCATGCCTAATAAGTGAAGTTTTGACCCTCCAATTTACTTGACGATATGAATTTGGATATCTATAGAAAGTAATAGTTTGACTACTAATCAAATATTATTTGAAAAGCCTATTCCACCCCTACTTCAATTAAAAACAAAAATGAAGAAGCAAAAAAAAAAAAAAAAAAAAAAAAAAATTCTCTAAAGAAAAGACATATCTTGTTTTTCTTTCTAAACCCATGTTCAGTGTAGATTAAAAATTGATAGAAATTTCAAATTAAAGTCAATAAGTAATTTTGACTACACATTTTATGTAATTTATAACTTTTTAACCACATAATTCATCATTTTTTAAAATTAAAATTTACTAAAAATCCGATTTTTATCCAAACCAAACAAGGGCTAAACTAAACTAACCCTCTCCACCACTACATTCTAATAATATTTTTCTCTTCAACAAATCTAATTCGTATATCTTTCAGTGAGTTAAGTGTTTCATTAGTAACTGAATTTATACCTTCACCACGCTTTACTTATTGAACTGAGTGATCACTGAAATTTAACGCGTTATATTCCTTTACTCACCATGTTTCATTAGTAACTGAACTCTAAAATGCTTTTGAGTGATTATTGAAATTAGTGATGGACGCAGACATTTGAAATTAAAATGGCACAATCAAACTTGTAAAAAAGTAGTGGAAAATATAATAATATATGATATCTTATTAAGAAAAATTTTTATATTTTGATAAAGTTCCATAATTGATAAAAAAAAAAAAAAAAAAAAAATCAATTCAAACAAGAAAACGCAAGAAAATGTAGAATTACATTAAAGAATTTGTCCAATAATTGATACAAACAATTAATTAAAACAATCAATTTAAGTAATCGGATGAAAAAAACATATAATCAATATTCAATACTAATAATCAATACAAATGAACACAATTTAGTAAATATAAGTCAAATTAGACAAAATCATTCTAGACCTATTTTATATACACAATTCAAAAATCATTACATAAAACATAAATCATTTCAAATCAATTTGATACAATTCAATATACGAAATTCAAAAATCAATCTTGAATATAAATCGAATAGAATGAAAATAAATTATAAATGTAATCCAATTTTTTTTTCTCTATCGCTTTGAATTTTGGTCAAAGAAAATACTAATTTGTAATTATAAGTTATTGTCGTCAGCCTATTGGTTACCTTTCAAATTTCAAAAGGCAAATTAACTTAAGTTGACTGTATTTGAAGATTCAACAAGTGGAGGTGGCGTCAAAATTGTAGTGACAAACGATTCAAATTAACTTAAGTTATTGTCGTCAGCCTATTGGTTACCTTTCAAATTTCAAAAGGCAAATTAACTTAAGTTGACTGTATCTGAAGATTCAACAAGTGGAGGTGGCGTCAAAATTGTAGTGACAAACGAAGCTGACATTGGCATACTGATAATCACTATGCTTTAGTTTTAGAGCAAATTTGTAGCAAAAAACACAAATTTTAGGCTCTAATTAGTTGAAAATTTGATTGAAAAGCAAAGATTTGTAGTAAATTATGTAACCGTGGAAAAATTATAGATAAATTTTGAAGAATTAAAAGGGTTAGAGTTTTGGTAAAGAGTAATGCAATTCATAGTCAGCGATTGCTATAATCATCATTACGTGTCAATTTGTTATTTGGAATATTAGCTTTTTATTTCAAGCAACATAATTACAGGAAATTCATGACTCAAATAACAACCTACCATAAATGATTATTATTATAGTAGCTAATTAAAATTAATATTATTCTTTGATAAAAGGGGTGAGGGATAGAGTTGTGCAAGAGATTGAGAGAAAATGCTCACACATGTTATGATTTTGTCAAAAAATTATATACAATAAATAAAATTTACTCAAGAGTTGGGGTTCACATGACTCTCCATGCCCCAGTGTCCATCATGACTGAAATTTAAATATATTGCACTCCATTACCAACTCGTCATTTCCATTCCGTCAACCTCAACACCATTATGGACTAATTTAGAGGTTCCAATAGAAACAAGTTGTCTAGCCAAACATGCTAAAAATGAGCATACAATTCAAATTCCCATATTATCTATAAAAAAGAAAAGAAAAAAATCCCAATTGTTTGATGGACATTGGACAAAATGATATAAATTACAAGAAAAGAAAAATGATTCATTAAATAATAATTTCAATTATAATAAATTGTTATCAAGCACCAAAAATTTCGCTCACAAAACTGAAATCTTATCCTAAACGTGGTCCCAAAGCACGCAGACAAAGACAATGAAAGTGGACCAAGAAAAGAAGTCTAACGTGATTTGTGGCTCACCTTCATACACTTACATTTATGGATATCTCTCTCGTTTTTTTTTTCTTGCCATAGAAGGCAAACTCATGGAATGAAGTTTTCACACATTTGGTTAGGTGAAAGTTGAGATCATGAGATAAAATTATGAGTGGATACATATATATTATAGGTATAAAACGAGAGAGATTATGTTATCTATTTGTTTGAAAGAAAAGACTCAATTCGAGCTAGGTCGATTGATGAAGGTTTCATATAGATAGAAAGAGACGTATAAAATATTTAACACCGTGTTAACATATTCTCAAAAAAGAAAAAGAAGCAAATGTTGAGTTGAATCGATCAATAATTAGACTCGACATGACTAAATCGGTCCAAAGCTCTAAATATGAACAAAAGTTTTCAAATTCAGGCGACTAACACAAAAAAGACCGTAACTAGCTCGGTTACAGGGGTCGTGGCTTACCCGAACCGTAGTGGTGGCCTATTATTACTAACAAAATAAGAAAACAAATGTATTTTTTTTAGAAGTTATAATGATATGATCTAACGTTTGTCATGTTGGATTTAGAGCTTAGAGTGTGCCATATTATTACGCTATAAATTCGTACTAAGTATAGAGTTTAGGATGACTCGACGAATTGGATTTCAGCGATTTGGTACTATTTGATTGACACATGAAGTTATACCTTTTAATATATATGATATAATTATTCACTCCAATCCCTTTCTGGTGAAGTACTAGAAGCACGACATATCCTGTTGTTTTGCGATTTTGGTTAAAAAAATATTTACTTATTGGAGAAAGAATGGGAAAATTACACTATAGGTCACTTAATTTACAAGTTTGTTTCACAATGGTCACTCTAAAATAAATTTATTTCAACTTATATTTATATTTCACTTTAATCACCTAACTTATATTTTATTTTAATTAACTATTCTTTTTATAAGCTTACCCTATGCTTTTGAATTATGATGAGTTTAATATCTATTTCTTGATGCATTATTTGTCTATGTGGTTAAATGTACTCACTTTTGGGAGTTGAGATCCAACTAGTCAACTTGAATCCTTAAATTGTTTACCATTTTTGAATTAATTTTTGGAAAGTGCTTTTAGAGCAAATTAAATTGGACCATCTTTCTATAACTATGACAACGAGTCGGGAAAAAAAAGCTCGAACTTGAGCGTTTTTTGGCCCCGAGCCGAGCTGGGCAAAGCCCGACCAAAAAAACTCGGCTCGACTTGGGCTAGACCCGTGCCTTAACGGGCCGAGCTGAGCCCGCTCGAATTTTGCCTTGTTTCTTTCCCTTTTTTTTTTTGGTAAAATTTATATTTTTTCACGGGCCGGCCCGAGCCTTGGCTCGGTGCAACTGAACCCAAGCCAGACTTGGCTCGGACTTTTTCAAGCCGAGCCCGCGTCGTCCGAGCTTTTGAGTTTAATTGCCACCCCTATCTTCCTATAAAAACTCTTATAATTATTAGAAATACTTTCATAGAAAAAGTCAAACGGGTTTAAAAGTAACTTTTGAGTCTCAAAATCTCATTTTGAATTTTTAAAAGTCATTTCAAATGGGCCATAAGTTATGTCATGAAATCATGATCACAATGTTATGAATTCTGTAAATTTTTATAATGATTATAGACCAAATGGTCTAGTTAAAAATAAAATCTTAGGAGAATGATGAGACTGACACAAATTCAAGGTTACAAATTATACATCAATTGTAATAATCGTTAAAGACCGAGTGGTCAATTGAACAAAAATATTAATAGGATAATTGAAGCAAATTAAAATTAAATGACCAACTTGAAATGAAACTATAAATTAGATAACCTCGAATGAAATTTTACCGCGAAAGGAAAGGTGAGGAGGAACTCTCCACTCCTCAGTCTCTACTTCTTTGCTGAAGTTCAGATTCTGGAAACTGCAACAAGAAATCTCCTGAAAAATAAAAAAATTTGAAAATTCGAAAGAAATATTAATAAAATAAGCAAAAATAGAAAAAAAGAAAAAAATTCACCAGATGCAACAGGCAGGTGGTGGTGGAAACAGTGAACTGAGTCGAAGCAGTGGCGGTGGACTCGCCCGGTTCCGCTCAGCTCCGGCGACCTGGTTAGAAGCTCTACTCGAATCCGACGAAGAACCTTCCGAGGTTGTTTTAGACCCACCTTTATTGTCATCCTCCAAACTACCACCAGTTCCACCGCACTCCGCCACTGTCACCGGCACCGCCACTAGCCGTTTAGACACCGATCTAAGCTTATTGGAAACCCTAAGTGGTGGGCCGTCCCATGGGTTGAGCAATTTTCCGAGACAAAGTAGTTCTCCGGCGGAGTTTTTATCCCAAATTAATTCCGATGGCTATTTTTCGAGTTTTGGGATTCCGGATTATACATCCCCTTCATCAGTAAATGTTTCTTCGGGCAAGTGGGCTCTTGAGTCCGAGGATGCAGACAAGAGTACGCCCAAGTTATCTTCTTCTTCTCAGCAGGTAACTGTTATACTGTTACATCACATTGTTTGCTGAATTTTGTTTTCACTTTCTTTTGTTCACATTTATTTGCAAGTTTTGAAGTAATATTATGAATGAGGAATAATTGAAATTTCAAATATTTGATGTTTACTCTAACAATTGAAATTTCAAATATTTGATGTTAACTCTAAACTTGATGTTTTGGTTGAGTTCACTTTCCACCTTTCGGGTTCATATTCCACCTTTCGGGTTCATATTATAGATTCACAATTTCCGCTACCCCCTGATTTTGAAGGGATGGAACAATCTGAGAGCGGGTTCATATTATAGATTCACAATTTCCGCTACCCCCTGATTTTGAAGGGATGGAACAATCTGAGAGCTTTTCAAATAATTAACATAGATGAAAGCCAGTTCTTAAGCATTGCTAAATATGCTGATACAGCTAGAAGGTTACTAGGCAAACCAGGGAAGTTGGGGGAACCATGGCAGACAGCACACATTGCTGCAATGTACTCGGGACCCTCAGTCGGTATCGAAATGTAAAAAAAAAAACCTCATCCAAACTGTGGGAGGACGCCACTCTTCGAAATTCAATAATAAAAAATCAAATAATACTTTTCTAGATTAGTGGTGAAAAATGCTAGTTCTTAGTCTTTGCTCTGCAAATATTATAAATGGTCTTTTTTCATTTGGACAAAAGCCTCATGAGAGGGGATTCTTGAAGTTTCACTGTTGTACGGATATGTGTAAATGTGAAAAGAAGGAATATAATCCATATTTACAATTTTTCCTTCCAATCACATGGATCTGAAATCATGATGCCTGGTGAAGTTGTTGTCATGTGTAAATGACTTATGGTTTTCTATAACTCCTACTAAGATTACGTACATGTTCATAGGTTTGTATAACAGCTTGATGAAAATTATAAACTTATTTAATCCACAATGATTACTTTTGTTTTTCTTCGTGCGCGTATGATAGTATATGCATTTAATTGAACTTCATTTTTTGTCTTTGGGATGTGTAGAGAGGAGAGAAAGGTGGGCTTTTACGCAGTGGACTGAGTGGGTCATTTGATGCTGAAACAGAAAAGCTTTTGGAGGACTCAATCATGTGTAGGACTCGAGCGAAGCGTGGCTGTGCTACCCATCCTCGTAGCATTGCCGAGAGGGTATAACGTTTTTCCTTTTTGGTTGTTAGCCTTATTATCAATTGATTCTTCAAGCTGAAATATTCTCAAGGCTTCTTTTTTCCTTTGGCGATCAGGTGCGGAGAACACGAATTAGTGACCGCATAAGGAAGCTTCAAGAACTTGTTCCCAATATGGATAAGGTGAATTGAATATGCTATCTTCTTGTATTCCATTTTGATTCAACTTACCAATAAATCTTGGAGTTAAAAATAAATCTAGTATTGGTGATGGATTGTTTGTTTTTCTTTGATGATATATTGATATTTACATTCTCTAAAGTATTTTGCCATATCTGTTCTGGCAAAAATCAAGCAAAGCAAAGCTATTGAAAGTTTCAATTGACCAACAATTCTTCCCTTTTTCCTGCGTCGAATATCTGATGTAAACTAGTTATTTAAACTAGAGAGTTTTTGGCAGCAGTAATCAAAATAAAGAAGATTACTTATGGAAGAAACCTGAGAATCTAAGGTCTAAACTTTTTAGAATGATGTTAATGGAATCTCAACATTTCAAGTTGTACTATTGCAGATAAAAGATTTGATCAACTGCTAATAGTTTAGATTGAGATATTAGATAAATCTTAAATGTATTATCATATGATCTGAAAGAACTTTGAAATATACTAATTGAGAACTTCCTACTTCATCGTGAATTGACTTTTAATAGATCTGCATGCTAATCTTCATTAGAGGACCCCAAAATTGCCGAGAAACCATTAGTGATAAGGACACTATGTAAATATTTGAAAAAAAATAATGATATAAAACTACGCTATAATATGTATGTGAGAAGTCTGCTCAGAATTCTAAAAATCTATTTTTGTAGTTACTTTTTTTAATCTTTTCTTTGCCTGCATCTCTCTCTCTCTCTCTCTCTCTCTCTCTCTCTCTCACACACACACACACACACACACACACACTCTCACTCACTCACTCACTCACTCACTCACTCACCCAAACATGCAAAATCTGACTCTGATTCTGAAATGGAATAGATTTTTGCTGTTATACTTAAGAGTTATAGTGTCACATATCTAATGGTTCGGTTATGCTGGAAACTTATAATATGAGCAAGGGCCATCTTATCATACTATAATTGCATTCTGGTATGGCCTTGTTCTTGTAGAAGTCTAGCTTTTGATCACTTCCAAATTAACTATTTAAAGGTTTTATACTAAATGTAAGGATTCATAGACCTAAATTTTTTGAGATCGCATACAACTCCTACACATAACAAGTAGGTATTATTTATAAATATAGCAGAAGCAGGGATGTAAAGACATGAAATAGGGTATTTATGATATGCAATGGAGTTTCTGATTTAGTTGTGTTTTACTTTATTATTTATATTCATCTTGACATGTAAAAATATCTATGCTTGTTTGAGTAACTGTTATAATTTTATTATTGTGATGATAACTGTTTTGGTGCTTTTGCTTTGGTGTGTGGGGTGAACCAGTGTGGTTTGGAGGATCCTGTCATACCCCAGTTGATGTATGGGCTCATATGAATAATGAATAATACACTGAGTTTTGCTTGTGGTTATATTGATGGTTTCTGCATATACTTACTCGTTGACTGTTTGCATTTTCATAGAAATATCAGGTTTAACATGATAGTTTTTAATATTCTTTTTAAACTGACGCGTTTTATTGCAATAGTCTTAGAACTTTTTGGTCTTTTACAATTTTAAAGGCCAGACAAAAGCTGTTACGTACAATTTTTTGTCCTGAATACAACCTATTCTTTTTCTAGATTCTTAATTACGAGTTGTCCCATGATACATTTTAGTTTTCCATTTATTTGGTGATTTGCTTTGTCACTATTGTTTCATATGTGTACTGTGCTTCATAACTTTTGACATGGAAAACTTTTGCTTTTGTTTATGCAGCAAACTAACACAGCTGACATGTTAGATGAAGCTGTAGCATATGTCAAGTTCTTGCAAAATCAGATCCAGGTTCTTTGGGTTGACCTTAATAATTTATTTATTTATTTTTATTATTTTTAATTTTTTTTTTTCCATCTGATGTTATCCAACTTGAGTCAGTGAGGATCCTTCTATTTATGATAAGGTGAAAGAAATGTTGACAACTTCTAGATTGAAATACCCTACAAAATGAGAATGTTATAATCCCGGGTGGCAAATGAAAATAGATTTTGCCCCTGTTTCGGATCCATTATAATTAGTTTTTGGTAAAATGTATTTTGTAATAGTGATTTTTTAGAGAATATGTGGTTAAAAAAGAAGGAATATTTTTGAGTTTACATGTAATATTATTTTATTGAAGGATGTGTCATTGAAAAGAAGAGAGAGAAAAATGCATTTTGGAATTAATGGATACCAATGACTTTGTAGTTATCCAAGCTTGTTATGTTTGTATGTGATATAATTTATGTAATGAAATTGGGTTCATGTTTTATTTAGCCCCTATTTGAGTTTCATTCTTTAAAAAATCATTTTACTCATAAAATAATTTTACTTGTAAACCCAAAACTTTTTCTTACTTTTTAATCACATTCTCCAAAAAAAAAAATCACTGTTATAAAATCTATTTTCACAAAAAGTGAGGCTCAAACAAACCCTTAGTATGTGCAGATGAATCACAGTATCTTGCTTCTTGAAGTGATCAAGTGCTGCATTCATCATTCATAATTTTAGATCAAAGAAACAGTATAAAGCTTGTTTTTGAACTCTTGATTCACTGAGGAGCCAACTTGAAAATATGATTGATTATGAATATTATTTCCCAGACTTGTCCACCATGAAGACTGAGTAATGGAAGAATGTTAATAAGCATGTTTTGCTAAGCTTAAAAGGAAGTAAAAATTACTTTTGTCTTTTTTTGACAAACATTATTTTAAAATTTTATTTTAACTAATAAAACTTGCTTTACTTGAAAATTGGCCTCCGGTTGTACTCGAGAGTTACCTCGGGGATGGAGCAGTTCTTGGATTGCCACAAATGAACTTTTAGCCTTTGTTTTGGTTTTATTTCCTATTACTTAAATTTGGGTTTTCAAGAAATAAGTGATGCATAAGGGAGTAGTACTTGTATGTCCTGTGGTTAAAATTAATTTTTGACTTTGAAAAGGAAAATTGGAGGAATAGAAAACGAAATTCAAACAAAGGCTTAAGATTAGCCAAGGCAAGGATAGTTACACTTGAATTAGACTCTGCTTTGTTGACGAAATTTTTATCTTCTGTTTTCCTTATTTGATCTTCGTTTCTCTCAGTACAATAGACCGCTTTGAACAATAGAACACCTTTAGTTATCGATTTAAGAATGTGAGAGTGATTGACCAAAAAAAAAAAAAAAAAAAAAAACTAAAACATACCCTGAACATGAAATTAGATCGGCCGAGTTTGATTTTATAATTTTTTTTTTTTTTTTTGGGTAACGCCCCCATCACGAGCGCCCCACAATCCCTACCCTGGGACCCCGTAGAGGAGGTAGATTGCGAAATGTGCAACACAGAGCTAGGAATCTAACCCGTGGCCATAAGTGGACACCGCCATCACTAAGGCCACCCTTTGTCACTGCGCCATGTGCCCTGGGGGGTTGATTTTATAATTCTTTTCTTGTATGAAAGGTGGCTTGAAGTAATAAATATGCGATGGCAGTCAGTGATTGGTACAAATAAAGTTGTATTTTTCATCTGCGATTAGTACTATGCAACTGATTGATACATATCTTAATGGTGCAGGAACTCCTGGAGTATCAAAAGAACTGCAAATGCTCAATAAAAGATTGAAGGGAGGAATAAGCAGGAAGATGGAACTCACACGTGTGCATTTAATTGTCGGTATCTTTCCCATTCCTCTGAATTGTATTGTGTAGATGTTTGCTCTTTGAAAGAGCATTCTTCTTGTTGCATCAGAAATTATCAGTTACCGCTTCTAGCACTCTCTTTGTTGTAGCAGTAAAATAATGTGTAAAGTTAATCCTTTAAATGCTTTTCACCGTAGGAATAATATTTCGAGGCAATATCAGATCTGAACTTACAGCTTTGCCTGTTATTATGAGTTCAGAGTTTCTTTCGATTACTTGCTTAGGGATGTATCATGTATTGTACTATTCGTGTTTTTAAGATGAGAAGATTATTATGAAATAAAGGAATTCGTTCATGTATCATTCACATCCCAAGGATTCCGTATAGTCTACTCCAAAATGAAATGTTCCTAGAAATTCTTGATCCCATTCGACCATTTGTATCTATATCAAAGAAAAGGGAAAAAGTTCCTCGAGAGCTCTCATGGCCTCCCTTTCCCTGGCTTCTCGTAATGGTGTCAAAATGCGCTGGTTGCCCAGGCCTTGAATGACTTAACCTGTTAAAATAATAGGTTGAAAATAGTAGTTAAAAAATTTGATTTTGACCTGTTGATGAGTGTGTCCGCTTTAATGAACGGGTTGTGTCTGGTTCGATTGTCTAGCCTGACCACTATAATGGTCGACCTAGTTGTATAAGCAAAATAAATAAATAATGAAAAGCTGAAAGTCAACCGTAAGAGTTTTCTTTCATTTTCGATACTATGACTTTCATTCTGATCACTAATATTGTGTTACATGATTATGAATTCGTGTGCCTACGTATCTGTCATGACATCATGCATATGATGTTGCCTACGTCTCTATAATGACATGACATGTTACTGCCTTCGTATGCCTAATTTCCAGCCTTCGTGTGCATACAGTATTGCCTGTGTGTAAGTCCCTGTTATGACGTGCAAATGATGCTGCCTAACTTGGTATCACGACGTGCCTGAATTGTTGTCGTCGTGTGCCTACATTGCTCATTCGCGTGTCACAACCTATCTACATTGTTGCCTTCTTTTGACCAACGGATCCAAGAATTCATTTGAGCTAGGGCAAACGTTCAATATATGGGAGGAAAAAAAAATTTGACGGAGCCAACACGGATGGCCACCATGGTTTGTTGGGTGTTGGCTCTGCAACCGCTTGTGATATGATTTTTTCTAACTCGGTGTCATAATGTGCCTCAAATGCTGTCTTCGTATGACACAACATGATTGCGTTGTTGCCTTCGTGATAAAGGTTATCTATAGAATGTTAAAGGATGAGCAATCTCAATTGAGTCACTAATCTCTATCTTGTCCCAATTTACTGAAGTTCTATTTATCTTCATATTTCACCACCCTATCACATTTCATCATCGTTCATTCCCAAACACAAGAAAATTGCTCATCCACAGCGATTACGTCACCTGTTGTGATATGTATGCCAATAAAGTAATTATCATCAATTTGGAGAATTGTGAATTTTGAAAGTAAATTTAAGTTCGTTGACTAAATTAAAACTAAAGGTTCGGGGACTCAATTAAAATTTTATAGAAAACTTAATTACTGCAAAAAAAATGTTTCTTAAAATAATTTTGATACTCTCATGCCTAAGAAAACAGAGGAAAATGGCACATGACAGCAGGAAAGGAAAAACGTTATCTACTGCAGAATATTCTTAACATCCATTCAACAAAAAAGTTGTATATGCCGCCAAAAGATTGAACCCAATTGCCGAGATCGCCCTTACTCCTTTATACTCTTTTGCTGCAATGGGGGAAGGAAAGTACTGCCTGAGGTTCAATTTAAACGTGTAAGGGCGATTGTAGCTGATAAGTGCGTTTTATGCACTTATTTAAGTTATAAAATATGGACAATTGAGTACAATTATATTGAAATATGATTTAATTTTATATAAATTGTATTTGCAGAACTATATCGATGGAAATAACGAAAAGTGAGTGAAAACGAGCAAGAAATGATCAAAACGGAAGAAAGTCAAAGTTCAGGAATTATGATGCAATTATTCAAAAGTTGACCCGAAACCCAAACCAAGAACGAGATTGACGATATCAAAGAGTATTAGAAGGAAGTGAATGAAGAAAAGAAGTCAAAATGAAGAAGAACGGAGTTCAGGGACCAAAACGACACAATCTGAAAATTATTTGTATCATGCGGCTGCATGGTGCAAAAAGCCATGCGGTCGCATGGCTAACTCAGAGAGCTCTAGGGACATTTTAAATGAACCATGCGGTCATGGTAGTATTCTGACGCGAAAATTTCAATTTCCTTATTTGATTCAACCACTTATAGAAACACGTCTTGGACCCATTTTTAACCTTAAACTCGACCAGAAAAGGGGGCTACGCATATTTGGATCGATTTTGACATATTGGAAAGCAAGAAGAAAGTGAAGAACGAGAAGACTGATTCTAAGATTCGAGATTTCACTTCAAGAATTGATAGGGTGATGTCTTCTCTTATTTATTTCTTTTGTTTTTCTTTTTTTAGCATATTAGACTAATTTTTCTTGTACTAGGAGATCGATGAACCTTGTAATATGATATTTTTAATCTTTAATTTTATATATTTTTACATTATAAACATGTTTTTTGAATTGTTGAATGGTTTATATGCAATTTAATTTCTCCATAATTATGTGCACATGATTGTGTGAGTTTGGTAATTTATTTCATGCATTCGAAAGAAGGGAAATAAATTCGACAATATATAACTCATCGTAAGGTCCGATAGGGGATATAAATATATCGCTATACTCTATGTGAATCTTTAAGTGTTTACAAAACTTCATGCATTCTTTTATGGTGTATTCGTCATAGAAATATAGTCGGATTGTATGATAGAATATGTTTAACATTACTCGAAAGAGATTGCTAAATTCAATAGAAATATTGATTCTTCAATATTCAATCGTGTTATCAAATTGTAAAACTAGGATTTTAATGGAATGTTGCACGGGCATTCGTGATCCTAGTGCGTGTTTCTATCGTTAAGTAAATCAATTTGCATTAAAACTTCATATTACATTCTAGTATAAGTCACATTTAGTTTAGCTAATTTATCCATAGTAGTTTTCGTAATTTAATTTGGTTAGAATTTAGTATAAAACACATCAAAAACTCATTTAGTTTCTGTTAACGTCGAGATAATTATCATTAAACTACTCAATCTCTGTGGGATCGACAATCCGGACTCTAAAAACCCACTTTATTACTTGTAACGAACTGTACACTTGTGGTGATTTTTGATCGAACGTATTTTCGTGAACAATAGTAGCATTTAAGATCGTTGGCAACTTGTTTGGTTTGATCCGAATTTCGTACACTATGGGACATGTTGGATCGTTAGTTGACTTATTTAGAGAGTCGGGTCGAGTCTAAACTTGATCTTCAATTTTATGATAAGATGCGAGCCCTATAAATTGTGAATATTATGTGTGTAATAATTGTGAACAGACTTGATCTCCTATTCATGGTGGACAAGAATTATAATGTCCATTGTGGGCGTGGCAACATGTGGTTGCCACGTTAACATTGGGGTTTGATGTGGCAATATCACATGTTGTTATGCTCACGGTGGATATTATAATTCCTACCCATTGTTGACAGAAGATCAAACCCAGTTGTGGATACTAGTATCCTAGTCTTAATGCATCAGTACATTTTGTGCCGTTTAAATTCTATATGTAGAGGTCGTCGGTGATTTACGTGTACCTACTTTTCATTAATTGGTGTTAAACAATCCAAAAAGAGAAGCTTGTTTATTCATATTTATAATGTTCAACAACATAATCTTGCATAACAACTTCATAGTGGAGAAAAAAAAATTCTTCTACATTAAGTTTTTGTGAAATATTGAAATCATATGTCATATTTGATTTACAAACTCGAAAGTTACGTGAATTCGTGTCTCTCTCTTCTTTGATTATGTTTCCAAATATGGAACAATATCGTGTTTTTGAATTCACCATAGAGCCTAAGATCATGTTTGGCTAAGTTTACAATGTCAACTTACAAGTGAATAAATCCAAGTATATTAACTAGAATTCATTTGAAACTCAATAGATATCATCGGTGCATTTTCATTATCAAATTAGAAAATTCGAAATATAGATTCATACCGTCACACTTAGATGGATTTTTGGCAAAATCCGATTTCTATAGAATTATCATAACACCTAGAGTCGAAGAATGATCATTCAAACTATAGTAGTGCTTAGGGGTGGCAATAAAGCTCAAAAGCTCGGACTGTCCGGGCTCGGCTCAGAAGAAGCTCGAGCCAAGCCCGGCTTGGGCTCGGTGCTCGGGCCGGCCCGTGTTTTTAAAAAAAAATAATAATAATAATTTTTTTTTTGAAAAAATAGCTGCCTGCTGTAGAATAGAGAGCAAATTGAGATGGCTGTTGCCAAGGCTAAGTAGATTGTTAACTCCAACCCTGCTGTTGTTTTTAGGTTAACCCTCTTTTCTCTTATTCTTAAAATAACATGTATATGATAAATTGGTTGTATTAACTTTATGAAATATTCATGGAGTTACTGTTTTTCCTTGGAAAATTGGTTCAAAATGAGCAAGGCATTTTACCATTTTTTTTTATGAGCTTCTAATGTCTTAAGAGATTTTTCTGGGTATATTTGTTTTTGGAATGATCCCCTCATTTTTATTAGATGTTACTATCTTGTGATCTGTATCGTCTAGGTGTCATGTTTATTGATTGTCAATTTTGTTCCTTCTTGATGTTATCTTTAGAAACTTGATATCATCTAGTACACAATTTTTTTCATCATTGACAAGTTGTAACCTATTTAAAAATGTATATCATCAAGAAAAATGTATATTTTACAAAAAAATGGGGAAAAAAATTAATAAAAATTTACCCGAGTCGGCTTGGCTCGGCCTGCGAAATCACGGGCCGAGCCATTTTTTGGTCGGGCTTTGCCGGCTCGATTCGGGTAAAAAACCCGAACCGAGCCCGAACTTTTTATCCTCGACTCGGGCCCGACCCGGACCGGCCCGTTGCCATAGCTAGTAGTGCTGTAGCACCGTAACGAAAGTATCAATTCATTCATACTTTTAATGAAAAATTATAACTTGAAAACAAAATAACCACTTGTACCTCTACCTACCTTGATTTTCTTGAATATAAAGTAACAAAATGTGTAAAAAGCCTTTCTCCTTTACACCATTGCTATTTCTTTAAGCTTAATATGTCATAATAGTTTTACCCTTATTGGAGATAAGATTTTCTTACCCTAGCTAAATCTTATTTTGGATTTGAAAGTCTAATTAATTGTTGCGGCCATATCCCCTGCCAAACATTTGGGCCCAAAAATAAGATATTTGCATACCCATTTCATCCGATCAGCAAATATGTCTCATATAGGCCGACTAATAATTATTTTTATTGGTAAATAATGTTTTCACGGTATAATTTTTGGTGGGTCAGGAAAAAAACTTATCAGCAAAGATATGGCCAACTAGTATTTTTACAGTAGTCAATAAACGAGCGATTTCACTGGTTTTTTGGATGGTTGGGAAAATCTAGTCACGAAAATATATTTCGTTCTAGTTTTAGTCTATTTCCTCCTCAAAAAGTCCGCTTGGTCTCCCTAAACCTCCTTGGTGAACTATCATATTCCTTCTTATTAGGTCCAATGTTGTAATTGGCAATCTGTGAACAAAAAAGACTTAACTGATCATGTGTAAAAAGTCAAGGACTTGGATTGAAATTTGTATAGATGGTTTAGGTCAGGGTTTGAGTTTGGAACAAGGTAGAAGACTTGCCAAATTTTCACTAGCTGCTCGCCAAGTTATTGCTTGAGCGTAAAAAGAGTTAGCTTGTCGCCCCTGCATAGCTCGAGCGAAAAGTCGTCGCTCACTTTTCGTCGAGTTGTCACTCGAGCGACAGTGTTAAGTGACCAAACCTTAGGTCGTGATTTTGGAGAATTTTACGTGGCCCATGACACTTATTCGCCCCCAACTATAAATATACAAGTCATGGACTAAATTTTGTGATTGCTATATTTTGCTTCATCTTCATAACATCTTCACAACATATTTTGAGAGATCCAAATAGTACTTCAAACATTGATCCATTCATATTGATCTTGTGATCCGACAACCGAGTTTTGGAAAAACATCAAAGATTCGAGAACCCAAAACACCTGGCTTCCTTAATTCTTTGAGGAATGAACTCTCTCATTGGGGATTGAGAGATGTGGATTTCAAGTGCAGGAAAAGTACAAGAACAGAAAGCTCTTGGAATTCACTTGGAAGAGACAATTGGTATAAGATCGTGAGACTTGAAGATTGACAACGGATCTTAGAGATTACAAGAATTACAACAGCTAGAACTAATGGAAGTTGCTACACTGAAATCGCACTATATTCCTAATTTTCTATAGTGGAGGTAACATGCTTGGTCCCGGAGTTTTTCCCACGTTGGGTTTCTCTGTCAATAAATCTTGTGTTTTTACTGCTTTCCATATTATTTTTGTGGTATTCAAACTTAGGAAACTTTTACTTGTATGTATAATAATATAGAAAACTAATTAAAAGTGGCGTGTTGCTTTAATTAGTCAATTCCGTTATTTCATGAAGTACAAGTCTGAAGCCTTTGCCAAGTTCAGATTGTGGAAAGTAGAAGTAGAGAACCAAACGGGTTAAAAAATTAAGTATCTCAGGACAGAGAACGGTACAAAGTACGCAGATTCACAGTTTCTGAAATTTTGTGAGGAGCATGGTATCTAGCGGCACTATACGGTTCGCAAGACATTGCAAAAGAATGGTGTAGTGGAGAGGATGAATAGAACAATTGCAAAACAGTCAAGATGTTTGAGGCTGAATGTGGGGCTTTCGAAGCGTTTTTGGGGAGAATCGGTGAACATCGCATGTTATGTCATAAACAGATCACCAGGAGCATCACTAGATGAAAAAGTTGCAGAGAAAGTTTGGATAGGTAATAAAGTTGATTATTCCAGATCGAGAGTATTTGGGTGTCTGAATTATGTTTGTGTATCTACTGATCAGAGATCCAAGCTTGATCAGAAATAAAAAAAAGTGCATTTCTAGGCTATGTGAAAATGTGTAAAATGTTACAAGTTTTGGGATCCAGAGGCAATGAAGATGGTGATAGGTAGGGATGCAATCTTTGATGAAGCATGTATGCTTAAAGCTTCTCTAGATGAAGAGAAGCTCAATTCCGGCGAGGGCAACAACAAAAGTTAGTGGTGCAAGTAGAGCTAGACAATGTTGACACTAGGGAGTGGACAGTTCTGGGTCACAAGAGGAGCAGCATCATAGTATTGCCATAAATAGACCAAGTTGCACTATCAGGCCACCAATGAAGTATGGATTTGAGGATTCAGTTTCTTGTGCTCTCATTACTAGCAATAGTGATCCTATAATTTTTCAAGATGCCATTGGTAGTTAGTGGAAAAGTAAATGGATAGTGATAAGTGCGGGTTTTGCACTTATTTATGCCATTAAATTTAGGTCTTTGTGAGTTTTCTTTTGTTAATTATTACTTATTTTGTTACTTTTATTACATAGGTTCAAGCCCGAGGTGATTGAAGGTTAGTGAGGTTTTTAAGCATGAATTGAGCCAAAAGAATTGAAGATGCAATGATCCAAAATCTTCCTTACAAGGGCTATCAATTGTTGGAGGAAGTTTGGTGGCTTGAAGTGGTGAAAATGGTGGAAAAATCATGCAAAATCAGCCTAAAAACAAAAAATAGATTAAGAAAAAGATCAGCTAGCGCCGAAGCTGGGTGCCATGGTGTCCAAAAATCCAAAAAACTAGCAGAACTTTGGGCGCCGTCGCGCCCATGCCTCCTGGGTAGCGAGAAAAACGCATTTTTCGCTCATTTTTCGGCCCTTTTCGACCCGAACCGCCTCTTACCTTCAAGACAATATAAATACAATATTTTGGGACCATTTCTAGGTCAAGAAAAGGGGAAGGAGCAGACCAAAATAGAGCCAAAAATCTGGGAGCTCTCCCCTCCATCAACAATGGTGATTTTTGGGTGAAGAAGAAGAAGAATGCATTGATATTGAAGACTTCATCTTTCCATTTCTTTATCAATAAGCTTTCCTCTTTCTTAATCTCGTTTTCATCATTATGTATCAGTATTTTGTTGGTTATTTTTGTATTTTTCATGAATAGCTAAACATTTATGTGATTGGGGGTTATTTGGGAACCATAGAATGATTTTTCTAATGATTTGTGCTTTATAGTTTTTGAGATTGATATGTTTAATCCATGGTGTAAAATGTTTATATTGTTCTTCTTGATTATTTGGGATGACAACTAGATGATTATGTGGATACAATGAATGCTATTTTGGAATTTATAGTACGTAATCGCTATTTTTACCAAAACTTAGTAGCAACTACATTTTAATAGATTATGTGGAGTTTTCAATTGAATGTTTGTGGATTAACACTTAAGTTAGTAAACTAAGTTTATGAGTTTGCACTTAATTCAATTCAACTCTCTCGTCGTAATGCTTTTGTTAAATTAAATTTAGCGAGCTTATCCTAGATTGTTTAATGAATAGTGTTGGGTAAAGAGCTTATTTTATTCAACTAAAACGTAAGGAGAGTTTGAGATAATCGAGCTTGTGATTATTCTCGAATTGTTGTTGATCTTGAGAACGAAAATATTTTGCTAACATTGATAAGAAAGTCATTCTTGTGGTGAAGAAGTACCCCTCGATAACATTTTCATTGCTTTGTTATTCTAGTATTTTCTTTTATGCATTTATTGTTTCCTTAGTTTAGTTAACCAACCACCCATTTACTTTGTGCACATTTTATTTTCTTGTTGCAATTGATATAATTGAAAACAATCCTCTACGGGAATGACCCTTACTTGCCATGATACTATTTCAATGACACATTTTTAACTAAGTAAGGAAATTATTTTGATACTCCTTTTGGAGCTTGTCAATTTTGGCGCCGTGTCGCCGGAGATTGTTCTTTCAATTTTGTTAATTGTAATACTTTCCTTTTATTTCGGTTCTCTTTATGTTGGTTATTTTCTTTGTGACTTAGGTTGTGATTGAGCGAAACGAACACATCACACCACAACCTAGGAGCAAGAGAAGAGGTTGGTTATAGACGTTTGTGAGATGGAAACAACTTTTCGAATTGAGCAACAATTGTCCGACCTTGCATCTCTTGTGCAACAAGTTGTTCTTCAAGGAATTCAACAACAAGAAGTGTGCGGGATTTGCTCATATGCGGGACACCCTACTCATTTATGCCCGACGCTTCAACAAAGAATGACATTTGATCAAGTGAATGTCAATGGAGGATTTCCAATACAACGGGGTTATGATCCATATCATAACACGTATAATCATGGATTCGGTGATCATCCCAATCTCTATTATGAAGGAAATTATTTCACGTCTCCACAAGCACAGTTCGATCACCCATGGGGTTTCTATCAACAAGATCAACCACAATACTTCCAACAAGATCAACCACAATACTTCCAACCTAGTCAACAAACTCAAACTCCAAGTTCTAGTATGTCTCTAGAGGAAATAGTTGAGTCCTTGGCTTCAAGCAATCAACAAACTCCGCTTCAAAGTTCTAATGTGTCTCTTGAGGATATGGTTAAGTCTTTGGTCTCAAATACTGTGCAATTACAACAAAAGACTATACAATTCCAACAAGAGACTATGCAATCTCAATATGAGACAATGACTTCAATCGAGAATTTGGAGGCACACGTGAGTGAATTAGCTAGTATGGTGGATAAAATGGAGGCTCGAAGATCTAAACAACTTCTTTCTCAAGCACTTAACCTGGAGGAAAATGTTAGTGTCGAGACACTAAGAAGTGAGGAGATTTTAGACGAGGTACCAATGGAGGTGGAAGATCATGTTGAGGAACCAACACAAGAAAATGACTTAGCGTGTGAGGATTTTGTTGAAACCGTGGCACCACTTGATTCATTACCTAGTAATCCACCAAGGTATGATTTCTCCTATATTACTATTCCAATTTCTAATGAGAAAATTCTATCTTTGGTGATGCAGGCTCCTACTTTTGAATTCATCCTTTTCCCCGAGCACTTGAAGTATGCAGATTTGCAAGAAATGAAGATACTACCTGAGATAGTTGTAAGGAATCTCACTACACTCCACAACCAACTTAGGGGAGTGCTTGAACCCCTTGCCCTTAATATTTCATGCTTTATTTTTAAGGGCTATGTACAATATAAGTTTGGTGTGAAGGTGTATGCTTGTTGTGATGGTTTGGTAGCCTTGTCGGCTTTGATTTTAGTTGTTACATTGCTTTAGTTTATGAAGTGTGGACATGAATGCTATATGTTGTTTATTTTCATCCACTTATTCCATGTTTGACTATTTATCGAGCATTTGAGTCATAAATTTTATCACACGCACTTGTTGGTGGCACTTGAGGTTGTTAGAGGACTTAAATGACCATGATAATGAAAATTCTTTGATCACTCTACTTATAAAAGGATAAGTTTGGGGGTGGTTGAGCCGGTGAAAGACATCATCTAGGATTGTATTAATTTCTTGCTCAAAAGATTGATTTTATAGAGTGCTCTTGAATTTCAAATGAAATTTAGATGTTATTTCTATCTCAATCGAAAAAAAAAAAAAATTATGTAGGAAAAAGTTGTCTACTTTAAGGAGTGTGAGTCAGCGTTGAGTAATCTGACCCTATGCACCGCAATGTGTAGGAGACGATCTACCAATGAAGAAGGCTACCCTTAGGGGACTAGAGCGTGAACTGCCTACATTAAAAAAAAATGAAGAAAAAGAAAATGGATGCTATATCTAAGGTTATCATTGTTAAGAGATTGATGATTGTGAGTGATTTTCCTAAGATAAGTTTGTAGTTTTAGCACTCAAAATTTTTATGGTGAATTAATACATGACTAGATGGTCTAATTTGCCGATTCGATTCAACCAAATTTGAGAGGAAAAGATTGAGTGATTTGAAAGAAACCCTATGTTTTCGACACCTTGGAGCTTTAGTGAGAATATCAAGTTTGGGGGAGTGCGCAATCTCACGAGCGAGATAGAAAAAATTTGACCATTTTGAGGGTCGAGAACACCACCAACTTGTGTAATGCGATGAGTTGGAATGACAACACACACACACACACACACACACACACACGAGTCAAGCATGGTGTAAGTTCAAAAACGTTTGTAGAAGCATTTTTGTGTATATTCCATAAGTTAATAGCATATGTGACAATTGAAGCAAAACGACAAGTATTTAACCTTGTAGTTTTTGTTATTATAGTATTATTGTTTGGTTTTTATTTGTGTGCTTGTATGCTTGCTTTTGTCACTTTGTTCGAGGATGAACAAAGATTTAAGTTTGTGGTGTGATAAGTGCGGGTTTTGCACTTATTTATGCCATTAAACTTAAGTTATGTGGAGTTTTCAATTGAATGTTTATGGATTAACACTTAAGTTAGTAAACCGAGCTTGCGAGTTTGCGCTTAATTCAATTCAACTCTCTCGTCGTAATACTTTTGTTAAATTAAATCTAGCGAGCTTATCCTACGTTGTTTAATGAATAGGATTGGGTAAAGAGCTTGTTTTATTCAATAAAACTGTAAGGAGAGTTTGAGATAATCGAGCTTGTGATTGTTCTCGAATTGTTGTTGATCTTGAGAACGAAATTTTTTTGCGAACATTGATAAAAAAGTCATTCTTGTGGTGAAGAAGTACCCCTCGATCACATTTTCATTGCTTTGTTATTCTAGTAATTTCTTTTATGCATTTATCGCATTTTGTTAACCAAACAAACCCCCCCATTTACTTTGTGCGCATTTTGTTTTCTTGTTGCAATTGATATAATTGAAAACAATCCTCTACGGGAATGACTCTCACTTGCCATGGTACTATTTCAACGATACATTTTTAACTAAGTAAGAAAATTATTTTGATACTCCTTTTGGAGCTTGTCAGATAGTGGCTATGATGGAGGAAATTGTGTCACTGTATGAAAATGATACTTGGGATTTGGTGGAGTTTCTAGAGAGGAAGAAACTGATAGGGTGTAAGTGGGTGTATAGAAAGATAGAAGTAATGTCAGAAAAGGAAGAAGAAATATACAAGGCCTGGTTAGTAGCACAAGGATACTCACAGAGGAAGTGAGTAGATTATGATGAAATTTTATCTTCGGTCGTCCGACACACTTCCAGTAAGATTATCTTGGCAATGGTGGCTAGTTTTGATTTGGAGTTAGAGTAGCTGGATGTGAAGACTGCTTTCCTTCATGGTGATTTGGAGGAGCAGATATTCATGGAGCAACTAGAGGGGGTCTTGGAACCTGGAACAGAGAATCTCGTGTGTAAACTAAAGAAGTCATTACATGGGCTTAAGCAATCTCCAAGGCATTGGTACAAGAAGTTCGACTTCTATATAATTCAGATAGGTTGTAGTCGCTGTGAGTATGATTGTTGTGTTTACTACAGTGTTCTTGAGAATGATTCATAAATTTTCTTGATATTGTAGGTAGATGACATGCTAATTGTCGCTAAGAACATGAATGAGGTAGATAGATTGAAATTTTTGTTGAGCAGTAAGTTTCATATGAGAGATTTGAGACTGGCTAAGAGGATTCTTGGCATGGATCAACAAAGATAGGAAGGCCAAAAAATGTGGGTGTCTCAGAAAAATTATTTAAAGAAAGTGTTGGACAGGTTTAGCACGTCCAATGCAAAATTAGTGGCTATACCATTGGCAAATCACTTCAGATTGTCTAATAATCAGTGCCCAAAGAATGAAGAAAAAATTGCAGAGATGTCAAATGTGTTTTATGCTAACACAATTAGCTATTTGATGTATGCAATGATGTGTAGCAGACCAGATCTAGCATATGCAGTTAGTGTGGTAAGTAAGTACATAATTAATCTCGACAGAGAGCATTGGAGAGCTGTAAAATGGATTTTCAGGTACTTAAGAGGTACAATGGAGTGTGGGATCATGTTTGAGAGACAAGATGATGATGTTTCAATTCAGGGATACGTAGATGCAGCTTATGTAGGCGACTTGGATGACAAAAGGTCCTATACAGGTTATGTTTTCACACTCGTAGGTGGGCTTATATGTTGGAGATCAATGGTACAGTCGCTTGTGACATTATCCACAACTGAAGCAAAGTACATGGTGGCAATTGAGGCAGCCAATGAATTATTGTGGTTGAGAGGGCTTGTTAGAGAGCTTGGGATCAAGTAAATTGGAATGAAGCAGTATTGTGATAGTTAGAGCGCCATATTTTGAGCGAAGAATTAGATTTATCATGCAAGAACCAAACACATTGATGTGAGATTTCACAAGATAAGAGAGTTGGTTACTTCAGAAGAACTGTAGTTAGAGAATGTGCATACCTCAGAGAATGCAGCAGATATGTTGACAAAGCCAATCACAATGGATAGGTTCAAGCATTGCTTAAACTTGATTAATATCTCTAGGTGTTAGGTGTTAGAGATGGTGTGGTTTCCCAAGTTATGTGTTTTTCAGTGTGTTTCTCCTAAGGGGTGAATATTCGTCAAGGTAGAGATTGTTGGGTATGTGACTAATATAGAGTGGAATATAGGTTTACAGGATCATAATACACCGATTTTGGAACGGAGCAGAGAGACCACATCGGCCTCGCGGGTTTAAATTCATTGTTTGTTTGTTAGGGATGCTGAATGGGGGCGTGGGGACAACCCCCCATGGTACAGACAAGAGATATTTTCTTGTACGTGCCTTAAACTATTGTATGGGCTAGGGTTAATATAAATGCTAATGCTGTGACCCTATTATTCATACTGAATAAAATTATCCCCTCTTCCCTCCTCGTGGATGTAGGTGCATTATCAAACCACGTAAATACTTGAGTTGATCTCTTTCTTTTGTCTCTTTATTATTGTGCATAAAATCCAACAACAGTAAATGTACGGAAATGATATAGGATACTTCATAGAAACAATACCAATCGAAATTATTAAACTGATATCTTTTATTATTCATTTCTCAAGAAACAACATAAAAGTTTCTTTTATTCCACAAACATATCACAGGTTATTTCTCCATTTAGGTTCCAGTACAAATCAGACTTCCATTAGATTTGTAAAGTTTGCAACCCCTTTTTGCTTGGCAACAGTTTGTGCAGCGTGGACGAAGCCTCCTACGACCAGATTGTGGGCAAGTCATGTAGCCAATGTTTAGGCAAACTTGTGGGCAAATTTTGGTCTGTGCTTCAGTATATTCCACCTTGCTTCCCAAGAAAAACAACCCTGTAATATTAGTGCAAGATCACTTTAGAATTCACAAGCAAATGACGAAAAGAGTAATTTATAAGTGGAAAAAATTATTAAGAAAGAGAAAGAAGCTGAAATTGATTCTGTTGGTTTGTTCTACAGATGTTCAAAAACAAGGTAGAATAAATTCAAAATACGGGCATGTAAAATTCATGCACGTTTTATTCAAAATCTTAGGATGTTGTACTAGTAGGGGATTTTGAGGAGGGCAAAATCAGAGTAGGAATTAGAACGTACCACAGATTAGGAGGAGAGTAAGGATGCCAACTTTCGGATTAGTCATGCTTCCTGCCTTATGCTTAATGCAGACCATATTTGAGTTATTTATAGGGTAAGTACGTTAATAAAATAGTATTATTAATATAAAGAAAATGTAGAATTCTAACATAATGCGTAAGCAAATACTAATTCAAACCTACAAATTTCACAGTATTAAACATTGGGTACATATTTCCAGGAAGACAAGACAGCACATAGAAAACAATAGTTGTTCAATGTAAATTAAATTATACGACAAAATGTTATAAAAAAGATTTATTTAGGCTATGTTTGATAGTCTAGAAAATGGATGAAAAAGAAAAATTAATTTCAAATTTATGCTTAATTTTGGTGTTTGATTGTCAAACAATTCCATAGAATTCATTTTCACCCAAATTTTAGGTACAACAATTTAAAACACATTTTTCACCTTTTATTTTCCCATAATTTTGGTGGGAAAGTGATTTTTCATTTTTTTTTTTTTTTTTTTAATTTTTAAATTTGGCAATGAAAACATATTCTAAATTCAATGGTAAAAAAATTTATCCATTTAATTGACAATTTGCATGAAAAATAAAGCCAAACGAACACAAAAAAATTTCAAAAATTATTATTTTTAATTATTATTATTATTTTTACTTTTTGGCAATCTAAACAAATTTTAATACAGATTGTAAAAAAATTTATCCCAAAAAGTAACAATTTGCATGAAAAACAAGGCCAAACGAATTAAGTGAAGAATTATACCAATCAAACACCATTAATTACAATTCTCCCTAAAACAAATTCTATGCAATTCTTTTTTTTTTTTTTTACCCAAATTCCACACTTGCAATCAAACGCACCATTAGTATATTTCATTTACATCGAATAGTTGAGCATATATAAAAGTGTAAAAACATGAAGATTAATGAATAATTTTCCAATTTCTTATTAACTAAACTTGTTAATTCATACACAATACTGCGAGTTTAGAAAACAAAAAAAAAAAAAACAAAACAAAAAACAAAAAAAAATTAAGTAAGAAAGGTCGAGTATTTATTCAATGCTCAATAATTTGGACGATTATAAGGGGGTCTTATTTTAAAAAATCATTGAAAAAATCTTTATAATTTGGAAGTAGCAAAATAAACTATTGAATATGTAAAATAATCAAATGTATAATCTTAAAAGTAATAGCCTACGGGTGCTTGGTACTGATCTAGTGGAAATTAAGTTCACCTTTAATTGTTCAATAAATCAATATACATTCCAATTTTATTGTACAATTAACGATTGTTAGTCCGGATCTGATTATAGTTTAGAATTCGGATATTAAGATAATCATCAAAAACCAAGTAAATAAGACTCTTCGTGGACTGTGCCAAAGGTTTAATTTTATTATTGTTGTCATAATCATCTTTAATTTAATCAATTACACATGAAGAAGATATTGCAATTTTAAAATATGCTTAATAGTTGGAAAATCACAAAAAAATAGTATTTCATGCTTCAAGGCATATACCTTCACGTATGAGTGTCAATTTAGCTCGCCAATTCAGACAGCCCGTAAATTGGTTTGAAAAAAGCTCTAGTCAGCCCGTGTGACTCAATGAGCCACATTGGCCGGCTCGTAAAAAAATCTCAGAAGAAATAAAGTTGTAGGCAGCTACATAATTGCTTGTAGGTAGCTGCCTTTTAAAGCTGTATTGCTACCTGCACACAGGTTCAAAAGTAGCAGCTATAGTTTTATTAAAAAAAAATTTAACCCATAAAAAATGAAGCTGCAGAAAGCTACATAACTGCCTGCAAGCAGCTGCTACTTCCTTCAAATGCAACTTGTGGCTGCATTTTTATTAAAAAAAAAAGGTGGCCCGGCTTGGCTCGATAATGTTCGAGCTTAAATTTTTTCGTCGAGCAAAAGTTTGACTTGGCTCGGGAAAAAAAAAGGGCCGAGCCATTTTTATTCGAGTCGACTCGACTCGATTTGACTCGTTGACATCCTTACCTTCACGACATCTTGAATTTAATCAATTACAGATGGCATGTACTAGGTGAAAATGTAGATAAATTGAAATCGTACGATTGCCATGACTTCCACGTCAAAACGATGAAATAGAAGAAAAAAAGATATAAAAAGGACAATGATAATTGATCACAGTTATTTAGGAAAGCAAATATCTAGATCTAATTAAGATAGAAGAACTTCTAGGTCTCTTCAAACCTACAAACTTAACCTACCCCAGTTTAAGAAAAAAAAGTCTTTGACCTCCAACATTGTTAAGGATAAGACTAGTGATAAGAAGAAGTTTGCTTAATTTGTTTAGAAATTTAAAAAAATTATTTAGGAGCAACAAGAGTCCTTTTGAGAAGTTCAAGGGTGACTCTGGTAAATATATAAATAATAAAAGAGAACACTTTGTTGAAGATCAACAACATAATATTGGAAATTTACTTAACATGCATAGTAGAATTTGCAAAATTTTCAATTCCCACCAAAAATTTTCTTTGTGCTTAGAGAAAAACTGTGAAGGCACATGAAGTATGGATATATTATTTTCATTCTATTCTCCATGTTCCAACACAAAAATTTTGATGTTACTTTTCATTGTAATATGCTTTAGTTTTGTTATTAATGTAACATGCCACTTAGAGCGGTTTAGAAAAGGAAAATTCAAATTGGCATATTTTCACTAAGGACTTGGGATTTCGTCCTTAGTTTTTTGCTCATGATTCTATTCAGCAAAATAAGGTTGTCCTCCAAATTTTATTATTTTAATTAAAATTAGGTTATGTTAAAATAATCCTTAAAGACCGTGTAACTCAACTATTTGTGGACTATGTCAAAGGCTTAATTTGTATTGTTGTTTTCGTCATTCATATATAATATTAATAAATTACACTTCAAGACACTACACTTTCAAGGTGTTGGAAAATCGTAGGGGAAATTAAAACATTCCTTGCTTCACGGCATGTTCCATTACTGTCAAACTTATTCTCAGACCATGCACAATTATACGACGAGAAACCTCAGCTAAAATCCAAACCGTAATATTGTCATGAAAAGTCAAAATCATAAAAAAAAAATGAAGGAAAAGGAAAAGGAAAAGAAGAAGAAGAAGATAACGATACATTAAGAATTGTTCAAACTAATACATTTTCTAATACTAGTACGAGAATTATTAAAATTTTAGTTGGATTTGGAAGGATTGAAACCTTCAAATCTAGTATAATTATTTATGTTACGGTAGTTGAATTCTTAATATATGAGAATTAAGCTGTTAACTGGATTTGGCAGAACTGGGATCTTCAAATCAAGTTGATTTATAGTTATTTATGTTATAATTGTTGGGATTTGATATTAAGACTTTTTCTTGATTCATTCATGACCATTCATGGCTTCAACAGAAGTAATAATGATAGTTGTGTGTACTTCAAAAAATGAGATGATGGATCAATAACATATTTGCTATTATATTTTGATAACATGCTTATTGCAACCAAGGATAAGGCAGAGGTAGGAAAAGTGAAATCTCAACTTATTTAGGAGTTTGAGATGAATGATTTGGGTGTAGTAAAGAAAATTCTTGGTATGAAAATTTTGAGGGATAGAAAAGTAAGCAGATTGTATTTGTGTCAGAAAGGGTACATAGAGAATGTGTTTCAAAGGTTCAATATGCTGAATGCAAAATCTGTCAGCACTCCATTGACTGCCCAATTATCAGTTGGTTCGTTGATGGATATGATGGTTTGTATAAGATCAGACCTGGTACATGCAGTCACTGCAGTTAATAGATACATGAAAAATCCTGGCAAGGGACATTGGAAAGCAGTGCAGTGCAGTGGATATTCAAATAGTTGAAAGGCTCAACTAATGCTTGTTTGCCTTTGGAAGAAATTCAGATGGAGTAATTGGGTATATGGATTCAGACTATGCAAGGGATCTTGATAAAAAGGTGATCACTAGCAGGGTATGTGTGTACTCTTGGAGGCTGTGCTATTAGTTGAAAAGCTACTTTGCAAAATATAGCAATTTTGTCTACAACAGAGGCATAATACATGATAATTACAGAAGTATGCAAGGAAGCTATGCGGTCAAGGGGATTAATTGGTGAAATCAGTGAATACTTGCATATTTCTACAGTGTTTTGTGATAGTCAGAGTGCTATCTTTTTTTAACACAACCCATGTGTGAAGCTCTGATAACAAGCGTCTGTACACTAGACTTTATTCTATTTTCTCGAACTAGTACAGGAAAAAATTAAATTACTATTGCGGTTGATATTGTGGATTTAATTATACTAGATAGGTTTAAGGAATCTAATATTTTGTTTATTTATTTATGATATAATAGTGGGAATTTGAATTTGGGACTCATTCTATGTGCCTCCATATAACTTGTTCAAAAAGACAAAAAAGTGATAGATTGACTGATTGTACAAAAGTCTCAATACTTATCTTTTCTACAATGGAGTTTGTGGACTTTATTTTTATTATTATTTTTACATTGGTCGGCAAGTGTTTATTTCCTTCTCTCACCAACTCCTTTAGGAATAAACTACACAATTCTCCATGATCACATTTACATAAAAACAGCTCGACAAATTATTTGTCACACCACTTTATAAATACACCTTAATCAAAATATATTTTTGATAAGTAAATAAAAATTTTATAAAAAAATTATAGTGTTATAAACAAAATTTCAGAAGATATATAATATTGCCACTTATATAAAAACATTAATAAAGAAAGTTACAAATACCACGCGTTTGTGGTATATTTACACTTTAATATTGTGTCTTGTTACTTTACATATTATTTTCTACTTTTTTGTTACAAAAGAAACCATTATCATTGAAAAGGAAAAGAAAAGTCAACAAATTTGTCATCATAAATAGCTTATTTATTACTTATTTTTACACCATGTTTATTTAACTATTATATATATATATTATTATTAAATTTAATTTATTAGAAGCCGTAATGTATTATTAAATAATTTTTCTTCATATTAATATGGTCTTCTTTTGTGTGAGATATATACAATTTATTATCTCCATTCTCGAGCGCCAGTTTATTTACCTATTGAAAAATATAGGAAAATCTATATTACTTTGATTTTTTTTCCCCAACATTGTGAATAGACAAATGGAAATTGTTAATTTGATTCAACAAATTTTTTTTTTTGACGGATAAATGAGATATCAAGTAAAACAGTTTTTGATATTAATTACTATTTTGCATTTTACAATAATTTTTTTATCCATTTAAGTTACGGTTATTAGCTTATCATTTTGCAACTTAAAAAATAATAATAATAATTAAAAAAAAATCCAGAAATTCATTCATAATTTTTTAGTTACTGTTTTTGATGTTTATTCTCTTTTCTACAATGTTTATTATCCATACCTCCATGTGCCAGGGGCAAATTCTATCTTCAAGCGATCTATAGGTGCATAATCTCTTATTTCGACTCAATTTTTATAGTGTCCCCATTTAATGTATTGTACGTACTGTTTCCACAATAACTCCTTGCAATCGTAGGTCAATATAAGAGTATACAACAACTAAGTCTCACCGAATAAATTTAAAGAAGTAATTATGTAAAAGATAATTTCATAGAAACAACATCCAACAATATATAATTTTTTTTTCACAGAAACATAGCAGATTCATTTATTTATTTTGTCTGTTTGTAGTACAAACGTATGATAGTTTATTTAAGATTTATCTCATATCCAAATTACTTTCCAGTACAAATAAGGCTTCCATTAGATCTGTAAAGTTTGCAACCCTTCTTGACTTTGCAACAGTTTGTGCAGCCTGGATGAAGCCTCCTTGAACCAGAATTTGGCAAGTCATGTACCCAACTTTGAGGCAATGTTTTGGGCAAACTTTCTTTTGGGCTTCAGCATATTGCACATTGCTTCCCAAGAAAAACAGCCCTGTCATAGTGGTGCAATGTCACTCTTTAATTAGAAAGAAAAAAAAAATCTACAACGAGCAAAGAAAATTTAGGCAAAATTCAAGATGCAGCTATGAGAAAATCATGTATATGTCATGCTTCAACTTAATGGCATTACTTATAGTAGTGCAATATCTCTTTAGAACCCACAAACAAATGAAGAAAAGAGTAACTTATAAGTGGAAGAACTTAATAATTAAAAAGAAAAAGAAGTTGATAGCTTGTTGATTATACTAATTAGTCTTATTCAATATTGCGTACAAAGTATGTTCCACACTTCTCTTTACAAGAATATCAAAATAAATTCACGATCTTAGTATGTAAAAATTTATGCAAAACCTTAACATGTTATTTGCACGAGTAACTTATTTATTACCGTCCACGTTTATCTGTACATGAAGATAAAACACACAAGGATTTATCAATGGGTAACGGATGACGGCATAACTACTATTATTAAATCAGTATTACTAATTTACTATATTTTCAAAAATTTGTTTCAAAATGGTTAAATACTTGGCCATCGAAGAAGTGTCAAAATTCAGCCAATATAGGTTTGTAAAAAAGTGCATAAATCGTTCGTCTCTTGACCGTCGTAGAAATCATATTTGATCTGTAAATTGTAGAAGTAGGCATAATTCTTGAAAGCCAAACAAGAGAAGGAATTATAACATACCACAGATTAAAAGGAGAGTAAGGATGCCAACTTTGCTATTAGCCATGCTTCCTTAATTATGCTTAGTGCAGATTATTTCGAGTTATTTATAGGGAAAAATAGATTATTAGGTGATGACTTTTTCATATAATAAAGAGAGAGTCCATTCATAGTCCGTAAGCAAAAACCAATTGACTTTTTATGATCGACATAACGAAGTGTCGGAAAACGATTTATTTAATTTTTTTTGATCAAGTGATATCAAGTAAAATACATGGTTGAACGATTGAACTTCTAATTGCAAATTTTTTTTTTTTTTTTTTGGCTCCAGGTCCTTTTACTATCGGTTTTGTTCAAATATGGTTTCTATTTTCTTGCAACTATGGTGAATTGCAAAACTCTTGGAGGAAGAAGATTTTACATTTCTATATTTGTAATTTATTTTATTTCTTTATTTTCAGGTTTTAATTTTATATTTTCTTATTTTTGATTTAGAAGATAATGGGTACAATATTTTCATATTTAAATTCAAATAAAGAATGAAGAAACCGTGGATGCTACGGATGCTACTTGGTAGAACAATGATGTTATCGCTTTTTTCCTTTTAATTTTAATACTTTTATAACGTAGAAGCAGTCATAGTTATGTGGAACAAGTGTTAAAAAAATTTATTGCCAAATAAGCAATATTTGAAACTTTCAATTTGATTGTAAATAGCTTAACAACCTCTAACAACTCTTTGTCATGGCTCCATGTAAAAAAATTGAATCTAAAAATTTTCAAACGATTCCATACAAGATACTTATATTTACGCTATATTTTTTACTTGTTAAATAACACTTTAATTGCATTTCAATTCTCCGATCTTCGCTCCTTGTAGAATTTATGTTGCTAATTTTTTTTCGTCGAGTTCTTTTATTTAACCTTCAGTTAATTAGTACATCTCATCCTTTATAATAATTTTCTTCTATTCGTGTTCTTTGAAATGAGGGAAAAATAATTTTCCCACTTATATATTTGCGGCTTTTAAAATATAATGGACAATGCTTTGTCAGATCACACAATCACACGGGATTGCTAACAAATAATATTGTAAAATGAGTATAAATATCGCTTCCGTGAGAATTTAGACTTTAGTTCAAATTTATCAATTTGCACTAAAAAATGAATAAACACATGCAACAAGTGTTTAGATGAAATATAATATGAATCTATTAATTACTCTACCATCAACCATCAGAATAAAAATGAAGATCTAGATGAAAGAGTTTTGTATGAGGAAACTTACTAGGAATCCGACTTCACCATTAAAATCCGTTATAATCTTCAACTTCTCTCTTTTAACCTAATTTGTGCACATTTATAAACAATAATCCTATAACGTTTAACAATCTCTCCCGAGCAAAGTCAAACGTATTTCTACGTGCGACCTGGAATATCCCTATCCGGCTATCCCGAATTTGAATAAATAAAAATGCATTCAATCAAAAGATTATCAGCATAAATTGCATAAGGCATATGCTGATTACCACGATAAGCTAAACCTATTTCGGACCTACCAAAAATAAAATAAGTCATATATTCATTCAAACGGTGATCAATCATTCAAATGAGAAGTAAAAGTACGGAATCAACCAATTACCAAAGATTATTAATTAGAAGAATAAGTCTTCAATCAAAGTCAATATGTATTGAAAGAAAAGAGAATTGAAATTGAAGATATAACTCTCATTCAATTGATCAAATGTGTTACAATTGAAGCTTTAAATAGACGAGCTAACTAACTAACTAACTAACTGTACAGTTGGATTCTAACTAATTTTGGCTCCAAATCTTGTGTCGAGCTGGAGTGCTGAGCTGGATGTTGTCACTTACTTATTCTAACACACTCCCCTCAAGATGGACCATGAAGTTTGAGAATGGCCATCTTGGAAAGTAGAGGAAAGAAGGAAGAAGCAAGCAAAGCCTTTGTGAAAATGTCAGCCAACTGATGTTTAGAAGGAACCGACAATAGTTTGATGAAACCATCAGTAACTTTGTCACGAACAAAATGGCAATTAATCTCGATTTGCTTTGTTCGTTCATGGAAAATGGGATTGCTAGCAATGTGGAGAGCCGCCTAGTTATCACAAAAGACTAAGGCAAGAGAAGGTGGACGAATCTACAGATCAAGGAGCAGCTGATGTATCCATACCAATTCACTAACTATCTGTTGTTTCTTTGCTTTCCAAGAAATAAGGGAATTTCCCAAGAAGACAAAAAGGCCTGTGACAGATCTTTTGGAATCAGGGCAGGACCCCCAATCCGTATTTGCAAAGGCACGAAGCTGTGTACAAGGAGAAGCTGAGAAGAATAGACCTTGACCCGGAGCATTCTTAAGAAACTTCAGAAGATGATGAGCTGCATTTTTTCATCGAGTTCTTTTCTTTAACCATCTGCTAATTAGTACATCTCGTCCTTTATAATAATTTTCTTCTATTCATGTTCTTTGAAATGAGGGAAAAATAATTTTCCCACTTATATATTTGCCGCTTTTAAAATATAATGGACAATGCTTTGTCAGATCACACAATCGCACAGGATTGCTAACAAATAATATCGTAAAATGAGTATAAATATCATTTTCGTGAGAATTTAGACTTCAGTTCAAATTTATCAATTTGCACTAAAAAACGAATAAACACATGCAACAAGTGTTTAGATGAAATATAATATGAATCTATTAATTACTCTACTATCAACCATCAGAATAAAAATGAAGATCTAGATGAAAGAGTTTTGTATGAGGAAACTTACTAGGAATCCGACTTCACCATTAAAATCCGTTATAATCTTCAACTTCTCTCTTTTAACCTAATTTGTGCACATTTATAAACAATAATCCTATAACGTTTAACAATCTCTCCCGAGCAAAGTCAAACGTATTTCTACATGCAACCTGGAATATCCCTATCCGGCTATCCCGAATTTGAATAACTAAAAATGCATTCAATCAAAAGATTATCAGCATAAATTGCATAAGGCATATGCTGATTACCACGATAAGCTAAACCTATTTCGGACCTACCAAAAATAAAATAAGTCTTATTCATTCAAACGGTGATCAATCATTCAAACGAGAAGTAAAAGTACAAATTCAATCAATTACCACAGATTATTAATTAGAAGAATAAGTCTTCGATCGAAGTCAATATGTATTGAAAGAAAAGAGAATTGAAAATGAAGATTGTGAGACATGGTTCTCTTAACTCTTATTTAATTGGGACCATTGGATGGGATGGAGGGTTATGATTTATTCTTGGTAGATATATTGTTAGCTTGTTGTGAAAGCTTTGACCATCTATTCAAAAAAGGAGCCATACTCATTTTCTACCAACTCTCTCACCTCCAAAGTCTCTCTCTCGTTTTTGCTCCTGACCATTACTCTCAATGCTTGCTCTCTTATTTACTTCTTCTTGTTGAGGATACTTTGGTAACTTAGGTTTGAAATAGTGGCTAAGTCTTGGTGGTGATAAGGTGAGTAGAGGCGGCGATGGAGGTGGTTTGAAGATGTTCTTTGCCGGTTTTCTCTAGCTCTCTTGGAAGGTGATTTGCATTGCGTGGAAGGGTGTTCCTGAGCCTACAAATCGACCATTAACAAAGAGGAAGAAGCTAGCCATTTTCGGCCATTGTTGAAGCTCCAAGTTTTTTGGTTTATGTTCTTGTTTTGGCAATGTATGTTGATGTAAATGTGTATTGTGGTAAGTTTAAACACCCAAGATCCTAACAAACTGGTATCAGAGCTTTGTTGTGGTGTTTGTGAGGCCAAAAACAGACCAGAAAATGAGCAGAAATTGCCTGAAAAAGAACCAGAAAATCGGAGAAGTAGTCCCGAAATCTGTTGAAAAATTGAAACTTCAAACGCGATTTTCCGCCAAACCAGAAGGAATTTGGAAATTCTGAGACCACCGGGGTGCTCAGCAGACCGAGAAGAATATTCCTAGGTGGCGCATGAAAATTCGACGGCGGACCCATTTTCCGACGACGACACGTGGGTGATTTTCCGGCGACGGTCCCTTCAGGCAGAATCCTTATTTTGATGTCCTGAACGTATTGATGTATTTAGTTTTGTGTTTCAGGTTATACAAAAAAAGTTGGACGATTTTGCCCCTGCTTGACGTCTTCGGCGGTTCGATTGTGAAACTTTGGTATATTTACTGTTTTTCAACAGTAGTTTGGTAAGATTATTCTAAACTTTCCGTTAGGATAGGTTTGGTATTTTTTATCGGTTTATGCATGATTGCTTGGTTGCTTATTTGTGAATTCCGTTGATTGAATTCTTGTGATTAATTCGTGACCTGAAAGCATATTTAATTGCATTATACATGTTTCATCGTTGTGCTTCATTCCTGAACATTGGCTTTTTAACTCTGCATTTGTATTTTATTTGATCATCTGAAAAAGATTTTTTTCAAAGCCTTTTCTGTTATGTCCACGAGTACAGGTCACTCTTTTATAGAATCTGTAATGGGTTCGAGGGTCGAATTATCGCAATTCGATGGAAAGGGGGTTACTCAATTTGGAAACAGAAAATGAGGGCTATTTTGGTCCAACAGAGAGTTGCTAAAGCTCTTGATGATCCTGCTACATTTTCTGATGAGTTAAAGGCTAAACCATATGAAATTGAAGACATGAATGAAATTGCTTACAGTTCTATAATTTTGCATTTATCTGATAACATTGTAAGACAAGTTGATAATGCCAAAACTGCTAGAACTTTGTGGACTGAATTAGATACCTTGTTCTTGACTAAAATTTTACCTAACAAGATATATTTGTTGGAGAAACTGTTTAGTTTTAAGATGGATCCCGGAAAGGATGTCGAGGGGAATTTGAGTGACTTTAGCATAATTGTTAAGAGTCTGGCTCATAATGATAAAAAATTTGCCGATGAAGATTTAGCTGTCATATTGCTAAACTCTTTGCCCAAATCTTACAGAGAAATGAAAAATGCCATAAGATATGGTAGGGACACTCTCACTCAAGCTATTGTCATAGATGCCTTAAAATCAAGGGAACTTGAATTAAAAAGAGACAATAGAACTCACTCTCGTGAAGAAAGCTTATTTGTTAGGGGAAGATCTGAAAAGAAAGAATATAACTTCCATAACAAGAAGGGGAGAGGAAAATCTAAAATGAGATCAAAATCAAAAGATAAAAGCGGTAAGAAATGTTATCACTGTGGAAAGTTGGGACATTTCAAGAAAGATTGCTTTGAGTGGAAAAGGAAACAAAGAGACCCGAACAATTCTGATCAAGATAATGCTGCCATGGTTTCTGAATTTGATAAAAATTGGATCCTAGACACAGGGTGCACTTTTCATATGTGCCCTGAGAGGTCTTGGTTCTATAACTATAAAGAGACTGAATCTAGGAAGGTCTACATGGGGGACAATAATTCTCAAAATGTGGATGGAGTTGGTGACATAGCCATCAGGATGTACGATGTGGCCATCACGCAGCTCAAAAATGTTAGATATGTTCCTAATTTAAAGAGGAACCTCATTTCCTTAGGTTCTCTTGAAGATGAGGGATATACCTTCAAGTCTGGTAACAAAATTTTGAAACTTATGAGGGGTTCTCTCATAGTTATGAAAGGACCTAAAAGGAATGGGTTGTACTATCTGGAGGGTAGAACTGAAATACCATTTGATTCTAGCCTTCTTACCGTGAGTAAAGACAAAACTGAAATTTGGTATAAAAGAATGGGTCATATTGGGTTCAAAGGGCTAAAATCTTTAAGTAATCAGAAATTGCTTGGAAAGGATGATATTGAAGCAATGGATTTCTGTGAAACATGTGTATTGGGTAAGTCTCATAAGGTGAGCTTTGAAGCTAGCTCTCATAGGACTAGCAGACCTTTGGACTATGACCATGCTGATTTATGGGGTCCGGAGAAGCACTCCACATTTGGTGGGAGCAAGTACTTTTTGTCCTTAGTGGACGATTACTCGAGAAAGGTTTGGATTTACCCTTTGAAGGCTAAGTCGGAAACCTTTGAAAAATTCAGAATTTGGTTGAAGTCTGTGGAAAATAAGCTAGATAAGAAGCTTAAAACTTTGAGAACTGATAATGGGCTTGAATTCTGCAATTTTGAATTTGACAACTTCTGTAAGCAAAAAGGAATAATAAGACACAGAACTGTTAAATACACACCTGAACAAAATGGGGTCGCTGAGAGAATGAATAGGACCATAATGAACAAAGTTAGGTGTATGTTGATTAGCTCTGGCCTTGCGAAAGGTTTTTGGGCTGAAGCTGCAAGTACTGCAGCTTACTTGATTAATAGGTCTCCGTCCAGCAGTATAGGGTTTAAGACTCCACAGGAGTTGTGGACGGGAGAGCCTCCAAATCTGGAACATTTGAGGGTGTTTGGATGTGCTGCATTTGCACACCAATCTGAAGAAAAACTTGAGCCAAGGGCGGTCAAGTGTGTGATGTTAGGGTATCCCGAGGGTATGAAGGGCTATAGACTATGAGTTTTAGGGGTTCAAGGCATTAAGATTATTAACAGCAGGAATGTAGTCTTTAATGAATCTGAGATGCCATGTCTAAAACAGAAAATTGATGAAACTGAGAAGAGTATTCAGACTGAGGTGAAGCTTACTAAGCTTGATTCACCTACACCTGGGAATGAAGCTAATGACCCTATACATCAAGAATTTGAAAATGAAAATGAAAATGAAACTGAAACTGAAGGGGTGACTGAACTTCAAGAAAACACTGAACCTGTTGAAGTTGAACATTTTAATGATCAGCCACCTAATCATGATTATCAGCTTACTAGGGATAGGGAGAGGAGACAGATTAGGCCAAATCCTAGATATGAATCCCTAAACATGACTGATTTTGCCTTAGTTTCAGGTGAAGCCCTTGACCAAATAGAACCTGATAGTTTTGAAGAAGCCGTGAATGGAAATGTTCTGAAAATTGGCTTAAAGCTATACAGGAAGAGATGAGATCTTTAATGGAGAATAAAACTTGGAAGTTGGTTAATAGACCCAAGGATCATATGATAGTTCAATGTAAGTGGATTTACAAATTGAAAGAAGGAAATAATCCTAGTGATCCTCCTAGGTATAAGGCCAGACTAGTGGCAAAGGGGTTTACTTAAAAAGAGGGGGTTGATTACAATGAGATATTCTCTCCTGTGATAAAGTACAAAACAATTAGACTGATACTTGCATTGGTTGCTCATTTCAACTGGGAACTGGAACAACTAGATGTCAAGACTGTCTTCCTACATGGAAAATTGGAAGAGGATATTTACATGGGTCAGCCTCAAGGTTTTGAGGTGAAGGGTAAAATAAACTGTGTGTGCAAATTAGAAAGATATCTGTATGGGCTTAAACAAAGCCCTAGACAATGGTACATTAGGTTCGATACCTATGTACTGAAGATAGGTTTTAAAAAGAGTGAATATGATGCATACCTGTACTATAATGATAGTAAGGAGGGCTGTGAGGTCTACTTGTTGCTGTATGTAGATGACATGCTTCTAGCAAGTTCAAGTAAGACAGAAATCACTAAGATGAAGAACCTTTTAAAATTAAAATTCGATATGAAAGATTTGGGGAGTGCTAAGAAGATTTTGGGGATGGTTATAAAGAGAGATAGGGCAGAAAATAGACTTGTTGTTTCCCAAGAAGCCTATTTGAACAAAGTCATAACTAAATTTGGTATGAATGGATCAAAATCTGTGAACATTCCCTTAGCAGCTCACATGAATCTTTCTAGTGCACAGTCTCCTAAAACTGAGGAGGAATTTAGAGAAATGAGGAACATACCCTACTCTAATGCTATAGGTTCCGTTATGTTCTCTATGATAACAACCAGACCTAACTTAGCCTATGCTATAAGTTTTTTGAGCAGATTTATGTCCAACCCCGGAAAGCCCCATTGGGCAGGTTTGAAATGGTTGTTAAGGTACATTGCTAGTACATTAAATCTGGGTCTTGTGTATGAGAAAATATCTGAGGGGTTAACTTTAAAAGGCTATGTTGATGCTGACTTTGTTGGTGATAAAGACAATAGGAAATCAACTACAACATACTTCTTTACCCTAAGTGACAATTGTATAACATAGAAGTCATAGTTGCAGCCTTTAGTTACTTTGTCAAGTACTGAGGCAGAATATGTTGCCATAACCGAGGCGGTTAAGGAATGTACTTGGTTAAAAGGAATCTTAAAAGAATTGAACTTCATGCATGATACACCTGTTATGTTTACTGATAGTCAAAGTGCTTTATTGCTTTGTAAAAATCCTGTTTATCATGAAAGATCTAAACATATTGAGGTAAAGTATCATTTTATTCGTGAGAAAGTGTCTCAAAATGAAGTTAAACTTGTTAAGATTCACACTGATAGGAATCCCTCTGATGTGGGAACTAAAATTCTACCTGCAAGTAAATTTAAATTATGCTTATCTTTGTTACATATTGATACGGGTTAATTTTTCTTGCAGGCAGTGGGCGATGATGATGAACAGTTCTTCCATGTGCAAATTCGCAACCAAGAGAGTGTGTTATGAGAACCAAGGTGAAGAATGTGAGACATGGTTCTCTTAACTCTTATTTAATTGGGACCATTGGATGGGATGGAGGGTTAGGATTTATTCTTGGTAGATATATTGTTAGCTTGTTGTGAAAGCTTTGACCATCTATTCAAAAAAGGAGCCATACTCATTTTCTACCAACTCTCTCACCTCCAAAGTCTGTCTCTCGTTTTTGCTCCTGACCATTACTCTCAATGCTTGCTCTCTTATCTATTTCTTCTTGTTGAGGATACCTTGGTAACTTAGGCCTGAAATAGTGGCTAAGTCTTGGTGGTGATAAGGTGAGTAGAGGCGGCGGTGGAGGTGGTTTGAAGAGGTTCTTTGCCGGTTTTCTCTAGCTCTCTTGGAAGGTGATTTGTATTGCGTGGAAGGGTGTTCCTGAGCCTACAAATCGACCATTAACAAAGAGGAAGAAGCTAGCCATTTTCGGCCATTGTTGAAGCTCCAAGTTTTTTGGTTTATGTTCTTGTTTTGGCAATGTATGTTGATGTAAATGTGTATTGTGGTAAGTTTAAACACTCAAGATCCTAACAAAGATATAACTCTCATTCAATTGATCAAATGTGTTACAATTGAAGCTTTAAATAGACGAGCTAACTAACTAACTAACTAACTGTACAGTTAGATTCTAACTAATTTTGGCTCCACATCTTGTGTCGAGCTGGAGTGCTAAGATGGATGCTGTCACTTACTTATTCTAACACACCCCCCTCAAGATGGACCATGAAGTTTGAGAATAGCCATCTTGGAAAGTAGAGGAAAGAAGGAAGAAGCTAGGAAAGCTTTGATGAAAATGTAGCCAACTGATGTTTTGAAGGAACTGACAACAGTTTGATGAAACCATCAGTATCTTTGTCACGAACAAAATGGCAATCAATCTCGATTTGCTTTGTTCGTTCATGGAAAATGGGATTACTAGCAATGTGGAGAGCCGCCTGGTTATCACAAAAGACTAAGGCAGGAGAAGGTGGACGAATCTACAGATCAAGAAGCAGCTGATGTATCCATACCAATTCACTATCTATCTATTGTTTCTTTGCTTTCCAAGAAATAAGGGAATTTCCCAAGAAGACAAAAAGGCTTGTAACAGATCTTCTGGAATCAGGACAGGACCCCCAATCCGCATTTGCAAAGGCACGAAGCTGTGTACAAGGAGAAGCTGAGAAGAATAGACCCTAGCCCGGAGCATTCTTAAGAAACTTCAGAAGATGATTAGCTGCAACAAGATGTGGCTAACGAGGCTTGGATACAAACTGACTGAGTTTGTGAACAGCAAATGTGATGTCGGGTCGAGATATAGTGAGATAGGGCAAACGGCCAACAAGTCTTCGATAGGATGAAGCATAATTGTCAGTCAACAAATCACCATCACAAGAGTTCAATTTGTTCTTGGGATCCATGGGTAAAACAACTGATTTGCAAGCTAAAATCCCAACATCCTCTAATAGCTACAAAGTGTAATTTCTCCGAGACAAGTAAAGACCCTTATGTGATCTTGCTATTTTCAAGCCAAGAAAGTACCTTAATTTGCTGAGTGATGGAGGTAGTACAGATCAGATCCAGAATTAACCAATGCCTCATTATCCATTGCTAATCAAACGAGCAGAATTTACTGAGGTATGAATTGATGGAATCTAACCAGAAAAGGTGAAGATCGAAATCAATTGTGATGCACATCAATTAGGCGCTCTGATATCATATTGAAAGAAAAGAGGATTGAAAATGAAGATAGAACTCTCATTCAATTGATCGAATGTGTTACAATTGATGCTTTAAATAGACTAGCTAACTAACTAACTAACTGTACAGCTGGATTCTAACTAATTTTGGCTCCAAATCTTGTGTTGAGCTAGAGTGCCGAGCTGGAGTGCTGAGCTGGATGCTGTCACTTACTTATTCTAACAATAAATGATCTCATGTATAGCTTCTTGATCACATAGGCAAAGTCAATATAAATTCTTGCGATTGCACCGAATTTTCAATTTCCTTTCCACGTCTAACTACTGCAACCTTGCCATCGCACAAGATCGTGTTTGCAATCGCAAGGCGCAAAGTATTTTCTTTATCCATTTTGGTCCTCATTTTCAACTTTCCATGCAGCTCAAGTCTTTCCTATTGTAATTTAATCCCTTAATGTTCCACATTTCATCACTTTGGTCCACATATTACAAATTGTGATCAAGTACGATCCTTTTATCCACATCTCACTCCTTTTTTTCTCTAACAACTATTCGACGTCGAGTTTTTATCTAAACTAGTAACAAATACACAAAATTAAGTAGCAATTTCACCAAAGCACTTCCAAACATTCACTTTTGACAACCTAAGTAAGTTTAGAAATTACACTTATCAAGCAATTACGCTCTTTTACACTCTCAGAATTATTTAAGGGAGAAAAAAGGTTAAACATGAATAAAACATTAAGACGTACGTAGCCGGAGTTTCATAGACAAAAAGCTGACCACTTTTTCGCTACACGTCGTAAGAATTCAATAGAAAAGCCTTTGCCTTTCATTAGGAATAAAAGCTTATACAGAAATAAAAGCTTATATGTTTGTCTCTTGAATTCTGAATTTCCATAAACATATTGATAAAAGTCTTGAACAAAATTGCTCTTTTTCCTCGTTTATACAAGAAGACTGTCCATAATCTTTGTAGAATCCAATTATGCTGTAAAACAAAATGAATAACATAATGAGCAAACATAAATTTAATTTTTGAAAGTAATTACGATTACAAAGTCAAGTAACTAATTCATGAGAACTGAATAAAACATATTCATGTTCATGAATGGACGAGTGCGTGGTTTGCCTAATGGGAGATTTGTTTAATTCTTTCATTCTTCGAACAAGAAAATACGAAAAAATTAAATCCATGACATGTTCCTAGGTATAATTTATTTACAAATATGTAAACAATGAAGGAAATCAATTTAGATTCAGTCCATAAAAAACTGTAAATATAGAATACAAAACGATAGACTGTTTTAACTTCATTTTTTTTTTTTTTTTTATCTAGACAAGCACTTAATAAAGTACATGTGGAATTTATCAATGCTAAAATTTCTTCGTAAATAACATTTCTTGTCTAATTGCAATGTAATTTTTTGACACCAGTTGATTTCACCAGAATTTTAATACATTTGCTTGTTTCTGCTCTATAAAAAGTAACATATACTTGTACATGTGAAAATGCATGTCCCGATAAATAGTCTAACAAAATCAAGAGTTTGTCCTTAAACATTATTTATTTTTGTTGAAATGTGATCCAAATTTCATTGGTTATTGGGGGTTTTGTTGATAATATCTTGAAGAAGTCTAAAGATGGACCAAGGGGAAGAAATTTATGCATTTTGGCTCACTAAGCACTCATCTCCTGCTCAAGCGCTCAGAACAGAGAGTCTATTGCTCGTTGCCCATGAGTGACAGTGTTGCCACTCGCTGCATGCAAGGAACGCCGCTTGAGCGGCTGTGTTATCCAGTCTAGGTCTGTTCTCGATTTTGACGAATTTTGAGATTTTCATTCCATCAAAACACTATAATTATACTTGTATATATACTCCACAACTTGTTGGCTCTTCATAACATTAGGGAACAATAGATTTTGATTGAGAGCATCAAGTCTTATAACAAAATCATCATTTTGATTTAGCGAATTCTCCCTCTGCTGGTGGTTATCTTCCATATGAGGTTTCCATATAAAATTTTGATGTTCTTGATTGTTTAATTTATTTCATCTTGCACATATATCTTTCTTTATTCATAACAAATTGGAATCAGAGCGAGATTGATTTTCTGTATGGAAGCGATAAAATATGATATTCCATTTTCAGATCGAACATGAGGTTTTTGCTAGACTCAAAATGTTCTTGTGCAGATGAATTTGGATGATGCCCAATTAGGGTTTAATAAAATGCCTTCCACTGAGACAGAGTAGGAAAAGAAGCGTAGGAATTGAAATGCCCTGTCACAAATTCATCTCCATCTTTCAAATCAAATTCTTCAAGATATTCTTAAGGAGAGAAGTATTGTTGCATTGTGGTTGAAACTGAAGCAGCATTATATAACAAAGATTTTGACTAGTAAGTTACACTTGAAGCAACGCTTGGTTTCTCACCGTATGTCTAAAGGTATGTATATTAAGGATCACATGGCAGTTTTTAAAGAAATTATAGGGCCCGTTTGTTTCCCATTAATCATTCACAAAAATAAAAAATATGACTGTTATCAATTACATCCCGCCACAATTTTTGACTTTCCATCTTTTATGTGGGATCATAACGACTATATTTTTCATTCTCATTCTACAAATAATGAGAATTAAACGGAACCATAGCTAATGTTGATACTATGAAAGTTAAATATGATGTGGAGGATCTTGAATTGAATTTGTTGTGTTTATTGTCATCCTCATATACGGTGTTTAGAGACACTATTCTCTATTGTCGTAATACTTTCACAATTAATGAGGTCAATGATGCTTTATCGTCGAATGAGAAGATAAGTATCTTGTGGTTGGATCTGAGGGTCAGGCAAAAGGTCTGGTTCTACGTTCGTTGGATGAATTAAGATAGGAATCTTTGTGGTAATATAAGGGGCATATCAAAGTCAAGACTTATGACTTTTGAAAAAGGAAGGAACACATTAGAGTTGAATGCTTCAAATTGAATAACATAATGATGGCTGATGTTCAAGAAAAAAGGAAAAGCAACCTAAGGATACTGGAGAAGCCAATGTTGTTGATGATATCCAAAGTGAATGAGAGCTTCTTGTGATTATTAAAAGTGAATCGAAAGCATCTAAAGATTGGATTATTGATTCAGCTTGTACATTCCATATGTGTCCTAATCGAGATTGGTACAACATACGAAGATATTTCGAAAGGTGCTGTGATTTGTTAGGTTTTATTATTTCGTGATTCTGTGAACAATAAGGACTAAATTGGACATTTGTAAAAGTCAAGGACTTAAGTGTAATTTTGTATAGAAGAGTTAGGTGGGTTAAGGTTAGAGTCCAGAATAAGGAACGGAGAGTCGCCGCATTTTTGCTAGCTGCTCGACTGGACACCGCTCGAGCGACAAAAACAGAATCATCATCGCTCGCTTATTGTTGGGTTTTCGCTCGAGCGACAATGTATCGCTCGCTTATCGCTTAGCTTTCCCTTGAGTGACAATGATATTTGAAAAACCCTAATTTGCAATTTTGGAAAGCTTTACACTGCCAATAATACCTAATCATCCCTAACTATAAATACGCAAGCCATTGGACGAATTTGTGGTGGTTGTTCATTGAGCATAAACTTCATGTCATATTCCTTACATTCTTCGAAAATCCAAGAACCTATTCTGCCCAAGATTCAATTCATATCATTCTTGAGATCTGACAACCAAGTTTTGGCAAAACATTAAGGTTCAATAATCTGAAATACTCAACTTCTTAATACTTCGAGAAAGTACTCTCTCAGTTGAGCATTATGAGGGGTGGACTGCAAGCACGGGAAAGGAACAAGAATTGGTGAATCTTGGAATTCCAATTGAAAGAAAATCAGTATCTTAGTGATTACAGGAAGTAGATCGGGAAGTCTAGTGGAGTTAGTTAGACAACATTTAATTGTAACATTCGTTGTCTATAGTTGAGGTAACTGCTTAGTCCCGGAGTTTTTACTTACCTTGGGTTTCTTCGTCAACATATTTGGTGTTATTTACTGTTTTCATTATTAGAAACCGTGGCAATTCAACTTAGAAATTAGACTATTTGATTAACCATCTAGAAACAATTAATAAGTGATGTGTTACTTTTAATTGTAGTAATTCCGTATGTAAGGTCAAACAAATCTAGCGTATTTAAAACTTTTCATGATTATTGGAAACAACATGCCTTGCAGAATAGCTAAAATTGTAACAACTAGGTTCAAAATATTTGACGGGGCTATCAGGACAATTACTAATATGAGGCATGTTCTACACCTGAAAAGGAAAATCATATCCTTAAGTACCCTTTTTTTAAAGGAGTACAAATACTGGTAAATGTAGAGTTCTGAAAGTTAACAAAGGTGCTTTTATTGTGATGAAAGGACAAAGAGGGCCATTTCAACTATATGTTTTTTAAGATTCTATGGTGACACAGGATTTGTCACTACTTCTTTGTCATATGAGAAGTTATTAAAATTTAGCATAGATGTCTTAGGCTTATGAGTGATATTGGGATGGCTAAATTGATAAGGAGATGACTTCTTGATGGAAAGAGTATCAGTAAATTGGAGAACTGGGAGCATCATGTCTTTGGAAAGCTCAAGAGAGTCGGATTCACCGAAGGGAGACACAACATGAAGGAAAACTTGATTATATCTCAACGAGCTAGGTGTTCAACAAGGTTGAGTTCAATTGATTAGTAATGGTCAAAGTGCCATTTATTTGGTAAAGAACCATGTGTATCATGTCAGGGCCAAGCATATCGATGTAAGGTTTGATAGGATCTAGAAATTAGTTTCTTCTAGTGAACTATTGCTCGAGAAAGTTCACACTTCTGAAAATTTAGCAAATACATTGACAAGCCCTGTTGTCATAAATAAATTCAAGTATTGCTTGAATTTGATTAACGTCTCTATGTGTTAGAGAGGAGCTGTCCCAACCTATTGGTCCCAGATGGTGTTTCCACAGATTATTTTTTTTCCTATTATTTCTCTTAAGGGGTGGATAATCGCGAAGATTGAGATTGTTGTAATATATGTCTCATAAGGAGTAGAATACATTCATGTTGAAATAAATAGCCCGATGTCAGAATGAAGCAAAATGGAGTGCACTGAACTAAATAGGGTAGAGCGATGTAATTCTATGATGTAATTCTATTATTCGCATATGATTTTCGCCCCTGTGGACGTAGGCTTACTGTTGAATCACATAAATATTGTGTTAATTTTCTTTCTTGATTCCATATTGTTTATCTCTGTTATTACACAAAACATAACAGATTACATAGTCTCGGGAGCAAAACGTTACCTTGAAAAGAATTACACCAGGGTAGAGGTTACTTGAGTAAGCATTCTAAGCTAACAATCTAAACATCATTACACAAAATCTAATACAAACAAATCAGGGTAAACTTACTTATTTACCTGAACTTCTTTCCTATTAATCACATTTGAAAGCTCGATTGATCTATCTGAATCAGGATTTTCGAGTTTATGCATCTTACTATGGCCTTCGACAATTCCTTTAAAGTCGTCATCAAACAAAAGCTTGGACTCTTCCTCTTTTTACCCTATATTTGCAAGCTAGAACTCAACCTTATTACCTTCTCTCCATATATAAGTAACAAGAACGTCCATCTTTTGTTTTAGCTAAAATATTTGTTATATTATTGTTCAAAATATATTGGGCTTGAAAAAATGGTGAAATAGATGAATGTTGACCCAAAAATGGAAAAGGAAAAGTGAGGCAATTATTTGCCATGCGTACTCATGGTTCTTGTTGGCTGGAACAAAAGCAAAAATACTTCTACCATGCATATGCACGGATTATATTATGCGTACAAATAGGCAAAAAAATAGCCTTCAATGTTCCTGAGATTGGGTTTGGGTCTTTACTACGCAATGGCTGTTTTTTGGTTTGGTTCTTGGCGGTTTTTCATGAATATACTCAACTTTTCATGCAAGGATGGCACTATTTAGTGGATGGTATATTGAAATCTATAAATAGTTCATAGATTTCAATTGTAAACATAACAAATCAACAATGAAAACCATATTATAGTGCTTTTAAATCCAATTCATTTACATATTCAAACATTCGAAGTGTTCTTCAGGTTTTGGAAGATAAATACAAGTGCTAAAGTATTTTCTTCTTCAATGCTTGATCAATCTTACAAACCATTTGCTAAGAGTCCCTTTAAATACAAATTAAATCCTAGAGTGGACAAATATTGTTACAAGACAACGATATCGTGTTTGAGCCTTTCTATCATAATTTGCAATCTTGATTCTTCTTTTGTGTCTTGTCCATTTTCTTGAAGGTTAATATTCCAACAATCTCAAAAGATACTAATAGTGAACGAAACTACCATGGCCACTATCAAACTCATGAATCAAGACGTTGTTCACTTGGATCGATTCGGTGGAACAAATTTCACTCGATGGCAAGACAAGTTGAAGCTCTTTTTCATGGCATTGAAGATTTTCTACATCCTTAGACCGGAATTAACACCACTACTAGAACCAACAAATGAAGATACCGATGTCATAAGAGCTTAAAGGCATAATTGTCGAAAATAAGAATTAATTTACCGAGGTCACATACTCAACGGACTGTCCGATCGGTTGTATGATCTATACACGAAAAAATCCTCAGTTAAAGATATTTGAGATGCATTAGAGAACAAATACTAAGTTGAAGAAGAAGGTACAAAGAAATTCTTGATATCGAAGTATTTCAATTTTAAGTTTCTTGAAAACATTCATCTTCTTTCCCAATTGCATGATTTTGAAGTACTTGTCAACAAATTAAAGGCGGTCAAAATAGAACTTTTTAAATCCTTCCAAGTGAGAGCAATTATTGCTAAACTCTCGGGGACTTGGAAAGGATATCGAAAAAAGATTCTTCATAGTTTCGACGATTACTCTTTGGGACTAATTCAAAAACATCTTCGAATTAAGAAAGAATCCAACACAAGAGACAAGAGTGAAAGCCCTTATGAAGGAACTTCAAAGGCCAATACTTTTCAACAAATCCAATAAGAGAAAATCTTCAAACAAAGATTACGAAAAGTCTAAGAAGAAGCCTAAGGAAGATTGTTTTGCTTATGGAAAACTCGGACATTTTACAAAGGTTTGTCGACACCAAAAATAAAACAAAAAAGAGGGCAAAGTGAACTTCATTGATGAAGATAGTATTGTGGCTACCATAAGGAAAATAAATGCTATCAAGAAAAACGTTCCCGATTGGTGATATGATGCATGTACAACTATAAATGAATCATATGATAAGTCACTATTTAAGACTTATCACGAATTAAATGGAAAGCAAAGATTCAAATGATTAATGAAGGTCACTCCAAAGCGGTAGTGAAAGGAAATGTTGATATTATCTTCACCTCCTAAAAAAAAATTACTTTAACAAACGTACTAAATGTTCTCGAAATGAATAGGAACTTAAAGAGTGGAAATCTCTTGGGAAAACTAGGCATTAGAAGTGTTTCTAAGTCCGAAAACTTGTATTATCTCGAAATGGAATTTTTTTTTCTTGAAAATGCTATTCAAGTGAAGGAATGGTCAAATTGTGTACTATAGACAATATTATTATTAATAAAGTTGATTTTGTTTATTTGATAGATTCGTTTACATTATGGCAAGCTAGATTAAGTCACATTGGTGTCAGTACCATGAAAATGATGTTAAATTGTGACATGATTTCATATGATGTGAATAATGTATAAAAATGTAAAAATATATGTAGAATTTAAAATGATTAAGAAGCCTCAACAAAGTCTGAATAGGACTTCTCAAAATTTAGAACTTATTCATTCGAACATTTATGAACTTAATAGTATGTTAACTAGAGGTGAAAATATGTTTTTCATTACCTTTATAGATGATCACTTTAGGTATACTTATGTTTATTTAGTGAAACATAAACATGAAGCATTTGGCATGTTAAAGACTTATAAAATTGAAGTTGAAAATCACATAAATAAGAAAATAAAAACATTTAGAAGTGATAAAGGAGGATAATATTTCAGTGATTTTAATTCATTTTGTGAACAATAAGGTATAGTACATCAATGTTCTACACCTAGGACACCTGAACAAGATGATTTTACTGAAATGAAAAATAGAATATTAGTTGAAATGACAAATGTCATGTTAACATCTGATAAGTTGCCATTTAACTTGTGAGGTAAAGCCTTGTTGAGTGCATGTAGAATATTAAATATGGTTCCTTCAAAATTTATAAAGGTTTTTCCTTAAAAATTGTGGAAAGAAAGAAAATCAAACATTGGATACTTCAAAATGTGAGAGTGTCTTGCATATTGTAAGAATACGGACCCTAAAAGAACCAAGTTGGGCCCAGAGGCATTAAATGTATCTTTGTTGCATATGATAGTAATAACAAATCATATAGATTATAAAATTTGGAGACCAATGTGATAATTGAATTAAATGACGTGGAGTTCTTTGAGAATTCACTATCTTTGGATAATAAATCAAAGGAAACTCATAAAGAGATTTCTAGCTCTAGTGGAACATAAGATAAAATATCTTCTAAAGATATTAATAAATCTAATGAACATCGAAGAAAGAAAAGAACTCAGATAGAAATGACTTTTGGACCGGATGAAATTGATTCTAAATTTATTTCACTTTATTTAATAGAGATAAATGAGAAGAAAGTTGTAAGACCAATACCCTTTGTTCTACAAGTGAAAACTGATCCTAAAACCTATAAACATTATATCGCTTCTTGTAATAGTATCTTTTGGAAATATACAATTAAAAATGAAATTGATTCAGTTATGTCAAACAAATGTGGCAACTTGTCGATTTACCACCCAGATCTAAACATATTGGTTGTAAATTGGTGTTTAGGAAAAAATATAATGTAGATGATTCTCTTGATACCGCTAGATTAGTAGTTAAATGTTATCAACAAATGGAATGAATATATTATTTTGATACCTACGCATATGTAGCTAGAATAACATAAATTAGGATATTATTCGCATTAGCGTCCATATATGACTTGCATATTCATCAAATGGATGTAAAAACAACATTCTTAAATGGTGATCTCGATAAGAAAGTTTATATGAAACAACCTGAAGGGTGTTTTTACCCAGAAATGAACATTTGGTGTGCAAGTTATATTTATTTTATTACATGTTGATGATATGTTGATTTTGAGTAATCACATGGATGGAGTAAAAGAAAAGAAGAGGTTTCTAACTTCCACATTTAAGATGAAGAGCTATTTTGGGTATCAAATTTACTAAAACTAGTCGGGGTTACTATTTGAGTCGATCACATTATATAAAAAATGTAACAAATAAGTTCAAACATTTGAACATAAAAGAGTATAGTGCCTTTCTTAATTCAAGTTCTAAACTTATAAGAATGATGGAAGAGTTATTGCTCAATTGAAATATCAAGTGTTATAAGAAGTCTTATGTATGCAGTTCAATGCACAAGACTGGACATAGAATTTGCAATTAATAAACTTAGTAGGTTTACTAGTAATTCGAGCAAGGAACATTGGAAGGCCATTTGGAAAGTTCTTGGTTACTTAAAAAATCAAAAACTTATGTCTACAATATTCTAAATTCCTGACTATACTAGAATGATTTAATGATGCTAGTTGGATATCCAACACTGGTAAAAGTAAATCTACTTCAATTTGAGTGTTTACTCTTGAAGGAGTTGTAGTTTCTTGAAAATCTAAGAAACAAATATGCATAACACATTCAACCATGGAATTTGAATTCGTAGCATTATTAGATATCGGGAAAAATGTTGAGTAGCTTAAGAATTTACTATATAAGATAACTTTGGGACTGAAGAATATATCTTTAATATCTATCATGTAAGATAGTCGAACCACATTAGCTAAAGCATACAATGAGGTATACAATGGGAAGTTTAGACATATTAGTCCAAGATATAACTACGTAAGGAAATGAATCAAAAGTGAAATAAGTTTTCTAAATTACGTTAAGTCAAATGAGAATCTAGCGGATCATTTAACTAAACATTTTAACAAAGATTTAATAATATCCGCTCCGAGTAGGATTGGGCTAAAACTCCTAAACTAAAAAGATCCACTAGTGATAGCAATCTTACCTGTCATTACTGAAATAGTAATTCACGGGTTCAAAGGGTAAGACAAGTCATTCGATAAATAGATAGTTTTTGCCTTATAAATTTCTCAAAAACCCTATCCTTATTATATAATGCTGGTTTTTATTCAAAAGAGGGATGAGGTTTGAAGCTCTTAATGTTGTTCAATACTAAGTACAATATCTTTAAAAGTAGCAATGATACTGGAAGAAGTATACCAATATGAACTTCGAGGTGATGCCGTCTCAACAGAGAGTTGAAGTTTCTCTCTTAAAAGTTCAATGAATAAGATGAGCGCAAGGCCATATTATGCTAAGCGAGTTTGAGGAACATGTGAACACATGACACCTATGTGTGTTTCCATCGATACTATCACAAGGAATAACTGGTTCAAAGCCATCATGCTACCTGAAATTTCGATGATACTTTGTGAGAATTATACTATGGATAGATTCAAATTAAAAGATATCTAATTTTTATGCACAAGTGTTGTCATTTTGAATATGTGATCTACATATTATTGAATAAGTGGGGGGACTGCTATATTTTGAATAAGTAGGGGATTGCTATATTTTATGTTTACCGATGATGCAGGTCACTGATGGGATTTGATGTCCCAAACTAGGACCCAAGAGCAGCAGTTGGCATTAACTTGGGAACAATTCAAGGAGGAAGTGATGAAAAAATATCTTCCTTAATCTCTAAAAGATTTCAAGGAGAGCAAATTCCTTCAGCTCAAGTAGGGTAATATGTCTCTGAATGATTACGAGCAAAAGTTCGATCAATTCTCAAGGTATGCTCCACACCTAGTTGACATGAAAATTAAGAAAACTCAAAGGTCCGAGCAAGTGTTAAACCCAAACCTAAGCATGATTCTTATGTTACATCATTTCACATCATACCGTGAGATGCTGGAACGTGCTCATGCTATTTGGTATTAGAAGACTAATGCAAAAAAACAAGGTTAATTGTACAGCCATCAAGATAAATGACAAATTTGAAAGAGAAAGTGAAATGACCAAGACAAAGGAAAAGGAAAAGGCAAATGGAAAAATAAGAAAGCTAATATCGGATCTAGTGCCAGTAAGGTTATAGTAGCTGTAGTAGCGTCGTGCCCTAAGTCTGGTAAACCTCATAGTGGTGAATTCTTGTATGGGAAAACTGCATATTTTTAGCGTGGTAAGCCAGGATATATTGCTAAGGATTATCCCATATTTACTCAGAAGAAGGATGATAACAGTGATCAGAACAAAAATGGGAACCACGACTTTTTACACTGATTCAGAAGGACGCAGAGAAGAACTCAAATATAATAGCAGATATTTTACTGATATCTAATACACACTTGTTCTTGTACTGTTTGATTCGGGAGCTATTCATTCTTTTGTATCAACGTCTTTCATTGCTAAATCCAGTATTACTTGTAATAAGTAGAAGAGTAAATTAGAAGTCAGCATCCCCTCACGAAGAACATTAAATACAGATCAGTTAGCTAGGTCGGTGAATTTTAAAATTGATGGAAAACATTAGAAGATAAATTGTATCTGATAGAGATGAAAGACTTTGATGTGATTTTGGGCATGGATTGGGTGGGATATAATTATGCAACCATTCATTGTAGAGAAAGGGTGTGATTTCAAAAGCAAAGAGAATATTAGTTTTCCTTCCTCAAAATAAAGACCAAATCTCATCTCCAACTAGCACGGCATTGCAAGTTAAGAAAATATTGAGAAAAGAAACATATTAAGGGTTTCTAGCTAGCAGGAGAAAAATAGGCAATGAAAAAATTGAGGATGTACTAGTGGTATAAGAATTTATAGATATGTTTCTAGAAGATCTACCGGTACTCCACCAGATAGACTAGTAGAGTTCACAATAGATCTAGTTCTCAGAGTGGCACCAGTATCTAAATCTCCATACAGACTGGCTCCAAAGGAATTTCAGGAGTTGAAAATTAAGTTATAAGAATTTTTAGGCAGTGGCTTTATTCGGCCAAGTGTATCTCCATGGGCGCACCAGTATTATTCGTAAAGAAAAAAGACAGTAGTATGAGGATGTGTGTCGACTATTAGAAGTTGAACCATTTGACCATCAAGAATAGATATTTCCTCTCGTGAATAGAGGATTTATTTGATCAATTAAAAGGGGCTAAGGTATTTTTCAAGATCGACTTACGATCAATATATCATGTATATCCAAGATCGCTTTCAAAACTCATTATGGACATTACGAGTTCACTGTTATATCATTTGGTTTGACTAATGCTTCAGCGGTATTCATGGACTTAATGAATCACGTGTTTCATCAATCTTTAGATCAATTTGTCACAGTTTTCATTGATAGCATTATGATATACTCCAAGAGTAAAGATCAACATGAGGAACATCTTAGAATAACATTAGAAATATTGCGTAAGAAAAAATTATATGACAAATTTAAAAAGTGTGAATTTTGGATTGAACGAGTTGAATTCATCAATCATGTAGTTATTGTTCAAGGAATTGAAGTAGATCCAGTAAAAGTGGAAGTCGTAACTAATTGGAATACGCCGACTAATGCTGGTGAAGTTCGAAGTTTTTTGGGATTGGCTGGGTACGATTGAAGATTTATCGAAGAATTTTCCAAAATAGCTGGAGGAAAACACAACTGATAAGGAAATGAGTAAAATTTCAATGGACAAATAAATGTGAGCAAAGCTTTCATGAGCTAAAGCAAAGATTGATTACAACATCTGTGTTAACTATACCTGAAGGTTCAGAATGATTTGTTATATATAGTGATACATCGAAACAAAGTTTGGGATATGTACTGATGCAGCAACAGAAAAGTAATTGCCTATGCGTCAAGGTAATTTGAAGCAACATGAGCAGAATTACCTGACGCGTGATCTAGAAATTACGGCATGGAAAGAGTTGAATATGAGATAGAGATGATGGTTGGAGCTAGTAAAGGATTATTGTTGCACTATTCATTACCATCCAAGTAAGACGAATGTTGTTACCGATGCTCTGAGTAGAAAGTGAATTGGATAGTTCACATCATTTCCTACTACTCAAATGGAATTGATCAAAGACTTGGAGAATTTGTGAATCGAAATGGTTACCACACCAGAGCAAGTCACCGCTCGTTTAGCAACTTTGGTTGTTCGACCTACTCTTAGAGATAGGATCATAGAAGTACAGGGTAAAGACCTATTATTGCAGAAGATCAAGAACGAGATTGGTATTGATAGGAGAAAGAATTTTAGAATAGTTTCGGATTGGGAAATGATGTTTAAAGGAAGAATTTGTGTGCCTAAGGATTAAGTTTTGATGGATGAGATATTAGAAGAGACTCATTTCACCTCTATACTCTGCACATTCTGTGGTATGAAAATGTATCAAGATCTTCACGATACATTTTGGTGGTAGAATATGAAAAGAAGTATAGACTTATTTATGGAAAAATGCATAGTGTGTCAACAAGTTAAAGCAGAACATCCAAGGCCGGTAGGGTTGTTAAATCCATTGGACATACCTGAATGGAAATGAGATAATATCACAATGGACTTTGTGATAGGATTTTCGAAGTCAGCAAGAGGAAATATTGCAATACGGGTAATAGTGGATTGTCTAACAAAGTCAGCTCATTTTCATTCAGTAAAAATGACATTCAGTATAGATTAGTTGGTACGATTGTACATTAGAGAGATTGTAAGATTGCATGGTGTTCCCGTCTCCATTATGTCTGATAGAGATCTGAGATTTACGTTTAAGTTTTGGAAGAGCTTACAAGGAGCTATGGGAACGAAATTGAATTTCAGTACGGCGTATTATCCTCAATCTGATGGTCATTCTTAAAGGACCATTCAAATTTTGAAAGATATGCTAAGGGTTGGATCTAGAAAAGGTAGTTGGGAATCGTATCTACTTTTGGTGGAATTTTCATATAATAACAGTTTTGAGCAACTATTGGAATGACACCGTATGAATCTCTCTATGATAGAAGATGCAGATCACCTGGTCATTCGGATGACAGTGAAGAAAAGAGAGTTTTAGGACCAGAGATCATGGAAAGGACAGTTGAAGTCGATGATGAGATCCGTACTAGGATAAAGGCAGCTTAAAATAGACAAAAGAGATATGCAGGTACCAAAAGGAAGGACTTGAAATTTCAAGTTGGAGATAAAGTCTTTCTAAAGGTAGTACCAAATATCCGACACTGTTTATTTAATTTAAAGTATTTTTGAGGACAATTTTTTTAAGGTATGAGGAATGTAAGGTCCCAAATTGTATATTCTTAAATTGATTGATGTAACCCATTTAAGAAACGAGCTACAAAAGATCAACTCATTTCAGATAATGAAAACCCAAGCCATAAGTTTGTAAAAGTTCGACAATTCAAGATATTAAGTATAAGTAAATTTGATTACAAAGATTTAGTGAATAATTGGGTTGCCACAATGGTCATCTGCATGATATTTCACATATGTAACTCAGGTTTGAATCACCATACAAATATCTTTATAAAATTATTTTTGAGTTAAAAACTCCTCATTCTGCACATTAAGAATAATATAAAATTAATTAGATGGAATAATTATTTTATTAGTAGACATTCATAGTGATGGGTTACAAATCATACGAATACTTCATTTTCCTCTATTTTTCATTATGTAAATGTTCTATAAAACTTTTTATAAGAATAATTTTTATGGCTTAAAACTCTTTAAATTCTTAGTTAAAGATTCAATTTAACAAGGTTAATGACAATATAACTCTCATATTTAGTTTTTCACAAAAAAGGGAAGTTACAAGAAGAAGAAATTCATTTTTTTATTACATCTCTCCTCAAATTTAAATTTACTCTTATTTTCACTCAAAAATATCTTTTATGTTAAGTTAAGTTTAAAATAATAGCAAGATTGTGAGGAGAAAGGCTTGTTCACATTTTGTTCTTTTACATTACAAAAAAAATAAAGGTAGGTAGAGGTGTAAGTGGTTTTTTCATTTTCGAGTTATGATTTTTCGTTAAAAGTGCGAATGAAGTGGTGCCTCTGGGTACGATGTTTCGGCACTACTATAGTTTGAATGATCATTATCTGGCCCTATGTGTTATGATAGTTCTATAGAAATTGAATTTTGACGAAAATTCATCTATGTGCGACGATATGAATATATAGTTCAAATTTTCTAATTTCATAATGAAATACACCGATGATATCTATTAAATTTCAAACTCATGTTTAATTTCCTTTCTATTGGTTGATTTGATTTGCTTAAGGTGTAGATGATGGCAGATGAAGATGCAACGTGCTATGGAGAAGTGGATGACTTAATGTTTTTATTCGATTATGAAACGTTTACATGTTTTTCTTTCAATAAATAGATTTGTATGAACATCATTTGTGACACTATTCTAAGAAGATTTTTATGAATTACATATGTTTAAAAGTAGTTACGTGTTATAAAATGTGCATGTTACCGTTCATCACAAAAATGTGAGCGACAAGATTTAGTGTTGCTTTTTAAAAATTTCTTCAAAAATTCGTAACTCAATCGTTACTTGAAATTTTTGGACAAAACCAAGAGGGGTTTGATAGCCTAATAGGTTAGATACTGAATAAACTTGAAATGTTGTCGATTTGATGTTTGTAGTATTTTGTATGTTATATTTTTAGTAAACTGCGTTGGTTTATCTTCCAAACCGGAAAAATGTTTTAGTACCTCATATGTTGTCCAAAGAAGCCAATTTTTTGATATGTTATATTATAAGAAGTTTCCTACCTTTACTTAAAATTTTGTGAAGTTTTGAGATTGACAATTATGTAAACGAATTTATTTTGGCATTTGCCGCTTGAGAAAGAAAAGCAAAACCGCATTTTTATTTATTGCCAAGAATGATCACGTCAATAATGGGTATATGCATGGAAATCATTGTAAAGACTTTAGTTTGTTTCTTTTAGCATTAAATTGTGTTGATATTAAAAATAAAAATAAAAAATCACACACACATATATAAATATAAAACTTAAGTAAATTTTAAAGGAAATCATTATGCATTTCGTGATAGTATAGCTAATTAAACTAAATGTTACACATGATTTAGCCTTCTCTCCATCTTTCTTTTGTTCGTTAAACTTTTCGCAGTCAATAAATTTCTACACGTATGGATGTAGTGATTATTGGTGGCCGTAAGTGAGTTAAATAATTAATTATCAATATTTTGTCGTTGATTATTACTTGTTCACTTGAAAAGAAAAAGTTTATTGATTGCTAATTTACTTTAGTTGACGTTATCATCCATCATCTTTCTAAATTTCATCCATCCACATGGCAAAAAAATCTTACATGACAGTTGAAAATCCAATGCAGCAATTTATAGTATTAAATTTTGAAAGTTAATTAAATGAGTAATTACAACCTTTACTTTGATTACTACTTGCTCATTCAAAAATAAATTAATATTTACATTTGATAACTGTTTGCTCATTCAAAAATAAAAGGTTTTCATTGCTCACTCACATTTACATAATGTTACCATCCATCATCTATCTCAAATTTGTTTTTATACAATTTAATTTGTTTATATGATTTTCATGATTTTTGATCGATTTTTTTTCTAATTACATTGATCATTCTTTTTTCTCATTTATTTCTTCTAGAAAATTTATTTTTGATTTTTATTGTTCAGTATGTTTATATTATTTCATTTTGAGTTTATTTTTAGTACCTCTTATAGGTTGTAAGATATCATTCTTCAGCCCATTATTCTTCTCCTCATCCTCATAACAAACCTTTCCAATCCAAGATTGTGCATTAGTAGCATAACTTGCTAATATAGTCTCTATTTTTCTCTTCATCTCCCTCTTGTTCATCATCCTTACTTTAATTTGAACATAAACAAGATTGCTCATCCTTGTATTTGTCAAGTCTATTCCTTTTCTTTGGTGTGTACAGAAAAAAAAAGTTACATTTAATGAAGCAAAGCATATTCAAGTAATTATTCATTGGCCAAAAGAAAGGAGTTGTAGAAATGATGTCAGACAAAAAATTAGTAAATAAAATGTAACAACCTAATTAATACTTACACTTTCAAAAGCACTCCAAATTTCTTTCAAAACCTGATGAACACTAAGTAATCAAACCAATGATCACTTTTGCCATTGTCTTTAAATTTGGTGTCTTATTGCCATTGAAATCTCTCAAACTCACTAATCAACATAAATGAAAGAGACAAACATGATATTTATATAATCATATATAAAAATATAATAAGTTAATAAGTTAATTACATGAGAGAAAAAGAGAACTATGTTAACATACTCGAATTGTAATTTGCATCATTGTTCTCACGTCCACTTATTGTTATCTTTCTTCAAATGAGCCTTCTTTTTGAATACATCTTTGCAAGTCGGTATTTATCACATGATGTTGCATTTAACCATAAGGAAAGAATTTCTCAATATAAGCAATCTAATTGTTTGTCATCAATTGATCATCTTTGATACGTGGATTCTTAAAGAAATAGAACGGATTCAAAAAATGAACCATTGTATAACCTTGCTTTTAGCATCAATAATGTCTAAGATTGGCCTATAGTCATGCTCTATCTTCAATGTCTTTTTAAATATCATCATTTTCCTTTAGTAGCTCTCCACAAACAATATCCATTGAAGGCTTTTCTTCTCCATCAACAAGTGAAATAACATTCACTAGTGGAGTGAATCCCCTCAAACACAACTCTAACAAGTTCCAAAAATCAATGAGAACAACACTATCAAATGCCTCTTTTCCATTTTTACTCCTAAACCCTTTCGTGTTATCTCATTCATTTGCTAGTGATCATATTTCTCAACTCTTATATTTTTTATCAAGCAAACTTTGCAAAATATTAAGAAAGAGATTGCAAATCTAGTGACTCTCAGCCTAACTATCTCTTCTCTTGTGAACTTTGTCATCAATGCCAAATTCTTGTATGTGCACAGATGGAGATAGTGAAGGATTTTGCCTTGTTAATCTTCCCTTAAAGCTAGGAAGTTTAGAGATTCCTTCAAGTGTACTAGAAATTGTTGGATTTTGCCTTTTCCTAGTCTCTCTTTCAATAGTAGAAATTTTATCATCTTTTTCCTCCTCTAGCTCCTCATCTATTGTAGGCAAAGATATACCTACATCTTCCCTCAACTTAGCATCATTAACTAGTTCTTCCATTTTTTTAGTGTTCCCTCTAGTCGTCTCAACCTACTTGGTTTTTGGTTCTTCACTTGCTCTATGACGTGATGCCACACCTCTTCTCTTGATTCTTGCTACATGAATTTTATGCCTATAAATTCCTAAACCCCTATATTAACCTTTTAACATAATATGCATTTCACACTATTAAAATTTTTAGGATGTACCAAAATTGCGGTTTTCCATCCAACATTTCCAAAATCTCTTTTTAGTTGACTATAGCATTGGATTTAGATGTCGTTGAAATAACATCTTCTTCCATTGGTTCCTAATTTAATTATTTCATTTAGAGCTGGAATGACTAACAATAATCATAAATAAATAACTACTAAACACTTGGCAAACAATGAAAAATAAATAATCTCTTTCACACAATTTATCAAACTCTTGGAATAATAGAATACAATATCACAACTCTTTGAAACACTAATGTATGTATTAATCATACACAAACAAATTATTATTCAACAACTACAACAAATGTTCAAGAACATTTATTTCAAAATCAAATGAACTAGTTAATGGTTAACTTTTACAATAACCTGCAATTTCTAATTGTGGGTTTTAAGGTTTTTACTTTTGGGAAATGAGTGACGGACAAAAACAAGAGGGATGAATCAAGAGAAAAAGGGGAGTCAATAATTTTAATTTCTAGATTACGTCTGATGATATATGTATTGTATATATACCTAAATTTGAGATGAAAACCCAAAAAATATGTGGCTTAAGAAACAGTTTGTTGTGTTGGGCTGGAGTGGCAAGGGGGTGGATGGAGATGACGCTGAGTAAAAATATCGCTTTGAAATTAGGTTGCACCTTTTTCTTTGTTTGTTGTATTGTGTGAGTTTAATGTTGTACCTCGTGATGTTTGGGTATTTATTTGTTTGAAATTTTCTAATGCATTTTAATTTTTTACTTTTGTACTAATAAAGTCAATTAAATATTTGAACTAAAGTCAACAAGGCTTTTGAAAAAAGAAAAAAATAATAATAAAATTTAATAAAGTGCAAACTAGTATTGCCTAGGAGTGCAGTCATCTGTCAACTTGACAATTGTCCGTTTAATTTACCACTCACTATCAAGACGTGATGTTTCATTCGCGTTTCGTGCACCGCTTTTTAGAACACTCAGCCAACTAGACCTACTTATGAATAAAGTTAGAAGTTCCGTTGGCAATTGGTCCGATCAAGTAACTAATTGCCCCTACTTATTAATAATGTTCAATGATCTGATCAATTTGCAAGTAGATGTTGGGGGTCCAAACAAAAAAACTAACTAGATTTGCGAACTGATTACATTTAGAGACTACACGGTGGAGTGTACTTTGCCTTGTTTGAACTAATAAAGGAAACTCGTATTTCCTATTTTACATGGCAGAATATACCTTGCCTTAATTGAAAGTGTAAAAAATAACTTGTCTACTCCAAAGCTTTAATGGTAGTACCTCCACATATGTTTAGTTTCAAGGTTCTCCTTCTATACGTCTACAAGGTTATATGTTTAGGGGCATCGTTGCTTCAAAGTTGCCAATCAATGAATTAAGTGTACTGTGTAAAACTTGGCCAATACGAGGCATGTGGCGATGTCCCTCGCCTCAAATGTATGCTATAGCACGGAGATGGTGCCTCATCTCATGCAACAACATTATTGGTAGACGTACAAAGACATGCTGACCTTGCGTGAACTTTTGCTTAGTTGGCTTTTATATGGTTTACCTCTTAGGCATTAGAACAATAATTGTACAATAGCTCTCCAATGATGAAAACTATTTCAAAAAGAGAACAATCATACTACATGTACATAAACTTTTACATTAAGGTTGAAATTTTTTGACATGTAACCTATGATAGTAATTGATTTTTACAATATTATTTCACATCATTGGCTAGATTTTTGACACATAGAGAGGATGTCAAAAAAAAATGTACGAGTAACTTAATTGAATAGAGAATTCAGCTACTTCCATCTTTTAGCGGGGACTAAAATACAAGGTTGATGACAAACTTGTACCTTTTAAGAGATTGTGATCGATTTAGGTACAAAGGCAATAGCTCTATGACTAATGGTGCAATTTTCCCTAAATAATTTCAAATCCTCCCGAGTCCTGTCTTCAACTCTAAAACCTCCACCCTCTCTGCTTCACGTTCTCCCAAAAACCCTCTCAAAAGCCACAAACCATACGTTCACCCTCCCCCACCCTGAAAATCAAGCTTGTATACGCATTATACATACGTCTGATTACTTATATTCAAACACTTGTATCTACAGGTTGTGGATGCGAAATGAGCCAGAGTAATGCAGAAGCTGCTCCGCAGAAGCCCATCTGGCCCCCCAATTCTATCCATTAATTCTTCCCTCTGTCTACCTTGCTTTCTCTCTCAAGGGTTCTACATTACCCGAAACAGTGATAAAATGCCTTCATCTGCCGCCGCTTCCCTCCACCACCCCCTCTATCACTGTCCTGAAAAACCCAAATCCACTGTAGCGGCCAAGAACCTCAAGTTTATGAAACTGGCCGACAATTGTCGTATGTGCAGGTGTGCCAGTGAAAATGAAAGTAGTAGTATTAAAGGGGGGAGTAGTGCAGTTCCATCGAGACCTTGGGTTTTGTTGAAGGAGAATAAGTATTGTAACAAGAGTGGATCGCGTGCTCTGTGGTTTAGGACGCTGGTCGGGAACTCGGAGAAGGGCGGCGAGTTTGTGGTCACGGAGTCTAAGGGAGTGGATAATTTGGAGAACGAAAAAGGTGTGGAGGAGAGGCAAGTGAGAGTACAGAGAAGGCAGAGGAGTAGTGGTGGAGTTGGAGGCGGGATGGTGGTTGAGGCCCCGGATTTGCTGACAATACCTGGAGTGGGGCCGAGGAATTTGAGGAAGCTGGTAGAGAAGGGTTTTGATGGTGTTGCTCAGCTTAAACAGCTGTATAAATATAAGGTATAACTATGTACTCTTTAATGTACTCAATGTATTTGATGCTGGCTTGTATATGGACAAATACCTGCATATATGTGTGCGTTTGAGTCGCTGCTGTGAGAAGAAACGTATGCGTGTTTCATTGGATATTTGGCTACGTATTATCTATGTGTATTGCAATTGCTACTTATATAGTTTTAGAACCTCTCCAGATTCAAACCTTATTTTTGTAAGAGGAGTTAGATAATAGTTCTGATGGACATATAGTGTTTTTAACTGAAATGTAAAAGAAAGGGAAAACTGAAAGGTATTTTAATTATTTCAGGAGTTTTTGTTGATGACTTGATGACCATAAATGGTTGATTTGTGGTTATTGCATTTTGGGGCCTGGCCTTGACTTCCCTCATGCCTCTCCGGCTCTCCCCATAGGATGTTTTTCATTGGGCTGCTAACATTTACTTAAAAACTACGGCTTTATGCTAGATGATGTGTCATAGCTTAGCAGGTTTTATCTCAATTTTGTAGTTTTTAATTAAAATGTAGGTGGAAGTACTTGGCTTAAGAGATAGATTGATCAAACATGATTTTCAGCCACACAATCCAATAGACCCACAAGAAGTATCCATTTATCTAACAATCATTTCTACATATTTATAAATTAATCTGCTTATAAATTCTTCCCAAATGGAGGCTTAGTCTCCTCAGACGGTTATATCAATGGATACGTGCAATATACTGATCTATAAACATTTTGTAGTCATTTTATGATGAGATTGTATTTGCTTGCTGCAGTTTTTGGGAAATCCAGTCACAAAATGGTTGAATTTCTACAAAATTCAGTTGGAATCATACATAGAAACCATGCAGAAAGCATAACTACATTCATCAAAGAGAGCGTGGATGAAGAGCTGAAGGAGGACAGTTCAGATTCTGATATTAAGCCTTCCCATAAGAAGAGACTCACATTCTGTGTTGAAGGAAACATCAGTGTTGGGAAGACTACGTTCTTGCAGAGAATAGCCAATGAAACACTGGAGCTTAGAGATCTTGTGGAGATTGTTCCTGAACCGATTGACAAGTGGCAGAATGTCGGTCCAGACCACTTTAACATATTAGATGCATTTTATGCTGAGCCAGAGAGATATGCCTATACCTTCCAAAACTATGTGTTTGTTACAAGAGTTATGCAGGAGAGGGAGTCATCTGGTGGTATTAAGCCCCTCAGACTTATGGAAAGGAGTGTTTTCACTGATAGGATGGTATGTCCTACTTACTATACTTTCTAAGCATATCTGTGAAGCTCTGCATTTTGTTTATTATGGTAATTATATCAGAAACTTTTGAGAAGAATTTCAACATCAGAAGATTCTTATTATGATAATGTTCAAAATATATTGGTAGAAATCTGGTACCTATCATTTATTACCTTTTCTTTTTTGCCAATATTAGTGGATTTATGCAGCTGCTTAATTTTGTCATTCTTGTATGATTAAGGTCTTTGTGAGAGCTGTTCATGAGGCAAAATGGATGAATGAGATGGAAATCAGCATTTATGACTCGTGGTTTGATCCGGTTGTTTCAAGTTTGCCTGGTCTTATTCCTGATGGTTTTATCTACCTAAGAGCAAGCCCTGATACTTGCCACAAGCGTATGATGCTGCGTAAGAGAGCAGAGGAAGGTGGAGTCTCTCTAGAATATCTGCAGGATTTGCATGAGAAGCATGAAAGTTGGCTTTTCCCGTTCCAAAGTGGAAATCATGGGGTTTTATCTGTCAGTATGCTACCACAGGATGCTGACTGGTCTTTGCATCCACATATACGGGACCGTGTGTATTATTTGGATGGCGATCATATGCACTCAAGCATCCAAAAGGTATTATGTTTTTTTGTTAAATTCTTTTCGAAGTGATCAGTCTGATTCACAAACCTTCGACTTGCCTCTGTTTTGTAACGAGCAGGTTCCTGCCTTGGTTCTCGACTGTGAGCCAGACATTGATTTTAGCAGAGATATGGAAGCTAAGCAGCAGTATGTCAACTTCGCCTGTTCTAATTGTTTAAATTTTTTGTTATATTTACTTCTATGGTAAGACCTCCTATTTACAAAATAGCATGCTGTTCTTGGATTTGGCGCTCTTTAGTCTTATAATATACTCTTCTTATATTTGGACGAGCATGTGAATTTCTTGATTGGGCTTTTTATCTTTATGAGTCAAGTGTATGAAGCTATGATTAGTGAAAATTAGCTATATAAAAAATATTCTTGATGATTTTGGAGTGAATTCTGAGCCACTAATGTACTAGTTGGTCTAACATTAAATCATATTATTTTCTTCACTTGCATGGAGATCAACAGTTTGTGTGGAACCTTGAATATTTGCTTATGCTGACATATTACAAAGTGACAACTCTTAAGATTCAAGTTTAAAATGATTTCAGGATCTTTGTCCACAGTTCTTTAATTATCTTTACTTTTTGGAACTTGAAATGCTTGAATATGGATCTCTCTTAAGAGCAGTAATTTTGTTTTTTGAACTCGATGACTGCTAGTCCAGACACATTAGATAGAGACATCTAGTTTAACATATATTTTGAAGCTGCTTTGAAAAGACATTAGTTCTCTCCCATACTTTTCCTTACTGATTTCTCATTACTTGATTTAGTATTTCATCCTTTTTTAACATCGTAAAGGGGGCATCTAATCAGTTTGGCATTCTTTCACTTGTGAAGGTATGCTCGTCAAGTTGCAGAGTTCTTTGAATTTGTGAAGAAAAAGAAAGAAGTCACCTCGTCAAAAGCTGGAGAGAACTCGACAATCAGCAATCAACCTCAGGTACTTCTGCCTCATCGAGGATTATTGATGCCGGGTACTCAGCATTTCCCAGAATCAGCTGTCAAATCTTTGGATTTTCGACGAGCCATGTCATATTTCACTTAGTAGTCGGACTTTGATCTGATCTTTAACAATCTGTAGAGATTTCTGAATCTGATGTGTGCAAAATGTTGTGTAATTCTTCTGCTTGTATAAAGATGTTAACGTCTTTATCAACCTTCCTAGATTTAGAGCTAGTTGTAATTGTTGCGTAACACGCTGTTTAGTGTAATCTTTGTTTTATGGTTTTAGAGTTTCTTAATTTTATAGCTTTTGTACAGTTTGTTTTCCGGGCAAGGGGTGCTGTGATATTACTATATCTACCAGTACCACAAAATATGTTGTTTTTCAAATGAAAGCGTGAAAAGCTAACCTGACCAAACGTGTTTATAAGTGTAGATTTACTTAAAAGTTACTTCTGCTTGCTTATAAGCTTTGCTTATCAAACGCGCAATCTTTATTCACAAAGAAATTTGAACGAAGCTTCTATTTGGTGGGATTAAAATCAAAATTTTAGTCGATCTTGATGAAAGTAGAAGAAATGTGTAATTGAAAAGTTTTGGGTTTCATAGAATATGTAGTTAAATAATTTCAATCAAATTTGGGTTTAGATTTCATTTCCAGTCATCAAGTATTGGCAAAGTTGCACACTCAGAGGATACCAGCATATGTTACTGAGTCCTGATTCACAGACCGGTCAAATTTTTAATCGTTCTTGTTTTATATCTATTTGACCATTAAAATGTTAGATTTTGTACGATTTTTTCTTTTATCTATTAAAACAAGAATTAAATGTGTTAGGTTTTATGTAATTGATAATTCTGTGAACAAAATGATTGAAATAAATGTTATAAAAAATCAAGGAGTTGCAAAATTATATAGTTGAGTTAGGTAGGTTAGGGTTCGAATTCGCAATAAGTAAAGAAGATACGCCGTAATTTCACTCGCCTATCGTTTGGACGTTGCTCGAGCAACAAATCGTCGCTCGCTTGTCGCTAACTACTCGTTCGAGTGACAATGTTACGCGTAAACTACTTCGCGTTTTTGCAGAGTTTTACACGGCCTAAACTATCTAATTTGCCTTCAACTATAAATACCTAATGCCCTGCACGAAAATTGGTGTGGTTTTTCACTGTGACTCTTCTCTATAACACATTCGTAACATTCTTTGAAGAACCAAGAGCTTGTTCATGTATTGATTTAATCCACTTACTCATAAGATTATACAACCACAGATTGGAGAAAAAAATATCGAATCCATTGAATCCAAAACACCTACTTCCTAAACGCCTTTAGGAATATACTTTCTCAAGTGAACTTCAGATGCGGCTAAAGATTGAGAGAGGTTGGACTACAAGCGCCGAAAGAGTACAAGAATTGGTCATTCTTGTTGATCCACTTGGAAGAGACAATTGTTGGATATCGGGAGTGTTGACCTATGGTTGATTATGACCTTATTGTTTTGATTATAACAAACAAATCTTCTTTGTTTACTAACAAATGGAATTGAGTAATTGAGCCTTCAAATCCATCGAAAGTATTTTTCATACTCAAAGTGAAGGTTAAACGAGCATTCAACGCAAATCATTCAAGACAATAACGAATTGCATGTGACGATCAAATTGGAATTTAACAGAATCGCAAATCAATATACAAGTCAAAATGAGGCTCGAAGAGAAGAAGAACATTGAAGATAGAGTTATTTATTGAACGTCATTATATATGTAAAAGTATAACTTATCAATATTTAGCAAGTGCATAAAACTCAACTTATATTTTTCATATCTCATCACTTGCATGAAATTGATTTTGCAAAAATCAATATTTTGATGTAAAAAAGAAAAATCAATTTCAGCACATTTCGGTTGACCGAAATGTGTACCGGTCGATCGAAACATGTTCGACCGAAACTCTTCCTTTGGTCAGCCGAAAATTCAAATGAAATCTTGTAACGGCTACAAGTTCCGATCGATCAAAAGAGCTCAACCGAAACTCCCTGAACCTCATTCTTTCATCTATAAATAGGGCACTCTTTTGACATTCAATTCCACCAACCTACAAGAGATTTTAAGAGAGTTTATTTATTGAAAGGCATTGTATTTACTTGTTTTGACCTTCTATTTCATCTATTACAAAAAATTTCTTGATTGATCCAAAACTTATTTTCATCTATTTCATCAAGAAATTTCTCTTGCAAGAAAATTTTAATCTCATCTATTTTCTATTCTTGAAAAATGTTTTCTTTGCCAACACTTATATTGAAGTGTAAATCTCTCTAAACACTTAACTTCTATTATTTGTTAAGAGAGATTGATTGGTTGAAAATTTTGATACAAAAGTACAAACTATTCATTATCCATCATCTATCAAAGTTTATTTCATAAACACTTGAGCTTTACTATTTTCTATCTATTGAAGTGTTATCCTAACTCTCTAAATACTTGACTTGATTATATCAATGGTTAAGAGAGTTTTTTTTATTGTAAAATTATCGTTTACTTTGTGACGGTTTCGAGAGTCTTGTGAAAACTCGATTGCTGTTAAGGATTAGGCACTCCTTGTTGTAAGTTACATAAGGTTAAGTGCACATTGTTATAAGTTACATAAGGGTATGTTCTTCTTGTTGTAAGTCACCTAAGGATTTGGTACTCCTTGTTGTAAGTTACCACTTTAGTGAATTTAGCATTGCTCGTGACGGAGAGTTTGGTAACGGGGACGTAGATCACATTGTATTCGAACCCCTTTAAATTGGTGGTTATCTTTACATTATTGCACTTTACTTTACATTGTCATTTATTTTGTGCAATATCTATACTTGAACTAAATTAACAAATTGCAAATTTACTTGTTGTATTACACTTAGCATTTGTTACTCGTGTTTTTGAGTAGTTTTGAGACTAAGTATTGAAAAAGTTTCAAAAACCAATTCACCCCCCTCTTGGTTAGTTAATCTTGGGTTATCAGAGAGCTGGTGGTTTCAACAGGATCTTGAGGTTATAGGAAGTAAATCAGGAAGTCTAATGGAGTTGGCTAGGTGCAACTATTTGTAAATTTAGATTGTCTATAGTGAAGGTAAAGCTGACTTGGTCTCGGAGCTTTTATTCAGTTGGATTTCTCCATTAATGTATCTGGTGTTATTTATTGCTTTATTATTACAAACTGCGACAATTCAACTTAAAATAATTGGATTGTTGATTAAGCATCTAGAAACAATTAAAAAGCAACTTGTTGCTTTTAATTGTGTTCATTCAGCACGCAAGGTCAAACTAAATAGATAATCTAGATCCTTTTAGGAAATGTTCAAATGGTATCAAAGCTTTTCAATTGGTATCTAATTCTTTTCAAGTGGTATCAGAGCCTAAATCCATGTCCTAACCTTAGTTTATCTAGATGAGTAGTTCCTTGTCTGTCTCGTCATATTTTGATGACAATAATTATGTGTATTAAAAAGTTAGGATAGAGCTTTCTTAAAATCTATGGATGAACGTATCTTGTTGAGTGTGGTTAGTGGTTGGCCTGTACCTGGTTCTACGGTTGATAATGTAGTAATCCTCACCCCCATTGCAAATTGGACTAAAACAAATTTAGATGAGTGTAACTGGAATAGTAAAGCCTTACCTTACTTGCCTTGTTTATGACTGCGTCCCTTGAAGTTTAGGTGAGTGTCCATGTGTGAGGTAGTTAAAGAAGTTTGAGATATTTTACAGACCACACATGAGAGAACTTGGGCTATTAAGAACTCTAAATTGCAGATGATGACAACTAGGTTTGAAGAGATTAGGATGAAAGAGGACAAAACCTTTGATGAATTCTATGCGAGCCTAAATGACATAGTTAATTTTACCTTCAACCTAGGTGAGAGAATCCCGGAGCCTAAGATAGTTAGAAATATCCTTGAGTCCTTACATGAGCGATTTAGACCTAAAATCATAGCTATTGAGGAGGTTAAGGATATAAACTCTATTAAGGTGGAAGAGCCGGTTGGATCTCTCCAAACTTATGAATTGACATTAGCTAAACCCACAAACGATAAGTTTTTGGCCTTAACACTGTGAGGAATACTCGTAAAGAGTCTTCAGATTCAGATTCCCTAATGAAGAGGAGTTAGCATACTTTCCTAAAAAATTTCGAAAAATGTTTAGGAATAAAAAGAAACCTCAAGAGAAACATAGAAGTGGCCATAATGAGTCTATGAAGAGTTCTAATTCTGTGAGATGTAATAATTGTTGAGGTTTTGACCATATTAGGAGTGAGTACCTTAGCAATAGGAGAAATTTGGATAAGGTTATGAATGATACTCTCACTGATGACGAGTTTAGCTCCGACAATCAGAGTGGGAAATTCACAAGTGAGGAAAGTGGAAAATATATTGCCTTCACTGCTAAGTCAGAGAAAAAAACATTCATACAAAATGAGTTTTTATTTAATGGTGTGCTTTAAATGGTTTGATTTTCATAAATAGATGAATAAACTTATTGACAGTGATGTTTAGAGCGTCCCTTCTCATAAAATTAAGGTTTGGAGTCTTGCTTACAAAGGATTAGTGATAATTTAGACACATGAGTCATTTATACAATTTACTCGGTGTTAACTTGGATTGAGTATGTGGGAAGGTTTACTGATAATTGATTATGCATGTGCATGCTATCAACTGCATATTTTGAGTTATTGTATATTGATATTAATTTTTTTTATATTGATCTTTTCGTCATTTGTGACAAAATTGGGAGAGTGATTATTTCGATATGGAGAGAGGATATAGGAGGAGAGACTATATTATCTATATCATTATATCTTTATACCTTAAGAGAGAACTGCATGTTAGGAGCGAAATGACTGATTGATTAGAGTTTATAGTAAAGGGAAAATTGATTAGTTTCATAGCACACCATATCATAATGCATAGCTGTTTAAATTTTTGATATTTTGTAAAATTAATGCTTCAGTTGGATTTTTTTATTGACATTAGTATTACTTCCATTCTAGCATGCTTATTTATCATCATGTGGCTGTATTACTATATTTCCTATATCGCGTGTTTTTACACTTAGTGTTTGGGTCGTTGATTTTAGGAAACATGTTTAACATAGAATGCAAAAAAAAAAAAAAAAAAAAAAAAAAGAGTTTGGGTCAATTAACTTTTTGTGTTTTTACTGCCTTGACTTTGATTGTATAGTTTTGTCATATTATGCCAAACGGAGAGTTTGTTAGGTTTTATGTAATTTGCAATTATGTGATCAAAATGACTAAAATAAATATATTGTAAAAAGTCAAGGAGTTGCAATATTGTATATTTGAGTTAGATAGGTTAGGATTCAATTTCGAAATAAGGGAAAAAAAGACATCGCAATTTCGCTAGTCTATTGACTGGACGTTGCTCGATCGACAGAACGTCGCTCACCTATTGTTAGCTACTCGCTCAAACGACAGTGTTACGCATAAAACCCTACTTCGCATTTTTTGCATAGTTTTATACGACCCAAACTACCTAATTGTCTTCAACTATAAATACCCAATGTCTTGCACGAAAATGATATGGTCATTCATTTTGCCTTTTCTCTATAACACATTCATAATATTCTTTGAAGATCTAATAGCTTGTTCATGCATTGATTCAATTCACTTACTCTTAGAGGTGGCAATCGAGCAAAGCGGCTCGTCGGCTCCAACCCTTGGCTCGTAAAAAATGAGCCACTAATTGCTCGGGCACGTAAAAAAGACGAGCCTGAGCACGAGCCAAGCAGGTCGACTCGGCTCGTTTTTACAGCGAGCACTCGTCGAGTCAGCTCGTGGCTCGCCAAAAATTAAAAAAAAAAAACTTAAAAATCGTTAGAACGTTTTGGTCCTTTTTTTTTTCAATTCCATTATTCCCTATAAATATCCATTAATCCATTTTTTCCACCCAACTATCAATATCTCATTCTCTTCTCTCTAAATTTCATTATCAATATCATTTTCTACTCTTCTACATTTTACATTATTAAGTTATAATCTTGATTTTACAATCTATTTTCTATATTACTACATGATCTACATTCATTTCTCAATTCTACTTCAACATTCAATTTCAATTATTCAATATCAATTATCCAATTACAAATTTCCAATTCACAAATGGATCTACACTTATTTGTTGAAAACTTGTTCGGTGTCGGAGGTGAATCATCTGTGCCCCACAATCAATTTGGGAATGAATTCTTCGGTCTAAATGAATTACTCATTCCAGAATATATTCAGAATTTTAATGCTCATGAAAGTAGTCATCCAATTGATTTGGATGACGTTGATGTTTTAGAGGCGGAACAAGATGATGAACCTGTATTAGATATTCTCAATGCAAGAGGGAAGAGAAAGGGGAAAAAGTAGGCAAAATGTTGGGACCATTTTAAATTGGTTCAAACTGGTCATGTGGTCGATGGACTTCCAGAATCCAAAGCAGTATGTAAATATTCACAACAATGATTGGCATGGTCAAAAGGCATTCGAACCACCCACTTCAACTGTCACTACAAAACATGTGCGGCCAAACATGGGCTTATTCTTGCTGGTTAAACGCAACTATAATTTGGTAGTCCAGACACCGGAGTTATTACTAGGACACTTTCTATGTGGATGTATTCAAAGGAAAAAGATCGAATGAGAATGGTGAAGTTAGTTGCCGCAGCTGAGTTGCCACTAGCAATAATGGACAACCAACATTTCGTTTCCTATGTGAAAGAATATCTTCAACCGAGGTACGTTGGGGTAAGTCGAACTACTCTTCGTTCTAATACGATATATTATTTCTTTAATTCAAAGAATCTATTGATTGCCGATTTAGAAAAATATGGGGGTGTGAATCTTTAACTTCGGATATGTGGGAATGGATTAATAAAAGAGGTTATATAATTGCAACTGCACACTATATAGACCCACTTTGGTTCATGCATAAAAAAATTATTGTTTTTAAAATTATTGAGTTCCCTCACAATGCTAACAATATATTTAATAGTATTATGAACATTATTAGAGAATATCGTTGCGAGAGTAAAATTCGTTCTTTTACGTTCAACAACGCTATTGTAAATAAGGTAGTTATCGATAAATTGTATAGAGTACTTCAACCCAATTTTGGTGGTTATTTGTTTCATATTCGATGTGTATGCTATATTTTTAATTTAATAGTACAAGACGGTTTAAAACATGTTAATGATGAAATTCAACGAATTAGGAATGCACTAGTATATATCACGATTGTACATAGTAAAAAACAAGCATTTGAGGAATTTTGTGCCGAAGCTGGGGTGATGCATACAAAAACATTTATTAGTGATGTAGGGTATATATGTAACTCCACTTACTTATTATTAAAATCATGTGAAGGTTTTGAACATTTAATAACTGAATTTTACAACAATAGGCATATTAGAGACGAAGACGATACTATTTTAAATGAGTCCGATTGAAGTATAGTTTTTAAAATTAAAAAAAAAAATTGTCAAGTTTTTATGATTTTACAAATATTTTATCTGGTATTTATTATCTCACTAGTTGTATGATCATTGAACGTCTTTACATAATTGTTAGGACTTTTTATAAATTTAAAAATGACCTCGATTTTTGTTCAATTATATATTTCATGGAATTAAAATTCAGAAAATGTTGGAAAGATTTGCTTATGTTATTTCCTTTACCATGTGTCATGGACCCCGATATAATTTATCGAATGCTAAATTTGTAATTTGATCAAATTTCAATAGCTTTAACTTTTAATGTACCTATCACTTATAGCAAATTGGAAGTAACTTTATGTGAAATGTATGAATTACAAGCTTCACGAATGAGTGCCCATATTAATTGGGGTTGGAGTTTTAATGTACCTCTCACTAATATAGCAGATGACGACGTTGGAGTTTTAAATTTATTCGAAGGCATGAACTCGTATAGATATGATTCAACTGCATCTGCAGATGGTTCCTCCAGTACTTGTAGTAGTTTGTCTTTCACTACATGTACTCAAACATCAAGTAGTAGTCCAAATGCGTTGTCTGCTGAATTAATTGATTACTTTAATCATAATATGCTTACTAACAAAATAATTAGGAAAAATTCAAAAGAAGTAATTGAATTCTGGCAAATGTATGAACGTCGATGGCCAGTGATTTCTGCAATGACAAAAGATCTATTAATACCTCCGGTTAGTACTGTAGTTTCGGAGTCTACTTTTAGTGCAGGTAAGAGGGTTCTCTCCGAGGTCAGGAGCCGACTGAAAAAAGATATTTTAAAAGCATTAATGTGCGTGAATGATTGTGAAGACGCTCATTTTCGAATTCAAGATTAATATGTCGAAATTGCATGTCGTCAATTAAGTAATATTTAATTTAATTATAATCATCACAAAATTTTATTTTAATACCTTTATAATTTTTTTTAAAAAAATTGTACACGTAACAAGTTGTTCGTGTACAATTTTTAACTCTGTCTACTTGAAATTGAAATAACCGGCCCCAAACTCGAATAAATGAGAAGTATTTATCTTTTTTTAATTATTTTTAAAAAGAAAATATTTTAGAAAATGTATATTTAAAAAAAAGTTTTGAAAATGTATATATTAATACACACACACACACACACATATTTTGTTTAGCTTTAAAAAAAAACCAACGAGCCACGAGTTTGTGGGTGGAGCCGTGCTGGCCCACAAGAAGCGAGCCGAGCAGAAGCTCGTCTCGTTTTATAATGAGCCACGAGCTCGGCTCGTGCTCGTGTGCCTATAGGCCGAGTCAGCTCGATAGCTCGCGCTTGTGTGCTTATAGGCCGAGCTGGCTCGGCTCAACTCGACCCATTGCCACATCTACTTACTCTTGAGATTATATGACCACAGATTAGGAAAAAAATATCGAATTCATTGAATCTAAAATACCTACTTCCTAAATACTCTTAAGAATGTACTTTCTCAATTGAGCTCAAAGGCTGCTGAAGATTGAGAGAGTTTGGACTACAAGCACAGGAAGAGTACAAGAATTGGTCATTCTTGGTGATCCACTTGGAAGATACAGTTGTTGGAGATCAGGAGCTGGTGGTTTCAGCAGGATATTGGAGGTCACAGTAGGGGTGTAAGCCGTCCTATTTTACCGATTTTTGACAGATTTTCAAACCAAACCGTTTACACCGGTTTAAGAAAAACTCAAACTTAAGCCAAACCATTTTGAACGGTTTGAAAAAAAACTCAAACCTAAACCTAACAGTTTGGTCCGGTTTTAAACCGTCGATTTCGCCGTATATTTTTTTTTTTGCCTGTCGTCCGATTTTAAACCGTCGATTTCGTCGTATATTTTTTTGACTGTCTACCTTTATGCCATTAATTTAGGAGTGAGCATTTTTTCCAGACTGGATCCATTTAGAACCGGTTGATTCTGTTTCGGATCTTTTAAAAAATAATTTAATTTTGGGACAAATTACTAAAAATCAACCGATTCCTGTCCAGTTCTCGGTTCTAGTATGGGAACCGAACGATTCTCTTAGAATTTTTTTATTTTTTTGGTAAAATATATGATTCAATCTCCAATCACTTTTATAAAAAAATAATAGGGTTCTTTCTTCATTTTAGACCTCAGTACTTTCATTTTTCTCTTTTATTCTTTTATTATCTCTTCTTATAATTCTTTAATTAACTGATTATCAAGCCAAATTAGAATATTGGGTAAATTTATTTACAATATATAATTTCATTTCTAAGTTCCGAAATTTTTATTTTGTTTTCACTTTGATTACATAGTTGTTGATCCGATCAAAACTTTTCATCTAGATTTCTACAAATTATAATCGACAAAACCAGAAATTGCAATAATTTTTTAAAGGATGTCAAATTCAATGTAGGATTTTTATTTTGATTGAAATTTGTTTAATAATTGGAGTACTATACAGTTTATATAAGTTGATGATTGTTTGGTGATAATAATTTATACGGAATACAACGTGAGATTGCTTGATGAATCATTTCAAACTTTCAGTTTAAGAGCCTATAAAATATATGAGTCTCATTTAAAAATAAATAAAAAATCCAACACAAAAGTCTTACAAGTTATTAGAACATTTCATTTTTTTTTTTTATATATTTTTTCGCCGGTCCGGTTTGGTTTTAAACTGCAATAAAATTTCTCAAACCTAAATCAAACCATTTCTGACCGGTTTGGTTTTGTTCAAAATCATTTCGTTAACGGGTCCACGTGGCACCAAACTGACATTTTCCAAAATGCAGTTTCGATTTGATTTTCCGATTTAACTATTTTTGTTTACAGCCCTAGGTTACAGGAAGTAGATCCAAAAGTCTAATGGAGTTGGTTAAGCAACATCTAACTGTAAATCCAAATTGTCTATATTGGTTTGGAGTTTTTACCCAGTTGAATTTTTTCGTCAACATATCTGATGTTATTTTTAGCTTTATTATTACAAATTGCGGCAATTCAACTTAGAATAATTGGACTATTTGATTAATCATCTAGAAATAATTAAAAATTTATTTGTTGCTTTTAATTGTTTTAATTTCGCACGTGAAGTCAAACTAAATAGATAATCTAGATTATTCTAAGAAACGTTCAAGTGATATCAGAGCTTTTCAACTGGTTTCTAGTTCTTTACAAAATGAATAATAAAATAGATAAAAAAATAAAAAAATAAAACAAACTAGGCAGAAATTGGGGAGTACGTTTTTGGGTTGCAGTGGACACAGTGGAGTTAGGAGTTTCCTTTTCTTTTTCAATTTTTATTCTCTTTTTAATTTAATTTTCTTTAAGATTAAATATCTACCCCTTTCCCCCTCAAATCATAATCATGTATTTTTTAATAGTCAAATGTGCCAAAAACTGTCCACTACAGACAGACAGGCATGCTACATTTAGGACCCAGAATCAAATTTTCAACTATAATTTAAAAAAAAAAAAAAAAAAAAAAAAAAAAAAAAAATGAACTTGCCACATTTCACATAAATTGGGGGCCGGAAATGTAATTTTCATCAATAAACCACAGGGTTTGTTTTAGCCCCATAATATGGGAGAAAAGATATTGTAATAATTTTTTTTTTTTTTTTAAAGAATGTGTAATTAAAAAGTAGGGAAATTTTTTGAGTTTACGTATAAAACTATTTTTATTGAAAGAATGTACGATTAAAAATGATTTTGAAGAAAAATAATTTTTAAAAAAATGAGAATTAAAAATGGTCTTGACATTTACGTTGCAATTTAAATGCTTCTGCAGTTGCACTGATCGAATATCAAAATGCTTTAGAATTTTATTGCAACATATATTTAACTAGTAGAAAGTTGACCTTACCCTTTCTTTGTACATCATAAATAGTTTGTCACCCATCGATGTTGCACTGATCTATGTTGCACAATGTTAAACAGTACTCACGTTACAACAGACAAAAAATAATTTTTTTTCCCGTAATCTTATCAAAATCAACCTCCCAAACGTGCCCTAGGTAACTTGTAATGCCCATATAAAGGAAAAGGAAAACATCAAATTCCAAGATTAAATGAAGGAGAGCTCGGGATATTGAGATTTTGAGTCATAGGTTGAGAAGTCCTCACTTGACTCTACAGAGAGCACTCTGATCAGTATTTGAATAGTTTGATAGCTTATTCCTTTTACGTCAAGGATTCTTTTATACTCTTTGCGAAAGGGTAAGTTATTTCATCCAGCTTCAGATTGTAACCACAACTAGTCTCTAAGTTGATCATTAGTATCGATTGAGCTGGTAAAAGCTCAATTTCCATTTTGAATCTCCATCTTGTTCTCATTTTCAATGGTGTTAAACAGGGGCGAATCCAGGGCTCAAGTTCAGTTAAGGCAGATCGCGAATATTGAACGCTTACTGTCAATGGTCAACGTCCGTGATAGCGATATTGTTTATTAATATTTAATTAAATAATATTCAAAAAGTTGTACAGACTAAAACAAGAAGAACTAAATACATCACAAGAACTAAAATTAGGTACCAACTTTTATTTCAGATGAAACAATCGTTCTATAATCTATAAAATGTTATAATTTATTTTTTAATCAAACATGCAATATATATTAACAAAATGTCAATATTCAATTTACAATTAAAGTTAATTAAGCAAGCATTATTATATTAACAAAGTTGAAATTATTTGTGTTTATATCAATTTTATGTGCTTGTGTGATTTCACTTTTCCGCGATAGATTTTTTTGTGAAAGAAAAGTGGAATCTTCTATTAATTAAATACATTTTGTTGAAGGACTTCTTATGACATTAAATCCAATTTTTTTTACAAATTCATTCGCCATTAATTGACCAAACTCTCAAATAAATTGATTAGAGAAAAAATCAAGAAGAGCGATAAATTATCGGTTAAAATGTTTATATTTTCATTAAAATCGATAAAATTAAGATATATTATTTTGTTTCATTGAGTGTCACAAATCAATGCTTTCCATGATGATAAAGCCATCAATATCATTTGGCTAAGGTTAAAAGAGGAAGCACCAACCAACTAAGCTATCAAGGATGATTGTATACAAAATGAATTATCAAATATATAATATAAATCGTTTATCCATTCTCAAAAAACAATAAAAAAAAAAAAAAAAAATTCTTCTCGGCGGATTCAACTAGAGCGGCTGCTCTATTTTGCCACCACCTAGATCTGCCCCTGGTGTTAAACCCAGTCCGAGGAGTTTGAATTTGAAAAGAATGATTTTCAATACCTATCATCAAGCTAGTATTTTTGTCGGTCCTAATAATGGGAACTGTGGAATAAAGACTAGTATAAGTTGAAAAGTAGGGTAATCTCCTGAAGGGTTATTAATGGAATGAGTCATTATTGGATAGTGGTGACAATCGAGTCGAATAGCTCATGGGCTCGGGTCATCTACAACGAGCCACGACCCGCTCGGACTCGTAAAAAATGAGCCCAAGCCACGAGCTGAGCTAGGAAATCTCAAACGAACCGAGTCGGGCTCGACTCGTCATGTAGACGAGCTGTTCGGCGAGCAACTCGTGGACGAGCCCACGAGCCTAGGTTCATATTTGACGAGCCACGAGCCGGGCCGACTCGTGGCTCGTCAAATTTTTTTTTAAAAAAAAAATTAAACGTTCAGTGACCGTTTTGGTCCTTAATTTTTAATTTTTTTTCAAATTTCATTTTTTTCTTATAAATACTCATTAATTACAACATTTTTTTCTCTATACTCTCTACAAATCAATCATTATCAATATTATTCATTCATTCTAATTTCTATACTCTTCTACATTTTATTTTGAAAACATTGAATTATAATCTTTATTTTACAATATATTTTTTACACTACTACATAATTTTCATCCACTTCTCAATTTCACTTCACTTCTTCTTCTTCTTCAACATTCAATTTCAATTATTTACAAATGGATCCATGCTCATTTATTGAAAATTTGTTTGATGTCGGAGTCGGGGAGTGAAGCACTTGTCCCCCACAATCAATTTGAGAATAAATTTGTCAGTTTAAATGAAATATCAATTCCAGAAAATATTCAAGATTTCGATATTCCTGAAAGTAGTCATCCAATTGATTTGGGTGACATTGATGCTGGTGGTAGTCATCCAATTGATTTGGAACAAGATGATGAACCTGTGTTAGAAATTCCCGATGCAAGAAGGAAGAGAAAGGGGAAGAAGCAGGCAAAATGTTGGGACCATTTTAAATTAGTTCAAACTGGTCGTGTAATCGATGGAATCCCAGAAACCAAAGCAGTATGTAAATACTGTCAACAACGATTGACCCATCAAAAAGGCATGAGAACTACCCATCTCAACCGTCACTACAAAACATGTGCGGCCAAACATAATCTTCTTCCTGCTGGTTAAACGCAACTATAATTTGGTAGTCCAAGCACTTAATACGTGGATGTATTCGGAGGAAAGAACTCAAATAGGAATGGTGAAGTATGTTGCCGGAGCTGAGTTGCCACTAGCACAAACGGACAACCAACATTTTGTTACATTTGTGAAAGAATGTCTTCAACTGAGGTATGTTGGGGGTAAGTCGAAATACTCTTTGTTCTGATACAATAGAATATTTTGAAAATGCAAAGAAAATATTGATTGCCGATTTAGAAAAATATAGGGGTGTGATATCTTTAACTTCAGATTTATGGGAAATGATTAATAAAAGAGGTTATATGACTGCAACTGCACACTATATAGACCCACTTTTGATCATGCATAAAAAAATAATTGCTTTTAAAATTATTGAGTACCCACACAATGCTACCAATATATTTAGTGTTATTACGAACATTATTAAAGAATATAAATGCGAGAGTAAAATTCCCTCTTTTACGTTTGACAACGCTAATGTAAATAAGTCTGTTATCGATAAATTGCATAGATTACTTCAACCTGAGTTCGGTGGTTATTTGTTTCATATTGATGTGTATGCCATATTTTAAATTTAATAGTACAAGAAGGTTTAAAATATGTTAATGATGAAATTCAACGAATTAGGAATGCACTAATTTATATCACTATTTCACCTAATAGAAAACAAGCATTTGAGAACTTTTGTGTCGAAAATGGGGTGTCGCATTCAAAAACCTTTATTAGTGACGTAGCGCATAGATGAAAGTCCACATATTTATTATTAAAATCATGTGAAGGTTTCGAACATTTAATTACTGAATTTTATGACAGTAAGCATATCAGGGACGACGACGATAATATTTTAAATGAGTTCGATTGGGTTTTAGTTATTAAAATTAAAGCTTTCTTGAAAAGTTTTTATGATTCTACAAATATTTTGTCTGGTGTTTATTATCCTACTAGTTGTATGGTCCTTCAACATCTTTATCTAATTGCTAGGACTTTTGATAGATTTAAAGATGACCCCGATTTTAGTTCAATTATAATTGTCATGGAATTAAAGTTTAGAAAATATTAAGAAGACTTGCCCTTATTATTTTCGTTAGCATGCGTCATGGGCCCCATTATAATTTATCGGGTACTAAATTTATAATTGACCGAATGTCAAAATCTTTAACTTTTAACGTACCATTACCTATAGGAATTTTGGAGCAACTTTATCTGAAATGTATGTAACATATGCTTCACGAATGAGTACACATATTACTCGTGTACCCTTCGACTCTACAAATCCTCCTCCCACTAATTTAGGAGATGACGACTCTGAAATTTTAAATTTATTTGAAGGCATGAACTCATATAGATATGGTCAAACTGGATATGCATGTGGTTCCTCCATTAGTAGTAGTTTGTCTTCCACTGCATGTACTCAAACATCGAGTAATAGTTCAAATGTGTTGCCTGCTGAATTACTTGATTACTTTAATCATAATTGGCCTAGTAACAATGTACTAAGGAAAAATTCAGAAGAAGTAGTTGAATTCTGGCGAAAGTATGAACGCCGATGGCCAATAGTTTCTGCAATGGCAAAAGATCTACTAACACCTTCGGTTAGCACTGTAGCTTCGGAGTCTACTTTTAGTGCAGGGTCTAGGGCTCTCTTTGATGTTAGAAATTTTGGAAGCATTAATGTACGTGAAGAACTGGCAAAACGCTCATTTTCGACTGCAAGATAAATATGTCGAAATTATATATAATCAAGTAAGTGATATTTAGTTTAACCATATTCATGAAGAATTTTTATTTTAATACCTTTATAATTTTTTTTAAAAAAATTGTACACGTAACAAGTTGTTTGTGTACAATTTTTAACTCTACATACTCGAAATTGAACTATTGAAGTAGCCGGTCCTAAACCCGGATAAAGGAAGAGGGTTTATTTTTTATTATTTTAAAAATGAAAAATATTTTGAAAAATCATTTGACAATTTCTCATATTTTTTTTTTTTTACTTTTATCATTTATAAAATAATTATTTTCAATCAACATGTTTTTTTCAAAACAAACTTGAAAATAAAAATATATTAACTAAAAATTATTTATAAGTAAAAAATTATAAGTAAGTATTATTTATAAGATAAAATCATAAAAAAATACATTATAATTAAAATTACTTATAAATTATAACTTATAAGTTATAATTAAAAAATACTTTATCTAAAAAAAATGTTTACAAAATAAAAATACTTATAAGATAAAAATTTATCGAAAATGTATTTTTTAAAAAATATTTAGAAAATGTGCATATAAAAACAAAAAAAAAAAAAAAGCGGCTCGTAAGCTCGGCTCATCCCGGCCCACGAGTCACGAGCTTGTGGGCCTAGCCAAGTTCACCTTTTTTTAGCCGTCCACGAACTCGTTAGGCAAACGAGCCCGAGCACGAGTCGAGCTTGTAGGGTAACGAGCCGAGCCGGCTCGGCCCATTGCCACCACTATTGTTGGAGTTCCATTTTTTAAAAACTCATTTTTTTTATTAAATTCGTATTTGAAAAACACATTATTCTAATAAAATAATTTTGCTTGGGAACTTAATTTTTTTTCTACTTTTTAATTATATATTTTTCAAAAATATCATTTTTACCAAAATCTTTCTTAAAAAATAGGGCTCGAACTTGAACTAAGGATTGCATGATGTTACGCGTTTTCTACGACGTGATTATATCGTAAGTGTACAATGTCAAGTTTTGTAATATAGTAAAAGAGTTAGGATGTCGAACCCATAGAGATTGTAATTTAATTCCACCAAGTTCCACAATTATGTAACATTTATTTTATCTAGATGAGCGAATGATTGAATGATTGTTTTAAACTAAACTAATGAGATTGGTTGTGACAAATGTGATGAATGCAAATATTAAGATGAGAAAGCCTAGGGAAAGATTTCACCTTACTCTTGATTATGTTTCAATTATTCCAATTATTTCTAATTAATTTTCCCATATTTAAAGGCAAGAATCCTAATATCATCATCTCCCCTCTCTCGAGTGTAGGCTAGAATTTAATTCTAGAATCCAATTCCAATATCTCTATTCCGAATTAAAATCTAAAATTTACAAAAGTTCCGATTCTTTTATAGAATAAACCTCATAGATTTTATACCTTCTCTCAAAGTGTAAAAACCTACGTTATGTCAATCCTATGATCGCGCCTAAATTCCCCTTTCTCAAGTACCGAAATTGATTAACATCTAATCATTCAATTAGTGGTCAATTAATTGAAAGCATTAAAATAATGACACAATTAAATATAAGTGAGAAAATTAAATAGAAATAATCATAAAATCATCAATCCATAATATTAAGTTCAGCTACATCAAACTCTAGATAAATTGTTTAGTTCATAATGGAGTTCATAAGATTCACACAATTCAAAATAAACAACATAAAGAAAAGGATAAAAAAAACTAGTCTTTTGGGTAGATCTTCAATCTTCTTCCTTGATATAGTTTTGTCTTTTTTTTTTATTTCTTCAATCTTGCCTTCTTTTGAATAATGGTGTTTTCTCCCTACAATTCTAGAGGAAAATAGATCTTTTGGATGGTGTGTCTAGTCCCTTGAAGTCCTTTGTAGGAATTAGAGTTTTATTGGGCCAAGAAAAGAGTCCAAAAACATTAAAAAATAATTTTCTCGCACAGGTGGTGCCGCCCTTACTGTATGTTTCAGAATAGTGTGCGCCGCGGCGCCGGTTCGGATAAAAAAGGTAGACTGCGCTTCTTTCAATGTTTTATCATAACTTTCTCATCTGTTGTCTAATTGAAGTGATTCAAGATGCGTTGAAAAGATAACTCAAAGAGCTACAACGTTTCTTCAGACATCATTCTCCAATTCGATCATTTCCTGTAACAAAAACGGGTCTCAATGTGAGACTAAAATTCCATAGCATTACCTTTCGGTTGGAAATTGATTTGTAATCATATTTTGACTAAATTTGATCCCTTTGACATCTTTCTTCATCCAATAGACTCCTAGTACTCTCGGATCTTTATTGCAAGGTTCGACACAACTTTTGATTATTTACATTTCAGTCCCCGAACTTTGGATCTCTTACAATTTAGCTCTCTTCTCCAATTTTGCCAACTGTTGCCTACTTCCTTCAATTTTATCAACCTATACCACAATATCAAAACACACATTAAAACGTTTTAAAACACTCTAAAGAGTAACAAAATAATATGTTAAGTGACATAAATATCATGAGTGTGGAGCACTCATCAAATGAAATAAGAAACAATAACAAAAGAAATAAAAATTGATTTTGATTTCAAATATCTGAAAGAGATGCAAGGCTTAGTTCCACGATAAAACTAGCTAATATCTATAGCAGCTATAATACATTCTTGCAAGGGGATTAGGGTAATGGTTGTCAATTTCCAACTAAACTTGCTTAAAATAAAGATATGAAAAACAAGTAATTTAGATAATAAGACCTAGTTTGACCTTCATAAACCAGAGAGAATTGCGGAGTGTAGGGTGGGTAGCATAGAGGAAGAGAAACGGACCTTTGGACCATCGTTGTCTAGAAATAAGTAGAAATGGTCGATTGAACCACATATATTTCCACTTTGACCTTTGAACGTTTTAATTAAAAAAAATTAAATTTAAAGATCAAAAGCCAAAAATACTCTCATTCTCCTTTATTTGCCTTATTGTGCAAACAGTGGAGGAAAAAAATAAAAAATAAAAATCACACAATCGAACCCAATCGATCCAACACCGATCACAGTCAGGTCGCCCTACCACCAACAACCCAATCACGGGAGAAGTAACTTCATTCTGCAACATGGTTAGTTTAGGGTTGTTAATTGATTACGGTTTTGATTTTTAATATATAGTGTGAAAATTAAATTTAACATTTTTTAGTTTATTTTTCATCATTTAGGTAGATGCTTGGGTATAGAATAGATTTAAGTGTTTTTTTGGGGCAGAGGGAAGTTTTCTTTCTTGAAATACAAAAAGCAGAAAATCGCGTCTTAATAGCCCACTGACTGTTAAACAATTGCTGTGCTGTTAATAGTCGTCCCAGTTTTTTTGAGGCCCGATTGTTTTTTAGCTTAGCCTCCCCCCCCCCTCTTTTTAAATTTTTTTTTTATAATTGAGCCCGATTTTAATTGTTTTCCTCTTTTAATAATTATTTTTTTCAATTTAAATATCTTTTAAATTATTCTCTTATTATTACAAATATTTAATTTTTTTTTCAAATTTAATTAAATAATATTTATATTCTTTATTAATTTTAATAATTTCCTTTTGTTTAAATTTTTCTATATATACAATTAAAATAAAGAACTTAAAATTGATAATTATTAGAATTAAATATGTTTTTTTTACCAAAATAGAATTTTTTTTCTTTTTAATTTAAAATTCTTTAATTAAATATTCTTTGTAACTAAATGTTTAATTTTTTCAAATTTAATTAAATAATATTTATATTCTTTATTTAATTTAATAATTTCTTTTTGTTTAAATTTATATATATAATTTAGTAAATACTTTTAAATTGATAATTATCAAAATTAAATATTCTTTGTAAATAAATCTTTAATTTTTATAATTTCACAGTTGAAGCCAAGAGGAGGAGGTTCGTCGATGGACGTACCACAGTCTGTTCCGTGAGGCAGACTATGCCAAATGAAAAGCGTTCAAGACGGAGTTGAGAAGAATTTTGCACGGGTAAGTATTGTATGATTTTAGTAAAGTATACTATGCTAACTTGTAGAAACTTCTTTTCACATTTTCTTTGTTTCTTTTTTCATAACTAGCCGCAAGATAACTCAAAGGATTATCTCAAACGCTTGCAAGTTGTTCCATGACGTCACCACTTCGGGATTTTAGCTCATCGACGATGTAAATGACGGAGTCATATTGTTATTTTTTTATATATATACTTAATTTTTTTGTTTATTAAATGAAATAACTTCATCCCCTTTTATTGATATTTCTTGATGTAGCACATCGACTTGCCCAAAGATTTGTTGCGCGATCGAACTAAAACATATCCCAAATCATTTCACATTTCTGGATGAATTATATTGAACACCGAGTTCATAAGTGTCGTTACCATTGAGTATCAGTCGCTCCAATTTATGGGTAATGAATACATGGTGCCTGAATATATGCTCGAGTGAGTCATCGGGATGTCGCCGAGTGTCGGAGGGAAGCCATGCGAGGGTTGTACAAACATTACATTTTAGTGATTGCGAATTATCACTGCATTGCCGTGGAGATCGTGTTCGCAGACTCGACTATGTATGTGTACGACTCCAATCATTCATATCTGACACAAGGTCAACAAATCATTACTGCATTGCCATGAAGATCATGTTCACAGACTCGACTATATATGTGTATGACCCCAATCATTTATGTCTGACATAGGGTCAGCTCGAGTAGAACCTGTAACCGGTGGTTATAATCATTCCACTGATGGCTAGATACACGAGAGTTATTGTGCAGGATAGATTGGCCATCGTGCGAGACACGAGACGGCGTGACTAGCAATATTGTAAGTGTTTGTAATTTTTTTAACTTTAAATTTTAGTTTTCAGTTACACAGTATCAAATTAATGCATTATTATTCAGTTGCAGGGCCATTGTTGCATGTTCACGATAAAGTACATCGAGTTTCTGAGTATAGCACATAGATTATGGAATCAACCAATCGTGTATATAGATTTGGAAGAATAAATTAACGGTTGATTTGTTTGAATTTAATTCTGATCAGTAAATATTATATATTTATTTTTTAATTATGAAATAATTGTAAATATTGTAAAATTTATGTAAACATTGTGCATTTAATTTTTTCTTTTAATTTTTTTTAATTATGAAATAATTATTTTGAATATCGAAAAATAAGTGTAAATACAATTCATTTAATAGCGATATCATTACACACCGTCTAATGTCATTTAGGAAAATCTGACTTGTACAAAATCGACGAGTATGTCCTATTGCTCTATACTTGTTGCACCTATGTGTTCTAGAAAACTCTCTTGTAGAAGGTATTCTAAACGTGCGTCGACGTCGAGAACCATATAGTTCAACTTCTGGTGGCAACAATGTATTAAGTGGGAGAATATGGTTGATAACTTCCTACTCGACTTCATTGGGTAGAAGAAACACAATCTCAGCATACGCTGCTATCCAAGAATTGACCGTGTAATAAAGAGAGCATAATGTTCTCACTGCAAAGCCCTGATACATAGCCATCGCGACTGTATGCTAACATGAAAAACTCTCCAACTGAAATCGACTGCAAATGTATGTTTTATCAGTCAAGTCCACCGTGTATGCCGTATTATTGCACATTTCACGAAGAAGCGCAACTTATTGAGTGGTTCCACATTTAACTTTCTCACAACCTCTACAGCCTTGAAGAGTTTGTCCTCTTAAGTCGGGGCTAGTATGCTCGGGCAATTCTGTGATTCCGCATATTGGTAATAAAACCACTGTTGTAGCTTGTTATGAATGTTTTCAATCATTGCGAGAATTGGTAACTCTCGATCATTCTTGAACAATGCATTGAGAGACTCTGCGTTGTTCGATGTTATTACGTTGTATCAAAATTGTGACTGTGCCTAATGTTCGATCTCCATTTTTGTTAGATAATCTCATGCCGAGAATGATTTACTTTCTATTTCGACCATGAACTTATTATACTCCTCAACACTATAAGCTATGTCCGCTCTTCTGAACAATGAAATGATAAGTTTGCCCCAATACTTAGTCTTCAAATTGCTTCGTATATGGTACATGCAATACCCAAAATGTGCCTTGGGAAAAACTTTACCGACACCATTTAATGTATACGGTCCCGATCAATTACAAAGATAAGGTCCTCAACTACCCCGATCATTTCCCTCAACTTTGTAAAGAACCAACTTATTGATAGATCATTCTCGTTGTTGGCTATGTCGAATGTAAGAGGATAAATTTGAATGTTGGCGACTTGACATGTAGCAATAATCAACTAACCTTGGTACTTAGCTTTCAAAGTTGTGCCATCGACTAGAATTACGGGTCACATTGTATTTCGATATCCCCGAATGCATTGTCCAATAGCCATGAAGAAAAATTTGAAGCAATTCTTTCCTTCCGTCTCAATAAAATATGTCAAGCCAGGATTAGTCTACTTCTCCCCATATTATGACATTTCATGGCCAATTTAGCATAGCTCTCCTCTGTCGAGCTCATTAAATCCTCTAACGCGCATTCTTTGGCTTTCCAGACCTTCTGGTGGCTCATGACCACTTCGTACTCTCGACGGACGTCGTTAATGATGTCCAAAAATCTGTAGATCGTCCGTGAGTCTCGATACTTGTCCATTATCTGTCGACCAATAAACCAAGCTAGGGCTTGCTTGTGATCATTTCAACGAATTCTCACTTCACAAGTATGTTCCCATGTATTCTTGCGGACTACAAAACACTCATTTGTGTCCATCTTCGTCGCTCGCAAACACCAAAGGCAACTGTCGTCGACAGAGGTGATAGTCAACAATGACTTGTTTAGATTTTTTCACTTTGAACTCAAAGTTGTATTTTGATGCAATTCGATGCACTGCTTCATGTAAATCTTTATTTGTTTCAAACAGTTGCTCGATATACAAATCATCATCATTGGGAACCACATGAGAAGAGTTAGATGACAATCCACTCGATCCAGCCCTTAAGGTCCTACTCCACTCATGTCTCTGGCGGGATAAAGCAATAAAATCATCATTTGTAAATTTATTTTCATTCTCATTGTCGTGAACCACGGAAGATATTCTGTGCGTAATAGTGAGATCATGATAAAAAACACTCATCTCTTGAATAATTACATCATCCTCACGAGCTATCTCTACCGTATCCCAAAAATATTAGCATTGTGATCTCCTCCATCCGAATCTTCGTGTTCACCTTCAACGACATCCTTCCTAACTAAAGTCACGCAAAGAGGAGTCCTGTGTATTTTGTTCAATTCAAATAGATAATTCACTTCATTCAAATAGAAGCAATCCTCATAGGTGGAATCGAAATAAATGCATGCTTGCTGAATTTAAATCTTAGTTCTATATTATATTGAGAATGATCGACATTCAACTTTTTTGTAAATCAGTATACATTTTCGCATATGACGTACTTGATGTTATGGAAATCAGGATATCACCACGTATATCATTCGTCCATTTCCATACTCATTGATTTTTTTCATCTAATTCGAAACCATCAAAATAACAAACCGGGAGTACAACAATATTTACACGACAAAACAAAATTTTTAATAATAAGAAAAAAAATCAGTGGCAACAAAAATTATAAAAAATAAAATAAAATATGACGAATAACAGGGAAACAACCGGCAAACAGTCGGTTGTTAACAACCGTCTGTTTAAATAGCCAGAAAATAGCCGGAGGGTTATTTAAACAACCGTCAAACTGTGAAATTATCATATCCATTTCGTCTGGAAGATGCAGATAAATTTTTTTCTTGTTAATGTATAAAAAAATTATAGATTTCTTAAAAAAATTTATCTACATTAACTAATCTAACTTAAAATAAATTTAACGATTAAAACATATACTAATTTAACGAAAACGAAATTAAACATGTGTAAATATACTTACCAGTTTGAAATGATTGATATAAAAAAATTTCGGGATTCAGCGTTCATAAATTTTTCAGATTTTATCATAGTTACTAGAATTGGACCGGACCGGCCAGTTCAGTTCGAAACTCGTCGAACCGGACCCAAGTCAGGTCCTAGTTCAATGAATTTAGGGCTGAACAAACAACCCACAGTCCACCTGGTTGAACCGTTGATTTTTTAATAAAAAAGGGTCTTCCTCTTTTCATTGACTCGGCCAGGTCATATGTAAGCCATATTTCCCCGTCTTTCCCTATCCCCAACCGTGTCTCTGAGACAAATTTTCACAAATTTTAAAGAATTAGGGATCTTGCAAAATCAAAAAACTCAACTGTCGTCTCGGATCTCTTGCAATTCAACAACGCCTTCCAAAAATTCAAATCTTCAATTTCAAGTTTCAAGAAGATGGAAGAATAGGTCAGTCTCTGTTAGGTTTATTTTGCTAAAAAACTCGACCACCGTATGCTTCTTAGATGGAAGAAGAACAATCCAGTCTCCGTTAGACTGTCTTCTTTTTCGAAGTTTAGTCCATCTTCTTCTCTGTTAGACGTGTTGCTGGGTTTAGTTTGAGCTTTCATTAATTCATTATGCTTGTTTTTTTCTTTGATTACATGACATTAATCCAATTATGGCATTAATTCTTAGATGTATTGTTGAGTTCGATTATGGAGATCTAACTGGAACAACAACAAATTGTTAATTTGAAGGGAAGGGACTCTAAAAACTATCAATCCATTCTATGTTTTTCCTGCTGTCCTTTTCATGATTTGAGATGGGAAAAGAATATGGTTCTCTTGGTATGGATTCTCTTTAGGCTGGACAACTTAAAATGGTCATGTTCGATTAACAGAGTCTTGATGTGTGTATTTTGTATGTGAAGGAAATTGTATCTAATCAGCTTGTGTGCTGCCTAATAGAAACTTGAATCATTTTAACATTGCCTTTTGGTTAATGTACCTCTGTCTATCAAATTATTCTACTCCTCTGGAGTAGCAATTAAGACATGAACTAGTCAAAGGTTAGATGTTTAACTCAGGTCAGCAATTTTTTAAGTCATAATTGTGATTAGCTTGTGTATAGATTGCACTACTACTACAAGTCATACAGGTAATGTCTTCCCACACAATTAATTTTAGGTTGGATGTGCTAACACTATATTGGAGATGGGCTTCAGGGCTATGCTTAGCAGTCTTAACGAGCTCCAAGTTGCAAGGTAGCACTACCATTGCATGCCATACAGTGAGACATGCTACATTTTGTACAATACAGATTAAGTAATGTAGACGGCCAAACCTGCGTCCTTGGAGAAGAGCTTATGTCATTTTAACATGTTCTTTCCCTCCATGTGTCATTTTATTGAGTGAAATTTGAGGCATTTCACTTCTTTTTTTAGGTTAAGCAAACCATGTGAAACACTCCTAACTAACTGAATTTAAGTTTAAGGAATAAGGCCCCACTTTGACCACGATTTTATATTTTTACTTGTACATACCCAGATTTATTATTAATGATTGTCTGGAGTCATGATGTATAGTTTATTGGATAACATACTCAAGTAATTGTCTTTGTATAGTTCATTGGTGATGATAGTACACCACATTCTTCTCTACTAAAAAGTATTGCCTGAGGAAAAACAGATATAGCATGGGGTCATTGTAAAGAGATTATTGAAGTTGGTAGTAATGGGAAAAAAAACTTGTTTGCTTATATTGTGGAAAGACTTTTGCTGGAGGTGGTATTAATAGAGTCAAACAACACTTAGAGAGAATAAAAGGTGATATAGATTCTTGTCGTAAGGTACCTCCTGATATTAGATTTAAAATGAAAGCAAACTTGGACAGCTTTGCTGCAAAGAAGTGTAGAATTCAAGAAGTTCTCGATGAGTGTAACCCACATAACTTTTATTATCGAGAACAAGAAGAGAAAATGTATAGAGATTTAGGTGATGATGATGTTCAAGAGATTATCCCTCCTAGTTCTACAGGAAATGGTATAGCCATTCAAACAAGTCAAAGAAAAAAAAGTGGGAGCTAAACATTTAAAACAACAAACGGGAATTGGTTCCTACTTCATGCCAAGAACAGAACCTGGTAACCAACCTACTATCAAAAGTGTTCTTCAAAGCAAAGAAGCTATAGAGAAATGTGATCTCACTATATCAAAATGGGTGATTGATGCATGTATTCCTTTCAATATTGTAAACTCTGTGTATTATCAACAAAGTATAGATGCTATAGTTAGCATGGGTCCGGCTATAAATGCCCAAACTTTCACAATCTTCGTGGTTATTTGTTGGCTAAAAATTTCGAGGAAGTACAGAACTATGCAGAAAGCTATTGTTCAACATAGAAGACAACTGGTTGTACAATTATGACAGATGGTTGGATAGATCAGTGTAGAAGAAATTTCATTAATTTTTTAGTTTATTGTCCAAAAGGAACAATATTCTTAAAATCCGTAGATTCTTTAGATGAATCAAAAAGTGCTGACATGTTATACAAGTTATTTCGAGATGTTGTGTTATTTGTAGGTTCAGAATATGTGGTCCATATGGTGACGGACAATGCTGCAAATTATGTTGCCGCTGGTAGGTTGTTGAAGCGAGAGTTTCAAACATTATTTTGGTCTCCATGTGCAGCCCATTGCATTAATTTAATGTTTCATAATATTGGTAAGCTTGACGAAGTTAGTATTGTCATAAATAAAGCATCACAAATCACTAAATACATATACAACCATTGCTACCCATTGCATTGATGAGAAAGTTTACTGGAGGAAAGGAAATACTTCGACCTGCTGCTACTCGTTTTGCCACTAACTTTATTGCTTTACAAAACATATTGGCCTAAAAGGATCCATTAAGAGAAATGGTGACATCTAGAGAATGGACTGTATCAGTATATGCAAAGGACAGTAAAGAGAAAAGATTTGTTGATGACGTACTTGATTCTGTGTTTTGGAAAGAGTGTTCTACTATTGTGCAACTTACTGAGCCCCAAGTTCGTGTTCTACGGATTGTTGATGGTGATAAAAAGCCTTCGATGGACTACTTGTATGAAGCCATTCATGTGGCAAAAAGTGAGATGGAGCGTAGATTTCAAAGAAGGAAGAATAGAATAGCCCCTTATTTGTAAATTATTCAAAGTCGATGGGATAGACAATTGCGGAAGAATCTTCATGCCGCTGGGTATTGGTTAAACCCGTGTTTCCAATATAATAATCCTGATATGGAAAATCCTAAACAAACTATTTTAGGACTTTTAGATGTAATAGAGAGATATGCTTATGGTCAACCTGATTTAATAACCAAATTGACTAGTGAAATAAGACTATTTAGGCAAGCACATGGTGACTTCAAACGTTTATCTGCTATAGTTGATCGTCATAGAATGGTTCCTGGTAAATTTTATTATCATTTTATGTACTTTGTTATGTTATAAAATTCTGATTTTAGTTTATATAACAATAAAATACGTCTATTTTATCTTCTCTTTATTTTGGTACAGATGAATGGTGGATGTGTTATAGTAGCAGTGCACCAAATCTACAAACACTTGCAATTCGAGTATTAAGTCAAACATGTAGTTCTTCAGGTTGCGAGAGAAATTGGAGTGAACACATTCATTCTAAAAATAGAAATAGACTCGAACACCAAAGGCTTAATGACCTTGTTTATGTTCACTACAATTTACGATTGCAACAACGGTAATGTTATTCAAATCAAGTTCTTCATCAATTTGTGATTTTTTTTTAGATTTTGCTTTCTTTTATTACAATTATATTTTGATTACTTATAAATTGGATAATAAACATTGTTTAGGAATTATTTCAAGACTCGAAACCATGATCCTATTGACTTTAAAAGACTTGACACTTATGACAATTGGGTGTTAGAGGAGGAGCCACCAAATTTGGTAAATGAAGAGTTGGAGACGTTTCATCGTGATTTGAGTGCATGCTCCATTAAAAATGATGAAAATGATGGTAATTGTTTGATTGATGCTATTGTCTCTTCTTTTTTAAAGAACATGTGATGTAACGTTCAAATTTAAAACTATTTTCAGATTAATTACATTTTGTTGATCTTGATCTGGAATGTGATGAAAATGATGGCAACGGAAATGATAATAGAAGTGATACAAACAGTGGAAACTAGGATTTTAATATGACTGAGACTCCATCATTGGTACAAGGCGAGGGAATTGAAGAATTTATGTTCGAGATCCCAGCATGGATGCACTCAAACTCTTCTTGATTGAGAAGATATTGACTTCTTTCAAATAATTTACTTTGTTAACATGATCTTTATCCACGTTTAACTTTTGATTGATGGTTTTACTTTTGTAAGAATATTCTTATAGTATATAAAGCTATTGATGTGAACCTGACCAAGAACATGCTTGGAAACCCACGAACAAGATGAAACAAACCCAAGAAAGCTAGAAATCACGTCGCGCAAAGCTTCAACCCGACCCGTTGTTCGACCCGTAACAAGAACCGAGATTACGCGTAAGAAATCCGACCCATTGATTACCCGGAACAAGAACCGTGCAGTGGGAACGCCACAAAAGGACTGAGATCTCCTTTTGATAAGTTCAAGTTAAGAATTAAACCACCAAGAACTGGAAGAATAAATCTCACAATTTTTATTAAAATCTCTCAAATAATAAAAGTTTTCCTTACAATGAAAATAAAGATCCTATTTATACTAAACTAAGGAAATGACCAAAAATAAGAATTATAGTCAAACTAAACTATCTTGCCAAAATTAGAAAATCCGACTTCATTTTTGTTCTAAGCGGCCTCTTGATATGTTTCTAAGTGGTCGCTTAGAAGACTCTTTTCGCCTCCATGTATTTTCGGTAGTGGCTTGGGCGACCGCTTACCTTTTACTCTAAGCGGTCGCTTAGAATTTCGGCTGATTTCTTTCTTCGGCTACTTGTATCGTGTTGATCCAATTGATTCCCGGCCTCGACCTCAACATGAAACTTGTTCTTTGGCATGTCAACTTCAACCTTGCATGCTCCATGGCTTAAACCATAAATTGTGTGGCTTGTAGTGACTCCGTGAAGGATCGAACCCGGCTTTGGCCCTTTCCCAATGTTCATTGATATGTCGCGCACTCCTGATCACATCATTCACTCTCCCTTCAAAAGCATTCGATCTCGAACCTGAACCTGCACCAAACGAAGCAACATTATACATGTCAAAAATATCAACGGTCATATACTTACCCAATAAAAGCAAACTATAGCCATCAGTCTCGATTATAGCAATGGAATGGTATGGTCCGTCTCCCTTAGGATGTAATTTGGACCTCCTTTGAGTTCGTATCCACCTCCATCATATGTATACCCAATCGCCATCGCATGGATCAAATAGTGCACGTCTCGACCAAGTCCTTTTGTAAGTTTTGGATGTAATAATGAAAGTATGATGTTCCCCACCTAAGCTACCACTTAAAACAATAGTTAAAGGAATCAAACCTAACACAGTTGATGGATTAAAACCAATCACCATATCATAATACGGGTAACAAGTAGTAGACATAGTAGAATATACCGCGTTAGTTTCTGACATATCCCATCCAACCTTCCATAAATAATTCTGTGAATAAAGATCAATGAATCTCAAGTACGTGTCATGCACATTTAAATTCAAACCAAAACATTCAAGGACTTCATGATCGAAATAAAGACACTCATTCCTTAAATAACCAACAATGCATCCAAGTTACCTATCATGCTTAATCAATTTCATGCAACGTACTAGAATATCACCATGTAACACATAACTTTTCACTTGACATGCACACATCGACTCCTGCAATACACTAAATTATCATAAACTAGTAGGAATTTTCCTATAGATGGGTGCAATAAACGGTTATTCATCCCAATGAAGATGTCAGGTAGATTAACGACTCCTAACGACCTATCTTGCCACCTATATGTTCCACAATCAATCTTATATTTTAGTTTACAAGGTACATACGACTCATGCAAGTGTTCAAGTGCACCACTTGCTCTAAGTGAGGGACTATACCTACGTGCTAGAATTTCAGGGCGTAGCAAATTCATATCATAGACAAGCAAGAATTTATGCATAAACGTAGGTGACATTGGATTGACTATACTCATAAAATTATCAAATGCATTATCATGCTTGATAAGTGCGGATTTCGCACTTAAATAGTCCGCTAAATTTATATATTTGTGGGTTTTCATTGGTGTTTTAATACTTGTTTTGTTTTATTTTACTCTATAGGCAAAACCCGAGCTAATTGACGATTGGAAGAAAATTGCGCGAGAAAAGAATCAAAAATACCAAAGTGCGAGAATTTCAAAGTTCGGCGAGCTAAAGATTTTTAAGATGCAAGAATTGCATAGTTCGGCGATTTCGCCATCACCTTTTGTTTGATGGAATGAAGCTTGAATGACGTCGAATTCCGGGGGGGGGGGGACCGTATTGCTGAAATTAATGGCAGAGATTTACACGCCAAAACCAGCAGAAATGAAGCTAAACACCAAAATCAGAAGGGCAGAATTTTGCATGCCAATTGAACCAGGAAATGGATGGTTTGAGGAGGAGAAATGGGTTGCGGAAATGAAGCTTGATGGATGCCAAAACATGGGGCAAGTTGCTGATTTTCTAGCAGAGAGTGTCATGCCATAAACAACCAAAAACCACAAGCAAAGAAGAAGGCAAACTCCCCAACTGAAGACCAGCCGGCTGAACCAGTTCTAAGGCAGAACTGTGCGTCGCACAGTCTGTAGGACCGTGCGTACGCACGGTGGGCTGAGGCAGGAACTGAAGACATTTTGCTTCTGTTGTGCGTATGCACCAGGAAAGCCATGCGTACGCATGGCCAGAATCTGAGAGGAAAACCGGGAAAACACGCGGGTTTTGATTTTAAATTCTCTCGGCCCATTTGCAACCCGACCCGTCTTCCAGCCTTCTACACGTTTAATACCACATTTTGGGAGATTTCTAGGGCAGGTTTGGAGAGGCTGAAAGTCGACCAAAAAGAGGGAAAAATCTGGGCAGCTTCTGGTGCAAAAATCAGCAACTCTTGGGCGATTTTGAAGGAGAAGAAGAAGAGAGTTCTTGGCTTGGAAGATTACAACCATTAATCTCCTTATCAATAAGCTTTCTCCTTCCTTTAATTTCATTTTCACCCATGTATTGTTGCATTTTGTTGGCTATTTATAATCACATTATGTATAGCTAAATCTAGATGTGATTGGGGGTGATTTTCTAACCTTAGAATGAAATTCCAATATTTTTGTGCTTGAAAGTTCTTTTGGTTAATGTGTTAATCTTGTGGGCTTGTTGTTATATTGTTTTTCTCGATTATTTAGCAGCGCAACTAAGTGATTGTGTTATTTCAATATTCGCCATTTTAGGGAAATTTAGTACGTAATCGCTATTTTTACCTAAACCTAGTGGCAAGTATATTTTGATTGACGGTAGTACGTAATCGCTATTCAATTGAATATATTTATGGATTATCACTTAAGTTAGTAAACCGAGCTTTCGAGTTTGCGCTTAATTCAATTCGACTATCTTGTTTTAATGCATTCATTAAATTAATTGCAGCGAGCTTACCCTAGGGTGTTTGATGATTAGGGTTGGGTAACGAAAATTTTCTTATTCAACTAAAATTAAGGAGAGTTTGAGGTAGTCGAGCCTTTGATTATTCTCAAATTGTTGTTAACCATTTGAACGAAAATCTTTTGTGAAAATGTATTGGAAAGTCATTCTAGCGGCGAAGAAATAACCCCCGATCACAAACTCTTCTTTGTTGATTAATCGCCTTCGCTATTTAATTTTTATTGCATTTCTAGTTTTTCGCCATTTCCATTTTTATTTTGTTATGTTCTTTGTTTAACAAATCAACCCCCCCCCCATTTATATGCTTTCGCCGTTTATTTTATTTTGCGCAATTAACGTAATTGAACCAATCCTCTGCGGGTAATGACCCTTGCTTGCATTATACTACTCAAACGACATTTGTTTGGGCAAAGTAAGGAATATATTTTGACCCCCCTTTGGTGGCGATCAATGCTCAAGAGTACATAAACGATGTAAAAAACTAGTCCCATGAGTTGTTCCAAGTTCTACCCTAGGTGCAAGGTTTTGATACGTTACCATGGCGTGAGTACATTCATGTTCCTTGTCACTCACCAAATTCTTCATGTGTTTTTAACCAAGTGGATAGCCAATGTATGGAGCTTCGCGAATTATGTCGTCATGGATCAATTTCTTGAAGCCCTGCAAAAGAGAAATATCCAAACTAGGGAGGGGATCGTTAGTTCTCACTAAAGTCCTCTCACACTCGACGTTTCTCACATCGAAACTTACTTTGAAATTTTCTCTCATTTCTCTCTTTAGTAGCTCCTTTTTCTTTTCCTCCCCCTCTCCACTCTCATTTTCATTCTCTATTTCTTTTACCTCTTGTGGCTCCACTTTTTCTTTAGCCACCACTCCACTCTCATTTTTCTTTTCACTCGTTTGTTGCTCTACTCTTTTTCATCACACTCAGTCACCTCACAATTTTCTCTCTTTTTCCTCTCTCGTTCTTTGGTATGCGCAATATGATAATCAATCATGTTGCATAACCTTGAGAATTTTAGTTCGTATTCCAAACTAGCTAGTTTATTTGAAATATCACTACCCTACTTCACAACAGGCGTTTTACTCCCTAGTGAACTCTCAACTCCATCACATCGCCTAATCTTCTCTCGACACTCCCTTTCACGCATATCACTCCTACCTTGAAAAGTTGGAGTGTTCAGTTTGTTGCTCCCCACTTTCCTATCAACACCTCGATCAAACCTATCTCCTATACCCTCACAAAGAACCCTTTGGGGCGTCCCTTGTTTATAACTCACAATCAAGGCTTCATGCCTAGCTACATCACCACTGATACGTTCAACCGTCACATTCAATTGATCAAACCTATGGTTTATGCTATTCATAAGCTGCATATAAAACCCCTTATTCACCACCTCTTCCGCACATTTATTCATTTTTTTCATCCATGTATATAAAACACTTTGCAACTACTTAAATCACAGAAGTTGAGTAAAAATGGAAGAATAAGAAAACAAGTAAATTACCTCGCGTGTTTGCACTCGTGTATCACTCGAATTGGTTTTTACCCGATATGAAGTTCACTACTCTTGCATTGTACCGCTCGTCCTCCTTTCTCAATGGCTCAAGAAATAACCGACCTCAATCAATTGGAGTGCAATCCCTGTAGCAATCATCACCGCAAACACAAGTCTCGGATAATCAACCAACCTTATTCGAACTAAGTAACGGACTCAATCCAAACAAGAGAAGACAACCATAGACTCAAATTTCAATATTTAAATTGCCTCTAAACGTTCACGAATATAGAGACATTCTTTTTTTTTTCTTTTTTTGAATGAAACTCAATAACAACAAACTAATAAATCTAGAGGCAATCAAACGATACAACTATAGAAAAATTAATGACGCTAACACAAGAACAATAATAAAAAAATAATTAATTTTTTTAAAAATATTGACGTGAACTGTACGAATGACCAGTAACAATTTTTTTTATTTTTTAGACTCAAATCAACTACGATACCAACAAAACAAAGGAAAGTTGATTTGGATGCTAGATTAGCCCAAAAACAACTTTTGACTCTTTTTTTGGAAAGTTTTGGATTGAAACTCAAAAATAATTACTGGACACATCAACACGAAGAATACAAAAGAAAAAAACAAAAATAAGGACTCAAAAAAATAAAAATGATAGATGACCTGAATTCTAGAACTGTGCTCTGATATAAACTGATGTGAACCCAACCAAGAACATGTTTGGGAACCCACGAACAAGATGAAACAAACCCAAGAAAGCTAGAAATCATGCCGTGCAAAGCTTCAACCCGACCCGTACCCAGAACCGAGATTACACGTAAGAAATTCGACCCATTGATTACCCGGAACAAGGAATGCTACAAAAGGACTGCGATCTCCTTTTGATAAGTTCAAGTTAAGAATTTAAACCACCAAAAACTGGAAGAATAAATCTCACAATTTTTATTAAAATCTCTCAAATAATCAAAGTCTTCCTTACAATGAAAATAAAGATCCTATTAATACTAAATTAAGGAAATTACCAAAAATAAGAATGATAGTCAAACTAAACCATCTTGCCAAAATTAGAAAATCTGACTTCAGTTTTTTTCTAAGCAACCGCTTGGTATGTTTCTAAGCGGTCACTTAGAAGACTCTTTTCGCCTCCATGTATTTTCGGTAGTGGCTTGGGCGACCACTTGCCTTTTACTCTAAGCGGTCGCTTAGAGTTCCGGCTGACTTCTTTTTTCGGCTGCTTATATCGTGTTGATCCAATTGATTCCCGGTCTCGACCCAACATGAAACTTGTTCTTTGGCAAGTCAACTTCAACCTTGCGCGCTCCATGGCTCGAACTATCAATTGTGTGGCTCGTAGTGACTCCGTGAAGTCTCGAACCCGACTTTGGCCCATTCCCAACGGTCGCTCAATATTTATTGATATGTTACGCACTCCGGATCACATCAGCTATCTTGTTGAATTTTGCCATATAAAGTATTTTTTTATATGATTGATTGTTGTTTTTATTGTTTGAAATTCATATTTCACTATATATTATCTAGAATTTGTGAAATTGGGATACAAATTGATATTTAATTAACAAAATAATATGAGGTTAATTTAGTTATCAGTGGAAAATAGAAAAAAATTTCATTCAATGAAATAGTCAATAATATTTTTGACAGGAATTGACCTGCCTGTTGAACCACTGACTCGATGACCCACTGCATTGTCTGGGTCGACATCCGGGTTGGGTCTGATAACTATGAATTTTATGGTTGAAGCAGATGAAAGATGAAAGAGTTTTTATCTATGTTGAAATAAACAGTTAAGAAAAGTTAACTAATTTTGAAGTTTTAAGCTGGAAGTGTTTGGTTTTCAATTGTTAACTAAAAGGGTAGTAATGTCTTTTAAACAAAACAACATTTTGTAATTGTATAATATATTTATGGGCATCTTTGTCTTTTAACGTTCAAGAGGTCATTGTTATAATATTCAATTGTTAAAAAGTCAATATAGAATTTTGATGGTTTCACTGGGCCTGATTTGAAAAATTGCAGTATTGATATCCAACTTCTTGTTCGTACATTATCCATTGTCTCAGCTCTATAGAAACAATAAAATTAGTCAATAATAATTTATCTTAGTTACACAATATGAAATGAACTTATACAAACCGTTAAAATATTCGTCAAATTATATGATCCTCATATGTCTAATTTTACAAAACTAGACTTTTCTCTAGGTTGTTGAGGATTAAAATTAGTTTTTAGCAAATAACAATAAAAGTTGATGAAATATATGATTAAAAAGTTGTAGATTTTATAAAATTTGTGATTGAAATTAATTGTTAACTTTGACTTTGATAAAATTATAATTTTTAATATCTACTGAAGAGGGGCTTTACTTTTCAACTAAGGTTGCTATCCAAAAATTAAAAAAAGATACTTGTTTTAATTAGGATTAAGAGGTGCTTTAACAAAGATTTCAAAATATTTTTATTATAAAGATTAATAGTGTAATAATTTTTCCTAGTATGTTGTCGTTAGCAATTAGCATCGTAAGCCCTTGTTTGATTGGGATTAAAATAAGATTTTTAATAAATTTTGATAAAATTTGCGAGTCACATGAAATATTTAATTAAAATTAATTGTTGACTTTGACTACAATTAAAATTTAGATTTTAATCTTTCCATCAAACAGGAGCTAAGACTTTTTACTGATATAAACCGGTTAGCCATGGCCTATAGAGTGTAGAGTGATATGTTAGTTTTAATAAATATATTATTGAAATAAATGTTTGAGTTTAATTAAATTAAATATTAATACTTTAAAAAGTTTTAATATTTTATAAATATTGACTATCTTTCTTTCTTTCATTTTTAACTAATCCGACTTGCTTTTTCTACCTCACCTCCGAAAAATAGGGTAAATAATATTATGGCTATGGGTCAAGCAAGTTGTGCTGGGCTTGGGCACTATGGCCCACAAGAGCCAAATGAGCGTGGAAATTACAGATTACTCTACTTTTCAAAATCCTATTTCCTAAATCAGAATTTAAGTTTATAATTCCTAAATCAGAATTTAAGTTTATAATTTCAGAAATCAGAAATTTTATTTAATATTTTAATTAAAATAAATATAGGCCCCTCTCCTCAGGTTTAAGTTCTTCTCCATTTCTCCCCCCGCCTCTCTCCAGACTCTCTACCTCACCCACTCCAGCGCCTCACCAGCCTGCTATTCCGACATCGGCAAGGTAAGGCGCAGTGGAGTCCTTCATTGGCGGCGAAACCACCTTCTTCCCTCCCTCTCCCCAGTTCCTCGTTGCAGGCGGCACAACAAGATGGCTGAAGACGGCGCAGCGAGTGGCGGCTTAGCGAGGCACACGACGACCTCGATGATTTCGAATCAGAAATCGAAGAAGACAGCAATGAATTGGAAGAAGATGATGAAGAACCCGAACTCGTAACTCCGAATTTGTTGGGCGTTTTTTGTATTTGATTCGATCTGTGTGGTGTGTAGTGGTCGGCAGCGGTGGTGTTGGTTGTGTGGTGCGATTGTGGTGTGTGGGGGGCGGTCCGGCTGGGTGCGCGACTGTGGTTGTGTGGGGGACGATTTTGCCTGAATCTGGCTACAATGGGCGACGATTCGAATCTGCCTAAATATTGCGACATTTTTTGTTGGTTCTGTGGTGGTCGATGGAGGTGGTGGCGAGTTGTGTGGTAGGGCAGCGAAGATGAAATTGGTGGTGATGCAGGTGTGATTTTTTAGATTTGGTTGTCGATGGCGGTAATGGTGGGAGTTGTGATTTTCAGATTTGTGAGGTTTGGTGGTGGCGATTTTCAGATCTATGTGGTCGGTGGTGTCGTCAATGGTGGCGGACCGTCGCGGTGGTGGTGCAATTGGAGGCGGTGGTGGTGCGTTGAAGTGGTGGTCATAGATTATGTGGCTAGTTGTGACCAGTGAAGTAATCAATCTGTGACCAATTAACCATACGTGACTAATGAAAAAGATAAATTGTGACTAAGAAATAACGTGTGATCTAAAATTTGTTATTTTGTGACCAGTTATAAGTTGTGATTTATAATGTTCGTGATCTGTGATCGATAAAGAAATTGTGACTTATAAATTTTTCATCTGTGACCAAAGAAAAATTGTGACTTTTAAAATTTTTGAATTGTGACCATAAAAAAATTTGTGATTTTTACGTTTGATCTAAAATTTGTTAATTTGTGACCAATTATAAGTTGTGACTTATAATGTTCGTAATCTGTGATCGATAAAGAAATTGTGACTTATAAATTTTTCATCTGTGACCAAGAAAAAATTGTGACTTTTAAAATTTTTGAATTGTGACCGTAAAAAATTTTGTGACATTTAAAAATTTTGATTTGTGACCGAAAAATAATATGTAACTAATGAAATTGTGAATCTGTGATCGATGAATAAATTGCGACATATAAATTTTTTGAATTATGACGTAAAATAATTTTTGACATTCAAAATTTCTAATTTGTGACCGAAAATAATATGTGACTAGCTAAATTGTGAATCTATGACCAAATTATATAAATTTGTGACCTTAATATATTTAATTAATTAAATTATAAATAAAAATGAATAAAAATCTAATTTTTGAAAGTTGAAACTTATTTTCTTATTATTGTAATGGGCCAAAATTATACTCTTACTTATGAAAATTACCCTAAATAAAAATTGTGAAAGTTACGTAGAATCATATTTTTTAAATTACTATTTCCAAAATTAGATTGAAAGCTTACTTATCTAAAAATCAGATAATAATTCAATATTAATAGTACTATTATTAAATTAATAATATTTATATACTAGCCCAACATTCATCCACCCCATCATATTTAATTCTCAAACCCTAAATCCTTCCTAATTCTTCTCTCTCTCTCTCTCTCTCTCTCTCTCTCTCTCTCTCTCCACCGATTCACCTCAATCACTCTTTGCTCTCTCTCTCCATCGGTTCATAGCTGCGACGAGCGTCGCTAGCCACTATGAATGATGTTATCGGTTCGTAGTAGAGCTGGTGTTGGCGCTGACGTTGTCGCACCAAGCATCAAGACAAGTGTGATGGAAAATGTTGTCTCCTTCGTTTCAGGCAGGGTGCCTTCTCAGTCGACCAGGCTGTAGCAGTGCAGCTTGGAGAAATTAGGTTTGGGTATTGTTATTGGTAGTGGCGTTGGTGTTGGTAATGCGGTTGCAGCAACGCAAGTGTTGTGCCTTAGAGAAATTATTTGGTTGTGGATGGGGTGGTGGTTTTGCGGTTGCTTTGGTTGTACGGTAAGGTAGTGGTGGTGGTGGTGGTTCTAGCGACAGTCGTGGTGTTGATGGTGGTGGGGTGATGGTGGTCGTGACGGTGATGGGGTAGTTGTAAGTGGGATAGCATGGGGTAGGGATGTTTGTGACCAATTATTTGGTAGATAGTGATCAATAAATAATATATGATCAATTATTTGAGATTATGACCATTAAATTGGATATTTTGCGATCAATAAATAATATATAACCAGTAATTTGTAACCAACAAATAATATGTGACCTAAAAATTTGAGTCGTGACTTATAAATTTTTTTTATTTCTGACCAATGAATAAATTGTGATCTATAATATTTTTTATTTTTAAATGTGAAATAATTTGTGATCTATAAATTTTTTAATTTGTGATTAAGAAATAATTTGTGACCAAATGGAATAGAATTGTGACCTTAATAAATCATCTTAATAAAAATATAATTTTAATTAATTATTTCATAAATAAAATTTAACTAATATCTAATTTTTGAAGTTTTAAATCTTATTCCTTAGTTTTGAAATGAGTTATACTTAATCTCTTATATATGAAAATTTTCCCATAAAAATTTGTAAGGAAAAATTTCCCATCAATGTGAAGGAAGGCTTGAACCAAAATTCTTAAAATGTGTTTTTATGGGTTATGGAGAAAGAACTAAGTGTTAATGAACATAATGATTTTATAAACATTATAATTAGAAATCCCATTTTTAATGAAAATGTTATGCTCTGTGTTGTTTTTTCCAATTCTGGTAGTCGCAGTACGTGAATGGTATAACAGTATCCATAGAGTTCCACGAGTTCTAAGTCTTGAAAGGAAAGCTAAGATCTTCTGTAGTTCCTCTTCTCTCTTCCTTGAGTTAGGGATATAATTTACTATCTAATATTGGACTTAGGTAAGGGTTCTGGTAGGTCTTACGATTCATTAGTTGAGTTATCGGAGTTCGGAATGTATCGTCAAATATTCAAATGATTCCATAAGATCTAGTTTCGTTCAAGTAACGAAATTGAAAAATCAAAATTTTGGTAATGTTAAAAAAAATTAAAATCTATTTATGACTTAAAACAAACTCCTACATAGTATAAAAGATTTAAATCATATATTCAATAATTGAGGCTCGAAAGCATCTTTGATTGTTGTTTCTTTTATAAAAGCGCAAGTGAGCCTCATTTTGTTAATTCTTTGCTTTATGTTGATAATATGTTATTTGTCTGCCAATGTAGAAAATAAATAGATAGAATTAAATCAAAATCTAAATCTGAATTTGAAATGAAAAATCAAGATCAAGCTAAGATAATTCTAGGTATGAAGATTAAAAGAGATGGAAAGAATTGTACTCTTTATACGAATCAATTTTCTTATGTGTCCAAACTATTAGAAAGATTTTCTCTGTGTGATTGTAAACCTGTTTCTCTATCTCTTGCAAATCATTTTAAACTGTCAAGTGAATAGTCACATAAAATAGATGAAGAACTAGAAAAAATGATAAATATATATAAAAAAAAAAAAAAAAAAACGTTACGCTAATACTGTTAGTTCTATTATGCATTTGCTGGCTCTAAAATGGAAATCTCATCTACAAAAGATTGCGGCCTTGTTTTCCATAAGTCAGAATATACAGTAGTTTGTGATGTTATGAAAGAAGAATTGTGGTTAAGAGGTCTGTTGAATGAAATTGACTTTACTGATTAAATAATTAGATTATATACTGATAATCAAAGAATAATTTATTTTAGTATAAATCTTGTATATCATGATAAAACTAAAATTGCTAATATAAAATTTCATTTTGTAAGAGGCATCGTGGATAAAGGTATGATTACATCGGTTAAAATTTCTACTGAATTTAATCCTTTTGACCTTAGTACCAAAGTTCTATTTATAAATAAATTCAGAAATGGCTTGAAAATCTTAACCCAAAGGTGTAATGTTTAGAATACTATAAGCAATATATTTTATGTTTTGTATATTTTTCAAACTCTCTATTTTTATTTTTTTAAAACAGAATTACAAGAACGAGTGGCACAATTTGTTTTGAAGTTCCAGATATTAGTTCTTAAGTTAAATTAGTTCTGCAGGGTGAAGATTGTTGATTGCCTCACAATTTGACTTGTTGATCAATTGACAACTTTTATTAAAGGTATGCTTTGGGAAAACGGTTATGTTAAGTGTACATAATGGTGTACACACGGGTTTATACCCTCTCATATGGAGGGGTTACATAGAATAAAATATGCATGGGCCCCCTCCATATGAGGAAGGTGTAACCCCATGTGTATATTTTGAGATGTACACGTAACATTATTATGGGGAAAATGTGATTCCTGACTTTTGTTAAAATGGAAATTTGACTTTACACGTGGCATTTTTGGGGATGGTGGCTCTATGGTTTCTTTTATATGGGGCCTAACCCTATTCTCTCACATAGTTTGTGTGTCGATTCAGTTTTCTTTTGTTCTTCGTCTAGGGTTTTCTCACTAAATTGTTCTCGGATTCAAGCTCTTTCTGTTGTAAATTTTGACTGGATTTATGTTTACTGAGTCTAGATAAGAAAATAGAGTGATTGATTTATTGTGGTAAATTTGCATATCAGTGAAGCAAGAGAAAACTTAAAAATGGATTTCTTCAAACATTTGTACTAATATGCTTTTGGCTTGATTCTAGTATTTGGAGTGTAATCTACTTTGTAGATGTTCGATGGATAAGTAGCATTAAAATACGTGAACATGGACCAGTAAGTGAGTGAAAAATTTTGTGTTTGATTTTCTATTATTTTCTACAATTTACTTTTGTTAAAAACTGGGTAAAACCATCTTTATTCGATGTGGGATTATATCCTTTAACATGCACCCATAAGATGGTGGCTCGTTTGAGCAGATCAATCTTGAAATCCACATGCTCATATTTTTTAGTATTACAATGATCTAATCGCTCGTTGGAGTTTAATGGAGTCTGATACCATGTAAAGATCTGGGGGTTCATCTTAAAAAGTCAACATTGTTAAAATGAGTAATCCAAAACCTTTATAAATTGATCTATGCTTACATTTTTATTCGATGTGGGATTATTACATCCCTTAACACGTAGGTTTGAAATTCCATAATATATATTTTTCTCTTCTCAAAACTTATAATAAATTTAAGAAATTGGATATCAAAAGTTTATACAGGTGAAATAATCAAAAGCTTAGAATTCCTATTTAAATTACTTGACCAATCATCGTGTCTTATAATTAGTGAGTATGATTAATTTTGCGTCAATGCTCCAAAATTTTCAAATTAGTTCCCTCCTATTAAAATTGTTATTTATTTTAATATATAAGGTTCTTTTCTATTTTCCCTAGTGAATCCATCCGTCACATTTCATTAACTCAAGAATGGTCACTGACACATTAGTTTTCGACATGGTCAAAACACTTACAATTAATGCAAAATGAAAAAAAACGATAAAAGGGAATAAAAGAAGAAGCATAGCCCCTAAAAATAATAATAGAAAGTGGGTGTTCTATTCAGCAATACACATACACGATGTCCCTACTTAACTTCTTGCATGGGAGTTCAAACCTGGCTCAGGCTGAACGTTGGTACCATACGCTTATTAATTACGCATGCAATTTAGACGAGAAGTGGAATTTTGAGTGAAGCATGAATTACTAGTACGTAACGTGTCCCCAGGAGGCCCGAAAGGACACTATATCACGATCAAGATAAACGGACCAAATGCTATAGAACACGAGCTACATATGCTTTGATAAAATTCGGTCTACGAGGCTGCGGAATGTATCTTCATCACAAGGAAGAGTAATTCTACTCCTATTGTCGAAACCAAACTCTTCTGCAGCCTTATCAAGCAGTTGTTGAAACAAAGGATTCTTCAAATACGATGTAGGAATAACAAATCTTGTCATTTCTTTTCCCACATACACCACAAAGTTGCCTTTTGGTGCTATTTTTTGGCTTTCAGTATCTACTATCTTCTGCATTAATCACGAGTAAGTTGAGCAAGAGACAAAGGGTGGGAATGGGAGGGGCGTTTCAAGAGAAAGAGATGGACATCTCTATATATAGAACTCGGAAAGTGTGCCTTTTTGCTTATATAAGGGTTTTTTTCTTTGTGGATAAAGTTTACAAAAAAAAAATAAAATCGAGATGCTAGAGTTTCAATCTTTAGGCTATGTGATGACAGATGTTAAAAGTTGAAAAAGTCAATGGATCCCATTATGAAATATGATCTATCGACTTTTTAGTAAATAAAAGTTTTACAAAACAAGTACTTATTAATAGGGCCATGCTATTTGTACAGAGCCATTTGAACAGGCTCTGTACAAGGAGATTTATCCTTAATAATATTACAACTCGATGTTATAGTTATATGGTTAGTAGAAAATTAGGGGATGAATCTATGTTATGAGTGAGTCCAATTCAAAATTCACTACTAATTTATTTTTTCCGAATATCACTCTATCAATTTAGTCCAAAATCCAAACATGACTCTATCATAATATATACCCTCCTAATCCTTTATTTTTCGATCAAATTATATTTCTTGCTACGAATTCTCTGGTTTTGTATATTTGATTTAAATTTATAGAAATATAGCGGGATATTGACCCAATGGCTATGAAGGAAGGATTGGGGCACAACGTGGACAAATAGAGTCCTCATTCTCAAGCAAAAATATATGAACTCATGCATGCACTAGTTTAGAGGTTGACCGAGTGGATTTTGTGATGCAGTCGAGGGCTTATTATGCTCGCACATGGAGTCAGTAACACTGCAAAACTTGCCAAACTTTCCGCTTACCCAAGTTTGGAGAGATTAAAATTAAATTTTTAGTAAATTTTGATAGAAATTGATGAAATGTATAGATGAAAAGTTGTGCAAATCATGTGGTTAAAATTAATTATTGGTTTTGATTTAAATTAAATTTTAATTTTAATCCCAGTCAAATAGGGGCTTAGTCTAATTTATTTTGCGTATAAGAGAATTAAAACGATATTTGTGAATTACTTATATAATTACATATTCAGAATTTAATTAGAGATAATAAAGTTCCTTATAAGTATATAATTGATTGATTTTGAGAGAATATATTGATTATATTTGGATAATTGATTTTCACTGAAGATAAAAATTGATTATAAAAAAGTAATTGAAGATTTAACGTATTTAATAAGAGTGGATTCGCGATCCTAATGTGTTTTATGATTTAATTAATTTCAAGAATTTGATTGCTTATTTTAGTAGATATAGTTACAATCAAAATTAAATAAATAATTGCGTGTTTCATATTAGTTCTAGTTTCAGTTAAAAGTATCATAAATACATAAGGATTTTGCTACGTGTACCCTTTGATTTACTTGGTCCCACTTTCCCCCTCACATAGAGGTCGATCCCACGCATTTATTGGACATGAGACCCGATCTTCATGTGAGGCGGGAGGTGGGGTCGGGTAACCCAAAGGATAAGCCAAAGGGTACAAATGGTTTCAAATGGCTTAATCCAATACATAATTAGTCATCGTGAAGTGGACAATCCTTCCACTTTTGTAATAAAATTCAGACAGTAACATTTACGATATTTTTATATATATGAGGCTAATTATCCATCATTTTGTGGCATTCAATTGACGTATTGAATCACTGGTTTCAGTCTTTTTGTGTGAAGGAACTTATATATATGGCAAAGTACAAAAATAAGTAATTTCGTCTTATTTTTAAGCAATATACATACAGAAAGTAAATGAATCAACGAAACTAGATTGAACTTGTTTGGAAATCGCGTTAGATAGAAGGCAATGAAATGGATGTTGACTCCCACAAAAGCATCAGTACCATAAATGAAGAAGTAGTTATGTATAGACTGATACTTGATCAGTGGCATATATCTTCTTCTTCAGCTCTGCTCATGCAATGTTGTCAATTGAAAGTGCCTCTTTGTGCTGCCCATCTCATGCACGTAAAGATCATAAGATATATACTAAAAAATTTAGAGAGAGAGAGAGAGAGAGAGCTTATGTATGTATAGACTTTCTGGTACTAAGTCTAGTCCATCTAGGCACCCCTTCATTTGATGTGTTAGATTTCATGTGACCCAAATAATAATTTGTTGAATTTAATAAATATGATAAATTATTTAATTGCTAATTATTGAGGCGGTTAAATTCAATCATGCTACGTATACACTCCGATTTACCCTTTGGTTGACACGTTCCCATCCGAACACTCATATGGGGGTCGGGTCCCACTCCATTAAATTTAATATTTTCGCCCCTCATGTGAGGGGGCAGGTGGGGTCGAGTAAGGAAAATGATAAATGGAGAATGTACAAATAGCTTATTCCAGTTAAATTTCATTAAAAGACTATTTTGATGGGTACGTAACTAGGAAGTTGGTCCTCTCTCTATCTAAAAAAGAGCATGTAAGTTTGTTAAATTATGAATTATTCTAAACGGATAGAGTCACGTAGGCAGGGAGTCCGTACATGCACCCCTGGAGTGACAGGGCCTACGTGGCCCTGTCATAGTATCATTGCCCTTAAATTGTTCATGCTATTATGTGAAAGGCAAGGAGAAAAAAGAAGATCACAATTTCCATAAAACTAAAATACATATGTTAAAATGTGATTGGAGATTGAAGATATGCAATAAAATAGTTGGACGGAGAATCAAGATACAGAACTAGAGATCATTTGTTATGGGTTAAGGCATGTTCATGGTACTTCGTAGTTGTAGGTAGGGGTGGCAGCGAACTGGGTTAGATTGGCTCGCGAGTCCAAATTTTAGGTTCGGTCTCAGCTCGGACTTGGAGAATCGGGCTTTCTTGGGGCTCGAGCCGAGCTAAGTCAAAGCCCGTGGAAAATTTTGGGACTCGGCCGGGGCTTTGGCTCGAGCTTTTTTCAAGCCAAGCCGGCTCTGATTTTTCTATTTTTTTAATTTTTTCTTTTAAAAAAATACAGTATTAACCTATTTAAATCCTGAAATTTATGTTAATGTAACTGTTATGGAAATTGAACAATATTAACATGTTAGAATTTTTTTTAGTGTGCAATATTAATTTTATTTCTTTCAAGATAACTAGTTGGACTTTAGCTTGCCATTGCTTGAAGGTCGAATATGTTATATACAATCATAATTGGTATTTTAGACTTAGTACATATTTAAGGGTTTAGACTCATTTACGTTGATCTGTGTTGATAATATAAATCAGATCAACAATTCTTACTCACCAAGTTATGACTTTCACTCCTAAACTTTCTAGTTTTGATGCTTAAACAAGAACAAGAAGAAACATATATAGCTATGTGAGAGGGGATATTTGAATTGCATGTCAACTTCTTCAAATGATAGGGCATTTATAGATTTCTTCCTAGGCTTGGGATAATTTGATCATCTTAGAGAAATGATACATGGTGGCTTCTTGTTGACTTCTAAATAAATGATTCAGTTACAAGTGTCATGTTTTACGGGTGTGCTGACAACCTGTAGCCAACTTGGATGAAGAAAGGGTTCACGTTTTATTATGCGAACCGTCCATGCTTTCTTTCCCCTTGTCTATGGTTATATAATTCACAAGGAATTCAGAGCAAATTTTTAAATGAAACGTTTTTTAAACTGGTATCAGTGTAATTTTCTCTAATTTTAATCTAAGTTTTCAATCTCAAAAAATACCAAAGGTCCAACATTAGTAATCCAATTGGAATCCATCATCGTACCAGCAAAAGTAATTCTGAATTACCCGAAAACCCGAAAAATAAAAAAAATAAAAAAATAAAAAAAAATTAATTCAAAAAGTTAAGATCGTTAGTAGATGTTCACATTTATATTATAAACAAAAAATAAAGAATTATAATTTATCAAAATTCGATACTCTAATTTTGACTGAATATGAATCACGAACTCTCAATTTTGTAGATCACGAACTTTCATCTTTTAATTTCAAGAACGTGATGATTCAAACATTCAAGTCTTTTGTGACATTCTTCAAAGTCAAGAGTACACAGGCATAATGACACCTTTTTTAATTAAATAAAAAAACTAATTTCAGATTGGATAGATGAAGAAAAAGAATTTTTTTTTTTTTCTCTTTTTCTCTTAAATTAGGACAATATGAAAGAATTAACGTGTTATAGATTTTGGTTCCATCCAATCTCAGTGTGTAGAGATAAAGAAGTTTCAATCCATGAACAACAAGAAACAAAAAATAAAGTCCAAATATGAGTCCCAATTGAAATTCAAATAGGAGTTTCAATTTAAGCTTTAAGTCCAATTAGTTCACTACTTATTTAAGTATAAGTGTCGTTGTAGAAAGTCATTTAGAATACAATTAAGTTTACTACTTACATAACAATTACAATTAAGTTTAAATATTTTATAGTAGCTGCAATTAAATCTAAACTATTTATAGTAACTACAATAATACCACAATACTTTATAGAGCTACTACAAGAATCTGATCGGATGTATATTATCCAACTTTCAATAATTAGATCATGTCTAGTCAATCCTAGAATACATAATCTAATAATAGTCTTTGCTTTTTTCATTAAGGGCAAAAGATTACACTCTTGAAATATATAATATCTGATATTTAATAATTAGATACAAGCACAACGATCATTTTGTTCCTCTAATTATTCTCACTAACTTAAGTATCGTTTTCCTTAAAAGAACTTTGAACCAATCACAAATATTGAAATTTAGTCGTTGTTAAATGTTGAGGTCAGATTTTAATAGTTCAATAGAAAATATTTAAACCCATTTTTTCAAAGCAACGATTTTCGACATTAATTCGTGTTTTCTACTCTGCTTAATCTTAAGTTCCCAAATCAGTGAAATATTTGACCAACCAATTGATCTCACCCATTAGTTAATAAACAAAATTTTAAACTCATGAAAGATATAAAGAACTGTGTCAAGAAATTTAGATAAAACACTGACAAACAATAAAATTTAATTTTTCTCACCTATAAAATTAAACTCGATATGTGGTGCATTCAATACAGTCCAAGCGTATTAGTATCACATTTAACTATTTATACTATAAGAACAAATCGCAAATTCAAATAGTAAATCAATCAACACTACAACATTTCAATATAAGGTGGCAACCCTTATACATTGATCGTGAACAAGTTATTTATGATTAAAATAAGAGTTGTGGCTATACTTGTAAACGTAAGCATTCAACTTATATTATCGGGAATAATTATATGCATTGTAATTCATATGTTCAATAATAAATAAACTAAATTAATTCATTTATTATAAAATATTATTTTATTGCAATAAAATATAATGTATCCACAACACCTTAAAGCAGTTGATTTCTTTCTCGAGAGAATTATGGGTTATGTTATGTGTATATAATAGAGCATATAAGAGACGTAGGCCATCTCTATGTGAGGGGGTCTAATGTAGGCCTTTTCCATGTGAGGGGGTATAAATTCGTGTATACAACCTGAGGTGTATTAAGGAAGATTATAAAAAAATTATACTACATGTACAAGGGGAGACAATCTCATTGGTATTGTTCGGTGGAAAACGCCCTGTACAAATGGTAAAACCCTTGTGAAAATGTTTTGGCAGCAAGTTTAGGTGGTGTAGCGTAGAGGTGTCAAAATGGGTGGACCGAGCCGAATCGATCCGCACAATCTTAAGCCCGGACCGGCCCCTTTTTTAAAAAGCCCGCCCATAGCGGGCTTTCCGGGCCGGGTCGGCCCGAACTGTAAAAATTTTGTGCATCCGGAAAAGCTCGTATGGGCCGGTTAACCGCAGCCCGCTCCCTAAATTCGGCTCGACTCGTTTAATTTTTTTAAAAAAAACCTTAATAACATAAAAACATTTAATTTTTTATTTTTTTAAAAAAATACGGGCCGGCCGCGGTTAACTGTGGCCCGCTTGGTTGGAACCGCCTGGCCCGGTTCGCAAGACCCGTGATTCGGTCCGTTCGGTTTGCGGGCCGGCTGTCTCCTTGGGGGCCTCGTGCGGGCCTAGCGGCCCACCCATCTTGACACCATTAGTGTAGCGAGTTCTAGGTGCATTTCGAGAATTAGTCATCCATACACTCAAAGTACAAATCAGGTTGTCAACCACCTTGGAATTTTGTTATTTTGTACCGAAGGAAATGTCAATTGCCTATACATTGGGATGATGCAGGTGAACAATATTTGTTAAATTAAACTAGTTTGCCAGAAAAGATTTGACATGCTGCTTGACATCCTCTCACATGTCCTAAGATCCACGCGGGACCCATATGAATTAAAAAATTATACCCCCACCCCCTATTGTGGGGGGGCTATCAAGGAGAGTGTCAGGTAGCTAACAAAATGGTGTAAGACATGGTATCTAGTGGAGTTATGCAAATAAGAGACATCGACCTTTGAAAGTTGAAATTGAAGATAAAGTATTTATTGAAGTTTCATTGATCAAGAAGATGTTTAAGTTCCGTAAGAAAGGAAAGTGAACATCTCACAATATATTAGTTGGTTTGAGATCAAGGAAAGGATTGGACCGCTAGCAAACCGATTGGAATTATCGATTTCATTTAGTAAGGTGCATAAAAGTGTTTCACATGTCTACGCTTCAAAAGTATATTTTGGATCAATATCATGTGTTAAGAAAGTTTCTACCGAGATTCAAGCAGATTTAATTTTGAAGAACGACCCTTCCAAATTTTGATGAGTCATGAGAGAAAAGAAGCATCTTCAGAAGAAAAAAAAAAAAAAGGATGTTCCTTTAGTACAGTTATTATGGAGAAGTTAAGCAAACGAAGAACAGATGTGGGAATGCGAAGTTTCCCAATTCGGGATTTAAATAAACTAGTCACTAACAAATTGAAAAATTATGATTTATTTAAGGACTCAATTGAAGAAAATTAGGAAGTTAGGATTGGGGATCAAAAAGTTAGAAATTAAAAGTTTGAGGACCTTTTTTCATGAACAAGCATCCCCCTTTGAAATATCATTCTGAATCGTATATTCATAGCTAACTTTTGCATGTTTGCTCATTTAAGAAGTTCATGTCAAGACCTTCATTTGGACACAATTTATTTAATTTTTTTACTCATATTAGTGCCTTAAAATGTGTGCCGAAATGGGACCCAAGATGGGACCCGGTGAATGGAATTGCTGAAATTTTTCTATCAGTACTAGATTTTTGTGATCGAATTGGCCTCTTTGGAAGGGTCATACATTCACTACAGTTTTCAGATCGACGTGATACTTATTCAGTGCAGAGATACCATAATTTTGGCTTGTGGAGCAATTTAAATGAATTAAATAAGTATTTCAAAATCTCGTCATAAATTTGCTTGGCACACCTTTATAGTACACGTACATGTAATAAACAAGTAATTTTGAAAAGCTACTCATTTTCAAGAAGTTGCTCATTTTCAGAAAGTAGATTATTTTGGTGCTTCAGAGAATTGAAAAGGTTTTGCGTAAGTTTGTATGAATAATAAATTGGAAAATTTTATGTGCACAGGGAATTTCTTTACAGAAGTCATACAGACTTTCAAAAATTAATTGTTGATTTTGATTTAAATTTTAATTTTAATTGATACTCAAGAAGTACTTTATTTTATATGTTTATTGATTTTTTTTGTTAATAAAAGGTATCAAAAAAATTTCTTTCTCGAATAAAGTATGATTGTGCTAAATAAAATATTAGTATTCAAGAAGTACTTTTTTTTATACGTTTATTGATTTTTTTGTTAATAAAAGGTATAAAAAAAAAATCGGGGGCACCACCCCCGTAACCCCCACCCCTTCACCTCTATATCTTCAAATTTGGACCCTCAACTCCGATAAGTTGGCTCCGCTTATACTCTAACATATTAAGACACATTCCGTAATTTACCTCATCCACAATGCTTTAGGGACAGGACGATGGAAAATCCTCAAGGTGGGTTTCAACCTTTTATGTATAAGCTCATGCATGCATATTTTCAGAGGTTGACTAAGTGGATTTCGTGGGGTTGAGGCTTATTATGCTTGCACATGGTGTCAGTAACTCCGCAAAACTTGCCATACTTTCCACTTAGTTGAACCTCAACGAGTCAACCAGGAACAATAGGACAAACATGCTAAGAAACGTGGTATAATTATGATTCGACTTCATGTCAGAAGGAGTAAACATTATTGTCTGCGCAAAACACCGTAGATGTTCGAAAATGTACTTCGATTGAAGTATATGTTATTTCAAAGAACATTTTAGTGGTTACATTCATCCAATAATAGACCTCTGTGATAGCGATTCATCCACGTGATTGATAGTGGGAGCTTGCCAACTTTGCTTAAATTAGTTGGGTTCGAAAATTTATTGCACTTTATACTCGATTTGATTTAGTACAAATTGTTCTATTGATAATATAGATTTAATTCGAAATCAATTAGTCAAATCCTATGACCAAATTGGCTCTCTCATGGGTCAAGGCGCATTGACCTGTATAAAGTATAGATTTAATTTGAAACCAATTAGTCAAATCCTATGACCAAATTGGCTCTCTCATGGGTCAAGGCGCATCGACCTGTGTAAAGTATTTTCTTGCTAGTAAAATAGTCAATAGCAATAATATTTATTATATTGTTCAGTATTTCATGCTACGATTCAAACCTATAAGATTGTCTATGACAAACTAACTAGCGAACTCATTTATACTAAATTCAATCAATAACTGATTTATAAACACCGTCCTAACACCACTCGTTTATTATATGCATACAATGAATACTATAACTTAGTGTCATTTGAACCCAATCAATCATAAAGAATAATATTTTTTTTCTATCAAACTCAAAGGAAATGGTAAGTGATACTTTTAAATGATTTAACGAATCATCCATCAATACATCTTTTATTTATTTTTCTTATATGAAATGTTTGCAACTGTGTTGCATCTAGATTTTGAATTGGCCACTTGTTTTAATTTTCTTGACTTCCCCGTGGTGTGGTACGTAGTGTCATAAGAAACTCAGACGACCAAGACAATTAGGCTGTTCAAGGTTTAAGTTGGAAATTTAACAAAGTAACTTTCTAATTCAACCGACCATCTGGAAATAGTAGTGACATATTTTCCTCTCCTGGTCGTGATGCATTGCCAATTGGAAGTGCGTGCTGCCCATCTCATGTGTAAGATAAGATATGCAGACATATTCTGAATAATTTAGAGAGAGAAACACGGATAGAATTTTAGAGAGATTTGACCATATATACCATAAATGATATGTTGTGGTACTTAGTCTACTCCTTTTAGGCAGAAAATACAAGTTGAAGCTGCAGCCCTCCATTCCTCTTCATTTGATGAGAAGCATGCACTATCAATGATTCTAACAATTTTACAAGTGCATGTGGGCTTCCTATACTAATATTAATGGTGGGGCTGGCCGGTTTCTTCGATGGTCCCAGAGTTTTCTGTTGAAATTAAGTTTATAAAATGTTGATTTTGTATCAACTTCGACCAAGTATTCACATAAGTTTTGATAGTCAATTCACGCGTATGAATAGACTAATTTATTCTACTCTTCGAGTAAAGGATCATGGTATATTTGGATTCACAAAATCAATTCTAGATGAATGAGAAATTGATATCCAAAGTTAGGTTAAAAAAAAGAAATTGGCCATATAACTTCATCGCTTGAGCGGCTGCTTCACGTGCAGCAAGCGGCCAAGTCACTAAAAAAGATGCTCGAGTGGTGGATTGAGCGGTTTGAAGGACCGTGTGTCTTCATGAAATATGCTAAATTTGGACCGTGTCTCTCTCGCCACAATCCTTCAACCTCTATAAATTGGACTTCCTTGGTGATCTAAATTCATTCCAATTCATATGCTTTGATTACATTGCATCAAAACATTCCAAAATTGTAGGTTTTTTTGCATCATATTCCTTCGAGTAGAGAGTTCTTTTATTTCGAGTTCGTTGATTCCTTGAAATTTGAAGTGCTTCTATTGTTAGGAGAAATCGTTGTATCTTGAGGGAAGATTGTCAAGACTTTGTAAGCACCTTGGAGGGATAAATTCATCTTAAAGATACCGTGTTAAGCATTAGCCTCGATTTACAATTCAATTGTTCGTTTCATCATTTTCTGCATTCGGTTTGTAATTCCAAGGTTTCTTTTGTTTTACTTTGGTTAAACTATTCAAAATATAATTTTCAATTCACACACATTTACACCAACAAGTTTAAGACATTTTTTTTTTGCTGTTTTGCTTGTTATATTTTGAATCTCTTCATCTTTTAGAATAGCAAATACATTGCTATTCTATTCTTCAATTTTGATTGTGATAAGCCTCTGTTTTCGTAACAAAAATGATTACCATTGGGAATAATTCTAGTCAAATCAAAAATCATACAAGAAGACCGATTTTTCTGATGGCTATACCACTTCAAACTATTGTTGTACTGCATGGAAAAAAATTAGAAAAATTCAACGAGGTGGATTTCGAGAGATGGCAAGAAAAAATGTTGTTCTATCTTATCACTTTAAACTTTGTAAGGTTCCTCACTGAAGATCCTCTTGTCGTACAAGGATAGAATGATTGAGAGTTGATTATTGCATTGGATACAGGAAGCATTCAGAATTCTTATGCAAAAACTACATCCTAAATAGTTGGGACAACACACTATGCGGAGTGTATAGTGCTATGAAGTCTACAAAGGAACTTTCGAAATCTTTTGAGGAAAAGTACAAAACGGAAGATGTTGACACGAAGAAATTTATCATCGAAAAGTTCCTCGACTACAAGATGATAAACTCCAAAATCGTCATCAGTCAAGTCCAAGAACTGTAAGTTCTTTTACAGGGCATACAAGCCAAGAATATAAAGTACAGTGAGTCATTTCTAGTTACTGCTATCATCGAGAAACTCTCTCCTTTATGAAGAGATTTCAAAAACTATTTTCAGTGCAAATGAAAAGAGATCAACTTGGAAGAACTAATTGTTCAACTAAGGACAGAAAAAGACAATATAAAGATTGAAAGAAATTCTAGTGTTCAATTTGGGCAAGAAAATGCCAATCTTTATTGTCAAATGATTTCAAAATTAACGAGTGTGACAAATGTGTATATATAAAACGCATGGCTAAAGCCCATGTAATTTTATGTCTAATGTTGATGACATGTTAATTATGAACATTAGTCATGATATCACTATGCATACAAAGAAAATATTGACAAAATATTTTGACATGAAGGATATCTGTGCCGCAGATATTATATTAGTAATTAAAATTTCTAGAACATCTTATTGAATTTCTTTCCCAATCTCATTATGTAGAGACCGTAATTAAAAGATTTAATGTATATGAGGAAAGTCCAATAAAAATCCCAATTGATTTAAGTTTATACTTAATAAAAAATAAGGGTGAACTGAAGTCTCAACTAAATATTCACAAGTTACAGGCAGTCTAATGTATATTACAAACTGCACTCGATTAGATATAACATATGTTGTGAGTAAATTTAGTAGATTTAAAAGTAATTCAAGCAATGACCATTGAAAGGCATTGAATATGGTTCTTAGATATCTAAGATTTACTTTAACTTTGGATTACATTTTACAAGATATCTACTATATTGGAAGAATATTGTGATGGGAATTTGAAATCCGATACAAAGGATTCCAAATCTAGTGGTGGATATTTTTTACCATTAGTGGTGCTACCGTAACTTGGAAGACCTCAAAACAAACTTTTATAACTAGATCAATGATAAAATCAGAGTTTTTAGTTTTAGACAAAGATAGAAGAAGCATAATGGATTCGTAACTTCCTGGAGGACGTCCATGTTGGCCTAAGTCGGTGCATACAAATGGTATACATTGTGAGGGTAAATCAATTAGTGGGAAAGCACAAAATAATATGTATAATGGCAATTCTAGACATATACATCGTAGACAAAATACCATTAAACAATTGATTTTAAATGGTATTATTTTCCATTGATTATGTGAAATCTAAGGAAAATATCACGGATCCACTTACGACAGGTTTACCTAGAGATCAAGTAGCCTACCGAAAAGAATGGGTTTAAAGCCTACTATGTAAGAATATTTGTAATGGTAACCCAACCTTATTGACTGGAGATCTCTACATCTTCGTTTAATGGGAAAACTAAGATATGAAGATTTTCATCATTCCTATGATAATAAAAGTGTTTTTTTGCATAATGTTTAAGGTCAACTTACACTTTAAATGGTTTCTATAACTTGAGCAAGTCAAGTGGAGTATGGCAAAATACTCTCAGTAGTAGGTCATCTATGGAAGTGTGAAGTGGGGTCACTTCTACGAGAATTTTGAGGTTGAAATTCTTTAAGACACTTATGAAACCCAAGAGTGGTTTAGGATCAAAATGAGCACAACCATGAGAACCAAAATTGTTATGAAAGATGTTGTGTGAGTATTATTGTCTTGGTTTACAAACAATGAATGAATAGTTCAAGACATAGTGTTCACTAATTAGTCAAGTAAATTTGATAGTATTTTACTAAGATAGGTTCAAAACCATAGCTACCTCTCCTGATGGAATGTCTTTTCGCCTGTACTCTCTACTAGTATCTGAGTCATCATTTACATTCTGGTAATTTCCATTCATGTGGGGGATTTTTGGAACTAGGTTTATAAAACATTGATTTTATATTAATTTCGGCCAAATATTCAGAAAGATTTTGATTTTCAATTCACGCATATGAATAGACAAATTTGTTCTGCTCATCGAATATATGATCGTGGTTCATTTGGATTTGCAAAATCAATTTCGGATGAATGTTAAATTAATGTCCAAATTTAGGTTGAAAAATTAGAAAATTATCCATATAACTTGACTGTTCGAGTGATTGCCTTGTGCGCAGCAAGCAACTAAGTCTCTTAAAAAGACACTGAGTGGTGGATCAGTTGGCCAACAAGTGGTCTGAGTGGTTGTGTCTCTTTGTAAAATAAGCTAAATTTTGGGCGTGATTCTTCAACCACAACTCCTCTACCCCTATAAATTGGACTCCCTAGGTGGTTTAAATTCATTCCAATTCTTATGATTTGATTACATTGCATCAAAACACTCCAAAATTATAGTTTTTCCTTATATCAAAAATCATTCCAGTAGAAAGTTTGTTTCAATTCGAGTTTGTTGATTCCTTGATGTTTGAAGTACTTCTATTACAAGGAGAAACCGTTGTAACTTGGAAGATGATTGTCGAGACTTAGGGATGTTAACGAGTCGAGCTAAAATTAGAGGTTCGGGCTCGGCTCTAGTAAAATGGTGTGAGCTTTTTTTCGAGTCAAGCCGAGCTTTTGCTTGACTAAAAAATCGAGGCTTAACCTAAGCTTTCGGCTCGAGCCTGCTCGAATTTTTTTCCTGTTTCTGCCTTAAAAGTACGAGCTCACGGGCCACGCTCGGGCTTTTTCTGGGCCAAGCCATGGGCTGCCCAAGTTGGCGAGCTAAATTGTCATCCCTACCAAGACTCCTTAAGCACCTTGATGGGGCAAATTTGTCTTAATGACAATGTCAAACACTAGCCTCAGTTTACAATTTAATTGTTATTTTCAACAGTTTTGCATTCAATTTGTAATTCTAAGTGAGGTTTCTTTTGTTTTAGTTTAGTTAAACTATTCAAAATATAATTTGCAATTCATACACATTTACACCAAGATTTTCCATACATCTCAAATAGGCTAACCACCTTGAAATTGAGCCATATTTGATGAAGTTCATATAGATAGAAAATTGAAAAACAAAAAACTAGTCATAAAGCAATAGGCATACAGTACTAAAAAGGAAAGTAACTTAATCATGTTTAGTGACATACAAATTTATTGCAACAAAATCTTGTTTGAATAATCGGTAAGGTTACTTTTATTGTCGAGAAATTTATTAAGTAAATGAGTTGGAGAAGTGAATTAACCTCTAGTGTAAGGATTACAAGACATTCATTGTTAGAAATGTCTTACAAAATTTTATTTATTGGCTTACATAATATTCTTGTTGATTTTTAATTGTAAAATGAACTGTCAAAATCTTGTTGAAAAAATGTTACATGTCCTCCCAGTAGTTAGTACTGACTGACCGAATGGTAAGTATCTCCAGCAAATTTTGTAGGCTGAGTTTTCTAGAGTTTTCCATATTTAACAGGATACGATTTATTGTTAACATATTGCATCTCATGTAAAATTGGTTACTCTTCATCCTAAACATTTGCACATTGGTTAATTACGGTGAATTTCAGGATATATTAAATTAATATTGTCCCTTGATTTAATCTATTAAAAATCAAGAATATCTTTTAAGTATATTATTTGATATATTGATCTTCTTGCCATAGTTAATGATTTCTGTTTAGGTAATAATTAATTACTATCTTTGATAATTGCTTTATATATAAGTAAACTAATAAAACAAGAATGGAAGCTTTGAAAACCTAATTTCGTTCGGTGACAAGTATCAAGCAGTTGTGTCATTTTCTAGTGAATTCATACGGAACGATGCTTCATCAATTATTTTCATAGCTTACGTCTTTTTCAAATATTTGGAGATTACAAGACAATTTGTACTGAATGTTCAATCCCATTCAATGATCAAACTGCTTGGCATGAGTTAAGGAAGTTGATTTTTATTCCAAGTGATGATTGCAGTCAAATAGAAAGTGCTGATAAACTCAAAACCAGTGAGTTTGATTCTCGTTCATCAACTAGTTAAAAAAAAAAACGTAAAGAAAGTTGTTCTTAGTTCTTTTGATTGTTCTTTGTTAATTTTGTGAAATAACAAAACGAATACTATTACATTTTTGATCAATTAATTAATGAATTGCTTGACCCCTTGCAAGGGACTGTCAATGTTTCCTGATAAGTGTATTTTATACACTTATTTGTACATAAAAATATAGACATTTACGAGTTCTTTTGAACAATTATAACCTAATTTATTGAATATTTCGTTTATTAGGCAAGATCCAAAATTTGAGGACTAAAGTATTGTAATTTAACATAGGATTTGGAAGAATATTTTCTCTTATTTCATTCAAAGGAAACGCCTGTAGATATATAGACATACAATCTATCTAATTAAGGTAAGTAGCTAATTAGATCCCTAAAGATCTGTCAATTATACAGCTAATGTTATTCTATAACACTCCCCCTCAAATTGGAGCGTAGATATTAATCATGCCCAACTTGTTACAAAGATACTCAATCTTGTTCCCATTCAATGCCTTTGTGAAGATATCTTCAAGTTGCTTTCCAGTCTTCACATAGCCAGTAGAGATTAAGTTCTCCTAAAATTTCTCACAAATAAAATGGCAGTCAACCTCAATATGTCTAGTTCTTTCACGGTATACTGGATTTGAGGTAATATGAAGAGCAGCTTGGTTGTCACACCATAGTTTTGTTGGTACCGAGGGCTTCAATCCAACCTCGGCTAAAAGATGTTTTATCCACAAAATTTCACATGTGGCCTGCGTCATGGCTCTATATTCTGATTCCGCACTGGAGCGGGATACTACATTTTGTTTCTTGCTCCTCCAAGCTACAAGGTTTCCACAAACAAAGACGCAATATCCCGTAGTGAACCATCTATCAATTTTGGATCCAGCCCAATCAGCATCTATAAAACACTCAATGCGAGTATGCCCGTGATTGCTATTCACTACACCAAGACCAGGAGCTCTTTTCAAGTAACACAATATCTGTTCCAAGGCTTCCCAATGTTTTATTGTAGATGCAATCATAAATTGGCTGACAATACTAATCGTATAAACAATATCTAGACGAGTCATTGTGTGATAGTTTAATTTCCCAACTAATCTCCTGTACTTTTCCAGATCATCAAAGAAGTCGCCATTGTCTTTTGTAAGATGTGCATTGGGAACCATTGGTTTGCTGCATGGTTTAGCTCCCATCTTTCCGATTTCTGCTAGCAGATCAAGTACGTACTTCTTTTAAGATAAGAAGATCCCTTTTTTGCTTCTTGTTACTTCTACTCACATAAAGTATTTTAGCTGGCCCAAGTCTGTTGTGTGAAACTTGGTATGTAGAAATAGTTTGAGATAAGAGATCCATGCACAATAATCTCTTGTAATGACAATGTCATCAACATAAACAACAAGAAGGATAATCACAGCTGCTCACTGTTTGTAGAAGACTGAGTGATCACACTTGCTCTTCTTCAGTCTAAACTCCTAAATGACCTCACTAAACTTTCCAAACCAAGCACGTGGACTTTGTTTTAGAACATACAGAGATTTCTTCAGATGATAAACTTTTCCATACTCCCCCTGAGCAACAAACCCAGGTGGTTGCTCCATAAATACCTCTTCCAGGAGATCACCATGAAGAAACACATTCTTGATATCCAACTGGTGTAAGGGCCAATCTTGAGAAGCAGCAATGGATATAAATAGGTGAACAGAGGCAAGTTTGGCTACTGGAGAGAAGGTATCTAAATAATACACTTTATAAGTTAGAGTGTATCCTTTAGCAACCAATCTGGCTTTAAGTCGTGCCGCAGAACCATCTGAATTGACTTTGATAACAAAGACCCATTTGCATCCCACAACTTTCTTGCCTTTAGGCAAGTCTACTACCTCTCATGTATGATTTTCCTCTAAAGCATCTATCTCCCCAAGCATCGTATTATTCCAACCAGGATGACCCAATGCTTCTTTTGTTGTTTTGGGTATAGAGATTGAGTCTAAAGAAGCAATTAAAGAGCTAGATGTAGGAGACAGATTATCATATGAAATAAAGTTGGCTATAGGATAAATAGATTTAGGAAGAATGCATTGACGTTTACTTTTGCGAAGTCTAATGGGAAGGTCAAGGTCATTTGGGGGATCAGATAACGAAGTAGCCAGTGCAGGGCATGTATCATTGGTCTCTTTTCTTCTGGAGTAAATATGAATAATAGGCAGCTTTGCTGGAGTAGGTGGTCTCTCAACGAGAGCACCATCATCTGATTGCTCAGTAACAGCACTTGATATGTGATTTCATATATCATGCACTTATCTTCCTCCTCCTGACTTGTCATGGAAGGAAAAGAGAAGAACGGTGTATTCTCCAAAAAGATCACATCAGTACAAATTAGGTATTTATGGAGATCAAGAAAGTAGCACCAATATCCTTTTTGAAGGCGAAAATGTCCCAGAAAAGCAGTTTAGTAATAGATGGCCTTACATCACGAGCATAATAGGTGCTTCCAAATATTTGTGGTTCTATGGGGAACAGTGACTTGTTTGGAAATAGAACATTGTATGGAACATCACCATTAAGTACTGCAGATGGCATGCGATTAATCAGAAAGCAAGCTGTAGAGACAGCATCAGCCTAAAACTGCTTAGGAACCTTTGTTTGAAACAAAAGAGCTCGAGCTGTCTCAAGTAGATGTCTATTCTTCCTTTCAGCAACTCCATTTTGAGAAAGAGTATCAATACACGAAGATTGGTGAAGAATCCCACGTTGAGTCATATAAGTCTGAAATGAGTCTGACATCTATTCTTTAGCATTATCACTTTGTAGTGTATACACAAAAGTACTAAATTGGGTTTTAATTTCAGCAAAAAATGCACAAAAATGAGAAAACACTTCAGATCGATTTTTCATAAACTAAATCCATGTAATTAGAGAAAAATCATCCACAAAAGTAACAAAATATCCTAATCCAATTTTAGACACAACATGACATGGTCCCCAAACATCAGAATGAACTAACTCAAAAGAAGACTCAGCTCTTTTATTAATTCTTAGACCTAACGAGCTACGGTGATGTTTTGCAAAACGACATGACTCACAATCTAGTGAAGAAACACCATTGAACTGAGGACACATCTTCTTCAACACAGGCAAAGACGGATGTCCCAACTGTCAGCATGCTTCAATTGAAGAGGTAACACTGGAACAAGCAACAAATCGAGGCGCCCACGTATCAAGAATATAAAGGCCATCAGATACATGCCCTTTACTAATAATTTGTTTCGTCATAAGATCCTGGAAAGGACAATGATCTGGAAAAAAAATGAGATACAACAGTTAAGATCTTTGGTAAGTCTACTTACACAAATCAAATTAAAAGCAAGTTTTGGTAGACTTAGAACATACGACAGGGTAATAGAGGGAATTGGTTTAACACTTCCCGATCCCACAATGTTATATGTTGACCCATCAGCCATGGTAACAGGAGAGGGAGCTTTGTGTGATCGAAAGCTAGAAAAGACATTAGGGTTACTTGTCATGTGGTCTGTGGCCCCTGAATCAATTACCCAGTTGTTTGAAGATGAGATAAGACATGTTTTACCTGACTCAGCAACGGTAGTAACTGAAGTGGATTCCTTTAGCGATTCTTGATACTGAGAGAATTTGGCAAATTCATCAGCTGATATCATTACTATTTTCTCAGAAGATGAACTTAGAGCAGCAGCAACATTAGCAGTCTGAGTTTTCTGATTGCGAATCTACAATTTCCTACAAAATCGTTTGGTGTGGCCTGGCTCATGGCAGTAATAGCACACAATGTTGTCTGAATCATTGTTACGGTTATCAGTAGCCTTGTTTCCTCCTCCCAAGTTATTGACCTTTCTTCCATAACCATTCCCTCCTCCTTTTGCAACAAAAACCTCGTTTTGCTGAATATGTGAGGTATTTTCAGTGCGCAGGACTTTACTGAAGAGAAGGAATCTCAGAACTAGAGAGAATTCGAGATTTGGAAGTTCAAATTCGGAAGGAAGACCAGTCAGGAAGCTCATAACATCTATTTGCTCCATTTGAATTTGCTGCATTTTGACATTAGAGCTGAATGGAAATAGCATATTAAGTTCTTCATACGTCCTTTTGAAGTCCATGAAGTAAGCTGTGAGAGACTTGGTTTCATTTTCAGCACGACAAAAAGCTTTGCAAACTTCATACATTCGTGACACATTTCCTTTGTTCGAATACAAAAACTCCAAAGAATCCATTAGTACTTTTACAAATTCACAGTGATTAATTAAGCCAATTACTTCACCATCGATAAAATTTCTAATTTATAAAAAGAGTCATGCATCTTCTCTCAACCAACCTTGTTTGGTATCATCTTTAGGCATGTCTTTAGTTAAGTGATCATCTTTATCTATGCTCCGTAAACAGACTTTAATTGTCTTACTTCATTCCAGATAATTAATGCCATTTAATTTATGTTCAGTGATTTTGGACATTACTGAAACACTCACCGATATCTTGGACTTTGTTAATTTTTTCAATAAAAATCCGAAAACAATAGGCAAAGGCACAAATAATCCAAGTCAAAAGAAATTCTCAAGGCCCAAATGAAAAAGTCCTACAATAAATTAAAAGAGGCATCCCAACAATAAATCAGGCCCAAATAACACACTTCAGTCCAACTAACAAAACATTAGGCCACAGACTCAACCCAACAAAGACAAAGGTCACACAGTTAGATTACCTTCAATTTGCAAGAACTACTAGAGGCATCTCAAACTTGACAGAGTCAACCTGTGCGACGCGACCTAGAGATGTCGGAACCACAAGAACCAACCTCAGAAAGCACCATGAGCCAATGTTGGAAAGCAAGAGCGAGATACACGTAGATCCTACAGAGATCTCCGGCCTATTTCTCTAAAACGTTGGCACCTATCCAATCTGGTTGCTACAGTCCATCGTAGATTCATCGAGGGCAGGAGAAACGGGCAGCAGTGTAGGCGTCGACCACAACCTCAACCACTATATGCGTCGACAGCAGCCACATTACGAAGGTCAAACTACGAAAATCATAAATCTTCGACAACACCAGAAAGCCCAACGATTGATACACTCCGACAGCCCTAATCGAACCGAAAACAATAAGACTCAATTCCTCGGTTTGGATTTGTGGATCTTACACCATGTAATTTAACATAGGAATTGGAAGAATATTTTCTCTTATTTCATTAAAAGGAAACGCCTGTAGATATATACACATACAATCTATCTAATTAAGGTAAGTAGCTAATTAGGTCGTTATAGATTTGTCAATTATACAACTAATGTTATTCTATAACAAGTATAAATACTCAAAAGCTATGTCGAACATCACTATGAAGATTCAAGAATGCCACGGATCAATTGGATGTAATTAGAAGTCAAAATGAGTGAAATATGACCAAAATATTTTCACAAATCAATTTTCAACCGCACAAAGATATCCAGATATTCAACCAGCTATAGAGACAGAATTTTGGCCTATTAAATTTCGAATTGTAATAGAGCTATTCTAGTAAAATTGTATCCCTTTGAGTTGTCTTTACAATCCAATTTGAATCACCCCAATCAAATATCGGGAGTGAAGGTTATAATAAAAATACTAAAGGAAGTGCAGTGTTAAAATTTTGGCCCTTTTAAAGCCCACAAAAAACGTGAGGTAGCTATAAATTCAAGAAATGAAGAAATTGAAGGGGGATTCCTGTCATACCCATTTATATAGATAATCATACAGTCACCTGTATAGAAAAAAAAAATCTTGCAACTCAACCTGAGCATATGATTGCACACTATATTTTTTTTTTCAAAGATAAAATGAAATAAGCATATTCATAATAAGATCCATGTAAATCCTTACCTAATCACATATGATGTTCATATAGCATATTAAAACAAAATATTATATAACCAAATTTCAACATATTTACATTGAGGTTACAATAGTATCTACTATACCATTTCAAAAGTTATACATATGCCATACAGGACCCTCAAAAATATAATACAACAAATTGTAAGATCAAAATAACAGCCCACAACATAACCCTACAAGTGTCATCCATGTACATCGAACTTCGGAATCCCGTAAGAGCTTCACAACTAGTCATATCATCTATGAAGTTTTATGCTTACTTACAATGTAAGAACTACATAAGCTGATGCTCAAGAAGTAAAAATCATGCATGTTATGAGTATGAGTAATACGACTATATGCCGCTATATCATTTCTTTAAAACATCATGCTAAAATACATCATATTCAATTATTCATCAAAGTTAAACTTGGATTAGTTTCATTTGAAATCTTTTCCTTTCTTGTGGGCCCTTAACCCACCTACTATGCATCGGATCGGATAGAGCTCTGTTCAACATGAATACTAATAATTAATAATCAAATGGTCAATATGATATCGACACAGTTCAGTGGACAATCCTTTTGTGACCACTAGAAGTACATCCCCTAACTGCCCTTATGATCACTCAAGAAGTCTTCCACCTACGGTGTCAATAATCATAATATCACAAAAGCATGGTCAAGTGATCTACCTTCCCGTGACCACTAGAAGTACATCCCCTAGCTGCCCCTATGATCACCCAAAAAGTCTTCGTATGTGAAATAACTGAAAGGGTATTTGAGTTGAGAACCAATGGGTTTGGTTCGATTCTCAGTTCTAGACCCAGAATCGAATAATCGAATAAGAACCAAATTTTTTAATTTTTGTATATGGGATAAATCAAATTATTTTAATTTTTTTAAAATTTGTTTAAAATAAATTTAAAATTTTACTTTCATTTGTAGCACAAGACAACCTTTCATTTGGCCCAATTATTACTTTCATTTGGCCCAATTTATTACTTTCATTTGTAAATTGAAAACCTTCTCTCCTTACTCCACTGACTATCCACATCTCACGCAGACACACACAGCACAACATAAAGGTTGAAGCCGCCATCGCCGACCCAGTCGAAGCTGCGACCTCCGCCTCCGACACCGCCTACGATTTTTATTTTGGTATACATATTGATAATTAGATGATGCAATTTTTACTGTTGTTTTCAAGGGACAAAGTTTGGAGATACTTCCATGAATCGTTGCTCGTGTATTGTCTCTGTTTTTTTCATACTTTATTACAATGGTGATTTGTGGTAGTGTCCTTGTTGAATCTAAGTTCTATAGATGAGCGTAATGGTAAATTTTAAAATAAAGAAACAAATTTACCAAATTCTTGGAATCATTGTCCTTCGAAATCTGTTCATTTCTGATTTAGTTACTAACTGATTTAGGTAAACTGCTTTTCTCCTTTAAAATTCAAAAGATCATAGTTGTAACTCCTTCAATGAGACATCCTTGTTGCGTGACTGCAAGTAACAAGCCTCTGTTTTTTTTTCTCTTTTTTCTCCGTTGGGTATTCAGAATAAGGCTCAGTTTTATTTTTTTCCCATTAGTTGGATTTATGATCTTGTTCAATTGTTAATTATTGTTCTTGTAGAACATCCATTTATATGCTACTAAACTATTGATTCATTTATTGCTGCATGGTGCAAATTATTAATTGGCCCTAATTGGTTTAAACTCGTATTTTGTTTTGATAGTTTTAGATGTAGGCAGAATGTTTGAAAACATCAACTGCTGCTGAGGCAGTCGGATTCTTGCTATTTTTGTTTCCTCCTTACACAGTTTGTCTGTATCTCAGCCATGTCAACACCTATGTGTTTGAAATCTATTTTCTTGTTAGCAAGGGCCTCCAAATATATAGGAAAGCTATATGGGAATTAGGCTTCAATTATCACTTACGTAGTAGCGCCAACAGACCTTTATGTTCTTTTAAAAAATTGTTTATGTTTATCTTTCTATTAATGGAGTTTTGAGGGCAGCCACCAACATTGAAACCTTGAAAATGAGCTTTGAATTATGCATGTGACCAATTAGTCTTGGTTTGGCCTCAATCTGTGGCCCAACTGTCCCCATTCCACAATCTGACTTCTATTTGCATTTTAAGGGAATTTACAGTTATTTCTTTTTACCTATTCCTGAGACTTTCTTATGTTTGTGCGGGATTTAATCTAGTTACCAGTTGAGGTGATACCAAATTTGCCTGCTCAAATGGAAGACAAAAAACAACCAAATGAGAGGTTAGGAATATTGAATCATTTTTTTGATCGGTAAATGTGAATTATATAGATCAAATGCTGTACAATGTACAAATACTACGGGCATACCCGAACAATCCAAAATCAAGAACAAAAGACAAATACAGCGGGCATACCCGTGCAATCAAAGATCAAGTGCATATACAAGTATACCAGGCAAGTAATCAAAAAGCAAGATGTCCAAACGAAGAAAACTATCAACCTAATGCAATAGACTCAAAATGAATCAAAACATATGGATACCTTGTATACGTGTGTTTTGATCCATCTAACAATGCAATCAACATATGGTCTGAGGTCCTCAAAAATCCTCCTGTTGCGTGCCGTGATGATAAACCGTGCTAGCAAGAGCAATCTTCTTAACCTTGCTATGCCAAGTAGTACATCGAGCCTCTTTTTTTATCCACTTCAAAGCACTTTGTAACGTAGACATGGAGCGCTTAATGCCCAACCAAGAACAGATAGTCTCCCAAACGGACTGACTAAGAGGACAAGAGAAAAAAAGGTGACTCTCCGTCTCTTCAGCCAGACCACAAAAAATGCATATACGATCAACGTCCAAAAACTGCAATTTGTCCTTAGTTTGCAGCTTACATTTAGCACCTAGTCATAGGATGAAGGCATGTTTTGGGGTAATGGAAGCATTCCAAACTGTGCCTGCCCATTCAACCTTCGGTCCCCTTGGTCTGAGAAACTCATAGGCTGTTGTCACATTAAATCTCCCCTCGTGTATGCATGCAGCCAATCTGTCACCTGCTGTATCAATTCTGCATCTATGATCTGCTGTACATGTGTTCATGTTGTCATGGCAAGCATTACCCCAGAATCTGCCTTCAGCTGTACAAGCAACACCCTGTCCATCCCCATCAGCATTCCCAGTATCGCATGCATTAGTATCTGGCAATCTGTCTACTATTGTACCAAAACCTGAATTATCACACGCTGTAGTCTGCCTGGAACTGCTGGCGCAACACCTGTGCCCGATTTGTCCCCAGCATGTAATCTGTTACAGACATCAATATCACTAAATCTGCCATCTGTTGTATCTCCATCCAGTCTGTTATTGGCTTTATTCTGTCTGCCCCTTTTAACAGCTGCTCCAGCAGGCAACCCGTTCCCACTTCCCAGATCCAGCCATTGAGGCTGTAGGAACAAGTCTCAGATTTTCAGTAGTTTTTTAAACAGTGGAGAGTCATCTTTCCTTGGCGTGCAGTCCCAAATATCCCTTCCACGAAGGAAAATCTGATTAACCCATTTCACCTACAGGGTATCCTTCTTGTTATGAATGTTCCATAGAGTTTTGGCTAAGAGTGCCAAATTCCAACATTTAACATCTCTAAAGCTGAGCCCACCTTCATGTTTCGGCAAACAAATACTACTCCAAGAAACCAATGGCTTTTTAGAACCCCAAAGGAAATGACAACAAAGACTAACAATCTTTGAAGCAACCGCGGCCGGAATAGGTAAAATAGAAAGCCAAAAACATTCCACTCCTTGAAGAATGGATCTCACAAGTTCCACTCTTCCCGCATAAGATAAAGTAACTCTAGACCAAGCACCAAAATAATCTGCAATTTTGTTGATAAAGGAGTCATAAGAGCTAACTTTCAATTTAGCCACCGCTAACGGTATACCCAAATAACGAAAAGGCATAGAACCCTTAGCCATGTTAGTTAAGTGGTACATATCTTCCAAATCTTGCCCATGAATACTCGCCGTGTACAAGTTCGACTTATTCACATTCATCCTCAATCCCGACATGTCACCAAACTTGGATAAACAATCCATCAAAATATCAACCGAAATTAAGTCTCCTCTAGCAAAGAGCATTAAATCATCCGTAAAAGCCAAGTAAGTAAGCAAGCCGAGTAAGTAAGCTTCAAAGGGCCACATTTAGGATGGAAATTAAATTCACTATTATCGGTTGCACGTTTGAGCATTCTAGAAAAATACTCAAGGCAAATAACAAACAAAAAAGGAGAAAGAGGGTCACCTTGATGAAGTCCCCTTTTTCCATTAAAGAAACCATGAAGGCTACCATTAAGTGCGATGGAGTAAGTAGGCAAAATAATGCATTCTATCACCCACCCAATAAATTTCAAAGGAAATCCAATCCCAATAAGCACCTTTTTAAGGAATGTCCAATCAACCGAGTCATATGCCTTCCTAAGATCAATTTTTAGAAGGCATCTAGGAGCAACTCTTTTGCAATTATATTGCCTAAGAAGCTCTTGGGCAAGATGAATGTTCTCTGTCATACTTCTACCTTCCACAAAAGCGGCTTAGTCATCATCAATAATAGAACCAAGAATCGGGCCCAATCGAGAAGCAAAAATCTTGGTAATAACCTTATAGAAAACATTGCAACATGTAATAGGTCTATAGTCTCCCACATTGGTAGCATGAGAGGCCTTAGGCACCAAAGCAATGATCATATGATTAGTTTGCTTGAGAAGAGAACTAGAATGAAAGAACTCTTTGACCGCATCCACAAATTCCCCACCAATAGTTTCCCAAGACTTTTTGAAGAAACAAGAGGAATACCCATCCGGACCCGGAGATTTGTCATCTCCAATAGAGAATAATGCATCCTTAATTTCATCAGACGAGATATCCCGAACCAAAGCCACCCCTTCCTCTTCCGATAACACGGAACCACTCTTTAATGTATCAATGTCAATAGGCTGTACAATGCTGTTTTTTCCCAGAACATCATTGAAAAACTGTAGGAATTCATTGGTAACTTCATCAATAGATTCCGTAAATGAGCCATAACTTTTACACACTTTAGCAATAAAATTCTTTTTGGCATTCCTCTTCACCATCGAATGGAAAAATTTAGTACATTTGTCACTACTAATGAGGTAATCACATTTGGCCTTTTGGTAGTAGAAACTTCTTTCCGCTTCACGAAGATTCATAGCATTTTTCCTCAAATGCGCCACTCTACTTTGAAGATCAATATTAAGAGGATCATCATGTAGAGCCACTTGCGCCTCTTTCAACGCCAAAGTAGCTATGTCGGCCCTATTAGAAATGTGGGCAAAGTGTTTCTCATTAGGTTTCTTAAGCTCCCCCTTTAAACCTTGCAACTTCTTACAAATAGAGTATTGTTTCGTTCCCCTAATACCAACTTTCCAACAATTATGTACAATTTCATGGAAGCTTTCATGGTTGGTCCACATGTTGTAAAATCTAAAAGGCCTCTTTTTGCAACTATCAAGCCCAAATAGTGACACAATACATGGGGAGTGATCGGAGAGACAACCTGAAGGAAGGAAGTTAACAAGACTATTAAATCCCGCTTGCATCCACGCATCATTAACCATAGCTCTATCAAGTTTACTCCACTTCGAATTATTAGTCCAAGTGTACAAATAACCAATGGATCTCAAATCTGTCAACCTGATCTCAAGACAAAGATTAGCAAGATCCTTAACTTCATACGGGGTAACATCCGTGCCATTACATTTTTCATCAAAATTTAGCACATTGTTAAAATCACCCATAATCAACCAAGGCAACGAACAATATGAACTAAACTCCAAAATGCTATTCCAAAGGGGCCTCCGATTCACAATAGAATGTAACCCATATACAAAACTAACAAGAAACGTAAGCGAGCTAACCTTACAAGTAACTTTGCAATGAACAATTCGGGATGTAATCTCCAACACGTCCACATGAACTTTCCCGGGATTCCATAAGATTAAAATTTGCCCGGCTTGATTATATTCAAAATTGTTGATTTCCAAAAAATCCCCAAATTTATTACGCATCACCCGTTCAAGCTTTGATAAATTAAGCTTAACGTCCAAGATACCCATAATATCAATATCATGCTTTTTGATGAAATCCCGCACTCCATTTTGTTTAAGGGGTTTGTGCAGACCCCTAATGTTCCATGAGGCAATCTTCATGACGATATAACGAGGGCATTACCCCTCTTTACATCTTTATTAGTATTATTGGCTAACCGATCATCAACCTTAGCATCTGATTTTCTGTTATTAACAACCCTAGAAATCTGCCCATTACCAACAGCCCCCGATTTCTGCTGATTACTCACGGAGTTTGACACTGGCCGACCCCAAAGTGTCATAGAATGCTGCTGGACGGACTGGGTGCTGCGTACATTGCCTGCGCTGTTTCTGTTGCGGAAGCCAAACTGTTTGGCTTTATCACTGGCCGAATGTTGCTGGGAGCGATAGACTAAATCTGCAATCTGAAGCTGGCCAGAATCATTGCTATTAACACTGCCCACTATGTGCTGGTTTCGTGCACCATTCTATGTACCCTACCTTTTAGATGAACATTCAGCCACAAAATTATCCACCTGTGCATTCACATTAGTTGATACAGGAGTAGGAGTGATACATCCCACTTTTTTAGAAGGTGTCGTCCCCTTTTTTCTATTGATTACCTCAGTAAATGGGGCCTCCTCCTGAACCGTAGGCTGTGCCAAAGCATCCTGTTGAGTATTCTGCCCAACAAGAACGGCCACATCAGTAGAAGGCTCAGTGTCCTTACCAGCTGAGTCTGCCATCACTTGTTTATCCATTCCAGCATTAGCCTTGCCCTGTTTGGCACCTTGAACTTGATTTTTCTTACGAGCTTCAATCTGATCTTGATTAGTAGAATTTGTAGGGCGGGTAGCAGTAGAGTGCCCAAAAAATTTACAATCTCTACAGAATTTTGGTTCATATTCAAAAGTAACATTTTGAACTCTCGATTTACCGTTAGGCATATACATATCTACAGTGCGAACCAAAGCCTTAGATGCATCAATTTTCACAAGAACCCGGGTGTACGATAATCTCCCCTTGTTAGAAGTGAGCTTATCCGTGCAAATAAGTGTGCCAATCTTTGAAGCAATTCTCGACAAAAGTTTTGTATTCCAACAATCAAGTGGTAGACCCGGGAGTTTAATCCAAACCGGTATGATACTAATATCATCATCCCCAAAATTAAAGCACCGGAGCATAACTTTAAGCATCAAAGGACGACCAAAAACAAGATAAGGGCTCCCATGCAAGACAATATTCCTAGACTCTTCATCCTCAAACTTGAAAACAAGACATCCACTATCATGAACATGGTATTGATATTGAACATTCCATTTATCACACAATTGCATAAGTGCCTTCTTCCTGGGGAATATACCAGCAAAATAACCAACAAGGCAAAACCCCCAAGATTTATCCACATTATCCATTTCCTCCTCCATCACATTGATAGCATTAGATTGGTCAACAATCAATTCCAGCTGAAGCCCTCATCAATATTTCTGTTATTTTTAAAAAGGTTGAACCACGAAGCTTTAGTATCATTAGCAAGTGGTTGCTTCCCTGTAAGCGTTGTATTATCCACGGCATGAGATTTATCCACCGAGACATCCTTATCCGTGTCATCCTCGCCAAGAGTTTGAGAAACACTTGGAGACTTTGGCGCTTCCTCTTCAAATTCAAACATACCATCCACAGAGGCATTACATTCATTATCATCAAATAAATCCAACTGGTTTTCCTTGACTGCCATATTAATCTCCTGGGTATCAGTAGATATTTTAAGTTTGGGCCGAACACTGCCGTCCCCCTCCTTCTTCTTTTTCCTGCCCATTTACGCTGGAGAATATTGACTGAAGCTGAATATAGCAATGGGGTAGCCAAAGATAATCGAATCCAAACTGAACGAAGAAAGCCCATAACCGAAATGAAGGTTAAACTGAGCCAGAATAGTGTCTTGTAGAAACTGAAACTGAAGAAGAGCCGAGCACTAGAATGAGGTTAGCCTGAACCAAAAAACAGTAAGATGATGGAACTGAGAAGGAACGGCCACCCCCAAACAAAAAAGGGACCAAAATGACCAGAGGTAAGACTACCACAGTCCCACAACGCACCAGGAGCAGAAACTCAGTGGCTACTTCACGAACGAACCAAATAATAACTGAAACGGCCAATCCAAGCCAAGAAGAAACCGTAACCAAACTGGAAGGAGATGAAGATGAAAAAATCGTCCTCACCCAAACCACGAACAGAACCCGTAACTATCAAAGCAGCAGGCCAAACTTACAATTTTTGAGAAAAAAAACCGTTAATCTGACTCAAAAGACTTTAGTAATTAATAGGGAGAGATAATACGGGAGAAATTAATTGAAATATGCAAGAAAAGAACGAGAAATCAGAAAAAACGAAGCAGTTTAGTGGATTTTCTCACACTAGAACTTGAGAGCATCTTCTCTCTAACCAAGCTTTTCTAATTCTTAATATGGAATTATTTTACTAAGATACTTAGTGGAGGAAGAGCAAAATGCAATTATTGTGGAAGAACATTTAAAGCTGATATTAATACTGGAACGTCTAGCATGTGGAAGCATTTAAAATCTGGTTATGTTTATAAGAACACTACAGTTGATGAAAATCAAAAAAATTATTGACTCAAGAAAACAATGACGGTGGTGTTATGGCTATGGTGTTTGATAAAGAAAAGTGTAGAAAAGCATTGGTTAAGATGATTATTATTGATGCACTGGCTTTTTCCTTTGTCGAAGGTATGGATTTTAAGGATTTTGGGCATCAACTTCGCCCTAGATTTGAGGTTCCTTCTCGAAGAACGATTACTAGAGATGTGCTCCATCTCTACCATAAAACAAAGGAATCATTGAGGGTAAAATTTATTAATGATAGGCAAAGGATTTCTTTAACCACTTATTATTGGACATCAATTATATGGTGATCACAGCACACTTTATTGATAGAAGTTGGAAACTACATAAGAAGATATTGAGTTTTTCTGTTGTTCCAAATCATAAAGGGGAGACAATTGGGAAGCTTATTGAAAAGTCTTTGCTTGATTGGGGAATAGAGTGTGTAGGTACCATTACTGTAGACAATGCAAACACAAATGATGCAACTAGGGCTGGGCAAAATCCCGAACCGAGCCGAACCAAACCAAATCGGAATCGAATCGAGCGGTTCTTCGTATGTGAAATACCCGAACGGGTATTTGAGTTGAGAACCAATGGATTCGGTTCGGTTATCAGTTCTAGACCCAGAACTGAATAATCGAATAAAAACCAAATTTTTTAAAATTTTTTAATTTTTGTATATGAGATAAATCAAATTTTTTTAATTTTTTTAAAATTTGTTTAAAACAAATTAACAAATTTTACTTTCATTTGTAGTCCAAGACAACCTTTTATTGGGCCCAATTATTAATTTCATTTGTATCCCAAGACAACTTTTCATTTGGCCTAATTATTACTTTCATTTGGAAATTGATTACTTTCATTTGTCCCAATTTATTACTTTCATTTGTAAATTGAAAACCTACTCTCCTTACTCCACTGACTCTCCAAGTCTCACGCAGACACACACAACACAATACAAAGGTTGAAGCTGACGTTGCTGCGACCTCCACCTCCATCTCCGCCTTCGATTTTTATTTTGGTATATTTATTGATAGTTAGATGATGCAATTTATACTGTTGTTTTCAAGGGAAAAAGTTTAGAGATACTTCCATGAATCGTTGCTCGTTTATTGTCTCTGTTTTTTTCATATTTATTACAATGGTGATTTACGGTAGTGTCCTTGTTGAATCTAAGTTCTATAGATGAGCGTAATGCTAAATTTTAAAATAAAGAAACAAATTTACCAAATTCTTGGAATCATTTCCCTTCGAAATCTGTTCATTTCTGATTTAGTTAATAACTGATTTAGCTAAACTGCTTTTCTCCTTTAAAATTCAAAAGATCATAGTTTTAACTCATTCAATGAGATATCCTTGTTACGTGACTGCAAGTAACAAGCCTCGTATTTTTTTTTCTCTTTTTTCTCCGTTGGGTATTCAGAATAAGGCTCAGTTTTATTTTTTTTCCCATTAGATGGTTTTATGATCGTGTTCAATTGTTAATTACTGTTCTTGTAGAATATCCCTTTATAGGATACTAAACTATTGATTCGTTTATTGCTGTTGCATGGTGCAAATTATTAATTTGCCCTATTTGGTTTAAACTCGTATTTTATTTTGATAGTTTTAGTTGTAGGCAGAATGTTTGAAAACACCAACTGCTGCTGAGGCAATCGGACTCTTGCTATTTTTGTTTCCTCGTTAATTACACAGTTTGTTTGTATCTTAGCCATGTCAACACCTATGTGTTTGAAATCTAATTTCTTGTTAGCAGGGGACTTCAAATATATAGGAAAGCTATATGGGAATTAGGCTTCAATTATCACTTATGTAGCGCCAACAAACCTTTATATTCATTTAAAAAATTGTTTATGTTTATCTTTCTATTAATGGAGTTTTGAGGACAGCCACCAACATTAAAACCTTGAAAATGAGCTTTGAATTGTGCATGCGACCAATTAGTCTTGGTTTGGCCTCAATCTGTGGCCCAACTGTCCCCATTCCACAATCTGACTTTTATTTGCGTTTTGAGGGAATTTGCAGTTATTTCTTTTTACCTGTTCCTGAGACTTTCTTATGTTTGTGCAGGATTTAATCTAGTTACCAATTGAGGTGATACCAAATTTGCCTGCTCAAATGGAAGACAAAAAAACAACCAAATGAGAGGTTAGGAATATGGAATCATTTTACTAAGATACTTGGTGGAGGAAGAGCAAAATGTAATTATTGTTGGACAACATTTAAAGCTGATACTAATAGTGGAACTTGTAGCATGTGGAAGCATTTAAAATCTTGTTATACATATAAGAACACTACAGTTGATGAAAATAAAAAAAAAATATTGACTTGAGAAAACAATGATGGTAGTGTTATGGCTATGATGTTTAATAAAAAAAAATTGTAGAAAAGCATTGGTTAAGATGATTATTGTTGACGAATTGACTTTTTCCTTTGTCAAAGGTGTGGGTTTTAAGGATTTTGTGCATCAACTTTGCCACTAGATTTGAGGTTCCTTCTCGAAGAATGGTTACTAGAGATGTGTTCCATCTCTACCATGAAACAAAGGAATCATTGAGGATTAAATTTATTAATGATAGGCAAAGGATTTCTTTAACCACTGATTGTTGTACATCAATTCAAAAAATCAATTATATGGTGGTCACAACACACTTTATTGATAGAAGTTGGAAACTACATAAGAAGATATTGAGTTTTTCTGTTGTTCCAAATCATAAAAGAGAGACAGTTGGTAAGCTTATTAAAAAGTGTTTGCTCGATTGGGGAATAGAGTGTGTAGATACCATTGCTGTAGATAATGCAAACTCAAATGATGCAGCGATCGTTTATGTGAAAAGCAAGTTGAAGAATTGGAAACCTGATGATACTATGATTTTAGGTGGCTCTTATCTGCATGTACGTTGCTCAGCACACATAGTCAATTTGATTTTTAAAGAAGGGTTGAAAGAGCTTAATCTAGCTATAGAAAGTATTCGCAATGCGGTCAAATATTTTTGATCAACTCCTTCCTGTTTGAGTAAATTTAAATATTGTATTGAAAGGGAAAAGATTACATGCAAAAAACTTGCTGTTTTAGATGTTCCTAATAGATGGAATTCAACATTTTTAATGTTGGAAAGTGTATTGAATTTTGAAAAAGTTTTTGAAAGAATGAAGGAAGAGGATGGATTTTATTGTAAATATTTTGATGAGAATAAAGGTGGAAAAGAAAAAGAGGGGCCACCTAATCGTTATGATTGGGAGAAAGATAGAAATATTTCCAAGTTTCTAAGAACTTTTTATGATGTCACATTGAAGTTTAGTGCTTCATCAAATGTTACTTCCAATATTTACTTCCATGAAGTTTGTAAAATTGAACAAATTTTGAAGAAAATGGGTGACAAGCAAGATTATGTGCTAAGTAGTTTAGGAAATAACATGAAGCTTAAATTTAACAAGTATTGGGGTAAAGTTGATCAAATGAACAAGATTTTGATTGTAGCAGTTGTGTTTGATCCTAGGTATAAGTTGGAGTTTGTCGTGCATTGTATTGGTATCTTGTATGAATATGTTAAGGTTGAAGCCACAAAAAATGAGGTCATGAAATTATTGTATGCCTTGTATAACCCATACAAAGGGATGTCATACTTCAAACAATGGAGCTAGTGGAAGTGGGAGTGGGGACGATGAATCAATGATCGAGTCACTTTGTTGGATGATTTGAATGATGATGATGATGATTGGAATGCTTGTAATTTTGATTTTGGGTACAAGAAATTGAAAACTACAAAAATGGATTTTTCTAGAAAAGATGAGGTGCAATGATATCTAATGGAACCAACTGAAGATGCTAGTGATGGAAATTTTGACATTTTAAATTGGTGGAAGATCAATAAATCAAGATTTGAATTTTTATCTGAGGTTGCAAAGGATGTTCTTGTCATTCCTGTATCTGCAGTTGCTTCTGAGTCAACATTTAGTACTAGAGAGCGCATTCTTGATCCATTTATGAGTTCTTTAACTCCTCAAATAGTTGAGGCCTTGATTTGTACACAAAACTGGCTAAGTGAAGAATCTAGACTTTTGAGAGTTTCTGAAGATAAAGTTTGCATTGAGGAGACTGAGTTCTATGAGGGTATTGAGACAGGTAATAAAATACATATTACATTTTTTCTTATTAAATTTTATTAGTTGAACAATTTTTAGTTATTTATGTTTGTTACTGTGATTTTTCAGTTTTTTTCTTGTAGAGTTTCTTAGTATCATCTAGTATGGCAAGTCAAACATTTGATGATTAAATCAAATAATTGGTAAGTACTACTGTATTAGCAATACTTTAAAATATTTTATATCTAAGACTTCTAATTTATATGGATCATCGATGTTTTAGTATTACTAATTTGCTATCTACTTTTTGTTATTTGTATACATTGATAAATTAATCTTATTGGACAACTTGTTATTTATATGTTATTAAACTGGAATACGTTAATTTGTAAAAGCTAAACATGTCAGACTGTAGTGTTGTTATAAATGTTAAAAAATGTAATTATAGTATGGAACCGAACCGAGCCGAATCGACCCGAACCCGAACCCGAACCCAAACGGTTCCAAAGTTATATTTGGACACGACGGTTCCGTTTACTAACTACCCAAAATTTTTTGGTTCGGTTCGGTTTTGAAGTAGTGTCCAGACCTACTTTGAACCATCATGAGTAAATCGCCCAAAAGTCGAGTTCTAGACTATAACTCAAGCGCTTAATGGGAGGCAATCCAATTTTCTATCACTTCTTAATTAATTTGATTAACTATTGCATTACACGTATTTTAAGGGAAAGCATTAGTATTCTGGGGCCATATTTACGTACTCATGCCTTTAAATGATTTTTAACACATTTTAGATAGTATTTTAAGGCTTGCATGAGTAACTTAGGCACGCTTACTTAGTGAGTTCATTTTACTTAGGCTCATTAACATTATATTGAGCTTACTTTTATGTGATACGCATTCTTAATATTGCACCTATATTTCAATCTTCAAGTTAATTTGAAAGACTTATCTTCTCCAAGTTATTGCAGTGATGCACGCTCTGTTAAATAGTCTTTCTAAAAGTTTGAAGATCAGAATTCTTTTTGTTTGAATTCATTGCAAATATTTGGAGCATGTTTGGTTCGGATTAAAATTTGATTTTAATCTAAGTCAAATTCAAACAATCAATATTAACCACGTCTTTTATGGGTCCCACAACTTTTCAACCACACATTTCAAAAACTTCTATCACAATCTACTAAAAAATCTAATTTTAATTCTCACCAAACGCCCTCTTAAACCATATGTGCTATTACTAATATTTATTCTAAATTCTTGAAAAAGAAAATTAAAACCTAGCAACAAGAAAAAATTGCAATTGTCATGACGTCTACCAGCCTAATCTTTCGACTCATCCACGTCTACTAGGGGAGTTTCTAATCCTTACTCATTTATTTTGATTATTTTTTCTTTTTATAATGGGAACGATGTAATATTTTTGGTTTGGGGTAGGGTAAGTATCATGATACTTAGAATATGTATAAAAAAAAAAGAAATAATTGAAATTTTGAAAAATGAAAAATGAATAATTAAAAATAGGGTCCAGTTTATAGTTTGACGGCTTGTTGCCTATTTTGATATTTATTTGTTTGAATTGAGTATATCTTTATCTATAATTGAACAACATTGTATCTTATACTTTTACTTGAGTACTTATCCATGTTAGACTTGACTTCTAAAGCACATAGCTATAATTGATTTATTACTTATGTTAGGACACGATTTGATTTTGTGGATTTAGTTGTTGATGTTTTTAACCGAGGTTTGATAAAATTTCCAAACCCTTAACATAGTAACCTAATTGCTAGAATGTAACGCCCCAAACCCCTAGTGGACCGGAACGCTACTTACTTTACTTAATTTAACCGGTGGTTTAGTAACAAGTGTACATATCTTAGCGGAAACTTAAATCCTAACAAACATTCTTTTTGAAAGACATTGGATTAAATAACTTTATAACTTTCCAAAATCACGAAATATAATTTATTTGATGAAATCATGACTTGTTCAAGATACTCAAAAGAAATAACGTTGGAAATAACATTTGAAACATTAAAGACTTTAAATCTAAATCACTTGTTCACCGGGTTCCCATAGACTTATTGCATCTCCTTCCATCTCTTCCATCACCCAACCCGGTGCATCAACATTTAATCTGTAGATATAGGGTAGAAACCCGTGAGTTGAAAACTCAATAGGCGTCATAGGTGCAATCGTGATTAAGCTAAGCATTTCATAACAATTAACATTAGAACTTCCATAAAACATGTCGTACCCGGAGGTACCATTTGACATAAAATGTATGCCTTACCAACGGAACCATTTGACATGAAAGGTGCATGCCAAACCGAAGATACCATTTGACACACAACATAAACCTTTAAATGTATGCCGCACCGACGGAACCATTTGACATGAAAGGCACATGCCGAACCGACGATACCATTTGACACACAACATTAGCCTTTAACATAGAACATTATTTGCTAGAAATTATAACTTAAACACGTATAACAACTTTATGCACCTCTACCTACCTCGATTTGATGCTTGATGAACTTTGAAAAGAACTTTGAAAAATTTTGGATGAACTTCAAAACTTTGACGAAGTTTGGACGTTTAGGCCTTTCTTTGTTGTTTGAAAACACCTTTTGAAATCACAAAAACCTTCTTGCAGAATATTTTTGCCCACCCTTAAAACTTCTGGAAAACACTTTGAAAAATCACCTTCCTTTTCTCTCTCAAACTCTCTATTTTTCTCTCAACTTTTGAAAGCAAATTGAAAGTGCTTTTGGTGTGAAAAATCAAATGAGTGAAGAGGGTATTTATAGGTAAGGTTTGGGGTGGGTGAAAGGTCATATTAAATAGGGTAATTAAGTAGTGCAGGTAGTGGCCATTAATTCAAAAAAATCGTGGGTTTTTCTGCTTTTCCGGTCGACCGGTTAGTTTCTCCGGTCGACCGGTTGTCCGGTTGTCACTGCACAGCTTTCAGTATTTTTATGATAACTTTTTCTCCTGATATCCAATTGAGGTGATTCAAATTGCGTTGGAAAGATAACTCAAAGAGCTACAACGTTTATTCAGATATCATTTTCAAATTCGAATGTTTTCTATGTCGAAAATGGGTCTCAAAGGAGACTAAAAATATTTGAAGTGTACTTTTAGCCATAAAATGAAATACTTTGCATTCTATCCAATCTTCATCAAATTGTTTTTAAAAAAATATTTTATAAACATCATTTTACCTTTAAACATGTATTGGACTATCTTTTGGGCTTATATTTCCTTTATTGGGCCAAATGTGAAGTTAATCACACAATTATGGGCCTAGCTTTATAGAAAGATTTGGGCCTCTACATCCCTCCTCCCTTATATAAATTTCGTCCTCGAAATTTACCTTACAATTGGGCAAGGAGTGCGAGATACTTGACTTTAACTTCTTCTTCCTTTTCCCACGTAGCTTCTTCCATTCCGTGATTATTCCACTGTATCTTAACCAGTTGAATCTCTTTATTCCTTAGCTTATGCACTTTTCGATCCAGTATCTTAATTGGTGATTCCTCATAAGATAAATCCTTTTGTACTTCTAGGGTTTGATAACTTATCACATGATTAGGATCGTGCACGTATTTCTTTATCATTGATACGTGGAACACATTGTGTACCGCTGACAATTCAGGTGGCAAAGCTAATCGGTAAGCCACGTTCCCAACCTTATCAAGTATCTCGAAAGGTCCAATATACCTGGGTCGTAGCTTGCCTTTCTTTCCAAATCTAAGTACACCTTTCATTGGTGCTACCTTTAGAAAGACTTTGTCTCCCACTTGAAACTCTAAATCCTTTCTTCTCGTGTCAGCATAGCTCTTCTGCCGATCCTGTGCTGCCTTTATCCTTGCTCGAATCAGATCGATCGCTTCAACTGTCCTTTCAACTATTTCTGGTCCCAAAATTCTCTTCTCCCCGACTTCGTCCCAATGAATAGGGGATCTACATCTTCTTCCATAGAGAGCTTCATACGGTGCCATTCCAATAGTTGTTTGAAAACTATTGTTATACGCAAATTCTACTAGGGGTAAGTATGACTCCCAACTACCACCTAGATCCAAAACACATGCTCTCAACATGTCCTCTAAAGTCTGGATGGTCCTTTCAGACTGTCCGTCAGACTGCGGGTGATATGCTGTACTAAAATTCAGCTTCGTTCCCATAGCTGCTTGTAGGCTTTTCCAGAATTTAGATGTAAACCTTGGGTCTCTATCAAACACAATAGACACAGGTACACCGTGTATCCTTACTATTTCTTTAATGTACAATTGTGCCAACTGGTCCATACTGAAAGTCATTTTCATTGGAAGAAAATGAGCTGCCTTCGTCAATCGGTCTACTATAACCCATATAGCATTGTGTCCTTTTGCTGACTTGGGAAATCCAACCACAAAATCCATTGTGATGTTTTCCCATTTCCATTCAGGTATCTCTAAAGGATTCAGCAATCCTGCTGGTCTTTGGTGTTCCGCCTTAACCTGCTGACATACTATGCATTTATGCACGTACAGTCCGATACTCCTTTTCATGTTTCTCCACCAGAATGTATCACGAAGGTCTCGATACATTTTCGTACCACCGGAATGTGCGGTGTACGGGGTGCAATGAGCTTTTTTTAATATCTCGTTCCTCAAATCCGCATTCTTAGGCACGCAGATTCTTCCTTTAAACATCAGTGCTTGGTCTGCGGCTATTCCAAAATCTTTCCTCTTATCTGTTCCAACTTCTTTCTTGATCTTCATCAAGAACAGGTCATTACCTTGTGCTTCTATAATTCGCTCTCGAAGAGTAGGTCGAATTTTCAAAGCTGCTAATTTCCCTGTGACTTGTCTTGGTGTGGTAACCACCTCAATCTTCATTCTTTCCAAGTCCTTGTCTAACTCCATTTGACAAGTGAGTAGTAACGTCAACTGTCCCGTCAATTTCCTACTCAAGGCGTCGGCCACCACATTTGCCTTACCTGGATGGTAGTGAATGGTACAGTCGTAATCATTCACTAACTCTAACCATCGTCTCTGTCTCATGTTTAGTTCCTTCTGTGTGAAGAAATATTTTAAACTCTTATGATCCGTATAAATTTCACACTTACTTCCGTACAAGTAGTGTCGCCATATTTTCAATGCGTGTACTACCGCCGCAAGCTCTAAATCATGCGTCGGGTAGTTCTGCTCATGCTTCTTCAATTGCCTTGAAGCGTAGGCTACTATCTTTCCATTCTGCATCAGTACACATCCTAGCCCTTGCTTGGACGCATCACTGTATATAACAAACCCTTCTGTTCCCTCAGGTATTGTTAACACAGGCGCAGTTATCAGCCTCTGCTTAAGTTCTTGAAAACTCTTTTCACAGATATCCGTCCATTGAAATTTGACTCACTTTCTCGTAAGTTGCGTCATTGGGCCAGCTATCTTGGAAAATCCTTCAATAAACCTTCGATAATACCCGGCTAATCCTAAAAAGCTCCGTACTTCACCAGCATTGGTCGTCGCCTTCCAGTTAGTTACTGCTTCCACTTTTGCTGGATCTACTTCAATCCCTTGGGCAGTGACTACATGTCCAAGAAATCCAACTCGTTCAAGCCAAAATTCACACTTTTTGAATTTGGCATAAAGTTTCTCCTTGCGTAGTACCTCTAGGGCTACTCTTAGATGCTCTTCATGTTGCTCTTTACTCTTGGAGTATATCAAAATGTCGTCAATAAAGACTATAATAAATTGATCTAAATACTGATGAAATACTCGATTCATCAGATCCATGAATACTGCTGGTGCATTGGTTAATCCAAATGGCATCACCATAAACTCGTAGTGTCCATAACGAGTCCTGAAAGCTGTCTTAGGTATATCCTCTGTTTTCACTTTTAATTGATGGTACCCAGATCGTAAATCGATCTTGGAAAATACATTAGCTCCTTTCAGTTGATCTAACAGATCCTCGACTCTAGGGAGTGGGTACTTATTCTTGATGGTTAATCGATTCAACTCCCTGTAATCGATACACATCCTCATGCTTCCATCTTTCTTCTTCACGAACAACACTGGTGCACCCCATGGAGATACGCTGGGTCGTACGAATCCCATATCAAGGAGTTCCTGTATTTGCTTCCTTAACTCTTGTAGTTCCTTCGGAGCCATTCTATATGGGGCTTTCGACATTGGTGCCGCTCCAGGAATTAGCTCTATGGTGAATTCCACTTGTCTATTTGGTGGAATACCAGATAGCTCTTCTGGAAACACATCTTCGAACTCCCGTACCACTGGTACGTCCTCAATCTTTACTGTCTCCTGTTTCCCTCCTAGGATATTTACCAAATATCCTTGACAAGCTCCTTTTCTCAACATCTTCTCAGCTTGTAAAGCCGATACTAGTCGAATAAAAGGTTTCGTCTTGATTCCAAAGAAAGAAAATGGTTCCTCTCCTAGTTTCTGAAATAATATTTCCTTTTCCTTACATCGGATGGTGGCATAATTACTACCCAACCAATCCATGCCTAGTATTACATCGAAGTCATTCATCTCTATCATGTATAAGTCTGCTTCCATAGGTTTTTCCTCAACTTCAATACTAACAGATTTGGCTATCTGATCAGTACTCAAAGGGTTACCTATAGGGATACTAACTTCTAATATACCTTCCGATTTATCACAGGTAATACTAGACCTAGCAATAAAAATCGTCGATGCAAAGGAGTGAGTAGCTCCTGAATCAAACAGTACATAAGCAGGCATATTGGCTATCAATAAAGTACCTGCTATAACGTTCGAGTTCTCCTCTGCCTCCTTTTGAGTCAGTGCAAAAACTCGTGCTTTCCCCTTCTGATCTTGATCCTTGCTGTCATCCTTTTTCGGTGCAGACATAGGACAATCCCTGATGATATGTCCTGACTTTCCGAATCGGTAACAAACATTCTTCCCTTGCAGACATTCGCCACGATGCATCCTTCCACACTTAGCACATGGCGCAATGACTGGCACTATGCTCTTATTGGCATTGGCTCTGCCATTAGCCCTCTTGTTCTGCCATTTGCTTTTTCCTTTATCTTGGTCGTTCCACCTTCGTTTCTTGAACTGCCCTTTATCCTGTCGGTTGTCCAATTGAACCGATTTCTCCGCATTGGCCTTCTGATACCAGATTGCATGAGCTCGTTCCAACATTCCACGGTAAGACGTGAAATCGTGGGACATAAGGATCATACTCATGTCCGAGTTCAGCCCTTACCCGAACCTTCATATTTTCTTAGGCTCCGTGTCTACCAAATGTGTAGCATACTTTGAGAGTTGGTCAAACTTCCGTTCATACTCCATCAAGGTCATGGTTCCCTGTTTGAGTTGAAGAAATTCGCCCTCCTTGAAATCCCTTAGAGATTGGGGAAAGTACTTATCCATCACTTCCTCCATGAACTGTTCCCATGTTAGTGCCAATTGTTGCTCCGGAGTCCTAGTTCGAGACATTGATTCCCACCAGTGACTTGCATCACCGGAGAACATAAACTCAGCACACTGGACTTTTTGAGCGTCCGTGCACCCTATCAATCGGAATATTCTCTCCAACTTGCGAAGCCACTCCTCGACTGCAAGTGGATCAGTTGCTCCATTGAAAGTAGGGGGCTTGTGCCTTCGAAATTGCTCGACCACTGAAGCATGGGTTTGAAGAGCATTAGGAGCTGGTGCTAGGGGTTGAGCTTGGTTCGGGTTCTGTCTGCCTAGGTCTTGGACTGCTTGGAGGAGATCTCTTATCAGGTTGTTCTGGTTGGCTCGCGACATTTTCCTACGGATAAGATGTAAGGTTTCTTATTAACTTCTTTTTTTTTATAAGGAAGAAAGATAAGATCTTTATTTCTCATACTTCTTGAAATCAGAATACATCATAGTTTGATAAACATAGCATGAAAGGAGACATCATAAGGAAATGGGAATATCTAGATCTCTAATCCCAATGAGTTTTACGAAGCTTCCTTGGTAGAGCTTCATCTTCGGAAGAATCTTCCGCCTCAGGCCCGGACTCTATATCTATCACCACTTGTGGTTCTAGTTCAGGCTCCTGCTCCTCCTCGGGTTCCTCTTCAGGGTTTTCTTCCTCAGCCACAGGTTCTTCCTCAGGCTCCTCATGGATTACATCATCCCATAAGTCTGTCAGGGCATGGCAATATCTCTCGAACTCGAACAAGTTTGGGTTGCTTCTAACATCTCATCTCTAACTGTGACTCCCATATCTCCCCATTGAGGTGGGAGGGAATGTATTAGGTTATTTATGGCTTCAATATGGGTGATCTCCATACCAGCATTAACCGCCCTCATGCATCGTTCATAGATGTCATGTACATGATCGCTAAGCGGTCGGTTAGGATCCGTTACATAGTTCTCATAAACATGGATAGCAATTCTACGGTTTAAATCTGCCCTATAAGCCCTAGCCGTAGTCTTCCTTGCCGTTTGTAAATATCTAACCATTCTGTCACATAAATGCTCAATTATGTCTTTTATCACATAACATCATAACATACATTTCCTTTATGCCCATAACTTTAAGTTTTAGCCCAAGTCCAATACATATCTTTGAAACAACACATTTAACTTTAACATAAACATATACTTGAAAATGTGTCATAACTTATCAAAGCATCAAATCATAACTTCCATAAATATAACTTCCATAACTTTAAACTTTGCACATACCTGGGCTGTAGGATGAGATTCGATGGATGAATGCAATATGCCATGGAATACCTTAAACTTTCAATTTTTGTTTTTTTGTTTTGAAAACATACTTGGTCTACAGAACCGGTTTAAAAACTATTGCTCTGATACCACGCTGTAACGCCCCAAACCCCTAGTGGACCGGAACGCTACTTACTTTACTTAACTTAACCGGTGGTTTAGTAACAAGTGTACATATCTTAGCGGAAGCTTAAATCCTAACAAACATTATTTTTGAAAGATATTGGATTAAATAACTTTATAACTTTCCAAAATCACGAAATATAATTTATTTGATGAAATCATGACTTGTTCAAGATACTCAAAAGAAATAACGTTGGAAATAACATTTGAAACATTAAATACTTTAAATCTAAATCACTTGTTCACCGGGTTCCCATAGGCTTATTGCATCTCCTTCCATCTCTTCCATCACCCAACCTGGTGCATCAACATTTAATCTGTAGATATAGGGTAGAAACCCGTGAGTTGAAAACTCAATAGGCGTCATAGGTGCAATCGTGATTAAGCTAAGCATTTCATAACAATTAACATTAGAACTTCCATAAAACATGCCGTACCCGGAGGTACCATTTGACATGAAAATGTATGCCGTACCAACGGAACCATTTGACATGAAAGGTGCATGCCGAACCGAAGATACCATTTGACACACAACATTAACCTTTAAATGTATGCCGCACCGACGGAACCATTTGACATGAAAGGCACATGCCGAACCGACGATACCATTTGACACACAACATTAGCCTTTAACATAGAACATTACTTGCTAGAAATTATAACTTAAACACGTATAACACTTTATGCACCTCTACCTACCTCGATTTGATGCTTGATGAACTTTGAAAAGAACTTTGAAAATTTTTGGATGAACTTCAAAACTTGGACGAAATTTGGACGTTTGGGCCTTTCTTTGTTGTTTGAAAACACCTTTTGAAATCACAAAAACCTTCTTGCAGAATATTTTTGCCCACCCTTAAAACTTCTGGAAAACACTTTGAAAAATCACCTTCATTTTCTCTCCCAAACTCTCTATTTTTCTCTCAACTTTTGAAAGCAAATTGAAAGTGCTTTTGGTGTGAAAAATCAAATGAGTGAAGAGGGTATTTATAGGTAAGGTTTGGGGTGGGTGAAAGGTCATATTAAATAGGGTAATTAAGTAGTGCAAGTAGTGGCCATTAATTCAAAAAAATCGTGGGTTTTTCTGCTTTTCCGGTCGACCGGTTAGTTTCTCCGGTCGACCGGTTGTCCGGTTGTCACTGCACAGCTTTCAATATTTTTATCATAACCTTTTCTCCTGATATCCAATTGAGGTGATTCAAATTGCATTGGAAAGCTAACTCAAAGAGCTACAACTTTTAATCAGATATCATTTTCAAATTCGAATGTTTTCTATGTCGAAAATGGGTCTCAAAGGAGACTAAAAATATTTGAAGTGTACTTTTAGCCATAAAATGAAATACTTTGCATTCCGTCCAATCTTCATCAAATTGTTTTTAAGAAAATATTTTATAAACATCATTTTACCTTTAAACATGTATTGGACTATCTTTTGGGCTTATATTTCCTTTATTGGGCCTAATGTGAAGTTAATCACACAATTATGGGCCTAGCTTTATAGAAAGATTTAGGCCTCTACATAGAATTCCCAAATCCTTAATATAGAAGCCAAACTACTAAGAAGGAGTTTGGGGAGGGAAAGTTAGTGTTTGTGTTCATAGAAATTTGATGGTTTGGAGTTCTTGGATCCGATCTTTGGTTGAAGGAGTTTGAGTTAAGGAGTCTATAACGGCTACTGACCACTTTTATAATTTAAATCCTATATCAAGAGCTAAAATATGATACATTTTATGTTTCTCTTAGTTAAGCTTTTCTGACTTGGGTGATCAAGCCTAAAAGGGTATCTAAAAATATGCTCTCTAGTCATCTGACTTGAAAATCATCGACCTAAAACTTGGTACATGAATCATTTAGAAAATTTAGAGAGGTCTTGCATATAAGATATAAAAGTAAAGAAAACAAAGTATGATACATCCTATACTTTCCTTCGTAGTCGTTAAGACTCGATAATTAAGCTTTAATGGTATCTAAAACCTAGTGCCCTATAGTTATTTGGCATGGGAGTCATCGACCTAAAGCTTGCTACAATGGTCATTTAAAAAGTTTAATGGAGAGAAGTCTTGTACAAGAAATGTCAAAAAGAAAGAAACGAAAAATGGATTTAAACTATCAAAAGCGAGATGTGTTCAATAAGTATTTTGAGATTTGAACTCTAGAAACTGGGGTGTGACTTTGAAAAATATTTACCATCTCCCTTCTAGGGATACAATAATCTAATTCTGCTTACTTTTGCGTGGAGAAATACATTTTATTGATTATTAGGAACCCACATGTATTAGAAATCAATAATGCTACTTGTACAAAGTAGCTTGACAAAGTTCCTTGACAAAGTGAGCTGTAGGGCTGAGATTCAAAAACAATGGACGGTTGAGATTAATAAACAACCCCACTTGTCTGACCCATTTTCAAATTTTATGACCCATTTCCTCCCTCAAAAAAGACGATAACACAGAAAAGGCAGAGATCGAGGGCGGCAAAAAAGAGCGGGATTGCGAGACAACATTGCCCGACTCCTCCAGCTCCGACCGGCGATTACCCATCTTATCCAGCTCCGACCGACGATTGTCCATCTTCTCCTTTTTCCGATTTTTTTTTTACATTTTGTGCACTTCTTCTCGTTTTGCTTGTTGCTTCCTCATTTGCTGTTTTCTTAAACTTAATGGAGATGGGAATGCCACTTCCTCTGTCTAACTTATCCCTCGAAGCACCTTGTGGGGCTTCTTTAAATGGAGTTGAGTTACGATTGAAGTTAGCTGTTGAACACTCAGCTGATGTTACCGGCCCACACCTTCCTAGCTGAAAGGAGAGAAATTTATACTAGATTTGACAAAAAAGATCAACTATAAAGAAGTACAATAGCAAAATTCAGAAAATAAACCACCATAAATGTTGATTTGGAGCTCCATAAATGCCGTAAACAAAAATCATTCCCAGTCTTCTTCTTTTTTTATACTGTGATTAGTACTCTCTCTTTGGAAGTTAGTTTATGGATGATTTATGTGAAAATAAGAGGGTGGGCCAGGATGTAACTATTACATTTATATTCTATGCTTGATTTATGTGTTGCAGGAGTAGTCAAATATGGAAGATGTTGTGCTTGTGGATTCCAAAAACGAGAATGGCCGCGATTTATGTGTTGCAGGGACGAAGAAGCGGTAATACAAGCACTTCTTTCAAGTCGCACCCAACAATTCAGACAGGTTGTTCTCTTTCGTGGAATCAATGCACTTGCTGGGTGAAAATTGAGTGGGCAAGCAATGGTGAAAATAGTGGGAATGCCTTTTTGTGATTTTTTAATTTTGTAACTGTACAACCAGCCATTTTGTAAGTGTAGAACCAGCCACCGGCAATGCTGTGGTCATGGGGTTACGCACAGCCTGATTTTTATTGTTGGCTTGATTTTGGTAGAAAGCAGTGTGAATGATTGTTCAAAGTGTTCTTAGGCTATTAGTGCTTGTGATTTTTTTTCTTTTGGTTTTTGACTGCCTTCAAAATTTGGGCTGTGAATTCTGTTGATAAAAATGTAACTGCTGTGATTTGGAGTTGGATTTAAATTCAATGCTGAATCTGTGATTTGCAGTTCAAATGTCAATAAATTCTCTGTTGGCAGGTTGTTTCCAAGTGAATATATTCATTGAAATGCAAATAAATTGGTACATTTGTGGAGATAAGTCCAAACATTATGCCAAAACATTGAAATAACTTCAAACTCTTTATTATAATGAAACAAGCTTACTGCATCTCCAGCAAAATCTACCAACTTACATTAAGACAAAAGATACATTTAAGCTAGACATCCACCACAACCAAAATCTACCAATCTACTGCACTACACTAGGTACATACAATTTCAGATTTCCAGCATGCCACTATCTAACACAACACAACACAACTAACTCCAAACAAACCACCAATCACGCCGTGTTCGTCCCTTTCATTTTCCCATCGACATGTTATTTTTCCCAGGTGACCGTCACACTCACATTCACAGAAATCAATGGTTACCACCCAAGATATTAACCATCTGCTCGTTCCCCCGTTGGCAAAATAAATACGGGATAAGAGAGGAGAAGCAGGGAACGCTACAAGCATTGAAAAGAGCAAGAGCATTCCCTAATCTATGACTTCTACAGCCGCTGTAGACGGAAACGAAAACGCGAGGAAAAAAAACTACCAAATGTCAACGACTGTGCAGAGCGAAGAAAAGACGAGTACTGTGCTGTCATTGAGCGATTGCTGGAGATGGGGAAGACGTCGTAACTCAACTCAACTCCATTTAAAGAAGCCCCACAAGGTGCTTCGAGGGATAAGTTAGACAGAGGAAGTGGCATTCCCATCTCCATTAAGTTTAAGAAAACAGCAAATGAGGAAGCAACAAGCAAAACGAGAAGAAGTGCACAAAATGTAAAAAAAAAAAAAAATCGGAAAAAGGAGAAGATGGACAATCGTCGGTCGGAGCTGGATAAGATGGGTAATCGCCGGTCGGAGTTGGAGGAGTCGGGCAATGTTGTCTCGCAATCCCGCTCTTTTTTTTGCCGCCCTCGATCTCTGCCTTTTCTGTGTTATCGTCTTTCTTGAGGGAGGAAATGGGTCATAAAATTTGAAAATGGGTCAGACAAGTGGGGTTGTTTATTAATCTCAGCTGTCCATTGTTTTTGAATCTCAACCCTACAGCTCACTTTGTCAAGGAACTTTGTCAAGCTACTTTGTACAAGTAGCATTATTGATTAAAAATACCTCAAAATTGAAGAGAAAAATGTGAGTGATTTTGTATGAGAGGTGTGAGGAAAAACTTACCATAAAAGGATTGGGATTATGAATAAATCAACAACATTGATTGGTTGTATTCTAGTGTGAGTGTGAGTTCAATGTTGGCTAATCACACACATATACTAAGTCGAACATCAGATAAGTATAAATTTATTTTTAATATTTTTTGGATCTTTCTAAAGTGTTACTTAATTTTGAACCTGAGGCATGTGAAAATCAGTTCTTTAGGATAGTAATATGATTTATGCCTAAGTTTTATTTTACTTTATTCGAGGATGAACAAAGGTTTTAGTTCAAGGTGTTTGACAAGTATATTTTGTGCAAGTCTCCAGGTTATAGTACTAAGCCTTTATGTCGTCAAAATACTAAATTTTACTTAATTTGGATAAATTTTCATTTGTTTCAGTGTTGGACTCGTTTTTAAGCGTTTGGAAAAGAAAGAACGACAAAGTTGAATAAAATCAATAATTTTCGAATAAAATTCTATACTTCAGAAATTCAAGGGACGAAATTGTATCCTACATAAATAAAAGAGTGACTTTGAAGTTACTATTCATATAAGTCGAGCCGTTTTTCGAGCCAGCCGGTTAGCCAAGCCGAGCAGATCCGAGCTGAGCCGAGCCGTGTTAATGGGCCGAGTGGGCTCGACTCGCATGTTAGCCGAGTCGAATCGGCTCAGCTCTCATGTTAGCCGAGTCGAATCGGCTCGGCTCGTGGCTCGTTATAAAATGAGCCGAGCTTTTGCTCAGCCCATTCTCGTGGGCGAGCTCGGCTCGGCCCATGAGCTTTTTTATTTTTGTTTTTGTTTTTTGCAAATTTTCAAGCTTTTACCCTTTTTGTTAAAAAAAAAAAAAAAAATAATTTTTGACGAGCCCACGAGCTCGGCTCGTTGGACACAACCTGTGCTCAAGCTCGCCTTTTTTATGAGCTCGAGCCGCTCGTGACTTCTTTTTTGCGAGCCGATGATCCGCTCAGCTCGTTTGCCACCACTTTCAAACCGTGTTCTTTTCTTTTCTTCCCTCTTTTCTTTTATTTGTTTATTGTCATTTCTTTGACTTATTTGCACATGTCATTATTAAATTATATTATATTATTGTTTACTGACATTCTCTTTTTTTTTTTTTATGTGAGAACTGAGAAGGGAGATGAGTGTCAAAAAGTATTCAATTTTCTTCACTGTCATTTCTTTTCTTTGCGTGTGAGAAGGGAAATGTATGTTAGAAATTCAAATTATTCAATTTTCTTCATAGTCATACATTTGTCTTCGTTTTCTATTTCACAAGCAACGTACTGTCTTTCATTTACCAATAACTCTCACATTTTTCATTCTTGTTGCAGAGTTTCATCTTCCATTTGACATTTCGTTCTCATTTTTTTCGTTGTATTACTCAAATATTTTGGCACTTCTCCTCTGACGCACATCTCATTCATGCATGAAGATGAATGGATAAACATGATTTTATTTCGGGGATAATTTGATTTGGATTGTGTACATTTAGATATGGAACTACAGTAAGAATTTAGGGTGGACTAAATGTTAGAAAAATGTCAATCATAATTTGAAATACTAGATTACCCCTTTTGATGGCAATAACTTTTTTATTTTAATCTTATTTGTTTAGTTTCTGCATCTAACAGTTCTATAGAATGTTTGAGACTAATACTTTTTAAAGTAAAATGAATTATTTAAATAGTATTCAATTTATAAGTTCGTATATTGTTAGAACTGAATGTTACATTAGGCTATATTGCTCGTCTTCATAATTTATGTTGTAGAGATGTTATAATTAATTGGGTAAACAAGATGATACGCCCTGCTTTATATAATATCACCACAACAGAGGAAACTGAACGCATCTTGGCTGTAGAAGAAAAAAATAGTATTGGGTTATTTAGAGAGTCTGGTAATATGACTTCTATTGTTGTTGAAATTGTTGTAGTTTTTTAGAAAGTGTATTTACTACTCATTTGCCCAAAATATTAGATGAACTTGCAAATGCTTCAAAGCTGAAAGATGATGATAGCTTCTAACAAATAACGAGTCCTGATGTGACAAAAGTCTCCATAATGACCCCAATGACAAGCGTCTGACTTTGGTCATTATTAAGAAGGAAGCCGAAAAAGTTAACTACTCTGATTAGTTACCTTGGTCTTTATTCATTTTGGTAGTCAAAATTTTTTTAACATCACTTTTAATAATAATATCTTATTTATACATATAATCAGTTAATTGAATCAGCAATTGCTGAATTCATGTTTAAGAAAAAATATTATCTTGCCACCAACTTTACTCAAGAAAGTAAGAAATTTATGTATACTTTAAACCTATAACAAAATGAGCATTTATTTCTATTGTGATAATATAGATGGTGAAACAGTGCTGAGCATTTTTATTTATTGTAAGAAATATTTATCTGTATGTCATTTTTGTTGACTTAAATTTACTATATGCTTCTGTATATATTTGATACATTTACTTCTTTTGATATGAACTTGTGAGATTTATAATTGGAAAGCTCTACTTTCTAAATATACAGAACTTCTTGATACATAGAGATGTTGCGCAAATGGCTGCCAATGGAAGTAATGTAAGAGGCTTCTACTGCAGAAACTTTATTTTAATGTCTAAGGTATTATCTTCAAAGTGAAATCTTGAAAAGTTGTCAATTTCCTTTAATCGAATAATTTTAGGGCATACCTACCAGTTAGCAATTGGTATTGAGATTTTGACAGATTTTCGTAGGATAAAGAACTCAGATGAAAAATGCATGTTCCAGTTCTCATATAACCTCCACTCTTTGTTGTTTGCTATAGATGAGAAACAATACCCATTTTGATATTTAAATTTCTTAGAACATTGTTTCTTCTATTCTTCCATATCACTTCATCCAATCAAGCATTTTTTGTACTCTAATTTAGTTGGAGGCGATATGTCTTGAACTTCAACTGCAACTTGAAAGGTACCATTTGTTTTTCTAACATTATAGTTAAGTATATTCATTAGTAATTAATGACTCTTGTTGATTTTTCAGGATATGTGTCAGTAAATGCTTAACACAAATAATTTTTTTTTATGTCTACGCTATTATATAGCCAACTACACTATGGCACGTGCCTTGTACGTACATCTCACTAGTTATTTATAAAAAAAAATGATGAGTTGGAGACAAACACCACATTGATGGACATTGTCACTTGGACTTGCAATTTGAATAAATTTCAGAATGAAATAGAGTCTTATGTGGCGACTGAAGCAGGTTGATATTGGGTGAAAATTAAGCGTTTGTTTGGCCCCCATTCTCGTCCATTTTTTCGAAACATTTTTTCAAGAGAAAGTGGGCCCCAGGTTAGAGCAGAGACACATTTAGTCTAACATGGACTGAGGCTATTGTGCAAACAGCTTTTTAGTGACATTTTCAACTTTATAAATTTTCGTTTATGCCCTTATTTGTGTACATTTCCAACAAGATATGAGGGCAAAACAGTCAACCAAGTCTCAACGGTTAGACCTTCTTAATATCTATTCTGACCACGATATGACTTATTGTGATGTGTTGGCATGCATCTACTGTAGAAGAATGAGATATGGTAAAAAAAAACGCATTAAAATGAGTACCAAACGGGTTCTAAATTGGGCATCAAGGCAATTGATGGAATAATAAATGTCCAATTCCAAGGAGACCCTAATTGGACTACAACATGGGTGACTGAGGTTAAAAGAAAGATACTCGCATACAGAGAGGGGGATACAGATTTGCGACTAGAGGAAGGAAAACAAAGATGAGGATGGAAGGACGACAGAAACCAAAAAAAATACAATTCCAAATTTTCGCGCGTTTAAAATCATCTGTCGTTGAGCGAAAAATTTAAAAATTAATCATGTTCCATCAATTTATCGATGATGATGTTTCACTTTTACTTATTTAATTCCGATATTATGAGTAACTAAGTAATTTTAGTGCTAAGATTACGATAAGCATTTATCATGAACTTTTAATTTGTGATTTTATTTCTTTTTAACATTTAAAGCACATTTTTTATTCTTAAATGATTGACATGGATCTAATTTTCTCTACAATTATATGCACAATAGTTGTTGAGTATTGTGGTTTGTTATACTTTCGAAAGATTGAAAATAAATTAGACATAGTGTTAATTGTCATAGAGTCTGATATGAGTAGAAATATACTATTATGCTTTATGTGATATTTAAATATTCATAAATCTTTAATACATTTTTATATATTCGCATCCGTCATAGAAATATAGTTGGGTCACATGTAAGAATAGATTTAATTCTACACGAGAGAGATTGTTAAACAAATTAGTAATATTGGTCTTCATAATTGAATCGTGTTGTCAAATTAATAAGTTTTTGGGTTAAAGAGGTCGAAATCCTAGTATACTTTTTATCATCAAATTTTTATAAAACTTGCATTTAACTATAACCTTATGATTTTAATTAATTTAGGTTTTGTATTCCTACATAATTTAAGGGGTTACAATTTAATTTTAGAAAATTTATACATTTTCATAATTTTGATTAAAGCTAAGTTAATTTGAACTTAAACAAGTACAACTCCGTTGGTATGATACTTGGACTCAAAAAATTTATTTTACTACATTTTAACAAATCGTGCACTTGGGGTAATTAAAATGGAAGATAATTTCGTAATACCTTTGACTCGTCCGAGACTCTATCAACCCCAAACTAGTTTTACTATAAATTAGACTCAATAAATCGTATTTTGACTTGGATTTTAACTTGACAAATTTCTAATACAATTCAATTAGGACATGATTTTGACTAATGAAATTGCTAATTAGAAATTTGGAAATTTCGAATTTTGTCAATTACAAAATTGGACCTAACAGCACTAATATATCGTTGAACCAAAGAACCCTGCAATTTCTTGTTCTCACAACAAAAGAATAATTCTTATTTAGATTCCTCTTCTAACACCCACCAAACACCCCATGTAAACATACAATATTGAAACAAGACGAGGTCAACCTAGAACATGTTTAATTAATTTTGAAGTTACTTAACCCCTGTTTGATGGCCATTATTCTGAAAAATAAATGATGTTTTGAATTTGGAGAATGTATAGATAAAACATAAAGAAACTTTTTGTGCTTACGTGCAAAATATTTTATTATGTGAATTTGTGATTCAAAATGAGTATGAAAATTAAAGAGTTTTGTTTTAAAATGAGATAAACGGGGGCTTAAATTCACACAACTTTTTTATTTTTAATCATATTATTTTTCTTAGTATAAACTACTTATTTTAACATTAAAGTAAAAAATAATAATAATAACTTTATCAATAACTGCACCGTAATAAGTAATTTTCTATTATGTTCATTTTGGTAGAAATTAAAATTGAAATTAAAATTTTAATATAAGTCAAAGTTAACAACTAATTTTAACTTCACGATTTATAAAATCCACAACTTTTTAACAACATCATCTATCGAAAGGATCAAATTCATCGATGGTCACCCAAATTTATACTTGGTGTCACCATGACCACTTAATTTTATTTTATTTCACCATGGCAACCCAACTTTATACTTAGTGTCACTACGGGCACCCAATTCCATATAATGTTTCACCATGACCACCGAATTTTTTTTACCATTTCACTAATTTTAAAAGGGGTTTTGTATTATATATATAATAAAATTTAAAATAAAATTAAAATAAAAACTTATTTAAAAATTGTCACTTAAAAAAATTATAATGAAAAATGATTTAAAAAAGGAGATTACTTAGAAAAATAAAATAGAATAAAAACTTATTTTAAAATTTAAAAAAATTATTTTCTTAATTTATTGTGTGTATATATAATACAAAGTTATCATTTTACCCTTTTTAAAATTAGTGAAAATGGTTAAAAGAAATTGGGTGGCCATGGTGAAATGTTATATAAAATTATGTGACCATGGTGAAACATTATATGAAATTGGGTGACCATAATAAAATAAAATAAAATTGGGTGATTATGATAAAACAAAATCAAATTTGATGGTCATGGTAACACTAAGCAAATTTTAAAATGGCTTGGTTAACAATACCATTTTTCACTTTGACCAAAGATTTTTACCATCCAACACAATGACCTTCACATGCGTAAAAGACAAAATTACCCATAAGTAATTTATACAATTACAAAGATATGAATTTGTTTAAAAAGACAAGAATACCTTTAAGTTACAAAGTAAAAATCAAATACTTTCCATTTAAAATTTCAAACTCAAATCACTTTATTTATCTATTTACTCCAACACAGATAAAAACTATTTCATTTTTCATCTGCTTTAACCCTGAAATCTCATAAACTTATCAAACGTTCAACAACAAAATATTATTTCTAGCCATCACTTAGAATCGGTAAATATATTTATGTATTTTTAATTTCGTTTGTTGAACTAGTATGTTGTTTAAATTTTTAAATCTTTTTTCGGCATACGCAGATTAATTTTTACAATCCTAAACAAATCTAAATTTTTTTAAGCAAAAACGAGAAAAAATTTCATCTGCATGCATACTATTTCAAACAAAATTCATGATCGTCTATAAAATACCAACCCAAGAAAATGGTCGGCTGGAAACAACCTACTTTCCAGCCAGTTCGAACGTCTGGGCCGATAACAAATTATATTTCCTAATGCAGTTATGTCATCCACTCCAATTCTAATTTGTTACTTTGGTACTTTTTGAAATGAATGAAAATGATCGATGTGTATGGAAATGGACGAGTGAAAGACATGGTGATACTACAATTGTGATAAGATCGAGTACATCATATGCAAAAATGTACCATGATTTACAGAATATGCTCAAGTTGATCCCTCTGAGTATGACATGGAATTTAAATTTCTATTCAGCGAGCATACATCCATTTCAATTCTACCTATAGGCTATAATAGTTATTTTTGAAGTTAAAATGATGGTTTTAATTGAATTGAACCAGAATCGAACGACTCCTATTTGCATAACTTTAGTGAGGAAGAATGTCTCTGAGAGTGAACACGAAGATTTCAATGGAGGGGATCGTAATGTGAAAGATTTTTGGGACACAATAGAGATAGCTCATGAGTATAATGTGGTTATTCCCGATACAGTTGTTCATCTACACGATCTCACTATTACGCACAAAATTTCCTCGATAGTCCAAGACAACGAGAATGAAAATACATTTACAAATGAGGATTTTATTGTTTTATCCCGTTAGAGACATAAGTCGAATGGGAGCTCACAAGTTGGAACAAGTATACGGTCCTCTAATTGTTCACATATAGTTTCTGATGATGAAAATTTATATGTCGAGCAATTGTTTGAGACAAAGAAAAATTTGTAGGAAGATGTACACCGGATTGCTTTGAAACACAATTTTGAGTTTAAAGTGAAAAAATCAAACAAGTCGACGTACACAATTTATGTATTTACGACAGTTTCTATTGGCGTTTGCGAGCGACAATGATGGACACGAATAGTTCTTTGTAATTTGTAAGTATGCACGGGAACATACTTGCGAAGTAGGTATTCGGCGAAATGATCACAAGCAAGCCCGAGCATGGTTCATTGGTCGAGAAATAATGCCCAAGTTTTAGGACCCACAAACAATCTATAGACCTTCGGACATCATTAATGACGTCTGTCGCGAGTACGGGTTGGTCATGAGCTATCAAAAGACCTAGAAGGCCAAAGAATGCACATTGGAAAACTTAACGGGTTCAGCTGAGGACAATGCTTCTATCGCAGCTGATCAGCGCAGTCAGGAGATGTGACCACATGCTAAATAGAATGAAGCTAGGATTGGTCTAGATCTTGGAGAGCGTGTTGCGGTGTCACCATAAGAAGACCGCGATCGACCTCTTCTATTTGGAGATTGTTGACCACATCGATGGCTTCAACAACTATCTGTGGGGTCGGAGATGTTTCAAAGACATCGAACACATCTTCATCAGATCACACTTAAATCTCAAGGGGTCCGTGCGTAAGTACGATATCTATGGATTGTCCCTGCCGGTGTAGGTAAATGTTTAACATGATAAATGTAAAAAATATTCTATTGAATTTATATCTAATAATTGTATGAGTTGCACATTTGGGCGTATAAGATCGTCCCCCCACTAGGTACCCGCTTTGCGAAGCGAGGGAAGACACGTTGCTCTCGGTGCATTATTGCGAGCACCTCAACTGGACAAATGTCCGTCTGGCAAATAGTTATCAGCCCTTATTGACGACCCTCAAGTTAGTATTAGACATTGTAGATTAATGTTGTATGTTGTTTCAAAATTTCATCACATGTTCATTAACTAGTTGTCATGTTAATATGTCAACTTGAGGTCATAACCGAGCTGACGTCGTCGATGGAGGAGGAGGTTCGAGGTTTTGTGCGTGAATTAGTCATTCTATATACTCCACGAGACCAGGTGTCCGATTATGTCCTGGACCGAGATTGGGTATGAGAATTGAATATAATTTATTGATTATCGTTCGTATGAGTTAGCCTATTTTAACTAAGTTAAAAACATTTAATTTAATTTGCGTAGAAAAGCAGTCCAATTGATCGTCGATCACCTCAATTGTCGAAGCGATCGCCTCCATCCTCGAGGGATTACCTCCGCCGATGAGATCTTCTTCTCCTCCATCTAGACACCTCCCATGTAGATCTCCTGAACACGGTGATCTGTATGTCATTCTGACTGGATTTATGGAGAAGATGAGAGGAAATGTAGGGGTGCTGGGACGAGATATGATAGGGGAGGTAAGCGCTACGAGAAGAGGTAAGGGTGATGTGACGAGAGATGAGTGGCGAGATATCGAGTTTATGTCAAGATGTTGAAGTGCTACGCAGCCATATATCAGACCTTGAGGTGGAGATCATAGCACTCCAAAGCGATATAGCAGGAATATAAAGGGATGATAGACGGGGCGACGGAGAGGGTGATAGAGATCGTGGTCACTCATCGTTATGGTCAAATGATGCACTACAGTTATTATGGGCGAAGGCGGAGAGGGTACCGGAGGAGAATGGGGCCTAATGGCAGATGAGGTGGCGGGGTAGTCCCAATGGTGGCGGAGGAAGAAAGGACATCGGCCTTGACTGAGGGTAAAAAGCGTGTTGTTGACGTGCCGGAGCAAATGGTCGGCAAGAGGCCCATGATGCCGTCACAGTACGTCATTTTTCCATTCATGGCGGAGGCTAAGAAGAGGACGTTCGCCGATGGGACGTACCCAAATTTATTTGGGAAGGTGGACATGCCAAATGGAAAGCGTTCGAGACGGACTAGAGAATAATTCCATCTGGGTAAGTATTGTATGATTTTACTAATGTACAATAAGCTAACTCGTCTCTTTTTTGTTTAACATTTCATCTGTTTCTTTGTTCAGAGCTAGCTGCATAATCGGTGGAAGGATGATCCCGAACACTTACAAGTGGTTCCACGACATCATCACTTTAGGATCTTGGCTTGCCGATGATGTATGTGAAGTTGTAATATTGTTATTTATATTGTATGTATAATTTTACAATTATTAGATACAATAACTCTTTTTTTATTGGTGTTTCATGATGCAGCACATCGACCTCATCATAGATCTACTACGCGATCAAGCTTAAAGATATCCGAAGTCATTTGATACCCTGGCCGAATAATATTGAATATCGATTTCACTCGGGCCATTAACACTGTGTACGCGTCACTCCAAGTGAGTAACGAGTACACGGCCCCGAGTATACGGGCTAGTGGATCTTCGGGATGTCGTTGAGTGTCGAGGAAAAATCATGGGATGATTGTACACATATGTACATTCCAATTTGCACGAATCAGCACTACGTTGCAGTGGAGATCGTCTTCGTTGACTTGACCATGTATGTGTATGACCTCGATCATTCGTGTCTGACACAAGGTCAGTTCAAGTAGAGACTGGAGTCGTTGGCTGTGATCATTCCCCTGATGGCTAGATTAGCGGACATTACCGTGCAGGACAGACTAGCCATCGTGTGGGACACGATGACAACGAGACAGATCATATCGTAAGTGTTTGTTATTTTTTAACTTAATTTTTATATACATGGTACCGTACTAACGTATTATTGTTTAATTGTAGGGATGATTGCGACATTTACATAATAAAGTATATTCAGTTTTTTACTATAACGCATAAGGTTGATAACATCAACCAATCATGGGTACAAAATTGGAGGAATAAGTTAGCAGCTGATTTATATGAATTTAATTACGATCTGTAAATATTGTATAAGTACATTATATATTATTTTTTTTATGAAATAATTGTAACTTTTGTAAAATGCATTTTTTTTTAAATTTATGTACACAATGTAAATTGTAAATATTGTAAATTGTCATTTTTTGTATACATTAGTCCTTAAACTTTTATCTTCTTCCACTTTAGTCATTTTTCACTTGTTTCTTCTAAATATTTATTTACAATTTATATTTAATTAAATTTGAAATTACAAAGAATTCCAAATTAACAAAACTATAAAAATAGAAAATAATAACATAATTATAAACAAAAAAATAAATTAAACAAGAGGAAATTCCTTTTAAATTAATTTTTTTCTTAATTTGAAATTTTTTTAATTAAATATAAATTGTAAACAAATATTTAGATGAAACAAGCGAAAAATGACAAAAGTAGAAGAACATAAAAGTTCAAGGGATTAAGTACTTTATTACATTAAAGAAACATTTAAGCACAAAAATCAGTTGATAAATTGATGAACAATATAGTAAAATAAATGTAAATATTATTAATTTAATACATCAGTCTAATTGTCATTTAGGAGAATATGACTAGTACAAGTTTGATGAATATGTCGAATGACTCTACACCTGCCCCACCTACGCAGTTAAGGAAACTCTCCGGTCGATGGTATTCTAGTTGTACGTGAACATTCATGACCATGCAGTGCAACTTCTGGTGGCAACAAATTATTAAGGTGGAGTATTTGGTCAGTACCTTCCCACTCAACTTCATTCGACAGAGAAAATATAGTCTCTACATACGTTGTCTCCAAGAAACAGCCGTGTAATAATGAGAGTATAATGTTCTCGCTGCAAAACCTCGATACATAGTCGCTGCGATTGTATGCTCACATGAAAACTCTCCAAGTGAAATCGACTACAAGTACATGTGTTATCGGTCAAGTTAACCATGTATACCGTGTTACGTGCACATTTCACAGAGAAGCACGACTAATCCAGTGGTTCCACATTCAACTTTCTCGCAACATCTGCGATTTTGAAAAGTTTCTCATCTTGAGCCAGCGCTAGTACGCTCGAACAATTATGTGATTCTACACTTCGATCGTGAAATCACTCCTGCAGTTTGTTACGAATGTTCTCAATCATTACGAGGATGGGTAACTCTCGATCCTTCTTGAATAATGCATTGAGAGACTCCACGTTGTTTGACGTTATCATGTTGTATCGACGGCCTAGTAAATGTGAACGAGACCAATGTTCAATCCTCATTTTTGTTAGATACTCCTATGCTTAGAATGATTTATTTCCTATTTCTTCCATAAACCTATTACACTCTTCAACACTGTAAGCTTCGACCGCTCTTCTAAACAATGAAACAATGCCTCTGTCCCAATACCTGGTCTTTAGGTTACCTTGTATATAGTACATGCAATAATCATGATATGCCTCGGGAAAAACTTCAACGATACCATTTATTATAGATTGTTCCCGATCAGTTACAAATGTAAGGTCTTCAACTTCCCCGATTACTTTCCTCAACTTTGTGAAGAACCAATGCATCGACTGATTATTTTCGCTATCAACTATGGCAAATGCAAGGAAGTAAATTTAGATATTGGTAGCTTGACATGTAGCAATAATCAATTTTTCTTCGTATCTAGATTTCAGAGTTGTACTATCGACTAGAATTATAGGTCCATAACATTTCGAAATCCCCGAATGCATTGTTCAAGAACTATAAAGAAAAATTTGAAGCAATTATCGTCCTCTGTCTCAATAAAAAATGCTGAACCAGGATTAGTTTTCTCCATGTTTTGGCAATACCTAACCAATTTACTATAGCTCTCCTCTACCGAGCCCATTAAATCCTTCAATGAACATTTTTTTGGCCTTCCAGACCTTCTGGTAACTCAAGACCACTACGATGTCCGAAGGTTTGTAGATCGCTTTGGGTCCTGATATTTGTGCATTATCTGTCGACCAATAAACCAAGCTAGGGCTTGTCTGTGATCATTTCGAGGAATTCTCACTTCACAAGTATGTTCCTGTGTATACAAACAACAAAGTACTCGTTCATGTCCATCTTCGTCGCTTGCAAACACCAACTTCAATTGTCGTTGACGCAGATGATCGTCAACAAGGATTTGTCTAATTTTTTCACTTTGAACTCAAAGTTGTATTTCATTGTAAGTAGGTGCATAGCTTCCTGTAAATCTTTCTTTGTTTCAAACAGTCGATCGACATACAAATCATCATCATCGGGAACCACACGTGAAGAGTTAGAGAACGGTCCACTCATTCCAACCCCTGAGGTCCTACCCGTTCATGTTTCTGAGGGGATAAAGCAATCAAATCTTCATTCGTAAATTCATTTACATTTTCGCCGTCCTGAACTACCGACTAAATCTTGTGCGTTACAGTGATGTCACGATGATGAACAACTATCTCGGAAATATTAGTATCATCCTCGTGAGCTACTTTCACTGTATCCCAAAAATCAATTGCACTATCATTGGCTCCATCTGAATGTTCATTTCTACCTTCCACGTCGTCTTTCCTCACTAAAGTCATGCAAATAGGGATCATTTGCATTTTGTTCAACTCAAACAGATAATTTACTTCAACATCAGATGTAACCTTTATAAGTGGAATAGAAAATGGTAAATGCTCTTTGAATTGAAATCTCAATACCATATCGTATCGAAATGAATCGACGTTCAGCTTGTTCTGTATATCATAGTACAGTTCCTCGTACGATATATTCTCTGTAATATGTGCTGGAATACCACCTTGTATATCATTCGTCCATTTTCATGTCCATCGATTATTTTCATCTAATTCAAAATCACCAAAATAACAAATCAGGAGCACGATCATCATATCTGCATAAGAAAACAAAATTTGAAAACATTCATTCAAAAATTCGACTCATAGCGGCAATTAAAAACAACAAAATAAATTTAACAGTCGGAACAGTGAGGTTGTTAATGTCCGGATGTTAACGACCACTTGGTTGTTTTTTCGTAGCAGCCTTCGTTAAGGCCTATTAGCTGACGGTTAGTTGGAAAGTAACACGAAGATGATTTTTTTTTGTTCGTGCTTAAAATAGTTATACATCTGCTAAAAAAAATTATTTGCTTATTATTTTATGTCAAATCTTAATTTATCGATTAAAAACGTATACACATTTAACTAAAACAAAATTAAAAATAAGTAAATATATTTACTGATTCAAAGTAATTGACAAAAAACAATTTTTTTTTTTTTCAGTTATTGATGTTTTTGAGATTTTCAGATTGAAGAATATAAGAGAGTTTTGATTTTGAAATTTTAAGTAGAAAATGTTCGATTTTTATTTGTTATCTAAAATGGTAGTAGTGTCATTTTAACAAAATTATATTTTGTAATTATTTTAAGCACTTAAGGATATTTTTATCTTTTAAATTAGATCAATGTGAAAATAAGCAACAAAGAAAAAGTCAAAAGTGAAATTTTGGGCTTGACTGGACCATGTTAAAAGTACCCCTCACCTTCCTGGGAGAAGAAGTCTCTCATTCGGATCTAACAACCAGCAAATTATAACCGACGAGTTAATTTGCAGAAAGGAATACATAATCCCTCTTTCTCTCTCATCCCCCAAGTGATATAGAGAGAGGAATTGAGAGGTGTTTCGAAAAATTCCCCAATCTATGATGCAATTAAACCCTATTAATACTTTCGCAGTAACACTGATGTTGGGATTGACACTTGTAATTCTCTTCCTAACAGATTTTATCGAATTCCCATCTGCCAATTCTGCAATCTCATTACCCGAAAATTCACTATTAACAACCCTTTCATCAAAATCCACTGCCCCAGACCCGTTTACGGATCTGTATAAAGCGTACAAGAAGTGGGATTCTCAAGTGGGTTGTGATCGATTCAGAGAAAAACACAAAGAAGTTTCGAGGAATGGGTCAATATCCTTGCAAGATTTTGAGGGTGAATTTCAGTGTAGTGAGTTGAAGATGAATCATGTAAGTGTTTTGGTCAAAGGGTGGACTTGGGTTCCTGATAATATGGATAATTTGTACAGTTGTAGATGTGGGTTGAGCTGTTTATGGACTAAATCTTCTGTTCTTGCTGATAAACCTGATGCCCTTCTGTTTGAGACCACAACTCCTCCTCTTCAGGTACCATTCTTGCCACATATTTGGCCGTGCTTAAAAATTGTAGGGAAAAGCAGCTAAAAGAGCCACATTTAAGCAAGGGCAAACATCTTGTAGCCAATTTCTGCTCAATTACAGCATGTTTGTTAATGTGGATTAAAATGGATAGTATGAGGAAGATAAAAAAAAAAAAAAATGTTAAAATTCTGCCCATTGTTTGTCCACTACGGTCATAAACTGCATAGAAAGTACGCACTTATTGTTTCTCTGAGAACTTTGAGTTTTGTGGATTCTGAAAATTTTATATTTTGCTTTACTGTTTGACTAATATTGCCAAAGCAATGTACAATTAGTGTGTAGTACTTGGTTTTGTAGTCCTTGTATATTGATCTGGTATGATGGAAACTTCCCTGGCATTAAGGATTTTCCCTCAATTATTGTTTTGACAAGCTCGAAAAATGGCATATTTTGCGTGGAATTTAGAAATTGGGACCCTAATCATTATCTGGATTCAATGTTTCATTGTTTTTGCAGTAGGGATGATAGAATTTGACAGTAATAAATTTTCAAAGGAATAATAGTGGCTCTTCCATTCTGCTGTGCTTGTCTGTCTCTTTGTGGGTCTGTCTGAGATCCACAGTACTCTGGATTTTCTTCAAAATTTGCTTGTTTGGGATGAAATAGAAATTGAAAACTAAAAGAAAAAACATTTCCCTGAAACAGAAAAAAGAAAGTGAACTTTGACGGGAGGAACGTATCAAGTCGGTTTTCTGCTATTTTATACTGGAAAAAGTGGTGAAGCCCTTGTTTCTACCAGTTAAATAGCAATAGAAAGATTTCTAAATCGTTACTTATTGAAGTACCCAAACTTCCAAGAGATCATCAGATAGATTTCCCTATTGCTTGGAAGGAACTCAGAGAAAGAGGCTATGATGCACCAACACGGACACGTGTGTCTGACACGATACGTGTCGGATACGTCGAGACGTGATTTTTTAAAAAAGTGCCGACACGATACTTCGTTGACACGTTGATTAAATTCTTTAAAATTCTTCATTTATATAGTATAAATTTAGTTTTATACTTATTATTGATTTTTTTTGTTGAATTTTTTTAAATATAAGTACTTATTTGTTATTTACTAATAATTTTGAGTTAAAAATATATAATTGTTATAGAAAGAAAAAAAATAAATATTATAGAGTGTCCGGAGAGTGTCGGTATCGACACGACTCCGACACGTGTCGGATACAGACACGCTACCCTATTTAGAGTGTCCGTGCTACATAGGAAAGAGGAATATATTGTGACGTTTTTGGTAATAAAATGACCTTCAGATCTCAAACAAAGTTAAACTTGTTTCCTGTTAGAGATTGAGAAGGGCCACAACTCTCGACTTGCTTTTGTTTCTTCTCTCACTAACATGTATTTGACTGCCGATACAGGAATTAATGTCTGCCATGTGGCGTCTTAATTGAACTGGATATTATTCCGAAAGTACCTTAACAAGTGTGATATCTATAGAGGGAAAAAGGAAACGGGCATTATAAAAAATGTTGAAATTCTCTGGTAATTGAAAATAGACCAGGATGCCTATCTGGAACAAATCATTGTTTGTTATGCTGATTTGCATGTTGGCTTGCAGAAATTGGATTTCTGGAAATGAGTACAACAGTTTTACAATACTTCAAAGATTATAAGTCAAGTTTGGAGCTTTGGTATTTTGTTCTGTTAACATGATCTCATATTACGTCGGACCATTTACTGATATCATTGTCAATCTATTGACTTGACTCTTCTAATCTTTTGCTTCTCTTTCGTGGACCTTATATTTGACAAAAAGTGTGTCATCAAAGGCACACAAGCTAGAGATTCTATTTTAGTATTATTTCGAGATAATATCTATGATTTTTCATGTTAGTTGAGCATAGAGAATACAGCTTCCGGTTTTTTTGGTCGTTCATTTACCGCCTGAAGGGCTCGCTGTCTGATTTATGATAACTGATTTGTTGTTAACCTTGTTGTTCATGTTTGTGTCTACACTGAGAGGCTTTGTTTTGTCTAGTGCTTGCTTCGTATTTGTGTTCAGACATTTTATATGCTAATGTCCAAAACAAGATTATTTTTGAATCCAACCCTGTATGCTTGTAAAATGATGTCTTTATAGTGCAAAAAGAATCACAGAATCATCGATTTTTTGTGTGGTTCACCATTTGTAAGTTTCCGTTCCTTCAATATCTGCATATCACAAATTTCTCTGGCAAGAAACTAAAAATTGAACATATAAGGGCTGCTGGGTATGTACAATTGAGATGAAATATTTTAAAACAGATGTTGTATGTCAATTTTTTATGCTGCAGTCTTTGCTGCCAAATGAGATATCACATTTTTTGCCTCCAGCTGGATCTCCCACTGCGTGCGTCATTTTTTTAGCATCCTCACCATCATTTTTTGTATCTTGTTTCTTGTTAGAGGCATTATGGTGATCCACTTCGTGTATACATGGATCTGGAAGCTGGCAGGAAAAGATCAGGCTACGAGGATATTTTTATTAGTTATCATGCTAAAGATGATGTCCAGTCAACATATGCTGGGGCACTCTTCCATAACAACCGAAATTATTATTTATCTTACACCAAGAACATTGTAAGTGTTCCAAATAACCCTTTGATGTTTTATGTTAATCTATCTCTGTTCCTTCTTCTTGTTGCTTATTTGTGATTACACGTCTTTCCGCCTATTGAAGGGAAAGTTGTAGTTGCCGTCCCCAATCTTTATCCACTTTTGACTTCTGTTCTCAATCTTAAAGTTTGGCTGTGTTATCCTCAAACTTTCATTTCCGCCCGAAAAGTCTGTTAAACTGGCTTATGAAGATGAATTTGCCCTTAAAAGGGGAAAAAATGTAAAAACAAAAAGCAACTTCTTCCCCAGCCCCCACTCTCCACCCTTGTTAGTTATTTATGATTACATTTCTTTTATTTTAATATATTTAGTCAGTGTAGTATAATAGATTGTTTTTGGTGGATATTAAAATGGATTGTTTTCTGCATTAAGGATACTCTTGTTTATTGGTCCTCATCGCGCTGTCTTCCTCGAAGAAACCAACTTGCCAAAAGCCTACTCAGATTGTTACCCCACCACTCATTTGGCAAATGCTTGAACAATGTTGGAGGCCTCGACCAGGCACTATCCCTCTATCCCGAGTGTGTGAAGGATGCTAATGAAGCACCTAAGTGGTGGGATCATTTACACTGTGCCATGTCCCACTATAAGTTTGTGCTTGCAATTGAAAACACAGCGACTGAAAGTTATGTGACAGAGAAATTATTTTACGCTCTCGACTCTGGAGCAGTTCCCATATATTTTGGCGCCCCTAATGTTTGGGACTTTGTACCTCCACATTCGATTATAGATGGGACGAAATTCTCTTCCATGGAGGAATTGGCTTCTTTCATCAAGGCTTTAGCTAATGATCCTGTAGCCTATGCGGAGTATCATGCATGGAGGAGATGTGGGGTTTTAGGTAATTATAGGAAGACTCGTGCAACTAGCCTTGATTCATTACCCTGCAGACTATGTGAGGTTGTGAGCAGAAAAAACGGGAGGAATGCACAAGCACAGTAAAAAAAGGCCCCCTTTTTTTGGTAGTTTTGATCTCAGAATCACATATTTTGTAGCTGATTTTGTTCATCATTGTTGTGTTAGCGTATATACCATCTGAAAAGTGAGATTTTGTGGAAAGAATTGGACTGAGAAATCAATATACAGAAATTTTGCTTGTTTTTATTTGTGCATTATCTTTGCTTGTCCTATTTTGGTAAGATGTGGTATTGATTTGTTTAGTTGTGACATGAGGTATATATTTTGGAAATATCAAATACTATATAGAATTGGACGAGATGAATAAAATGTTTTATTTTATTTTGAATATTGTCTAATCTATTATGCGAAACATGGTTTCTGGAAAAAATCAAATCATAGCAAAGGTTTTGGCCACTTAATTTAGGTTTATGATCGAATGCAGGTGCCCACTAACTAGGTTTCCCAAAATAAGGGGGCGTTCTCTTCGTGTTTCAGTTTTGTGTTTTGAGTTTTAAATTCGTTTTGTATTTTGTATTTTGGGTGTCCATTTTGAGATTATTGAAAACTTTTTTTTTTTTGCCGTTTTGAAAAAATATTTCTTAATCCGTGTTTTTTTAGTTTTGACAGATTTGTGAAGAAAACAGTCAAAACGTAAAAAAAAAAAAAAAAAATTATTTTATGTTTTCTTCACAAAATTTTCAGCCGTTTTCGAAAATGGGAAAGAGAACGCGTTTTTAATGTTTTGGAAAATCGAAAATAGAAAACGACACGAAAACAGTAAAGAAAACGTCCCCTAAGTTTTCCTTTTGACGCGGTATGTCTCAAGATAGTTGGAGAATATGTACACATACTTTGTTCAGAAAGATTGTGAAGATAATTGCGGGTTTTCGCTATAGCCATTTTCAAATTTTAGTGTCACTTTACGTCTTTACCCTCTACCCTGCAGATAGCCATTTTCAAATTTTAGTGTCACTGTAAGTCTTTGCCCTCTACCCTGCAGGCAACGTTATCATCCATAACCACTTCGCCTCCATTTCAAATTTTTAACAATTTTGCTTGGATGTCATATGGAATTTCAAGCAATGTTGGCTAAGCCCAAATAAGATATAGACTCGGTCACAACATAGACAACAATCCCTTCATCAATTTATTTCTTTTTATGTTTCTTATTATTATCATTATTGTTTTGTAAAGTGACCAACCTTTTCACATACGTAACATCTTTTATTCTTAGCCTTAGATTTGGATTTTGATCTGCCTTTATTCTTCGTATTATTACCATTTCCCTGATTACTCTGATTGATTTCTATTTTGCCTATTTTGTGGTTTGTCTCTCACAAATCACAATTAGGCTCTCAAAATTACTATTATGCTTCTCAGATTTTAATTCTAATGCTTTGCTTTTTAGGGAATTAATGACAACTTCAGGAGTTAGAATGTCTCTATCATATTTAATTGCAGTTTTAAAATTTTATATGCCTCAGGATTGACATTCATAAGTAGGGTAAATAGTACAAGACGTCCTTACATTTCATTTTTTGACATTTTTACCCCTACTTTCACATTTTATTGCAAAAATCATCTTTTCATCCAATTTCTTATGTAAAATAACAAATATACCTTCATATTTAAAAAAAAATTAAATTAAATTAAAGAACAAATTACAATCATACTCCCGAGCTTTTAGAAAAGTGCAAATAAGTTATTAAAATGGTAATTAGCACAAAACATCCATACATTTCAATATTATTGTGTACAACGTCCATAACTTTCATTTTTTGACATTTTCATTCTTATTTTCACATTTTATTTCGAAAATCATCATTTTCATCATTTTCTTAATTGAAAGCTGTAAAATAACAAATATACCATTTTCTTTAAATAAAAGAAAAAAAAATAAATTGCAAATATACTCTTTTCAAAAAAAGTAAAAATAAATTTCAAATAAATAATTTAAAATTTTAAAATTTTAAAAAATCACTTTCGTTTTTAATTATTTATTTGAAATTTTTTGGTATTTTTTTGAAAAATTTGTGAGTATAGTTGCAATTCGTTCTTTATTTTTATTTATTTAAAGAGAAGGGGGTATATTTGTCATTTTACAGCGTTCAATTGAAAAAAATTGGTTAAAATAATAATTTTCGCAATGAAATGTGAAAATGATGGTGAAAATGTTAAAAATGAAAGGTATAAATGTTTTGTGCTAATTACCATTTTAATAATTTATTTGGACTTATTCGCTACTTTTTATAAAAGTTTTGGAGTATAATTGTAATTTTTTATTTAATTTTTCTTTTCCTTTCCTTTTCTTTTTATTTAAATAAGAGGGTATATTTATCATTTTACATGAGATTTGGATGAAAAATGATGATTTCCGTAATGAAAATGTGAAAATAGGGGTGAAAATGTTAAAAATTGTAAAATAGGGACCTTTCGCACAATAATATTGAAATGTAATGACATTTTTTGCTAATTATCCATCATAAGTACATCTTTGTACTCCTTAGCCACCTTATCACTAATATTAGTTATGTCTTTGTAACAATTTGTTAAAAGTATCTAAGTTATCATCTAACTCCTTAGAAGAGTATATCTTAAAATTAAAAAATCTCTTTAAGAGTAACAATTTGTTTGGTAGGGATTTAACTAAATACAATTCTTCTAGTTTACCCCACGAAACCTTAGCAGTTTCTAATTACTTTCTTACTTTTCTCAACATTTGATAAGACAAATGCAATATTATTGAAGTATAGGCAAGTTCATCAACTTCATTTTTCTGATCAACGGTCATAGTTTCAAAAAATTCTTGAGTTATTGCCTTAGAAAAGTTTTGTTGCAGAAGAACCTCCCACATTATTTTGTTGCCTGATAAGGAAATCATCCTTCCCAATGAAAATTCTAAGTTCAAAAGTAGTGCCTGTCATTTTTAAAGAAAAAATTTAAACTCAAAGTTAATTTTTCTTTTGAAAGATGACAAGTCTACTTGAATTTTTTGTTTTTTTGTTTTTTTTTTGGAAGACTCTAGGTTATATTTGTACTCTCAAGTATTAACGGTTCAGAGCAACTAGCACAACATATCAATAATCAAAACAACTAAAGTTGCATTTTGACAACACGACATAGGCCTTTTATATAGGTTCAGGTTATTGGCCATTCATGATTTTTTCAGATAATAGAAAACTAACCAACTTGGACCGCACAAAGCCCTTTATAATCTTTGCCCGAAATTGCATTGGAGTAGACCAGATAATTTTGATATCACAGCCCAACACTAGCTTTACATATGAATAAACCATGCTCATGATTGATACACATTATAATTTTCATTACAATTTTTCTACTCATTTTCAATCACATGTTTTTCAATAAAATAATATTTTTCATCACATCAATAATTTTTTTTTCTTTTTCAACCACATATTCGCCATCACATCACTAAAAAAAATGCATTCTTTTCAAAATAATGTGCATCAAATAAGGTCTATATATAGTACATGGAATTATGAATGAGTTATGATATATATACAAAGTTGATTTACAATGCTGGTTGATAAAGTAATATCTATGACAATCATTTAAAAAATAGATTTTTAAATTATTGGAAATAAATGGCTTGAATTTTTAACACTTATTTTGTCAACCAATTTTATAAACACACTTTGTACAAATAGAATAATACATTACGAATAGAAAAAGAACTGATTTGGAGATCTAAAATTGCACATTTTGAGGACAATTTGAGCGAAATTTATAATTTCTGCTTCAATTAGTTAGTAGCCCTAATATTTCACGTTGGATTACGAAATTTAGCCCAGTTTGTTGTACCTTAAAAAGTTGACATAAATTTGATTCAAGTCAATAATTAAATTTAACTGTTATAATTTTTCAATTACACATTTCATCACTTTAAAAAAAAAAAAAAAAAGACCTAATTTTGGTTATGGGTTTAATAAAGAGTGGATGGGATTCTTATCGAATGTGCATCAAAATGATTGATACAGCCTTGGGATTTATAGCTATTTATGATGCAAGGGAGGAGGAAGGGAATGAAAATGTACTATTGTAAACTTGGCGAACAAGTCAATTTGAATTGCAATTAAACTACTTATACAGAAATTGTTTCACATTTGTTGATAGATGTCGATGTGGTATTTTTTCCCTTGATTTGAATAAATAAAATTCAAATTAAAGGCCAAAATACACATCACTTCAACATCTGTTAAACAATCTGTAAAAAAAAAATTGTACAAGTAGCAAAATCTTTTGAATTGTGATGGGTAGGAATTAGGGGATCTCAAAATGTCTCGACTCTGCTCGAAATGGAGAGTGATTCTTTGTCTTATCAAGAAATTATTGCAGAGGAGAACATTGTCCTCCGTCTCCACTTTAACATTTATATTTTATTTTTAAATAGGGAATTTTCATAAATGTTACTGTTTTTGAAAATACACACAAAAAATTCATTGGCACTAGATTTGTTCAAAAATGTCACTTTTTGGTGTAAAAGATCCAAATTACCCTTAGACTCACCTTTATAGGAGCATTTAATGTTCATTAATACTATGATGTGTTAATTTAATTTTTAAATACCTTACATGTCATTCATTAAATGTGATTTGACTAGATAAAAAATTGCACAAAATGTTGAAAGATTAGTTATTACAAATTGTTTATATTTTTATCTAATAACTTACTCTTTTTTAAATGTTAAATACAACATGATTATATTTATTTGAAATTTTTTAAACTACTACTAATAATGATGTGTTTGATTTTTGAAATATTTTTTGAAGAGAAAATATACGAATATCATTTAGGCAAATGTGAAAATTTCATATTTAATAAAGTATTAAGTTATTTATTTTTAGGAAGATGCTGTGATGTTGTAATTGAGAATTAATTATGACCATTAATGTTTCCAACAATTTCTTCCAAGGTACCAAATACATGTTTTCAAACTTTTCGGTAGTTCCAACAGTTCAACTGTTGAACTCGACATTTCAAAGCCGTCGGGTTAGACATCTGAACTGTTACAACCAAGTTTTTCTTAGTCAAATCAAAAATTGACTAGTCAAAGTCAATTCAAATAAGGACTAAATTGAAGTAAATTATTTTGGTGGGACTTATTTTATAAATTTGTAATACTTGAGGATTTAATTGGATATATTTTAAGTTGGAAAATTGCTTTTCTAATTATGGAAGTTATAAGGGCCAAGTAATTTTTAAAATGGGAGTTGAGGGGCTTATTTTTGCAAATTTTGACTTGGACCATTTTAATAGACTTTTGACCCCTTTCTTTTCATTCAAAAACACATACAAACACATAGTGGAAGGGGAGAAACTGGCAGAGGCAAAAACGCAGGGAAGAAAGGGAGAAAAAGGAAAGAAAAAGAGGGAAAAAAAAAGGAAAAAAAAGAAGGAAGAAAATGGTAAGTGTTGCTATCATTATTTTGGGTTCAAATTTCTAATTTTTTAGAGAAGAAGATGTAAATTATTTATGAGATTGTGATGTTAAATTTCTAGGATTTCGAATTTATGGAATATTGGTGCATTTTAGAGCTCAAGATTGTGGATTATTTAGTTTCTATTTGAATTAAGTTAAGATATTAGAGTTTTGGCAAACCCTAGATTTTCAATTGAGATTATTAAGTAAGGAATTTTGTGGGAATGATAGAGATGATGAAATATAGATTTGAAAGCATAAAATTGTGGTATAATATGGAAAATTTAATTTGGTTGAATTATGGTTATTAGTTTTACTAGTTTGGAAGAAGGAATTGTTTTTATGTTTGGAATGAAGATTATTGTGATGAATAAGATTTTAGTGAATGGAATAGAAGGTAGAACTAGTTCCAATTGTGAAGGAAATTAAAGAATATATTCAAGTGCCGAGAAGTCAAGTTTTAATATTTCATGATTATATGTTAAGAATATTTGGTACGGTAGTAGTAAATTGGTTATCTTGTATCGTATTTCAGGTGGTGACGAGGAAGTTGGGAAAGCCTACCGACCATCTTAGGCTATAGCTTGTATTATGTGAGTGGATATCTATTTTTCAAAAATAAGCATTTATTTAAATTCTAATAATCTCAAGTTTATATAAAATAATTGTTTATCAGTTTGCTTATAGTAAATCATGTAAGCTGCAAAAGTTATATATTTCAGATGATTGATTTAGAAAGCATGATTTTTCAGGATAGAGTGAATTTATAGCAGTTCTTTTTAAAGATAAATTGCACTCTGTTAAATGATTCCATTGGCATGTTATATGAGTATGACATATTTCAGCATGTTTCAAGTTATTTTTAAAACCACCAGAAAGTACCCAGGTGATTTTACCCTAGTCTGCACTGGTGTGAATGTGTTTCCACAGTGTATGGCTGTTATTGTGATTTTACCCTAGTCTGCACTGGTGTGAATGTGTTTCCACAGTGTATGGCTGTTATTGTGATTTTACCCTAGTCTGCATTGGTGTGAATGTGTTTCCACAATGTATGACTGTGTGGTGATTTACCCGCTCTGCACTATTGTGAATGTGTTTCCATAGTGTATGACAGATTATAGCTCTGCGCGCGTATGACTGAATTGAAGAATGTGAGAATTACAGAATTTAGTAGTTTTGCCATGTATAGGGTACCTTTTTGGTGTGATTTTTCAGTGTTACTTATCAGATTGCAGAATTTAGTTTATACAGTATACAGAATAAATATTTTTATGATTTCATGATGGTTAGCTTTAAAAGTATTATCAGCTTTTAGAATATTTTTAAAGTAGTCAAGATGTTGGAGTTTTTCTCAAGTTATCATATATGGAAAGTTATATCTAATTGTGAAATTATCCACTCACTAAGTTACAAACTCACATTTTTGTTAAAATTTTCTTATCAGATAGTAGCTGAGTTGAGCCATTCTGAGCCTGACGATCTGTCAAGTTGAGCCACCAAGTTTTTGATTGTATGGTTCTTATTATGAGTTTATGGGGTTCATATTTTGGTAATATGCATTTTGGGTAAAGATGTAATTATATCAGGAGTTAGTGCACTTTTGTATCTTTTGAAAGTATAGTGCAATTGTAGTATTCGAGGTGTATAATAGTGAAGATTTCATTCCAGTGTATGATTTGTCAATTGGTTGTGATGGTAGGGGTGGATATACCATATTTTAACATTAAAGGTGCATGTTTGAGGAAATTAATTTTGTTCAGGTTGTTTTAGTTCATATTTTAAAGGGAACTCTGTCAAAATTCTTTTAAAAATATGTCACTGTCAAAGGAAGTCAAGTTGCCTTGGTGGTGGGTCCATTGTTTAGTTGGAATCTACCATCGGCGCACGACACGTGTCGGGTTAGTTTGGTTGACTCGGGACGGGTCGTGTCAAACTGTCCAACTCGACATTTTGAAACATTCGGGATAGACAATTTAACTATTGACACTCTTAATATCACCTTTTGCTATTGTATGGATTTAAATATTCGAAAGTGCTAATTCCACGCTATTACATATCGACATATTGATTGTGTAGAATTCTTATCGTTGCAATCCCAACATTTCAAGTATGAACAATTATTTGAGATCCTTATACTTTTGTTTTCATTATCATTTTCAGACATTAGTGCTTCTGACATTCGCAAGCAAAGTACGAATCCTTATGTCCAAGATTTGCGTAACATCCAGACAGTTCAACTATCGATCCCGAGAGATGGTTTGTGTCATTCTCGACAGATGGTTGCAAAGTAAAAAATTTCACTTCTCCGAAAATACGATACATTATTATTTTCAGGTATAAAATATCGTTATCATTTCATTATAGTTTTCAGACAATAGAAGATGTATTTAAGTTCACAAGTCAAATACAGATCCATAGACAAAATATTGCATAACATCTCAACGGTTCATCTGTCGTTCCAGATAGATAATTTCTGTTATTTTCGACAATTGGTCCGGATGACACAACAGCCTTCCATCAACCACACTACAACTACGATTACACCAAAAACACCACCACTACTACAGCATCGACGCTCACGCCGCCCAAAATCGGCACCACAATCACCGCTACAACCTTACCTCCACAATAACACCATTACCACTAATAAAACACACCCAAAATTACTCTACAACTACCACAAAATCAAATTCATGGTTGAAGACCACCCTAAAACCATGGTCCAAAATAAACGGGATTGGGGGGGGAGAGAGAGAGAGAGAGAGAAGAGTGAGACGGGATTAGGGAAATAATTACCTACATCATCAATTATTGTCACTGTGAGTTCGCGGTGGTTTCCGGCGATGGGGGGCAGCAGGAGGTGTTGAGAGATAGAGGAAAGAATATGGAGTGAAAATGAAAATTTTAGGATTTGAATTTGAAGTTAATAAGATGAGTACCATGACATTTAGATGAGTACCATGACATTTCACAATTTTTGTGTAATTTTTTATTTAATCAAAATCATATTTAATGAATGACATATAAGATATTTAAATTTATCAAGTTTTGTGCAATTTTTTATCTAGTCAAATTACATTTAATGAAGGACATGTAAGGTATTTAAATTTATAAACAGGGGCAAAAATGTAAAAAAATGACAATGTTGCTAACACTTGAAAAAAATGATATTTTTGTAAATGCAAATGCAAAAAATGACATCTAGTGTAATTTTCTTTTTATTTTTTATTTATTGCATATAAGAAAGCAAATAAGCTCATGTTCCCATTTTCTAAAAAATTAATTTTTTTTTAACTCATTTTCAATCACATTCTCCTAATTTAATAATTTGCACGTAAATTCAAAACTTTTTATACATTTTAATCACATACTCCGAAGAAAAAGTCATGATTATAAAACTCATTTTTTTACACAAAATGGAGATCGAACATAACCTAAGTAAGTGAGGAAACAAACTAAATTTCAACTTTGTTGTAAGCTACTACCAATGATATACAAACATGACCAAAACTTGCATTTTCTTTCAATATGTTATTTTTCTCGTTTCTCAATATTTTTTTTTTTCTAATTTAGAATGAAAATTGCTTTTATGGAGAAGATTTATGGTTATAAATTCTTATATAATACCTAAACGCAATTATGAAACATAGTTTATTCTTTCAAAATTAATATTTTTTAATTAACTTGTCATGCTTTAATGCATGAACTAAAGTATCTATTTAACAATAATTTAATAAAGATAATTAAAAGTAAATTTCAATTTGAATAAGTCAAATCTTAATAATATATAGATCAATTTTAATTAATAAATTGAAATGATGCGTTAGTCTGAATCGGGTCGGGTCCAAGGTTGGGCGGTACGCGCCAACTGTATGAAACCAACACAGGTCAACGACGAATCCCATTGCACTGCTCCCCTATAAAAGACTCAAAAAAATTTCCCCCAAATTGAGAAATCAAAGAGATCGAATTTCATCACAGCAATGGCGAGAGCTGCATCAAGGCAATTGATAGCCTCCACCTCTTCCACCGCCAGCACTACTTCTACAACCACCACCACCATCCTAACCTTAGAATCCGCATCTGCCTCCAATCAACAACAACAGCAGCCAATTACGGAAACCCTAGTATTGAAATTGAAGCCACCTAAGAAGAAGGTCTCGTGGAAGGAAGGTACGGTGGACAACGAGTTCATGAACAAGAAGAGTTCTAAGAAATGCTGCATTTTCCACAAGGAAAAACCGTTCGATGAGGATGATTCGGATGAGGATGATGATCACAAACATAATCATGGTGATGGTGATGGAAATTGTTTCCATGGCCATGGGGAGAACATTTCAGGGCAGTGATTTTGATAGTTTTGTTAATTAAAATCTGTAAGAGTAATTTAGAAATAATAATGATGATGATAAGATTATATGATTACTCACTTTGGTCGTCCTTGTCTTTTTTCTTTATGTTTGGAAACCGGAAGGATGATAATTGAACTTCAGAATATAGTGAAGGCCTATTGATTTTTTTGGGCATTGTGTGTGAATTTTAGGGCTATGAATATATGTCTCTCTTTATTTAGTTTTGTTGCTGCGGTGCAATGGATCTTGTATGTGACTCAGCATTAGTGAATGTTATGTATCTTATTACTTACTGTTACCAAATTATACATAGACACATGCCACATAATCTCCACTGATGATTAATATCATGTTGAGGTGTTGTGTAAAGTTTGAAACTTTGGAACTAAGGATGATGATGAACCATTGCATTTCGATGGAGAATCTTATCATATGAATCTGTTGTTTACATGCTAGAGGTGGTTCTTATCTCGATATACACTTGGTGTTTCAATAAATATATGTGGTGCTATAGAAGATATGATTGTGTTATTCTGTCTACATTCTTATGAAGTTGATAACATTGTTTAGGTTACTGTTGTTTTGGTTAGGCTTTCAGTTCTTTTGTGCTTTCTTAATTTCTCGAAATCCAAACCAATGGTTTAAGTGGGGAGTACTTCTCCAAGATTAAGTTATTCATTTCGAGGCATTTATTCAGTGTTTTTTTTTTTTTTTTTTTTTCAAGTTCACGTATATTTAGAACAAAAGTTTCTAAGTAAGAAGGCACACTAGATCTTAGTTTAAAACCTGATAATCTCTTCTGTAGCTTAAGTACAATATTAGCTTAGATATCTTTCTAAAATTTCCAGCACAAAATAATTTATATTTTATTTTAACTTTATTCACATTTCTCATTGGGCTTCCCAAACTGCTACTTTCTTGATTTTATCCCCATTTATACCCTCCTCACCTGCTCATGCTTTGAGTGACTTAGCAAGGGAGTTTCAGCTAAAGAAATTTATCGAAAAATATGTAATGCAGGCCCATATGGAATTCTTGACCCTGTGATGTACATAAGTGCTTAAAGTAACATACCTTTGATGGATAATTGATAGGGAGAACTGAAGAAGAATCAAGATTCACATATTATCTTGGATTAGGATTGTGTTTGATCTTCCATCTGTCATGATAAACTTTTTGTTCCTTGTATATTGTAAAGTTGTACAATCGAAAGAAAACATGGATTGAGGATTTACGAGCTCTACAGATAATTATGTCTTGAAGAACACTGACTACCATAATTTTAGCTGATTAGCAGTTCAAAAGCAATTGGGAGACTGCATATTGATGTATTTTGTGCACGTTGGATATAATTGGGGCCAGTTGGATGTGCGAAAAACCTTTTCTTTTGATAACATTTAAAGTTTTTTTGTAAATATTTCATTGGACGCAGATTGAGAACATTTTAGTCCCGACTTCTTAGCCCTTGAACAATTTGCAGGCTGTATTGTCAAAGAAATTAACTTAGCCTGAAATGTAAATGCCTAATCAAACATTCTGTTGATTGTTGAGTTAGCATTCAACTCTTTATTGAGGAATTGAATGGAGATGATGATATATGGGTTGCATTTTCTTACAATTTCTATTATGTGGGTTTAAATACTAGTGGTTCATCGGTTATCCGTGGTTCATTTATGTTCCCTTGTAACAGTTTGAGCCAATATTTGAGGAATTTAGGTCTCATTTATTGCCACCTCAAACCACCACTTTGTATGAATGCACTACCTAATCGTAACTCATGAATTCAAGAACTCTAAACTTTACTCGACTTGAAGGCTGGCTCCATCAGTGGTGCGAGATGGTGGCAGAGGATGTTGAAATTGGATGTGTAAGTTTGGGTACATCTTTGATTCCATAGATGCACCCTTGTCTGAGCAGGATGGTATCGAGGAAATTGAAGGTGAAAGTGCTAGGGCTAGTGTACTCTTTGGTCCTGTCCCGTGTGCGTGCAAGCTGCAAGAAGAGAGATGGCAATGAGGGGAAGGGGAACTAAGAGTGGGTACGATGGTGGAGGTCTTGGAGGTGGAACTGATCAATAATAGAGCAACAAAGGGCGATAGTGTGCATATGCCTGTCCTAGTGCTCTGGGTCATTTATTCTTGCTTTTCTCTATATAAACTAAGAATAAGGGGGAATTCCGCTATATCGTTTTTTTTCCTTCATATTTAGTTAGAGGTGTTCTAAGGTGCTCCCACTCAAGTATATCTCAAATTGGACATTTTGTGCTTCAGCTTCATTCAGCTCCTTTAACCAGCTGAGTAATGTGACTTTGTATGCTAAAGTACTGATTTAAAAAAAAAGCACTGATTTTTAAAATTTTGTTGGGTAGTTTTGAGATTTCTCTTACTCGAATAAAATTTTGCGAAGACACGACTGTGGACAAGTATGTAATTCTGGGCTGTTCAGAGAATCTTGATAAAAGTCGATGCTTAATAAAATACTTGTCTAGTTCTTATGGTATCATTTGAAGAACATTGATTTTAGCACGAGGGATTGATTTTTTTTAAGCTTTATTACAGTGTGTAAGCCATTGTCCACCATAAATTATTGTAGGTTATAAGCTCTCCTATGAGGTTGGAAAGTATCAGTGAATGCCCAATTTGATTGAAGAAATTAAGTCGGGTGATGACAGCAAAGCATTCTAATTGAATAACAATACATAACACCACTGATGTTAACTGATATTTTAACACTAGTGATATTATATAACATTACTTGTTCTTATTAGTTAGCGGTGATGTCTTTGTGACTGTTGGTAACTAAATTTTATTAGTGTTTTAGCATGGGCGGCATCAAACTATTTAAGAAGATGATCGTTTAATTTTGGAGTTTGATGTTCCCAGGATGCTGAAAACTTTAAATATTTTTCCTCTGTAGATTAACAAGCAGAGTACTCTGAACTTTAAGCTTAAGGTGTCATTTGTGATTTGTTGGATAGGATAGTACAGATGGAATCATGGAAACAGTATGATTTGGAAGATTTGAGGAGACTGAAAATTCCGGCTTATTTTTGCCGTAATCTTCATTGTGTAGAACTAGAAGGTGTTGGTTGGTCGATCATATTAGATTTCAATAGAACTTATATGGCTTGTTTGGAATGTTAAACTGATTACACTAGATATTATTTAAATTAGTGTTAAGCAGTACAAACTTGTGCTGGCACATGCCAAAAAGAAAAAACGAACAAAAAAATTGGAACCATCCGGGGATAGTTCCACCTTGGGATGGGACACAGATGAATGTGGCAAATTGGGGCCGAGTCCAACACGAATTTTTAAGTGGAAAAATTCCTCTAGTTTAGAGGGAAAAAATTCACAAGGCAACCTAGACCAAATCCACTATAATAAATCGAGATTACAACGTTCAAGTTTATGCCAAAAATTTATGTTTTCAACAAATTGGGAATACATCAAACCACCAATTTGGTGAAACATGTGAGGTACCCACTTTGATTACTATATCTCTAGAGTACCCTTTACAGAAATTTCTAATTTGTTCTTGAATAGAGAACCAATCCATATGAAATCAACACCTCAAGAAAGAAAGAAAAACACTTGCATCTTTTCCAGCCAAAGCCAGAGTTTTTCTCTCTTGGAATTGAGCAGCCAACGTCTCTCTCAATTTCCAGCAGTCCCTGATTCTTAAAAAAGAGCCACGGTTTTGAATTATGAAGACCCAGATGTGACTTAAATGTTATATAATGGATTGGGCCTTTTTTAATTTGTCATAGGCTGGACCAAGCTCATATAACATGAATACTTGTCAAATACTCAAAATTTTTATTAGCGCCACGGAGAAATTTTTTCCTGTACTTCTTTCTCGCCAAGAAAACGAACTCTACTTGAACGTAGTAGCATTTTTTAAATCTCAACCTATCTAGAATGAGTTATACTACGGAAGCTTTCAAAGTTCACTTGGAGACAAAACAAGTGAGAACTTGTGACTATAAGACAAAAGCGATGATAAGCAGTTGTCGGCTTCAACATCTACGTTTTTGCCTTCGAATATTAGCATATTGGCTGAATAGTAGGTTGTAAGAGGGAGTTTAAACGCATCGTAGAGACACAGTCTCATTAGATAATAGGCCTCTGTTCGGTATGAATTAAAATTAAAATTTTAATTTAAGAGTGTGTTTGATAGGCATTATTTAGAAAAAATGAATTTTGAAATAGTGATATGATGGGAAATGTGTGGTTGAAAAAGAAGGAAAAGTTATTGATGTGATGGAAAATATTATTTTATTGAAGAATGTGTGGTTGAAAATGAGTTGAAGAATGAGAATGAAAATGAAAATGGGAATCAAACAGGGCCTAAGTCAAAATCAATAATTAATTTTAACCGAGTCAAAATTTATAATTAATTTTAATCACATATTTTATGAAATTCACAATTTTTCAATCACATATTTTATCAACTTTTATCAAAATTTACTAAAAATTTGATTTTAATTTTCACCTAGGCTAGATTGAAATAGAATTTATAAAAGAACCCAACATGGTACTATTATAATTTGTGGTTGGTATTGCATCTATATCTCAGTGATTCAATTCATTGCACGACCGCCCTATTTCTAATTTGGCTCAATATTGACATTTGAGCACAGAATAGGGAACTGTATACGGACTGCATTTAAGGTTCTGAGTTTTACTTAATTTTATTTTTTAATATTTCAGATTAATTTTCACACCGTTATGTGACCGAAAAAATGCTGTGTACAACACTTGTAGATAGCATGGGCGATAGTCCTCACTCGGGGGCCGTGATAATTTTAATCGCGGATCCCACCTCCAAATGTGTGAGGGTTGTGCAAAGTATTGTACCCATAACTTCTTCCATGTGACAGTTTCAAACATTGAATTGATCGCGAATGATTTGTCCAATTATTCTGCTTCCAATGGAAATGAGTGGTTTTATGTCTCGACTTTGAATTATCTTCTACTCGTAACAAATTATTATTATGGTTGATCCCCTGTTTGTCACCCATTATTTTACATTCTATCACATTATTTTTTCTACGGTACTCATTTCTCTATCACACATTCTTCATTAAAATATTATTATACGCAAATCAAAAACATTTTCTTCCTTTTTAGCCACACATTATCTATCAATTTACTATTTCATAATACATTTTTCAAAATTAAAGAGGCTCAAACATCCAAAATTTATATACAATCCTTTTTACCTATTCTTGAAGCACCCATTTGATATGATAGTTTTTGTTTGCAAATTTTCAATAAAACACTTACACTTTGGATGCGTGAAATTATTGAAATAGAAGAATTATTTTCTTTGTTTTCTTAAAAAGAAATTCTTTAAATTCTAATGAGATATAACAAATTCTTATCAACAAAAACTTAAAGATACGATCAAGAAGGTGCTCCTCACTAGTATTTGATATTCTTGTTATTTATCAATTATTAATATCTAACTACTAGATCAATAATAAACGAAAAATGAATCAGAAACACGAGCACAAAATTTTAATGGATTACTCTCAGCTCAACGTGAGAAACATGTTTATAGATATTTAATTGTAACCTAAGTCAAGAAAATGGGTCCCATTTCTATTTATAAACTACCAAACTAGGACGACGACTTGATACGAATAAATGAATACCCAATTTAGGATATTATAAATATGCTACAATTTCAGCAATAAAATTTGAATATCTTCTCTCCTTCTACAGCTTCTAAAATTTCTAAGACGAAATTTACAAGAACATAAATTTCTAAACTTCGTTGATGAAATTTTTGTTGGGGGCACCTTAGGAGGGCGCCTTTTGCCCCTTCTAACTTCCATGGAGTCCTCATCACGGAGGTCGATCCGCACTCTGGCTCCACAAAGCCACAATAAATAAGTTTCACAACTTAACACGATTGTACCTTTCACATCTACGAGCCAATAAATTTATTTTCATCATTACCCTCACGTTTAAGTTGGATTTACTTTTATCGTTCAATGTCTAATATAAGCACGATTTTTATAAAATAGGTGGTAGCGAGACTTATCCACCTCAACTACTTCAAAGCATATAATTTAGTCTAAAATTTGGAATCTCAACCAAGTCACAACATATTTTGACCTATGGTTGATTATGACCTTATTGTTTTGATTATAAGAAACAAATCATCTTTGTTTACTAACAAATTGAATTGAGTAATTAAGCCTTCAAAGTCATCAAAAGTATTTTTCATACTCAAAGTGAAGGTTAAACGAGCATTCAAGGCAAATCATTCAAGACAATAGCGAATGGCATGTGATGATCAAATTGAAACTTAACAGAGTCGCAAATCAATATACAAGTCAAAATGAGGCTCGAAGAGAACAATAACATTGAAGATAGAGTTATTTATCAAACGTCATTATATATGTAAAGGTATAACTTATCAATATTTAGCAAGTGCATAAAGCTCAACTTATATTTTTCATATCTCATCACTTGCATGAAATTGATTTTTTAAAAATCAACATTTTCATGGAAGAAGGAAAAATCGATTTCAACACATTTCGGTCGACTGAAATGTGCACCGGTCGACCAAAACTCTTCATTTGGTCAGCCGAAAATTCAAATATTTAAAATCTTGTAACGGCTACGAGTTCCTGTCGACCGAAAGAGTTCAACCGAAACTGCCCGAACCTCATTCTTTCATCTATAAATAGGGTACTCTTTTGACATTCAATTCCACCAACCTACAAGAGATTTTAAGAGAGCTTATTTATTGAAAGACATTGTATTTATTTGTTTTGCTCTTCTATTTCATCTATTACAAAGAATTTCTTGATTGATCCAAAATTTGTTTTCATCTATTTTATCAAGAAATTTCTCTAGCAAGAAAACTTTAATCTCATCTATTTTCTATTCTTGAAATAGGTTTTTTTTTTTGCCAATACTTATATTGAAGTGTAAATCTCTTTAAATACTTAACTTGTATTATTTTGTTAAGAGAGATTGATTGGTTGAAAATTTTGATACAAAAGCACAAACTATTTCATTATCTATCATCTATCAAAGTTTACTTCATAAACACTTGAACTTTACTATTTGCTATCTATTGAAGTGTTATCCTAACTCTCTAAATACTTGACTTGATTATATCAATTGTTAAGAGAGTTCTTTCTATTGTAAAATTATCATTTACTTTGTGACGGTTTCGAGAGCCTTGTGAAAAATCGATTGTTGTTAAGGATTAGGTACTCCTTGTTGTAAGTTACCTAAAGTTAAGTGCACCTTATTGTAAGTCATTTAAGGGTAGGTGCTCCTTGTTGTAAGTCACCTAAAGATTTGATACTCCTTGTTGTAAGTTACCACTTTAGTGAATTTGGTTTTACTCGTGACGTAGAGTTTGGTAACGGGGACGTAGATCACATTGTGTTCGAACCCCTTTAAATTGGTGATTATCTTTACATTATTGCACTTTACTTTACATTGTCATTTATTTTTTACAATATTTATACTTGAACTAAGTTAACAAATTGCATATTTACTTGTTGTATTACACTTAGCATTTATTATTTGTGTTTTGAGTAGTTTTGAGACTAAGTGTCGAAAAAATTTCAAAAATCAATTCACCCCCCCTCTCTCCCCGTCCCCCTCCCCCCTTCTTGGTTAGTTAACTTGGGTTATCACATATGTTGCACGTTTCAATTTCCAATCCGTACAAATTGAAAAAAAATGAGTGCTTGGAATTGAAATTTACGTACTTTTTGTTCACTAGCTACCTATATTTGTACCAGGAATTGAAAATTAATTTAGACACTAAATTAGGTTTTGAGTTTGTCAAAAACGTTAACCAAATGGCCAATTAATGTTAAAGTTTTCAAATCGTTCAAGGCTAGATTGATGTCAAGGAATAATTTAAAGTCGTCTAAACACGATATTAATGGTCAACATATAATGATTCGGTCTACTTGGATAGAACTTGATGAAATAATAAAAAACATATTTTCTATTGAAAGTTTAAAGTTTGAATTTTATTACTACATTCATGGTCTCTGTCATTCAATTTTTTTTTTTTTTTTTTTTTTTAAATTTCTTTCCCTCTTCCTTATTTAGTTAAAAGTAATCTCATTATGGTGTTTAGAATATTTTCGAAGACCACACCCCCATTTCTTACTGGGTAACGATTATCTTGGCTCTCATTGTTGACTAAAGATCCTAATAGGAATTTGACATTTACACGTCGGACGATTGAAGTATTTCAAGAAATTCTCTATTTTTATAGGGCATGTTTTGTAATTTAGAGTGTATTTATATATTTTTATGTATACCAACATGCTCTTTATATTTAGAGTGTGTTTGATAAGCATTATTTGAAAAAAATGAATTTTGAAATAGTGATATGGTGGGAAATGTGTGGTTGAAAAAGAAGGAAAAGTTATTGATGTGATAGAAAATATTATTTTATTGAAAAATGTGTGGTTGAAAATGAGTAGAAGAATGAGAATGAGAATTAAAATGGGAATCAAACAGGGCCTTAATACTTCATTTTACTACTCTGAAATAATATTTATTTTACTTTCTGTCATTTATTTTAACTAGTCTTCCTTCAAATTATTATATTATTTTCCTTCATTGAAAAGTAGAATACTTTGAATGCATTTAATTATAGAGAGTGATATTGACTATCTAAATTTAGAAAGCTAAATTCACTCTCTATTTTAAAATTTTAATTTAAAGAGTATCTTATAACATAAATTTAAAACGAATCTTAAAAATAGAGATATCTTATGTTTAAAAAAAGGGAACAATTTATAACTACGGTTTTTAGTATGGTCCAAATTCAATAATAAGGTAATAGGTTTTTAATTTTCAAAAATCAGGTTTCTATTAAATTTTATTTATGATTTAATTAATTATTTAATTAATTAAATATATAAAAGTCATAAATTTGTACAATTTGATCATAAATACATTTATTGGTCACATATTATCAAATTAATTAATTACAAATTATTACGATGTCACAAATCAAAATTTTTATTGGTCACAAATTATTTTCGAAGTCACGGATTGAAATTTTAATAGGTCACAATTTATTTCTTAGGTCACAGATCAAAATTTTAATAGGTCAAAGATTATTTCAGAGGTCACAAATTAAATTTTTAATAGATCACAGATTAATTTTTTAGGTCACAATTAATTTCGGTCACAATTCACGAAAATATGAGTCACACTATTGTGACCGCCACCAAATTAGAAGTGACCGCCACCAAATTATAAGTGACCACCACTTCGTCCCTGCCTCCACCAACGGCACAACCACCGTCGCCGCCCAATAGCTTAACAGTAAGGTCACAATTCATTAACATATAAGTCATACTATTGTGACCATCACCAAATCATATGTGATCATGACTTCGCTACTGCCCCCACCAGCGGTACCACCACAACCACCAACAAAACATCACCATCGAACCACCACAACACCGTCGCCGCCGCCAAAACCATCACCACCACCACAAACCCCAAAACCTCATCACCGCACCATTGTCACATACACCAGACACCGACAGAGCCACCACACCGCACCCAACATCACTGCTACAACCCAGCTACAACATCGATCGGCCACCACCAACACCTCACAAAAAACATCCAAAGCCCGCCATCAATCTGAAAATCACAAAACCACCAAACTGAAAATCACAAAAACCCTGCATCTACACATCGCCATCACCAGATCTAAAAATCACAAAAACACCACACACATCGCCACCACCAGATCTGAAAATCTGAACCACTGTCTCCACCGAACCAACAAAACCCAACCCCGCAACTACACATCATCGCGAACTTAAACCAAAAACCACAGCAATGATCCCGAACTCAAACCAAAAATGTCACCAGCCACTGCCACACACACCATCGCCGTAACCAAAAAACAGGGATAAATCATGTTGAACGGTCGCGAGAGCGCCGGCGCAACACCTTCGAGTGGAGAGACAGAAAAGGGATGAGAGACGAGAGGTAGAGAGCAACTTCGACTGGACAGAGAGAGGGAGAGAGAGACGAGACTGCTGCCTATAGCCACTGCCGTCTCCGACATCGCCGGTATAGGTATGGTGGGGCGGTGACGTGGAGATGGTGGTGGGAGAGAGAGAGAGAGCGAGATAGAGAGATGTCATGAATGATTTAGGGCGAGGAATGATTTCTAATTAGGTTAATTAAATTTTATATGATAATTAAAATTTAAAATATTATTATTTAATATTAAAATATTTTATAATATTTTTATTAATACCTGATTTTTGTATAACTAAACCTTACATCCTATTTTTGAAAATGGATCTTCAAATACCTCCATAACTGTAATTTCCTCTTAAAAAATTTGTTGGAGATGCTTTTATTGTTAAATAATCGTCAAAAGTTAAGCAGGCCCGATCCTGGACCAAAGCCACTAAGGCAATGGCCTAGGGCCTTCAATCTTAAGGCGCCTCAAAAAAAAAAAAAAATCATGGTGGTGTGGAGAAAGGTAAAACAAATACTGTCAAATGAAGAAAGAGGTCAACAAAAGGTAAAAGATAAACAATAAAAAATTGCTCTATTGGTTCATAATTTATTGCCTATATAGTAATTTGGTCTTTAAATTTTCATTTGCCCTTGTTATGCTTGTAATTTTTTTTTTTAAAAACCTCGTTATAATTATTTGCCTAGTGTCTCAAAAATCATAGGCCGGCCTCAAGTTAAGCTTATGAAAAATTATCAGTCATTTATTGTCATATATTTAATATGTAATAAATGCCATTTTCCTTCTGCTTTTCCTCACAAGTACGGCAAATGAGAGACACACACACACTGCAGCTGTCTGATATTCAATAATTGTAGAAGAATTAAAAAAAAAAAAAAAAAAAGGAAAAAGGAAAAAAAAAAATAAAAAATGGAAAAGTCCATTGTACACTATATAAATGAAACAGCAGAAATATGCAGGCCTTTATTATGTGAAAAACCAGAAGAAAACAATTAGCAATGGCAAGAAACGAGAGTAAAATCCTTATAATTGGAGGAACAGGTTACATTGGCAGCTATATGGTGAAGGCCAGCATCAAATTAGGCCATCCCACTTATGTTTATTCAAGGCCAAACTCCTCCAAGAAAGAATTGCTTAATGAGTTTGAGTCGATGGGCGCTCTTCTTGTCAAAGTAGGTGACTTATAACATTCCAGTGTCGTGTTTTATACACTCCACAATGATATTTACTCGTAAATCTTAATGTGCATGTACGTAGGGAGAGTTACAGGATCATGAGAAGCTTGTTTCAGTGATTAAGGAAATAGATGTGGTGATCTCTGCAGTATCTTATCCTCAAGTTCTTGATCAACTCAAAGTCATTGAGGCTATCAAGGTTGCTGGTGGCATAAAGGTACCCCCCAAAATCAATTAAGGAAAAAATGGCAGATATTAAAACAAATGTAAAAGAAAAAGGGACATTAATTTAATGATCCACCCCTAACTTTTTAATATTTAAAGTGGATTGTACTGGTCATTATGAGATTAATATTTTGTGAAATATTTAATAATTTTTTTTAATTTTTTAACCACTAAACTGGCATGTTTTATTGAAAAGGAGGGTAAAATCAAATACAGATTTTGGAAGGGGTATCGGCTTCACTTTCAACTAAATCTAAAGGTGCAAGAAGATAAACTGCAAAGAGTTTCTAATTTTCTGTGTATTCTAAGATTTTTTGCTTGGAAAATTAGTTATGGATTAAAAATAACTAATTAATGCCTTTCCCATTTGTTTTTCATCCTACGAGGAGGACATATACTGAACCTCAACATCTCAAAAAGATCATCGTTTCTCGTTCAAAAAATCTTAGATTATCAGTAAAGTTGTGCTTGAAGATCCATTTTGCAACAAAGTTTTAGCCTTTTAGTACAAAGGTTTGGGAGAATATTGAATTTAGCACTTGTTTGAGCCCCATTTTTAGACAAAAAATATGTTTTTGAATAGTGTTTTGTTGGAGATTTTGTGATTAAAAAGTACGGAAGTACTATATGTACATAATGATGTACCAAATGCATCACACCCCCTCACATATAGGAGGACCCATACACAATAAAATAATCGTGGGCCCACCTCCATGTGAGGGGGGTGTAATACATTTGGTATACCATGAGGTGTACAAATAACATTTTCCTAAATAAAAAAGAAATTTTTTCGATTTACGTGTAATATTATTTTATAGGAGAATGTGTGGTTGAAAATGAGTTTTGAAATTTTTTTTTTTTGAAAGAATGGTGGCCAAACATAATTATATTGTACACTTATTCGCTCGACGTGTTATGGTCTGTCGGCAATTTGTGCAAGAGAAGTGAGAAAGACTTGTAACTTTTTCACCATTATAGTTTAAAAAAGCATTAGGGAGTGAACATGGCCTTCCCAACTATTATACACGTGTGTGAACTTTGCTCCTTTTATCATTGCTCAACTTAATCGATAAAAAACTTGACATATTTTATTTAAATTTAACTTGTTTAAATGCTGAACCTTAAATGAATCAAATGGAGCAATGGAAAACAATTCATCCGACTTCAAATTGTAGAGAATGAGAGGAGCTTCGTGTACAATCATTGTACACGCCCTCTCACATGTGAGGGGGCCGCAAATATTTTAATCACCATAGGCCCCCTCTCATGTGAGGGGACTGTGTACAATGATGTACACATAACTTTTTTCAGAGAATAAGACTCATTTTACTGTTCTTGCAGAGGTTTCTTCCATCAGATTTCGGCTGCGAAGAGGACAGAATCAGTGTGCTGCCCCCATTCCAAGCATTCCTTGAGAAGAAGAAGAAAATCAGAAGGGCCATAGAAGAAGCAAATATTCCATACACTTTTGTGTCTGCGAATTGCTTCGGTGCATATTTCATAAATTACTTGCTTCATCCACATGAGCAAAAGGAGGAGATTACTGTATATGGCAGTGGTGAGGCCAAAGGTAAATCTAAGAATACTACAATCTCTCAAAATAAGTTTTTATTTTATTTTTATTGTCACGAACATATAAAAGTTGACTTAGAATAGCATTTTTGTTACTTTGTTCAATGAATCGTTGCACTAAGGGCAAGGTACTAAGGTGATGAAAAATTAATGCAGCTCTAATAAACATAGTCAGCTTGTAAATACTTCATCATTCGTGTTACGATCATGCTTGGTAAAATTCACTACAAAAAAAAAAAAAAAGCTTTTAATTAGGTTAGTTATAAGCATGGGCGGACCTAGGGGGGTCCTATAGGATCGATTGACCCACCTCTTAAAAATAAATATATTTATTTAGCATTTTTTATTTTATTTATTTATTTATTTTTTATTAAAAAGTACACTATAAATTTTGATTGTGTCTAAGTTGTCTGGGTCCGCCCCTGATTATAAGTACATAAACTAAGCAAAACTCAGGGGTATAGGCATGGGCCGAGGTAGTGGGGCGCTATGGTGGGCTATAGCCCACTGCCAAAGAAGCCCGCAACCTAGGAAATATTTTTTTTTTTTTTAACAAAATGTTTTTATTTTTAGTATTTAGCCCACTAACCATTAATGTTACTTGGCAAGCCCAGCCCATTTCATAAAAATAATTATTTGTGCTATCAAAAAAGTGAACAATTGTGTTGTTTTTAGTTCAGGAATTGTACATTTACTAGGCTATAGGTAACGTTATATTACAATTTTTTTTGTTATATATAAATTTTTTCGTACATTAAATTTTTTAAAAAATTTGTCCCCCGCACCATTAATTCCTGGCTCCGTCCCTGGGTATAGGATGCAATTAGAGTAGTCACAGTCCAACCTCAACCGATGTTCATGACCGCCCATAACTAGGTAACTTCATGGAACACAATCTTCTACCAAAAATAACCCTCCTTAGATTACCCCGTCCACAATGAGAGTCATCCGTAGAGGTGTCTGCTTTGACAATTTACAAATACATTGGGTATAACCAACCCTTAAAACTACTTATAAGGGGAGGTTGACCATGGTTATAACCCCAAAAACTAAGCCTTAAGTTAACTACGTTGGACACAATTAAATTCATTACTTCTCTCCATTTAGTCGTAGATGTAGCAAAATACCAAATAAAATGGCAAATAAAGATTTATATAGCTTCAAATTTTATGTATTGAGAATAAGACTTGGCACTTAAGTGCCACACAGACAGCGCGGTGGCGTTGCGGCGCCATTTTTCAGAATAATTTTAGCACTGCACCTCTTTCGATATTTTTATCATAACATTTTCTCGCGATATTTGATTGAGGTAATTCAAATTAGGTTGTAAAGATAACTCAAAAGGATACAATTGCTCAAGAGGTAGGTCTTTTTCAATTCGAATGTTTACTAGGTCAAAAATGGGTCTCAATCTCCGATTGAAAATCTGGAACATCCTTGTTCGTTTGAAAATTGATTTGTGAAAATATTTTGGTAATAATTCACCCCATTTGACTTCTAATTGCATCCAATTGACCTTTAGCATTTCTGAATCTTCACTGTGAGGTCCAACGCAACTTTTGAATATTTACACTTTAGCCCCCAAACTTTGGATATTGTCTTTTTTGGCCCCCCCCCCCCCCCCCTTTTTTTTTTTTTGCTTCTTTCTTTTAATTTCACTTCCATTTATCTAGCTTTACCTAATAAATGAAATATGCAATAAATTAGGCTATAATTGTTCAAAAAAAAAAAACTATTAAATGTCTATATTTTTTTGGTCCAAATAGTGTAAAATTATACTTATCAAGACTCATTTTGTTATCATTGTTGTTTCACTTCATTCAATCTGTTTCTACATTTGTTCAATGAAAAAACTCATTTTTCCCCATGTTTTACACGTTCAAGCTGTGCTGAATTTTGAAGAAGATATTGGAATTTATACTATAAAAGTGGCAACTGATCCAAGAGCATTCAATCGGGTAGTTTTATATCGACCTTCAACCAACATTATATCACAGCTGGAATTGATCTCTTTATGGGAGAAGAAAACTGGTCGGACTTTCAAGAAAATTCATGTCCCTGAGGAAAAAATTGTCACTCTTTCAAAGAGTAAGTCATCTTTTCCATATTTAGTATTACATCAAACTGCAAAAGTATTTTGTCCAATTTGATGATGTTTTATATAATTTCTATTGAATGTGAAATGCCAAATGACATGTCTTCAACAAGTAAATTTGATGTTTGACAAAATAAATAAGTTTAATTTACTTTTAAGGACAACTAAACATAAATCTTAGATAAAGAGTATATTTAGCTAAGTGGAAAGTTAGTTTTACGTAATTAATTTAGCGAAGTATGTTTAAGGTATTCGAAAAGTTGCTTTCTTTCTCGAACTTCTAGTACAAAATCTTGTTATAGTTTACTTTTCGTAAACTTGACCAAAACCCTAAAAGTCTACCATTTACCGAGTATCTTTTCATTTCGCTCTCTTCCTCCTTTCTAGTTTTGTTGTACTATATGTTTCTAAGGATTCAATTTGGTACAATAGCCAAGTGGAGTTTACCAAACGACATTTTTGGCTATTAGGGCTAGACCTCCTGCATTCCTGAAACATTAAGAGCATGTCCAATGGGCTTGTAGATTGCACTAAAGTGTGTCACATCACCCCAAAATATTGACGTGCGAGGAAAAAGAGTGGAGGACCTGTGGAGGATGACCTCCACAACCTAATTATTTATTATTTTCTCCCCCACTCTATCTCACTACATCCTCTTTCTTCCTCACAATCAAATTATGTCAACAATTGTTCATTGTTGTACATGTCCACCACAATTGTCCCAATCCACATTATTGCATTGGAGAGGCTTTTCTCCCCATGCATTATATCAATTCACATTGTTGCATTTATAATGCCCTAAACTTTGGAGGAGATATATAGCATGCCTTGGTGCACTTTTAAGCGGGTCTAAAAATGCTTGCAATTTTTTTATGTTTCTTGATTTTCTAAAACTTGTCTTTTATGAACCTTCATCTCTTGTTTGTACGGTAAGTTTTACAATAAAATATTAAAAAATAAATTATAATGTGGATTGTACCACATTGTTACATTTGAGATGCTCTATGCTTTGGGGGAGATCTATAGCAAGATTTGGTGCATCTATCAAAAGAGTTACAGAAATCTGACTTTTAAGTGGGTCTGAAAATGCTTCCATCTTTTTGAGGTTTCTTGATTTTCCAAAACTTATCTTTTCTACTTTTAGGGAACCTCTTTATCTCTTGTTTGGTAAGGAAAATTTTGTAAGAATTATACTGTGCAGTATTAATCGTCTGTTTTTTTTCTTTGGCAGCTTTACCCGATCCAAACAATATACCAGTCTCCATCCTTCACAGTGTCTTCATAAAGGGAGTTACAATGAACTTTGATCTTGGAGAAAATGATATTGAAGCTTCACAGCTCTTACCAGACCTCAAGTTCACTACAGTTGATGAACTTCTTGACATTTTCTTGCACAACCCACCAAAGCCCGCTTCTGCTGCATTTGAATAAGCCTTAAACAATGATGTAATCTCAATATGGACATGGAAGGGGACCGCTTTATTCCTTTTCAGTTATTGCCTATGTAGCTTTTTATGTTAATGTTAAAATTTAAATTCTTATTTTAATATGGGTATTTTGCATAAATATCACAAAGTTAGAAAGTGCACCAAAATTTGTCACTTTGAAATATGACACTAAAAAGTCACTTTTTGGGTGTGAAATGTCTAAATAATCATTGGAGAACTTTTTTGGATGCATTTAATGCTCATTAATGTCATGATTTGATGTTTTGGCTGAATATATCTAGTCCTTGTTTGAGCCCCATTTTGGGAGAAAGAATGAATTTTTGAACAGTGTATTGATGATAAATATGTGGTTAAAAATTTTGAATTTGAGTTTAATATTATTTTATTGAAAAATGTGATTGAAATGATGTCAAAACACTATTAAAAAATACATTTTTTTTTTATTTTTTTTAAAAGAATGGGGCTCAAACAAGGGCCTAATATACAATGGAAAACATGAAGCTAACCAATATATATATATATATATATATATATATATATATATATATATATATATCATAATCTCTTGCTAGCTAACAAAATTTTCTCTCAAAAAATCTCAATTTTCTCTTAAAAATCTCAATTCATATTCATTTTCAGAAGTTAGCATTTATGAATTGTTTACTGCTTTTATTTTATAGCTTACTATTTTGGAATTGTTAAATACAACATGCTCATATTAATTTGCAAATTAGTATTCATTCATTTGGATTGATTTTGCAAATATTTTTGAATAAAGATAGTAATATCCTCCATAAAATGTTGTAGGATTCCCTATATAATAATGCATTGAGTACATTATTTGTGAAAATTTTGTGATTTGGTAGTTGAGTATTGATGAACACATTTAACGTTATGCAGAATATATTTCAATCCACGATAACCGTTAATATCGACAGTACAATTGTCCAAGTAGACTTTGAAGACTACTGTTTGGTAAAATTTATTCTAGTGCATATCGCACTTAATAAAGGCAAAATATAGAAAGAATGTAATGACACAAAAATACTAAAAATGACATGATTTTTTCAATACCTTACAGAAGTTTCTTGTGAGTGTACATACTTTGAATCATTGTATAATGATTTCTTTATCAATATTTAAAAATATATCTTTCTCAATAGAAATAAGAGAAAATTGTACTCAATATCAAAATTCACTAATTCATCTACAAAAATATCAGTTTTCAATAATTTTCCCACTTTTATCACATTTGGACAGTTTTACCCTTTAGAAAGTTAAAAATACTTTGCATGGTCTACATTTAAATTTGATTCGGCTTATTGAAAAAGTTGTACCAAAAATTTGAAAACATCACACTAAACCTAGGGGTGTAACGGGTCGAGCGGCTCATCAGCTCGGCTCGTAAAATGAGCTCGTGGACGGCTCGAGATCTTAAAATTACGAGCCCGAGCACGAGCCGAGCGGATTGGCTTATTTGGCGAGCCGATCCAACTCGACTTGCCTAGAAGCTAGTCGCTCGTGGGGTGCGATCCACGAGCCAGACTCGTGGCTTGTTGAACTACAGTGAATAAAACGGTCACTTTGTTTAAAAAAAGTGACCGTTTTGGTCACTGAACTTAATTCAGTGGCCGTTCTGACTATTGAATTTATTATTATTATTTTTTTCCTTCTCCTTTCTTTCTTCCTCTATAAATATATGACACAATTTTCATTTTATTCACCACACCAAGGCATTAACAACTCTCTATCTCTCACTCTCTTCCACAATTATCTACATTATACACAATCTACATTCATTTTTACAATTTCATCGTCTTCAATTTCTGTTATTCAATTTCAATTATCAAATACTACTTTGAAGTGCTTTCTTTCCGTCTTAGTACTGGTTACTACGTACTACTTACTAAACCTGTATACCATCTATACATTTAAATTTCTTTACAATTTACAAATAGATCCATAGTCATTTGTTGAGGACTTGTTTGGTATCGGAGGCGAATCACCTATGACGCCGCAAAGTTAATTTTGGAATCATTTTTTCGGTTTAAATGAAGTACCCATTCCTGAAGATATTCCAAATATGGTTGCACATGAAAGCAATAATCCAAATTATCCAATTGATTTGGATGACGTTGATGCTGAAACAGGTGGAAGAACTTGAATTAGACATTCCCGATGCTAGAGAGAAGCGAAAAGCCAAAAATAGGCAAAATGTTGGGAACAATTTCAATTGATTTCAACGGGTCGTGTGATCGATGGAACCCCAGAGTCGAAAGCAGTATGTAAATACTACCAACAACGATTGACATGGCGAAAGGGCATTGGTACCACACACCTTAACCGTCACTACAAAGCGTATACGGCCAAACATGGACTTCTTCTAGCCGGTCAAATACGAATACAATTTGATAGTCCATGCGCTGGTTCTACGACTTCGTCCTCACCACGTGGATATATTCAAAGGAGAATACTCAAACGGGAATGATGAAACTTGTTGCCGGTGCTAAGTTGCCTCTAGCAATCACGAACAACCAACATTTCGTCTCCTACATAAAAGAATATATTCAACCGAGCACGAGCTGAGCGGATTGGCTTATTTGGCGAGCCGATCCAACTCGACTTGCCTAGAAGCTAGTCGCTCGTGGGGTGCGATCCACGAGCCAGACTCGTGGCTTGTTGAACTACAGTGAATAAAACGGTCACTTTGTTTAAAAAAAGTGACCGTTTTGGTCACTGAACTTAATTCAGTGGCCGTTCTGACTATTGAATTTATTATTATTATTTTTTTCCTTCTCCTTTCTTTCTTCCTCTATAAATATATGACACAATTTTCATTTTATTCACCACACCAAGGCATTAACAACTCTCTATCTCTCACTCTCTTCCACAATTATCTACATTATACACAATCTACATTCATTTTTACAATTTCATCGTCTTCAATTTCTGTTATTCAATTTCAATTATCAAATACTACTTTGAAGTGCTTTCTTTCCGTCTTAGTACTGGTTACTACGTACTACTTACTAAACCTGTATGCCATCTATACATTTAAATTTCTTTACAATTTACAAATAGATCCATAGTCATTTGTTGAGGACTTGTTTGGAATCGGAGGCGAATCACCTATGACGCCGCAAAGTCAATTTTGGAATCATTTTTTCGGTTTAAATGAAGTACCCATTCCTGAAGATATTCCAAATATGGTTGCACATGAAAGAAATAATCCAAATTATCCAATTGATTTAGATGACGTTGATGCTGAAACAGGTGGAAGAACTTGAATTAGACATTCCCGATGCTAGAGAGAAGCGAAAAGCCAAAAATAGGCAAAATGTTGGGAACAATTTCAATTGATTTCAACGGGTCGTGTGATCGATGGAACCCCAGAGTCGAAAGCAGTATGTAAATACTACCAACAACGATTGACATGGCGAAAGGGCATTGGTACCACACACCTTAACCGTCACTACAAAGCGTATACGGCCAAACATGGACTTCTTCTAGCCGGTCAAATACGAATACAATTTGATAGTCCATGCGCTGGTTCTACGACTTCGTCCTCACCACGTGGATATATTCAAAGGAGAATACTCAAACGGGAATGATGAAACTTGTTGCCGGTGCTAAGTTGCCTCTAGCAATCACGAACAACCAACATTTCGTCTCCTACATAAAAGAATATATTCAACCGAGATATATTGGGGTAAGTCAAAACACTCTCCGTTCAGATACAATAGAATATTTCCTTCAAACAAAACAACAATTGATTATGGATTTACAAAAATATGATGGTGTTATATCTTAAACTTCGGATATATGAGAGATGATTAATAAAAGAGCTTATATAGCTGCAACTGCACACTATATAGACTCACTTTGGTGTAAGCATAAAAAAAATTATTAAATTTCCTTACAACGCTAATAATATATATAATGTCATTATTACTATTTATATAGAATATCGTTGTGAAAGTAAAATTCATTCTTTTACGTTCAACAACGCTAGTGTTAATAAAGTAGATATTGATAAATTGTGTAGGGTATTACAGTCTAATTTCGGTTATTATTTGTTTCATATTTGTTGTGTGTGCCATATTTAAAATTTAATTGTGCAAGATGATTTGAAACATATTAAAGATGAAATACAAAAAATTATGAATGCATTAATATATATCACAATCTCCCATAGTAGAAAACAATTATTTGAAGAATTTTGTGCTGAATTTGGGAGTGACCAATGCTAAAATATTTGTTAGTGACGTAGGGCATAAATTGAACTCCACTTACTTATTATTAAAGTCATGCAAAGGTTTTGAACATTGAGGCATTTTAAAAAATGTCCAAAATTAAGGGGGTAAGTTGAAAAATGTCCACACTTTTGAAAAATGTACCAAATTGTCTATTATACCCTTAATCATATTCTCGACACTTTAAATGTCGTTCTCGACATTTGATTTTTTTTTTTCAATTTGTCACGAATTTTGAGAAGTACTTTCATGATAAATTACATTAAAATAATATTTTCGACATTTCAAATGTCGTTCTTGACACTTAATTTGTCTAGAATGACATTTCATTTCGAACATGACAATTCTCTACATTTGAAATGTCGAGAATAACATTTTGCAAAAATGTCCATTTTTGAAATTAGTGTGGAATTATAAATTGTTAACAAGGATATTTTGGTCTAAATTATTTCAAAATGGACATTTTTCAAAAAAAATGAACATTTTTTGCAAATGGACATGTGGAAGTGGACATTTCTTGAAATTTCCTCTTGAACATTTAATAACTAAGTTTTATAACAATAGGCATATTAAAAACGATGACGACACTATTTTGAATGAATCTGATTGGCTTTTACCTTTATAAGTTAAAAAAAAATTGACAAGTTTTTATGACCTTACAAATATTTTATTTGGAGTTTATATCCCACTAATTGTATGGTGCTTGAACGTCTTTATATAATTGTAAGGACATTTCATACATACAAAAATGACCCTGATTTTAGTGCAATTATATATTCTATGAAATTATAGTTTAGAGAATATTGGGAAGACTTGCCTATATTATTTTTCTTGGGATGCATCATGGACCCCTGATATAATTTATCAAGAACTAAATATGTAATTGATCAGATTTCAAGAGCTTTAACCTTTGATACACCTGGCACGTATAGAAATTTAAAACAAACTTTATATGAAATGTATGAATTATATGCAGAACAAATGTGTACAAATATTAATTGAGTACCCTCTGCACCTACTCCTTCCACTGATATTGTAGAAGATGACATTGAAATAATAACTTTATTCGAAGGCATTAACACGTATAGATATGATGAAAATACAATAGGTTCATCTAGTAATACTTTATCTTCGGCATGTAACCAAACATCGGACTCAAGTTCAAGTTCAAATACATTGCCTCCTGAATTAATTGATTACTTCAATTATAATATGTCTACTAGAAAAACAATTAAAAAAAGTTTAGGAGAAGTTATTGAATTCTGGCGAATGTACAAACGACGATGTCCAGGATTTCTACAATTGCAAAAGACCTACTGATATCGCTGGTTAGCGCTGTAGCTTCGTAGTCTACTTTTAGTATAGGTAAAAGAGTTTTGTCCGAGATTAGGGGTCGACTAAAAGAAGATATTTTGGAAGCATTGATGTGCGTGAAGGATTGACATGACGCTTATTTTCGACTACAAGATAAATATGCAGAAATTGCTTGTCGTCGGGTAAGAGATATTTAATTTAAACATATTGATCAAAATTTGTTATTTTATAATATCGTTTTTCATTATCTTTAAAAAATTGTACACGAAATATTGTACATGTTACAAGTTGTTCGTGTACAATTTTAACTCCACCTAATTGAAATTTAAGTAGCCGATCCCAAACCCGGATAAATGAGGAGGGTTTATATTTTATCTATTTTTATTTTAAAAAAGAGCTTGCGAGCCAAAGTTCGGCTCTGGCCACGAGCTTGATGGCCGAGCCGAGCCGTCTTTCATGTAATGGGCCAAGCTTATGGTCGGTGAGCCACGAACTTGGTTCATGACGAGCTCGAGCAGAGCTCGTGTGTCCGGCTCGGCCCATTGCCATCCCCGACTAAACCCAATCCTACTCCCACCTTTACCCCAACCTCGCCCCATATACTAAACCCACGACCTACCCCCATTATCTCTTATTCTTCCACACTTACTCTTCCTCCATTTTTTAAAAGTAAACCCTAAACAATGCTACTCCCACGAATGTTAAGACATCTCACCTCATAGTAACCACTCCTCATTTTCATGACCTATAACCAACAATTGATCGGAGTCATTTCCATATTTTTCTCTGACGGTCCATTTTTTGATCCATAGTAGAAATCAAAAGGTGTATTATCCTTCTAATCTTAATTTTAAATGTATTGAATAATTTTTGCTGTGTTAATGCTATGGTATGAAGCAATTTTAATTTATGGAAAAAAAAATTTGTTATCTAGGATTTCGAGTTAATGTGTTACCCTCCTATCAGGAAGAACAAGCATGATGACAATCTCATGAAAGACTGCAATGAAGGACTATTGAACAACAACTTACAACAACTACTGCAACACTTTTCCCTTGATCCCTCACAAGCTCACTGTTGTCAAGAAAAAGGTAATAGTGGTATACTGCTACCATTTTTTATTTACTTGTAATATAATTATAGTGGTTAATATATAATATTTTATGTCGCTACTTAGTAATCTATATTGGTTTTTATTAGTGAATTTGGATTTAGAGTGTGTATGTGAAATGGTTTTTCAATTTTAAGTTAAGATTTTTTGAAGTTGGGTTGTTTGAGATCACTAGAGGGAATGAGGGTAAAAGAGTTTTAGTAGTAGTGTTAGAGGCATCTACAAATAACTTTTCCCAAATAGTTTCAAATTTAAACGGACATTTACAATGTCAATCTTGACAGTTAACAACCATCGAGATTTCATTTAAGGTGTATGATATGAGCCAGAGCCAGGATAGGCCCCGGACGATCAAAAGTGCAATGTTCATTGAGAAGAAGTTGAGGGCTCGTTCGAAGGTGTTTAGGGCCAATAACGTGGTTAATGACGTCGCACAAAGTCATACAAATGCATGCTCCGGAAATGGGACACATGGGGTTGAAGACAACATGTCAATGAATAACTTTCATATTTGGGTCGAGGCAGGAAACCAATTGGATCAATACGATACAAGCAGCCGAAGAAAGAAGTTAGCCGGAACTCTAAGCGACCGCTTAGAGTAAATGGCAAGCGGTCGCCCAGCAAATACCGAATCTACATGGAGGCGAGAAGGGTCTTCTAAGCGATCGCTTCAAATATACCCAAGCGACCGCTTGGTTATAATTTTGGTCCGATTTTCCTATTTTTGGCAAAATGGTTTAGTTTGACTATAATTCTTATTTTTGGTAATTTCTATATTTTAGGACTCTAAAATTTCATATTTTCCATATTTCCTAGGATTTGTTGCTTTAGTATAAATAGATTTTTATTTCATTGTAATAGAGGACTTTTGATTAATTAAATTAATGAAGATTTTTCTCTTTCGAAGCTTGGCTTTAAACAATCGAACTTATCAAATATGTTGAATATTTGTGGCGTTCAAATATCGCTACGAGAGTTCTTCAATTATGTAATCAAGGAGTTCAGCGCATCTTGCTATCATTGAGTTTTTTTGGTTCACTTTGTTGGGTTTAAGTCCAACTCGAATTTTATTGGCGTTCTTAGGTTCCGCATCAATCTCGTTGTGGGTTTCGTAGTCACCGTTGCTACGGGGTTCACATCGGTTGGTATCAGAGCTTTGACTCTAATCTAATTAGGTTCTAGTTTTTTTTATTTCTTGTTGAGTCTTTGTTTTCCTTTCTTTTGTGTTCTTCGTGTTCTTGTGTACAGTAATTTATTTTGAGTCTTTGATCCAGAAAAATCTCAAAAAAATTTGAAAAGTTATTTTTGTGCTCAATTTGAGTCCAAATCAACTTCCATTTTCTTGTCCTTCTCATAGTCAAATTTTTGAGTTTTGTAAAAAAAATAATATTGTTCACGATACTGTTCACGTCTGAAAAAAAATTATTATTTTTGATTTCTTGAAAATTGTCCAATATCCTATCATCTATCTTAATGCCAAAATCCATTTGTGTTCAATCCAAATTCAAGAACCACTTTCTTGAATTTATGAATTCCAGTCCGAAGTTGTCCAGTTTAAATCCTTTTGAGTCATGGAGTAATATGATGGATCGATTGGAAAGAATGTTGATGGATATGGGGAGAGTGTTAGATAGGTGAGATGGAGAATTGAATAGAACTTATAGGGATCAATGCGATGATGTGTTTAATGTGAGTAGTCGGGAGAGACAGGAATGTAGAGATTTGGGTGAAGTTGGTGTTAATAGGAGGATAAGAGGTGTAAAAATAACAATTCCACAATTTAAGGGTAGGAATGGTCCCGAGGCGTACGTGGCATGGGAAGAAAATGTAGAATTGAAGTTTGAGTGCCATGATTATTCCCAGGAGAGAAAATTGAGGTTGATTGTGAGCTCATTCGTAGATTATGCATTAATTTGATGGGATGAGTTGACAGGATCTAGGCGGAGGAATGGTGAGAGGTGTATTGAAACTTGGGATGAATTGATAGCGATCATGAGGAGAAGATATGCACCAATTCATTTTTGTAGAAGGGATCGACATGATTGGGGATCTAGAGAGGAGCCTAGAAGATATAGTGGGGTTTGATATTCAAGAGAGGAGAAAACACCAAGTGTGGAACATGTTGGCAATACATCAAGTAGAAAGACTGGGTTGGATTATAAGCTTGAGTTCTCAACAATTCGTGACTTGATCAACTCACAGAATAATCATAAGGAGCAAAAGAGTAAGAGAGAAAATTATGAGGTGGTTAGTTGTGAAGAAAAGGGAAGAGAGCTACAAAAGAATGAAAGGAAAGTTGAGCTGCAAAACGAGAATGAAGAAGAATCTTCAGAAACAAAAGAGGAGTCAGAAGTGATCTTGAAGGAAGGGGAGCGTGAAGTTGAGGAGGAGTTGGCGAAAACTAATAATTCCCTCCCTATTTTGAATACTTTTGTTTTGCAAGTTACCGAAGAATTATTCCCAGCAAACTATCCCATTGGAATACCACCCGACCCGGGGATTGAACCTCAAATTGACTATCAAGGCATGTATTCGAGGACGAATCCTTTCGAAGAGAGAGAGAGAGTGATATGACCCGGGCTACGCTAGAAACCATCTAGAATCCGAAGAAATTTATATGCAATGGATTGAGCAACAAGGCTGAACAGAAGGAAAACGAGGGATCATTTGCATTGACATTGTTACAATAACTGAGATAGCATAAGACATGGAGAAAGCACAATAGCATGCTAATGGAGATTATTTTGGGAACATCACAAACTTCCAGAAGGAAGCCGTTAGGACGAGCACACTTTGATCTATGTGCTGATTATTGGGTGTTCATACTACAGAGGCGGGAAAGAATTCAGAAGAGGTCCAAACTGCATCCTAGAAGAGATGAGCCGTTCCATATTCTTGACTTGATTGGGAGTAAAGGGTATAATCTGAGCATTGAAGGTACGGATTCGAGGACGAATCCTTTTGAAGAGAGAGGGGATGATATGAGCCAGGATAGGCCTTAGGCGATCAAAAGTGCAATGTTTATTGAGAAGAAGTTGAGGGCTCGTTCGAAGGTGTTTAGGGCCAATAACGTGTTTAATGACGTCGCACAAAGTCATACAAATGCATGCTTGGAAAATGGGACACATGGGGTTGAAGACATGTCAATGAACATGTTTCATGTTTGGGTCGATGCCGGAAACCAATTGGATCAACACGATATAAGCAGTCGAAGAAAGAAGTTAGCCGGAACTCTAAGCGACCGCTTAGAGTAAATGGCAAGCGGTCGTCCAGCAAATACTGAATCTACATGGAGGCGAGAAGGGTCTTCTAAGCGACCGCTTCAAATATACCCAAGCGACCGCTTGGTTATAATTTTAGTCTGATTTTCTTATTTTTGGTAATATGGTTTAGTTTGACTATAATTCTTATTTTTGGCAATTTCTATATTTTAGGACTTTAGAATTTCATATTTTCCATATTTCCTAGGATTTGTTGCTTTAGTATAAATAGATTTTTATTTCATTGTAATAGAGGACTTTTGATGAATTTAATTAATGGATATTTTTTCTCTTTCGAAGCTTGGCTTCAAACAATCGAACTTATCAAATATGTTGAATATTTGTGGCGTTTAAACATCGGTACAAGAGTTCTTCAATTATGTAATCAAGGGGTTCAACGATTCTTGCTATCGTTGAGTTTTTTGGTTCACTTTGTTGGGTTTAAGTCCAACCCGGGTTTTATTGGCGTTCTTGGGTTCCGCATCAATCTCGTTGTGGGTTTCGTAGTCACCGTTGCTACGGGATTCGCATCAGTGTATGATGGGAAAACATTCTTGACGAAGCATTAAATAAGTTCATCGATGCTCAATTACCAAATGAATAAATCTTGACAATTTTCTTACATAATGCTATATTAGATATGGAATATTCAAACTTTTCTATACTTTGAACTAGATGTATTTTCTCAAAAAGGTTAACAAAACTAATCAAAATTAATGAACGAGGAATAATTTAAAAAGTAATGTGGTGAGTATTTAAGATTTAAACCTACAAGTTGTTATACTATTAAATAGACTAGCATTTCATTTAGTCATTTTTAGCACATAATGGGATGGGGATTTTTTTTTTTTTTTGGTTCTTTCTAAACACATATGGAGGCCCCTACTCTCACCTTACCTAATATAGATTGGCCCATTGAGTTCTATTTATACATTTTTTGCCCTTTCTCCTCTGATTTTTGATGAAGGTATCGGTTTCAAAGGTTTTCAAAAGGGAAGAGAGTAGTTCTCTCCATATCACAAGTTCTTTCATCTTTTGTAGCCTAAAGACTATGGAAAATCAATCACAAGCTATTGGAGGTATATTTCTCTTTGTTATTGTTGAATACATGTTATGATAATTAGAAGAGATTATTAAATCTATTGATGTTAACAATTGGTATTAGAGCTAAACCTTCTCATTTTTAATGCCATGGAGTTTTAAGAAAACCAAACATTTGCTTAAAATTTTAGAACAAATCTTGGTTGTGTCTTGTCTAGTACCAATGTTGAAGTTCCTTGCATGACCATCCCATTTTTACTTCTTATTTGACACTTGACATGTTAACTATTCTTGATTTCATCTATTGTTGAGATATTCTCTATTTTTGCTTCAAGTTCCCAAAAATTGTAGAATGTTTCAACTTGGAATTGTTTTGTTGATAAATGTATGAAGTTTCTCTCTCTCTCTCTCTCTATTTTTTTCATCTTTTGTTTTTGTTATTATTCTTCACTAGTAGGGTAATTTTGTTTTACTATAAGTGGAGTACTTTAATCAAAATCTTCGTGTTATCAATAAGCTTATTACCATTTGTGGTTAAACTATTTTCTCTCTATTTATTTTTGAGACTCATGAATCTATTTATGTTAATGGATAATCTTTTTTTTAGAAGAATAAATATATTTTCCATGTGGGTTTATATCATCTTGTTGTTATACCGATGGTTTGGAGTGGTTATGTACTCACCTCTCTTGGAACTAATCATGATAAATTGTTGGGATTGTTGCATTATTCATGCTTCTGCTTAATGACATTATACTAAGATCCATACGAATAGTGAATTTGCTCTGTCGGTAAATCATTATTTGGTAGGATACTTATGACGACAAAGATAATAGTTAAGTATTTTTCACTTTGTGGCCTAATTTTATCCTCTTGGTAGTGGGTTATCTTAAGTCCTTGTATTTGATTATTTTGTTTTGTCATGCATAAGAGCCTTTTTATGTTTCTTGGGCTCTAACATAGTGCGTAAAAGTCTATTTTGAATAAAACTCTAGCATGGATATAAAGTTTCCTAGTGGATACATTTATGGGTGCATGTTTATCATTCTATATGTTTAATAATTTATTTTGTATTCTCCTAAGCTTTTGGCAATGCACCTGTCTGTGTCTCTCTCTTTGTCTGCCATCAAGAGTCTAACAAGAAACAATTATGAGGGTTAGCATGAGTCTCTCACTATTATTTGGCTATCATGAATTTGGATTTGGGTTTGAGGGATGATGCACCCACCAAACCCACTAATGAAAGTATTGCAATTGAAAATACACTTTATGAGCCGTGTGCATTCTAATAGGACTTGTCTTATAATTATGAAGTATACTATTGACAAGTTTATCAGGCAAAGTATATCTGATATTGATAATGCCAAAGAGTATCTTGAGACTGTTGGGAAGAAATTTACTAAGTTTGTGATGTGATCCCGGTTGAGGGAATTGCATGGAATTCGCGGAATGATTTCGAAAACGCCGGAAAAGCCCAAATTCAGGTTTGTAGACGATAGGATCTTGACCTGAGCCTCACGACCCAAGAACTTAAAGTATATTAACCTTAAACCCGTTGAAGTGTGGAAACTAGAACCCCGATTTGCGAACGCCACAAATGTTGTCCAATCCTTTGATAAGTTATGGTTTGAACGCCACAAATATTAACACGAAATATTTGATAAGTTCATATTTCATGGAAGATCCATTGGAGAGAAAACTCAACTTTTATTATTATCAAAACTTCTTTACAATGAAATAAAATTTCTTTTTATATGGAAACTACGGAAAACCCTAAAAAGCACGAAATATCAAGAGTCCAAAAATAATAAAACTTGCCAAAATAAGAAATATAATGAAATCTGAAAATTCGCGCAAAAATATAGAACTGGACTCGAAAAGACTCTATGCGGCCGCATAGAGTATTTCTATGCTGTCGCATAGAAATAAACCCTGCCTCTTCTGCGCTCTCTATCCATTTGAATGCGGTCGCATCCGTGATAACTATGCGGCCCCATAGTTATCGGCTTTCACTTTCATCTTCGACCTCCATTTTGTATTGATCCAATTGCTTTCGACCCTCGACCCCTTCACCAAACTTTGTCTTTGGCTTGTGGATTTCGACCTTTTAGACTCCAAAGCTCGGCCAAGTGATTGCCTATCCCGGATAACATCACCCCCTCTCTCTTCGAAAGGATTCGTCCTCGAATCCATGCCTTGCGATCACGTAGGGGATAACCAACCTGCTATCCAGCTCATCACTGCACCACTTGGATCAAATGGAAAATTTTTCATTCCATGGCATAAGATCAATACACGGTACCCACCCATCTCGCATATATGGTTGTATTGCAGCACAAACTTATTCACCCATTGTTGTTGCATAAACTCCCACGTACAATATACAGCCTAAAGGAAAGACTTAAGCAAAACACAGTTGAAACTGTTAGTTCCAAAAAAAAAAAAAATATGGGTCCTCGTACTCATGATGTATCGTCTCCACCACATCATGCTTAACGATGAAACTTTGCTCTTCACTCCTCACAATATTTTCAACCATTTGCTCAACACACTCTTCCAGTTTCTCACCTTCATACTAAACAACCTCATCTACTTTCTCCTCAATGTCAACTGCATTTTTCAATTCATCATCCTCCATCTCAACCTTCCTATCTCTAGGTCCCTCTTGCAATTCAACCACGTTGCTCTCTTTCAGTGTGGTCATCTCACTCTCTTTCTTTTCCCTTTCCACTTCACCCCTCACCTTACATTGGTCTGCATGAGAATGTGCTAGTGTCAAACCCACCAGAGTGATGTGTTTCCCATCCTGAAGAAACCTATACGTGTTCCTCCCCATATCATACACAGCCTTTCTCTCATGTCTCCAAGGTTTCTTAAACAAAATATGAAAGGATTTTAATGGAACTACATCACACCACACCTTATCACTATATCCCCCAATGGTGACATTCACAAAAGCTTGTTTGATCACAATTATCTTCCAACACTCCTTCAACCAAGTCAACCGATAAGGCCTAGGGTGTTGTTGAAAAGGTAATCCCAATTTTTTCACCATAGTGATACTGACCAAATTAAATATATGCTCCCTATCAATGGTCAAACTGCACACCGTATCACCCACAAAGCACCGGGTTTGAAGAACAAATCCCCAATCATAATCCATTCTTAAGTTTTTATTTTTTATTTTTTTGACTTAAAAACTGAAAACTGCTGGAAATTCCTGGAATTTATAATAATAATTTTTTTTTGGAATTTTTTTACTCGAAAATTCGACTACAAATCCAGCGGAATAAATGAAAATTAATTTGGACTCTTAAATAGCCCAAAAAATAACTTTGACTTTTTTTTGAATTTTCTGGATCTAAGATTCAAAATATTTACTGGACTCAAGAACATGAAGAAAACAAAAAAGACTCAAAACAAAAATAAAATAAAATAAACGATATAACCTGAATCTGGAACCAGCTCTGATACCACTTGATGTGATCCCGATTGAGGGAATCGCATGGAACTCGCGGAATGATTTCGAAAACAACGGGAAAGCCCAAATTCAGGTTTGTAGACGATATGATCTTGACCTGAGCCTCACGACCCAAGAACTTAAAGTATATTAACCTTAAACCCGTTGAAGTGCGGAAACTAGAACCCCGATTTGCGAACGCCACAAAGGTTGTCCAATCCTTTGATAAGTTCTGGTTTGAACGCCACAAATATTAACACGAAATATTTGATAAGTTCATATTTCATGGAAGATCCATTGGAGAGAAAACTCAACTTTTATTATTATCAAAACTTCTTTACAATGAAATAAAATTCCTATTTATATGGAAACTATGGAAAACCCTAAAAAGCACGAAATATCAAGAGTCCAAAAATAATAAAACTTGCCAAAATAAGAAATATAATGAAATCTGGAAATTCGCGCAAAAATATAGAACTGGACTCGAAAAGACTCTATGCGGCCGCTTGGAGGTCGCATAGAAATAAACCCTGTCTCTTCTGCGCTCTCTGTCCATTTGGATGCGGCCGCATCCATGATAACTATGCGGCCCCATAGTTATCGGCTTTCACTTTCATCCTCGACCTCCATTTTGTGTTGATCCAATTGCTTTCGACCCTCGACCCCTTCACCAAACTTTGTCTTTGGCTTGTGGACTTCGACCTTTTGGACTCCAAAGCTCGGCCAAGTGATTGCCTATCCCGGATCACATCAGTTTGACAAGGCAGAAAAGTGAACTTTAATGAAACTTCTTACTACCATAACCTATGATGGGGTTAGTGGAGGTAGAGGACACATTATGAAGCTTACTTATTTCTTTAACAAACTGAAAGGATTGAAAGTTGAGTTAGCCGATAGTTTTCTTCTATGGCAAGTACTTGAGTCCTTGCCACCTCGATTTGATGCACTTAAGACTACTTATAATGCTTAGAAAAAAGAATGGACTTAAGTGAAATGACTTCAGTTGTAACTCAAAGAAGTGATGATGAAAAAGGCCAAGTCTCATGCTGCTTTCGTGGTAACTGTTGATAAAGGGAATAAGAAATTTTTCAAAGGTAATAGTAGTAACTCCAGTAAGATGAAGAAATATGGAAGACCTTCTCAGCAAGCTACTGTGAGTGTTCCAAATAGACCTACAAAAGAAGGTTTCAAGGGCAAGTGTAACTTCATATTTTTGGGTACAAAAAGGTTGATCGTAGGAAGTTTAATGCTTCGTTAGATAAGAACGATACACGTTCATTACTAGTGCATTTTGATTCTAATCTAGTTGATGTGCCTTCTTATACTTGGTGGCTTGATTCTGGTACAACCATTCACACTACAAATTCTTTGCAGGAATTAAGAAACCGCAGATGACCAATTGATACAGATTCAGTAGTAAATATAAGCAATGGGATAAAGGTTAAAGTTGAACATATTGGAACAGTCAAACTTATTTTGTCTTCTAAGCATGTTTTGAACTTGTCTGATATTGCTTTTATAATTTCTATCATAAGAAATCTTATCTCTGTTTCTATTTTGGATAAACGTAGATATGATTTAAAGTTTGGAAATGGAAATTCTACAATCTATTATAATTCAGTTGTGGTTGGTACTGTTACTTTATATGATGGTTTGTATAGAATTGACTTGTTTCCTATTTTGCATTCTACTTCTTCTAGTAGCTCTGTTGTGAATGCTGTAGTTGGTTCTAAACGTACTAGATCAAATGAAAACTCTTCCATGTTGTGGCATAAAATGTTGGGTCATATTTCTAAAGAAAAAATGAAAATGTTGATTAAAGCTGGTATACTAGTTGACTTGGATTTTTTTGATTTTGAAACTTGTGTTGCTTGTATCAAAGGAAAACTTCTTGCAAAAACCAGAAAACAAAAGATTAGCAGAAGTGTGAAAATTTTGGGTATAATTCATACTGATGTTTGTGGCCCCATTTCACCTACCGCTTTAGGAAATTATAAATACTTCATTACCTTCATTGATGATTATTCTTGCTATGGTTACATTGAGCTCATTCGAGAAAAATCAGACTCATTGGAAGCTTTTAAGACTTTCAAAGCTGTCGTGAAACTTCAGAAAAATAAGAAAATCAAAGAAGTAAGATCAGATAGATGAAGTGAGTTTTATGGGAGATATAATGAAAATAGTAGCAATCCTGGACCTTTTGCTAGTTTTCTCGAGGCATGTGGTATTGAGGTTTAGTACACAATGCCCGAAACTCCTGAACAGAACGGTATTGCAGAAAAAATCATACTCATATGAACATGGTGCGGTGTATGTTTAGCCATTCGACTTTGTTTGATTTTTTATGGGATGAGGGGTTGAAAATCACTACCTATATTCTGAATCAAGTACCAAGCAAGTCAATTCCTAAAACCCCTTGTGCGTTATAGTCAGGTAAATGGCCTAGTTTGCATCATTTCCGTGTTTGGGCCGGTAAAGCAGAAATAAAGACTTATAATCCTCAGTAGAAGAAACTTGATCCTAAGACCATCTTTGGATGTTTTGTTGGCTATTGTGGGATCAAGATGCTCTAGATTTATTGTCTTTAAGATGCTCTAGATTTATTGTCTTTTTACAGTTACTAGAATTGTTGAATCTGATCAAGCCATTTTCTTTTAGGATGTTAGTGATGGTGGGAGCTCCGCGCCATGCGAATTTGTGTTTAGGGATGAGCGTGCTGTTATACCAGTTCAGGTTACCCTTCCATCAGTGGTTGTACCACCATTAACAGAGGAAACCTATACTGTTGTCCATGACCCCGTTGTTGACGTTGGTATGGGGACCGATGATATCATTTTGAGGAGATCACAAATAATTCGTAGACCAACAATTTCTGATGATTATATTATCTATTTGCAGGAGCATGAGTTTAATGTTGATACGTCTATTGATCCAATCTCTTTTAAAGAGGCCATTGATAGTCCTAAATCTTCATTTTGGATGGACGCTATGCATGATGAGATGGCATCAATGTGTTGAAACATAGTATGGGACTTAGTTAAACTACCTTATGGCTATATGCCAATTGGCTGTAAATGGGTTTTCAAGACCAAGTATAATTCTGACGGTCAGGTAGAAAGGTATAAAACAAGGCTTGTTGTTAAGGGCTTTAATCAAAGAGAAGGCATTGATTATAAGGATAATTTCTCGGGTGTTTCTACCAATGATTCTTTTTGGATTATTATGGCATTGGTGGCTTAATTTGATCTCAAGTTGATCAAATGGATGTCAAGACAGCTTTTCTTAATGGACATTCATTTGGGGATGTGTACATGTTGTAACCAGTTGGTTTCAAGTAGATGGAAATGAACACATGTTGAGTAAGCTTAAAAAGTCTATTTATGGGCTTAAGTAGGCATCGAGACAACGGTACCTAAAATTTGATGGGATTGTCACCTCTTTTGATTTCAAGAAGAATGTTGTTAATCAATGCATATACTTAAAGGTCACTGAGAATAAGTATATCTTTCTTGTTCTTTATGTTGATGATATATTACTCGCTGCAAATGAGATAAAACACATGTTGTCATCTCATTTTGATATAAAGGATCTTGGTGAGGCCTCTTATGTTTTGGGGATTCAGATTTTTTGTGAAAAATCTAGAGGCATTCTTGGATCGTCTCAGCAAACCTACATTGATCGAGTTTTGAGTAGGTTTAATATGCATTCTTGTTCTCTGGGAAAAAGCACCTATTGTGAAAGGTGATAAATTTTCTAAGTCTCGATGCCCTAAGGATTATAATGAATGTCTCAAATGCAAACAATTCCCTATTTTTCAGTTGTGGGTAGTTTGATGTATGCTCAAGTATGTACACGACCTGACATTGCTTATGTTGTCGATGTACTTGGGAGATACTTGAGTGATCTTGTATGCTCAAGAGTGTACACGACCTGACATTGCTTATGTTGTCGGTGTACTTGGGAGATACTTGAGTGATCTTGGTTTGGCTTATCGGAAAGCTACAAAGAAAGTACTTAGGTACTTGTTAGGCACTAAAGATCTAATGCTCACATATCAGCGATTTGATATTCTTGATGTAATTCGATATTTTGATGCAAATTTTGCAGGTTGTTTAGATGACAGAACATCTACTTCTGGCTATGTTTTTATGATGGGAGGAGGAGCTGTTTCTTGGAAAAGTGTCAAACAGACTTCTTCTACAATGGAGACAGAGTATGTTACTTGTTATGATGCTACATGTCAGGCTATATGGTTGCGGAACATTATCTTGGGGCTAGGTATTGTGAACACCATTTTGAGGTTGCTTAAGATATTTTGGACAATTCCACATCAGTTGCTTTCTCTCGAAACACTAGGAGTTCTTCACACTCCAAACTTATTGATATTAAGTATTTTTTGTTAGAGAGAAAATAACCGAGTCTTATATTTATATTGAGTATATTTCGACAAATCATATGTTGGCTGACCTACGAACTAAATATTTAGCTCCAAAATTGTTTCAGGAACATGTGACTCATTTGGGAATGTTACAGTCTTATGTTGTATTTAGTTAGTGGGAGTTTTGTAATCATTGCTATTTTACTATATTATTTATGGTCATATTCTGTTTTGTCATTAAAACACAGCAATGTCAATGAATACCTGAGTCACGTGCATTTTGGACAAGGTAATTTTTTTATATATATATATATATATTGAGACATTTATGGTTAGTCTCGTGCCTGAGTCATGCGCATTTTGGACAAGGTAATGTTTATATATATTGAGACATTTATGGTTAGTCTCGTGTCTGAGTCTGCGCATTTTGGACAAGACAATGTTTATATATATTGAGACATTTATGGTTAGTCTTATGCATGAGTCTTGCGCATTATGGACAATGGTTATCGTTTTAAAGACATTCAGATTTGTCTTTAGGGCTTCTCAGGGAAAAAGGTGTTTATCACTCTTTTGATCTTTTCTATATTGCTTTTGCATCTCATTGGCCTATGCTGCGTGATTTTGAGTATTGGTCATGTCTTGTATGCCCTATCGGTATATCATTCACTGGCTTGAACTCGAAGGCACATCTTGAACAATGCCTTTTGGTTTTGAGATGCTTGTTTGTGTTTATATTGTGATTAAATGTAATGTTGTCTAAGTGGGAGATTGTTATATTATTAAACTGACTAGCATTTCATTTAGTCATTTTTAGCCCATAATGGGATGGGTGTTTTTTTTGGTAAACACATGGAGGCCCCTACTCTTATCCTACCTAATACAGATTTGGCCCATAGAGTTCTATATATACATTTTTTGGCCCTTTCTCCTCTGATTCTTTATGAAGGGTATCAGTTTCAAGGGTTTTCAAGAGGGTAGAGACTAGTTCTCTCGTTCTTTCATCTTTTGTAGCCTAAAGACTTTATGGAAAATCAATCACAAGCTATTGGAGGTATGATTTCTCTTTGTTATTGTTGAATACTTGCTATGATAATGAGAACATGTTATTAAATCTATAGATGTTAACACAAGTTACTTGTTAAAAATATTCAAAAAGTTATAAATGCTAACCTAAAATTAGAATATGAACCCACTATGATTTCAACTTAGACATTTCAAAGGTTAAGGAGATTAATACTCAGTTTTGAGAGCAAATTTCAATTCATCATCTAAAGAAAATGTTAAGAAATAATTTTTTTTTTTTTTTCTTTTTTGGTTGGCAAATCTATTATCTATCAATATTCATAGATAACTTCTTCAACAAGACAACCATCCAATCTTAGCATTAATTATTGTTCACTATATAAACACGAAAAGTCACAAGGGTAAATTGGACTATTTGTACCAAAAATGACATTTCTACAACAATTTAAAAAAGTAACAACTTTCTGTTACATTTTCATATCAATGGCATCTATGCAAAATCTCCTATGAACAATCGGGCTATCATTCATTCCCTGATTTCTAATTTGACTGCACAGTTTATTTTAGTAGTACATGACAAATTAGTGCTAAATTATGAATGTTGTAAAACAATGGATATACATTACTTTTCTTTGTCATGACTACTATGCAAGATAACTAAGGCAATTCAATCCTTTATACTCTTTATTCAAGAACATAAGTTTCAAGTTGATGATTGTGTCTAGAGATTGACAGTAAGTTGAATCAATCTTTCTTGTCAAAAGTAGAAAATTAATTTGTAGACATAAGCCACATAAAAGAAGTAACTCAATATTTACCTCCAAGAAATGATAATTTAACTCTTAAAATTGGATATCAATGACACATAAAATAAATCTACAAGGAAGTAGAGATAGAAATAAGAATGATCCGATGATCAACTTGGTCGCATATCATCTCCCCTTAAGTGAGCACGAGCGTAGGTGCAAGCTTAACCCAAAAAATCCCGTAGCTCGCATAGACAGGCTCACAAGCCATTCAAGTTAGCTTGCTAAGCAGGGTCATTGACTAGTAAGTCCACCTAGTAGTTACAAAATTAGCCACCTATGTGGCTGCCTTTTGCATCTATAAAATAGGAGGATGCTTTGTAGCCATTTGTAGGCACCGTCAACTAGTAGTTATGGGTGTCTGCCTTTTGCAGCGACCCTTCAATTCAAATCAATTTTTTTTTTTTTTTGGACTTCTTCAACGGGCAATGTAACTGCGATCAGTTCAACTTACCGTAAGAATAGAAAGCTAGCGGAGGTGAGCTGAGCCCAAAAATCTAAATGTGAGCTGGCTTGTGCTCAACTCGTCTAGTGGGCTGAGTTGAACCTAGGTTGGCCAGCCAAGCTGACTCGCCTTAGGCCATTTTCATATCTACATAGAAGTGATGTAAGTTTGTCTTTTGTAGAGGATTATGCTGTGGGCAATCACAAGGTGTATGGAATATATCATCCGTTTCGAGAACATCAATATAGTGTTGCTCATACAAAGAATAGACTTGCTGCAAGAATGATTCCCACCCATTGTCTCTCATAATTTGGAGTTATTCTTTGCATATTTTCACCAATTCCATTCCATTTACATTATCTTGATATTTCCTCGGTGTTGCCTTTCACAATTCACTTGACATTGGCAAGACATTTCTTATCAAATGTAGATTAAAGAAAAAAAAAATCAAATGATTGTATCTACTCCAGTAAATTGAATGATTCACTTTATTGGTTAGAACATGATCCATCTTCAACATTGATTTCAAGTACACCAATAAAGTCAAGAACATGCCATCAAGCTTATCAAATAATTAGAATATGAACCCAATGTGTATCACTAGAACACTGAAATGTTTTTTCTTGACTAAGTCCCCACCCACTTATCTCATCTCTCTTCAATGCGTCGCCAATCGTGTATGACTATTTCTGTTGAAGAAGATTATAACCTTTAGAAGATTCTCCAATAACATCAATAGCAACCATATGAAAGAAGATAATTATCAGAATATTCTTCTTTGCCACAACTTTAAGAGTCAGAGTTGTAGAGCAAATTAATGAATGTAAAAGGCATAGGGATTTTCATCCAAAATATATGCTTTAAGACCGTTGAACTGACTTTGCATATTAGTTGTCACATCATAACCACGTCTTTTCAATGTAGATATGCTTAACTTATATCTAAAAAATGTCTTGTCAATTACATGGTCAAGACCTATGAAAGTTAACTTACATGTCCATTTTTGTTCACATAATGTAAAACAATCTCACATTTACACTTTCTTGATATGTCACGAGATTAATCAACAAGAATATTAAATGAACGAATCACCAACATCTATGATAATAACACTGATCATTTTAGTACTACAAGCATTTACTATATCCTCTTGAATATCAGATGTAAATTCACAATTCACAATTGTATTTCTCTATGTGCCTAAATATTATCATTATGATCAACCAAATTTATAACTGGACTAGGAAGTTAAATGGATTATATGAATTTTCATATTCATCATGAACCCAAAATGCAAGTCCTTGCCACGACAGATCAAACACAATTGATTTATGCACTAAGACGGATATGATATTAATTTCATACCTATTTTTACTACTTCAAGAAAACTGATTGAATTTGTTGTTCATGAATCATCGAAGCTTCATATTCTATGAGAGCTTTATGGCGTGAACTATCATGATCTCCAACATGATTATTAAACATTTATTTTTCCAATATGTGAATCCTTCGCCAACAAAAGAGTCGCTTCCTTATTGTTTTCCGTTAATTGTTTGAAAAAGATAATGACACAAGTAAAAAACAACATCTGTGGCTATACTATACTCCAATAAACTTTCAAACACTTTACACTAAGAAGATTGGAATCGTCTTGACTGTGTTTATCCAAATGGTCTTTTTGCAAAGTTGTGATCTGGAGGCTGACAAGGACCCTGTTGAATATGTGATCTTCGAACTCGATCTCGATCTCGAATATTAGCATTGTAATCCATAATTGGAATCCTTAGTCATATAAGGGAAGTTGTGTAATAACAAAGTCCATCCTATTTAATTTCTTGCTTTTAACATTTCTACAACAGACTAAGATTTTCTTTTAAAGAATTTATCCATGATTACATCAGATCAAAATGGACAAGTGGTAATTATAAAATGCATTATATCCAAATTTAGAAAATACTCAAAAATCACAGAAAAAGTAAAAGATAACTATTTTGAAATAATTAAAAAAAAAATCAATTGAAGTTGAAGGATATGGAATTTACTTGTGACAATTATTCGAAAGAACCTTAACCCATAATTCAGAAATTTAGCTTCTTTTTTAAAAAATATAATTCTAAAAGGGTACGATTACCCTATTATGCAGAAACATCATAGTTTATAATTTTTACTTTGATTCCATTCTAAACTTGTCTTTGATGATTCATTAAGTAAATCACAATGTAAACATTTGAATTGTCCTTTTAACCAGGGGCGGAGCCATGGATTTTGTCCAGTGCAGACACAATTTTAGATATCAGCAATAGTGAATTTTTTTTGGCCAAAATTAGTGTATGAACGAAAAGAGCTTTACGTGATCTTGAGAAATACTGGTGCATAAGAAAACATGAGATTTTGAACAACTACAATGAGATTTTTTAATTACAAAGCTACAATGATTTTGATTCAATATTCATATAAAGATGGAGATGAATTCACCAAAAAGTTTTAAGGTTCGTGATTGGGATAAAATGGGGAATGATATTTTATGATAATCTGAATATGAACTCTGATTATAGAGACGTGAGGATTTGAATGGAGTGTACTATCACTAGATTATTTAAAATTAAAAAGTGAATTTTGGTCTTGCCAATGAATTATTTTCTTCCAATATAATAATATATTTATATACACATACATATATGTTGAATTTAAACACCAAACAAAATAGAATTTTATTTAAGAAATAAACTTACATAATTTTTATCTCAATTATGTAAATAAAATCCACGCACACACATCGCTCAATTATAAATTATCTCCATTCAGTATCTCTCACACACTTGTGCACTCTTTCTTATTACTTTCACACACACACACACACGTGTGTGTGTGTGTGCCTCTATCTTTCTCTCTCTCCTCTCTCTCTCTCTCACACACACACACACACACACACACAACTGAGACTTTGCAAAGACTTCTAGGAGCTGATGTTGCAGGAATATTGAGGGCAGAGCAAATTCAAACACCCCATTGGCAAATGATTTAGATTAATCAAATCAAGGCCTTAGAATCATAACATAAAAAACAAAATCCCTAATGAAGAACCATCAATTTTGTCCATGTGAGCCCAGTTTTTCCCAAAGTCAAGCGCAGGTACCTCAATGAGAGCCCCAATTTTTCCCGAAGTCCGATGTAGGCACGGGCCTCCATGTGGCTCCACCCCTGCTTCTTACTTTGGGTTTGATTTAATCACCATGGATTACACGGGTACATAAAAGGAGTCATGTAACGGAGTTGTAAAATAAAAAGTAGCAGAAGACATAAAACATTCAAACCTACTTCTTTATTTTATTACTTCTACCTCCACTTAAAAAGTTACTATAACTTGGGGTAATATACGAAAACTGTAAGCAAAAGTATAATCGCTTATACCATCCCAACTCGACCATTTCAAAATACTTGAACAAAAGCTAGAAATGTCCCTATTACATCTTTCTTTGCTTTTCATTACTTCGTGACAAATCATAACATTTCATTATCCACGTATACATTTAGTCCACATTATCACTTAGTAGTGCAAAATAATTAAAATCAAAATGATTCCATTACAAGTCCTTAACCAAAATAAAAACGTAGAAGGTAACTAGTGAAACAAAGGTTCGGGCTTTATTCTAAGAATTAATAAGGGAAAATTACCTAGAAACCTACCTTTAAAAACTAATTTTCATAAATAAAAAAAATTAATTTTAATTTCATAAATCAAGTGTTAATTAAAAATTATTATTTTAATAATTACAGATTTATTATAACAAACCCACTCACCCCAAAATTTCAATCCCACTCCCAGAATACAACCCCAAATTTCATATATATATATATATATATCTCTCTCTCTCTCTCTCTCTCTCTCTCTTCATCACGCTAGAAGCCTCGACCTCGATGGCGACCTCCTCCGGGCTGCATCGCCGGCATCTTTCGCGGCGTTTGCTTCCACCCTTGAGAAGACTCCGATGAGTAGCCACTCAATCCTCCATGGCAACCCTTGTCTTCATCAGAATACCTTACAAGCTACATTCCCCGATCTCGATTTCGGCAGGTATTCCGTTGAGCACATATTGCATTTTCACCAAGCGAGGAGTCCTGAAGATGAGGAGTACTGAAGAACCGTTGGTCGTGGCCATGGATTTGCCACGTGGCGGCGGCGGCGGCGGATTTCCAGCGAGACATATACGGCGATACTGACCGAGGAAAAGCAAGAGGGGGTTGTTGTGCATCAAATTTCAAGCGATCTTCTCGATCTCGGGTCTGGGTTTGTTTTCAGTTTTAAGATTTAATATATCTAAAGTTTGTATGGTTCATGGGTTACTGTGGTGAACATTTATTGTGCTATTCGATTGGAAATTCGTAGTCATCAGGAAATAAGGTAAGATGATGCTATCCTTTTTACTTCTGTATCTGATTTAAATGTGTCTGTTTGAGTGATTCACAGTGTTTTGTCTCTGTAATCTGTAGAAGGGTGGTAGAGCACGAGCCGTGGAAGGTCAACAGGGCGATCGTCCTCCAGAGTGCAAACAACAGTAAACCAATGTTGAATTCAATCTTTGGATAAAACGTGAAGACTAATTTTCAATGGAATTTTTTTTTAAAGTCTTTGAAAGCTCAATTTACTTTGGCTGCTACTATTCGGACAGGATTGTAGCAAGCTCCTGCATTGTAAATAGGAAATATCTTATGTTTTTTGGTTGATAAGTATTTTTCGAGAAATGATTTTTAAAAAATATCTTTATTTTGTGAATGTGTTATATATTAAAAATATGAAAGGTTATGAAGAAAGGTGGAAGTGCTTTTTTTGACGATATGCGATTAAAGGTGGTGGTGGTCGTGGTTAGGATTTGTTAAAGGTGTTGATGGTGGTGGTGAGTTATCGTGGATTGTGGTGTTGGTCTTTGGTGTATCCAGATTTGTTTGTGGTGACCTTATGCGACAAAGTATGTATTTATTGTGTCTGTGTGTGACCAACTCCGTATTCATTGTGACCGTCTGTGATCAGATTAACAGTGAGGCACAAATTAGACTGACTTGGTCACAGACGGTCACACTGAAAATAAATTTGGTCACAATTAGTCACATATAATATAGATCAGTGATGGTAGTAATTTTGGTCGTAGATTTGAGTTGAATGTGGTAGTGGTGGTGCATTGTAGGTTATGTTTGTAAATGCAGGACGAGTCCAGCCCGCGCCAGAGGCATTTTGATCATTTATTGTGACGGCGTCGGAATGGACTGAAATTTGGTAGTTTGATTGGAAACAGGCCGAAAAATTGGACTCAGGGCAAAGTCCCGAGATCTCAGGATTTTAGTCAAATTCCTTCATTTAAGTCTTTAAATTGTTATATTTAGTATAATTCATTTTGATTTTCCGCTATTTTTGGCATGTTTTGATATTTTCTATTTTTAGGGTTTCTTGTAACTCCTATATAAAGGTCTTTTAGTTATTTCCGTCTTGCTCAATTAAATATGTGTTAGTTGTGACTGGTTGTGACCAATTTTGTACTAATTGTGACCGACTGTGACTTGATCACATACGGTCACAGTTAAAATTGAATTAGTCACAGAGAGTCACACTAAACGCAAGTTTGGTCACAATCAGTCACACTGAATACAAATATGTGATTATAAATAAATTTGTAATTGTGACATACAATTTGTGTCTCGTGGCTAATAAATAAGTTGTGATAAATTAACTTGATGATTTATTATCACACAATGACTTGTAATCAGTTAATTTAATAAGTTGTCTCATATCATTAAATTTTCTTTGCGCAAATCAATTAATAGATCACAGTCATTGGTAAAAAATAATGTCACAATGTGCACAAGTTACAAATCCAATAGAACTAATCACAGGTAAAAAAAAAAAAAAAAAAGTTCGCCGGAGCGGCGCCGGACCGGGGCAGTCGCCGGAGTAGCCGCCGGAGCAATCGTCGGAGCAATCACCGGAGTCGATGAAGAGGTGGAGGGAAGGTGGTGTAGTTGGGTGATAGAATGGGGTGGGTGAGGTAGTATGGGGTAGAAATAATTAATATATATTATATTATAATTTAATATTTAATAAATTTATTTAGCACCTGATTTTTGAAATAATTTAACAAATTTATTAGTTTTGAAAAGTAATTTTTAAATGTAGGGTTTGTGTGGTGTTCCCAATTAATAAGTTAAATAAATAGGAAAAAAATGACTTTCCTCTTGCAAAGAAAATTTTATTTCCTCTGGAACATAAATTTTCTTAGAAGTCCGATCCCTTTTCTTCTCCTATTACGAGATCAACACCAGCTGTGATATAATGTTTGTTGAATGCCGATATAAAACGATCTGATTGCATGCTCTTGGATCAATTCCATTTTTATAGCACAAATTCTAACGTCTTCTTCAAAATTCATCACAAGTAAACAAATAAAATGTGTAAAAATGAGCGAATTTGTAGAGCAATAGATTTGTTTCAATTTGCAGGTTGCCCATGTAGGTTGACCTGTCCCAAATAGAATAAAGTGAGCTGGAGGAATTAATTATTCTTTGAATTGTGAATAATTTCTCGTTTCCTGATAAGTATATTTTACACTTTTATTTAGGCCACAAAGCATGGATAATTGTTGGTAAATATATTAGAATAAGGCTTAATTCTATATAAATTATGTTTTATAGGATAACATTGAAAAATTATGTTAGCAAAAAATGACTAAATTGAAAGAAAATCAAAGTCCAGGTACCAAAGTGCAAATATTTTAAAGATGATCCAGAAGAAGAAATGAAGGGATGAATTATTGGAAGAAAAAGAAATGAAAAAAGAGATAAAGAAATGAGAAAATGGAGTTCGGGGACTAAAATGCAGAAATGGTATTGTTCTTCATGCTATGTGGTCGAATATCAAGTTTAATCATGCATGGTGGGGTGAAGGAAGTTTCAGATCTAAAATTGGTTGAACTATGCTATAGCGTGCAAATGAGTAAATGCAGTAGGAATGCCTTTTAGAGGAAAATTCTGTTTTCCTTATATAAATCAAATTCTTATGGAAACAATATTAGGAATGCCTTTTAAGACCTGGGGCCGTCCAGAAACAAGAGTGACGCATTCTAACATATTTTAGAGCAAAGAAGGCGGCAAGAAACACTAAGATCGATTGCAATACTCGAAGATTCAATTCAAAATTTATTTGGGTAATTTGTTTTCTTCATCATAACATGCTAGGCTAGATTTCTTTATACTAGGATTATGATGAACCTTGTAATATAAGTTAAGAGTGTTCATAGTTTCCTTAGGCATACCGAGTTTTATCAACGTTTCATTAAAGATTTTTCAAAGATCACGAAGCCCCTGTATAATTTGCTAGTTAAGGACGTCACTTTTGACTTCTCTAAGGAGTGTTTATTGGCTTTCAACACTTTAAAAGAGAAGGTGACCTCATCACTAGTTATTATTGCACCAGATTGGAGTTTTCCATTCAAATTAATGTGTGATGCAAGTGATTATGCAATGGGGGCCGTATTGGGATAATACAAGAATAAAATATTCCATGTGATTTACTAAGCAAGCAGAACCTTGAATGACGCACAACTCAAGTATGCTACTACTAAAAAGTACTTTCTAGCTGTGGTCTATGCCTTTTATAAATTTTGATCATATCTTGTGGGATCAAATGTCATAGTCTACATCAATCATGCTACCTTAAAATACTTGATGGCAAAGAATGATGCAAAATCGAGATTAATCCGTTGGGTATTACTCCAGCAAGAGTTTGATTTGGAGATTAGAGATAAGAAGGAATTTGAAAATTTAGTAGCCGACCACTTATCTTGACTTGAGCTTGGAGAGTCGAAGGAGTCAGTGGAGATGAATGAGATTTTTTCAAATGAACAGATATTTAGTGTGGAAGAGGCACCTTGGTATGCTGATATTATAAATCATTTGGCCAAGTTTATCACTCTATCAGATTATTCAAGTTATCAAAGAGAGAAATTCTTCTCCGACTTGAAATATTACTTTTGGGAGGATCCCATTCTATACAGGCAAAGGACATATTAGATTATTTGGTGATGTGTTCCTGAGGATGAAGTGCCTTGAATATTGTAGCAATGCCATTCATCTATATACGGAGGAAACTTTGGTGCATCAAAGACGATTGCTGAAATTCTACAGTTTGGTTTCTATTGGCCTTCAATCTTCCTGGATGCTTTTGAGTTTGTGATTAGGTGTGAAAAGATGGTAGTGCATGGAAAATATCTTAAAAAGGAACGAGATGTCTCGGAATAGCATTCTTAAGGTAGAGCTTTTTGATGTGTGAAAAATTGACTTTATGGGGTCATCCCTATGTCATTCTCGAATCAGTATATCTTAATTGCAGTTGATTATGTCTTCAAATGGGTGAATGTAGTGGCATTGCTAACTAACAATGCAAATGAGGTAATTGTGTTCCTAAAGAAGTACATTTTGACCCATCATGACACAACTCGAGCTATCATAAGTGATGGGAGAAAATACTTTTGCAATAATCAATTTTAATCTTTATTGGCTAAATATGGCGTCCAACACTGTATAGCTACCACTTATCACACTTAGAGAGCTGGTGAAAAGATATTACTTCAATTGAATGAAATGGATAAGTTTCGACTGGAAGCCTATAATAATGCAAGGCTCTACAAGGACCGCATCAAAAAGTGGCATGACATACATATTCAAAGAAGAAAGTTTGAGGTAAGGCAACAAGTCTTGATGTACAATTCAAGACTCAAGATTTTTTGGGAAAATTAAGCTCCAAGTAGTCAGGACCACCACCTTATCAAAGTATTTTTTATGGGGCAGTTGAGATCACTCATGAAAGCAAATGAACCTTTAAAGTTAACGGATAGCAGTTGAAGCCATATTGGAGAGGTGAATTCTCGAAAAAAAATTCTATCTTTTATCTTGCAACATCGGAGTGAACCAGAGTCGAGCTATAAACTATAAACAAGTGCTTTAGAGGCAAGCTAACACTTTTCCCTTTTATTTATTCAGTTTTATGCATTAGATTAGGATTTTTTTTCATGTTTTTGATAGTTTCAGCAGTATTAGGTCATCCATCATCCATTTATGTCACAAAGAGTCTATGTATGCTCCAAACTAAATTTAAAGGTTTTTTGCATGAGTTTGGAGGTGTTGGAGTTTTAATTAGTTGATTCGGTGGGAAAATCACGCATGTTGTGACAAAAAAGACATTTTTATAGGCTTTTCCGGATCAGCAAGTGTTTTCAAGTTTGAAAGTGATTTTGGAACCAACTACGTGGCCTACACTCCCCATATAGTTTAAAAGGTGTTTTTGGGAAGATGAGTGATTTGTAAAAAAATTCCATGTTTAATATGTTTATCATACTCATTTTAACTTGTCTGACACAAAAATCGAGGTCCGTGAGGTCGGGGATGGCTGAAAACTAAAATTATTGAAACGAGCCAAAATCTTCCTTATTGGTAGCCTATGCGATCGCACATGCATATTTGGTGTGCGGTCGCATTTTACTAAGAAGAAAAATCAAACCCCTTGAAACTTTTTGAATCGGGAGGCTGCACCTAGATTCTCCGATATCATTAGCCATTGAGCATTACTCGCAAAGAGGCCTGTGAAACTTGAACATTTCTCGGGATTTGAGTTGGAGACTTTAGTTTAGAACTATAGATGGGACAGGGTGGAGGAGAGACCACACCCAGTGTATGAGGGATTGGTTCGAGAATTTTATACAAATTTCAATAGTGAGATAGATATCCCCCAAAGTCAAAGCATTTGCATCAAACATTGGTCAAGGACAAGTGGATTATATTCTCACCTGAGGTAATCCATCAGTACTATCAACTATCCTGGGATAATATAGTCCCAATTCCCCGTGATTTCCATTGGAATGGCGTAGGGAAATTTTTGATTGCGAGAGAGAATGCTTGGCCACTGCAGACTACTGAGTGGCATCACCGTCGATAGCTAGCTTTTGGCTATTCATGTGCCATAATATCGAGCCTACCATACATCAGACCACACTTAACGATCCTAAGGCTGGATTTATCTACCATTTGGTGAGGGCTTAGAAGATTGATTTGATGACTCTCATCTATGAGCAAATTTACTTACAGGGCATCTGGGGGGACCACCACTGTTCTTTGATATTCCCAAGTTTGATTAGCAGGGTTTGCAAGAGCTTGAGCATGGCAATACTATCTGGGAAACTTTTGAGAGACCCAGCGATTTCATTAAGATCACTGCCTTGAATGGACGGTTGAGTATTTATGTGGCCGAGTTGATGGTATCCAGCTAACAGCTGACAAGACGTGGGACCGATTAGATAGCATTGCGACTGAGGTTCGAGAACAATCTACACAAATTCATGGTATGGAGGGACATATTGATGAGGGTTTTGGCATGATGAGAAGCTTACAGGCCAAGCTAGCTAGCTGCTTCTACCTCCAACGGATGACACATCAAGGTTCAGTTTCCTTCCACCATCTTCACCTCCTCTTTGGGAATATTCGTAGCCCCAAATTCTTGTACCTAATTCTATTTTTGCCTTCAAATTTTCATTTCTCTAATTTCTAATTTCTAAACATTGAGGACAATGTTCTATGTATGTTTGGGGGTGGCAGAATGTTCATGACACTTTTGACATTCATCAATGTTTGGGTATAATTTATTACTTTTTGTGGGATTGTTCGTGTGAAAAAAATGAAGTTGTAGTTTTTACGCATTTTTTACTATTTGTTTATTGTTTCGTGTGCTTGTATGTGTTTGATGGTCTTGTTGGCAATGCTGTTGAATATTAGAACCCGAAAATCTTCCCTTGTATCTATCCATAATTCATTTTTGGAGTAGTTTGGAGATAGTTGAGCCATTATAGGGGAACTATGAGGTGACTTGGGAGTTATTGCCTACAACTCGCTAAAAATGTCATATAGAAAGCAAAATGGGGAAAAGTTAATAAAAATCATCTTTTCGAGCTTTTATAACTCTAGTTAATAAACCTGCAAGTGTTTAAAGCCAGATGCCCTAAGGTCAACTGACTTGGGAGTCATCAGCATAAAACTCAATAAATGAGTCATAGAAAGCAAATGTGAAGATGCTAAAAAATAGAGAGAAAACAACAATAATTGAGAAAAGACACAATGACATTGATTATACCCCAAGATATTTGGTTGATAGAACTATACATTTGATGCAAGACAAGTAGCTTATTTTAGTCCCATTATTATTATTTTTTTCAAAAATGAGTCATTTTCAATTTTGCGAGTCAATTTATATAAATTGCTATATAAAATTTTAAAAAGGTACGACAACGTTTTTTAAAACGATGTCGTATCCTATCTTTCGTAACATTTTAAAAATGTTGTCGAAAGTGACCCACTCTATGGCAACACTAAGATTTGCAACATACGAAAAAACGTTGCAAAATGTCTTCATCAATATTTTTTGAACATTGCAAAATGTTGTTTTTGTTGTAGTACTGTAGACTAAGTCTTGAAACTTTTGATTAATGTTTTGATAAATATAGACATTTTATTTTTGGATGAAAGTTACTATGTTTCCGAAGTTATAGAAAACTTGGTTTCCTTTGCACTTTTATTCCATGCTAGTTATTCGGTACTTTTAGTCCTTATACGGATAATATTAAGTTGATTAATTCTCTTTTTTGGTCCGGTCATAAGGTTAACAATCTATATGGAATTTATCATTAAGATTGGCTCTGTATCAATATTACATCTAGTAGAAAGACGAAATGCTATCTAGTACTTATGAAACTCTCTTATGGCATCTGAGGTTGTGTCATATTAATCTAAATAAGATTCAAAAACTAGTAAAGGATAGACCACCTAAATATATTAGTTGTGGAATCTATACCAGTTTGCAAATCTTGTTTAAATGGTAAGATGACTAAGAAAAAAATTGCACTGTTTTAGATATGGTAAGATCAATAATGAGTTATTCTTCATTTCCTAATTCTTTTGGAGATATGCAGTACAAATGGCTGTGTATTTCCTAAAACTAATACCATCTAAGCTGGTTTCCAAGATATCTCTTAAATTGTTAAATATTCACAAACCAAATTTACACCACTTTCAGATATAGGGATATCTGGCACATGTACTAAAGGGAAAGGTGAATGAAACAGAGTCAAGGTCGGAGGTTTGTCTATTTGTGGTTATCCAAAATAACAACAGGTTACTACTTCTATAGTCCCCTAGATAAAAAAAAGGTATTTGTTAGTTTAAACACAACATTGTAGAAGACAAGTACATAGAAGAGCTCAAATCTACTTACGTGGTTCAAACAACTAGGCTCCATATTTCCATGTAGAATTAGACACTAAAGACTTGGAGCCTCTTATGACACCAATGGTTGCTAGTCTTAACAAGATGAATGTGAAAGTGGTTCCACCAGAAGTTGCGCCCATAAAACCCTAATGAGCATGTGAAACCGGAGATAATAGTGAATGAGACATCCATTGTTCTACCTTAACTCATCTTTCACGGTGAGGGAGTGGGAGAGATTGTTCCTAGTAAGGGACAAGACCTAGACGTAGGAGGAAGTGAAGCACCATTAATTAGATAGGTGCACTCTAAAGGTTCTTCGTGGTCGAGGATTGTGAGACCGTCTTCTAGATACTTGTACGATTGAGTGTCTTATCAAGATGTCTGTAGTGAATAAGAGGTGGATCCCACCTTATTTAAGGAGGCGATGGAAGATGTAGATATTAACTCATGGAATGCTTTCATAATTCAAATATGGAATCTATATATCCCAACAGCATTTGGATCTTGTAGAAACGCCTAATGTTGTCAATCATATAGATGTGCAAGTGCTCTTAGAATGAAAAGAGGGATAGATAAGAATGTTAAGATCATCAAGGTAAGGTTTGTGGCTAAGGTTTTATCTAAAGAAAAGGAATCAAGTACGAGGAAAAATTCTTGATGATCATTATGCTTAAGTCTATCCAAATCTTTATATTTATTTATTGCTCACTATGACTATGAAGAGTGATAAATAAATGTTAATATCACCTTTCTTAATGGATATCTTGAGCTAACCATCTTTATAATGAAACCTCAGGAGTTTGTGAAAGGACATGAGAGGAAATTTTGCAAGTTGCAAAGGCCCATTTGTGGATTTCAGCTAATGTCCCATTTTGAAATGTTAGATTTGATCAAACTATTAAGCCCTACGGTTTTGATCAAAATCTAGATGAGCCTTAAGTATACAAGCATATACGAGGAGGCAAAAAACTTTCCTTGGTTCTTTAAGCATATGACATTCTACTCATTGAGAATGATGTAGGGATATTGTCATTATGAAGAACTAGGACAAATCTAGATTTGATCTAGGTATCCGTATCTGTGCAGATACGAAGAACAAGTGGACAAAATTGTCCCAAACTTTATATATTGATAAGATATTGTCTAAATTTTTGAAAGACGATAAGTTCCTTTTAGAGACTGAATTTATGTGTCTAAGGAGGAATAAATTGCCTAAATAGTCACTGAACTTTACATCATGCTTCCACAAGGTCACTGAACTTTAAAAATCACCCAACTCATCAGTGAACTTTTCAAAAGGTTTATACGGGGTCATTGAACTTTAAAAACCACTTCATTTTGTCACTAAACTTTGTAAAACATTTCCACGAGGTCACTGAACTTTGCAAAAGATTTCCCAGGGATCCCTGGGAAACTTTTTGCAAAGTTTAGTGATGAATGAGAAGATTTTTTAAGTTCAGTGACTCCATGGAAACCTTTTGAAAAGTTCAGTGATGAGTTGAATGATTTTTAAAGTTCAGTGACCTTATGGAAGCATGATGTAAAGTTCAGTGACTATTTGAGCAATTCACTCGTCTAAGGAGCATTATTTCAAGACTCCTAATGAGATAGATAACATGAAGAAGGTTCATTACGTTCAGCTGTTGGAAACCTCATGTATAACATGATTTGCATTATACCAACCCGTTGATGTAAAATGATGCTCTATATTATTAGAAATACTTACAATGAAAGAGATTATCATATTCCCCAAAATCCCATCCTTAGTATATCTATTATAGCACAATTATTGTTAGTTACTATCAGCCTAACCCAAGACTAGTGGACGATGGCCAAGTATATACTCAAGTATTTTCACAGTACGGGAGATTTTAAGCTTGTCTATTCAGGGGATGATATGACCCCAATTGGGCATACTCATTTGGACTTTCGATCCAACTAAAACTCTAGAAAGTGTGCTTACAACTGAGAGGTGGAGCCATGGTATGAATGAGCATCAGTAAATCTTACATTGCTAATTACACCATAGAGACACAATATTAGCCGCTTGTAAAACTACTAAAGAGGCTATATGGCTTAGGAAGTTTCTAATGGACCTTGAAGTGGTAGTTTTGACGTGTGAACCCATGACACTTTATTTTGATAATAGTGGGGTGACTGTCAACACTAAAGAACTTAGGAATTATCAAGGTGATAAGCACGTCGAGAGGAAATGACACCTTGTTAGAGAAATTGTACATTGAGGGGTATGTGGTGTTTGAAAGATTGCATCATCTAATAATCTTGCAAACCTATTTAATAAGAGCACTTATTGGCTAAAGCTTTTTATGATCATCTCGAGAGGATAGGTATGCTTGATATGTCATACTTAATCTAAAGGATAAGTGGGAGATTGTTAGTTTAGTTTGATTGTTGAGAGTGTTCTACGGGGGTGAGGAGAATGACAAATGATGAAGGTTTCAATGTTTGTAAACAAAAAAGGTCGGTCGTGTTAACCCAAAACCCAACTTAAAAAGGTCCACAATTAAAAATTGGCCCAACCAAACTTGCCTAACCTTGCTAAAGGGGACTTTTTGCAATGTTTAATAAACGTTGCAAAAAGTTGATCTTTTGCAACGTTTAATAAACGTTGCAAAAAAGAAACTTTTCTTAATGTTCGATAAGCGTTGCGAAAGGCGACATTAGCAACAAACATATATAAAATATTGCCAAAGCTCAATTATACTAACCAATAGCAACATTTACTTATTAAAATGTTTTCATAGACCCCTCTAGCAACACTTAACTACCTAATGTTGCGGCTTATGTGTTGCAAATGCTCATTTTTGGCGTAGTGTTTGTAAATGATATTTATTTTAAATAATATTCGATTTTTTTTTGTTTTGATTTGAGTATTTGATCTAATTTTCCATGATCATTTTAGATGTTACAAAATGTACAATTAATAGGTGTAGTGAGACACAGTTTGTAACGTGATCACAAGTCATCATTGCAATTAGTAGATAGAGTTGGACGCTTAATCTTAATATGATTGTATTGTTCTTATTAAGGTATATCTATTTGCAGAAATAAGAACAATGATGTGGTAGGAGTACATTAAACGGGACCACGTAAATGTCTCATTCGTGATCACCTGGAACAAGATTTTACTCAATTACCGAACTGGTCACCTTAACCCTAACACAATAATGTAACATTAATCTCTATTCATATTTTTGAGGGCTAATAAGTGAAATCTTGTTTGGAAGATCAATGCCTTGGTGGAAGATCAATGATTTTGCAACATATATTTGCAATACATAATTCGTTAATCACTTAGTGAGACAATCGCCAATCCGAGAGGGTTTTACTTTCCACAAAATACTTGTGTACACTAACAATTTTAATTTTGTGCTTCTTAGTTTTCAAAAACCTTTTTTCATATAAATAAAAAATTTATGTCTTGTTTGGTAAGGTTGCAGTGACAATATTAGAGAATCAATTATATTGTCAAATATTGTCCAATACTCTGTATTGATTTTTACATATCATTTTATTTTCTTTTGGTAATTTGCCAGATCTAAACAACATACCAGTCTCCATCCTTCACAGTGTCTTTATGAAGGGTGTTACAATGAACTTTGATCTTGGAGAGAATGACATTGAGCTTCAGTGCTATATTCTTACATCATATTCACTACAATGGATGAACTCCTTGATATTTTCCTGCACAACCCACCTTATTCCTTTCTGACAATTTCCTCCATCCTTCAGTGCTTCTGCTGCTTTTGAATAAGCCCTGAACAATGATGTAATTCGAATGAGGATGTAGAAGGGAACTGCTTTGATCCTCTTTATTTTCCACATTTTTATGGCTTTTTAATAAAATTTAATGGTTATTTTTATGAGAGACGAGAAGCTATAATACAATTGTGATTAAGTTGTATTAGATTTGTTTAGAAGTTGCTGCCACAAACATTGTGTTGGATGGTTTTGTTAATTGAAATAATTAATTTTTAGATTTTCTCTCAATTTTGAGTCAATAATTCAGTTGTCTTTGTTAATCAAATAATTTATTGATCGAACAAGTGCTCAATATTGTGTAGAATCAACTAGAACTTCATTTCAAAGAATTATCATCGGTATTTTGTTGAAACAAAGAGTATTCATTGGTCAATGTTAATCTTGATTTCTATCTATATTTTCTCTTATTTTCTTCTCGCTTCATCAAATGAAATGTCTGATACTGTTAAAGCCAATCAATTCACGAACCTTACAACTGTTTTTGACATGCTAGACTTGATTATAGAAGGAAAATTAAGTTAAGATCGTGTATTTATCAATATATAGTAGTATTGTTCGATGTTGCATGCCATACAATGAGTTAAGGTATTGAGCTCAGCTGCAAATTATAGGTCCTTGGGATAGACAAACCTTTCTTGTAGAGGTTCCACACAGCCAAATCAAATGCCGACCCGACTCACATTTTATAGAAGCTATGTCAGTTTGACCCTTGATAAGAATTTGAGGGCCAAAACGAAGCGAGCTTAATTGCATTTTAATTTGTTCTTCGGTTAATTATTGGGGAAAATAGCCCATGAATTGGCTCGTGCAGAGTGGAGAAAACAACCAGGCCCCCTTACCCTAGCTTGGCCTTGTCTAACGGTCTACTCATCGGAACAGCCCACCATCCTCGTCCGTTGAGAATGTGCATTGCCGAACCCCACATGGTTAATAGTCTGGCGCCTAATATGTATAGCATTTGAAAGTGCAGAATAGGGATACTAAGAAAGTCCATCTAGAGTTCTACTATTTCAAACGAATGCAATAATCTCCATTGATATATATTTGTGGGTTAATGGGAATGTGTGTTGTGTAACGCCTCAAGTTCTAGTAACCCAACGCTTTACCAAACATGAGTTCATTAACGTTTGTCTCCAAAATACGAGATTAAAGAAAGTTTAAAATATAATTTATTTAATCAAAAAATATAATCACAACATTTTCTTTTAACATATCAACTTAGAAAAATTACGGAAAAGAGAAATTTTGGAATGAGTTTTGAAAAAACACAGCAAGCAGAAATAGTTTTTACGGTTGCGCAGTAAGTTTGGAAAAATTATTTGACCTAGCAAGCCTTCACGAAAAATTATGAAATTTTACAGCAAAGTATATTACTCATATAAGTACAACATATGAAAATTCGGGATCTCGAAGACTACGTGTGAAGCTCGAAATTATTCCGAACAAGTTGGTCTGCGTTTTCCCGGATTAGACTGTCACAGTTCACTAAAATTGTTATAGTGAATTCTACAGAACTCTGATCGATCAATTTTCAATTGCACATGATAAATAACTCACAAGGGATTATTTTCCAATTAAAAAATGCTAAAATTCTAAATATACCGACCATAACACAATTTTAAAAACAGTGGCAAAATTTTGGAATTTTTTCTAAAAACACGGGTTCAAACATTAAAATTTCCCGTCTCAAAACATAAATTTAAACTACAGTTTTTGGGACAACCCCAATGATTATTAAACAGTAAGTGATCATCTAAAACATAAGAAATAAATTTCTCAAAAAAATAACACATGTCATCCATGTCGAACCACTGCTTGATCTCCGATTACTCTGAAAAGGTTAAATAGGAGTGAGCATATCAAAGAAACATTCAATAGACTACACGTGCTATATGAACATAACAATCATATATTTAATCATGCATTCTTACATGTTGCCTTTATAAATAAGCAAATCGATCATCAAACGATCTGCTTAAAGTTCTGACGAGCCTCTGCGACCATTAGTTTAAGATATATACTTAAAGTTTCGATGAGCCTCCGTGAACATCAATTTAAGCATATATAATCTTTCTTGCATCAAAATTTAAGAGAAACTCTTAAAAAGCACTTTATATACTTCATGAGCAAATATAGCGAATAACATGCTTAAACGAAAATTTAATTCATATAACAATAACTTCGCATAGGGATCCTACCTTAATTCGTGGTGGTGACATAGTGAGAATCAAGATTCTTTCCAAAACTTTTCTAAAGGTTAGCCGCGAAATTGGTTTCTGCTTCCCTGCTATATTTCTTTGAAATTTTGGGATGGGAAGTCATGTATGACAGAATGTTGGATTAAAATTGAATTCAAAATGGCAGATTTTGGATAGAGATAGGTGTCTTGTTATAGGATTAGGATAGAAGCTTAGCTAATTCAATTTTTATTTATTTTTTTTTTATAACTTAATCAAATATATATATATATATATATATATATATATATATATTTAATCCAAATTCAAATTTAATTTAAATTACATAATTTAAAAAAATAAAACAAATTTCAAATAATTTTCATCATAAACCAAAAATATTAAAATACCAAATTCCATTTCACACGTGGCTGCCCAAATTCTATTAAATCCTTAATGGACTTTAATTAAACATGTGGATTCTTTGAACATCAATATCATGGGCCTAATTTATCTGGAATAACTTTTTCTCGAGTACAAAATTCGCCACTTAATATGATCTTCGAAACAAGCCCAATATCGAAATGTCTAGCTAGATGAATACTTGATTATTTGACCGAAAGCTAAAATTTTGACATAAAGAATTATTTTTAAATTAGTCCCTCGGTACCTCAAAATTAACAAAACATGTCAAGATGAAATAGATGAAAATTTATTTTCGATTGTTACAATCCTTCTCCCTTAAAATAATTCCGTCCTCGAAATTTAATTTACTTGATTAAGGAGGTCTACCACTTGGCTAAAACATCTTCTTGTCTCTCACATGTAGCTTCGTCTTTCCCATGTCTACCCCATTGGACTTTGACTAATGACACTTCTCAATTTCTCAAAATGTGTACCTTCATCTCTAAAACCATTACAGGTGCTTCTTCATAAGTCATATCACTATGCACGCCCAACGACTGAACATTAACTACGTGGCTGGGATCGTGGATGTACTTTCTCAACATAGAAATATTAAATACGTCATGCATTGATGATAGCTCAGGTGGCAGTGCCTAACGATATGCTACATTCCCAACCTTCTCAAGGATCTCAAATAGGCCGATAGATCTTGGTTTCAACTTCCCCTTCTTTCCAAATCGTAGTACCCCTTTTGTCGGGGCAGCCTCTAGAAATATTTTTTTTCCAACCTCAAATTCTAGTTATTTTCTTCTTTTATCCACGTAACTCTTTTGACAATCTTGAGATATCTTAATCCTCATTTTGATTTTATCTATAGCCTCCACAGTCTTCTCAATGAGTTCTGGACCTAAAATTCTCCTCTCGCCAACCTCATCCCAACATATTGGCGAACGACATCTTCGACCATATAATGCCTCGTACGATGCCATGTCGATAGTAGTTTGAAAACTATTATTGTATGCAAACTCCACCAACGGAAATTTTTTTCCATTTTACTACCCAAATTTAGTACACATGCTCTCGACATATCTTCTAGTACTTGGATAGTTCGTTCCGACTGTCCATCGGTCTGAGGATGATATGTTAATTGAAAGATAACTTAGTTTCCATAGCTGTCTGAAGACTCCTCCAAAATTTTGAAGTGAATCTTGGGTCTCTGTCTGACACAATGGACATTGGTACCCCCATGAAGTCGAACGATTTCTTTGACATATAATTTTGCAAATTGTTCCAGGCTGAAAGTCATACGAACCGGTAGAAAATGGGCAGATTTTGTAAGTCGGTCTACTATGACCCAAATGGCATCATGACCTTTCGTCGACCTAGGAAGACCTACTACAAAATCCATCGAGATATTTTCCCACTTCCATTCTAGAATGTCCATTGGATTTAATAGCCCTGATGGCCTCTGATGCCCTGCTTTCACCTGCTGACAAACTATACTCTTCGACACGAACAAGGCTATTATTCCTTTCATATTCCTCCACTAAATCGTATCACGTAAGTCTGTATACATCTTTATGGAGCCTCAGTCATGATCTCCTTTCTTAGTTCTTCTTCTTTAGGTACACACAGTCGGCCTTTAAACATAAGTTCCTTATCGCTGCTTATCTTAAATCCCTTTATTTCTCTGTTTCGACATCGACCCTTATCTTTTCCAAGAAAGGGCCATCTTTTCAAGCTGCTATAATCCTGTCCCTGAGGGTTGATTTTAGAACCAAACTTGTTAACTTACCTGATGCTCGAGCTGGTAGTGATAACACTTCTATTCTAAGATTTTCAAAGTCTTTGATTAACTAGTTCTGTTGTGTACATAATGTTGATAAATGACTTAGGTTCTTCTTGCTCAGAGCATAGCTTTACCTGGATGGTAATGGATGGTACAATCATAATCTCTTACTAACTCTAACCATCGTTGTTGTCTCATATTTAATCCTTTCTAGGTAAAGAAGTACTTGAGGCTCTTATGGTCACTGTAAAATGCAGTTGAGGAACTTCTAAATAAAGGTTTTATTAGACTAAGCGTGTCTCAATGGAGAGCTCCAGTACTTTTTGTGAAAAAGAAAGATGGAACAATGAGATTGTGTATTGACCATCGAGAGTTGAACAAACCAACTGTCAAGAATAAGTATCATCTCTCAAGAATTGAGGACTTATTTAATCAACTGAATGGTGCAACCGTATTTTCAAAGATTGATTTGAAGTCGTCTTTATCATCAACTAAATATCAAGCCAAGTGATATACCTAAGACGACATTTAGATCTCGCTATTGACATTAGGAGTTTACAATTATGCCATTCGGACTTACTAATGTCCCTGCAGTATTTATGGATCTGATGAATATGGAATTTCATCAGTGCTTATAAAAGTTTGTTATTGTGTTTATTGATGACATACTGGTGTTTTCAAGAGATTCTCAACAGTATGAAAACATTTGAGGACAATTTTAGGAACTTTACGTAAAGAAAAATTGTATGCCAAAATCAAGAAGTGAGAATTTTGGCTTGATCGAATAAGATTTTTGGGACACATTGTGATAGCCAAGGGTATAGAGGTAGATCTGAGTGAGGTTGAAGCTGTTACTAACTAGAAAATACCTCCAAATGTTGGAGATGTGAGGAGCTTCCTAGGTTTTGCTAGATATTATCGACGATTTATAGAAAGCTTCTCTAAGATAGTAAGTCCCTTGACATAACTAACTCGAAAGGGTGTGAAGTTTGTATGGACTGAAATGTGTGAATAGAGCTTCCAAAAATTGAAAGATAGATTAGTATCTGCTCCAATGTTAGCAATTCCGGAGGAATCAGAGAGATTTGTTATCTATAGTGATGCGTCTAAGCTAGGTTTGGGTTGTGTTTTGATGCAACGTGGAAGGGTGATAGCCTATGCATCAAGATAATTAAAGCAGTACAAGAAAAATTATCTGATGCACGATTTAAAACTTGCAGCTGTAGTTTACGCTCTCAAGATTTGGCATCATTACTTGTATGGAAGCAAATGTGACATTTTAACTTTTGTAGTTCTTTTGATGCCATACAGTATGGAGCTTTAGACACCGGTACAGGTCCATGTATCAAATCTATTGTAAACTCCAATTGTCTATCAATTGGGGCACCCGGTAGGTCATTAGGAAATACGTCAAAGTATTCCTGTACAACAGGCACTTTATCTAATGTTAATTCTTCTGTTGGTATGCCAGCAAGACTAACAAGATATCCTCAACAAGTTTTCTTCCTCAATAACCTTTCCCCTTGCATAGCTGAGATAAGACGGGTAAATGCCTTAATCTTCAAATCATAAAATCTAAACTCTCAGTGAAGTCTCTATCTCCCTGTATTAGTTGTAAAAACTCTGTCTCCTTAAGGTTGTGAAGGGCTTGCGGAAAATATTTCTCAGTCAACTCCGTTTTAAATTGGGTCCATGTTATATTACGTTGTTCTTCCTTTGTCCGTGTACGTGATGTGGATTTCTACCAATGGCCAGCTCCTCCGACCAGCATGAATTTTGCACACAGCATCTTCTAATTTTATGGACAAGATATGTACCGAAAGATCTTCTCAATTGTGTAAAGTCATTCATCTGCTGCTAAAGGGTCATTGCCACCATCGAAGCTAGGAGGGCAGTATCGGTGAAACTGCTCAATGATTGGTACAATTAGAGCAGTGGTTGGTGATGGAGCAGGTGTGGTATAGAGACAGTTTGGGTTGCAATGGTGGCATTGCCGGTACATCTTATCCGATCGAAGCCATTGGTGATGCCAGAGTAGCTTGTGCCATTAAGACCCGTCTCATTTCTTCCACTGCTTGTTGCAATTCTCTAATTGCTCTCGTGTGTGATATTGGTGCCATTTTTCTTTATAAAAAGATGGAAGAGGTTTGTAATCTTTAGGAAAATCACATTATCATATATTGCACAATAAAATGAGAAACTACAACTAGGAAATAACCAATTTTATTATTAACTAAATCCTGTTAAGGGAATACAATTTGTGAAAGAACGTCTGGTACTAATCAACTGGAAAGTAAATCGAAAATCCTACTTAACATCAACATGATCTAAACCTAATTAAATCTACTAAAAATCCGAGGCACTAATCCTTATTGACATTATCATCATCAATCCAGGCTCCATGAAACCGAGATTTCTTGCAAGGCTACAAGTGCATCATCTCGGGCCTACTCCCACTGTGCCATCAACTCTGTGTAGGTCTCATAGTCAATCTCTCGAGGCAAAGTAGGCAACTCCCTACAAATAATTGTAAATTGATTCGGCGATCTCTAGCCATTCTTCTGCCAAGGTATCAATAAGGAGACGGATGGCCCGACAACCAGTGACCATATGTCCTAATTACCTCACCTCTCTCCACCTTACTAACATCTCCCTAATGTTCTGGCCCATATCATGTGTCAGATTCCACTGATACTCCCCATACTGCTTCACAATCTCATATCGATGAGGCATCATTGAACACATCTTCCTACACGTTCTCTTAGTCCATGCCATCTGTGCCAAATCAATTATATAAACTCCAATTAGGTGGGTTTCTTATATGTTTTTCGAGGATTAAAATGAACATTCATAATTTAGTTATGTTCTCAAAACTCAAAAATATCTTAATCACGTTCTCAAACTTGTTTTCTTTAAACATAATTCTCGTGATTTAAATAGAAACAATCACCCATAAGCATTTCAAATATCATAGCATAACATAAATTTCTTTAGACACACTACAAGAATTTTATATTTTCCCTACAAAATTTCCATTGACAAATTAAGATTTGTAGGCGAAGTTCACTTTTTTCCACAAAAAAGATTGTTTGTAGGACTATGATTTATTTCAAGTTTTTCAATAGTAGGATGTCTTGTGCCTACAATGTTTTTTTTTTTCTTTTGTAGACAAAAAAATTTATGGGCAAGATATATCTTTTGCAGACAAAAAATATTTGACATGCTTGTAGGTTAATAATTAGCGTGAAAAATTTGTCAAGATATATCTTTTGCAGACAAAAAATATTTGACATGTTTGTAGGCTAATAATTAGCGGGAAAACTTTTCTTATACTATTTATTTTAATCACTCCAAAAAGTAATTTGAAGTGAAAGATAAATAAATGAAAATATATACTCTATTTGCCTCCAAAAATATATACTCTATTTCTACTCTTTTTTTTTTTAACAAAATAAAAAAGAATAATGTTGTTTCCACGTGTACCGTGCACAGTTCCCTCACAATAGGAGGTGGAGTTCGCGGGGACAGTGCACGATGCTGTGCTCCAGCTCGTTGAATAAAAAATAACAAATCCTAAGTCTGAAAACCCAATTACTTCAGTTTCATGATCACCAAAAACCCACGCCGCATGTACTCCCAATTTGCCTCCAAAACATTTTCACCAAAAATTACTCCCGCTTTCGGCTTAATTTCATCATCCATTGCTACCAAAACCTAATTAATTCAATTTGACTACCCTCAAAGTTTCTTGTCGATCCTATTGTGCAATCCCAATCTCTTCATTTGCCACAGATTTTGTGTTCTTCAACCAGTCTTCAAGGTATGCCTATCAGCTTTGTTTTAATCTTTAATTAATTTTTCAGCTTTGTTTAATTAGATCTAGTGAGAGAATATCCCACGACTGCTTGATTCTCTTGAGTTCTAATGTGTTTGCTTGGATTGTACTTATTATTTGTTATTCTGCATCGTGCTTTTATGTATTTGTGATTGGGTTTCTCATTTTCGAGCATTGGTGGTTCTCTTTCGCGGTTTTCAGCGTGGTTTTGTTGTCCGTGTCTTTTGGTGCCGGGTCTATTTGGTTTGGCTTCATCTGCTTCGGACTTTGATTGGGTTCTATCTGCTGGTTTTCGGTTTCTATTCGTGGTTGGTTTATTGTTGTTGTGATGGTTGGAATCGTTTCATTGTTGTCACTCTATTTCGCCCGCTTGGTTTTCACTGGTTGTTTTATGTGACTTGCTGATTTTATGTAGTAATCCATTGGAGGAGACTGATTTTCATTTGTCTGTTTATACATATTCACATTACACCATAAATGTCATTTCTTCTAGTTAGAGCCTGATTTTCATTAATCTGTTTTAGTCTCATACGTCATTTATTTTTATTTTCAACATCCCACTATTTATGTATTTGCCTTTTACACTGGAGTCGTTGGCGTCCAATTGGCTTGTTCACTTGGCTCTATAGAATTAAATTTTTATTAGTTGTTTAATTTTGTTGTAATAAAACAAAAGCATTTTGAAAATTTGATTCATTCATTCACTAAGCCCTTTTAAGGTGGTTCGTATTTGTAGGCGCAAGCTCTAGCTTCATTTCCTAAACGTAAGGTCTATGCTGATTTTAGCTTTTGATTTGAGGGCCTCTACACGGACATTTTTTCTATTTCGGAATTTACTAATGCAAGAGTATGAATTTAGTCAGTAGGTAGTTGACAATTATCTCTTTCACTTGGTAGTTGGTACCGAGGGATCTACTTCCATTATTATCAAGTGTGAACTTCTTTTGCTCTTTTCCTTTAACAGCACCGTGTAACATTTATCGATTTTTTAAATTTTATCAACTGAAAGCCATATCTTGTAGTAACTTATAAGAATCTAAATTGTTGAGAAGAAATACTGAGAAGAACACCCTTGCCAAGCTGTACCCTTAATGAAGCCAAAGTTTTATGGTGGACCTTGGAGGGTAATGAGAGGCGAGGTTTCTCGATTCATAAAGGAGGAGTTCTAAGAAGCCATCAATTAGCCCAATGGCTCCTGGTTTCTTCATCTAAGATGATGTGAATATTCTGGATGTGCTTATGCAGTAAGGGAAATGAAATGTTGGAATAGTTATACATTATTTTTTTTATGGACAGATGAAGTTAGGCATTATTGGCTACTTTGATGAATAATTCTACTTAGAATTGTTTTCTACATCTCTCATGATGCCCATGTATATTGAATGGCTTACGTGCTTTGGTATATTTTGATGAAAATGATCTTGTTTAGTTACAAAATAAAGCAACACTTTACTAGATACATTCAAGGCCATGAAAGGAATGCTAAGAGTGCCCTGTAGTTTTCATTCATTCTACAAATTAATGTTGTAAACAGCCCATATGATAAGATAAAGATATAAGGAAATTCTTTGCCTTGTCTGTGACTCATATCTAATCAACGATGTACTAGCAAATGACTTGAATCACAATTTTCATTTCATGCAAAATTTATTCTAGTTAGAGCCTGATATTCATTAATCTGTTTTAGTCTCATACGACATTTATTTTTATTTTCAACATAAGTTTAAAGATAATGGTATTTGTTTTTGATGAAATGAAGTGGGTTACATGAGATTTTGCTACGATTTTGGTGAACTTTCAGTGAATTTTATGCATGACAAATAGTTGATGTGGCTGTCTAGGTGAAAGTTAACACCTTCATTTTATGCAGTGTTTGAGGTGGTTCTATCCAGGTGCGGGTGTCTCCCTTTTTCTGGTCAGGTTATGTCCTCCAGCAAAGCCACCTTTGATACAAAGATTTTTGGATAACAGAGCTTCCTTCAATCCAAATTGCAACAAGGTAAGTTCGTAAATCCAAGTACCCCAATCATCAAGTTGGTTGAAGTATATATAGTGATTCAAGTTAAGTCCAAACAGGTCCTTAAAGTTGTGAGAGCATTTCCTATATGGTTAGATTCCTTATATGTTTTAATTTTGGTTTATATTTTTCAGCCTATATAAATGGGAATATATTTTAACAAATTGAATTAGGAAAGTTATAACGTATTCGTTATTGCTTAATATGAAGTGGGATTTAATTCTTGACACAATAATCATGGCATTAATTAATAAGCGATTAACATATATTATTATTATTATTATTATTATTATTATTATCATCATTATTATTTGTAAGTTAGCAAAGGACCACGGCCCACCTATTTAAAGACTAAAGGCAAATGGAATGTTTTCCTTTTTCTAAGTGGAGTTCAAATTGCACAAAGTTGGGGGAACAATGTTGAATATAGATCTCATTGGATATTTACTAGCACAACAATGTTGAATTGACATATTCTAGTTTTTATTTTTATTTTTGAAAAAATCATATTTAGTTATGTTCAAATCATTTCATTATACATGTCTTGAAATTATGATGTTATTCAAACACTACTTAATATAGACGACGTTCCTCCAGTGTTGATTGATCCAAAAACCATTGATCGACGCCCTTTTGGAAGTAATGATGGAGACACGGATAATGAAAGTGCTGAAGACGAAGATGGGGACTTGGTTGAGAAAATCAGCGAACATGGTTTGGAAGACAGTGATTTAGAATAGTAAGATCATTACGTCTACCCTATATGTATACAATATATATTTAATATTATATTTTGTTCTCTATATTTTATTTTTTATGTATCAGCAGACATGGTCAAAAGTGCATAAAATGATATGTTTCAATTAGTTGACTAAAATGATTGACTACATCTACTTAGCCTTATCTATCTAATTAAATCTTTGACATGTTGCCCTTTTATTTAGATATTGCTTTGAATATTCTATTGTTTGTTTTCCAATTATTACTGGATTTTTGTGCAGATGAATCTAATTTCTCATAAGAAACGTTCTAACAAGTCCCATGTACCTCATTCACCTAAGATGTCTCGAGTGACGAGCACAAATGTGTCTTCACTGCTTTAGACGTCACGATATAATGGCTCGTCCACTAATAGGTTTGTGCCTCCTCTTTCGTTGCGACATTCATTGCAAGCCAATAGGTCAATAGCTCCACTGTCTCAGACATCGTAATCCCCGAACACTTTTCTACATATGCATCACAAAGTTGGAACTTGGTCAACCATTGAAAATATTCTCACTTGCTCTGCTCCTTTAATCGAGACTCATCGTACCCCAACACATCCTAAGGCATCGACAATGACCTTTCCTAATCCAAGTACAGAATATGGTCCCTCCAGTGACAATCTTGATCAACCACCTTCTCATCCTATGAGTGTTGTTCGTCACCACCTAGGTTGTAAACAAGGCTCAGGTACCATGCCATTTTTTCAGTTTTCAATTCTGACTTTAAATAAGCATGATAGTTGTTGCTCAAGTTTCTATTCATCATAGTCTATTGATACTAGTTCGCGTGATAGGCACGACAGAAAGTGAAAATGTTCATAGAGCTTAAAAAAGTGATGAGGCATTGGATGATGAACTAGAGGGTTCCGAAGGTAGGGCGTTTATTTGTTAATAGTTAATTTTCTTACTATATGAAGTTCATTTACATGTTCAGCTTTCATTATTGGTTTTACTGGTGTAGGTGTAGGTAAAGGACACTTGCCAAGGACTCTCGATGATCTTCCTACTCGAGGGGCATGTAAACAAATTAAGACCTCTCGTATCGTTCGTACGACTCGAGAGAAAATTCGAGTTTTATACAATTCAGTGAGCAGGCGAGCAACAAGTTCTGGAGTACATAGTTTGTTAGTTCATGATATCGGAGCCATCATTCGATCTCATTTCCCAATGAATACGGGTTATTGGAGGACCATTTCTCCAAGTGTACAAAAGGACCTTATAGATGAGATCACGGTAAGCATGTTGATTCTGCCACGTAAATATTTTACCTCTACAAATATAGGCCCATATTTCAAGCCATAAACTCAGTTCACTGAAAGCAGCTACAGAAATTTCAGGAATTTCAGAAGTTGGCTGATTATGACTAAATTTCAGCTCCAGAACTTGTTGCTCGCCATAAACTCAAGTACTGCTTTCAGAAGTTGGCTGATTATGACTAAATTCTTCTTCGCTTCCTCATGTCCCTGGTTCTTGATTACTCATTTTACGTGCTGTGTTGTGGAAAAGATGAGAGTGAAAATGTGTGTTTCTTGGTACTATATAATGAATATCTGATTTTACCTATTGCAATGCACCAACAGAGAAAAATGATGCTTAAAGAAACGCCTAGAGCAATGTTATAAAATTCTGATTGTGCAGTTTTGATTTGAATTCTGTGCACTATATCCCATTGTAAAAAGTGGGGCCCTCAGCCCAAAGTGGTTAGATTTTTGACACACAAAGTGTTTATAAGTAGTCTTATTCAGGCCCCGTTTGACCCACATTTTCATTTTCATTCTCATTCTTCTACTCATTTTCAACCACATATTCTTTAATAAAATAATATTTTCCATCACATCAATAACTTTTCCTTCTTTTTCAACCACACATTTTCCATCATATCACTATTTCAAAATTCATTTTTTCCAAATAATCTCTATCAAACACACTCTCAATATTCATTCCTTGCAACAATGGTTGAGCCAGCTGGAAATGTTAATGGAGCGCCAGCTGGGTTAAATGTGTCTCAGTCAACTTAAAAAGTTTTGAGAAGATTTATAATCAATTAGGTTTGAAGTTTGAAGTCTAATTGTAATTCCTTAATTTAGAAATTCTGCTACCTAGACTTAATTGCTTCTCCAATGCTTTTTCAAAACTTCTTTCATTCGTTGATTCAAATTGATAGTGTAGAAGCATTAAGTCCTTTGTCCTTTGGGTGTTGGAATTGAAATATCATAGGAACCTAAACTTGCTCTTTGGTCAGAGGTTACTGTTTCTTGGTAGAGTGGACTGCCTTTGAACTTTGCCTCTTTTGTATACCTGGTACCCTAGTAGAGTGGACTGCCTTTGAACTTCTTTGCCTCTTTTGTGCTCAACACTTTTTTTTTAATTATGTCAATTTCAGATGAATTTCTGATGTGTCCCACATTGGTTGCAGAATGTCTCATGGACTGGTTAATAAGGTAGGGTCCAACCCTTTCCCTTTGAGCGCGCTTTTGGGAAAAGTTAGGGGTTCTCGTCCTTATCATTTGGTATCAGAGCCACCATTCTGTTGGTCGGTGTCGCTTAGGGTTCGACGGATCGCCGACCGAGGTGGTCGGGTCTTAAGGGGGTGGGGATGATGTGTCCCACATCGGTTGCAGAATGTCTCCTGGGCTAGTTAATAAGGTAGGGTCCAACCATTTCCCTTTGAGCGCGCTTTTGGGGAAAGTTAGGGGTCTCGTCCTTATCAACTTCGAGATAGATTTGAAAGACTCGAGATTGACAAATTATATTAATAGACTATACAATGGGAGATATAGGGATTCAAGGCTGAGTTGAGTGCATACTATAGGTTGTGCAAGACACATGAGAATGCATTAGCCAATCCCCCTTTGGAGATGCTTGATAGAGGTGTAGATCAATGGGTGGAACTGTGTAATCATTTCAACTCCGATAAGTTCAAGGTATTTATTGTATAATTCCTTAATTTAGAAAACAGCTTTTAGTCCTAATTTTGTTATGTAATATACATATTCTTTTCTTTCCGGAAGGCATCGTCAGCAAACATAGTGAACTGGTGGAAGAAGATGTACAATCACTGTATTGATTCACATCCTTTCTCATACATAGTGGAGGATATGGCTAAGGTAGTGAACTTATTTATTATCAACATGTACTTAATTAATTAATTTTGCTAAGAATTTGAATAATGTATTTGAAGCATGCATTTTTTTTATTATTAGGATGGTTCGAAATTTCCCGAAGTCGACACTTTTGAGTTCGGTTATGCAGGGAAGAACAAGTGTTGGACTTATAATGTAGCTAAGGCTCAACATGTAAGAAAGATTGATTATTAAATTACTTGGCATTACATCTTTTTAGATTTAGACTTCCACGTTCAATTGCATTGCTTCTTTTTAAATTATACTAGTTGTTGCCCGTACGATGTACGGGTTATGTTATTTTGTAGGAAGTGTTAGCATGTTAAATGCGTGAAATTATGTTTTATTTTGAGGTGTGAGATAAAATAAAAAAAAATTTGTTTTCAACATATAAATACATTTTTGGATTCATTTCTGTTAAAACAGTAGGAAAAATAATGTGTTATTTATAGAATGAGTGAAAAGATAATAACTTGTTCAATGTGAATAACTACATATTTGTACCTTATGTTATGTATGTATACAATAAGAAAACTAACTACATATTACAACTGTATAATCAATAGACAAATTATATTGTAGAATCGAATATACAAAATATAAAAAAAAAATGAAGATTTCAATGAATATGAAGCCAACGGTTTTGAACATTATAACTGGGTAGAGCTTGATTTTATTTTATAACTATATTAAAATTAAAATGATTAAAAGTACAGGATAAATGGGAAAAAATTCTAAATGTTTATGACTCATTATGGAATATCAAACGAAGTCTAAATATTACATTCTTAATATCATTTTCAAGTACTCACGCCTATTATTTCACGACGTTGATGGTGTGCGAAACGGTCAATCGTAGCAAATGTTACGACGCTTCAAAGTAGGTCGTTTCAAACTAATATTTCAAATTAATATTTCGAGAATTTTGATAACAATCTAACTTTAAAAATTCAAACGAAGTCGAAATATTATATTATTAATATCAAATGAAGTCTAAATGATATAGAAGATTTATCGATTTGACCAACGTACAATCATTTAGAAATTTTTAAAGTTAGCTTGTTATCGAAATTCTCAAAATATTAGTTTGAAACGACCTACTTTGATAGTCGTAACATTTGCCACGATTGGCCATTTCGCACACATTCCTAAAATGATAGCCGTGAGTACTTCAAAATAATATTAAGAATGTAATATTTTGACTTCGTTTGATATTCCCTAATGAGCCCGAAAATGAAGAAAAAACATAAGTTTTATTAAAAAGATAAGTTATACGTCTTTTTGAACACGCACATTTGACGTTCTTTTAACTATTTTTTATATTCATTTAGATCATTCGATATATCTATGATATAGTTCTCAAAATGAGTTTCGAGATGATATAGAAGATTTATCGATTCGACCAGCGTACAATCATCGTCTAGAAATTTTTAAAGTTAGTTTGTTATCGAAATTCTCGAAATATTAGTTCTACTTTGATGCGCCGTAACATTTGCTACGATTGACCGTTTCGCACACCATCAATGTCGTGAAATAATAGACCGTGAGTACTTCAAAATAATATTAAGAATGTAATATTTCGACTTCGTTTGATGTTCCGTAATGAGCTTGACAATGAAAACAAAAATATAAATAATATATTCAAAAAGACGAGTTATACGTCTTTTTTAACACACGTGTTTGACGTCCGTTTAACTATTTTCGATATTCATTTAGATTATTCGATATATCTGCGATATAGTTCTCGAAATGAGTTTCGAGAGAATATAGAAGATTTATGGATTTGGCTAGCGTAGAATCGTCGAATAATTTGTAAAGTTAGTTTGTTATCGAAATTTTTGAAATATTAGTTTGGAACGGCATATTTTGACGTAACGTAACTTTCGCTACGATTGTCCGTTTAACACACCATCAACGTCGTGAAATATTACGCCGTGAGTTCTTAAAAATGATATTAAGAATGTAATATTTCGACTTCGTTTGATATCCCGAATTAAGCCCGCAAATGAAGGTGAAAACATAAGTTTTTGAGGAAAAAAAAGGGTATTGCTAACCTCGCACAGTGCGAGACACAATTTTTTTTTTAATAATAACACTCACATTTTTTTTTTTTTTTTACAAAAATATCTAGTTATTTTTTTTTTGGAGTGTATAGAGCAAAATAAAAATTAAATAACAACTTTTTTTTAAGTAATATGCAGCAAAATGAAAATTAAAAACTCAAAAAAACCACACGGTATATATATATATAAAAACGACACCGTTTAGGACGATTATTTTCTACAGTAATAAACATCTCACTCTTTTTATATATATATAGGATTATCTTTGTCTCTGGAACTATAGGGATACAATTCCTGGATTCATGTCAAGCCACTTGCATGATTGAACCTTAATTTGTCACACAGTGACCTTGGTTAATTTTGTATAGTTGCATGTTGATTTCTCACAAGGAACAAGAAAGAACTGGATAGGATATTAGGTCTATGAGAAAGTGCATTATCCATGATAGAAGGGCTGACACTGTATTATAATATTAGGTCCATGATTCGTTAGAATGAGTTCAAACATTATCCATGATTCGTATTATGAACTAATATTTTTTCTAATGAGTTCAAACATTATCCATGATTCGTATTATAATATCCTTGATGACTATTATGAACTAGCCAAATGCGGTAAATCATCTCCCCGACACAAGATGATCTAGTATTAAACGGCTAGCAGAGGTTACAAAATATTTGAGGTGTTATGAAGTTGTTTAAAGTTTATTATATTTGTGATCATTGAAGTCTAAATGAGCTGCTTGATTATATCTACGTGTTCCTTTACTCTTTTTTTTTTTTTTTAATTTACTGGTGGTATTACTCTCACTTGGACATTTTAGGTAGCAGTAAAATGTGTGAGCTAAAATTTTAAGTTTGAAGGTAAGGGAAGCTTTTTTTCACTGACAATGATAAATCACTCGACAAAGTGAAAAGCAGGGGAGAGCAATTAATCTAGCTGTGTTGTTTGAAAATTCAATGTACATGCATACTTGATTTTCTTTGTTAGCAAAATTTATCTTTGTACAAGTTCTTATACTCATTACATAAACCTCTTTTTTTTGTATTTGTAGGATGAGATGCTTGTCAAAGAGCATGAATATCTTGTAGAGAAGGCAAATGAGCAACAACTTCCGAAGATATCCCTTTGGAGGAGATACATGTAGATGATCCTGAGGCCAGAATTAAAATCATGATGTCCGTTCTAAGTAAGAAGCCTGGACGTCAAATTCGTGGGTTGGGAGACGGTCATCTTCGAGACATTCGCACATCTTCAAATGTATACAATTTGGAGAAGGAGTTAGAAATAGAACAAGCTGCTCGAAAGGTAGCCGATGCAGCTCGAGTGAAGATGAAACAAATGATGCAATATAAGATGAAGGATGTTGAGCAACAAATCAATTCTACATTGCAGTGTTGGCATCATTCTATGCACCAATTATGTGGTAAAGTTCATGGCTTAGTTGTACCCCCATTTACACCATTGTCGATAGAGAATAATGCTGATGAGGAAGATGATGCTATTGAGGACGAAGAGAATAATGTTGGTGATGATCAGCCATATATCTAATTCACGGGGATGAATAGTTATTTTCTTAGGTGCATAATAATAGATATATGGCATGTTTGCTATACTCTTTTTAAATTTAGATTTAATCATACTTGGTAAATGAGTTTTATTTTTGTTTTGATTAAAATATTTTGGATTCAATGTTATATTCATTAGCACTACATGTCTTAATTAATTTATTATCTTTTTGTATCTTTATACTACTTTGAATAAGGCTAAAAAAATCACTATAATATAAAATAACAAATAAAATATAAAAAATATAATTTAATTTCTCCCTACGAATTGTTTCATAATAGCCTACACATATTGTTTCCCTACAAACAAACATTTGTAGAGCAAAATAGGGTTTAGCCCACAAAATAATCTTTATCATGTTGCCACAAATTCTTAATTGTTGGGAAAAACATATCTTAGCCTACAAATATTATTTCCACACAAAAATTTATTCGTAGGGAAAACATGATTTATCCCACAACATAATATGTGGTAAAAAGCGAAACCTTTTCGTGGGCAAACTTAACTTTAGCAGACGAATAATTTTGTCAGGGGACACCTTATGCGACAAATTGTATTCGTCTCCAAAGAATTTGTAGGGAAACACTTTAGCCCACAAATTTCAAAAAATTGTCGTCTAATACCTATCCCCTCGATGTTTGCCCTACATTTCCTACAAAAAAAAAATTGTCCACAAAGATTTTTCCCTACAAATTCTTACATTTCCCTACAAAAAATATTTGTAGGAAAAACATAAAATTCTTGTAGTGACATTCTTTACCTTATAGTCGGTGAGTTGCGGCGATGGCAGGCATGATGGTAACAAAATAATTTATTTGACACACAATTCCTAATATTTGGAAATCAAGTTTATGTTTCGTAAGTCTACGGAAATGTAAAATAAAGTTTGACTATTTACAACTAATTTAAAAATCATTTATAAATTAGCTAGACGAAGACTAAATTTGTTTGATAGTTGTGTTACTCCATGAATTTTTGGCATTCTTTGCTAATTAGAATAGTAAACTTATAGTGGAGTTGGATCTGTTATCTTGAACATATTGTCTCATTTGTCTTTAGTACATTTTGACAATTCTTATTAGCAGATGGGAAGAAGCAACATATTTTTTGACACCTTAACATCTTCTCATTTGCTTATGAGAGGTGGTGTGTCGAAGTTTTAAAAATGCATTTGGAGAACAAGTTCAAAATAGCAAATATGGACTCCTTATAACAAGTTGAATTGGATGTCTCTCTTACTTATATAAACAACGTAATGTTCAATACATTCATAAATTTATAGTTTGTTTGATAATTCGTATGACATAGCACAAGATATAAGTGAAATGAAAAATCCATCTACAGTTGTGTTGTTTCTCTATTGACTAACACTACTAAAAAACATAGCTTTAGGCACGAATTTTTCGTTCCTAAAACCACGATACCCGTTGCTATTACTCTTTATCAACGGAATATTAGCAATCATAAATTCGTTGCTATTTTGAGAGTCGCTGATAGTTACCAACGGATCGCGCCGTAGGTAAAGAGTAAACCTTTTACCAACGAATTTTTCGTTGGTAAAGTGTGAATCTTTTACCGACCGACTTTCTGTTGGTAAATGTCTACCTTTACAATTGGTAAAAATCAGTGTTGTAAATAATCGCATAAGTGTGAGGCATTGTAAAAAAAAATATTATTTATTTATTTTTATTATTATTTATTTAATAATTGTAATTTTTTAACTTTTAGCCAACTGAATTGAAAGGCCCAAAAAATTGTTTAATCACTTACTGGACCACAAATTTATTGAGGACAATTCCAAAGACTTTGTTGTGAACTTCCGATGTGGGATAAAAATTCTTTTGATATTAATTAATATTAGCAACGACAATTTCGTTGGTAATATGAAATAATTGAACAATAACATTAGGCACGGAATATCCGTTGGAGAAGAGCTACCACTTTTACTAACGGAATTGCATCCGTTGGTAATTTTTGGTACGTCACCTACAGATATTTCGTTGGTAAAGAGATATCATCATTACAAACAGACATTTCGTTGCTAATTATCTTAGTTGAAATGAATTACTTTTACCAATGGATAATCGGTTTCTAATTACGGTGAAAGATCCAAATATTAAATGTTTATATGAGGCATAGAATATCCGTTGGTAAAGAAATATTATCGTTACCAACGAAAAATTTCGTTGTTAATTATCGTAGTTGAAAGTGAATTACTTGTACCAACGGATAATCCGTTTCTAATTATCCGTTGGTAATTTTCTGTAGGTGAAAAAAACTGTGTTTTTTAGTAGTGTAATTTTAATGTGCCAACATTATTTAACATCAAAGTTAGTTTTCCATAGCTTCAACTACCATTTATCACTTTAATTTGATTTCCATAACCCTCTCAAAATTCCAAAATAGTTAAATTATTCCATACTTGTGTGAGTAGTCAGTACGTGAATTCAGGTCTCCGATGACTCCGTGACAAATAGTTGTCATAAAAAGTTACAATGACATTATGACTGATACTATTCATTTTTTTAGTCAGATGACAAACATGCACTTAACACGGTGCAAATATCTGACTACCAAAACAACATTCATGCATGTTGGACTGGATAAGACTATATAATATGGTATATAGAAGCCCTTTAATGAACAAATCCCACGTACTAAACCTACATTTATGACTTGTTTGGCAAGGTTGATCATAGATCTCTCATTGTCTAATTTTGCTTAGTAAACATGCCCTTTAAGTAAGTTTTAATAAACTGGGCTGAATTTTCTATTACTATATTGAACCACTTCGTCTAAATTAAACTAATATCTCCTACTTCTGAGCAAGAAGTCAAGCATGTCTCAATCTCCTTCTGTACAACCTTTTATTTTCTGTCAATCACTTTTGCATGTTATGGGTCTTCTACATATGTATTGACTTCTTACGTTAATTTCTCTCTTGTCTTCTTTCTTTCCCATTCCACTGAAATTGATCCCAAATCCACAATTTTCTTGAAAAAAAAAAATGAGTGGCTCATACTCAAGAATCAGACAAGTTAGTAAAACAAGATCAAAATCTATAGATCTTTCTGATCTTTCTTTCCCATCACATATGCCAAGATCCATTGCTAAAATTACCCCCAAATCCCTGGAAATCAAACAAAAGAGCACTAAAAAGAATCCCAGAATGCCGGATTCAATAGCCGAACACAAAATTGAGGATGGCATAGGAAAGATTTTTGGAGAAATCTTGAAGAGAAAATTCTCTGTCCCTTCCCATAGGGATATGACTGAGAAATCATATATTCAAACAGTGGAAAAGAGGTCCTTTTCTTTAAAGAAATCTTCTTCAGTGTCTGAAGGGTATAGTAGAATCCATCAACAGAGTGATTTAACTGCTGATCATGATGACGGTGAACACTTGAAGAACTCAAATTCACAGGCAAAACCCAAGAAGAAAGGCAAGATTCTTCAAGCTTGTAGGCGTTTATTTGGGTTTTAGACGAATTACATTTGTTTCGAGGCATGTCAGTTGGGGCTGGCTCCGTCTTTGGCATCGGTTACGAAGTCTAAGTTCTATTCCCAAATCTATTTCAGGGTTAACTATATTGATATATTAATTGTACCTCGTTCGGATCAGGTTCATTACTAGATTCACTTAGAAGATCTATAGTAATTGGATATTCAAATCTATTATTAGTTGCACACTATGAATATTACCTACTACAAATTTAGATTTTCTTTGGAGACTGTAGGCATTTATTTGGATTTTAGATGAATTACTTTAGTTTCAATTTAAATAAGTTGTGACAATGATGACAACAAACAAATTTATCTTTGTTCTAAATAAATTATTTTTGACCGAGATCTCAATATATTTTTAATAAGTTGCATATATCCTTTTTTGCAACCCAGTTAACTTGAATATTAAATTTATTAGAAGATATATAAAGCAAGTTTTTATTATCTCAAGTGATAGATGGTAAGTAGTTACGAGAGGTGTACCATGAGCAAGCACGACTATGGTGTGTTGGACATGCAAGAATCGATACATAAATTAAGCTTTTATGTAATTGACAAATGCAAGGCAAAAAAATATATATTTTATTACATGAAGCTCAAACTCGAAAATTATTGCTCTTGTTCATCATGCCACACATTTGAAAAGGAAAAGAAATATAAATTTTGCGAGGCTAAGTGCACAAGGACCGACCCACAAAACATGGGTCATTAAAACCCCTAATTTGGGGTTAGTCACATAAATTGAAACAACAAAAGAAAAATTAACATAAATAATTTCGTACTTATTGAGAATAAGATTTAGAGAACAGCTATTTACATCCACCGTTGTTTTATATATCCACTTAAAAAAAAAAACATATTATATTTTTAACATTATGTAAATTTACTTAAATAGACATATATAAAATTAAATAAAAATATATCATTCTAAATTCATCCACTAATATGTATTTTCATTAAATTCTTTTTGACCTTTTTATAAACCCCTAATATCCACAAGAGCTGTGACCAGTGTTGAAAGTTTAATTTTAAGTTATCAAAAAATAACTTGGATTGTTTCGTCTAGTTCCACTTGAGAAGATCAGGTTTATGTCATCAAATATTGAAACTTAAGTTCCACATCAAAAGATCGACTTTATTATAAAGGGTAGCTTGAACTCTTATTATTGTATATATTACAACGATATAAATTTACTTCAAGTATAAACATCGATTATAAAATTTGACGGCCTATTTAAGCTTTAGATAGATAGATTACTCTACAAATATATTTACATAACCAATAAAAAATGAATTAGATTAAAATTTTATAAAATCTAGTCAATAATATGCATAATGATTATCCAAGCTCCTGTAGACATATCTCAACCTAAACAAAAATGGTGATAAATATTTATCTAATATTCCATATAACCTAAAGCTAGTACACGTTGAAAGTAAATTCTAAACAGTTTCTTAGTTTTATAAATTTTATTTAATTGTTTTACTATTCAACCAGAAACTATATAACAAGAGAGAAAAATAAAAAGCATATAATTACTGCCTCTGCCCAGGGGCAAAATCATCTAAATTGTTTTGGGAGCTACAAGGAGGAAATAGGATTTGGATGAAGAATAAGAAAGAGAGAATGATACTCCTGCTTTAGCAAAAGTCGAAGTTCAAGGTAAAGCAGGTGTTTATGTCTTAGAATAGGGAACACCAAGTGAAAGAGCTGATATCTAGAACTTATGAAGGGGGACGAACTACTTTGACTTAGTCTTGTACACAAACTACTCGCGGAGATTGAAATGACAAATGAGAGAAAACGGAGAGGTTTTTTCAACATTTTTCAGATTGTTTGAGCTACACTCCAAGGTAAAATTTGTGCCAACTTTTTGACTTCATGCACAAATTTTATCTACTTTATGAAATTGGCCCCATAAAGTTCCATCCACTCAATTATCTATTCTAGTCCCGTTTTTGTCAATCCACATGCAGTTCATTGACTCAAGAATAGAAACCTCTTTGTTGTTAGTTTATTGTGGTTTCTTGATCGCACTCGCCTTTTGTCCATGCGAAGGCTAGCATGCGAGCACCCTTTTGCTACACCGGTCAGCAAAGGAAGCTAAGAGGCTGTCAAGCCAATAACCTTCACTTTTTTCTTGTTTTTGGGTATTTCGACAATTATCCTACTTTTAAACGAAAATTGAAAAATGCCTCCCATTTCAATTTTTGGATTTTAACCTATACCTAAATATTTTTTTGGCAATAAATACCATGTTACTTATTATCAAAGCTAATTCTCAAAATATAATGTATTCCGATACTCGAAATGATAATTTACATTTTTACACATGTTTTACAGAAGTACTGTTCTATTTTGTATTACCTTTTTTTAATTAAAAATCAATATATCTGGTAATAAAATCAATGTTTTATATGCATAACATGTTGTGTTACCATATATTATTTGTGCGACTTTTTGATCCGCGGATTAACGTATATGTCACTGTGTTACTCGTTCCCAAACCCAAACACTACCTCATCCATTACTATTTTCCACCATCATCTTCATCTTTGCCTTCGCCACTACTCATCTCCATTGCCTACTACCACCATTTAGTGGTGGAGGTTTTAGAGCTAATAATGATTTGGGACTGAGATTGATAAGGTTCTTGAGACATTCACTAATGCCCCGTTTGATTGGGGTGGAATTGGGTGGAAAATGAAAATATTTTCCTTTTTCACCCTTAAATTTAGTATTTGATTGCATAACATTTCCATGGAATTCATTTTCACCCATTTTCTAAGTACAACCATTTAAATTTTAAAGCACATTTTCCATCTTTTATTTTCCTATGGGTATGGTGGGAAAATGTTTTCCATCCTTTTCTTTTTTCTTTTTTTTTTTTTAATTTTTGGCAATGAAAACATATTCTAAATCCAATAGCAAAAAAATTTATTCATTTAATTGACAATTTGCATGAAAATAAAGCCAAATGAACACAAAAAATTTCAAAAATTATTTTTTTTTTTAATTTTTTAATTTTTACTTTTTTGCAATCCAAACAAATTTTAATACAGATTGTGAAAAAATTTATCCCAAAAGGTAACAATTTGCATGAAAAATAAAGTCAAACGGATTAGATGAAAAATTATACCAATCAAACACCATTAATTACAATTCCCTCTAAAACAAATTCTATTCAATTCAATTCTCTGTCATTCATTTTCTTTCCACCCATTTTCTCAAAGTTTGAAGTTGACTATAACCTAGACAAGATGAACACGTCTTTGATGGAACTGATGAAAGAGCTCCAAAGTGTTAAGACTTTTTTCAAGGGCAGCAGTGGAGATGATTTGACCTTGACGGTTCGACTCTCTCATCCCAAGATTCAAGTAGCAAGAGAGGTAAAAGAGGAAGATGACTAACAAGAAGATCGATGAGAAACCAAAAGGGAAGAAGGTTAAGACCAATGACAAAACAAGGAAAACTGCTTCATTTGTGGATAGAAATGTCAATGGAAGAGAAATTTCCTGAACAAGCTAGCTAAGGGGAAGAAATGCAAAGGCAATGCTCGTTTTATTGAGCCTTGCTTAGTGGTTGATTCTTCTAGTACATGTTTCATGAATTCTAGGGTCACTAATCTTATTTGCTACTCCTTGCAAGGGCTCCAGGTAACAATGGAGCTCAGCGATAAAGAGTGCACTCTGAGTGTTGTCACATGAGCACTAGTGTAGACTATGTCTAGAAACCCTTAATTTATGTTATGTAATCAAATGTGTTTGTTTTTGGACGAATTTTATTATGCTTCCAAAGTTATAGAGAACTTGGTTTCCAATGCAAAAATGCTGGTTATTAGGTACATTGTATTCCTCCACGACTAATATTAAGTTGAATAATTTTCCTAATTGATCGGGTCACAAGGTTAACAATCTATATGGAATAAATCATTATGGTTGGGGATGTCCGGCACATGTATTAAAGGAAAAGGCGAATAAAACAGAATCAAGGTCGGAGTTTTGTCTGTTTGTGGTTATCCAAAATGAACAAGAGGTTACTACTATAGCCCTCTAATTGCAAAGGTATTTGTTTGTTTAAACACAACCTTTTTAGAAGACAAGTACATAGAAGAGCACAACTCTACAAATATGGTTCAAACAACTCGGCTACATATTTCTGCATAGAGTTAAACATTAAAGATTTCGAAACCTCTTATGGAACCAATGGTTACTAGTTCTAATGAGATGAATGTGCAAGTAGTTCCACCAGAAGTAGCGCCCATGGACCATAAATGAACATGTGAAATTAGAGGTAAAAGTGAATGAGGCGCCCATTGTTCTACCTCAACTATATTTCATGATAAGGAAATCGGAAAGTAATGTCCAGTAAGGGACAAGACCTAGAAGTGGTAGAGGAATGGAATAACCATCAGTCGGATAGGTTATGCCAAAGTGTTAATGTTAGATTATTGTAATTGGCTATTCTGTGAACAAAAGGACCAACTTGAACATTTTAGAAGTTTTAGAACTTAATTGTAAAGTTTCATAGTTGGTTGTATAGCGTAGGGTTCGGGATCCAAATTTGGAACATGAAGGCACAAAGGAAATTCGCCGCATTTTCGCTAGATGCTCGCGGGAGTCATGCTCGAGCGGATGAAGCAGAATATCCAGTGCTCGACATTCGCCTACCGGTCGCTCGTGCGACAGGGCCCTCGCTCCAGCGACGGTGCTCCTCGCTCGAGTGGCAACTTTACGGCCTGACCTAATTCACGATTTCACGAGATTTTTATTGGACAAAGTTACCATATTCGTCCAACATATAAAAGGGGGCGCTACGCATTCGGGAACTCAAGATTGAACATTATACATTCAAGAGAAAACACTTATTCTCTCAAGAGATAAACATTTATCAAGTTTAATCAATTCATTATCTCCTTCGTCGATAATGGTTGTGTTGAGAGAGATGGGGGAGAGAGAATTAGGGTTTGTGACGGTTGAATTGGGTTTTTTAGTAAAATTATTTATTTTATATATATTAATTAATTATAAATATCTGATTTTTGAATTAACAAACTTTGCATCTGAATTTTGAAGTTGGATCTTAAAACATAGGTATATGTGTAATTTCCACTAAAATATGGGTCATGAACATCCATAATTTCCGTTTAGCTACATAAATTGAACAACGAAAGAAAAATTCACATAAATGATTTCAAATTTATTAAGAATAAGATTTACTTCTCTACGTTATATGTTATTAAGTCCTTGGAGGAGATCCTCCTCAAGGTTTAGAATTCATATCTAAAGCAAATGCCGATCAACTCCAAAATCGGATCGAAAGCAAGCAGTGAAATCAAGTTTTAATCATTCATGTAAATTAGATATTATGGTAAATTGGGAAGACTTTGCTTTAGTAACTCAGACTCTTATTTTCAAGGTAGAGAGCATTTTCGGCATTGTGTAACCAAAACCTTTCTTTCCTAAAACGAACGTACTCAATACTCTAGCATGGATTTAAGTCAAGGAAGTTGTATCTAACCTCCATTTTCTATAAACAACTGAGTGGTGAGAAAAAATTAACATGGTCAATTTCAAATTTATTGAAATCAATACTTAATTTCTTGTTGTCTTCTTGTATCTAACCTCCATTACCGGCCTTGTAGAGCAGCATATGACCTATTTGCAATTAACAAATAGCATAGAATTTGTCCAAACTATACTAGATTTCCTACATGTCCCCTGGCAAAACCTTTTGTTCATGTCCACGGTACTCAGTGGCGGACCCAGGATTTTAGAACTGGTGGGTCCTAAAATGAAAGATATTGAGATGAAGGAGAGGGGAGCACGGGAGTTTGGGGGCAGCGCCCCCGAAAATTTTTTTTTGGAGGCGGGTAGCACAAACATTCATAATGATGTACAATTAAAATTATAGAAGTTTGAAATATATATTATTTTCCATTCTTAAATTGCTGTAAAAATGAAAAAATTATTAACTCGGAAACGCTCATCCGACCAATTACAGCAGTAAGCTGACAAACTGAAATCAGAACTACTTTTTAATTGTGTTAGACTGTTCGAAATCAAATTCAAATATGTAGACAAGAATTTCTATCCAATTTCGAGGTCTCAACCCATGCTACCAAACAGTTTCTTCAACAATTAGACGGATCTACTACAAGAGGTAAAAGCACTTCGTTGCTACTGACAATTAACAATCTTAGAAAGAACCAAACATACTACTAAACCAGCAAAACGGACAAAAGAACAACACCTTAATATCAAAATAAATCACAACATTCAACAACTCTCTAAATTCAAATCTTAATTAACTAAAATTCATTTTCAAAGCCAGATTTCTGATTTTCCATCTAAATCTGTATTTATATCTAACATGTTATAATGAAAAATTACAGTATACTTTATAGATGTTATATCCCAAAATCTGTACTTATATCTAACATCTAACATGTTATATCCCAAAATTGTACAGTATTTTAAATAAATAAAAAATGAAAAAAAAAAAATAATAATAATTTTTTTTTTTGGTGGGTCATAGGACCCACCAGGTCCTAGGGTGGGTCCTCCCCTGACGGTACTAGACACATTTTGGCGATATAACAAAAAAGATTTCAAGTCACTTTTTCTTCTTTGATACTATGCAATGCTATCGAATTTTGCACTAGCTACCACACAAGATTGGATAGTGTAATGAATAAATTTGTAATTCTCTTAATAATATCTAGATCTATCATATCCTCCCCACTTAACGTGCCAGTTATTACACAATGCTAGCCCAAGTAGTGTTATCTTGTATGCTCACATACATACATTGCTTGATTTTTAGTTCCGTTGTAAATAGTAAACTGGCTAAATATAAATCAAGTGATTGTGTAAAGCATCTACGACTGCCTATTAATGTGACATTAATGTGTTGGATGCTAACACTTCTTAAATACTCTAGGACACATCCAACAATTTATGTAGCATGCCCTTCTTTTTCTATCTTTTAAATCCCTATCACTTAAGAAACATTTCTTGGACACACCTCAATCATGGGTTCAATATGTTGTCTTATATTGTTCATATTCATGATAGTCCTATGAATTAAACTCTTTTGCCAGGGAAAAAAAAAATTGACATCCCTTTTGACCTATACTCACATGGGAGTGGGCCCCATGTGGGACCCATGTGAATTAAAAAAAGGCCAAAAAAATCCTCTCCTCTCCTTTACTATGAGTATGCTGTCAAGAAGGGTGTAGTCCCTGGCAAGCAGCATAGCAGAGTTGTAGTCCTATTTATATGCAACAGTAAGGACATGAGAAAGCTTTATTTTTAAATTTTTAGTACATATATGAAAAAATAAAATATAGTGTAATCAAAAGATTTCACTCTAAGAGTCCGTTTGATACGTTTTATTTGCCATGGAACTAGGAAAATATTTTCCTAGTTCCTACTTTTGACTGTTTGATTAGTCAAATTTGTCATGAAAAATATTTGCTAGGTACAAATTGTTGATGCACAAAAGTTGGAAAATAGTTTTCCACCAAAATGGTGGAAAAATATTTTCCAACTTTTGGACCAAATTTTTATTTTTTATTTTTATTATAAGTAATTGGAACACATTCCAAAGTCAATAGTAAAAAAATTTATCCATTTAATTGACAATTTGCGTAAAAAATAAAGCCAAACGAAAAATTTGTCAGGTGAAAAATTATACCAATCAAACACCTTTACGTCTCAAACAAATTACAGGCAAATCACTTCTCCGCCAAATATTTTATTTGTCAGTCATTTTCCATCTTTCTATCAAACGGACCTTAAAAGAAAGTAAGGATTTCAATGGGAAAAAAACTAAAAATTAATAACAAAGATATAATATTTAGCTTTATACCTTTAAAGAATTTACATCAACGTCTACCAATGTTCATGTCCTACTTTTTTGAAAACCGTATGTAGACATGTTTGTCTTGTGTCCGTGTTGACATGTCCATGTCGTGTGCCCTTGCTTCTTAGTCTACCACCCTTGGAATCCTAACTTTGCTCCAATTATCCTAGTGATATCAAACTTTAAAGGATGTCACAGTAAATTTTACTGAATTTTCAATAGTGCAGAAATGATAAAAATCTTTGCCCATCGTCCTGTCTAATTCACAATTTCCTGCAATAGCTTAAGAAATTTGCAATAACACTCAAATTAGAAAGTCAGATATAGTACCAAATTTCATCATTCAAAATTCCTCGGAGGAATTTAATTCTTCTACAAGCCTGCCTATAATACTTGGATAAAATGAGAGATTTTACAGTTTATGGCACATTCTTCGTTATGCTAAGCCCAAGGAAAATACAAAAATCACAAACTAATATCAAACCACCGCATTCTTATGAAATAGTTCGTTACAGACGGACTCTTATAGCATCCTGGCACGCAAATACATCGATTTTCTTGTGAACATCTTTCTCCTGGGATTTTGTCCAACGATACCTGCGATAAAAATACAAACATTTTAGTCACTGAATTGATAAATCAACATCCTGTGTGTTTTGCTTAATACACTAAAATGGGAAATACCTTTTGGGAGTTCAACAATTAAAAGTTCTGCAGAAGGAGAGCTTTCTAGCAAGTAGGACATGACATGAACAGGTATAGAGATCATCGCGTCCTTGCACATAACATTTATCCTCGAACACTTAAAATTTATCAAGAGTTGCTGCTCCTGTAAATGAGTAATCGCGAAACCAATTTAAACGATTTTTTTCCCATTTTTCTCTAAAGAATCAATTTGGGTTTGTCTGTTCGAATTCATTTTTACATTCATGATTTGATAAATTCACAACATCTAATCTTTTACTGAATTTCGAGATTAAGACATAAGAGCAAAAGTAAGATCAAAAGATAAGCATTATACCTTAGAATTGTCCAAATCCAATATCTTGATCTCAGAGACGTCACCCTCCAATAAGGGTGTAACAGTATCAATTGGAATTGTCAACTCCATAAGTTTATCCTCTGCCATGAACTTTATATACCTCAAATTTTGAAATATAGAAGGTCCATATACTTGTAAATAAGGAATGGCAGATAGAACCTAGGAAAAGTCGAACTACATAAATAAGTACATATTCAGAAACAGATTATCCTGAATACTGTTCGAAATAAGAACTGCATGGAAAACTTAAACATATAAACAACATACTTTTATGATTTTAAATTTGAACACAATAATGGAATTACTATAACTTCAATAAAATGGATATTTTCTTAAATATGATCCTTCAATGCTAAAAATTGTGCTAGGAATCGAAATCTTTACACAATGAGTTGAAATTACAGAATTCTTATATCATGCATAATTATTAAGTTTTGAAATACCTCAATCGTGTTCAGCGATAGAGCAAGAGACTTCACTTCACATAGTTGATGGAGCATACTCATACAAAACTCCGACGTCTTTCGCCTTCTCTCACTCACATCAACCATTGCGCACGCCGTTGGACAATACAAATCAATGCAAACTTCATCTAAACACCAGAGATCCTCCTTGAAATCTACATTCGGAATATGACCTTGAAACTTAAACGAACAAAGCCTAGGCGCATTCACATTAATCATATGTTCATCAAAACATCTCCAAGGACTCCTCCAATGCCTTATCTCCAAATTCTTCAGGTTCAAACATTTCACATCCAAAACCTTAACTACACCATCCGGCTTTATCGAACACTTATTCAAAATCAATGTCTCAAGATTAGGACACCCCAAGAAAAGTTCACCATTATAGTTTTCGTCCGAAAACACAAAATTTTTTAGCCGTAAAACCTTTAATCCTGGCAATGCAAGGGACTTTGGCAACATTATACTAGAACATGACACGTTATTCAGGCGTAAAATTGTTAATGATGAGGAGTTAAACAACAAACTTGGCAATGTCAACGGCGAATGCTCATCAGCGTAAGCCCGGATTCTGAGATGTTCCACCTTGTGTTTCGCCGCATAAGCAATACAATTATCAAGAAAGCCCGAATTCACCCGCTCTTTCAACGAAAGACGAAACATACTGAGATTGCTGTGTTCCCTGCGCTCAAGAACATGATTAACAAACGACAAAAAACGATCAACAGAATATCCATGAAACTTGAAATCAAGACATGGAAGTGAAGTCCACAAAAGTCTGTAACGCTTAGACAACACAGAGGCTTTGATAGCTGATTCTGTATCGAGAAAGGAGAGTATATGAATCAGAATACAGTCTGGTAAATTGCTGAGTTTATCCTCATTAGATTCCTGTTTTTGATTTACAATTTTCTTGATTTTGGGTGCAACCATGGTGATTTGGGGCTGATGATCAGAAGTTGAAAGGGTATTTATAATATCAAGAAATGGCTTCCCAATTCGAATTGTTCCCAAATAGATTCACAAATCAAAGTAACATCTTGGATCTTGCCTCGCCTGAATTGGGAATTTGAATGCTCTGAGATTAGGTGTTTTCACAGAGCGGTGTGAATGGGGCGAGGGAAGAGTGTTTGGCTAAACTTAAAAGGCTCAATTACAAGTATTATTCCTGTTTGATGATCATTCTAAAGAGAGATGGAAAAAAAAAATTAATGTTTTGAACAGAGATTTTTTTTGGAGAATGCATAGTTAAAAAATATGAAAATACTTTGAATTTATTTTATTGTGTAAATGTGGAGTTGAAAATGAGTATGAAAAATAAAGAGAGTCCCCATCTCTGAGCCTCATTATCTAAAAAATTATTTTTTTAAAATTTATTTTCAATCATACATTTTCTAAATAAAATAATTTGTACGTAAATCCAAATCTTTCCATATTTTTTAATCATATATTCTCCAAAAAAAAAATTATTACAAAATTCAAATTTTATTTTTAAAAAATGGAGCTCAAACAAGGGCTAAACAAACAAGAGAAAAATAGAAGAGAAAAAATAAAGAGGATCAAAATTCAAGTATTTAATTTACGATTGTGATATATATTGGTTTAATTACACATGATGTGGTGAGATATTATCGTTTCAGAATTTCTTCAATAAAAACAAAAAAACTCTCTTTTTAACACATCATCAGTACGCAAATCATTATATTGATTTGAAGAAAACCCTCCATCATTCTCATTTTAACACCTCAACTAAGTCATTTTTCCAACAATCCACCGCATGAATAAAAATTGAAAGAGACATAAAGATCTGATGATATAATTTAACGGTCGAAATCTGCATAAGATAGGTAGGTATTACCTTTTGAACATTCCATTGTGAAAGTATATTTACTATACTAGTTGACCAGTGGACACAATATTTTTGAACTATTCTTTCTTTTATTCAAATGACGATGTACTACATATAGAATTCTCTCTGAAATAATTGTGTTCACATTGTTACGTGTGTTGATGATCATGAACATACAACTACTTTTGCAAGAGTTTCTAAGAAATAAGCCCTACACAATTTCCTTAAAATCGAACCCACTTCTCTCTCGCATAGGTTATTTTTTATTACACGTAACTCGTATTACTCCTCTCAATTTTTTATGCATAAGAATCATTAAAAGCTTATTGTTTATCCTTCATCTTTACGAACATCACAGTTATATCATAGGAATAGACAGAAAATGTTATCTCCCACAGTTATTCAAATCAGTCTTTACAATTAAGTTGTCCTTTGAACCTAGATCTTAGAATCTCTAGCCAGCTAAGCTAGGTTTCATTTGTATTAACTTATTTATTCAAGAGCTTAAGTTCGATTCCTTTCGATGACTTTCCAACTAACTCTCTATTTAACCATTTGGTTAGTGATCCACACTATCCTTTCGATGCAAATTGCTAGCACAAGTTTTGACTATCTTGAAATATCCTCTAAGAAGTTGTGTAGCCACCCAATCTCTTAATCACATTTGTCTAAAAGTTATAAACTTGGATTTTATAGTAGATCTGGTTATATCGGTGTATTTAGAGGATTTTTGTGATATAATTGCACCTCTCAATGTGAATACAAATCCACTAGTAGGCTTTGAGTCGTTTAAGTCAGATATCCAATTATCATAATTATATCTTTCAATGACCATTGGATATCTGGTATAGTACAGTCAATAGCTACAAGTATAACTTAATTATCTCAGAACTCTTACTACCTTTCCAATCATCAACTTTTGAATTGCTCGTATATCTACTCATCAAGTTCACCAATCTTCCAATAATTCTGGTGTACTCTACCTTTCACATTTATTTTACATGGATGCTAACTTGTATCTATTGGTGTTCTAGCCATGCCAGAATCATCTTTGTTTTTAAAAAAAATTCCAAAATTTTGTCCACATAATGTGACTGGCTTACAACAAGATCATTTGACATTCTTGAAATTTTAATTTCAAGTATCATATTAGTTAAACCCATATCTTTCATATCAAATCTTAAATACAATATATTTTTTTGTAAATTTGATCATTTCATCATTGCTACCAACAATAAACTTGTCATCAACGTGAATATATAAAATGAGATAACCATTTTTGGTATCTTGGACATAAATGTGTTAGTCATTGAAAAAGTCAAAGATATCAAATATGGACCAATGAGAAAAGTCGATGCATAACTACTCAATGGCCACGCATTGAGCACTCAAACGAAGAGTCTGATCGCTCGCTCGATGCATGACAGCACTCGAGTGATTGTGCGACATATAGGAATCTATTTCATAATTTTCGAGTTGCTTTTCATTCCTATTCAACCTCAAACACTACATATTAAAAATATATATGTCGTTCTTCATCCAAAGGGTGATTGAACATTATTTTCATTATAGAGATCATTATTTTAAGATCAATTACACATTCACAATAATCTCTTTATTTAACCCAAGATCATTGTTTCATAAATTTATCCTTAACATATTTTTGTTGGTTGAACCTTGTTTTAAGTCAAGAGAATATTCCATTGAAGTTCAAATTCACATTCCAATATTCTTTTGCCTTGGCCACAGATCGAAACACAAAATATCATTATATCAAAAACCAAAAATCATACCTTCACTTATAAATATTCAGAGTTCTGAAGTCGGGAGAAGAGGCGTTTGGAGTTCCAACGCTCTGAAACAAGTTCGATCTTGGTTATCCACGCAAATAGAAAAGTATCCAAGAGTTGTTGGAAAGTGTAGGTCGCACAACCAAAGGAATTCATTGGTGATTCACTAGTTATATGGTCAGAATTAGCTAAGGTTTGTAGTGTCTGGATTAATTGTAAGTTAACCTTTTTAGTAGATTTTATTGACAAGCTTGCTCGAAATTTTTTTATCTTGAGAATGGTTTTTCCTCCTTGATCATATCTAGTGTTATTTACTTTTTTGCTTTTGATCTATACGTTTATGTGATTGTTTAAACTTAAGATTAATCGGATTAATTACCTCAATCATCTAGAGACAATAAAATGACTTATTGCTTTTTATTTTTTAATTTCGTACGTTTGGGCCTAAATATTTCCCAACAAGTGGTATAAGAGATTAGGTTTCTTCTACTTGTCTAGATGAGTCAATCACTTTCCATTCCTCCATATTTTGACGATAGTAATTCTGCGTACTAGAATGTTAGCATGAGAGTCTTTCTTAAATCTATGGATGAGGGAGTTTGGGTTAGTGTGCAAAGAGGTTGGACTGCCTCTTCTACATGTGTTGCAAGTGTAGTTATCCCTACTGAGGTTTTCACTTGGTTTAAGAATGATTTAGATAAGTGTAATTGGAATAGGATAGGTGTCCATGCAATATTTATAGCTATTTTTTCCTGAGGAGTTTAAATGGGCGTCTATGTATGAGACTTCGAAAGAAGTTTGGAATATCTTAGAAACCATACATAAGGAAACAACTGTTAAAAACTCCAAATTATTGATGTTGGCTACTAAATTTGAGAAAATTAGGATAAAAGATGATGAGTCTTTTGATGATTTCTACATTAAATTGAATGATATAGTCAACTTTAGCTTCGACTTGGTTGAGTGAATCTTGAGGATAAGATAGTGAGAAAGTTTATGAGATCCTATTTGAGAGATTTAGACATAAGGTTACTTCTATTAAGGAAAGCAAGGACTTAAATGCCATTAAGATAGAAGAACTTGTAGTATCTCTCCAAACCTAAGAACTTAGCCTACCTCAGTTTAAGAAGGACAAATCTTTAGCCCTCAAAACTGTTAGGGAAGCTGAATATGACACCACTAATGATGACAACCTTAACGATGAAGAACTTGCCCACCTTGCTAGGAAATTTAAAAAATTCTTTAAGGATAGTAAAAGACCTCCTCATAAGTTTAATGGCACGTCTGGTACTTTAGGAAAGATAAAAAAGAGAATAGTGATACTAGAGATGCTTGAAAAAGGTCCAAATGGTGTCCTAAGTGCTAGGATTTTGGTCATGTCAAATATGAGTTCCCAAGTTATAAGAAAACCCTAGGTAATGCTATGAACAATACTCTCATTGATAACAAGTCAAGCTTCGATTATCAAAGTGAGAACTTAAATCTTCATCAATGGGAGAATTATATAGCGTTCACTTCAGTGGTTAATAGTGAGTCACTTGAGGAAATAGAAAAATTTGACGCTTCAAATGAATAGTCAGAAAATGAGCGTGACATTTATGATGCATTTGATGAATTGAGTTGAAATTGTTGAATGCCTTTAAGAAATTGCATAAACTTGAGTTAGAAAATGAGAGTTTAGAAGACAAACTTAAGGGTTGTAGTAGTAGATTGAATGAGTTAAGGGTAGACAAAAGTCCTTAGATGTTAAGGTTAAGACTCTTACTAGTGACATCGAGAATCGAGAAAACTAGTGCCTAACTTCAATCATTTACTAGTGGTTTTAAGAAGATTGACAATATGTTAGGATTGAATAAACATAATGCTCATGTTGCTTCATCTTCTAAAACCAAGTTAGCTCCTACCTTTGTTAAGTCTAATTGAGTAACCCCGAACCTCGGGTATCTGTGCAACATAAGGTTCCTTAGCCTAAAGTTGGTCCTAGGTTCATCCCAACATGCCTGTAGTATTTTAGGTTACAACAGACTAAAGTGTCGTAAGCCCTTGATTAGGAACAACCAACAAAATCTAACTACTCGTTAGATTCTTAACTAATCAAGTGAGACACTTGACTGAATTGATGACTCAATAGACAAAGATTACATATTCTTCTAAGAAGATTTGGGTCAAAAAGTGTTAACTCACAGGTCAAAGTGATGATATTAATTGCGATATTGGTCGCATTGCTCATCATGGCAAGTGCATTAAGTGCAAGCATCTGCATTATTCATGATATGTACATATTCAAGCATGCACTCTATTTTTTTTTTCATTTGTTTTACATTATTCTTTTTTTTTTTTTAAATAGAAAATATGAAAATGACTTTTTAATTATATTTAAGTTATTAAACATGTTATTTTGTAATCAAGTACTAGTTTAGTTTATGAATGTTGAATAAAGTTTCCATCAACTTTGTTTAGAACTTATTTGGAGTACTTAGTAAATGTTATTGCATGTATCATCTGCACTACACACATTAAGTTCTTGTGAGTGAATTTAGACTGCGTGTGTGGGACTTGAGATGTCAGTCATTTGTGTAGTGGGTTGACTTTGTATATAGAATGACCTTCAATTAGTTGACCTATGATTTTTTATATTTCCCATAAAAGAAAAAGTTGATTGAGATTCAAAAATTTGAAATATATGAAAAAATAAAACACATCTTATACTTTTATTCGTTGCCTTTTTACTCCAGCAATTAAGTCTGCTAGGTATATTAAAATTTGGTGCTCTATAGTCATCAAACTTTGAAGTCATCAACCTAAAGTTTGTTACATTGGTCATTAACTATGCTTAATGAAGATAAGTTTCCACATAAGATGTGAAAAAAATTATATATGCTTGCTTACGGATAGAGGGAGAAAGAAACATTATACATTGACAAAAATTAAATATGAGTTTTTAAAAAGGTCCTAGTAGCACTGAGTTTGACTTTATAGTTTGAGGAATATATTCATTCCCCAATGATTTTTTGCATATAATTTCTCCCTAATTTAAGATTTTAAAACTTGCTTACAAAAGTTTACTGATACTTTTTACACGCGAGTAGCTTATACAATTTACCTCATATATGTTTAGATTAAGTTATGTGGGAAAAGTTTACTTTTTATGAACTATACATGTAACGCCCCGATCCCTAGTGGACCGGAACGCTACTTACTTTACTTCCTTAATCGGTAGTTCATTAACAAGTGTATACGTTTTCTTAGCAGAAGCTTAAATCTTACAATAATAATAATTTCAAAAACAATACTTGAAATGCTTTAAACAAAATACTCATGATTTTCTAAAATTTCAAAATAGAATTTATTGAAGAAGATATAACTTGTTCTCGCGTTCAGAGTTATTCAAATATTTTAAAAACATAACTTAACAAACGTTTAATAAAAAAAACCTAAATAACTTGTTCACCGATTTCCATGGGCTCATTGTATCACTCTCCATCTTCTCCTTCATCTATGCCCAATGTAGCAAACTTTCAATGTGTAGAGAAGGGATTAAACCCGTGAGTTGAAAACTCAATAGATGTCATTGGTGTATTCGTGATTAAGCTATACATTTCAAAACTTGTAACTTTAAAACCTTTTCATAGAGGATTTTCGGTAGAATCCCAATCACATAAAGTCATGACTTAACACGACGCCTCGACCGGACATTCATGTCGTACCTGAAGCACCATTTGACATGAAAACATCATTTGCAAGAAACTTACAACCTAACACGAATTAACAACTTTCCACCTCCACCTACCTTGATTGATACTTTGAAACTTGCTGAAAAATGCATTCCTTTGATATTTGAAAATCTTTGAGAATTCAAGTTTTGAAAACAATTCTTGATAACACTAAAACTTCTAGGAAAAACTAACTTTTCTCTTTCTCTTTTCTCTTTCGTTCTATCTTTCCCCTTACTTTCTTTCTTCACTCTTTTGAAAACTCTTCTTGTATGAAATGGTGTGTTGAACCACGAAATTACTTCCCTCTTATATAGGACAAAGTAGGTTGGAGTCACTAAATGCACTCTTAAAGGTGGAGCCTTTTCACTTTCTTGGAGTGATGTGTGTAGGAGTAATTTATGTGGTTAAATGCACCAATTGGTGGGATTTAACTCTCCAAAACATGGGTGGCCACTCCTTGGACATTTAAGAGGGTAATTGAAGAGAGTAGAAGCCTAATTTCTAGAAAGAACACGAGAATTCTTCATTTTCAGGCAACTTCGATCTCCGGTCGACCGGTTGGTCAGTTCGGTCTACCATCCGTCAGCCGAAAGTTCATGCAGCTAATGGATTTTGAACCTACATTAAGTGCCAATTATGGTATTTGTCAAATAAATGAAAATTTGAACCTTCATGATTTGAAAACATATTGGACCATTTATTGGGCTTCCTTTCCTTATGTGGGCTGGGCCTAAACTCTTCATAAAAATATGACAAGCCTACTTCAATTAAATTTTCGGGTTTCTACAATACATGTATAAGTAAATAATTGTTCGTGATATTATATTTAAAAATCCATGAAAAAAAATTGTCTTAAAAAATGTGTATTCTCCCATCACATATTTTGCATAATTTTACATAAGTGTATATGTGCATATTTGTTTTCACTCATCCCTCTCAGTGGTATTCATGTTTATATTATTGTTTTTCCCTTGTTATTCGTGATAAAAAGGGGAAGAGATTTGTGTTTATTTCAAAGAGTTGAGTATATGAGTTAGAGTGAGAAATATTTGAGATTCGATTTTGATATATGTCTTAAGGAGAGTCACAGTTATTCCTTGATACTTGATTGATTGACTATCTTACTAGCATAATTGGATATTTTGTTTATTGATATTAAGTTAAGGGCCTGTTTGATTGCCAAAGTTTTCCGTGGAAGGTGGAAAACGTTTTCCTACTTTTTACTATTCATCTGTTTGATTGCACTAATTTTTCAGGGAAAACGTTTTCCAAGGTACAAGCGGTTGATGCACAAAAGTTAGAAAACGTTTTTTCACTGTAGTGGTGGGAAAACGTTTTCCAACTTTTTGACAATTTTTTTTTTTTTAGCAATTGAAACACATTCCAAAGTCAATGGTAAAAAAATTTATCCATTTAATTGACAATTTACATAAAAAACAAAACAAAACAAAAAAATTTCCAGGTGGAAAATTATATCAATCAAACACCATTAATTACAATTCCATGTAAAACGTTTTCTAGGCAATTCAATTCCCTGCCATTCATTTTCTTTCCACCCGTTTTTCACTCTTGCAATCAAACAGACCCTTAAGTGTTTTGTATAGTATCAATACCATTTTGTGTTGTGAGTTTGGCTATATAGCTCAACTTGTCATGTTTAGATTCTAAGTTATTTGAGGCATGTAATAGTATATGTGTTGGTGTTATACATGTTTTACTTGAGTTATTTAGCTAACTTAGTTATATGCTTATTATAAGTTTTCCCTTTCTTTTTACGTGGTGTTACTGTTTCCATGTGTTCCAGGAAACATGTATGATAAGATTTGAGTTAAAATTTTGAGAATTCATTCTTTGGGTAGATTGTTGTTAGGTTGTTTTAATTTTGACTTTCAACTAAAAGATTTTGTCATGGAATATCAAAGAGGGTAATGCGAACCCACGTAGCAAGTGTAGCTACGAAACCCACACGAATTGAATCGAACCCAAGAAAGCCAAATAAATCAAAGTTTTGGATTTAACCCAAAAAAAGAATCAAGTAACCAACACATTCGCCTACAATATGTCGACCTCTTGATCACAAGATTTGTGAATTTCACCCGGTTGTTTGAACGCTACAAGAATTAATATTGAGAAGTTCAATAATTTACTCAATGAAGAACAAAGGAATAGAAAGAAAAATTTGCCTCAATTGAATATAATTTCAAAGTTGTTTTACAATTGAAATAATATGTCCCATGTATAGGAAACCTATGGAAACCCTAGTTTACACGAAAATAAAGTCCTAGAATTACAAAGATTAAAAAAAAAAAAAGTTCTAACTAAAATAAACTATCACACACAAAATATAAAAAAAATGTGTGTCGGAATATGTCTATGCGGTTGCATAGACCAACTCCAATGGTCTTTGAAATTTTCTGTTTGCTCTCATGCGGCCACATGCACTACAACACTGCGGTTGCATAGTGTAGTCTAGCATCCTCTCCGGCTGTGGCTTGAATCAAGTTGAGCCAACAGATTTCCACTCTTGAGCCAAACTTGCTCATTTACTTGCTACAATCAATATTTTCTTCCACTGTAGTTTGCACGAGTAATCACATCGTCTCTTTAACTCACCTTGCTCGCAAACGAGTCATAAGACCTTCAAAAATCAATGGGTATTTGCCTGAACTTGTATTCGTTGTCTTGGTTCCTTGACTCAAGAAGAATAATGGAATGCTATTAATTCTCGAAATAATCAAACAATATTAATAATTTTTCTAAACAAAACTCGATTTTTTTTAACATGAAAATTCCACTACGACACTAGCAAAAGAAACAGAAGTTTATTTGGATGCTAAATTAGCACCAAAATAACTTTTGAACTTTTGTTGGAACTTTTACGGATTAAAGACTTTAAAAAGATGAAGAATATGAAGAATGAAAGAAATAGGAAAACAAAAGAGTCAACAAAACGAAAAAAATATATAACCTTGATTTTTTGGAGCCTAAACTTTGATACCAACTTATACGAACCCACGTCGCAATTATAACTACAAAACCTACACGAGATTGAATCGAACCCAAGAAAGCCAAATAAATCAAAATTTTGAATTTGACCCAAAAATAATGAATCAAGAAACCAACACAATCGCATACGATATGTTGACCTCTTGATCACAAGATTTGTAAATCTCATCCAGTTGTTTACACGCCACAATAATTTACTCAATGAAGAACAAAGAAAAGCAAAATTTGCCTCTCAATTGAATATAATATCAAAGTTGTTTTACAATGGAAATAATATGTCATATTTATAGGAAACCTATAGAAACTTTAGTTTACACGAAAATAAAGTCCTAGAAATTACAAAGATTCCAAAGAAATAGAGTTCTAACTCAAATAAACTATCTCGCACATAATTAAAAAAAAAACGTGTCGGAATATGTCTATGCGACCGCATAGAGTAAGTTTATGCGGTCGCATAGACCAACTCCAATGGTCCCTGAAATTTTATGTTTGCTCTTATGCGGCCGCATACACTACTGCACTACGCGATCGCATAGTATAGTCCAGCATCTCCTCCGGCTGTGGCTTTTATCAAGTTGAACCAACGAATTTTCACTCTCAAGCCCAACATAGAACTTGCTCATTTGCTTGCTACAATAAATGTTTTGTCCACTATAATTTGCACAAGTAATTACATCGTCTCTTTAACCTGCTTTGCTCGTGAACGAGTCATAGGACCTTCTTCAACAATCAACGGGTCCTTACTTGAACTTGTATTCATTGCCTTGGCTCATCCGTTCAAATCAGAGGGAGTCTGTTAGGTCCTACTTGTAATTAGCTATTTTCCTATCCAAAATCATGAGTTATTAAGTTGTAATTAAAGTCAAAATAATACGGGGTTGGTAGTATAGTCCTTGAAAAAGTCAAAGATGTCAAATATGGACCAATGAGAAAAAAGTCGGCACAAAATCACTTGCTAGCCGTACGTTAAACCCCAAAATAGGAGTTTGGCCACTCGTTGGGTGCCAGGACAATGCTCTAGCGATGGTGCAATACAGAGGAGTATGTTTCACAATTTTTAAGCTATTTTCAATCATATTCTACCTCAAATACTAGATATTATAAATATACATGTCGTACTTAGTCCAGTGGGTGATTGAACATTATTTTCATTATAGAGATCATTATTTGAAAATCAATTTTACATTTCCAAAGATCTCTTTATTCAACATAAGATCACTATTTCATAAATTTATCTTGAACATATTTCCGTTGGTTGAGCCTGTTTTAAGTCAAGAGAATATTCCATTGAAGTTCAAATTCATATTCAATATTCTTTTGCCTCAACAACAGATCAAAACACAAAAGATCATTAGGTCAAACACTAAAAACTCTACCTTCACCTATAAATCTTCAAAGTTTTGAAGTTGAAAAAAGAAGCGGTTAGAGTTTAAGCTCTCTGAAACGAGTTCGTTCTTGGTTATCCACTTGGAAAGAAAAGTAGCCCAGTGTTGCTAGTATGGGTTGCACAATTAAAGGAGTTCCTTAGTGATTTACTAGTTAGGTAGCTAGAGTCAGCTAAGATTTAGCAATGTCTTGACCAATTGTAACTTAACTTTTCTATTGAATTTTATTGGCAGGTTTGTCTGGGGGTTTTTAATCCTAAGAAGGGATTTTCCTCGATGATCATATATACTGTTATTTACTTTATTGCTTTGATCTATACGTTTACATGATTATTTAAACTTAAGGTTAATTGGATTAGTTACCGTAATCATTTAAAGATAATAAAAGTAACTTGTTACTTTTAAATGGTTCATTCCGCACATTTAGATCTAAAAATTTCCCAATAAAACGTATTTGTTACACTCGTTGGTCTTCATATTCCATCTTGACATTATCAAACTTTCATGCCCCTGTTTGGGTCTTGTTTCAAGCCATTCAATAACTTTACCAATTTATAGAATTTCTATTCCTTCCCTATTGATGAGGACCCCTCGGGTTGTTCCATTTAGATCTCTCCCTCTAAATCTCTATTCGAACAGGCAGTTTTAACATCATTTGAAGTACTTCAAAATTTTGTGAAGTTGTAATTGCAAGTATCATCCTAATAGATATTATTCTTGTACTTTTTGATGGTCAATTTGCTTTCATTTTCCTTTTGAAAATTCATTTGTAGCCACATGGTTTTCTTCATTAAGGAAGATCAACGAGCTCCCACATATGATTTTACGAAATAGAATCTATTCACTTTTATTGGTGTCTTTCTATTGAGATCCTTCTGAAAAGCTTAGGGCTTCTTGGATGTTTTGAGGTTAACTTTTCAACATATATGTCAGAAAATTAGGACCGTAAGATTTTTCTATCATTTATCTTTTGCTATGTCCTGGTTCAACTTCAAATTTCTCTTTTAGTCTTTAGTCCTTACTATTTTCAATCATAGTCTCATGTGCCCGTTTAGAAGAGCTTGTTTCATTTTTGAATTTGTAAGAAAATACATGTTCAAAGATTAAACCATTTCTTGATTCCATTATCATATTTTAATGTATGTCCGAGTTTTTAGACTCATGCATAAGAAATCAATAAGCAGTACTACTATGTGTATAGGTAAGGAAAATGCAATCTACAGCTTTCAGGCCTATCTTCACCTTATTTTCAATCTACAGTTTTCAGCTTTCAGGCCTATCTCCACACTTGTAAGTATTTATGAAAAGACTTTTTTTTTTCCAAAATTTATGGGGCTTTTTTTATTTTCTTTTGGGATACCTTACTTAATCGTTAATTTGCCTACAACACAGCTTCTCTCCACATGTTATGAGGTAACCAAGAACTTACTAACATTACATTCATCATTTCTTTTTAAGTATAATTTTTTCGTTCAGTAACAACATTTTGCTGCGGTGAATAAAGTGACGTGGTTTCAATTATAATTTCGCGTTGTGCATAGAATTCAGCAAATTGTGTTTCATACTCAAAATCTTAGTTACTTCTCAATACCTTAATTTTCTTATTTCTTTGATTTTCAAATTTATTCTTATAGAAAACAAATTTTTGTAGAGATTTGTCCTTATTTTTAAGCAAATACACATAACAGTAATTTGTATTATCATCGATAAAAGTAATGAAGTATTTGTTATCACATCTTGTTTGTACAAATTTTAATTCACACATGTTACTGTTAATTAAATCAAGTAGTTCTATATTTTTTTCAAGAATTTTGCTTGTTGTATAGTCCACGTAGGACTGTACAACTTACACCAATAAAAAGCGTGGGCCCACTGCTGTGAGTGGGTTGTACCCCCTACTATCAAGTATGGGGTACATGAAGCAAAGTCTTTTTTCAATTGATGAAATGATGATATTGTCAATTTTGCCTCAACACAAGTTTCGCGCTTTGTTTAGAATCGATATAGAACGCAAGTATACAATTCAAGTTAACTAATCTATGCATTGTATCGTAATTAACATGTTGATGTGATCCAAAATAGGCCACAAGCTATATGTGATTTGGTGATTGACCGGAAGTGGCTAACGGAAAGTTCGGGACTAAGAAGAGTTGATAAAGCTTGCCAATTACTTGATCGAGCTATGGAGTATAAAATGTCAAAGTCAATAATAAGCCAAAGTCTAAGTTTCATGTTAAGGTCGCGGGTCGAAGAAAGCTGAATCAACTTGGTTCAAACCAATGAGAATGTGGCTGAGTTGCAAAGCTATGGGTCCTTTGCATGCGGTTGCATGCACGTCTACCAAAACATGAGAGGCAGCTTTAGGGGCTTCTATGCGATCGCATAGAATAACACTATGCGACCGCATAGTTAATTTTTGACGTAGATTTTTCCTTTTTTCATGAAGTTTATTTTGACTAGAATTATTATTTTTGGCAACTTTTCATATTTTAGGACTTTTATTCCCTTTTTAATTATATTTGTAGGGTTCATTATAAATAGGATTCTGATTTCTTTTATTTTAAAACGTTTGATATTGGAAATTAATACAAGGTGTTGTTTGCTTCCACTTTTTTTGTTATTCTTTGAACAATTCGAACTTATCAAGAATCAACTTCTTGTGGCGTTCAAATTGAACTTATCAAGATTATTATCTTGTAGCGTTCACAAATCAAGGTGAGATTCATAAATTTTGTAATCAAGAGGTCGACAAATCCATTATTTGCCGGTTGCTTGCTTCATCATTTTTGGGTTAAATCCAAAATCTTGTTCATTGACTTTCTTGGGGTTTGATTTCAATCTCGTTATGGGTTTTGTAGCCGTCGTTGCTACGCGGGTTCTTATCAGTTGGTATCAGAGCTTAGGTTCCAAAATCAAAGTTATATCCATTTTATTTATTGTTAAGTCTTTGTTTTCCTTTTTCTGTCCAGTTCTTCGGGTTCCTAGTAAATTGAGTTTTTGATCCAAAAAAAATTCGAAAAATTTTCAAAAGGTGTTTTTGGGCTCGTTTTGCATCCTAATCAACTTTCGTTTTCTTTGTTGATTTCATAGTTGAATTTCGGAGAAAAAAAAATGAATTTAAAAAAGGTTTTTAAAAACCACTTTCTTGAATTCAAAATTCCATTCAATTGTCCAATTCAATCATTTCCTTTTTTGAGTCTTTAACGTCACCAATCTCACTTGGTTTGAATTCTACGAGAATAACTCCTGGTTGAGTTGGGATTGTTTGTTGAAGCACTTGGGTAAAAGTTTGATGGGTAAAAGGGTGAGTGGTGAGATCAATAGATGGTAAAAGTGGAAAATTGTGTGATATACGAGTGAACCTTGAGAGGTAGAAAATAAATTGTGGGACAAAATGTCTGACAAAGAAAGTTTAGCAGCAAGCAGGAGCAGCAATAAATCACACATGCCGAGTAAAATGGTTCGACGGTTCGAGCGGCTGTTTGAGGATACGAGGGATAGGTTGGATAGGTTTGACACAATGGTGACAGATCTTCACAAGTGACAACGTGAGGAGGTACCCAATGTAGGGAGATAGGGTAGACGAGAGCCTAGGGTGGAGATTTGAGATGAGAATGAATATGGTAGTGATCTAGATGAGGATACATTCATGGGGGTAGACATGGGAGGAATGAGGAATAGAAACGATAGGTTTGAAAGACAGGGTAGGAATAATCTTAGAGACGAGGTGGATAGGGGCATGAGCCACATAAAAATGTCCATTTCACCATTTAAGGGAAAGAGTAATCCTTGAGTTAAGATCACAGTCCTTAAGTTCACTGACCATGTAATCACTTGGTGGGATCAAGTGGTGACAATGCAGCGTAAGAATCAGGAGCGACCAATCAATACTTGGGAGGAGTTAAAAGGCAATTATGCGGAAGAGGTTCGTACCGAATCACTATTATCAGAGCTTCATAAAAAACTACAAAACCCCTACCAGAGGTCGAAGAGTATGGACGACTACCATAAAGAGATAGAGATATTGATGATTAGGGCGAATGTGGATGAGAATCGGAAAGCTACTATGGCTCAATCTTTGAACGGAATGAATAGAGACATTGCCAATATAGTAGAGTTGCAGCACTACGTGAAGCTAGAAGACATACTTCATGTGGCCATGAAGGTGGAGAGACGGTTGAAGTGAAATAGAACAACTAGGTATCCATTGGGGCCTAATTCATCTTGGAAATCAAAGTGGGATGATGATAGGATAAATGGAGCTGTTGCAAATGGTAAGACTGAGCCACCAAGGAGAAAGGAAGAGAACACTAGCAAGGCCCTACCAAAAGCGGAACCACAACATTCTATGGCCGGGATATAAAGTGTTTCAAGTGCTTAGGATTAGGGCACATTGCTTCTCAGTGTCCTAATAAATGAGCCATGATCTTGAGTGCCAATAGAAAAGTAGTAAGTGACAATAATAGAGATGGGATGCCCGAACTAGAAGATGTTTGCAATGACGAAGTGGTAGAATATGCAGTAGAAGGGGAAGCACTTGTGGTGATGCATAAACTCAACACACAAGTCAATGTAGATGAAGAGCAGCAGCAACGGGGGAACATCTTTCATACTAGATGCCATGTGGAGAACAATGTATGTAGTTTAATAAACGATGGAGGTTGTTGCACTAATATAGCTATTATCGTGCTTGTTGAGAAGTTAGGTTTGATTACAACAAAACGCCTTAAACCTTACAAATTGCAATGGTTAGATGATTGTGATGAGGTTAAGGTGAATAAGAGGTTACGAGTGAGCCTTTCAATTGGGCGGTATAAAGATGAAGTGTTGTGTGATGTTGTTCCTATGCATGCTGGGTATATTCTGTTGGGTAGGCCGTAACAGTATAATAGGAAGGTGAAACATGATGGGTTTAGAAATAGGTACGATTTTGACAAAGATGGGAAGCTTATTACACTTATCCTTTGACACCGTAACAGGTCTATGAAGACCAAATGAAATTGAGAGGTGAGAACAAAAAAGCAAGAGAGAAAATGGAGAGGTGGCTAGTTGTGAGAAAAACATAGTAGAGCCACAAGAAAGAAAAGAATAAGAGTCTTCTGAGGAGAGAAAATGCAAGGTGAGCTTCTGTACGAGAAAAGAGGTCAAGAATGATTTGGTGAGAATTAACAAATCTCTCCCTAGTTGGGATCTTTGTTTAATGTAAGGATTCGATGATCTGTGCCATGGGGACTTGATTCAGGGAATAACACCCTTCGAGTATCCAATTGATTCAGTACAAATGGAGCACGTGAAGAGCATTAAAGGGGAAGTGTTCATCAAGGCTAGGGAGATTGAATCATATGCATCTTAGGGCATAAAGCGGGAAATGCACAAAGTGTTCTAACCAGGTGTGGATTCGAGGATGAATCCTTTTGAAGAGGGAGAGTCTAATGTGATCTGGAATAGACAACAAGCTATGTGGGATTTGGTGATTGACGAGAAGTAGCTAACGGCAAGTTCGAGACCAAGTAGAGTTGATAAAGCCGGATAATTACTTGATCGAGCTATGGAGTATAAAATGTCGAAGTCAATAAGCTAAAGTTCAAGTTTCATGTTGGGGTCGTGGGTCGAAAAGAGCTGGATCAACTTGGTTCAAACCAATGAGAACGGGGCTGAGTTGCAATGCATAGATATACCTTGCATGTGGTCGCAATTTTAAGGGCTTCTATGCGATCGCATAGAATAACACTATGCGACCGCACAGTTAATTTTTGATGCAGATTTTTCCTTTTTTCGTGAAGTAGTTTATTTTTATTAGAATTCTTATTTTTGGCAACTTTTCATATTTTAGATCTTTTGTTCACTTTTTAATTATATTTTTAGTGTTTAGTATAAATATGATTTTTATTTATTTCATTGTGGAACTTTTGATATTAGAAATTAATACAATGGGTTGATTGCTTCACTTTTCTTGTTCTTCATTGAACAGTCTGAACTTATCAAGAATCAACTTCTTGTGGCGTTCAAATTGAATTTATCAAGATTATTATCTTGTGGTGTTCACAAATTAGGGTGAGATTCATAAATTGTGTAATTAAGAGTTCGACAAATCCATCATTTGTTAGTTGCTTGCTTCATCATTTTTAGGTTAAATCCACAACCTTGTTCATTGGCTTTTTTGGGATTTGATTTCAATCTCGTTGTAGGTTTAGTAGCCGTCATTGCTACGCCGGTTCTCATGTCCTAGTTTACTATACCACAATTGGAAGATGCAAGAAAATAAGCAGAAGAATTAGTTTTATTCATGGTTGACAACCATTACATTGAGCTTAAACAGTCCATCAAACGCCTAATCCTTTTCGACAAACATTTTACTCTTAGAGAAAATAATTTTGTCTGACTTAAATAGAATATGGAAACCACGCTTATTTAGGAGTGCCCAAACACTAGGTTCTTGCGAATTTCTGGTACATACAAACATTGTTAACAATCCGCTCTTTCTCAGAAGTCATCTTCAAAACCACATTGCCTTGACCCTAGATTTTAAAAGTTGCTGAATTTTTCATGAACAACTTTTGCTCATTCTCAGTTGCTTCGAACAAAGTAAACAACTCTTTATCAAAGCAAACATGTCTCGTATCACCGGTGTTAATTCACCATTCTTTTGGGTTTGAACTCACCAAATTTACTTAAAAAATAACGACTGCAAGATTCATCTCAAATACATCACGTGCTATGTAGTCAACCACATTTACTTATTTCTTAATTGTATTTTTTTGTAGAATCGATGGTTGAAAAAGAATTATTTTTTATTTTCAATTTACGTGTAATATTATTTTATGAAAGATTGTGTGATGAAAAATAGAAGAGAAAAAAATTAAATAAAATTTAATTTAATGGAAACCAAACGGGAGTTTAATTTATTAGTGCAAAGCGACAAAATATAAATACAAAACTATTTAGCGATTCTAGCCTAATTCCAAAACACACACACACACACACATATATTTTAGTGGATTTCAGGTTTATAACTTGCGTTAGTTTTTTATGAAATATAATAATGATACAATTTGTGCATAAAGGTAATAAAAGTAAAAAAAAAGGACCACAAATTTGAATACACTTCACGCACCCCCCATTGAAATAAGACAATTTGGTTAATATTTATAACAACAATATTTTCTGAAGTAAAATTTGTAACATCAAGCATGTCAGGATACGATAATTAAAATGAGTTGAGGAACACTCTGTTTTGAAGTTTTGCACTCACTAAATTATATAACTGTGGATAAATATGTATAGACACGTGAAAAATAAAAAGATAAAGATAAAGAGGGATCGGAGAGAAGTCGGGGTTGGAGGCTCATACGTGTGATTGTGACGTGATGAATCATGAACGTCAACATGTGGACATGATGGAAGTACTTGACACAATCACTATTCTACCTATAAAGACGTTGCGCAAAAATGAGAATATGCATTATAAAAAATAAGAACAATAATACATAGAAAATTCAAGACCTGAAAAAAAATCATGGATAGAGGAGAAATTCATTATATTAAAGATGAGTGCAAGAGATCTGTCCAATCTCTTCGCTACCACAACAAAACCCCTAAAAAATGTCATAATTTTGGTTTCACCATATATATCGCACCATGAGCATTTTTGGTCGAGGCAAACAGAATTCGGATCACCGTACTCTAAGAGACATACCTTAACAAATGGTATGGTGGGTGCCACACGTTCTCCATTTCTCCAGGTGAGTATCTACTTCATTCATACCAATTGTGATACAGAATTTTGGGTCTCACTTTGGAGTCCTATACTTCAAAACATAAAACCCCAGTATAAAATGATACTCGACTTTGACATCATCATTTTTTTACTTCTACTCTTGTCATTCGATAATAAAATGATACTCTACTTTGACATCATCATTTTTTACTTCTACTCTTTTCATTCGATAAGGAACTTGGAATTATTAACCCGATGGTACTTGATGTATTATTTTTTGATAATTCAAAAGGAATATTTAACAACCATATCATCACAGTTATCGATAATAACGTCATGTGCTTTAGTTGTAATTATTGACGAAGAAACATTCTTCAAAATGTATATGTTTATTCAACCAAATATATAAATGTGACATTTCCGATGATAACAAGGATGACATTGTCATCAACAGATAATGATAGACGTGTGTTAGTGACATGATGGCAATGTCACCAACAACTTCTCTATATGCACTATATTATCATCAATAATTACTGATTGAGGTGCATCGATAATAATCAATTATATTAGTATAGGTATTTTTTTTTTTTAATCTAAACCCCTAACAAATATTAATTTTTCTTCATATCACTTACCATAATATTGTCAATAGAACTTTTATTGGTGATTATTTGCTCAATTCAATTTGTTATTATTTTTGAAAAGATCCCATAAATATATATATATATATATATATATATATATATATATTGCCTAAGGACCTTGAATTGATTGAGCAATGAGCAGCCTATATATATATATATATATTGCCTAAGGACCTTGAATTGATTGAGCAGCCTCTAAAACTCGTATATATCTAACACTTTTACCCGTAGAACTAGGAGGAGACTGAAGAGAAGTAGAGAATCATAAGCCTCACCCACCTTATATTAGCCATCAGGTCAAAATATACCATTTGGAGAGAATGATAGTGGTTGTTTTCAGAAAATGGACCACATGATTTGGATGAGAAAGCTTATATCAAGCTCTGCCATTTTTTGGGATTTTAATTTGTGTTGTAATACACTAGCTCAACAAATATTCTTTTGATGGATGTCTTAACCATGTATTATTGGAAATTTTACCATAAGCATTTGCATAAAAGTTGGTCTTACACTTCACATGTGAATAAATATTGCCCAGGGTAACTAGTCTATACTTCAATTTTGTTAAGGATACTTATATTCACATCTCAATTTTTATTTCTTGCACCACATTTTAATTGTATTTAAAAATTTTAATCTTTGCCCATTATAACACTTATGTTTCCAATGATTTTTCATGTCATTCTTATTCTCAAACGTTTCATTGTTAACACATTTTGTATTTAATAACAATTTTATGTCCTAAAGTTCGTTGAAATGGCGTAAAACGGCTTATTTTTCCATCATATTTTAAAAAATAGTACAAAAAAAATATTTTCCCTTCATTTCAAAGCATAAAATATTTTGATATAAATCATCATCAAGGACAATTCGTACTAATTAATATAAGGTCGACAAAAAAAAAGTTATGAAAATAATTGCTACAACAATCAAAGATTAAGGAGCTTAATTGCATTTAAAATGTGATGTAACAAACCACCCTTTTTTAATATGATTTCAATTAACTATGCTTTGATTTGATTTGAATTAAGGTAACTTTTTTACTAATGAAGTTCGAAAAGTGACACTCAATAAATAATGATAATCACACGCAACTTTTAGTTGCTAATATAGAATAAGTACAACTAGTAATTATTGATTATCACGTCATTGATTCTTGTGAGTTCAAGTGATGAAATTAGATGCAATTACCTGATTGAAATTAAATTAAACTATAGAGATCCGGCTGAACAAAATCTAATACTAGAGTAAAGTATAGCTACCTCGAATTGGATTTAAGCCTTCACATACTATTTAGCCCGAGTTTAATGGCCAATATTTGTTCAAAACAATGTTATGAATAGTGAATTTTTGAAAAATGTGTGTTTAAAACAATAGAGAAATATTTTGAATTTACATGCAAAAAATTTTATTGTGTAAATGTGTTAAAAATGAGTGTAAAATAAAGAATTTGAAATAATGATTGTCAAATAAGGACTTATTAAAAATACAATTTCTAAACTTAAAAAAAAGTCACGAGCAAATAAACAAGTAAATTTTATAAGACAATCCCAATATAAAAGTGTGTTTCAGCGCTACAATTTACATTATGTTGTTATGTCTTCCATCAAAACCAAACACAGTAAACATTCCAAATGAATGCAATGACAAATATAATTTGTTGCTACATTTGAGTTCAATGATAGAGTAATACTATTCCGCACCAATCTATGTGACAATTGTAAGAGATTAATTGATAAATTCATTTGAATGCAATACCACGTGATTCATTTAATTGAATTTATCAAGTGTAACCAAAGTACTTTTAAATTAAGAACCTATAGCAATTCAATTGAATGTAAAGTTCAGCTACTCAAAACTGTATAATACCATTTCACCCTCCAACTATAAAGTATCCATGGTATCGTTCTCAAATCGCAATAAGAATCTTTTTACTCCTCAACTGTGAACAAGAACATAGTCTGCAGTTCCAAAATTGAGTATTATGATATAAGAGACTCTTCCATAATACATCCTAGATAATTACTGTCTCAACAGTTTATATCCCCTTTTCCCAAGGGTGTGATATTTTACATTTTCACTTCTAATTCTATGCCTTCCAGTACATAAGTGATCTATGCAATTCCCGAGTATTGTTTGAGAAAATCAATAAACAAGGAGAAAACTCTCAAAACGATTAAGCTTGCAGATTGAACTTAAGAGAAGGATCACGCCCCTGAAAGTAGAGTTAATTTACAGATATCAGAAGTATACATGTTGACAACTCACTCTGCCCTCGCACGTTTTGAATGAGTTTGCGTCAACCAATCAATGCATTCGTCTGTAGACCCAGAGGGATGTGCGAGCTGCCACTCGAGCAGTTTTTGTTGCTGAAAGAAAGGAAAACAAATGCGGTTATCGGTCATCAGCATACATTGCATAGTGTTAAAAGTTTGCGGTAGATGAGCAGGAATAAGACATACCCATTCCTTGACTACGGGTCCTCCTGATTTGATCTCCAAGACATTCATGATATCCTTTCCATTCACCAATGGTTTCATTTCCCATACTTTTTCTAAACCTGCATCGTAACAAAAGTAGACTCTAATCATTTGAAGGTTTCCATCAAAGCAAGGTGGCTGGGATGGGTTTTCCAAGGGTGTGACAGATTTTTACTCTTTTTCCCAATTTTCAATTAATCTATATTAATATTTCCTGTAAAATAATGATGTATAGTATATAATAGTTTTCATTGTATTTTGAAATTCTCAATTCAATCAAATTTTTATGGCCACACTCCAACAATGTTATGAATGGATTGATGAAACCAGCTGATCCAAAGGATTGTGAGAGCAAGAAAAGAGGGAGGGGGGGGGGGGGGATTCCACTCTCATCATAAACAATAAATACAATACATATGTTTCTTAGTAAACCTGTAAACAAAGTTAGCTTACTTTAGATTATCCAACCAGAAAAATCGACATACATATTAATATTTGTGCAGCAAATGCCAAAAAAGCTTTAAATTTAATAAAAACTGTCATATAAGTAATTGTGAAGACAATAGTGGAACTGGAAGCATGTGGGCAATACCTAGTTCCAAAATTGCTTTCTCAATCCCCTTAAATAATTCGCCTTTCTTGTCCAACTCAGATTCCTTGTTTGATGAATTTGTAGTGCAACCAATAATGATAGGGTGCAACAGCATAGAAAGCACAAGTGCAGCACGCCAAAATTCTTTAATTTCTCGCAGCAGCAATCCTATAGGTTTGAACAGAGTTAGCAAATATGTGCATATTCAAAGATGAAAGTTATATTGGTCAAAATTATTATCCATTAAAAACAGAAATTAATCAGTCCAGGTTTGAAGTTTATGAAGCGTCTCATGTATCTTGCTTTCTGCATTTCATAAAATGATGTTTATGCAGCCTCGAGAATTCTCAAAGTCCCTCTACAATCCCATATTCCATGATTACTTACATTTGATGTAACCGTAAATGAACAGCATGCCTAATTAGGACGTCTGCCAGCTTTAATTAAAAAAAAAAAAGCACAAACCCTTAAGAATCAAGTAAAGATTCTGTATAATGGCAAGTAATCATATTTGAGCCCCATTTTTTCAGAATAAATTTTGCGAAAAGTGATTTTTTGAAGTATGTGTAGTTTAGAAGTGAGGAAAATTTTGAATTTATATGCAAAATTATTTTATTGGGAGAATGTGTCGTTAAAAATGAGTTTGCGAAAATGAGTTTTAAAGAATGGGGCTTAAACAGGGACTTAATGGGATTCAAAGTGTATATAGATCCCAATTACGAAAAGTAAACCAATCAAAGTATTCAGTTACAATGAAGACATTTTTTCATGCTTCTAACTAGTTTAACAATTAAACTCGATTTAATAGAGAACTGGTTGTTATAAAGTTCCTTTTGCCATTAATACATTCTACTAGAGCCCCTTATGAGATCAACCAAAACAACTGTTAGAAGATTATGGAATAGTTTCAGAGCCCAAACTATAGTTTCAGAGTTATGATTATAGCTACATTTTCTGAACAAGAATAAATTTTGATGATAATAGTCTCAACATAAACACTGTTTGTTCTGGTTGCACATATTTCACTCACTATGAGAGATGAAAATTAGACTTCCAAATTTCTATAGATAAAACAGGTTAGGTAGATCTCTACAAAGAAGCACTAGACATTTACTTAATATTCAATTTAGAATTTAGACAAATGGTAGGTGTGAATTTTCTGCAGGTGAGCAGCGGCATATTGAGGAAACAACATTCTGAGTTTTGAAGCATCGGGAGCATCAATATTCTGAGTTATTATTTAAGCAGAGACATTGTCACATGTTATATTTAAGAGGAGAAAGAACATTTTACCAGCCAATATTCTGAGTTTTGAAGCATCAGGCACATCAATAATCTCTCTTTTCCAGTCAACTTTAAGAATTTGTATATCCTCATTAGACAGGATCAAAGGAATCAAGGATAGAAATTTTTCTGCTGCATAATGCAAACTCAGAACCTGTCCATCAATGACAATTCTATTGTTAGTAAGAAACTTCCCCATTAGCAAAGAGAGTATGATCTCTAGACTCTAAAAAGTAAGCTAACATGCAAAACATTAAAATATAATAATTGAAACAGAGTGGCCTGTTCGTACAGTTTCAGCATCACTAGCCTTCAGCTTGAGAGAATTGCGAAATATGTAACTCACAACTGGGATCTGTCGAAATATGAATTATTAATATATATAGAAATTAGAGAATAGAAGGAACCGAAAAAAAGATTCTCTAATCAACTTTCTGACATCTATCATGTACAAGAGTAAATGACAAGAAACATCCAAGAGAAACAGGAAAATATAGTTTGTAATTACATACATCATAATTTTACCTTTTTCCCTTTCTTGTCTGTGTAAATAGTTTTCCTAAAGGGAAGGAACAAAGCAGCATACAGGCATAGCCTTCTCTGGTCATCCTAAAAATCACAAGAAGAATGTGAAATGGAAAAATCTTACAAATAAACCTCCTATTAAGGATATCAAGTGCCAGTGAAAATTAACGAGGAATTCTGCAAATATGTCATCCTCTGTTTATTGGGGAGGATATTTCTCTAGCCTACTAGATACTATTTTAATTGGCATATACATAAATCATGAGTGTAGAATAACAGGCCCAAGCATAAAATAAAGGAGCATGCAAGCAGTATTAAAACATTTTACATTTGTTCAGCAAATAGGAGGGCTCTATATTTTATTTATAACCGGCACTTATTACTTTGAAGTAGATTGTGCATATAAAAAGTCTACTCCACTTGAATTGGGACCAAATCTTGCTACGCAACTTACCAATGCCAACTGAATTTCTCATCTTATATAAGGGCACTGCTACATCTCTTTCAATATAAATAATGCAAGGAAAATAATTATATTTTATAACATTAAACATACACAGTCACTCCACTACTCACAGTGAATTTGGAGGATTCAAGTAACTGCAAAAGTCTCCACGTGGAATCCATGCAAGCAACACAAAGCCTAGTCAGACAATTTAATAAAAAGAAAAGTAAGATCTTGAAGCACGTGGTCACAAGGAGCACTCACAAAGATCCATACCACAAAACAAAGGAAATATTATAAAATAAATAAGTGCTACTTAAACAATATTGAAGTGATTTATTAATCATCGAGTCCTCTTCGAGACAGCAAGTTCAAAGAGGCCCACAAGCATTCACATAAATATAGAACCTTCGTGAGATATTTCTATATCTAGTTTGTTTGTCTTCTGATTATTTGGATCTGCCATCTATTTTAGTTGTTTACCAGAGCATTATGATCAGCAACTGTCCAGACGCATAAACCACAAATTATGACATCAGAAAAAAAAAAAAAAAAAAAAAAAAAGCTTGATGAAACTTAAATTTGGCAACAATTCAAAAATTTAGTTGGTGAAGCTAATACGAGGACGAGAAAGTGAGCTGGAAGAATGCTCAAATGCCTGTATAACAAGGCTAGCAAGTCAAGTAAAAGATTTCACAGCATTCATACCATAATAATCCACATTGAAATTTAAATAAATAAAAACTATTGTCATCTAAGAGAATTGAAGCTTCAACTTTGCCGAATTCCAAAATAAATGGGTTTTATGTGTGGATACAAACCAAATTTTACTTCCGAACTTCTACTCCATCAAATTATATTCAATATTAACTTTACTAGAAACCACCATTATCCTCTTTCTTTTACTAAAAGGAAATAGATTAATAATGAACTTTAAACTTGAACAAGAAACCTTTCACATCTTTCTGACGTTGAAGGCTCTGGCTCAGGAGGAAGACTAAATACAGCCCAGAATAACTGCAATTCAGAAATGTATGTCATTGCTTTCACGGGATGATTGCCAGATATCATGAGATCAATCTGTTCAATGAGACGTAAGAAACAAACCAACATGAACATATTAGTACCAGGCAAAAAAAATGACTGGAAATTTTGAGAACATAATACCCACAACAAATTATACAAGCATACTTCGTGACCAATACGTTCTCTACTAATTTTATCTGCAATAGCAGCTTTGACTTCATTATCTGCAGCAGCTATCTTCAATTCTTCATCTAGAATAAAACCAAACCTCGCACCTAAAGAATCACAATCAAGTTGGCTTCTGACATAAGAGGTTTTAATTTTAATTAAATTAAATAACATATTTTCTGCAGAATAATATCTTCACACCACAGCGCTTGCTAATGTAATTGGTAAAAATTCATCATTTCTTCTTGTTAAGGCATGAAAAATCTAATTAAAAGACTTTAGAACATTGAAACAGCAGTCACATGTGAACTACCAAATCGGATAGCTCGAAGAACTCGCAGGGGATCATCCAAAAACGTCTGCTTTGGAGGCAATGGGGTCACTATTTTTCCCAACTTCAAGTCCATAATGCCTGTATTTTATGACCAAAAAAAAAAAAACAAACTTTATTAGTAAGGGTGAAATTTTTTTTTAAACATGAGTAGCTTAATTTGACCGACTGAATTAGTAATGACAAAAATATACTAACCTCTTCCAGTTAAATCTTCAACAGAACTTGTGTTGATATTGTAGAACAAGCTGTAGAATAGCAATTTCAGAAGGGAGCAAAAGAATTAGCCTATTCTACACATTTCAATGATATCAAAATAAATGGTTTATAAAACCAGGAAAGGGATTGGAATAATAGCACTACAAAGAAAGAATGCAAATAACTTGTATATTTTCTACAGTCGAATTACATGAACATATATATATATATATATATATATAGGGGATACAAAAGTGTGTTTCTTTATTCTAGGACTGTTTACTGTATTTAGATAATAGGATCAAAACTAATTAATTTAATTAATAACTAATCATAAAGCTGAGGAAACAACTCTTATCCTAACAACATGGAACCTCAGAAATTTATTTCGAAATCTTCAACAGATTAACGTATTCCCAGTTATATCATAATACACACTTGGAAATGCACACATGGTACTTATGGGGATAAAATATCAAAATCGATTGCCATTCCAAACTCAGAGAGAGGAAGGAGAAGAAACAAAAAGAATTCCATAAAAATTGAGGAAGCTATGGTCCCCATTTCTATCCCGTTATAGAGCTTGCTCTAGTGTCATCAGCAAACTACAGATAATAGAGAAAATACCTATTGATGGTTAAATCCCTGCGATAAGCATCCTCTTCTGCAGTGCCAAATTTCTGCAAAATAAATGTTAAGTAAAATATTTTTACTAATTAAGAAGATTATAATGTGTTAATACTTTAAGAAATAATACAAACGTATGAAATTGAATTTTGCAAACATGCACGACATGTCATCGAGGAAGCATGCCAGAAAAAGCGAGGCTAGGGGATGATGAACTAAATTTGGATCTTTACATTGCATAGATTTCCAATGGTTCCATGCAAAATATGCAATAATCAGCACTTTGGTTAATAGATTTCATATTTTCCTGAGAAAAATACACAACAAATTTCAAAAATATTTACCATAGTTGGAATCCGGCTATTCTCACTATAGTCTTCAGATCTTAAGTTGACAAAATCAATCCATACATCAAAAAGGCGCATCCTAGCTGTTTCCAAATGTTTTGACTGGTCAGGATTGCTGCAAAACCAAAACAATTCTATTAATGAACAATTTCCACTGTGAAGCAAAATTACATACAGAAACGGCTTTCCTACGGAAACAATTGAAAAGTAGTCCAAGTAAAAATAGCAGGCTCACAAATGGTGAATATTTTTCAGCAGATAAAAGAAAAAAGAACAGCTGACAAAGGAAACACTTGGAGTAAATAAATAATCATTTTAAGGAAAATTTTGTAGAAAATTGCATCAATCCTCAATAATTGTGGAGTAAGAAGAGTTTCCTAGATTATTTTATAACCAAATAAATGTCAACAAAATTTACAACAGAGCCACAAAATACACTCAGTTGAAAAATAAAAACAAAAGAAATGTATAATCATCTATCACATGTAAAACTTCAAACCGATGTTTTTATTCTCGGCTTGGACATCGAAATGGAAAAGTCAAACGGTCAAAAGGTCAGACAGGTAGTAAAAAATATTTACAAAATATATATTTAAAACTTATTTATAAATATATATAAATATAAGTGCTCAATACAAAACGACTCAAATCCGGCCTTCTATGAATGCATGAAACACCATTGAGGTTGATTGTCACTACATTTGAAAAAAAATAATAATAATAATAAATAAATAAAAATAAAATTCTAAATATTTAAAAAATAAATAAAATTCTAAATAAAAAAATTGATATATTCTAAAAAAATATATTTTGAAAAATATAAAATCTAAAATTCTTAAAAATTAAAATTTAAAACAATAAAGATTTTGAAAAAATTTAAATTCTAGATCAGTAAAAATTGTATCAGCTATCAGCAACTTTGTTTATGATTTAGTTGCTGATAAGAAAAGGGGTGATTAATGGTTATTTACATAAAATTCTTTAAAAAAATTTATTTAAATGAATATGGATCACTTTACGTCATTAATTGTTTTTTTTATTTCCTATGTTTTGCAAACTCATTTTATTATTTGTTTTTATTTTACTTTTATGATTCACCAACTTTAAAATGTATATATTACTTGATAATTTATTAACATAAAAATATTCTATTTTATTATATATATATATATATATATATATATATATATATATAATTTCATCGAATTAAATGTCATAAAACAATTTTTCAAACTGAAAAATTAAAAGCGTTTTTTTAACAATATTAAAACGGATAAAAAAAAAAAAAACCTCTAAACTGAAAGCTGAAACACAAATCAAATGAACCTTAATATTTCATTAATAAAACAAAAATAGTATAAATGACCGAGCAATAAGATTTGATGTTAATTACATCCCTAACAAAAATATATTAAAATTTCAACATTACCAATTCCAAAGCAATTTAAAAAATTACTATTTCAGCCCATGTTTGGTGGAGATCAAAATAAGATTTTTAACAAATTTTGATAAAAGTTAATGAAATGTGTAGTTCAAAAGTTACGAGTCCTATAAAATATGTGGTTAAAATTAATTGTTGACTTTAACTTTGACAAAAATCTAAATTATAATTTCTATCAAACATGGGCTCAGTATTAGACTAAGCCTTTTTTTCTCTGTTCTTGTACCACCATTATTAGTAACTTTAATACCATTAAATCTTATCTACTCAATAAAATAACACCCACCGCCCACCCATTACTCTATGAGTAGCACCAAGCCCCTCATCGGACTCCTTTTTTCATCTAGTGCACTTTTAATGCACACTCTCTTTCAATATATGTAGCGACCAAAAAAACACCATATCAACTTATATTACATCCCAAAACTTCAAGAAAGACCACTCAAATTAAGATCCATTTCCCTATCTAATTGCTCCTATGAACGCAATAGAAGAAGCAAACTGCAAAAGCATAGTACCAACTACCAAGATGAAAGCAAACATGGTGCGATTTTTATGTTTATAGTAAACTGTAAAAACCAAAAACAATGGCCTGTTCACGGGTACCTAGTTGACCAGTTGTTTCCCGGTTTTTCTTCGAATGACTTTTTCCTCCAAACCAAACCGGTTTACAGACCACTGCTGTAGGACCAGCCAGTCTGGTCCAATTTTAAAACCATTGCTTACAATATTACCATCCAATAAAAAGAAATGATATGTTATTTATGTATTCACTAAAGTAAAAAAATAAAAAATAACAAAAATTTGCCAACATACCACTAATTCGCATGAAAAATTGTCACTAAAAACTTATTCAGAAACAGAATCTTCAACCACACTCATATAATTGATACTTATGCATTCACTTAAGTAAAAAATAAAAATAACAAAAATCGGTCAACATACCAGTAAATCGGATGATAAATTGTCACCAAAAACTTATTCAGAAACAGAATCTTCAACCACAGTCATATAATTGATATTCTTATAAATACTAAGGTACAAAAAGATTTCTTCTAAACTGCACAATCAACAAAGAGGAGAAAAGGGAACATACCTCTGAATGACACCAATACCATGTATCTCTTCCCCTGTTGATAATAAGTACTCATTTACTTTTTCACAGAACTCCTTTCCTAACATGTTGTCCAATGCAATGTCAATATCATAACATTCTTTGCCCAAAAGCTGTAAGATTAATGATGAAGATTGAGTAGCGCACACAAAAAAATAAAAATAAAAAAAAGAGCATTGCAGATCAAAGTAAATCAACTAGTTCAGAAACTTAGAATGCGTTTGGTTTGTCATTTTGAGGCAATTTTCAATTTTCAGTTTCCAAAAACACTCAAAATGTGTTTGGTATGTTATCTTCAAAAATGCAGTTTTGAAAACAAGGAAAATTTTACAGCACAAAACTCAAAATGACTTTTTGAAAAATTCAAAACAAAGAAAATGAACTTAAAAAAATTTCAAATTAAAATAATTAATAAAATCACACAAATCTTACTTAAATATAAATACCCCTCTCCCTCTCCCTCTCCCTCTCCCTCTCCCTCTCCCTCTCCCTCTTCCCATGCTCTTCCAAAATGTCATAAAACTATTTCTTAACTATTTCTTAAGTTGTTAAACCAAACGCGTTTTCTAATTTTTTTTTGCCTTGAGAAACAATTATTCAGAATCACAAACCAAAGGCTTTTTCTGCAACCTTAAAATAATCCCTCAAAACAGAAAATAGAAAATGAATTCAAAACTGAAAACAGAAAACAGAAACGCAAATCAAACGCACCTTATTGTCCATATAGGAAAAAGAAAAAGCAATATTTCTGCTATATTCACCCACACATCCACTCCTTTAAATAAAATAAAATACAACACTGCAGGTAGTCATACAAGTCAATATATCCGTATTTATAAACTAGACAATCAGAGGCTGAGCTCTGAAACTCGCATAAATTCATATTAAAAGTCATAATTTTCTCTTCAAGGAATAGAGTACTAGTATGAAATTATGTAGCTCCACCACAATAGCGTTGTACCAGAAAATAAGGAGCAAATTTCCAAACAAAGGTATAATCTCCCATCACGCACTTCAGCATTTGTACCTAGCTGTAGAATTATAAGAACTGTATCTTTTGATCCCAAAACACGCACAAGCATGTAGGCATACGACTATATACCCTGTTCCACCAAAATCATACTTTAATTCATTTTTTACCACAAAAAAACGATAAATTGTAATGACCTTATCGCGAACCCAGCCGCCCGCAACACGGAGCTGGGTTTGGAGATTGAAGTGGCGCAGAATTTCCAGAAGACGATCGAAGATTTGCTTCTCCTTAGCCGTCAGATCGATTTGGTCCTTGACATTAACACACACTGAAGATGTACACATTGTTGCTGTTCCTAAATCACTTTTTGCGAAACTATAATTATAATAACAAAAAAATTTCAAATGGCGTTTTGAAATTTGATTAAAATTGATTGTTCGAGAAGGAGAGGGGAATTTCAGGTATTGGGCTGGGAATTTCAAAGGGTTTAAGAGAAGGGAAAGAGCGTTTGGGAAATGGAAGAGGCAACGAGTTACAAGGTACAGTTCCATTCTGTTTCTGCTTATTTTGAGAAAGTACTTTTTTTGGTTAATCAAAAAATGTACGACGAGTATATTTTTAAAATAAAATAATTATTTATTGATTAATTTGAAATTAATTGTTTATTTATCCACACTCTGTTTGGATTTTATTTTATTTTGTTTTGTTAAAATTTTACTTTTAAAAAATAAATGATTAATAAGTGGATATTACATGTCATTTACTAAGGGGGTACATTCAATTAGGATTTTTGAAGATTTTGATGTACTTTTTTTAAGTGATAATTTTTGTAGATTTCGTGAATTTTTCATAAATTTGTATAGAATTATTGGAACTCTTTCTAAGATTTTTATAAACTTTCATTTTAAAACTTTTATAATCTTTTGTTGAATTCAAAAAACTTTTTGAAAACTTTCATTTGAAGTAGAATTCATGTGAATTCAGTATAATAATATGAAATTCTCACGTACGTGATTATAGTTCTCACAATTTTCCTTTACTTCCCCTCCTCATATAATTAAAAATTATTTTAAGAAGAATAAAATTTTAATTAAATAAATAATAATCAAAATTATACATATATATGATAAAAATAATTTTAATATTCAATATTATTAATATAAATATACTTTTAAAAAAATATAAATCAATATATTTAAATTTAATTATAAAATTTTATAATTTAATTAAAAAAATAGATATTGTTCAAAAAAAATGAATGAAAAAAAGTTACAAAAATCAGATTTAATTTTTTCCATAGAAAATAGAGAAAAACGATAATCAATAGGAAAAAAAAATTATTACACCTATAATGTTCGTAGAAGGAAAAATGAATGAATTTTTTTTTTTTTTTGGTAAAAGTCTCTCAAAATCTTGTGATTAGTGAAAGACAAATTTTAAGATTCTATATGAGTACTTTCTGCTTAAAAGTTAGTACTCTAGAGATTTTTATAAAAGTTTACAGAAGTCATTAAAATTTGAATATCCCAAAATTTATAGAGACTTCTAAAAAAATTTAATTGAATACACCGCGACTTTTAGAGACTTTTTAAAAGTCTATGAAAATCTCAATTGAATACACACTTTTGAGAGTCTCAAAAAATCTACATTAAATACCCATAAACTTTTTAAATCCCAAAAAATTATTAAAATTCTCAATTGAATACACCCCCATAATATTCGATTTTTAAAAGTAGAAATTTCTTTCTATTCGTGTAAAATTAATAATAGAAGGAAGATGAATAGATCACACGAAATATATTCATAATATATGGATAGTGGAATTCCACACACATACTAGTTCATTGACAATTAATAGTAATGACAAGTAAAATAGTATCATTCTCATTAGATTTAGAGTTTAGCTTGATTTTGATCAATCTAAACATAAATTAAATACACACAATCGATGGTTGAACTCAAGTAGTAATGATTCTATCTTAAGTTATAACTACACCTTTTATAACCAAGTGAAAATGTGATTTTCTGAGAAAAAATCAAGTAAGAAAATTGTGCTAGGAATTCGATTCCACGTTAGTATCCATTGTAATTCTCATTTTCCCACTTTTAATCAAAATTATGCTTAAATTGACAATAATATTTTTACATTGTCTAACATTCTTTTTCGAGTAAAGTTAAATTATTCTCGTGTACAATCCGAAATATTCTTTCCCGAATCCAAGTATATATTCAATCCCATTCCATGTAGAAGTTAAACTAAGTTACGAAACAAATTATTATTATTATTATTTTATTTTATTTGTAAATGTGAAATTAGGGAATAAATGCATTGGAAATGCATCTGGTGACATCCTTTCATGACTAATGACCTGCATAGAAATAGGAAAGCTCGAATGTGGTCATGATGATATTCATGTACTTGATTTTGGAATAAATTGATTACATCCGATCAAAGATGGTAGTTAACTTGCTAGAAAGGAAGGTATACGTTGTTGGACCAATTAAGTGTTGGAATAAATTGATTTGTGTATTATTGACAATTGATAATTTGGGTTACACTCATTTGAATGGGTATCCCTTAACGAATATGGAAGGTACTACAAATGGTTGTTTCTCAATATAATTACAGTGCTCAAAAGTTCGTAATCTAGTTTGTCCTGATGTTGGCGAAGCTATTGACGTCCTCTGTAAGGATATATGTGCGCGAGTGTACGTTTATGTGCACGCACATATGTAATTATTGATGTGTATTATAGACTTCATTTTCTTCTTGATTTGTATAATTTCCATAATGCGTGGTAGTATGGATTTCTTCTTACGTGTACTCTGATTTCGGCTAATTCATATCCACTTCTTCAAAAATTATTACATCTCGTTAGTAATATTTAAAAAAAAATTGTTCCATAGTTACTTCACTGCTTGTGATTATCTTGTAGAGGGTTCTTATTTATCCTCTGGTTACAATTTTATATCGTTGATATCATAAATGTCATGTATTATTGTCATTCATCAGTTTTCTTCAAGAGGCGAGAAATTTATTCCCCGTCTTTGTTGTTAATACTGCCAATGACCAATAAAACACCAACATATTTGAAAGTTTGTTAGATACCACTTGAATGTTATGTTTAGCCAACTTAGTTTAGATCCAACGTGCGGAATTAACCAATTAAAAGTAACAAGTCACTTTTTAATTGTTTTTAGATGGTTAATCAAACAAGTTAATTTATCCTAAGTTTAACTACCGCAATTTGTAATATGGAAAGCAGTTAAAAAAACACAATAATTGTTGATGGAGAAACGTACTGGGTAAAAACTCCGGGCCAAGACAGTTACCTCCTCTATAGACAATATGGATTTACAGTTAGATGCTGCCTAACTAACTCCACTAGACTTTCCGATATACTTCATGTACTCTTCAAGATTTGCTAACTCCACCAACTTTTCGATCTTCTTCAATTGTCCAACCTCTCTCAATCTTCAAGAATCTCCAATTCTTGTAATATTCATGCGCTTGTAGTCCAACGTCTCTCAATCTTCAACAGCCTCTAAAGTTCAATTGAGAAAGTATCTCCATTGATGTGTTAAGGAAGTAGGTGTTTTGGATGATAGAACTTTGATGTTTTTCTTAACAAGTGGTTGTATGATCTCAAGAATCAAATGATAGAAATTAATGCATGGATGTGTACTTGGATCTTCAATTAATGAAATGGTATGCTGAGCAACCACTAACAAAATCGTGATATGGCTTGGGTATATAGTAGAAGGTATTTAGGTGTCATGGGCAGGTTAAAATTCCCGAAAAATGCAAACTAGGGTTTGGTGCATAACACTGTCCTTCGAGCGAGAGCTCAGCGACATACTAGTGACATCTTTGTTCTCGAGTGAGAGATGGGCGACAAGCAAGCCACGGGATTTCTGTTTTTTTCGCTTGAGCAACATCTTGGCAGTAAGCTAGAGAAATTCTGGCATCTCTTCTTTCCTTTTTCCGAACTCGAACCCTGACCTACCTAACTAAACTATACATTATTGCAACTAACTCCTTCACTTTTTACAACATATTTATTTCAGTCATTTTGCTCACAGAATTTCCAATTACACAAAACCTAACAAACTCTCCATTTAACATTCTGAGACAAAACTATACAATTAAAGTCAAGGTAGTAAAAACACAAAAATCTAATTTACCCAAGTTTTGTTTCTTGCATTCCTTGTTGAACATGTTTCCTCAAGTCAACAAGTCAAATATCAAGTGTAAAAGCACGTGATATAGGAAAACATAGCAATATAGGCACATAATCATAAATAAGCAAGTTAGAATGAGAAGTAATACTAATGTCAATCAAAACACCAACCGAAACATTAATGACAACAAGGTATAGGAGGCGGCTGAACAAAAGGTTGAGAAATGAAAATTCACCGGGGACAAGAGATGACTATAAAATCCAGGTTGTAGTAAGAAGGATTAGGAGTAGGCCTGAGTTTTTTAACTGAAATTGAACCTTACGAATTGAAACCGAATTGGAAATTGCTGTTTAGGTGCGATTCCCCAAAAAAAATAAAATTGGGAACTGAAACCAAGAACCGATAAGTGACTGGGTCTAAGTCAGTATTTGGTTCTTGAATGAGAACCATGGATACCCTAATAGAACCTATTTTTAATAGTTTTTTTTTTTTTTTTTACAATTTATAGGCTGGGTAAAAAAAGTACAAAACCTAAATATCCTATTTTTTATTTCTCCATTTTCGTGATTTTTAGTCTCCACTATTTTGCTTCTTGAATATGTTTTAGCCGATTTTCTCCCTTGCACAAATATTGTATGGTAGTAGTGTATTAGGTATATGTACTGAAAGGGCCTATATGAAAGTGCTTATTAAATGCATATAAAAAAATGTTATGGGTAAAACCGAACCCAAACTAAAAGGTTTGATTCCAGTTTTTATAAGCACTTGAATGGTTTAATTTACGAAATATCCAAAGTACAATGGGTGGTTTCGGGCATTGAAATACTTGGAGTGACCCACTCGACTCCCAGGCCTAATGAGAAACTTGAAACCGAACAGAGATGATTGGGTGTGAGGAAGAGACGGATGATGTTTTTTTGCCTTTCCCAAAGAGGGTACTGCTGGAGTAAATTGGGGACAGAGAGGTATCTGGCTTCAAACAAAAGGATGATGCCAAAAAAAAGCTTGAAATGGATATTCATCTAACAATGAATCTTGCTTTTCAGGGCCGCATACCCCAATGAGTGTTTTATGTTGGAACATGCCAGGGACAGGGAACACTTGCATGGTATAGATGCCATACTGTTTTATTCATAGCAACTCCCTGGATCTATTCTATCTGTTGAAGATTGGGATATTTCCATCACAGGCAATGGATCTTCAGTTTTGTATTGGTATGGACCGCAATTTTGCCATGTATAGCAAATGAAGAAGTGGGGGCTGGTGCTAATGTGGAAGGACAGATGGAATGTTAACACTCAATCGTGTTCATGTAGGCACATTGACGCATGCATACCTCAGGCAGAAGTTATAGATTCATAATTTACAGGGTTCTATGGCAACCTACGCCCCAAGCTTTGCCAGTTTTCATGGAAATTATAACGTTGGTTGCACATAATATCCTGTCTCATGGCTATGTAACGTTAATTTCAATTAATCCTGGTATCGGGGGAAGAAGGAAGGTCTGGACTGATCTGAGGCTGCTACAAGCGAGTTTCGAGTGCACTAAAGGACATAAATTTGTAGGCTTTCCTTTCACGTGGAATAATAAATGAGATGGGCATCATAGAGCTTGTTTGATACCCATTTTTTGGGAAAATGTATTTTTTTTTTGTTAATGTGATGGTGAATATGTGGTTGAAAAAGAATGAAAAGTTATTGATGTGATGGAAAATATTATTTTATTGAAGAATGTGTGGTTGAAAATGAGTAGAAGAATGAAAATGAAAATGAGAATGGGTACCAAACAAGAGCATAATGTACAAGAGAGACTGGATTAGATTACGTGTGATTAATAATAGTAGAACATGTTTCCTAACGCAACAATTGAACATGGTGGCCGTCTGAATTTAGATCATGGATCAATTTTCCTAAGTGTGATTGGGAGCCCACCAAATAAGAGATGCCGAGGCAGGGAGAGGTCTTTCATATTTGAACCACTAGCCTTAGTGAAGATTTTGGATCTGAATGTTAAGAGATATAATCCCACACCAAATAAATATAAAAATATAGACCAACTTATAAGGATTTGGACTACTCCTTTTAAAAATGTTGACCTTGTAAAATGGACCACAAATCTTAACATGGTATCAGAGCCCATTAAATTCCAACGAGCAATTTGATCCGATTATGACTAAAAAATGAGCATACGAATTTCAAAATTGATCTGCTCAAATGAGCCACCATCTTACAGGGGCATGTTAAGGGATATTGATGAGATCCCCGATTGGGGAATCACATGGAACTCACGGAATGAATTGAAAACGTCGGGAAGCTCAAATCCAGGTTGTAGTCGATAGGATCTTGACCCGCAAATTATTGAACCAAGCAACCAAACAAGATCGAAGCTTAAAAGCAAAGTTCTAAATAGTGTAATGCGTGGAGGCCAAACTAAGGGTTAGGCGAGTTTAGGCGAGGTTAATGCGTAAAAAAACGTTTTCTGATTTTAATATTAATTTAATTTTTAATCAATCAAAAAATTATTTAATAATTAAAAATAATACCTACTAAACATTTAAAACAGATTTATAGAAACTTTATACATTTTTTCAAAATTTCCAGCAAAAAGATGAGTTTCAAATTTAAATACAAAATAGTAAATAAATAGCATGGGAACTTAAATCTTAAATTGTAATAAATAAATTTAAAAAAAAATAATGCACTCCAAGCCCAGCACATCAAAAATTGCAATAAATTTTTTTTAAAAAAATAAATAATGCGCGCCTTATCGATCAATGTCTAGCGTTAACGCTATATTACGCGTCAAGCGACTTTGCTTGGCGCTACGGGCACGCTATTTAGAACATTGCTTGCAAGACCTTTTGACCACAAAATCAACGAACTTCGATTTGCGAACGCCACAAAGGGTGCTAGTCCTTTGATAAATTCTAATGGTTGAATGCCATAAATATAACAATATATTTGATAAGTTTGAAAGTTCATTGAAGAACCCATGAAAGAAAATATCTTAATTCAATTCATCATAATAAAAGTCTTAAAGTTTACAATGAAAAATAAACTTATTTATACTAAAACAATAAATCCTAAGAGAAATGGAATTAAAAGAGTCCTAAAATAACATAACTTGTCAAAATTAAGAATTATAGTGAAATATGGAAACTCGCGTAAAAATGAAATATTTTTCCAGAATTAGTGCTATTCCAGATCATATCATCCCCTCTCTCTTCGAAAGGATTCATCCTCGAATTCATGCTTTGTGATCGCACAGGGGATAACCAACCTGCTACAGTTTTATCACTGTACCACCTGGATCAAACGAAAATATTTCCCTTTCCTAGCAGGGGATTAATGCATGACAATCATCAACTTTATAGATATGAATGTATTGCAGCACAAACTTAAGCAGCCATATTTGTTGCAGTATGAACTCTCAACAACCATCACATAGATCAAAGTGTGCTCGTCCCAATGGCTTTCCTCTGCAAGTTTGAGAAGCTCCAAATTAATACCCATTGGTACGTCACTGTGCTCCCTCCATGTCTTATGCTGCCTCAATAATTGTAACTATGTCAATGCAAATGAACTCATGTTCCCCTATGTTCAACTTTGTTGCTCAATCCACTGCATTTAAATTCCTTCCATGGCAACTTCTTCACCTCTTCAGGAATCACAAAATCAATCTTCGGTAATAAGAGTTCTCCAAACTAAGGTAAGGCTGATTAATTTCATGGATCAAGTCTTTAAAAACCTACAAGACAGAAATAGACAAACTATGGAGGGAATTGTTAGTTCTCACTAAAGCCCTTTCAACTTTATTCGCATTTTCTTGCAATCTCACTTTTGACTCTTCTTTTCTCTCTCCTTCTTGTAATTCTTCTTTTCTTTTTACCACCTCTTCACTCTCATTTTTACTCTCCATTTTTTTTCTCTCTTGTGGCTTTTCTATTTTTTCTCACACTTAGCCACCTCACTATTTTCTCTCGAGATCACCAACTCATTGTTTTCGCTCTTATTTTCATTTTCTCTCAATCCCTTATATTTCTCACTTCTTAATTTGAGTCGATCCTCATATGCTTGTTGTGGTGTCAACGACGCAAAAATAATAGGCTTCATATCCTTAGTAAAATTGTACCTATTTTTGAATCTATCATGTTTTGCCTTCCTATCATGTTGTCATTGCCTACCCAACAGTATATGCCCCGCATACATGGGAACTATATCTCATAACACCTCATCGTGGTACCTCCCAATTGAGAAACTTATCAATACCTATCTACATACCCTAACCTCCTCACATTCATCTAATCATCACATTTTATAAGGTTTTGGATGTTTTACTATGATCAACTTAAGTTTCTTGACAAGCATATCACTAACGATATTAATAGAACTATTTTCATCAATAATCACACTACATATCTTGCTGTTGAAATGACATCTAGTTTGAAAGATCATCTCCCGTAGTTGTTCAACATCATCCACGTTGATGGGCTTATGGAGATCATGCATCACCATACAGGTTTCCTCCACTACCGGTTTCACGACTCCATTACATTCTCCACGATGCTCTACCATCTCCCTTTACATCTATTACTCCTATCAACACCATCTTCAACAAGATGTCTACTCCTTCGTTCAAGCCTATCCATCTATGACTTATACCCTCAAACAATCTTTTAAACCATCGGATCACATCATCCAATATTGAGATTTGTAATCAAGGAGACTCAAGAAAGAAGAAAAATGATTGGATGAAATTTCGAATGGGCACTATGAAAATTCAAGAAACTGGTTCTTGAATTTGGATTGGATTGAACACAAATGAATTTTGGAATTAAGATAGATAATAGAAAATTGATAATTCCAAGATAAATCTAAATAAATTTTTTTTATATTCGGGTGAACAGTAACCCGTGAACAGTACTAATTTTTTTTTAGTAAACTCGAAAATTGACTATGAAAACAACAAAACAAACAGAAGTTGATTTGGATGCTAGATTAGCCTAAAAATAACTGTTGAATTTTTTATTGGAATTTTTCGGATAAAAAACTCAAATATTTTACTGGACACAAGAACACGAAGAATATAAGAAAATAAGGAAAACAAAACTCAAAAGAAATAAAAAGATAGAACCTGAATTTGGAGTCCAAGCTTTGATACCACTTGATGAGATCCAGGATAGGGGTCGCATGGAACTCGCGGAATGAATTGAAAACGTCGAGAAAGCTCAAATTCAGGTTGTAAATGATAAGATCTCGACCCGTAAATTATTGAACTAAGCAACCAAACGGAACGAAGTTTGAAAGACCTCTTGATCACAAAACCAACGAACCTCGATTTGTGAACGCCACAAAGGATGCGTAGTCCTTTGATAAGTTCTAAGGGTTGAACGCCACAAATATAACAATATATTTGATCAGTTCGAAAGTTCATTCAAGAACCCCAAGAAATAAACTTATTAGCAATAAACCCTAAGAGAAATGGAATTAAAATAGTCCTAACATAACAAAACTTGTCAAAATTAAGAATTATAGTGAAATATGGAAACTCGCGCAAAAAGAAAATATTCTCCCAGAATTAGTGCTATTCGGATCATATCGATATAATCCCATATCAAATAAAGATGAAAACATAGACCAATTTATAAGATGTCGGGTTACTCCTCTTAACAAAGGTTGACATTTTAAGATGGAACCCCAATTCTTAATACTCAACAAACCTCTGCCACCAATTCACAGCCGGTCCCCTGCCCTCCATCAAGACCCGAAAAATTTTGAACATCGTGCAATAATTGTAGGACGCACTATGAGTACCCAAAGATTTTTATTTAAGTAAGGATATACCCAAATGTGGAAGAAGAACCAGGCTACTTACTATTAGCTATTAGTGTACAATGTCTGGTACTGTTATTTATTTTCTCCCAGTCATCTAATACCAAGATTATCTGAAAAATTCTCAAAATTGAGAGTAAAAAACATCCAATGACATCTGAGGTATAGAAACAGAATGCTTTATGATTTATTTTTCCAGCCATATGCTGCTAACTCATTTCTTCATTTAGAGCAATAAAATTGGACAATGCAGTATGATTTATGTCAGGAGATGAGAACTGGTCTCATATCGAGAGCCGAATTTGGTGTCATCTCACGTGTCTCGTGGGATGCTTTGGGGATAACAGCTCAAATGTATATCTTGTGGGTCCCCACACCAGATAGATTCTAGCACAAAAAATATTGTGACTGCTCTGGTGATGATAGCTCTGTGAGAATATATATGGTTTTCTTAACCTACAATTAATATGTGCCCTTGATTAAATGGATGGTTGAGATTGGTTGATAGATATTTTATCTAACTTGTTGAAGAAGCTTTACAACCCTACACAATTTGAATATAAACATATCCTCCATCTCTCTCTCACGTGGGTTTTGCAAGGGCAAGAAAGGAGAGACCATACCTTTCTTTGAAAGACTCTCTCTTCTCCCCTCTTTCTCTCTCTCTCGTTTGCTACCTTGTTCATTGAGTGAAGAGGTAAGCCTGAGGTGAGTTTTGGTTGTAGAATACCTTGGTAACTTAGGCATGAAATAGAGCTAAGTGGAGGTGGTGATTCTTGAGAGTTTAGGGTCAGTTTTGGAAGGTTCTTTGCCCGTTCTTCAAGCTCTTTCTTGGAAGGTAATTTGCATGACATAGAAGTTGTTCCTGATCCTACAAATCAACCATAAACAAGGAGGAAGAAGCTGGCCATTTTTTGCCATTGTTGGAGCTTCAAGTTTTCGATTTTATGTTCTTGCATTTATGTCATTATTTTTGTATTGGAAATGATGTATAATGGGGATTAAACTCTTGTAATCCCAACAAGCTCAAATCGCCACTCTCATTTACCATGGTTAGCTTTGGTAAATGCCAATGAACTATATTAAATGAAATAGGTGTTATTTGTAATACTCCGAAATTTTATGTTCGTTTATTTTGCTTGTTTAAATTTTTTTGTAGGATAACAATTTAACTTTCAATATTCTATTGGCCAAAATGTTAATGGTTGCCAAGTTTGCATTTTTGATTGATTAAAACTTTACCAAGATTAGTTAATTAGGGGTTTGGGATAATTGTCAATTCTACATCCATTTTATTAGTATTATAGATAAACATTTTTTTTGTTTCATCCACTATGACCGTGAGGAATGGGGGGATGGCGCCACCTTTGTGAGGATTAAAGTAGGAGGTGGTTAATATTTAATTAAAGCATGAGGTGTTAAGTTGGGCATGCAAGAGGTGATGACTATTTTAAACTAAGTTGGAGGTGGAATGACATGCATGAAAGGAGGATTTTGCAAGCCCACATGGAGGCACAAATTTGTTAGTCATCCTTTGCATAATCCTTAAGTTTCTCTTGCCTTTAAATAAGATATATTCCCTGCAATTATCCCTTGCGAAACCAGAAAATTCCTTGTAATAAAATTAGAGGATAGGCAGGAATACGTTGTGAAGGGAAACAAAAGCCAACGAAATTACTTCAAGTATTTTAAGGTAAGATACTTTCTATGCTTAAGTGGTAGGATTTCATGGTAATATGTATGCTTAAGCTATGCGTGAAAAACCATAATATGAACGTGGTGGACAAGTCCACAAAATTAGATATCTACTTATGCCTTAGGACAAGTCCAAAGGGTATCGGCAAGTCGGAATGTGCAAGTATGTGTTTGGTTGCATTCTTTTGTGTAGTATTAACATGTTAAATCCAAGCATGGTATCGTACTGAGTATTCTTTATACTCATAGTATTTTATACTAAATTTTCAGATCCATGATCTTTGGGTTGATGGAAGTCAGTTGGCATAATCAATGATGGGTTAAAGGACAAAGTTATTTTGTATCAAAGTTTCCTTTTGTATGTTTTGTTCAACGAATGCTTTCCATATATTATTCTTATGGTATTATATAAAAACATGTATAAGACATGGTGTAATATGGTACCGGAAGTAAATTACGTAATCATATCTTCCATGTTATGTTAAGAGACATTTTTATAGACTTTTTCTTGCAAGTGATAAAAGAGGCAGAAACGGGACAGTTTTTGGGTCAACTTCAAAACACTATTTCTAACTCTATAAACATCCATTTGAGACTCCAAAACTATTGATGCGTTCCTTCTTGAGTTGCCTTAGTATGAACATAGGAATCACCTAATTTGGATATCCATGGCATGAGATATAAATTTTTAAGCGTCGAAGGGTCAATCTGAATTTTCTGTACAATACCTCACTGTTTTCAGTAAAACGCTCATATCATATGATCTTGGAAATTTTTCATATTTTAACCTAGAAAACTAATTGAAAATATATTTCTAATGCCTCAAATTTTATAGAAAACGGAGTTGGGATGAATTTTATAAAAATAGTTGAATTGGCTGCCCCAATTAGCCGTGGCAGCGCCGAATCCGTATATGTAAAGTATAATTTCATGTCGACATGCACTTCTGCTGGCCATTAAATTTTATCAGAAATATTTTACTAAATTGAAAATAATTTTCTAACATGTAATACTTTTATTTAAGAATTTTTTTTTTTGCATGTAGTAAAGGCAAAAGCTATTATATTTAGTACGTGACACTCGAAACCTAAGTTCGGGGTGTCTCATTATTGGTCTTAGCAATGTTACAAAGGCTAATGCAATTAACTGTCCTGACCTTCTGTCATGACAGCTCAGATGAACGTCATGTAGCTCCCACTACAAGTAACATCAGATACATACCTCACAAATTTTGTAAATGAAAATGTGTAGAATCAGATTATGATGATCATAACTAGTTATAAAGACTAATGAATGTTTGTTGATGATAAGGAAATTCAGGGATTTATTGAAATTGCTATGTTTGGTAATTTTGCATATGAATCTAATGACATATAAATCTTTACTTTAGGGATTTCTGCAATTTCACATTTACATACCAATTCAAGTGGTTTTTATATAATTATGAGTTTTCCCTTTCCTTTTAAAGAAAATTTTGATATCATTGTGAATTGGAATTTTTATATTAACTCACAAATTTCAAGTATGGAACTTTGTTTTATATTTTCTTTATATAATTATGAGTCTATTAATGCTTTTCTTCAGAGAAATTTTTCTTTCCACTGCCTTCTCCTCATCTTTTGGCTTTTCAGACTTGTATGGAACCAACACAATAAGAAAATCTATGGATCTCACCGATTAAGATTTCCTTAAAAATTAGCATCATATTTTGTCAAATTGTGTTTTTGGCTTATAGCTTTTAAAGCTTCCATTATTTTCAGTTGCATTCTGTAGATAATGAATATAGATGGTTGTACATTGTGGTTGCTTCCAAATATAACTGCAAGCTCCAAATTTTGGTAATGCAGTTTATTGGTTGATATATTCATTCTCATGTTTGCCAAGCAACTGACATCCTCTGTAATTATATTGTGTGTTTACTTCTATTTGTGTAGATTTCATTGAATTCTTGATTTCTATAATTTATATAAAGCACGGTAGTATATATTTCTTCTAATCTTGATTCAGGCTTCGGCTAATTTAGATCCAGCGCCTAAGTATGTATCAGCTCAAGAAACCACTCAACTCTTCTTCAAACATGTTGAACACTAAGAGATACCTAAGGACACCGTCAGTGGTCGTGATCCTTGATTCATTGGCATATTTTGGATACAGTTATTCAAATTTCTTGGTTCTAACTTTGAGCATGAGTTCTAGTTTTCACCCACAATTTGACTGACAGATGGAGAGTTTCTATTCTATGATGGACAAATATCTCTGGTATTTGGCAATTGACGCCTTGTATGGGTAGATTTGCCATGAGCATTAACACAATTTGCATAAACTTTCTTCCCTGGAGTTGATGTTATATAAACTCTATCCAGTTTAATATTTATGCAGCAAAAGCTTTGGCTAGGTGTGTTCATTTTTTCCCGGAACCATATAGAACTGGTCTATCCCGCTTCGGCTATTCTACTAAATAGGTCAATTTTGGTACCATGCATCGAGAACTAGTCAGTTCCATTTTGGTTCTCAGTACTGCCTTGAGAACCTTAAGTAATTCGATTTTCCTGAAATTCTCTTTTTGCTTGCAACAAGATGCACTAGATCTTTGAGCATTAGACCCCTAAATTATCTTACGTCATAATTTTATTTTTCATACTTTTTTTTTTCCTTTGCAGCAAAACCTAATGGATAATTAAAATTGAAGTCTAAATAATTTTAAAATTTTACAAATTCATAGTTTTAATGCAAACCAATAGGAAAAAATATTTTTTTAGTTCAATATTTAATAAGAATTCAAAATTTCTCATTGCTTTTAAAATGATCGACCATCAAGAGTCAAGATCCTTGAAGATTACTAAAGACAATTATAATATAAATACTACATGTACTTTAATAGATAGTTATATGAATTTTCATAAAAATTATTCTTTGATAGAGATTTTATCATTTATGCTGTCTTTAATAGTTTATCATTTTTTTTTCATCTTTATGACTTGATCTTGAGTTTTGGAGTGAATTTTTGTTTGTTGTCTTGTTTAATTTATTTTTGGTATTGTTATATTGCAAGAATGACAAGTGGTTTCATACTCGGACCGATCCACTCAACCCCTAGTCCTAATGAGGAACTTGAAACCAAGCAGAGATGATTGGGTGTAGACGAAAAGACGGATTATATTTTTTTTCCTTTCCCAAAGATGGTATTGCTGGAGTAACTTGGGGTCAGAAAGGGTGATGCCAAGAAAAAGCTTGAAGTAGATATACATCTAACAGTGAATCCTGCTTTTCAAGGCTGCCAACCTAAATGGGTGTTTTATGTTGGAGCATGACAAGGACAGGGAACACCTGCATGGTATTGAAGTGTTCTATCTATCGAAGACTAGGATATTTTGTTCATGGGCAACGGACTTTCAGCTTCGCATTGGTATGGACCTAGTGGTAGCAAAAAGGCTCACGGTCTCGGGCCGCCTGGGATTAGCATGTGAAAAGCCCGACTCGGGCTCGGCTCGACTCGGCTCGTTGACATGTGGGATCGAGCCTAGGCTCATATCGAGCCCCTTTTAGGGCAACGGGTCGAGCCGACCCGCGAGCTCGAAAATATAAAATAAAAAACTAGCAGGAAGAGAGAAAAAGGGGCCGGCCCGACTCGGCTCGGGAAAGCCCAAGCCGAAAGCTCGGCCTGAGCCTCTTTTTTGGGACGAGCAAAAGCTCGGCTCGGCTATAAGAAAAAGCCCGCACCTCGGGCCTAACCCAGCCCGAGCCTCAAATTTCGACCCGCCAACCAACTCGGTTCAACTCGTTGACACTCCTATATGGACCGCAGTTTTGCCATCTATAGCAGAGGAAGAAGTGGGGGCTGGTGATAATGTGGAATCCAATCGTGTTCATGTGGGCACATTGACGCATGCATACATCAGCAGAAGTTATAGATTCGTGATTCACAGGGTTCTTTGGCAACCTACACCCTATGCTTCGCTAGTCTTCATGGAATTTATAACGTTGGTTGCACATAATATCCTTAGTCCAGTGGCTGTGTGGTGTCAATTTCAATTAATCCTGGTATCGGAGGAAGGAGGGAGGTCTGGACCGATCTGAGGCTACTACAAGCGAGTTTCGAACGATTCTAGCCAACATTAATGTAGTATCTGACAACTTAGCATCTGACTTGGACCCTCCTGCATTTATTGTCACTCAAAACTCTTAGGGATTGTTCTCTTTTGTTGTTTTCAAATTAAAAAATTGTTTAATATCATTTTTATTTTAAAAAGTCAGCCCACACTAAATTGAAGAAGCACAACTTTCTAATTTCTATTCAACTCGTACAAATGAAGCAAACCAATTCTCATTCAATTACAACCTACAGACGGCAATACCCAATTTCAATTCCACTTCAATTCGTCTCTTCCCGTCTCCGCCATCGCCGACCTCTAGTCCTCAACACTACCAATCTCCGCCATTTTGCTCCTCCATTCGACTTCTCAACCTCTCAAAAACTATCACTCAGTGCTGCCTGCCTTCCCTCAATCTCGTGATGTGTTGCGATTATTTTAGTTTTTGAGCCCTAGATGGAAGTCGGAAGACGCTCTCGTCGTGAACCACTTGTCACTGGATGAAGTTACTGAATTGGTGAAGAAGAAGTAGATTTGACACTTGGATTTGGCACTTGGCAGTCGGCACTCGGCAAAAGAAGGTGAAGCCCGAAACCAAGTGTATGTATGTCCCTATATTTGACAAATTTTCAATAAAGGGTTTCTGCTTGTATAATTCTTCTCAAGTTGGTCTTCATCTGACTGATTGAAAACTTCATTAGGCTATTGATTAAACAGAATAAAATGCTCTGCCTATCGTTATTTTTCTTTTCTCACTATTGCTCCTTTAGGAGATATAAATACCCAGGTTTTTATCAATACCTTCTGCAGATTTTATTCACATGGTGCGCATTCCTACGATTTCTACCACATTACATATTTTGAACTTCTATCTTCCCTGAAAAAGTGTCATGTTTGATTTTAAACTTCTTTTCCTAAAAGACTTCTTAATAGAAGAAATGTTAAAGTAGATTGGAAATTTATAAAAATACAAATGAATTCTGTCGGAGTGTCACTAAATTGAGTTGTTTTTATCGAAAGTTTTATGCTTGCAAGAGTTGCTCTATGAATTCGACATTACTTTGTTTTCATATTTTTATTAGAGTATTTTTAAAAGTTTTCTACTCACTTTTGCAGGAACATAGTTACTGGGACTTAGTTGAACTTCGGCGAGGTATTGAGCTACATGATAGAAGATATGGCAGCTTAATTACTGGAAATAATTTAACTGATGTTGTGATAACAGGTATGTTCCTCTAGTAAGTCAGCCAATTTACCACTTTTTCTCATATTTTTAATTTTTATAATTTAACATTGCCATTCTAGTGCAATTTTACTTATTTTCTACCTATTATATGGGACTCCGGCCTCTTATGTTGCCTTGGAAGGAATGATGAGTTCTGCAGCAGTGATCTTGAAGTATTTTGATCGACACTGAGATTACATAGTAGAAAGTAAAAAAACCTCAATATTGTTGATGTGCTCTTTATGGGATGAGAAAATGTGTTGAATATAATTAGAAATTTGTCAATTGGAATATTAGTTTAAGTTTACTTTTGCACTAAGTGCATGTTATGTACTTGTTGACAATTGATTATATGTACTAGAAATGCATTTGGACAATTGTTTATTTAAGAAATAATTAATGAAACAAATATATGATAATTGAACTAAAAATGCCTATCGCAACGTTCACCAAACGTTGCAAAAAACTTGCAAAAAAATGGATATGACAACGTTTGCTGCATATTGCGAAAAAGGGCTACGACAGTGTGCATCGAACATTGCCGTTTCCCTTTTTCGCAAAGTTCAGCAAACGTTGCGAAAAAGTTTGACTCTATGGCAACATCACAATCCACAACGTGCTCCTGAACGCTGCAAAAACTCTTAGGCAACATTTGCACATTGCAAAAAGGCTTTTCTGGTGTAGTGCCTTGGCTACTAATCTAATCTTATATCTCACATTTTTAGTACCTCATTCCCCTTCCTTTATTTTATAGATCTATTTACTATCTATAACTTTCTGATCCTTAGGCTTCTCAACAAGTATCCAGGTTTTATTTTTAGGAGTGAACCCATTTCATCTTCCATGGCCACTATCCATTTCTTAGCATCTTTGCTATTAGTGGCATCAACATAAGAATTTGGCTCATTTTCAATTGGTTCTTGATTTGCAAATACAGATACAAAATCATCACATTCATATCTAGCTGAGGGTCTAATCTGCCGTCTTTCCCTATCTCTAGTTAATTGATAATTGTCAATATCAGTATTACAGTTATCAGGCAGATTTTCAGGGTACATGACAGGATCAGTTTCAGGTTCAATTATTATATCATTTTCTGCATTAACAGTTTCAGAAACAACAAGTATCTGTAGAGTCCTTTCAATATGAGGGGTCTCCACCTCAATTTGAACATCTTCACAAGTCAAGTTATCTCTTTTTCCTTCTAAGCAGGGCATAAGAGATTCATTGAACACAACATCCTTCCTAACAGTCACTTTATACCCTCTCTCACTTTTTACCCACAATCTGTACCCTTTCACATTTTCTCCATAACCTAAGAACACACACTTAAGTGATCTAGGTTCTAATTTTCCTATATTTTGGTAAGCATAAGCAGTACATCCAAAGGTTTTTAAATGTGAATAATCAACAGGATTTTTAGTCCATACGGATTCAGGTACATCAAAATTTAGTGCACTGGTAGGTGTTCTATTTACAAGGTATGCAGCTGTTTTCACAGCTTCACCCCAAAATATTTTAGGCATACCAGAACGTAGTAACATACATCTAACCTTATTTAACAAAGTTCTATTCATTCTTTCTGCTATGCCATTTTGTTGAGGTGTATAGTGACAGTGAGGTGTCTTATTATGCCATGTTCTTTACAGAAACTGTTAAATTCATGATTGCAGAACTCCAAACCATTGTCAGTTCTCAAGATTTTTATTTTAAGATCAGTTTGGTTTTCAATTTATTTTTTCCAATCCTTAAAGACAGAAAAAGTTTCATCTTTTGTTTTTAATAAGAAAACCTAGATTTTTCTTGAGAAATCATCAATTATCAAAAAATAATAGAGTACATACAGATGCAGGACCCCACAAATCAGCATACAAGTACTCAAGTATTTGTTTGGTTTTATGAGTTCCATGCAGAAAAGGCAATTTAACTTGTTTACCTATTACACATTGTTCACGATGATTAATATTACCCAAATTTTGGTTTCCAAGAACTCCTTTATTTTCTAAAGCCTTTAAACTTTTCTTGCCTATGTGGCCTAACCTTTCATGCCAAAGTTTTGCATAAGAAATTTTTTTAGATAGTGTAATAGCAGTCAAGCCAAGTAAGGGTTTTGCCTTAAAAGAGTAAAGACCATGTCTCTTAGGGGTACTTATAATTAAGTCACTGCCCCTAAGAATTTCAATTTGTCCATGACCCAATTTTATGTTAAATTCCATATCGTCTAACATTCCTAGTGACACAAGATTCCTTCCTAGTTCTGGAACATATCTAGTTCCATTTAAGATTAATACCTTCCCATTTTCAAGCAACAATTTAATGGTTCCTATACCACTTATTTTGCTAGTCATATCATTTCCCATTACAACCTGACCTCTATTAGTTTTTTTCAATTTCAAGAAAACAGTTTTTATTTGGGCACATATGGAAGGTACATCCAGAGTCAAGGATCCAATCATCAGTTAGCTTCTTCTCACCACAGTCAAGGACCAACCCATCTTTATTTTTATTTTTATCATATACTAAAACAGCATTCCTATCATCAATTTTCTTTTCTTTTGACTCGTTTTTCTTTTTGAAACAGTCTTTGATGAAATGGCCCATTTTACCACAATAAAAGCATTTTTTTATCTTTGGTTTTGTATTTTGATTTACCCTTATCACCCCACTTATGTTTGTTTTCATTTGAAAATTTTGGGTGATGATTAGATTTACTAAAACCCCTACCTTTAGTGAATAAGGTGTCCCCATTGTGATTTTTCTTAGATTCAGACTTAATCTCTAAGGCTTTATTTCTCAGGGCATTTATTATTATCTCAGTAGTCAGTTCAGCCATGTCATATTCCAAGGCAGTTTTAATGTCCCTATATTTATCACTAATGGAGTTTAACAAAATCACAACCAACTAATCTTGTGAAAGTTTTTCATCACAGTTGGTTAGATCTTGGGTCAATTTAGTAAACCTATTTAGATTATCATCTAAATCCGTAGAAGGATCCATTTTGAAAGAAAAGAGTTGTTTTAACAAATAACACTTATTTGGGAATGTTTTAGACACATACTGCTTTTCAAGTTTGGTCCATAATTCAGAAGTTGTCTTAGTTTTACCAATAGTTCGTATCACATTATCAGTTAAGTACAAAAAAATAGTACTCTAGGCCACTTCTTCAAGTTCAGTTTTCTTAACAGGGTTTATATCAGAAGCCCAACTGTCATCTATAGCCTTAACACATTTCATTTGCATTAGGATAGCTTTCATTTCTGACACCATCTATGAAAATCGATTTTACCATCAAATTGTGCAACTTCAAACTTGGCAGAAGCCATTTTATTATGTCACACAATGTACAGGTAAGAATCAAAAACACACCACAATATGCACAGAGCACACAACAGTGTCAACCAGGATACCCTTTAATTTGTCCAAGAAAACACCAAAACCACCAAGTATTATCGCATATAGTACATGCAGATCATATAATTCAAAAACGCATAAACTGAGAGTAGAAATTTTTGGTTTCAAAAATTTCTCCTTCAAGATTCCCCAGATACACCCCCGCACTGGGTTTATCTCAGATTCCCAAGACCTTAACGGAGTCTTTGGACAAAGAAGAGATACCAGTGGGTTTTAGTGTATAGTTAATCAAGGGAAAAATAGGGAAATACAAAATTTTGAAAGAAAACTTTTCAAAAAATTAAAAGATCTCACCCAGCGATTATGAAATAATCGAAAAGTCCTTCAATACTGTTCAAAAACAGTTCCAAGAATGTAATGTATGATCTGCAACAAATCGACCTCTTCCTTTGAAGATCCAGGTATCTTGCCCCAGTCTATGCTCTGATACCACTAAAAGGGGCCAAAAACCCACGCGATTAAAACAAGATACAATCGATCAACAGTAAAATAGAAATAAAACTTGCAGTAAGGTAAAATATCAATACAAAGATTTTTCGGCCGTAGCCCCAGAGGTTTGGTGTAAAACACTTATGCCCTGTTTGGTTCCCATTTTTGGGAAAAGAATGTATTTTGAATAGTTGATTGATGGAGAATGTGTGGTTAAAAATTAAGAAATTTTTTTGAATTTGTGTGTAATATTATTTTATTAAAGAATGTGTGATTGAAAAGAAGAGAGAGAAAAATGAATTTTGTGAAAAATGGGAATCAAACAGGGGCTTAATCCCCTGTTAAGCATCCACTCAAAGAGAGGATATTGATCGGTTGCACTATAACCACCAAAAACTGGCAATGAAAGGTACACAGTTCAGCCAACACAAGAATATACACAGGGAGAGACTTATCTATTCAAGAAACCACCAGATCTGCCTCAAAGCACTCAAAAGACTTCACAGATCTTCTATGGATTCCAACTCACAAGAACACACTTGTTCTTCTAGATTTTCACTCAAAAAATGATGTATATTCTACACTAAACAATAACCCTCAAACATCGAGTAAGAGATTCAACTAGAGGGAAGAAATCAGAAACCCTAATCACAAAGGAGTATCTCGAGTTTTCTCACACGAAAGGCAGAAGCAGCAGAATAAATTCAACCCTCTCTCTCTCTCTCCTTTTATATGGGGTCATTCAGCCCTACATCCAACAGTAGAGAGAGTGCCAAGTGTTCACCATCCAAAGTAATGCCAACTTAATAGAAGGCGTGTTTTAGGAACACATTTTTAACTTCTGAAAACATGGAAGCACAGAACCTGGTTTGAATCCCAACAATTTCTTTCCACCATCAGAAGCCAGGCACGTCAGCCGCATCCAGGGGTTTTGGAAGTGGGACAGCTTCAGATACCAGAGCCGCTTACACTGCACAGTTGGTCTAGTCAGTTTTGAAGAGTCTCAAGAGAGGTCATAAAGATGCAGTAGCTATGGTGGTAAATGAGGAAGCGCTAAAGAAGAATAACATTGCCCTTGAAACAACCGATGCTTCCTCACTTTCTGAGAAGCCAACAAAAAAAGGCATGTAGATGGACATAACCGTTATGATGCAAAAGAAGGAACCCATTGACAGCACATAATATGGCTGCCTATTGAACTCCTTAGGATATCTGAAGGACAATTTGGAAACTGCCAGAGTTGTTTCTGCAAGTAAACATGACAGTCTACTAAATTTGATATTTAAGCAAGGATATGCCCAAATGTGGAAGAAGAACCCGGCTACTCATTATCAGCTATTAGCACACCATGTCTGGTACTATTATTTAGCTTCTCTCAGTCATCTGATTATCTGAAAAATTCTCAAAATTGAGAGTAAAAAACATCCTTTGATATCTGAGGTATAGAAAAAGAATGCTTTATGATTTATTTTTCCTGTCATACGCTGCTAACTCATTTCTTCATTTAGAGTAATGAAATTGGACAATGTAATATGATTTACGTCAGGGGATGAGAACCGGCTTCATCTGGTGCTTTGATACCACACACCACATAATTTTCACTTCCACGAAAATCGAGAGCCGAATTCGGTATGTTGGATTTTTTGATACCCAATAATCCGGGCAATGATGAAAATCGATGTCAGATATTTTATCGACGCCAAAAGGTTACGGCTCGACTCGGAAACAATTAATACACATTGGAGGGCCCAAGTTTGGTTGGGTTGGATTTGGTTATTGTTAGCCCATTGTGAGTAAATCTTGGACCAAACTTAAACCCTAAACCTAGCATATTTATAAGGTAGAAACCCTAGCCATTTAGTGTGTGATTTGTGTGGAATTAGAGAGGGAAAAATGCAGCCCCCTTAGTGGGAATCCGACTGCCCTTGGAGGAGAGAAAACCGACAACTTTGTGGTGCCCCAAAAGGGTTGATAACTTGGTGGTTTCTTTGCCTCTTCCTTGCCTTCTTTATGGAGTCTTTTCCATTTCCTTTGTGGCTACAAATCACCACCCCGTTGTGTCCTTTGTGGGGTAGAAGAAGGGTAACGTAGTGGGTAAAACGGAGGCAACCAAGGTGTAGAGGATTGTTGGGTCGAGCCAGTAAGTTGGTGTTCGTTTGTTTGATTTCTGATCCCGAATCAAAGGTTTCTCGAGTGTTTTCCGCTACAAATGGTATCAGAGTTTGGTTGGTTGAGAAATCTATGATTTTTTGGGTGAAAAACAAGCTGGAGAATGTTGAAATCGGACCTGAAAGTTGAAGCAGAAATCTGTCTAGTTTTGAAAAAAATTTGGCCTAACCTATTTTTGCGTTTTCCAGCCAAACCAGTGATCAGATGGAGAAACGGAGACCACCGTTGGACTGTACAGGTGAAGGCGATCCAGGATGGGAAACAAAAAAAAATTTCGACGACGGCGTCGGCAGCGACGAGTCAACTCCGACGAGGGCGTGGGTTGCGCGTCGGCCGAAATCCGGTGATGACTCAAAAGATAGAATTTTCCCAACGATGAGACGGACCTTGTGGTGTTGTCGGATTTCAGTTTTGAGCAATACAATGAAAGTTGGACGATTTTTCCCTTTGACATCCAGGTGCCGGGTGTCGTTTCGTGTTACCGCAGTTGCTGGAGACTTTAGGACGAATGGCAACGATCCTAAAGTGGTGAATTCGCAACTCTCAATATATACGGACCTTCAGACATGGTCCGCTCAGTATTGTATTCTTTCTTTGTTATTATTGCAGTTAAAATTATTGTGTAGCGTAATTTATTTTTCGCATTAGAAGTCATCGTGTGGGGTGACATTAGGTTTGGGGTTACCGTGAAGGGGTAACCATTGCCTGTTGCTAGACCTAGGAATTATTTGTTAATTACGTGCTATAAATTCTATATGAATTTGTTACCATTATTTTTCTACACTGTTAGAATTGCATGTGACCTTAGAAAAGTTTGTTTGACTATTCTATGTGAATTATGTCCTTACTTTGCTTGTGGTCATTATTTGGTATTGATGGCATGTGTAGGTCTAAACAAGTGCGAAAAATAATACGTGCTTTTAACTGTGGTGAATTTGGACATGGTGAAATAGATTGTCCTAAAAATGATAATAACAGGAGAAATGAGATGAGAGGTGAAACGAATGTTATCATTGGGTCGAGTGATGACCTGTGTGAGGTTTATTGAGAGTAAACCTGGTTACTACACGTGCATCTTCGTGTAATCCTTTTTGCATGTGTGATCACTAATTCTATTGTAATATTATATGTTACACTTTCAATATGTTTGATGTGTGTAATTGCAAGAATTTGAGTAGTCTTATTATTGTGTGTAATATGTTTGCATGCATAGTGGGTTGAGAGTTGTGGCGTACTCCGTTTGCTCTGTGAGTGGTGTGAGACAGTGTGGTGGTGAGAAGAAAGATGGGCAGCCATTATCTCCTTTATCTTTATGAGCCTGTTTGGTTTGTGAGATTGTGTGAGGCAGCCATGTAGGGTTACCTTCTTCCTCTTTGTGAGTCTCCTTTGTGAGTGTAGTGAAGTAACCAATTTTTTCTTCTTATATTCTCTTTGGGAGAACCACATTCACCCTTTCCTTTGTGGATATTTTTTGAGCATTGGTGATTGGAGTAACCTTGTGGTGCGTAGGTCAATTTTTAAATTGAGCCCTAACCTTGTGGTCGCCGAAAGGTATTGTTTTGCCATAGTGAGTTTGTGATGCAATTGGTAGTGTGTTGGATGTCTATTGGTGAGGTAGAGTATATCTGCCTAGGGGTACATTGTGGTTTGTACCGGGGGATGTGGAGTGTGACGTTTGGATCACGAGTGAAGATGTGATCAAATGTCTGGTATCCTTTATCAGAAAGAGACCTTGATCAGGTGGAGTGTGAGAGAGGACACTTCTATTACTTTTGTTAGGTGGAGCCCCATTATCCACGTAGTTTGGGAGAAGTGATGTGGTGATAAAGGATTATCCTGAGAACTTAGGATCTATTGTGACTTACCAGTTAGACATGAGTTGAGTGATTAGTCTAGTGAGCATGGTGGAGCGATGAGTGGAGATATGTGTTCTCGAGGTGGGAGTAACACTGAATGTGAAAGGATAAGTGTGGTGAGGTTTTTTTTCGTGGGGTCATTTATGCATTTGTTGCATATGTGTTGGCCTGTTGATTAACTTGGTGTTAATATGTGGTTCTGTGTGAATGTGTTTATAAAAAAGATCTATGTGTTATCCTATAGTATATCGGCATCGCATGTTTATTTGCTTTTGACTGTTTACTGTAATTATCTGCTTCTACTTGGGTGTTCGTGACCTTAGCCTTGGTGAGTATACGGAGCAGGTATGGTATGTGTTTCAGGATGAAAACATGAGGTAAGGTCTGTGAAATCAATTTTATTGGTTACCTTGATTGTGCAAGTATAAACTGTGTGTTTTGTTTGCTTACAGGTTTATTGGGAATCAAGGTGGAGATTGTTGGGTTTTTTTATACCTAATAATCCGGGCGATGATGAAAATCAATGTCGGATATTTTATCGACACCAAAAGGTTACGGCTCGACTCGGAAACAATTAATACACATTGGAGGGCCTAAGTTTGGTTGGGTTGGATTTGGTTATCTTTAGCCCATTGTGAGTAAATCTTGGCCCAAACTTAAACCCTAAACCTAGCATATTTATAAGGTAGAAACCCTAGCCATTTAGTGTGTGATTTGTGTGGGATTAGAGAGGGAAAACGCAGCCCCTTAGTGGGAATCCGGTTGCCCTTGGAGGAGAGAAAACCGGCAGCTTTGTGGTGCCCCAAAACGGTTGATGACTTGGTGGTTTCTTTGCCTCTTCCTTACCTTCTTTGTGGAGTCTTTTCCCTTGCCTTTGTGGCTACAAATCACCACCCATTTTGTGTCCTTTGTGGAGTAGAAGAAGGGTAACGTAGTGGGTAAAATGGAGGCAACTAAGGTGTAGAGGATTGTTGGGTCGAGCCGGTAGGTTGGTGTTCGTTTGGTTGATTTCTGAGCCCGAATCAAATGTTTCTCGAGTGTTTTCCGCTACACGGTGTTATCTCATGTGTCGCGTGGGATGCTTTGGTGATAATAGCTCAAATGCGTTTCTTGTGGTTCCCTATACCAGATAGATTCTGGCACGTAAAATATTGTGACTGCTTTGGTGATGATAGCTCAAATCCCCACTTTCATTAACCATGGTTGGCTTTGGTAAATGCGGATGAAATGTATTAAATGAAATTGGTGTTGTTGATCGTTGCAATGTTACAAAGACTAATGCAATTAACAATCCCGACCTTCGGTCATGACAGCTTAGATGAACGTCATGTGCCCCCCACTACACGTAACATTAGATACAGACCTCATGAAATTCTGTAAATGAGAATGTGTAGAATTGGATTCTGATAATCATAACCAGGTTATAAAGACTAATGCACGTTTGTTGATAATAAGTGAATTCAGGGTGTTAGTGAAATTGCTATGTTTGGTAATTTTGCATATGAATCTGATCACATATAAATCTTTACTTTAGGGATTTCTTCAATTTCACATTTACATACCAATTCAAGTGGTTTTTATATAATTACGAGTTTTCCTTTTCCTTTTAAAGAAAATTTTGATATCACTGAGGATTAGAATTTTTTATGTGTTAACTCACAAATTTCAAGTATGGAACTTTGTTTTCAATTTTCTTTATATAATTATGAGCCTGTCAATGCTTTTCTTCTGAGACATTTTTCTCCACTGCCTTCTCCACATCTTTTTGGCTTTTCAAACTTGTGTGGATTTCCTCAGAAATTAGCATCATATTTTGTCAAATTGTGTTTTTGGCTTAAGGCTTTTAAAGCTTCCATTATTTTCAGCTGCACTCAGTAGATAATGAATATAGATGGTTGTAAATTGTGGTTGCTTCCAAATATAAGTGCAAGCTCAGAATTTCGGTAATGTAGTTTGTTGGTTGATATATCCATTCTGACATCCTCTGTAATTAAACTGTTACGCCTGTTTGATTGGGGTGAAATTGGGTGGAATTTTCCACCCTTAAATTTGATGTTTGATTGCACAACTTTTCCATGAAATTCAATTTCACCCATTTTCTAGGTACAACCATTTAAAACACATTTTTCATCTTTTATTTTCTTATGGGTATGGTGGGAAAATGTTTTTCATTCTTTTTTTTTTTTGGTAATAGAAACATATTTCAAATCCAATGGTAAAAAAAATTATTCATTCAATTGACAATTTGCATAAAAAATAAAGTCAAACGAACACAAAAAATATTTTTAAAAATATTTTTTTTTAAATTTTTTTACTTTTTTGTAATCCAAACAAATTTTAATACAGATTGTGAAAAAATTTATCCCAAAAGGTAACAATTTACATGAAAAATAAAGTCAAACGAATTAGGTGGAAAATTATACCAATCAAACACCATTAATTACAATTCCTTCTAAAACAAATTCAATTCTCCGTCATTCATTTTCTTTCCATCTATTTTCCACCCTTGCAATCAAACGGATCCTTAGTGTACCTCTATTTGTGTAGATTTCATTGAATTCTTGATTTGTTTAATTTCTATAAAGCACGGTAGTATAGATTTCTTCCAATCTTGATTCAGGCTTCGGCTAATTTAGATCCAGCGCCTAAGTATGTATCAGCTCAAGAAGTCGCTCAACTCTTCTTCAAACATATTGTTGAACAATGGGATATCCATTAGGACATCGTCAGTGATCACGATCCATGATTCCCTAGCATATTTTGGATACAGCTATTCAAATTTCTTGGTTCTAACTTTGAGATTGTGTTCAAGTTTTCACCCACAGTTTTCTTGTTTATAAACGCTATCTAGTTTAATATTTGTGCACCCAAAGTTGTGGCTAGGTGTGTGCATTTTTCCTGGAATCGGTGGAACCGGATTAGAACCATATAGAATTGGTCGATTTGGCTTCGGTTCTTCTACTAAATAGGTCAATTTTGGTACCATGCATCGTGAACCAGTCAGTTTCGTTTCGATTCTCGTTATTGTCTTGAGAACCGTTAGGCCCTGTTTGATAACACATATTTTCCATGGAATTAAGAATATTTTTTATTTTTTATTTTTCCATTTTCCAACTTTTTGCATGTTTTATAGCCTTTTTTTTCTTGGCAATTGACTTTCCATCTTTGCCTCACGTGACCTAGTTGAATTTGCTTTCTCACATTTTAGGTGAGGGTTTTTTTTTCTGCAATAGAAACAAATTCTATCCTTAATTGTTAAAAAAAAAAAAAAATTATCTCTTTGATTGACAATTTCCATTAAAATAAAGTCAGACGAACACCAAAAAATTTAAATTTTTTTTTGGGCAATCCAAACAAATTTTATCCCCAATTGTAAGAAATTATTTTCCTTTAATTGATAATTTTCATGAAAAACAAAGCCAAACGAGCATCAAAAGATAAAAAATTTCAACATTTTTCCAGAGAAAAATTATATCAATCAAACACATTTAATTGACAATTCCAGTAAAACAAGTTTTATGCAATTCAATTCCATACAATTCGTTTTCTTTCTACCCAAATTTTATCTTTGAATCAAATAGACCCTCAATGAATTCGGTTATCTTGAATTTCTCTTTTTGCTTGCAACAAGATGTATTAAATCTTTAAACACTGCACCCCAAAATTATCTTATGTCATAATTTTATTTTTCATATGCTTTTTCTTTTTTCCTTTGCAGCAAAACCTAATGGCTAATTAAAATTTAAATCTAAATAATTTTATACTTTTACAAATTCATAGTTTTAATACAAATCAATAGGAAAAAAATATATGTTTAGTTCAATATTTCATAAGAATTCAAAATTTCTCGTTGGTTTTAAAATGATCGAATATCAAGAATCATGATACTTGAACATTACGATAATCATAATATAAATATTATGGATTTTCATAAAAATTAATCTTTAATCGAGATTTTACCATTTATACTGTCTTTAATAGTTTAGCATTTTTTCATCTTTATGACTTGATTTCGAGTTTTGGAGTGAATTTTTGTTTAATTTATGTTTTGTATTGTTATATTACAAGAATAACAAGTGGTTTCATACTCTATTTTTTTATATTCTATTTTCAATTGAAAAGTAGCATCATGTTTTTATTATTATAATTTTTTCAATATGAATAACCGGATCATATTGAATCTAAATTGGTTGGTTCAGTTTTATAGTTGGATATGGAACGAATAGTTCAATTTCTAAGATTCTCATTGGTACTCGATTTGATTTGGTTCCCTTTAGAATCGGACCGAATAAGACCGTACACGCTCCTAACTTTGGCTACAACTTAGACCTATCACCTGCTCATCCAATAATGTCCCGGTAATCGCCCTGTACGATGTCACTTATAGCAAATGTTGACGTCTGCATTCATAAACATAATGTATATTGCTGTTAAGGGTAAATCCACAAAGTTGACCTGATATGAAAATCAAAATTTTAATATGGTATGCCATTCGATCCATGTAGATGCTCAAACGAGCTATCGAATTCAAAAATTGGTGTTGTCAATGAGTTACATTAAATATTGAAATAATAATAAATGTATAAAAGTTGGGACTATTCTTCTTAATAATGTTGACATTTTAAGATAGATCTTCAAGTTTAATATGTGTCACAAAATTTGGTTGGGGGGGGGGGGGGCATTCAGGTAAATGAGCTCAAATTTACTTGGTTTCATATAAGCAGTTGATGATTTTTTTATTCAAATTTGCGTGAATATTTATATAAAGAGAAATTTGGGCATTTGTTTGTTGTACTTACAATGCTTTGGCAATCAACCCTAGTGTGGCAGTAATATTGATCGATTTGAATAGGGTGATGAACATCCATAAACTTGATACCTTCAAAAGAGATTTTTCTTGCATATACTTTTCCTCCGTGTGAAACAAATGAAAGCATTTATCAATCAATATACATAATTGTCTACATAAAATGAATTAAAATCAAGATTATTATAATAATTGTTTCACTTGTGATTTGAGCCAAGACTTGAGCCTTACTCCCGTCAATGTCTATATCAATTTACAATTCCTTACACGTACGTTTTGTACAACGTCGCAACCACCTTGTCCAAAGGCTCCAATACCACATAAATTTAGGCTCTGTTTGATTCTCATTCTCATTCTTCTACTCATTTTCAACCACATATTCTTGAATAAAATAATATTTTCTATCACATAAAAAAAATGCATTTTCTTCAAAATAATGTGCATCAAACGGGCTCCTAATATGTTATCGTTTATCAATGATAAAGCAATAACATGCACATAAAGTCGAATAAACATAAGTGATTTCAACTAATACGGTATGTTTACCTAAATTGCGATTAACAAAATTCCTCTCTCTACCCTCCTAAATTTACTATGTCATTTGTAGAATTTTGATGAAGTCATGGTGTAATTAAGCAGTTTGTACTTAGTGCAAAAAATAAAATATTAAATCAATACTTGAACACCATATATATAACATGGTAAATTTCGAACGGAAACATTCAGAGACCTCCAAGTCATGGTTAAATCAATCCGCAAAATAAAATGATTGAAGATACAATAGTTTTAGTTCGTAATTTTGCCAAATTAACAAAATTAATAATAATTAATAATAATCTAAGAACTCCATTATTTTCTTCTTCTTTTTTTAACTTCTTGCAGAAGTAAAATCAAACCCATCGATCTTGACTTTATCGTCACTTTACTATTGTACTCGGTCGCAACCATCACTTGGATTAAGAATTTCAATTCTTAACTCAAGTTAAGCAGCTTGATCTTTGAACTGAATTGAACATTAATGCACGTTGTTCTGTTTCTCCAAATACGTTGAAGAGAACGATTGACTATATTCAATGAAGCATCACGCATGTATGAACTTTTTCGAGAATAACAGAATTGCTCGCTTCTGGTAAAGGGTAGAACTACTTGGTGCTGGTTAACGACAGAACTGTTTGCTACAGGATTGACTGTTTGTTAAGACCTATCTACTGTTACACATTTTTGACAATTTATTTTTAGTGTATGACAATTAAAAATCAACAAGTATATTAAGCAAGCTAATAAATAAAATTTATAAAAATGTGACACATTTTTTCAAGAGTCTAAATCTTGGGGATGATGATGATGATGATGATGATGATGATGATGATGATAATAATAATAATAATAATAATAATAATAATAATAATAATAATAATAAGAGTGCTCCTTGAACATGACCGCATAGATGACTCATTTGTGAGCTCTAGAAATGAGACTCGATCATAGAATGAGTCACCAAAATTTTAAGATGCAACCACTTTTCTAAAAAGTAGGATCAGTACTGATGTAGCAAAAACTTATAGGAATGAATAAAAAATCCCACGATAAAACTCTAACTCATTGGATTAGCTCACGAATACCAAAAATGAGAGAACCATTTTGAGAAATTTCTCAAGATTCTTCATTATTCTTAAATTTAACTCAATGTCATAAGACTTACAATTCGTATTTAAAATAGTAAATAAAATATGAATCACAACTAAACTTCTAAATAGTGATAAACTTTTAGATAATGACTAACTTTAAATAATTTGAAAATTAAAAATAAAGATGGAATTAAAATTCTAATCTTTTTAAAACTAATAAAATTATCCAAAAAATCAAAAACATGTTTTTGGAGCCATAAATGATGGATTTGGCCAAAAAAAGTCGATCATCTAGTCGAAGCTCTAGTCTTGTCTATTAGGTTGCTTTCACCCAAAACTCTTCGAAAACGGACACTTCGAAAAATTACATATTTCGACGCCGACTCCTTTTCTGTATAAAATCTTCTTTTGACGTCGTTTCAAGCCATCACTCTAGAACGTCATCACTCTAGAATATTTTTGACAGAAGCAAGGAAGTAGATGGGTAATATTGTTAGAAGGTTGTGTTTTGTCAATGGTTAGCTTTAACCTAGTGTGCAACTATTTCATTAATTTCATTAGATTAACAATGTAACACCAAAATATAAATACACATGTTTAGTAAATATGGTAGTGTACATGATCACGAATTCAAAGACAAAATCCTCGAATGCTCTACACGATATAATGTCATTTCTAGCATTCGCAAGATCACCAAAGAACTTCTTGGCATTCCATACGAAGCTCTCGAGTGTAGGACGTCTACCATGCCAATCCTAACCTTAAAGTGAGTAAGAAACTGGTATCGGGTTGCATATCTACCCCAACCAACCCTTACATGTACACAGAGCCGGTCCTGTGATTTTTGGGGCCTGAGGCGAACTCCATAAATTAGGCCCCTCAAAATCAACGTAAATGCAAAATCCAACAGTTTATTGTACAACCTATTGCTAACTTTAAATTTAACAGTAAAACAACAAACAAATATATTATACAAAATATTTATATTATAAAATAACAAAACTAATAACGTTTCAAACAATCATTTAAATACTATTTGACTTGCTATTAATATCCCCTGCTTGACTTTAAGTTAATGCAATTTTATTTCTTTTTTTTTTTTTTTTCTCTTTTGAGTTTTAGACTCACGATTAGATGGCATGGTATATGAGTCTACTATCTATATCTAATGTCCAATGATTAACCTAAAAGACAATTACGAAATATCACAATCATTTCAAAATTAAAGTTTTCAATATAATTACTTTGTGTGCCTATACAATTAATTCTACAATAACCAATTATATAAGCCGACCAGGCCACAATTATATAAGCCGACAATGTTTCAAACATTTTCAATATATTTAATAATAAGTTAGGGCAAGCCATTGCTAATATGAGAAGTAGAATTTCGACGAAAATTATGGAATCACACCGTTGAGAATTCCACCATCACAATTCAGCCTGAAATGAAAATTTATCATCAAATTACAATTACATGATAGATTCATATCCATTTAATAGGTTATCAATTGAAAGTTGGCATTTAAAGGCAACTTCCAATCAAACTTGGAAAAATGCAAAATTGTCACTATAAATACGAATTGTAAGAGTAGCACAAGCATCTTAAAATTGGAAATTGCACAACACCAGTGAATCGCTGGAAAGTAAATGCTAGTGTAAAGTGGAAAAGCTACTGAACTAAGACTGCATTTCACCAAATTTTCATCTGAGATTCTGAGTGATGATACAGCCTACTGGTAAGTGAAAAAGTAGAATCACGGGATCATCAATCTTGAGAGGCTACTAAAAAGGCAATGATTCATAATTTACATGCTTAAATTGAAAAGGAATTTAATAAACACCATCAATTAACCAACAAATTTGAATTGAAATTGTGCCTAATTCCTCGTCCAGCAAATTACTAATAAACAACCGATAAGCAATATTATATGACACAAGCAGGCAAATAATAGTAGTAGAACCAATAAAATATGGCAAATATATTGAAAGTACATTTTTTTCACTTCGCTCTAGTTTTTTTTTTTTTTTTTTTTTTTTTTTTTTTTTTTTTTTTTTTTTTTTTTTTTTTTTTTTTTTTTTTTTTTTATTTTTTTTTTTTTTTTATTTTTTTTTTTTTTTTTCAATAACCCTCAAAATTAAGACTGTAATACTAGAAAAAACATCAATCATCAAACACAAGACAAAAATCTAAAATACAATTTACACAATAATTTCGCAGACAACATTGAAAAAGAGAATACCTTGAAAATTGAATACTTAGTAACGTTCACCAAATGAGCAGCCCTTCGACAAATAGTACTTTATTTCAAAATTTAAGCCTGAAATTGAAAGGAAAACTTGTGAAATTGTGAACGGTAAAACCAGATAAAAGGGTAAAAAATTTCAAAAAAAAAAAAAAAAAGAAAGAAAAACAAAAGCAGAAATTCGACCAACAAATTAGTGAATTTAGAACCTGGTAGAAGATGGCGAAGGCAACGAGTTCTGAAATTGTCAATTCATTTCTTCTTGGGAAAGTGTCAGCTTCGGTTTGCAGTTCGCCGATGGAGTCGAGGAGACTGGAGAGGAAAGTAAAAAGAAACGGTTAAAAAAAAAAAAATTGGGCCAAAAAAGGCCCCTTAATTATTTGGGCCTGAGGCTATGGCCTCTTCTGCCTCATGGCAGGACCGGCTCTGCATGTACATAGTAAGGCATTCAATAACGGCGTGGAACCAGATTGCCACTCTCATTGGATTTGAGTGCACAGAAAGTAAGATAAAAACTAGTAAGTGCCTCGTTTTAGAGTTATATCATATTCGACGGCTAAGGACACACTCTCATAACCATTGTCTTATACCTTCCAAACATATTAAGATAAGTAGTTGTGAACACAAACTTCTAATTTGGACAGTAAAGGAAGAATTCCTTTTAAAATTTATGGGTTCTTTTCAATTTTAACCAACAAAGAAAATTCGCAAAAAAGCATTAATTTAAACTCATTTTCTCAGACCCTCATTTTTAACCATTCATTCTTCCAATAAGATAATTTTACAAGTGGACTTTTTTCCTACTTTAAACCACATATATATATATATATATATATATATATATATATATTTTGACAAAATCTAGTATAAAAAAAATCTACATGAAACAGATTCTAAATATACAACTTGAAAGTCCGAAAAATTCCAGAATACAACCTTCCAAGCAGAAAATGGACTAACCTCAAGCATAGGACCTGTAGCCTGTAGGTACCAGTAACGGGTATGGGTAATGGGGCCCTAGCGATTCTTTGCTCCGATCGCTAGTTGATTAGCTTGATTAATAACTATTAACAAGTGAAGGAACCCACAGGGTGGGTTCCAGCCATAAGGCTACTCTTTCCTTTTCACCAAGGAGTTCTTTCCTTTTCACCTCAGAATATTCGAAAAAAGGAGGCGAAGGAAAGCTGATCAAGAGAATGAGTCTTTCTCTTCCAAGGATGCACTGAGGCATTCTCGGGTCAAATCAAGCATCTAATGACTACCGAACAACTGGAAGGCAAAGGAAGAAAGATAAAAAGAGAAAAATATTCTCCAAGTCGAAAAAAAGCTCGGTTAGAGAGAGATGCTCTCAAGTTCTAGTGAGAGAAACTCCACTAACTGTCTCGTTTTTTTCTGATTTCTCGTCCCTTTCTTGCTGGTTTTTGGTTGTTCTCTGAGTGTTATATTTCCTTCTGATTTGCTTAAGTTTGTTGGTCAGATTTTACAATTTTTGTCCAGAAATTATTCAGTTTGGCCAACTGCTTGGGTAGTTTCGAGTGCTATTCGGTTTTCTTGGCTTCTTGGGTGTGGACGTTTCTGCTCCTTCTTGGCCTGTATTGTTCTTCTCAGCTGTGTTGGAATATTCTGCTGTTCGTTCTCAGTTGTTTGGTTAGCTGGGTTTGTTTCGGTCAGTTGGGATTTCTCTCATTCTGCACCGTTTGGCTTCTTACCGTGCTCAACCTTTGATTCTGCTCGTTTCTGGGTCTCCTTCTCTGCTTCGTTCAGTTGAAGTTTATTCTGGTTTCGTGTGGTTGACGGTTCGCTGGTTTGGGTTCGTTCCACTTCAGTTCTGGGTTTTCTGGTGGTGATTTGGTTGCGTCCTTGGGCTCTCTTGGACGTTCTTTTCAGTTCTGCTTAGTTCCCCTGAGGTTGGTTATTATTTTCTCTTGTGATTCAGCCGGTTTGTTGGGTGTTCTGGTTGTTGCTTAACCGTCTTCTTCATGCTTCAATGGCTGTTTGAATATTGTATGTATCTTGTATCTATTGTGAGATATATATTTTATTTGATTTGCATGTTGTTTTTTGAATTGGCACTGTTTTCACGTCCCCTGCAATTCTAGATTGTCTGCTGTGGGTTGGTGGTCAAAGGTTTAGTACCAAGTGGGTATTATTTTATTGGCTTCTCTTGTCCAATTCACATGGGTCTTTGCTAGACTCTTGGATTTGGTTAATATTTTATGTGAAAATTATACCCCACCAGGTGTATAAAGTCCCGAATGCAAATGTTAGGTAAGGAAGTTATTTATGCAATGCTCAGGTATTTGTTAAGTAATAAAACATATATAAGGCAGTTGCTAAAATCTCGTAACTTCCATAATTTTCGGTACCGTCTCTCTCAAAATCGCCTCCCACGTCCTCGCCCATCTGCTCCGTTACGTTGATTAACTAGTTCAAATACACTGTATTATCTTCTACCCATTACTTCAAAATCTCCGTCTTCTATTCTCTTCTACACATTACTACCAAAACCCCATTCCATGCTTCAAAATTCCTATAATTACAGTTGCAAGCCTTACATTGAAAACTCTGTCAAGCGGAGATCCATGGCGAAACGTAAGGGCTCAGAACCGGTAATAATCCTAGAGACGCCGCAATCATCACGGAAACGAAAGAATGAAGAGAGTCCTAAGAGAACACCACAGAAGAAGCCCGCTTTGTTCGTACCGTCGCGTAAAGGGCCGTCTATTAAGGTGATTCCGTTGTTTTTTTTTGGGACATTGTTAAATATAATTGATATATATGTGCAAAAGTACATAGGCAAGATGAATTGAAGTTACATTGAGCATTTGTGATGATTTGAGAATGTGCCTTATTTTTTATTGAATCTTTGCCCCATTTTGCGTTGGTTAGGGTTTTCCGTTTTGATTGTAGTGAACAATTGTGTCTCATCATACGTGATTTGTGGCTGATGTACTATACATATGTGACCTAATTGGAAAGGCCTATGGTTTCGGTTTTTGAATCAAATTTGTTATCTAAATGGAGTTTTCTTTTTTATTTTTCTGATTACCTTGTGTTACAACATCCAACAGACCAAATGTGACCATGATGTGTATATGTGACCACGTGTACCTACATATGTGACCAGTGTACTAATGAGTTGTGTGCCTACATATGTGACCATATGAACATGTTTATTGAATGCATATGTGACCATATGTCCTTATGTGACTATAACATTTGAATGCTACCACGGTTCTACAAGTTTACTTTATTCACATATGTCCGTGACCACTGTTTCTATGTCTGTGACCTAGTAACTCAATCATGTACTCACATACACCTGGATACGTGAATTACTTGAAACGTGGCTGTGCATATGTGACCATTTCAACTTACTACAATGCTATACGATTTCAATGTAGGCCTGTGAATTCATAATTCCAGAACAAAGGTGGTTTCCAGGGAAGATCACCACATCTGTGTACAAGGGAGTTCTTACATCTCTGCAAAACAGTTTAAGTAAACGACAGAAAGCTATACTGAAGGACACATGCTTTGCACACTTTCTGGAATGCCAAGAAATTGTGATTCAGCCTTAACTGATTCACTACTTCCTTCTTCGGCAGGTTCATCATCCTAACCACGAAGAAATGTGGTTTTATGTTGGTGGTCGATATGTCAGATTCTCTCTACCTGAGTTCTGTTCAATAACAGGACTTCTATGTACCGGGAATACAGATACTGCAGTTTTTGAAAATCGACCATCAGAGTTGAAGTCAAAATACTTCTCTGAAGTGGACACTATCACGCATGAGGATGTCAAGTCCACATTTATATCTGCATGCCAAATGCCGGACTTGGACCTTGTAGAAACCCTCCCGGATAAGGATGTCGCTACGATTGGTGCCTTGTATTTTATCACTGCCTATCTATTTCCTAGAGACTACAAGAAGGTTTTGGACAACTTCTTGTTTGCCACTGTCGAGGATTTCAATGCAATGAACAGTTTTCCATGGGGCAAGTTACTTTATGAAATTGCATTGGGTGCACTGAAAGATGGTCTAAGCAAGAGGACTCCCCACTACAGGCTACGGGGTATGTTGTTAGCCTTTCAAGTATGGATATATGAGACCTTTCCTAGTCTTGAAGAAATTTTGGTCACCCGGATATCGAGAACGCACCCCCGGATCAAGAATTGGTTTGCAGATGAGCTATCATCTATTGCCAAGTTGGATGGGGCAGACTGCTTCGAAAACTCGAATGTAAAGTTTTTGTTTAGATGTTATGTGCATGATAGAGAAGTTTTGATATTACATGTTTCTAACCTACATTTCCTCTACAGATTGAAATATGTGACCTGGAACCGTCCGCCGCTGAAATGGCCATGCCATACATGATTGGTGTTGAGTACATCAAGTCTAAACGACCACGGACTGCACGTGAAGGCAGCAGACATAAGAGCAGCACGCTAAGGCCAGCTGACGGTGCCGGTACAAGTGGGAAGTCCATACCTTCCGCACTTCTGTTAACTGACAGCAGATCTGGACAGACGACCGATCTAAACGACGATTTTGTTGATCCTCCACCAAGATGGCAGGAGGCATCTTCCCTCCAAAAATCACAGTCTGACTACGGCCTGTCAGCTGATCACAACTCTCCAAAGGATACTCATTCCCATGGGGCTCATTGGGGTGATGTAAGTTGTTATGTTAATCACCTGTAAAATATAATTACTATTGGTCACAGAACATTAAGTGTTGGTTACATGTGATTAACATTAATAATTTCTTTTCCATTTTTCAGGCGTTCGAGCAATTGAGTACTCAAATAGTCATTCTTTAGTCAAGCAACAACCTCATGTCTGCAGAGGTCGAGGACATGAAGTCACAGATTTCATCAACGATGGCCGATCAGACAACGAAATTAAACTACATTGTGCACACGCAATGGGAGATAAAAAGTGACCTGATGCAGCTGAGGACGAACATGCAATTTTTTTTCCGAATCGATGTCTGCAATGATTTCTAGTACAATGGATGAGATTTTGTGAAGGTTTGGTGAGAAAACAAGTGCGACAGGCGATGTAGACAAAGAACACCAAGTTGCTGGAGGATCTTCTACGGCTCAGGAGGTAGGAACATGATATCTTAACATTCTGTATAAGACTGTACTTGCTTTCGACAGTTACCTTAATGCCCATAATGCCTATGCATGTGGCAAATGTTGAAGCAACAGTGGATAGAAAGGGGAAGGAAAAAATGGATCCAAGTGATGATTCTGCTATCCCATATACCTTTGAACCACCGTCTTTTGATTTGGGATTCGGACCAACACAACCCGATGTCTCACAATCCGAAGATATTGGAAAGCGTGTGGATTCCATCATAGCTGATGTGGTGACTGCAACCACAAATGTTGAATCTAAGGTATTCACGAATCTTTCATTCAAACTAAAAACATTCATGGTTACATTTGTGACCATTAATGTAGGTTATAGATAATTCAAGTATTGCAAACAATTTACAACATGCCCTAACTAACATTTCAATGGATCCTTATCGGGGATCACCGACTTCTGAATTACCGCTGAAAAGGGTATCAAGACCTGCAAAGATATTGAAGTCTTTGTTTGTCGCTGGAGAAAGGCAGTTATTCAAGCGTGTTGACAACGTTGTTTTCAAAAACTACAAAGGGCAAGTAGAATATGTGGACAGATCGACGTTTATGGCTTGGTTCCACAGAGGGTACAAACCAAAAAATAGGTAAATGCCTTTTCGAATCTATCTGTGATCGTTACTGTGTAACTCATTAAGATAATGTTCAATATCTGTCACAGGAAAAACTTTAGCGAGGAGGATGATCGTATTAACCCCGCTTTTCTTATTGGTTCGTACCCAATAGGACATAAGATATGGTTCTATGAGCTTATAGATCCAGATTCTTCACTCAGCAGCGCGGTATGACTTTACTCTCTCTCTCTGCTACTATATGTCACGATTCACTATTACCCAGTCACAGATCAACCTATCTAAGGGTCACAGTATGTCACATGCCTGTCTAGACCGAAGTCACAGACTACATATTCAGTACTATATTCAGTCACATATCTAATTGATAAGGGTCACAGCATGTCATATTTTTGTCTAGAACGAAGTTCCAGACTACTTTTGTCCTGATCATGTTTTACGTCATAATTTTTGCACTCCTTTGCTGAAACAGCACATGGATGCTTGCTTCCACTACTTTCGTCAGGTTGCAAAACTTGCAAAGAAAGTAACATTAAGGGCTAACACTATGAACTCTTGGTTCCAAAATAAGCTGAAAGAGATGTATTCTGCTTTCCGAAAGGACCCTAATGTTCTCATGTCCGAGTCCAGCCTCATCGATGTTGTAAAGGGACACAGCCTCTCCATGAGAACTCCATGGGCCGACGTTGACTATTTGTTCATCCCATTGCTGCCCACGAACAAAGCACATTGGTTGCTCAGTCTGCTACAATTTAGAAATCATACCTTGACGGTGGTCAACTCAGCCGGGAAAACTTATCGTGAATTGAAGGTTCGAAAGGGTATTGAGTCGTATGTGAACATGTTGACTGCTTTAATGAAAAATTTTGGAATATCAAAAAATGATCCTGATTTTGATGAACATGAGTGCAAGGAATTGAAGGTTTACGTTGATGACACACTACCACAGCAAACAAACGGGTAAGTTTGTCTTTAAATTAACTCATGTATGAGTTCCCAAAGAATATATTACTAAAAACAATCTGTTTTTATGTTCTTCAACAACCATGATTGTGGGATCTTCGTCATCTTATATGCGTTATATTTCCTCCGGGATGGCAGAGAGTCAATACCTCGGAATCTCAATGCCAGTAAGTGTAGACTGGATATTGCCACACTGCTCTACAAATACCGGGAGACATTCGTGAAGAGGACGAAGCCAACCACTACGGGGAGGGGATTATTATAGAGTGAAATTTGAAATTCAATTTGTGTAAGAAGCTGGAGCTAACTTGTACAATTGTTAAAGCAAGAACGCAGAATGACTGCATATTGTCTTTTTTTTGTTGTCTGCCTTGACTGAATTTTGTAAATTTGAGTGACAGATTGGTCACATAGTAGGGTAAGTAGTCACATTTTATTATTAATCAATATTTGCATCTTGTGTTGACAGATAATTTGATTGATCACATCTTGTGCAGACAGATTGGTCACATATTATGTCAAGTAGTCACATTTCATAATTTCTCAATATTTTGCATCTTGAGTAGACAGTGAATGAATACAAGTCACATCTAGGTCACATAATATCACAAGTAGTCACATTTCATTATTATTCAATATATTGGTCACATCATGTGTATACAGGTTGGTCACATATTATAACAAGTAGTCACATTTTAATATTAATCAATATTTGCATATTGTGTTGACGAGAATTCGATTGATCACATCTTGTGTTGACAGATTGGTCACATATTATGTCAAGTAGTCACATTTCGTTATTACTAAATATTTGCATCTTGTGTAGACAGAGAATATGATTGGTCACATATAGGTCACATAATATGTGAAGTAGTCGCATTTCATTATCACTCAATATTTGCATCCTGTGTAGACACAGTATATTGGTCACATCTTGTGTAGACAGATTGGTCACATATTATGGCAAGTAGTCACATTTTAATATTAGTCACAAATGTAGACGATGAAGCGCAATTGCACAAATGTAAAAACAATGGGCACAGATATTTTTGATCTGTGTTCTTCGAATGAATGTTTCAAATAAAAGAATGTAATATGTCTATGATGTCTGTATCCTGTTTATTTTCTACTAGCCTAATGGGATCAGACTGGAGCATCTCCTACGATTGTGACCATGTCCTCCACAACGTCCACATTTCACTGTTACTTTCCCTTCTCTTGACGCCCTCTTCCTCTTCTCAGTAGGTCTTCCAGAGCTACGCTTCTGGTTAGGAGGTAATACAATTTTGCATTGCACTTCATCACACATTGTCCATTCGTTTGGATTTCCAACCGAAAATATTGAATCCTGCTATGCACTCATGTATGCATCTCTAGTGTAATAATAGGAGCAATACTCATATGGATCCTTCTTGGTACTAGCAATTACAGCCAATGCATGTGGACACGATAACAAATCAACCTGTAGAACTTTGCACGTGCATGTACGCTGTTCAATGTCAACAACAAAAGTGGATTTGTCGTCACTGACCGTAAACACCGACTGGTTGGAAGTAGATACCTGCAAGTGAAACATGTAACCATTATATCACAATTCGAATCTTCAGAACATAATCATAAACTCTATAACCGATTCACAATCCAGGTCACGTGTTTAGGTCACATAAAAAAAAGTGGTCACATGATGTCTTACACTTCAGGTCAGGTCACACAAACAACAACTTGTCACATGATGTCTATTACGGGTCAGGTCACAATTCAGGACAAGCCACATAAACAAAAAAAGGTCACATTTCAGATCACGTACCTTTATATCAAGGTCACATATGCTTCAGGTCAGGTCACGTAAATATAAAAAGCGTTTATGGGTCTGTTACGCTTCAGGTCATTTCACAAAAAAAAAATTGAGGAAGACGTGCAACTTCTGTCACACTAAGTAATGTTACCCTCATGTTCCTTAAATCTACACCCATCCTCCTCAACTCTTTCTCGTACTTGCTCGACAACTTCGTAAATGTTCCTTTTGCGTCGTCCCTATGTTTACAGAACCAGGATTGTATAGTTTGCCGCAATGACTCCAGCAAGGACACAATAGGATAATTTTTGGCTGCTTTTGTGACAGCATTGACTAATTCGACGATGTTTGATGTCATCGTAGAATACCTGTTCGTTGGCATATGAATCCGTGACCACTTTTCGGGTCCAACCTCAGCCTACATAGACATATCACATCAATTTATATCATATAAATAAGATATGTGACCGCATATATGTACTGCGAAAAATATTCTGTTTTAGTGCACTACCAGGTATCCACGAATTTTCTCATTTATTGTGTCCAATAGCCGCATATTATATTCAAACTCTTCTAATGTATAGGTGCGCACAGCTAAATTGAAGGCATGTGTAATATTTTGTCCTGATTTTTCATAATATGATTTCAAATTTTGCAACAAATGATAGGAACAAATACTATGATAATTCCCTGGATAAACAATTTCTATTGCATTCTTTATACTAGTGTGCCTATCCGATACAAAACACAGTCCTTCTCTGTGGCCATGTGCCTTTTTAAATTGTTCGAAAAACCATCTCCATGATTTGTCGTTCTCGTTATCGCCAATTCCGAAAGCAAGAACATATATGCTATTATTTGCATCTTGTGTACATACTGTGAAGAGGGTACCACCATAATGGCCATTCAAGTAAGTACCATCGACCACAACAACAGGTCGACAATGCTTCCAGCCTCGTATTGATGCTCCAAATGCCATAAAGCAATATTTGAACCTGCTATGACTATCAACCTCTAATTTTGTGACCGTGCCAGGGTTCTTTTCTCTGAGCACATAGAAGAAGCTTGGTATCTTACCAAATGAATCAGTTGGGTCACCCCTAATCATTTTTAAAGTTTGCTCGCGAGACCTCCAAGCTTTAGAGTAATTCAAATGAACCCCATAAGTATGCAACATATCACTGCATATATCCTTCGGAGTATATACTGTACGGGAGGACTTGTACTTGTACTTAATGGTAGATGACACAACTGCAGATGATACTTGCCTGTGTGACCCCAACACAACATTCAATGCACATGTGTGACTACCAATTTTTCGAATCTTAAATAGGTCCGTTTTGCCCCATTTTGATGATCTAAATATCCAACCACATCCATCATGTGAGCACCTCAGAATATATTTCTTCTTGTCAGACCGTTCTACCATGAACTCAAACATGTTCCGTATGGCAAATTATGACAGGCTCATTTTCAAGATTTCCTTATTACAGAAGACCCTACCTTCTTCTAGCTCTCTTTCGTCTGCAATAGATACTACTGTAACTTCTGTATCACCTATGTGACCCCTCTTTTCTACTGATGATTCGTATATGGCCAAGGCCGTGTCCTGCAACGTACACAGGTCACCAATAGATTGTGCATTAAATGGAATCTTTATAGATGTATTAGGGCTTTCAGCATCAGCAACATCAACGAGTAAAGGATATCTAGCAGGATCACGGTGCATATCCTTCAGCATAATGTAGGATAGCAGATTATTGTCATTTTTAATCCTGATTGGTGCCAAATCCTCTATGAGTACATAGCTCAAAGCGACTGATACCATTGTGGGGTCCAGATCAAACTCAATCATAACTGTGTCCACAAGGTTAATGTAACTGCAGCTGCGATCTAGCAAAGCCAACGACGTCTGAGATCCATACAATAAACAAACGTGAAAGAACACCATTCGTGCAAATCACAACCAATGTCAATACTTGGCAATTTGATGAGAGAAACGTAAAACAGGAAACGAATACCGGACACATTTGTCAATTTAGGTATGGCATTGATCACCTATCACAGGTCACACAATCCAAATTGAAAACTCACGGCAAGATAATACAGGTCACATGGGTATCATCCAAAAAAGGCCACATCAATATATTACAGGTTAGAGTTTCGTCACAATAACATATAAACCACCAAATTCAGGTCACAGGCGCCTCACTTCAAAATTGTTAATGGAGGATATCAGAATGGGACAAAGGTAGGTCATAGATTCATATCATGAGTTGAACGTAGGTCACAGATCACACAGATAATATCCAATTCACACCGGTATTATCCAATTCAGGACATAGCATATGGCGATAACGTACAGATGTTTTTAAACGATGGTCACACAGCATACTATAACGAGTATGATAATGGTCACACATTGATAATGCATGTCACATATTCGAAAAACATCTGTACGTTATGTGTCTTCCAAATCAGGTCAGAGGAAGATCACATTGATCGCAATTAGTGCAGGGATATTGTGTAAAACGAATTCAGGATTACAGCATTCAATTCAAAATTTCAAATTTCCTTTGCAACCTCATGTGACTACCATTACACATTCACGATTACATATTCAATTGGATATTTCAAATTCGAATCGGCGAAAATTACTTACCTGGAGTGTATTCGCCGGCGATCTGTGATGCGAAATTCTCTTTTCCTTGAATGAATCGGTTCAATTTGTTCTCTGCTATCAAATTTGCGGAGTCGCGATTCTGTAATGTTTGAGAATCCTATTTTTAGAAGGAAACTGAGCTAAAATATAGGAAAACGGATGCAACGTGATCTATTTTCCATATATATATATATATATATAGGAGAGAGAGATTTGAAATACCGGATTTCTGCATTCTGTAACTTTTTACCGGAACTTTGATTTGGTGTATAGTAGACACCTGAAACGTGAATTTTTCCCATATTTTATTACCTTCATTTGACCCGGTTGGCTGTGAATTTGGGCTCTCTATTGGGTTGCTTTTGGGCCATTAATTTATTGTACTAGTGGACCGTATTTTGTGACTTCTTTTTCTCTACTTGCCTCTCATGGGCAAGAAAAATAAATCCGGCCAGCAAGCTGGGCGGCCCAATGTGAAACTTGATACCAAAGCCCAAGCTATTAAATGGGCAGAACGTGAGTTCAATATGGATGACCAGACCTTGGTTCAACCTGGTTCTCAATGTGATGCTTCTGAAATTGGGGACTTTGAACTGCAGGAGGTTGCTCCCTTATCACCTACGGTCTCTAGAACACTTGGTGAGGAAGACACGGATGTTGATGCTTCGGTGGATCAGCCTCCAGCTGTTGATGAAAATATTCCAGCAGGTAAGGAGCCGCTTGTAAAGGACTCTAAAGCTTCGTGGGTTAATCTATTTAAAGACAACCGCAAAATTGATGAAGGCTTAAAACTGGAATTGATTGATGGGCAGCCCCATGCTATTGATGTGATCGAAGAGGAGATGGATATTGTTGAAAAAACATGGGGCTTTGGTCTTGTTGGTTACTTTGCTGGTAGATTCCCCGGGAGGAAAGCTTTAATTGAATTGTGTGATACTTGGAAAGTCCACTACCGTTATCATGTTCATGATAGTGGATGTCTTGTCTTTAAATTTGAGGATGAAGAATCGAGAAATCTTGTTTGGCATGGAGGCCAGTATCTTGTATTTGGTCGACCTTTAATGCTTAAAATTATGCCCCGTTGTTTTGACTTTGGAGATGACGACATTAGCATCATGTCGGTAGGGATGGCAACGATCCGGGCCGGGCCGGCTCGCGGGCCAAAATTCTAGGCCCGGGCTCGGAGGATCCGGGCTTTTTTCGGCCCGAGCCGAGCCGAGCCCAAGTTCGGTGAAATTTTTGGGGCTCGACCCGGGCTTTTCCCGAACCCGGCCCGGCCCGTATTTTTTTATTTAAAAAATTCAGTATTATTCTAATTTTTTTTACATTTTTTTGATCGTGAGCACAAAAAACCCGTGATACGAGCCGGCCCGCGTAGCTCACGGGCCGGCCCAGCTCGGGCCGAGCCCCAAAAATGAGGCTCGGCCCGAGCCTTGGCTTGGTATCCCGGGCCGTGAACCGGGCCTTGCCCGGGCTTTTCACGGGCCGAGCCTGGGCGGCGCGAGCCACCGAGCCATTTTGCCACCCCTACATGTCGGTATGGATTAAATTACCGGGTCTTCCACTTCAGTGTTGGAATGCGAAAATTTTGTCAAGGATTGCTTCGAAGATTGGTACACCCATTTGCACGGATAAACTCACATCCAACAAGGGGAGATTGTCTTATGCTCGAATTCTTGTGGAAATTGATGCATCCAAGGATTTGGTGCACACCGTCGAGATGAATATGCCTACCGGTAAATTGAAAGTTCAAAATGTTATTTTTTAATATGAACCCAAATTCTGTGCAAATTGTAAATTCTTTGGGCATTCTACTGCAACTTGTCCTTCAAATGTTGATAGCACTAATATTCAGGCTGTGGAACGCAAGAAAACTCAGGAACTAGTGCCTAAACAGGCCAAGGCTATGGAGAAAGGTCACGGGAATGCTGACAGGAACGTTACACAGCCACAGGCAGGTTTGGGCGACCAGGTTACGGCTTGAAGTAATTGCAAGGCTACCAAGAGTTTGGCTGCCTCTTCAGGCAAGGATGAAACCCCTTTTACTGTGGTTGAAAACAGGAAAAAAGGGACACAGCCAGTGAAACAGGTGGGACGAATCACCCCTATTCCAGTTGCAGGCAGATTTAATGGACAGATTGCTATTTCTGCTGGGCAATGTTCTTCTGGGCAACTGAATGAAGGCAAGTCCATCCAGCTGCATGCATCCAGTGACCACAATAGGCAGCCTTACCTTGATACTCAGCCCTCTATGGCCGTTTAGAATAGAGGCAGATCCGGCCACTACAAGGCGGCACAGAATGACAGTCTTCGGCCAGATTCTGGTTCGGCTAATACTAAACAGATTTCTGGGCCTGTAATGAATGATAAATTGAAAGCTAAGGGGGATGATAGGAGGGGTTCTACTACAAAATTTTATGGTAAGAGGGGTAATCCCGCTCCTACAACATGAAGATCAGTTTCTGGAATATACGGGGATTGAATTCACCCCCCCCCCCCCCGTAAGCAAAATGGGATTCGAAGTTTCATCAATCTTCATGATATTGATATTATGGGTATCTTGGAAACTAAGGTTGATGAACCAAAGTTGAAGAGGATCATGCGTAATAAATTTGGCGGACTTGCACAATTCAACAATTTCCATTCACATCAAGCGGGCCGGATATTGATTTTGTGGAATGCTTCCAAAGTTAATCTTGTGGTTCTTGGGATTTCACCACAAGTTATTCATTGCTCCGCTACATGCAAGGTTACTTCCCTTAACTTTCTTGTTAGCTTTGTATATGGTGATCATACTATTGTTAGTCGTAGGCCCCTATGGAATAATATTATGGAGTTCGGTGGGAATCACTCTTTGCCTTGGTTGCTATTGGGGGATTTCAACAATGTTCTCAATTTTGATGAGAAGAGTAATGGGGTGGATGTGACTCCTTATGAAGTTAGAGACTTTGAAAATGTTTGTCTCCAACTTGGAATATCCGATTTGAGATATATTGGATGTTTCTATACTTGGTCTAATGATTCGGTCTGGAGTAAGATTGATAGAGCTATGGTTAATGAAGCTTGGATGCAAGGGGGATTTAATAGCTTTGCAAACTTCTTGCCGGCGGGTAGCCTCTCGGACCACTCATCATGTATTGTCTCTATTTTTGGTGAAAGTGACAGCAAAAATATTCCTTTTCGGTTCTACAACATATGGGCTAATCATGATGATTTTCTTGGGGAGGTGGAGAATGCTTGGGGCCATATAGTAAGGGGTACTAGACAATTTTATTTTTGTAAGAAATTGCTAAGTCTCAAGAGTGTGCTTAGGAAACTTAATGTCAAACACTTCTCACATATCTCTTCGAGGGCTAAAGTTGCTTCTACAAATTTGGAATGTTTGCAAGTTGAGTTGCAAAATGATCCGACTAATCTTGAATTGTAAAGTGAAGTGGCATGGTTGAGAAAAATTGCTATTAATCTTTGTGAAGCGGAGAGGAGTTTCTTCTACCAAAATGCCAAGTGTGTTTACTTGAAGGATAGTGACAAATGTACCAAGTTCTTTCACTCTGGTCAAGAGAAACACAAAGAAGAACTACATTCCAGCTGTCTTAAAGAGTGATGGCACCTACACTACGTCCCAGAAAGAGGTTGCAAATGAATTAATTGAATATTACAGTAAACTACCGGGAAATTTTTGCTGTCCAAACAGTTTTAATGCTGTTTTTATGGAAAATGGGCCGGTTTTGTCTTTGGAACATGCTTGAATTTTAGGTAAACATGTCACAAGGGATGAAATTAAAGATGCCTTATTTAATATTGGGGAAGACAAGTCTCCGGGTCCGGATGGGTACACCTTGTTTCTTCAAAAAATCATGACATATTGTAGGAGATGAGTTTATGGAGGCTATTGAAGAATTTTTTGTTTCGAGATCCCTACTCAAACAAATTAATCATACGGTTATTGCTCTTGTCCCAAAGACTAATCACTCTTCTTCCGTGGTTGAGTATAGGCCTATCGCTTGTTGCAATGTTTTTTACAAAGTGATCACTAAAATCCTTTCGGCTCGTTTGGGACCTATTCTTGGTTCTATTGTTGACCAAGCTCAGGGTGCTTTTGTTGAGGGGAGAAGCATGGTTGAAAACATCCATTTGGCACGAGAGTTTCTTAAAAAATATAATCGTAAGAGGATTGCCCTGAGATGCCTATTAAAAATTGACTTGAAAAAAGCATATGATTCGGTGAATTGGGAGTTTCTTAGGAAGGTGCTTGAGGGGTTGCGATTTCCTACTAGCTTCATTGATTGGGTGATGGAATGTGCTACCATTCCAACTTATTCTATCTCTCTAAATGGGGGTCTACATGGCTTCATTAAAGGGAGGCAAGGCCTCCGGCAAGGTGATCCACTATTTCCATTCTTGTTTGTGCTTTGTCTTGAATACTTCTCTAGAATGGTGAAGGATGCTACTTCTAATAGTGAGTTCAACTTTCATCCTAAATGTGCTTCACTTAAAATTACTCACTTGGAATTTGCGGATGACCTTATGCTCTTTGCTAGAGGGGATGTTATGTCGGTTGAAATTTTGTTGAATTGTTTAACAAAATTTGGTGATATGTCGGGTCTCCAGATGAATGTTGATAAATCTTGTATTTATACCACCGGTGTTCATGAGATTGAATTGGAGAATATTCTTGGGCTTGTTAACATTCCCATTGGTACCATGCCTTTCCGGTACTTGGGCATTCCTCTTGCGGCGGAGAAATTGAAAGTAAGTTCATATGACGTACTTATTAACAAATTCTCAACTTGTATTGGTGCTTGGTTGTGTACTAATTTCTCCTATGCGGGAAGAGCAGAACTCATTAGAGCCGTGCTTCAGGGTGTGGAATGTTTTTGGTTATCTATTTTTCCTATTCCAGTTGCCGTGACCACCAAACTTGTGAGCTTATGCCGGAACTTTCTTTGGGGGTCGAAAAAACCTTTGGTGGCTTGGAGGAATATTTTTCTACCTAAACTTGAAGGTGGGCTTGGATTTAGAGATATTAAAAGCTGGAATTTGGCTCTCCTTGCCAAAACACTTTGGAACATACACAAGAAGAAGGATTCTCTTTGGATTAAATGGGTTAGCCTCAATTTCCTTCGAGGGATGGATGTTTGGGAGAGGAATGTGGCTAAGGATGATTCTCCACTTCTCAAAAAAGTGTTGGAAATCAGGGACTTACTCTTGGATGCTAAAGGTATTGCCCAAGCTGCCAGCGAGAAACTGCACTGCTGGACGGTTCTGGGCAATTTCAGCACGCTAGCTACCTACAACCACTTCCGTCCGAGAGCTGTTAAGGCAAACTGGGCTGCTGCCGTTTGGAGTCCAGGTAACACGCCTAAACATGCGTTTATCCTTTGGTTAGGAGCCTAATCAAAGCTTATAACAAAGGACCAAATTCATTATATTGAGATGGACCGTAAATGTGTTTTCTGTGAACGCATGGAGACGACAAAACACCTGTTTTTTGCTTGTCCGTTTACTCAGGCCGTGTGGGGAAGTGTTCGTAAATGGCTTGGCATTACTCGGGCTATGTCAACCTTACCAAGTGCTTTGAAATGGTTGAAAAAGGAAGCGAGGGGCACGACTTGGAAGAGCAAAGTGAAGAAGATTGCACTTGCCATTACCGTCTATTATATTTGGATGGCTAGAAATAGATTTATTTTTAAGCATATTGTACAACATGTTGATAATGTTGTTTTTAGGATTAAAACACACATATACAAAGTCATCTTCACTTTGTATCCATATGTTTTAATTCATTTTGAGTCCTTAGCGTGTTGCTAATTGAGGACGTTTCTGCACTTTTTTTGGTTTGTTCGGGTATGCCCAGAGTAGTTATTGTTTCTTTTTGTCTTTTAATTGCACGGGCTTTGCCGTGGTAATTGTCTCATGTTCTTGTTCTTTGATTGCTAGGGTATGCCCATAGTATTTGTACATTGTACAACATTTTGATCTATATATTACACATTTACCGATCAAAAAAAAAAAAAAAAAACAGAAAGATAAAGAGTGCTAAAAAGTAAAAATAAACCTTTTGCTTTTCTTTCTTAACATAACTGAAAATTTTCACCTGTATGCTGGATCAGAATAAGTGCTAAACAACAATCAATAAAGGTGCAAAAACTAAAGGGAGTTGAGCAGTAAAGAAGCCTACACACAAGACCACTTGAAACAATACATTAAAGTTTGGTCGTCATGCATAGCATACGAAATGCCGCCTAAACGGAAACGTTTCTTTTTTTTTAATCAATTTGAGAGAGAGGATTGCTATCCATTCAGAATTCCGTCGGTGGCTTCAATCGTACAAGTCTCTTGATTCTCTCTTTATCCGTGTTCTCCAGCAGCCCCTTCAAAAAAGAAGTGTGGCAATTTCATAAGCAAATATACTAGATCTCCACGAAATGAAATGATGGACAACAAAGTGCTGTAGCAAAAATAAATGTCTACCTGCCTACTGGCCAGCTTTGATTAATATCAAAGCAAACCTTTTGATGCAATATAGGAGAGATTTTATTTAATATAGTTTCCATTTTTAAGGTTTATGTTAGGAAACTTAATCATGTTTAATTTAATAGCTTTTATTAGATATTTGCCACTTAGAATAGGATCTTTGAAACCCTACATAGAGGGGGCTTTTGCGATGTAATAGAAACAAGCTTTGATAATTAAATAAACAGATTTTCTTCCACTATTACTCTCTGTTCTCTTCCTCTTTTCCGCCTCCTTTCTCTTCTTCTCTTCCCTTTCCCCTTCTACAATTCTCCTATTGCGTTCGGCGTCAATTTGGTATCAGAGCTCAAATTGTTTCCTTTGACCAACAAAGCCGTTTCCATCCAATCCATACACACACCACAGCCATCCACAATCCATCCAAGCCTTATTAACCATCTTTCACCAAAACACCAAACTTAAATAAGAGAGGTAGCAGTAGCACTTTTCCAGTTATTTGTTAATCGTTAGCCAAGAGAGAGAGAGAGAGAGAGTAGTCGAATAGTACTGCTCTTCTGTGCTACTGTTGTTGTTGCTATTCTTTAAATCATTTGCCCAATAAATCCAAGACCACGCCAATAACCTAGCCCATTCACCATATAGGCCCAACTCACTTAAATACTCTCCGGGAAAAAATCACAATTCAGGCATTAAGTATAGGCCTGTGCAAATTTAAGGGAATAAGTTTAACTTTTGAGAAATTAATTATATTTTATTAATTAAATAAAAAATTATTTATAAAATAATATCAATTTCTCTCCGGTCCGACAACTGTCACAGTATCCATCCCGCTACCATCTCCTCTTACAGTCGTCAATATCCACTCTTATAGTCATCAGCATCCAAATAACTTCGTTGGATGAAAGATAAAATCGACGGAGATCGTCAGCGACTGAGCATCTTCTTCAACGACGAACAAATTGCCGCTCAATTCATCGCCGACTCAAATAGTAAAGAGAGGTAGAAACATAGTGGCAGTTCAACAACTGTGACCTATATAACATGACATGTAACCTGTGAACTATAACACTTAACCAATTAATATTGACATGTGAACATCCGTGACCTATATAATATGACATGTAACCCATAAATGGTGATCCGTGACCTGTAAACTACAACACGTGACCAATTAATATTAACCTATGAACATAAATATGTGACCAGTTCTATTTGGTCTGTGACATATGAATAATGATCTGTGACATGCAAAATTTGCACAAAGACATGAGACATGTTATCAGGTCACATGTCATAGACCATTGTGCACAGGTCACATGTCATTACATCAATGTCACATATTATCTATTGTATTGGTCACAAATTATTTATTGGTCACAGATTAATCCAATTTATTGGTCACAAACCATGTTTATACAAATCCAACTCAATCCAAAACTAACATCATAATCACCCAAACCACCAGCTGCACCACCATCGCCAGCACTATCACCACCTCAAATTCCACCACAAAACTACCTCAAAAACCAACATAAAACAACCACCAAAAGTCACAACCTCTATCTCCACCACAACCACAACCCCCACCCCCAACAATAAAACTCCAAACCCTTTGCACACAATCACCACCACTATGGCAATCAGAACCCAAACCTTGATAACAGCATTTCTCTAGGACTCAATTGCTTCTGGAACTCCTTGTTGCAATTTATCTTCACTCGATCATCAGGCGGTATGGGTAGTTGATAATGAAATAAACAGATTTTCTTTCCCTATTTCTCTCAGTTCTCTTCTTCTTCTCTCTTTTCCCCCTCTATTCTCTTATTCTCTTCCCTTTGCCCTTCTCCTACAGTTCTCCTATTGTATCCGGTGTCACATTTTTTGTTCATTATAGCACAAACAGGGCAAATTTTGTGATGTGAAAGTTATTTTACAGCTTTTTATTAAACAAGAAACCTTTTTTTTTTTTTGTACGCGTGAATGTTAGAAACGAATCCACATAAATTGTAAGCTATAAAACGCTCCATAGTCTTCTATAACTTCAAAACTAAAGAGTCAATAAAGCTCAGAAAGAGCTGAAACAATGCAAGATGATCCAGTTATTTTCTAATGCGTGATCAAACAAGTAAGGGAAAGGATTGACTAAGTTCATTTGAATTCACTTATGCTAATAAGTAATAACAGTTGCAAAAAAGAAACAATACACAGAAGACCATCCCAATGAGATTGAGGATGCTAAGAATCTTCATCATTACATGTAGGACTGTCAATGGATCGGATATGGACCGGATCTACCCATATCCGATCTGGACCGGCTCTACCCATATCCGATCCGATTAGATAAAAATGATTCACCGATCCGATCCGATCCGATCCGATACGATAATCCGACAGATATTTGATTGTTAAATCCATATCCTATTTGCTATATTATCGGATATCTGATCCGATAATTCGATCCGAAATATTTTACACATTTAGGCTCAATACCGGACCGGTCATGCCCGGTTAATCGGGCGAATTTTTTTTTTTTAGTTTGAAAATTTTGAACTTCATGAAAGAGCCTCATAAACTACAAGTCAAAGGCCCATGAAGAATTATTGGATAACATGCTCCTTTTATAAATGCACTTCTCTCAAATTATTTTATAAATTTTCAACGTGGGATAGTGCATTTTATTAATGTACTTCTCTCCAATAGTTTTATAAACTTTCAATGTGGGATAGTGCTTTTTATGAATGTATTTCTCTCCAATGATTTTATGAATTTTCAATATGGGATAATGACATAACAAAAATATGTTAAAATGTCAGTCAAAATCATTTTTCATAACAAAAATAAAAATGCATATTTTTATAAAATATATTATATTATTATAAAAAATCGGATCGGATCGGATTGGCCTATATCCATATTTGATCCATTTAGTTAATGATTTATCGGATTCGAATTTTAATCGGGTTATCGGATTGAGACTCTAAATCCATCTCCCATTAATTTCATCGGATTCGGATCAAAATCTAATCCATTGACAGCCCTAATTATAGGCATATATAACCTGATATAATTTAATTCTGAGTTGATAAATGAAAGAAATAGAACTCACCTTCCACACAATCTCATCCAAGCACAAGCAAATCTTCCCGTATTTGTCAAGAAAAAGGCGCTCAGTTGGAGGTTTCCCACATACATCCTTTAGGGCTGTGGTTATAACAAAGATAGCTTCTGCCACTGTTAAAAAGAATCAAGATTAAGCAAAAATATGAAAGTAAATATAATTAAATACCCTACAAGACTGAAGCTCATACAGCCATCAATGGCAACAGGTCACGCAATCTCAAAGGAAGGCATTGCAACCACATTCTTTATTATGAGATGCACGTTGTGACACAAACAGAAATGTATAGAATGACCACTTCACAATGTTTACACACATAAAGACCATGCAGCACAAGATTCCATGGAGTTTCTAAATTATATATGTTCTGATAAGCATATCCTTAGGTATTTAAATAAAGGAAATTTCATTGTACCCGTCCTTTCTCAGTTCCCACATCTTAAAATAATTTCACAATCACAAACATCTAAAAGGAAATACTTACAGGCAAGTTCATCATACTCATCCTTGCCCACAACAAATATACTGACATCGCCAAGCACTGTGTAAACAATATAAACCGACCTGCATAACAGAACAATAACGTGAATACAATTTGAACAGTATAGCTATGAGAAGTATTTAACAGACTTTTTTTCTTCTTCTGTATAAGCCATAGATAAAAGCACAAAAAAATCATTGTCGTTTCTTAGTTCTTGCTTCATGCACAATCTATGGCTCTGCATTTTAAATCTTAAGGCCATTAGATAACAAAAGTAGTCGGCGTGACTCATAAAAAGCAACAAGCTTAAGTCTTCCACAAACTTGTTTAACTGCTTATTCTACAAAATCGTATGTAAAACTTGAATTCCTTCAGGCAAACAGGAATGAAAGCTAGTCTGCAGAACTTAAAACAATGAGGACTAAAGTAGACCAATAAAATGGACATAACCCAGAAAATGAGGAGCACTGGATATAAATAGTTGCTACACAGTGAGAATATTCTTGATTCAGAGGTGGGTGAAACTGTATATCCTCAGGGTCATTAAAATGCATGACACGCAGGCATAAAATCCTCTGTTTTGAAGTAACATGCCTACAGAGAGAAATACAACAAAGTAACAAAAACAGCAATTGATATCGTACATATTGCAAAATTATATTTTTAGGTCACAAAAGGTGAGAAATTGACATGGTATGAGTACCACATGAATATATGATGAGCATTAATTTTAGAACATTTCCTTTTTCCCATATGACCAAAACTAAAGAATCGTTTAATTGACATATCAGAACACATTTACTTCCACCATTTAGCTTCTTATACTCTACTAATAAAATCTATTTCCAGAATTGTGAAAAGAGTTGAAGAATTATTCGTTCTCTCATTTAGAATAACCAAGGAACTTTTATATAACCCTGAAAAAAGGGGTTTTCAGCTATATTATAAATTTATATTATATATAAAAGAGTGACGAAGCTAAAATATACTTAATTTTAGGTATTTCTTCCTCATCCCTGATGACAAAACCAACCAAGGCCTCACTTAAGTTTGTTTTGGCAACCAAGACTACAAACAAATCCCAATGGCACACACACATATATTTACATAGTTTAGTGGTCATGCACAAACAGCACAAAACTTCTTGTAGGGATATAGCATTCTATTCAGCTAAATCACATCAATCAGACAAACTTTCAAAGGCACGGATTCCCCCTGTCCAACTCCAAAACTCTACGGTAGTGAATGGCAAATGTTCAAAACCAGATACAGTTGGTATTTTCTATATGTTTAAAATTTGGAATTATGATGCAATGTTTGAATATAAAATTAAACATTTAAAAGATCGCAACCATGTGCACAGCCAATATTTGAATATTCTAGCCCTGAAATTATATACAATAACCGAGTAAAATGGAGTAATGCTGCAAAACATACTTGTGGGATGCAACAAGAAGCTCCTCATTCTTGACACCTTTAAGATTATCAGCTCCGAGCTTCACTAAGAAAGACCGCCAATGCAAACGTTCCTCAGCCGGAACTCCATTGAAACTACACCGCCCAAACCCAAATAAATAACTAAATAAATCTTAAGGTTCGATTACAAATAGCACTTTTTTCACTCAATTACTTGAAGTAGTTCCATCACATCAAGTCAAACGTTGAGAATGACAAAAATTAGCCCTCTAACAGTTATTGAATGTTCGGGTAAAATTATAAGTAACTTTTTAGCAGAAATAATATTAGATCTCACGAAATGTATGGTTAATAAATAGGTAGTACTTGTGAATATGTGGTTGAAATTAATGTTTGACTTTGACTAAATATAAAAATTTAATGTTTGACAAGAGTTCACCCCAAATCTTTTCCTTAGACCATTAAAAGTTAGAATAATTCTATTTGTATACCCAAAAGTGTACCGAATTGTTTACCCCCTCTCACATGCACGTGGGACCCCACGTGAATAAAAGAAATCCCAATATATGGTCCCCATCCCCTATTGTGAATAGTCGATAAAGATTAGGTAAAAAAAATCGGTAGATGTAGCATGATCCTAAAAGTTAACTAGCTACATAAAGCTTGATTGATCAAAATACCAGCTCTTTTTAATTACCGTAACTCAGATCAAGTGGGAATAAACCTTAAATTGACGTAAATTTGAAATACTTTACAAAATGTAGTGAATTCTTAACATTTGATCTTTATTTCTTAAATTCTCAAAATTCAAAAACTCTCACACGTCTTAATCTTAAAATTTCAAAATGAAATTCTTGAATTTAATCTTAATTATTAAATTTCTCAGCAGGAAATATTAATCTTAAAATTCCAGATCTTCATATGGACTAATTCATTTAATCTCAAAGTACTTAACATTCAGGCTAACATACAATCTTAAAGTTAAAGTGACCCAATTCAATTTTTAAGAGAAAGAAACTATACGCTACAGAACGAACTGAAAATTGAACAAATCAAGAATTAAACAGCCCAGATCGTGAAACAAAGTGTAGCAGTGATAGAATTGAAAATCGGAATGTAAAGATTTTATGTAATAAACTTGTGTGTAAGGATTAATAACTGGAATAATTTTACCGTTCAACGAGAATATTGCCTTCAGAATTGGCGATCAAGACAGCGAGCAGCATTTTCGTTCGACGAGAATGTCCAGCGGTGGGCAAGTCTCATACACTACCACGACTTCAGCGGATGTTACCGTAAAACCGTGTATAAGTATAACACGACTTTTGTTGGGAATCTTGTCCCAATCTTTAGGGGAATGATTCACAATTGACCGTGACTGAAGTTTGCTGGTTCCGTAGAAATTAAAATTAAAGTTGATAATTAATTTTAATCACACATCTTATTATTATTTTATCAAAATTTAATTTTAATTGATAAAAATTTTAAATGGTCATTAAAATGATTTTTTATAGTGATAGTCGATTCTATTCTAAATCGTAAGTATATAGTGCCGGGATAAGTAACAAAGTATATTAAAGTGTATCGTTCTCTCGTACTAGTTATGTTTATTATTTTTCTTTTTAATCTCAACATAGGGATCCCAATTAACAATTTGGTGAAGTTTAACACTAAATTTTATACTAAATTATATCTAACGAATTTAATGCTTAAGGTACTTTGCAAAAAAACTTATGGGATTAGGTAGTGAGGTTTCATTTAGGTCAATTAACATTTATTTAATTAAATATTTTATAACTCATTTTCACGTGTGTTAACAATCAAATTAGCCAATTTTAACTAGTGATATATCTCAAGCAAAACTAGTCCTATTATATGTCCAATTTTACTATATTTCTTCGTAAATTTCAACATGTAAAGTTGTAAACACATTAAACTCAATCAAGGTTGTACAACCATAAGAGTATCTCTCGATCTCTTATAAAAACATATTTCTCTTGTTGTACGAGCAAGACAAACATATCACTTCTCACTATCAATAATGTTCCTAAATTTATCAATTGATGATCAAGCAATTGAATTTAATTAAGCACACAATTGAATCCACAAGATTTGTTGTAAAGCGGAGATTCAAAAAACATTAATGCATGAACAATAACAACCAACAAAATATATATCGCATAAACTAAATAAGAAACTTTAAAGAAGAAAAATAGATTTAATAGTTGCCGTAAGGCAATAACCAAACTCCAATGCCTTAGTCACAAAAGAACAACTATCGTTTGAAGGAAATACAACCAAGGTAAAAGATGACAAGTTCGACACTCAGACTAAACCCATATTTCACAAAAGAACCCAGTCTTCTCTCAAGTCACGGTTCACACAAGAACACTATACTCATCACAGTAAGAATCACTTAAGATTACAATATAGTGAGAGCAACAGAAAATCAAACGAGTGTGTTGATTTTCAAAAAGAGAAGAAGAAGAGTAGAACTAGATGGCGCAGAGCGTGAGAGAGAAAAATATCAGGAGCCTAATGAAGAACTCAAACCTTAGAAGCCCTTATTAGGAGTTACTCACTGATCGTCCAATCCAACGGCTGTGGAGATGACACATGGCGACATCCATGGGCATTTCAAAGGTAAGAATAAAACACGGTTCTATTATTTCAGGAAACACGACTCTGCACCACTTTAAAAAAAAAACCAAAGGATCAGTCAACTGGTCAACAATCTAGCTTTAAAGGTTGTTTGGCATCATTGTGCTACTCCTTTCAATCTCCTCCTTGGTACAATGATTTGCATTCATCGGAGGTTATTTCTCCCTTTTTGACATCATCGGCACATCTTACTAGATCCTCATATCAGCATCCAGTAATGTTCAGTAGGTTCAAGTAGTCCAAAAACTTGTTTAATGACAGCACCTTTGTACCTACATCAACACGGTTATAATTAGTAGAAATCTTTTCCAATTTCACACCACCTTGTGAAATTATATCCCGTATAAAATGAAATCTAACATCAACATGTTTATATCTATTATGAAATATAGGATTTCTACTTAAATGAATTGCATATTGACTTTCTGAATAAAGTATTACTTCCTTAGCATAGCCAAATTCATTTAACAACCCTTTCAACCATATTCCTTCCATCATAGCATCTGTGGTAGCAATGTATTCTGCTTCGGTAGAAGACAATGCAAGAATCTTTTGGAGCTGGGTTTTCCAGCTTATACATGAATTACACAAAGTGTACACATAGGCTGAAATGGATTTCCTATTGTCCTTATCACCAACATAGTTTGAATCAGTATACCCTCTCAGAACAACACTTTCAGAATGTTTTCTAAACTGAATTCCTAAATCTGAAGTACCCATTAATGTATCTAAGAAGCCATTTCATGGCTTCCCAATGTACCTCACCAGGATTTGACATATATCTACTTAATACACTTATAAAATATGCTAAATTAGGTCTAGAGCAGACCATAAGACACATGACAGACCCAACTACATTTGAATAAGGCACTTTTGTCATTCTTTCAAATTCCTCTTTAGATTTAGGACATTGTTCAGTTGAGAGTTTAAAGTGATTAGCTAAAGGTAAACTCATACTTTTGGAATCACTCATAGCAAACTTATCCAGTAGTTTTAGCATATAGGATTTTTGTCTAAGACTTAGTATGCCTTCTCTCCTATTTCTTTTAACTTCAATACCTAAAATCTTTCTAATAGGACTTAAGTCATTCATTTCAAATTTAGATTTTAGCTTGTTCTTTATTTCTTTTATCTCATTTATGTCATGACTTGCTAATAGCATGTCATCCACATAAAGGAGTAGATAGAGTGAAGTTTCTCCACCATCTCCTTTACAATAAAGGCAGGTATCGAAGTTGCTTCTCTTAAACCCAAGTCCGAGTGCAAAATTGTCAAATTTTTAATACCATTGCCTTGGAGCTTGTTTTAAGCCATATATGGATTTTTTAAAAAGGTTAAACTAAGTTAAATCTCTGTTTCATTTCAAAGTCTTTAGATTGTTTCATGTAAATGGTTTCTTCTAAATCATGGTTTCTTCTAAGTCACCATTTAAAAAAGCAGTTTTGACATCCAATTGATCTAATTCCCAATTCAATTGTGTAGCTAAGGCAAGAACGACCCTAACAATTGTGAATTTCACAACTGGTGAAAATATTTCATTGAAATCAACTCCTTCTTTTTGGGTAAAACCTTTAGCCACAAGTCTAGCTTTATATCTAATGTCATTTTCACTTTGTTCACCTCTTTTAATTTTGAAAATCCATTTACAGTCCACAACCCTCTTACCCTCAGGTCTTTTTACTAACATCCAGGTTTTATTTTTGTTTAGAGATTGTATTTCATTTTGCATGGCAGCAAGCCAGTGTTTAGAGTCTTTGCTATTCAAAGCACCCTCATAAGACTCAGGTTCTTCTTCAATCATGCTTTGATATGACAGCAAAGAAACATCTTCATCAAACCTAACTGGAGGTATGATTTGTCTTCTTTGCCTATCTCTAGCAAGTTGATCGTTATTAAAAATCTGATTTGTTTCCAAAACAGCTTCAAGTTCATTAACAAGAGCGCCATCATCAGGTGTTTCTGCATCTCTCTCAACAGGTTGTGGGTTAGTCTGATGAGTTTCATCATCAGACTGCTCCACCTCAATTTCAACCCCTTGTTCCACATTTTCAGTTTGTCTAGGGTTTTCAGTTTGAATTTTAATTTTAAGGCAGGGTAGATCATCTTCATTAAATACCACATTTATACTAATTATGATCTTATAGCCTCTAATTTCCCTTATTCATAGTCTATACCCTTTAACCCCATCACCATAGCCCATAAAAACACACTTAAGGGCTCTAGGTTCTAATTTTCCTTCAAATTGATGTGCAAAGGCTGCACATCCATAAACCTTCAAGTTATTGAAGTCAGGAGATTTACCACTCCACATTTCAACAGGAGTTTTAAAGTGTATAGCGCTTGAAGGACATCTATTAATAAGATAACTTACAGTTTTTACAGTTTCACCCCAGAAAATCTTAGGCATGCCAGAACCTAAAAGCATACATCTTACTTTTTCAAGAATGTTTCTATTCATTCTTTCAGTCAAGTCATTTTGTTGTGGAGTGTGTGTCACAGTTCTGTGTCTTAAAATACCAGAAAGTTTGCACAACTTATCAAATTCAAAAATGTAGAATTCTAAACCATTATCCGTTCTTAATACTTTAATCTTTTTGTCAGTTTGGTTTTCAATTAAAATTTTCCACTCTTTGAAAGCACTAAAGGTGTCTGATTTTGATTTTAAAAGAAAAATCCACTTTCTTCTAGAAAAATCATCAATAATGGACATAAAATATTTAAAACCAGAATGAGTTGTTACAGAATCTAGTTCCCAAAGATCAGAATGCAAATATTCAAGTATAGACACAGATTTATGCATTCCGGGTAAGAAAGGTAATCTGTCATATTTTTCAAGAATGCAATAATCACAAAAGTTGAGTTTCTCTATGTTATCTTTTCCAAAGACACCCATTTGTTTCAAAATTTGAAGACCTTTGTCACTGATATGGCATAATCTCTTATACCATATCTGTGATTTGTCATTATGGACTGAGATTGCTGTTGAAGTGGAATCATAAAAAATTTGAGTTTGTAAAATGTATAGGCCATGTCTCTTGGGAGCTTCAACAATCACTTGTGGGTCCCTCAAGATTTAGATGTATCCCTTATTAATCACAATGTCAAAGTTAAGGTCATCTAACACTCCTAAGGAAATAAGATTTATTTTCAATTCAAGAACATATCTAGTCTTTTTTGGAACTAGTTCATTGTTTCCTTTAACCTTTAAGGTGATAGTCCCCACTCCCTTTATCTGACATATCATGTGATTACCTATTAAAACCTTACCACCAGTTACATTTTCAAACTCAGTGAACCATGTTCTATTTGGATACATATGGTAGGTGTAGCCAGAGTCAAGAATCCATTCTTGACAAAGTGGACTGGTTCCAGCCACATAGACTTCATCAACATTGGCCTCATCATTATAGGCCAAAGCTGCACCACCATCTTTAGACTTATTTTTCAAGTTATAAAGTCTTTTGGGACAATCTTTTATAAAATGACCCTCTTCAAGACAATAGAAACATTTTTTACCATTTGTCTTCATTTTCATTTTATCCTTAAAATTTCCCTTCTTTTTATATCCAGGTTTCTTGTTCAAGTTCACATTCTTTGGATTAGGTCTTGATTTAACCATTAAGCTCTCACCATGAGTAGATTATTTCTCTTCAGATTTTAACTCTAACTATTCGTTTTTTTAGACATTAATGATAAGATCAATAGTTAGAGTATCCCTACCATACTCAATAGCACTTTTAACATCTTTATACTTATCTCAAATTGAGTTTAATAAAACCACAGTCAACTGATCTTTTGAGAGTTTCTCATCACAGTTGCCAAGGTCTTGGGATAATCTATTGAATCTATCAATATTAGCTTCAAGATCAAGTGAAGGATCAAGTTTAAAACCAAAAAATTGTTTTAGAAGATACACTTTATTGGCATAGATTTATTCAGGTATGTATCTTCTAAGTTTTTCCACAGTTCAGCAACAGTCTTAGTCTCACCAACCTCTCTAAGTACAATCTCAGATAAATGCAAAAATATAGAACTCTGTGCAGTTTCATGAAGTTCAACTTTCTTCGTTTCATCTAAACCTTCAGGTCATGTCTCATCAATAGATTTAGCACATTTTTGTTGTAGTAAAATTGCCCTCATTTTCTGACGCCAAAGACTAAAGTCTCATTTGCCATTAAAAATATCCAATTCAAATTTTGAAGATTTCATGATTTTTAAAAATTGAATGCAGAAACAGTGTATGCAGACCAGAAAGATATGTCACATGTTATTACTGCTTAGTATTAATCAAGTATCACCACAAAAGAGATACAGTCTGTTCAATTAATACAAGTTGTAATGTGTTTCAATTATTTCACAAAAAATTATACACAGTAATACAGTTGCAAAATGGTTTATACAAAATAGTTTCTGTACAAATCACAACAAGTATGGATTATACAATATCAAAGTCACAGCAGGCAGTAATTTCAAGATTCTAAACACAGATCAAGGTAACCCTCAGATTCTAAACAACTTTGATGGTTTCTGGACAAATGAATTACCAAGATTGTTCTAAATCTAGGGTTCTGAATACAGTTGCAGCAACTATCAAGGGTATAATCACATACAGTACTTATAAGCCGTAAAACTAAAAGATCTCACTAGATCCCCTTATTAGGGTTTCGAGATATAACAAAAATCAGCTGAAGAGAGTGCACAGTTTTCAGATCTACAAGAAATCGAGTCAAGAACCTCCGTTCGAAGCTCTGATACCACTGTAAAGCGGAGATTCAAGAAACATTAATGCACGAACAATAACAACCAACAAAATATATATCGCATAAATTAAATAAGAAACTTTAAAGAAGAAAAATAGATTTAATAGTTGCCCTAAGGCAATAATCAAACTCCAGTGCCTTAGTCACAAAAGAACAACCGCCGTTTGAAGGAAATACAACCAAGGTAAAAGATGACAGGTTCGACGCTCAGACTAAACCCATATTTCACAAAAGAACTCAGTCTTCTCTCAAGTCACGGTTCACACAAGAACACAATACTCATCACAGTAGGAATCAGTCAAGATTACAATATAGTGAGAGCAACTGAAAATCAAACGAGTGTGTTGATTTTCAAAGAGAGAAGAAGAAGAGTAGAACTAGATGGCGCAGAGGGTGAGAGAGAAAAATATTAGGAGCCTAATGAAGAACTCAAACCCTAGAAGCCATTATTAGGAGTCACTCACTGATCGTCCAATCCAACGGCTGTGGAGGTGACATGTGGTGACATTTTGGGAGTTTCAAAGGTAAGAATAAAACACGGTTCTATTATTTCAGGAAACACGACTCTGCGCCACTTTAAAAAAAAAAACAAAGGATTAGTCAACTGGTCAACAATCCAGCTTTAAGGGTTGTTTGGCATCATTGTGCCATTCCTTTCATTTGTATTTCAATTTATGATTTCAATGTTGAAAAACACACTTGGCCGAAAGATATACAAGTTTTGAAGAGGACATTAATGATTCATTGTTGAGAATTGGGTGTCAAAGAATAATAATTGCTAGGATTTTTAATTCATTGTATTAAACCCAGTGATGTTTATAATCATTTTGTTATTTAATTCCAATATAATAAATCGCCATAATTGGTTGCTATGGATGATTTAGCTTAGGTTTAATGTTTAATTAATTCGATTGATATCATGCAACTTTCAATTATGTGTTCATTGCTTATTGTATGTTTGATTGACATTCAATTGTATGATCACTGATTGTTTAATTTAAGAACAATATTGAGACCGAAACCAAATACATCTGTTTAGTTAGCGCAATAAGTGTCATAGGTTTTATAAGAGATGAAGAGATGACTATAACCTATGCAACCTTGATAGAATTCATGTAAATTAATAATTTTACACGTGCATGAATATACTTAGAGAAATACTAAATTCAACTATGTGAATATGACTAGTTTTTGCTCGAGAGAGACTATTAGCAAGAATTGGTTAATTTGGTTTTTAATACGTATGAAAAAAGGACTAAATGAATTTTGGTTGAATGAATGTTAATTGAAATAGGTGAAATCAAAATTTCGAACCACTAATTAATCCCAAAATCCATCCACAAATTAGATAGGTTTAGATTAATTTAGTTAAAATCCTAATTTGACTTGATAATTAGTTACAACATTAATTTGGATTGAAGCTAGATCAATATAAAAATTGATGGTGAGTGTTTAATCTATGTGGGACGATATTCAAACTGAATCATCCACTTTATTATTTGCCACGATCTTTCCACTTGTGAAATCACATGATTATGAAGCAAAATACATTTGAAAAACACCATCAAATTCTATTGTTTTCTAAAAATTAAAGGAATTGACAATCAAAACTTGTTAATTTACTAAAGAATGCCACCAATCAATAAAGAAAAATCAACCTTGTTAGTGTCACAAAGATGGAGTTAATGTAAAGTCTAGCCCGACCCAATCATGTAAAGTGTAAACCTTCAATTATTGGCTACCATCTAAAGAATGAAGAGACCGCTACTCGGATTACATAAAACCTATTTTAGAAGATAAATTCTACCCTAATTAAATACAACATCATTTATACTATACTTATATAAAGTATCATAATTAAATAAATAAATTTTGAAATCGCATAAGCCCGCATGCTTTATGTCTTCAAAAATATTGTATCCTGTTGACATCCAATATCTTGTAAAAATATTGGTCTAAAGAGGAAATTGTTACTATATATGAAACACATTCATAATGTGTTTATCTCGTTAATTTTAGATATCAAATTGTTTAGAAAATTATTAGTATTAAGAAATTTATAAGTTATTTGTTATACCAATTTTAAATATTTTATTAAAGATCACAACATAACAGCAAACAAATAATAATACAAAATGTCCACAATAGATTAAATGATCTCGCACTGTTGGCCCAAATAAAGCCTACTGAATATTATCTAAAACCTTATAACAAATATAAAATTGCATAGCAGAACAAAATTGAATCATAGTCTATTGTGAATACTCATCATATTTCCTTCTTAAATAACTAAGGCCGACAGCAGAACTGGCAAGAAACTTGCAAACACACAGAATCAGGCGTGCCAGCATTGGGAATTGAAGATGGAGTAGGTGCACAAGCATTGGGCTGACTTAAGGTGGGAGAAGGGGTGGAAGTTGGCGGATTGGCGTGCCTGAGACTGTTATAGCAAGCTTCTGGCCAACTTCGCAGTGGCTGCCGAAAGTGCAAATGTAGTAGTGCTCGCCTTCTGAGTCGAGAGTTATGGCGTTGCCTATGGCATTGTCATAGGAGGACCTTGGTACTCGAAGGAGGTCGTGTTGGTTGGTCCTTTTTTATTTAATTGTCATTGCAAATCAATAACCTTCATTATCATTATTTTCGAATATTGTAAGCCACATTACATAGAGATTTCTTCCTAAGGCTTCCAGAATCAAGAATTTTGAGTTTCTAATTTGACTTTGTTTTGGTTCCCTTCCACTTCTAGTTTAATAAGTACGTCAACGCATTTACGTATGACTTCAATATTCCAATTCTTGTCTGTTCATCCTATATCTGTTTTTTTCCATTACTGATTTTTTCAAGCAGAATAAGTGTTTTTAGATTATTAAAACAAGAAATCGATACATCTATTGTTGGGGAAATTGCACTGATATTGTGCATATTATATTCAATGAAATCGAAATGAAATTAGACTTACCGAAATGGTTGAGAAGACAAAGTAATTTACCGAATCCGAATACGTGAATATAGATTCATCACTTCCCATTCTTTATTTGAAACCTTACATGAAATCAAAAGAATATTAATTAATTTTTGAAATCAAATACCAAATTAGAAAGAAATCAGAAATAAGAAAGAAGAGATGCAAGTGAAGCGATTGGCCGAGACAAGTGTTTGATACTTTGTCCTTAAGATGAATTTGCCCCGCATCGGTGCTAACAATTTCTTGACAATCATCTCACAAGATACAACGACTACATCTAACCATAAGAGCACTCCAAATGATTTAGACCAACGAACTCGAACGGAGTGCCCTCTCTACCATAACCATGATTTGCAAGAAATAGTCACTTCTACGAAGTATTTTATGCAACATGATATGAAATGAATGATGTGGAATTGTGAGATGAGATATAAAATTCAAACATATGGGATCAATTTATAGTAGTTGGAACCATACCAAGAGACACATAACTTGGATTTTATACCTCTATATAAAGAGACATAACTATTGGAAAGTAACCATTCCAAAAGTCATGATCTTGATTAATTTCTCATTTACTAATCATACAAATTTCAACACCTAGAATACTATTTCTAATGATCCCATGAATAGATTTTAGTACACAAGATGTCATTTTTTAATTAAATTTAATCAACACAGTAGCCCTTTAGGAGGATGAAATATGTCAAGTGATTCTACACATTCTTCTTGCTCATATAATTTATTCAATGTTATTGCTATTTGCTACAGTGAGATTTTTGCTTTAGCAAAATAAAGAAGTCGCTTTCCCGTCCTTATCTAACAAAAGTGTCACAATATTCGGTTCATCACAAACTTCTCTTGGAGTAGAAATGCACAATCTTCTAATAATGTACCATATCGGAATGAACCATCAGGTTTCCAGTAGCCAGAAAAGAAATACTTATGGGAAGAAGCAGGGGGCAAAGTGGCAGAAGTTTATGCTAAATTCATGCGAAAGACTGAATCAACTATCAAGCATTCAAAATATGAGGGATAAGATGGGAAAAAAATATGAGTAAGCGAATAATGCACGCATGGAATGGAGAAAGTTGAAGGAATATTTCTTGGAATCACATATGAATTAGCATTGAAAGATTAAAAAACATTCCATATAGCCCAAACATTAATTGCTAAACAAATAATCGGGCAAATTCATCAGAGAGATTCGCGACCCCAAAATGTTTTACAGTTAAAGTCCTAGATTTAATATAAATAATAAAATTAGGCTTTAGGGACTATTTAACCAAGAAATACACTCCACGAACATTGACTTGTGTTGACGAAGTGAAAGCAACACGGGAAGGGAATGATGGCCTATGAGGTTATTGTCAAGTAGGCGAACCTCTCCCCCTATGTAGGTTGACTACAGTTTGTCAATAAAATGTACGTGGGCCAATGAATAAAGTGTGAGTCGTAACCGAATCAGTTATGCGATAGCCAATAAGGAGCCGCTTCTTTCATTCTTCCAAAATGACCAAATTATCCCAAAATTTGGAGGGAAATTTTTAAACACCCCCTTATTTAAAGAAAAATGTATGTAATTCAAATATCTCCATCTCAAATTCTAGCTCCTGTTTGAGCATCAAAACTAGTGAGATTTGAAGGTGAAATCTTGACTAGGGAGGGAATTTGTTAATCTGATATTCATCATCGACAAGAGGCTCCCTGAAAAAGCAGCAATATCTCAATCAATAAGGACCAATATGTACTTCACATCACAGAAAAATGCACCGTTCATGAAGAAATCAATAAAAGTGGAGAATCGATCTCATCCCTGTGCTACATTGTCAAAGACTTATCTGCCATTCTGTTTCTATTTTAGATCCAGGGTTTTCCTCTAAATATAAAATTAGGGTGTCCAAGCAAGCTTGCAGAATTTCGTAATGATACCAATAATCTTACGCAGGTCATTAAGGTTTTGTGTTTCTTAAAATGAATGGACAAAGAGTCCATTTTATTGCACCAACATATCTGATGATACCAAAAGTCGTACCTGGACAATTCTCGAACTTGAAGACAGATGATGAACACGAACGAAGTCTTCAGATATCTGAAACGAAGGACATGAGGTTTTTTCTCGTTGTCCCTCTGATGCTTAAGTTAGAGAGAGAATTTTAGCGTAAGGATATGAACTGAAAATAATGTAAAAATCATGTACCCGAATTCTGAATGTATTTATAGGGATATAGGTAGTACAGTCCTGGTAGGATTAGGATATCCCTATCTTAAAGAGTTCTATTCAAACGATGTTTTTAGTTCGTACTACAATTCTAAAAAATGTTGGCAGCGTATCCGAGATAGAATTTAACTAGTCAAAGGGGTCGTACTGCAGGCGTAGTTGTCATCTCGATGAGTAATCTCGAGGACGGCAAGGATGTTGATAGAATAATGTCGAGAATGTCCTCGAGGAAGACACGTCCTCGGGGAAGTAAATACCTCGAGGACATACTTCTTGAGTATAGTAGGATTAAGTCCTCGGGGTGGTTGTGAGACTCCTCGAGGATACAAAACGTCTGGCCATCTTACTCCTCGGGATGGCATGTCGAGGGTCCTCGCGATCCACAGGTTTTGACCACATTACTGGCCCCCGTGCACCTATACACTTGGTGCTCAGGCTCAAGGACTAGATGCACATCGAGTGATATATCCCTGGAATGGGGTCATGGTCAGGTATGATGTGACCGTTGGAGGAGTGGGCTTGGATGTTTGACACGTGTCTGATTTCAACGGTGGGAGATCGTGATCCTTGGCGTTCCATATTCACCCACTATAAATACTTCATTTTCACTCCTCATTTTTTCACTTTCACTACTGTAAAATCTCTCTGGGAGGTCGTGCTCGAGAAAACCCTTAAGGTAAGTAGCTCGAGACTTTAAGTTTTCTCTTTAGTTTAAAGGTCTGTTGGATATGTCTAGTGGTGGAGGTAGTTCTAGCTCGAGTAGTAGCGAGGACCTAGGAACAATAATCCCCATGGCTGTACCCCTTGATGCTAGACCAATAGCTCAGGCTCAAGACTTTATGTACCCCGATGAACAGTGTAGGTTGAAAGAGCATTTGGGCATTAGTGCTGCTCGAGAGCATGGGTTAATGCCTAGGTGTAACATTAGGTCCCCGGACTTTGAAGAAAGGGTGATTAGGGCAAGGAGAGGGGAGTTTGTCATTTTTAGAGAGACCTTAATGGCCGGGTTTAGGTGGCCTCTACACCCCTTTTTCACTGTTATGCTGCTCGAGCACTCTATGTGCCCGGGGCAATTGGTTCCCAATGCCTGGCGAATGCTCATCTATTTTTTCATTGATTGTAGATATTTAGGTATCGAGCCCACAGTTAGCCTCTGTAGGGTAGTGTTCGAGCTTAAGAAGTGTAATACCCCGAATTCCACATCACATTTGGCCGATAGGATTGATGCGTTCCATGTTATTTGCAATATCATTAGCATCAATGTTCCTGATTGCTTTCATTTAAAACGATGCTTTTGATTATTGAGGTTTCAAGATCTCTACATGGTGTTAGCCTTCGACTCCTCGACCTAGGTGATGAATTCTATATTGAGTGATGATAGAGAAGCTAGGTTAATCTAGATGTGGAAGATTGACTTGTTAAGCAATTGGAACCTTGAAGGGTCGGAATTAGTATCGATAACGGTTATAGCTTTCCATTTGGTTGATCAAGGTCACCATAAACCCTAAATCAGTAATTGACCTATTTGGGACATGAAGCATGAAGTGACATGATCACTACACAATAATATGGGTGTTATACGATGTTATAAATGTTGAGGTGCGAATCGTTGAAATCGATCGAAAATCGGGTATCAATCGGGTAAGTAATTAAATGAATGGTTGAGGAAGTAATGCTATAAAATATTTTGGGATCTTAGGGCAGGTAAATTGGATGGTAAACACATTAAAATAAGTCAAGGATACTTGATTTTTACCTGCAATGATATGTACAAAATCAGATTTTAACCCCAAGAGACCACCTCATTCTTAGTCACCTCCTATTTGTTGATTTATCCTTGTAATGGTAAATTCCTTCACTCTTAAGAATTATCCACGTCTACCACTCCTTTAAGACTTCAAATATGTAGCATTTTATCCCTACGTTTCGTGCAAACAATTCAAGGATTGGTACAAAATCAGAATTTAACAAAAGAGAGACAGCTCCTACTTAATATTGGATGACTTGTCACTTTAGCATTCAGTTCCTTCAGCTCTAAGGCCTCCACCACGTCCTCTAAAGACTTACAACTTTTTATTGGATAGATACACATCTCCTAAGTCACATGTGGCTCCATGCAAGACAAGAGGGAAGTCAAAAATGGTTGCAAGAAGCCACAACCTGCTTGAACACCTCATGCTTGGGAGACTTGTCACTCTACCATCCAATTCCTTCAACATTAAGCCTCCAATCCGTCTTTTGAACATTTAGAACTTGATATAAGATAAATATAATTCATCTAAGTCGAGATGGCTTCATATGGTGCAAGGGAGAAGTCAAAGTTGGCTGCAAGAAAACACCTCCTGCTTGGACAGCACATGCTTGGGAGACTTGTCACTTTAACATCAAGTCCCTTCAACCTTAAGGCTTCTATCACGTTTTATAAAGCCTTATTACCTTATATTGGATAGATATATATCTTATAAGTCTCATAAGGGTCCAAATATGGGAAAAGAAGAGTCAAGTATGGCTGCAATAATCCACATCATGCTTGGACATCTCATGCTTGGAGATACTTGTCCTTTAACCACCAATTTCTTCATGGTTAAGTATCAAGCACGACCCCAGCCCTCAAGACTCTATATATAGCCCCTAAATAGGACACTTAACCTCAAAGTTTTCATCAAGTTATCCCCCAAGTGAAAGATAGAGCAAGAGAGCTAAGGAAAGATAGAAAACTGAAAGCTGGGAATTTGAAGTTCTGGGCAGCTGAATTAGTATTCTTTTTTGAGGTAAGATACTTTCTATGCTTAAGTGGTAGGATTTCATGTTAATATTTATGCTTAAGATATGCATGAAAAACCATAATATGGAATATGTGGACAAGTCCACAAAGTTAGATATCTATTTATGCCTTAGGACAAGTCCGAAGGGCACCGGCAAGTCGGAATGTGCATGTGTTCGATTGCATTCTTTTGTGTAGTATTAACATGTTAAATCCAAGCATGGTATCTTACCGAGTATTATTTATACTCATAGTATTCTATACTAAATTTTCAAATCCATAATCGTTGAGTTGGTGGAAGTTAGTCGGCATACTCGATGATGGATTAAGGAGGCAGAAACTGGACAGATTTTTAGGGTCAATTCAAAATGATATTACTATCTCTATAAATGTCTATTTGAGACTCTAAAAATATTACCGCGTTTCTCTTTGAGTTGTCTTAATATGGGCGCAAGAATCACTCAATTTGGACATCCGTGGCCTGAGATATGAATTTGAAGTGTCAAAGGGTCAATCTGGATTTTCTGGGCAATACCTCACTGTTTTCAGTAAAACGCCCATATCATAATATCTTTGAAATTTTTCATATTTTAACCTAGAAAACTACTTGAAAATATCTTTCTAATGCCATAGATTTCATAAAAAACGGAGTTGGGATGAATTTTATAAAAATAATTGAACTTGCTGTCCCAACTAACCGTGTCAGCGCCGAGTCCGTATATGTAAAGTATATTTTCATGTCGACATGCACTTCTGCTGGCCATTAAATTTTATCAAAGATATTTTACTATAATGAAATTAAATTTCTAACCTATAATACTTTTATTTAAGAGTATTTACATGTAGTAAAGGCAGAAGTTATTATATTTAGTACGTGACACTCGAAGCTTAAGTTTGGGGCGTCACAAGAAGCACCCTAGATTCACTTGCTTTGGGTACCTCTTGACCATAGGGGGGTTTAAGGTACCGAAGATGGCCTCGTCCCTAAAGGGTTAGAGGGAGGGTTGGTTTTATGTTGTAGCCCCCGACCCCAACCTCCCTTTCTGGCTAAAATGGGGTGTACCTGACGCCGAGAAATTTTGTGAGGACCAAGAATATTCTGAGGAATTGGATCGAGGTAGGAGAATGCTGGTGGAGCTTGAACCCCTATTCTCGAGCATGAAGGAGATCGGGGCAGAGGTTATAGATCTGGCAGATGTTAGAGGTGCTCAGGGTAGGGATCTTTCTTGCATAGTACTTTCCCTCGAGGACGTGCTCGAACTAATCTGTTGTGTGTTTCTATTTTTCAGGAATGTCGTTCAATCCTCGTGCTCTCAGAAATTTTGTGAACTCGAGGCTAGAAGCCTCCCAACAACAGCCTCGTTCTTCGACCAAGAAGAAAAGCAAGAAGAGGCCCCGTGCTCCGGAGGAGAATGTGACTGGTCCCAGGGAATCCTCACAAACTCGACCACCAGTCCCAAGCCCGCGGATTCAGAGGTCTGCTACACCCCCTGTCCCTCAACCTCAAGCTCACTCTGAAACTATCGACCTCGACGATGATGAGACAGTCCCCGAGGGTATTTCACTATTCGGGGATGCTGAGAAGAGCCACCTATTCCCCCGGCCTCGTGACCAAGTATAGTGGGGAGGTCAAACTTGGCGAGGGTGTAAAAGTTCTCGAGCTATTAACAAGGAAGGTATGCTCGAAAACTTGATCTCTTGCTTTTATATTATGTTTATCGATGATAATGCTCGGTCATTTACCTTTGTGTTTCAGGCATTGAGCGTGGCTCGGGGGCTGGCAATCCAGGGGCTCGAGGAAACGCAGAGGATGTCAGACATGGATGACTCATCGACCCTCAAGGATCGGAGGATTGCGACCTCGAGCCTGAACGCGAGGCCTTAAGAAAGGAGTGTGGCTAGGCCAAGAGAGCCCAGGAAGAGGTCGGGGCTGCAAAGGACGCAGGAGGAGTTAAAGCTCGAGCTTCTCCACAAAGATAGAGAGTTCGAGGAGAAGATCGAGACATCGAAGAAAGAGGCCCGAGAGGAATTCAAGAGCTCCGTGGAATGCGATCAACTCAATGCAGAGTATGCCTCGGGTGCCTACTTCCATGCCTTCAAAGAGGTTCGAGCCTATCTTCGCTCCAAACACCCTGAGGTCGATGCCGGGGAGCTGAAGATCGTACCCTCGATAGCAGAGACTCAGCAGCTCTTGAACTCCGAAGATGGTGGAGATGGCGAGGATGAAGGAAACGAGGCTGGCGATGACAACGTTGAGATCGATATCACGAACCTCGACCCTCCTCTAGGTCAAATAGGATAAAATCTTCACCCCCAGGACTCTAGCCAATCTTGTAAGCTCTATTTTTTAACATGTAAATTGCTCGATGATGAGCCTTTTTGAATGAATGAGCTAGGGCTCGATATTTTTTTTTTATGCATGTCTTTTCCCTCTCGAGGTCATAATAGAGAGCACATCTTGAGGCCTGTAAATTCGAACAATGAAACATATAATCTCGAGGAATCTGATCTTGAAAAATTAAACATGTAATCTCGAGGACTTAATACAACATCTTGAACAATATGAATCTGAAAAATCCAAATATCATTCTCGAGGAATAAACAAAATATCTCGAGCAATTAATAAAACATCTCGAGGAATCAGATCTTGAAAAATGAAACATGTAATCTCGAGGACTCAATAAAACATCTCGAGCAATATGAATTTGAAAAATCCATGTATCATCCTCGAGGACTTAAGAAACATCTCGAGGAATATGAATTTGAAAAATCCATGTATCATTCTCGAGGATTAATTTGTGTCGCCGCGCACTCTCCTTGAGTATACTATTTTTCGCGGTCGGGGATTTTTCCCCAAATTGCTTGCACGGGGCAAGACTTAGTGTGCTCGCGTAGGGCAAGGCTTAAGGTGCTTGTACGGGGCAAGGATTAGAGATTTCGTTGACCGAAAGTAATGCATGTGTGGGGCTGCTAGGCTTGAGCATTCAATTTATTAATCTTTCGAACTAGACTTGGATTTATACTTCATCCAAGCTGCCTACGTACCCAAACGGGATCAAGTCGAACGTAGTTCATTACAAAAAGAAACGATCTAAAAATAAATTGCATGGGCACGCAGGCCTAAAGCATAAAAAATGCAGGACTAAAAATTAACTTCAAGGGCGTAGGGAACGTTACTTGTAATATATTTTCAGGTTATCAGCATTCCAGGGCCTAGAGAGTGGTTTTCCTGAGGAATTTTTGAGGTTGGATGCTCCTCCGTGAACCTTTCGTATAACTTCAAATGGTCCCTTCCATGTAGGTTCGAGCTTTCCTGGAGCATGACCAGCGGCTTCGGCTTTTCTTAACACAAGATCTCCTGACCTGAATGCCCGAGGTCTTACTTTGCTATTGAAATATCTTGCTGTCCTGTTCTGGTAGGAGGCTACTCTCAATGCAGCTTGCTCCCTTACTTCTTCCAGGAGGTCGAGATGTTCGGTGGTGTGTTCCAAGTTCTCGGGATCAAGCCTCCTGAGGTTGGGCACACTGATTTCGACTGGGATAGTAGCTTCAATACCGAAGGCTAACATGAAGGGAGTTTCGCTTGTTGTTGTCCTGTGCGTTGTTCTATACGTCCAAAGTATAGAAGGTAATTTATCGGACCAATGACCTTGAGCATTACCAATCCTGGTCTTGAGGTCTTGAAGTATGATTCTGTTTGTAACTTCTGCCAGACCATTGCTCTGGGGATGCACCACTGATGTCAAGCGATGGTTGATCCCGAAGTTGGTACAAAAGTTTTTGAATTGAAGATTGTCAAACTGTCTGTTGTTATCTGTTATGAGGACCTTAGGTATCCCAAACCTACAAATGACGGATTTCCAGACAAAGGCCCTGAGCTTGGGTTCCAAGATTATTGCTAGAGGCTCGGCCTCAGCCCATTTGGTGAAATATTCAACTGCGACTGCTACGAACTTTACTTGACCTCTAGCTATTGGAAAGGGGCCGAGGATATCAACGTCCCACTGTTCGAATGGAGCCGAAATACTGATGTTGGTAAGGTCTTCGACGGGGGAATGGATGATATTGCCGAACCTTTGACATTTATCACATCTTCTAACATATTCCAGGACGTCTTTCTTTATGGTAGATCAATAATATCCGTACCTTATGAGTTTGAAGGCAAGAGCCCGAGCTCCCTGGTAGTTTCCACATATGCCCTCGTGAACTTCGGCCAATGTCTGGGCTGATTCTGATGGTCTGAGGCATCTGAGGTATAGCAGGGTGAAACTCCTATGGAACAGCGCTCCTTGAATTATGCAGTATTTCGGCGCTGTTGACCGGACACTCATCTCCGGAAGGACAACGCTACAGTCGAATCCCTGGATGAGAGTTTTAACTGGTTTTAGTTGATGGGCTGAGATTCCCATTTTGGTGAAGGCCTCATGAGATAGCACGTTGGCCGCACTTCCACTGTCAATCAAGATCCTTTTGACTTCAAAGTTAGCCACAATTGCTGAAATGGCCAAGGTATCATCATGAGGATATGATACGCCCTCTGAGTCCTTTGCCCCAAATGTGATGTCCTTGGACTTGTCGTGGGCCGTTCCCGGGCCCGAGGTATATTGACGAGCATACTGTTTTCGAGCAGTGCTTGAATCTCCCCCCGACGTAATGCCCCTATGATGACGTTAATAGTTCCTGCTGTTGACTGACCCTAACCTCTTTCTTCTGTGGCCCTTTCGATATCTCTGTCATTCCTCGGGCGCTTATTGTAACTAACATAAGAACCCAGAAGTCCTCTTTTGATAAGGGCTTCGATCTCTCGTTGTAATGCTTTGCAACTCTCTGTGGTATGCCCATGATCACAATGAAAATCACAATATTTGTTTTGATCGCGCGTGGCCGGAGACGACTTCAGTCTGGAAGGCCATTGGAGCTCCTTCATGTCCTTGATCTCCATCAAGATATTGGCCTTCGAAGCATTCAACCGGGTGAATAATGTTGGTGGATGGTCCTGTTTCTGTTTATTCCGAGAAGCTTCCTATCGGGGATTCATGTCATGAGGCCTTTTTTGTTCTGACCTCTCGTATACTGGACCCACCCTCCTCGGGTTCAATGTTTTCTCCATGTTTATGTGCTTCTCTCCTCTTGTCAAGAGCTCAGTTACTGATTTTGGGGGAGTTTTTGACAAGGACATTTTGAATGCTTCGCACCTTATTACATATGTTATAGCAGATACAGACGCGGTAATGTGGAGGTCGGGGATCTGAAGTCTTTCTTTATTGAACCTCTTCATAAAATCTCGTAGGGTTTCATTTGGCCCCTGGCGAAGTTGCATTAGAGATGCCCCCATTTTTTTGATGCGCTTACTGCCTCCAAAGAAGACGGAGAATTTGTCGGCCAGGCCTGAGAATGAGGCTATGGAATTGGGCTCTAGAGTGGAGAACCAATCCCTGGCAGCACTTGTCAATGTTTGAGGAAAGGTTTTACACATCACTTGATCTGGAGCAACCTGTAGGTTCATGATGTCGGTATAGATATTCAGGTGGTTGGTAGGATCTGTAGACCCGTCATACTCTTTTATTCGAGGATACTTGAATCTATCTGGCAAGGGGAATGACAAAACTTCGGGGGTGAACGAAGTGTTAGGGGCAAAGCCTGTTGACCATTTGTCTTTCTGTCTTAGACCTGCTGTAATTCCATCCTGGATGATTCTGGCCAAGTCTGCGGATTCCATTGTCACTGGTCCCGAGATTGAGGCCACATTGGGTAGGCCCGAAGTCCCGGCTCCTTGATTGTCATGTACCAGGGGTTGAGCCCGACGTCGAGCGTCTGCCATGAACCCGCCTTCGGGTGTCGGCGTACGTGACGGATGCGAGTTTCTCTGAGTGAGTAGTTGAGTTAATGTGGCAACTTGTTGACGGAGCTCCTCGAATGCTTCTGCACTGACGACAATGGGTTGCGGTTGTTGCATGCCTGACGACTCCTCTTGTGGGATTGGAGAATCGGCAGGAAGTGGTGGATGTTCCGGAGCGGATGAGCTCGCAGGAGGAAGACCTAATTGTGTGTTAACCATGGCTTTTTGGTAAAGTTTCCCACAGACGGCGCCAATGATGGTACCAAAAGTCGTACCTGGACAATTCCCGAACTTGAAGACAGATGATGAACACGAACGAAGTCTTCGAATACCTAAAACGAAGGTAATGAGATTTTTCCTCGTTGCCCCTCCGATGCTTATGTTAGAGAGAGAATTTTAGCGTAAGGCTATGAACTGAAAATAATGTAAAAATCAAGTACCTGAATTCTAAATTATGAATGTATTTATAGGGATATAGGTAGTACAGTCCTGGTAGGATTAGGATATCCCTATCTTAAAGAGTTCTATTCAAATGATGTGTTTAGTTCGTACTACAATTCTAGAAAATGTTAGCAACGTATCCGAGATAGAATTTAACTAGTCAAAGGGGTCGTATGCAGGCGTAGGCTGTCATCTCGAGGAGTAATCTCGAGGACAGCAAGGATGTTGATAGAATAATTTCGAGAATGTCCTCGAGGAAGACACATCCTCTGGGAAGTAAATACCTCGAGGACATACTTCTTGAGTATAGTAGGATTAAGTCCTCGGGGTGGTTGTGAGACTCCTCGAGGATATAAAAGGTCTAGCCATCTCACTCCTTGGGATGGCATGTCGAGGGTCCTCGCGATCCACAGGTTTTGACCACATCAATATCATTTATTTCTATTTTCATTCTCTTTCTAATGTTTTTAGAGGGAACAAGAAGAATCCATTCAGTTTCGAATGACATGAGTACTGATGTATATAAATATAAGAAGAAAACATATCTCCAATAACATAATGCTTGCACAGAGCCCATCCAAAAGAATTCTATTTATTATGCATAACCATGGCAGTGAAAGTCTTATCTTCTGAAACTTAACTAATCAAGCGTTTGATTTCCTTTTTGTTGCCATCCTGCATATAGCATAACATTTTTGTTCTTTTCATTTTTGGTCCATGCCCTTTTACTATTTCTATTGGAAATGTTTTAATTGAGCATTATTGAGCTCAATATTAAGTATGAACTGAACTCCAAAAATAAACGAAATCAAGCATATTCATGTTATACTCTGCGAGATGAATAACTTGATATATTTACTTGTCAAAAACCAACTAGTATTGAAAGTATTTGAATACAAAGTCATCCATGTGAAACATGAAATACTAGTTAAGAATTTTGATCTAAGCATTTTTTGGAAACCTTTGTCTCATATAAAAAACTACTGGGAAAATGTTTGGTTTATAAGGCTCAAGTATGGCATTTGGGTTTTGACCATAAAGGGTATCTAATTTTGTGGAAAGAGTGAAGACCTAGACGCTAGTGGGTTCGAACAACACGCTCTTGTGCCGTTGTTGCTATCTGTCCCGGCAAGGGCTCGGGTCAGGTACGGGTCTTTCATATCTCTCTGGAGAAATTTTACTTAATTTTTTTATTTAACTTTTACTGGCCAAATTGTAATTAAACAATTTCTTTGGGGACAGGATGAAATAATGTTTAACGATTAAAAATTCGAACCTTTGACATTTTCTATAGGTTATGTTGGGTGAACCGATGCCGTTTTCCAAACACAAATTTGATGAACAATCACCACTGTTTGTGAAAAAGCATTTAGGTTGTTCGTGAAGACTCTATAAATGGATTGCCATTCTGCCATATTAAAACACACCATTCAATAAATACTACTTTTGTTTTAAATTTCCTCTCTAAATTTTGCTTTTGCTTTCTGAGTACTAACACATAGATTGAGTTCGTAACGAACTCCTACAGATTGTTGTGATGCTTTCTTAACAGATGGAAATTTGTTTGGTCCTTAGAAATGATTGTTGACTTCCTTAAAGCACAATAGAAGGGAGCAATTTTGTTTTAAAGATACATCGTGAACAGGGCGGTCCTAGGGGTCCCCCCACTTTTTTTAAAAAAAAAATTAGTTTGTTTTTTTGCTTACAAATTTTGATTGTGACCTCCAACCCAAGACGCCTGGATCCGCCCCTGATCGTGAATTCGGTAAGCATGAATCATCTTTTTTATTCTTTTTCCATCTTGTCTGCTCACTTTATATCTGTTTTTTTTTTCCATTCCTAATTTTTCAAGCAGAATAAGTGTTTTCAGATTATTAAAAAGAGAAATCGATAGACCTAGAATACTATTTCTAATGATCCCATGAATAGATTTTAGTACACAATATGTCATTTTTTAATTAAATTCAATCAACATAGTAGCCATTTTACAGGAGGATATATGTCAAATGATTTTACATATTCTTCTTGCTCATATCATTTATTCAATGCTATTGTTATTTGCTATATTTGGTGAGATTTTTGCTTTTTTACATCTTTAGCAAAATAAAGAAGTTGCTTTCCCTTCCTTATCTACAACACATCGTGATTTTCTTCAAATTAAAAAGCCTACCTTCAGTTGTTTGGATTCGATTCTCACTGACCCGCTTCCAAAATCTGCACCCTTTTATTTGTTTTTTTATTCAAATAAAGTAATTTCATACGTATAATCACTAATTGAAACAATGGATAATGCGTATGAAGAAGAAGAAGAAGAAGAAAGCCAGGTCAGAAGGTAGGTTTAATAAAACTTGAGAATGAAAGGGATTTAGGAGATGTTATCTTTAGGGGATTTGGTAAATTTTGGTTTGTAATGGATATTTTAGACATTTCAAATTTAGAGTATTTAAGACTTTTAATACATGATAAAATAGACTAAACCAAAAAATATTGACTCTAGGCTATTTTACCAAATATCATTTTCGACTAGGCTTTTTAAACAAATTTTCCATAAAAATAAAGGAAGAGTTTGTTAAATAACCCAGTCAAACAATGATTTTGGTTAAATATCTTTCCTTCAATGTTTGTCGGTCAAATGACCTTCTTTTACAAAATATAATAAACAAATTATATCAAATATCCAAAATGTCATCACCATTGAAAATACCCAAACACCCCTTTCAATCCAAACAAATTCCTCAATTCAATCTTTGGTCCCCAAAATCACAATAACCCATTTTCTTCTCTTCGACTATTCTTGTTACTCTAAAATCACATTCTTTATTATATTCTTCACATATTTGGGTATTTTATGAATATTTATCATCTATATTGAATCTCATTTACATTTGAAGAAAGAATGAAGACAATTTTAGAAATCTTATGTAAATTGTACATTTATTATTGAATATAGTATTGAATAATATTTAGGTTGGTGTTGTTTTTGTACTTAGTGTGTTTGTTTTTCTATTGCCTACGACTATTGGAAGGTAATGACACTCCAACTGTTACCCGAAATGTAGAACGCCACTTCAGTCATTTTTCGCTACGTAAAACGGCACTACAGTCGTTATCTACCGTTGTTTATTTTTTTCAACGAAACGATCTCTAATAATGGACTCCTGACGTAAATAACACATAAAAATTGACCATTTCACAAAGAAATGTTGAAATTATATAGCTTTTATATTATCGAGATGGTGAAATCTCAAATCGTCCTACTCCTATGTGTCGATTAAATTAATGAGCATATTTCTTAACTTTTGTACTTGTCATGTGCATATTACAATATGAATAAGTTCAACCTATTATTTTTTATGGTACGAATAGATCGTGTTTATACATGTAATAGTACATGTGTCGTTTTCATGTCCAGTAACGACACTCGTGCCGTTCTGAAATTTTTACCTATATATAATTTTTTTCCAATAAAACAACCTCTAATAACGGACTTCATAATGTATGTAACATGGAAATGTTGACCATATCATAAAGAATGGTTGAAATGAAATAGCTTTTATGTTATCGAGAAGGTGAAAGCACAAATCATCCTACTCATATTTGTCGATTAAATTAATGAGCATATATCTCTCAACCTTTGTATATTTCATGTGCATATTACAACGTAAACAAGTTTCACTTATTATTTCTCGATATACAAAAGGGGCGTGACTACTTATATTCGTGTTTACAAATAGAACGACACAAGGGTTGTTTTCTTCTCAATAAAGGCACTTGTGCCGTTCTGTTGAATTCCTTTGTAAACGGCATATTCATCTTTCAACTTAAATGAGTTCAATTTATTGGTTCTTGAGGCATGGATGGATCGTGACTACTTAGACTTGTGTTTATTGACAAAAGGACACAAGTGTCATTTAACGGCATATGTGTCGTTCTGATGATTTCTTCAATATTTTAATTTCTTTCAGCCGTAACGACCTCAAGCATTGGACCCCCTGACTTAAGAAAGTCGGAAATGTCAATAATGTGACAAATAATGGTACAATTGACATAGATTATATGATATATTGTTGGTGAAATCACAAGTTGTTAACTATGTTCGTTAGAAAATATAATTAATGAGCGTAACTCTCAAATTTTATCCACGATATGTCCATCTTGCAACTTAAATGAGTTCGACTTATCGATTATCGGGGTTCAGACGGGTCATGGGCTCTCATATTCATGTTTATGGACAGAACGACACAAATGTCGTTTAATGGTACATGTGTCGTTCTGATTAATTCTCCAATATTTTGCTCCATTTTCGCCTCAACAACCTCAAGCATTGGACCCCCTGACTTAAGGAAGTCAGAAATGTCGATCATGTGACAAATGACGGTATAATTGACATAGATTATATGATATTTTGTTGGTGAAATCACAAGTCGTTATCTACGTTCATTAGAAAATATAATTAACGAGCGTAACTCTCACTTTTTGTCCACGACATATCCATCTTGCAATTTAAATAAGTTCGACTTATCGATTAACAGGATTCGGATGGGTCGTGGTCACTCATTCTCGTGTTTATTGACAGAACGATACAAGTGTCGTTTAGCAGCACATGCGCCGTTCTGATGATTTCTCTAATATTTTGATTCATTTACGCCACAACGACCTCAAGCATTAGACCCCCTCACTTATGGAAGTCATAAAGGTTGATCGATTGTTTTATATTCGTGTTTATTGACAAAACGACAAAAGTGTCGTTTAACGGTACATGTGTCGTTCTGACGATTTCTCTAATATTTTGCGTCATTTCATTCTTAACGGCCTCAAGCATTGGACCACCTGATTTAAGGAAGTCATAAATATCAATCATGTGACAAATAACAGTAGAATTGACATAGATTATATGATATCTTGTTGGTAAAATCACAAGTCGTTATCTACGTTCGTTAAAAAATATAATTAATGAGCATAACTCTCAATTTTTGTCCACGGCATTTCCATCTTACAACTTAAATGAGTTCGAATTATCGATTATCTGGGTTCAAACGGGTCGTTGCTGCTCGTACTCGTGTTTATTGACAGAACGGCACAAGTGTCGTTCTAATGATTTCTCTAACATTTTAATTTCTTTCCGTCGCAAGGACATCAAGCATTGGACCCCTGACTTAAGGAAGTCAGAAATGTCAATTATGTGACAAATAACAGTAGAATTGACATAGATTATATGATATCTTATTAGTGAAATGACAAGTCATTACCTACTATTCGTTAGAAAATATAATTAATGAACTTAACTCTTACTTTTTGTCCATAGTATGTCTATCTTGGAACATAAATGTGTTCGACTTATCGATTATTGGTGTTTGAATGGGTCACAGCCGCTTATACTCGTGTTTATTGACAAAATGACACAAGTGCCATTTAACGGCACATGATTCTGATGATTTCTCCAATATTTTGATTCCTTTCCATCGTAACGACCTCAAGCATTGGACCACATGACTCAAGAAAGTCAGAAATATTGATCATGTGACAAATAATGGTAGAATTGACATAGGTTATATGATATCTTGTTAGTGAAATCACAAGTCGTTATCTACTATTCGTTAGAAAATATAATTAATGAGTGTAACTCTTACTTTTTGCCCATATCATGTCCATCTTGCAACTTAAATGAGTTCAACTTATCGATTATCGGGGTTTGAATAGGTTTTGACCGCTCATACTCGTGTTTATTGACAGAACGACACAAGTGTCATTATAGTAACAGTTATGTAGTGGTGGTAATGGGTGGCTCGGCTCGTTGCCCTACGAGCTCAGCTCGTGCTCAGGCTCGGGCTCGTTGCCCAACAAGTGCCGTTTTATTATTAGTAACACCACTTGAGCTATTCCGTTGATGTCTCCTTTATTTTCGTTTGTTTCCAACGCAACGACCTTTGAAATTGGACACCCTAACCATCTTGCAATTGAAATGAGTTCAATTTATTGGTTCTCGAGGCATGGATCGATCGTGGCTGATTATACTCATTTTGTTAACAGAACGACACAAACATTGTTTAACGGCTCTTGTGTCGTTCGGTTAATTTCTCAAATATTTTGCTTCTTTTCCAATGCAACGAACTCAAACATCAAATCTTCTAACTTAAGAAAGTCAGAAATGTTGATCACATAATGAAGAATGATTGAATTGACATAGATTGTAAAATATCGACTCAGTGAAATCACAAGTCAATGTATTGATCCGTTAGAAAATATAATTAATGAGCATCTCTCAAACTTTCAATAACAGCACTTGTGTCGTTCTTTTACAACTTTTCATCTCAATAACGATACAAGTATCGTTCTCAATGACCTTTCATCCTCAAGCATGGGTGATGTGAACGTGACCAAGAACAGGATTGGGAACCCACGAACAAGAAGAAACAAACCCAAGAAAGCTAGAAATCACGTCGCGCAAAGATTCATCCCGACCCGTCGTTCAACCCGTACCAAGAACCAAGATTCCATGCAAGAAATCTGACCCGTTGATTACTTGGAACTAGAACCTTGAAGTAGGAACGCCATAAAAGGACTGCGACACCTTTTGATAAGTTCAAGGTTTAGATCTTTAAACCACCAAGAATCATGGAGGAATAAATCTCACAAGTTTTATAAACTTAAATATTCATAATGTCAAAAGTCTTGCTTTACAATGAAAAGGAAATCCTATTTATATGGAAACATGGAAAACCCTAAAAGGCACGAAATTGGGTCCAAAATATGCAAAAATATAGAAATAAAAATAGAGTTTTAATCAAATAAGGAAACTCGCGAAAATTAACGATTCTGTTTCAGTTTTCTTCTATGCGGTCGCATGGAACAACTTCTGCCTACCTCCAAGTTCTCTGTCGGCTCCATGCGATCGCATTGTGGGAAGCCTATGCGGCCGCATGGCTTCCCGATTTGCTTCCCGGCTGTCTTCCGTTTTGGCCTCTTGATTCGAATGCCTTCCAAATCTTTTTCGACCCCGACTCCAACACGAAACTTGTTTGTTGGCTTGTCAACTTCAACCTTGCATGCTCCATGGCTCGAACCATCAATTGTGTGGTTTTTAGTGACTCTGTGAAGGCTCGAACCCGACTTTGACCCCTTCCCAACGTTCGCCCAATGTTCATTGATTTGTTGCGCACTCCGGATCATATCATCTCCTCTCCCTTCGAAAGGATTTGACCTCGAATCTGAACCTGCAAAAATGAAGCAACATTAGAAATGTCAAAAATATCAACAATCGCAAACTTACCCAGTAGAAGTAAACAATACCATCATGCTCAAACATAGCAATGGAATGGTACGGTCCGTCTCTCCTAGGATGTAATTTGGACCTCCTTTGAATTTGTATCCGCCTCCTTCGTATGTACACCCAATCACCATCGCATGATTCAAATAACACACGCCTTGACCTCGCCCTTGTGCAAGTTTGGAAAATAACATGTTCCTCATCTAAGCTACCTTGTAAACTAATAGTCAAAGGAATTAAACTCAACAAAGTTAACAGATTAAAACCAATCAACATATCATAGCATGAGAAACAAGTAGCAGAAATAGTAAAATATATCGCATTAGTATCTAACATATTCCATCCAACCTTCCACAAGTAGTTTTGGGAATTAAGATCAAAGTTTCTCAAGTATTCATCATGTACAGCTACTTTTGAACCAAAACATTTAAGGACTACATGATTGAAATAAAGACATTTATGCCTTAAATCATCAACAATAGACCCCAATTGCCCTTCATGCTTGGCCAATCCCAGGCAACATAGTAAAATACCATCATGTAACACACAACTTCTCATTTTGACATGCACACATTGATTCTTGTAACACACTAGAATATCATAAATGAGCAAGAATTTTCCTATAGATGGGCGCAATAAATGATTGTTCGATCTAAAGTTACCACTAACACCAACAGATGAAGATAATGAATTGAATATCAAGATTAGCGAAGTAGAAGCACTTTCCAAATTAAAGTGTGGGATGAAAGTATTAGACATTAAACTCAATCCCAACATATTCCATAAATTTCGCCCACCACAGTTAAGGACATCAGAACAGAAATTCAAACATGCTTGCCTACAACTCCCAGTAATGCAACCTAATTGCCTAGCACATGGAATTAACTCAGTGTGACATGCTAGAACTTCATGACGTAGCATATTCATACTATAGACAAGTAAGAATTTATCTATAAACATAGGTGACATCAGACTGACTATACTCAAAAAATTATCAATCGCATTATCATGTTCAAGAGTACATAATCGATGTAAAAGACTAGTCCCATGAGTTGTTCCAAATCCTAACCTAGGTGTAAGGTTTTGATAAGTTACCTTGGCGTGGTTACATCCATTGTTACTGTTACTCACCAATTTCTCCATGCGTCCTGCATCAATTGGATAGTCAATGTATGGTGCTTCGTGAATCATCCCGTCATGGAACGACTCCTTGAACTCCTGCAAATGAGAAATATCCAAATTAGGGAGGGGATCGTTAGTTCTCACTAAAGTCCTCTCACACTCGACTTTTCTCTCATATAAGCTCACCTTGGAATTTTCTCTCCTCTCTGAATCTTCTCACTCTTCTCTTTTGTGGCTCCTCTTTTCTTTCTTCTACCTCTCTACTCTCATTTTCTTTCTCTATCTCTTTCTCACTCTCAAGTTCTTTTTTTCTCCTTTGTGGCTCTACTCTTTTTTCATCACACTCAGCCACCTTACAATTTTCTCTCTTTTTTCTCTCTCGTTCCTTGGTATGATCAATGTGAGAATTAATCATGTTGCATAGCCTTGAGAATTGTAGTTTATATTCCAAACTAGCTAGCTTATTTGAAATATCACTACCCTGTTTCACAACAGGCGTTTTACTCCCTAGTGAACTCTCAACTCCATCACATCGCCTGAGCTTCTCTCGACACCCCCTTTCACGCATATCACTCCTACCTTGAAAAGTTGGAGTGTTCAGTTTGTTGCTCCCCACTTTCCTATCAACACTTCAATCAAATCTATCTCCTATACCCTCACAAGGAACCCTTTGGGACGTCCCTTGTTTATAACTCTCAATCAAGGCTTCATGCCTAGCTACATCACCACTAATACGTTCAATCGTCGACCCCAACTAATCACACCTACGATTCATAGCATGCATACTATTCTTAAGCTCCACATAAACCCCTTAGGCACTGCGTTCTCCATACATCTACTCATGTTCCTTTTTTTGGCAATAAATAGATAACAAAAATCCAATGAAAGGAATGATAAGAAAGCAAAAATAATTCACCTCACGTGTTTGTACTTGTGTATCACTTGAAATTGACTTTTACCCGATATTGAGCTCACAAATCTTGCCTTTTACTGCTCGTCCTCCTTTCTCAAAGACTCGAGAAATAACCGACCTCATTCAATTGAAGTGCAATCCCCGTAGCAATCACCATCGCAACACAAGTCCACGGATAATCAACCAAATTTTCATACAGACCAAGTAACGGGCTCAATTCAAATAAGAAAAGACAACAAAGATTCAAGTTTCAATTTCGAATTGCCTCTAAACGTTCACGAATATAGAAACTATACCTTTTTTTGTCTTTTTTTTCTACTTTTTTTTTTTTAAATTCAATAATCAACTAACTAATAAATTTAGAGGCAATTAAACAATACAATTATATGAAAATAAGGACTCAAATCAAGAAAATAAAATCAATAAATAAAAGATTTTTTTTGGTGAATAGTAACCTTGAACAGTTCCCAAATTTTTTTTATAGACTCAAATCAACTACGATACCAACAAAGCAAACGAAAGTTGATTTGGATGGTAGATTAGCCCAAAAATAACTTTTGACTCTTTTTTTGAAATTTTTTGGATTGAAACTCTAAAATAATTACTGGACACATGAACACGAAGAACACAAAAGAAAAAACAAAAACAAGGGCTCAAAGAAATGAAAAGGATAGATGATCTGAATTCTAGAACTGTGCTCTGATACCACCTGATGTGAAACCGACCAAGAACAGGCTTGAGAACCCATGAACAAGAAGAAACAAACCCAAGAAAGCTAGAAATCACGCCGCGCAAAGATTCAACCCGACCCGTCGTTCGACCCGTACCAAAAACCAAGATTTCAAGTAAGAAATTTGACCCGTTTATTACCCGGAACTAGAACTGTGAAGTGGGAACACCACAAAAGGACTGCGACACCTTTTGATAAGTTCAAGGTTTAGATCTTTAAACCACCAAGAATCATGGAGGAATAAATCTCACAAGTTTTATAAACTCAAATATTCATAATGTCAAAAGTCTTGCTTTACAATGAAAAGGAAATCTTATTTATATGGAAACATGGAAAAACCTTAAAGGGACGAAATTGGGTCCAAAATATGCAAAAATATGGAAATAAAAATAAAGTTTTACTCAAATAAGGAAACTCGCGAAAATTAATGATTCCATCTCGATTTTTTTCTATGCGGCCGCATAGAAGGTTTCTATGCAGTTGCATGGAACAACTTCTGCCCGCCTCCAAGTTCTCTATCGGTTCCATGCAGTCGCATTGTGGGAAGCCTATGCGGCAGCATGGCTTCTCAGTTTGCTTCCTGGCTGTCTTCCGTTTTGGCCTCTTGATTTAAATGCCTTCCAAATCTTTTTCGACCCCGACGACTCCAACACGAAACTTGTTCGTTGGCCTCAACCTTGAGCGCTCCATGGCTCGAACCATCAATTGTGTGGCTCGTAGTGACTCCGTGAATGCTCGAATCCGACTTTGACCCCTTTCCAACGTTCGCCTAATGTTCATTGATTTGATGCGCACTCCGGATCACATCAATGGGATCCCTAAAGTACGCAAGAAAAGTAGATCACACGACAAAGAACTGTTGAAATAACATAGATTATTATTTGATATAAAGTTGATGATAGCACATGTGATTATATGATTCTCAACAAAATACAAGTAATGAGCATATCTCTCAATTTTTTTAAATATCATGTCTACCATACAATTTAAATGAGTTCAACTTATTATTTCTTGAGGCATGAATCGGTCATGACTGCTTAAACTCGTGTTTATAGACAGAACAACACAAATGTCGTTTTATTATCAGTGACGACACTTAAACCATTCTGTTGATTTCTTCTTTAGTTTCGTTTGTTTTCAAGGTAATGACCTTTGGAATTGAACAATCTAAGTTGTACCGTTATCTTTGTATTAAGCAGAAAGTACGAAATTCAAATACAAGTATGAAATTCAAACACAAATCAAACCGGCCTAATCTTCTATTAAACAATTACAAAATATATATATTCACACACTGACACACATATTTCCACAATCTCTTTCCACTCAAATTCAACAGAAAGAAAGTGAAAGGGAAAACAGTCAAATGTTACCTATTTTGATGGTGGAGAAGAACACGGTACAATAATGGCAAACCTACAAAATCTAGAAAAAATCATAACACTACGCATCATATCTCAAAGAAATATACTCTCCCGTCGTGATTCTGATCAACGGAAGTTATCATTTTCTCAACTCTTTTAATTTCCATCCCTTCTGCAACCCTAATTTCCCCAAAACCACCTGCAATTCCTTTGCCGAGATGTACCCGTCCCCATCCTTGTCGAAAACTAAGGTGAAGAAGACGTTGTTAGAATTCATTTTGGGGAATAGGGTTTCATAATGAAAATGGAGAAGAAAGAACAAGTGAAATGAGATAAATTGGGTTAATATTTTGATATAAATTAAAGGGCAACATTGTCATTTTATCAGTTAAAACATTTTAAATTTTTTTATTTTGTTTTAATGTTGGTCAAAGGCCATTTCTCCAAAATCATTTCTCAACTAGCCTATTTGGCCAAATTTCTCAAAAATAAATGTAGTGGAAATTTGATTAAAAAATCTCAAACAAGGGCTAACTCTCGCATCTGCATTCCGATCTCTCCCAAAAAATCAAGGGTTTGGCCTTCTCCTGATGCAGACATCCATTCATTTTATTTGGACTATTATTTATATTTTTTTATTTGGGCTGTTATTTATGTTACTGGACTATTTGTGTCATTAAACTTGTAGAATGGGTTTGGCCCAAACCCACTCTCTTTAGGGTTTGAGTTTACTATTTATATATGATTCATTGTGTAATTCAAAGAGTTGATGAATAGATGAAAATTGAACGTGGCTTGTTGTTAACGCCTTCTTCCCTTGTTCTTCTTCTCCGGTCCTTCCCGTTTCTCTCCGAGTTTCTTCGGTACTTCTGCTTCTTCTCTTCTCGCTTTCTCTGACCTTCTACATCTTCTATCAAAGAATACATCCTATCCATCCTACATCATCTCCTATATGTTATTTTTCTCTCTTCTCGTTATTGCCAGGTCTACTAACCATTTTACTCTAGTTTCCTTCTTCTGCTATGAATTTTATTGAAATAATTTTTGAGAATTCCAAATTCAACGCTGTTTGGCAGTTCTTCGTGTGTTAGTTTTTAGTTTTTTTACTTAGGGCTTAATAGGTGGATTGAGCAAATCAAAAATATTATGATCTAAATATAATTTTTTTAGGATTTGGTTGTCTAAATAATCCTTCAGATTGTTCATATTTGTTACTTATTTTCTGCAGGTAGATTTGGGGATTTTAAATAATGGATGATTAGAGAAAGATTACGATATAGTGGCTAATGAATTGCTCTGGTATTAGACAACCAAGGACATAGAACTCTTGATTTATAGTTTTTGACTATATGTTCATCTTGTTATGATCCAATTAACTGTCGCTTTCTTTCTTTGCATAACTTTTCTTGAATAGAGCTTTAAACAATAATTGCAGTGTCATGAAAATACAATTTTCTTCTCCTTTCCTTTTTTTTTTTTTTTTTGCATGAATTTTATTTTCATTTTCACTTTTGAAGTGAGCCATACAGAATTGGAGAAAAATGAATCGAACCTAAATGATCAGTTATGGTACAATTCAGTTCTAGCTTTACATGTTGAAAATGGTTTCATGGGTAAAATTGAAACAGTCGGAAGGATGAAGCAAAACTGTTTTTTATCCACCCCCACTGAGTAAAGTGTTTTATGCTTATTTTAATTATTAGTAGTTGAATTATTGTTAACCAGACGGATATATTTATACAATCCAATTTGTTCATTGGACAGGGCACATATCTAAGAGGTAAACACAGGACTTCAGTGGTCTACAAAAAATACAACTTGAAGAACAAAGTCCATATTACTAAAAGAGATATCCGTTTCAGACGTAGTATTTACTTCATTTTTCCATTTGATGAAATAAAATGGACCAGGAATTCTTAATTCTCAAGAGGCTAGGAAATTTACTAATTGTGAATGGGAACTTTTGTTTCGATACAAATGATAAGGTGCTCCATATTGAAATTTCAACAAAAAATGGAACTGCAAATATTGGTATGGAAGGTATAGGAAATAAGGTACGCCTATTTATTAACTTGATTTTCTATATGCCCTTTATCAAATTTTCAGCCGAAGTATTATAAAACAAATTAAATTTCGTTTTCATTTATTAATTTGTTTATACTCCTGCCCTGTGTGTTCACAGAAACAAACTATTTTGCATAGTCATTTGGAGAAAAAAAGTCGGGAACAACTGAAGGTGCCAGGTCTCCATCCATTTATGTCCAAAAAGTGATCTTGTGAGCCACATTGGAAATTGCATTTCAGAACAGCTTGTGGACGCGTACATTTAGACACCACATCAGAATTTTGGGATGTAATGAAAAATAATAAACAAGATTTACTGAGTGACACTCAACGTGAGACAAGTTTGGATGAAAAATCTCTATTGAAAAAGGTCGATTCTCTTTGCTTCCTCATGCATGATCCTGCCACAAGTTGCAACACAGAAGTTGATAAAGGAAATTATAGCGAAGGTGCTAATTGTGGAATATATGGGTTCTAACCTCACAAATGACTCGATGCGCGAAAAGACTAGATCTTGTTTTGATTGTGTACTGGTGGCACCTTCAATGTTGAGAATTGTTGGAATTTTAAATCTAAGAGTAGTGAAAGATTTTGAGTTTACCGGATTTGGTTTCAACTTACCGGATTTGGTGTTATTGAACTTACCGGATTGGCTTGACACTTACCGTATTTGGTATGCTTACCGGATTTCACTCAGCTTTGAATACCAGATTTCACTAGTGCATACCGTATTTCAACTTACTGATTTCCACTTAAGCTTAAATACGGTATCTGCCTGAAACTTACCGATATGAATTATAAAACACTAGAAATCTTACAGAGAGTTTTAAACAAGCAAAAAGAGAAGACCATGTTGGAATTTCATTGAACAAAAGCTCTACATTTAGCTCTGATATATCTGATCATGGGAGAGGTGATAATCAATATTAACTGACCGGATTATACATACAAAAAAAGACAAAAACATATAAATATAATATGGTTTTCCGGTGAGAAAACCAGTGGAAGAGGAGGAAACTTTGAAGGCTACATTTTGATATATTTTCTTCTTAATTTTCGAGTTATACAAAGCTCCAATATATAGAGCAAATATGGTAAACTTCTATCAACTATTCTACCCATTAATCAAACTCCTACATATTAGAAAATACTTAACATAGTACTTGACAGCATACTCTACTATATGTCTCACAATTTGTCTCACAAGAAACAACAGGTTACAAAAAGGGTTAACTTTCTTGCTGGTGCTTAAAAACACTATCTTAATGCTAGAATGAAGCAAGTCTGGATAAGAAATAGTGATATTAGTTCCTATGTTGTCAATATAACATATAAATCTATTGTACCCAACATTTGGAATTTTGACAATGGCTTTTTTGGATACATAACCGATAATCATTCCACTCTAACCAACTACAAGATCATGCAGGTGGTTTAATTACCTTTGAGGATGAGTCTCAAAGTAAAATTGAGGGTGCTAGTACCGTTGTGATTAATGGACTCTCTATCTTAAATGATGTCTTGTTTGTTGTTGACTTAAAAGAAAACCTGATTAGTGTAGGTCAACTTGATAATGATCTTATAGTTATGTTTACAAAATGTTCATGCAAAGTTCTAAAAATTGAAGGTAGTTGTGTCTTCCATGGTGCTAGGTCTACTGAAAAATCCTATCTACCTGAATATGAAATTACATGCCATGTTCTAAAGCTGACTCTTTTAGCTCTATTCCAAAATGAGAATAAGCTTTGATCAAACACTTGCAATAACCTTTGCAAGATTAACAATGGATCAATTCGATCTGATATGAGCTCGGATTCGGGAGTGTCCAATGCAAGCTCAAGCCAAGACCCATTGATTTTCGAGGAAGAAGCAATAACGCGATCGAGAGCAAAACAAGTCAAAGAGGCATTAGGAATGCTCGTCAAAGCCACTATTGATGAAACTATATTCGGGACGCCAAATGGAACAAGTTTCATGTTGGGGTCGAAGCCAGGAACCAATTGGATCAATACGATACAAGCAACAGAAGAAAGAGGTCAACCAGAGCAACTAAGCGATCGCTTAGAGTAAATTGGCAAGTGGTCGCTCAGCTCGTACCGAAACTCAAAGGGCATCAAAAGGTTCTTCCAAGCCACCGTTTGGTTATAAAAGTCATTGAATTTCCGATTTTTGGCAAGAGACCAAGTTTACTTAGAATTCTATTTTTTTTTTCCATATTTTGACATTAATTGTTGCCTTATGCACACTTTTACTAGATTTAAGGCTCTAGTATAAATACCTAAACACTTTGTTATTTTACAACTTTTGGGACATATTGAATTAAACTGAAAGCTTTGCTTTTTCCTCTGTTCTTCATTGAACAACAAATCCAATTTCCAAGATCAATTCTTGTGTGTTCAACATCGGTACGAGAGTTCTTCATCTGTGTAATCAAGGGGTTCAACGCATCTTGCTATCGTTGAATTTTTTGGTTTCACTTTGTTGGGTTTAAGTCCAACCCGGATTTTGTTGGCGTTCTTGGGTTCCACATCAATCTAGTTGTAGGTATCGTAGTCACCGTTGCTACGGGGTTCGCATCAGTTGGTATCAGAATTTTGACTCCAATCAATCAGGTTCTATCTTTCTATTTTCGTTGTTGAGTAAAAAAAAATGTATCCAATTCTTCTTCATGTTCTTGTATCCAGTAATTTATTTTGAGTTTTTGATCCAGAAAAATCTCAACAAAATTTCAAAAATTGTTTTTGTACTCAATTTGAATCCAAATCAACTTCTATTTTATTTGTCCTTCTCGTAGTCAAATTTTTTAGTTTGTGAAAAAAATTATTGTTCATCCGTACGGTACTATTCATCTGTACCAGTAAAAAAAAATTGAGTTGTTTGTTTGAATTGCTACCAACACCTTCTCTTTGTTACAAGTTTTGACTCCCTATCTAAATCTTGTCTTATAAGTGGTGTCTAAATTCAAAATTAAACTTTCATCTAGTTTCTTAAATTCTTCATTCTAAATTATAGTTTCCATATTACTCTTGTTTCACATTCCTTCTCGTATTCGTTCTGAATTCAAAAGTTTGGTCCGATAAGTTCTTTGTTGACTTTGTAAGCATTTGAGAAAAGCAATTGAGTACTAAAAGGCAGAGAGTGAGCTTATTAGAGGGTAAAAGCCAATTGAGTGATTTCGAGTGAAAATTTGTGAGGCAGAAATTGAGAGAATGTCTGACATGGAAGGTTCAAATTCCAGCAGGTATGGTAATCAAACCAATAAACAGAATGATAGGATGGATAGGTTTGAGCAATTATTGATGGATATGGGAGAGAAGATGGTGAAATTGAGTACTTCGATGGTGAATATTAATAGGGAACAGCCCGTGGGAGTGCCTCCTGCTAGGGGAACAGGTAGACGGGTTCCTAGGATGGATGAACATGAGATAGGTAGCGAATAGGGGAGAAGATGAGGTCGAAGGAGTTGAAATGGGACGAATAAGATATAGAGGAGATAGGTTTGAACGACCGGGCAGGAATGATTATGGAGGTGACGTTGATGAAGGTTTAGGAAATGTAAAAATGGTTATTCCACAATTTAAGGGTAAAAGTGAGCCCGAGGCATATTTAGACTGGGAGAAGAAGATAGAGTTGATTTTTTAATGCCATAACTATTCTGAGGATAAGAAGGTGAAGGTTGTGGTGTTGGAATTCACTGACTACACCATCACTTGGTGGGATCAAATGGTTACTTCACGACGTCGGAATCGAGAGAGTCCTATCAATACTTGGGACGAACTAAAGGCAGTAATGAGAAAATAGTTTGTGTCTAGTCATTATTACCGAGAAGTCCACCAGAAACTGCAAAGTCTATATCAAAGGACGAAGAGTGTGGAAGACTACCATAAAGAGATGGAGATTTTGATGATTAGAGCAAATGTAAAGGAAGATCGAGAAGCTACTATGGCTAGGTTATTAAATGGGTTCACAGAGAGATCGCTCATGTGGTGAAATTGTAGCATTATGTAGAGTTAGATGACATGTTGCACGTGACCATGAAAATTGAGAAACAGTTGAAGAGAAAGAGAACAACTAGACAATCATTCGGTAATTCGGGTTCTAATTCAAACTGGAAACCAAGGTGGAATAACAAAGGGGATGGAGTTGAGTTGTAATACCCCGAATATTTTAATAGAATAGAATTTAATTTTGTATGTTATATTTTAATGTTTTGAAAAGTTAAGGACTAAAATGATATATAGTAATTTTATTTTATAAAGAAAAGAATATGTGAGTTGGGTCGGTTCACGCTTGTGTAATATGTAGAGGTATTTTCCAATTTAACTAGTTTGTATATTATATTATAATTTATGTCAATGAAGTCATCCAATAAAGTGCAGTGTGTGAAAACGTAATGTTTAGAAAATAATATTTTATTATATAATAAATATTTGTCCTTTAATATTTAAAAAAAAGATTTGGTTACCAATATTTCTGTGAACGTGATTTTGAGTATCTTTGAAAGTTCCCTTATTTTTCCCTCCCATTGCTCACTATTTAACCATAAATATAATTCATCACATTTAGATACAATACACGCATAGCAGTTTCTCACGTTATAGCCAAAGATTTGAAGAAGTTTTTGAACATGCACTCATTATTTATGTCAAAAATTATTTGATCTCACGAGGTAGGATTACGAGGTGCAAGTGGTTAGTCCCGTTTAAATTATTTCATCATGCTGATAATTATTATGCTTATGAAAGATATGATATGATATGAAATGGCCATCCGGTACCCAAGATATGATATGAGCTCTTACCGGTTCTAAAGATATGATGACGGTATGATAATTCTGGATACATGTTTAAATTATTTTTATTCATGTTAATAGATTATTGTACTCATGAAAGTATGACGGTATGATATTTCAATATTGTACTCATGAAGTATGACGGTATAATATTTTGACACATGATTTCATGTTTTATTCGAGATCGCACCATTATTCGTAACCTACTGAGTATCCCCATATACTCACCCATACTTCCTACTCTTCACAGATTAGATTGGGTCGTTAGTTGGTGGACGATGAGGTGATGTCGTGGTGCCAGGATTATTTTTGAGACTGTCTAAGATCTGAAATTTAAACGCGTAACTATTTCTTTTAATTTTATTGAAATTGACGTTTATGTAAATTAAATGCCCAGAGATGTTCGGTTCTTAGAATGTAATTGTCAACTTTCTTATACATTACAATAAATTTCATTTTCAGTATTTATTTTAGTTGCGTTTATTCGGGAATCAATATCATGTTTGCAAGCTATGATATAAAATAAAATCTATTTTTGGATAGTTTCATATTAAATTAAATGAAAGGGAGCTTTAGTAACGACTCCTATTTATTTTTATTGTTAAATTTTGGGGGTGTTACATGAGTCGAAAGGGAGAACTGAAAATGCTAGCAGGACAGTACCAAAAACAGACTCATAGCCAACCAAGAATCAGGATATCCAGTGTTTTAGGTGTTTGGGGAAAGGACACATTTCGTCTCAATGTCCAAACAAAAGGACCATGATTCTACACGACGAGGAAGTAAAGACTGGCGATGAGGATGAATTTGAAGACATGCCGCCATTGGAAGATGTTAGTGAGCATGGGGACACGGTGGAATTTGCTCCTATTGCGAAGTTAATGGTCACAATGAGAGCTCTCAACACTCAAGTCAAGGCAGATGATACAGAGCAGCAGAGGGAGAACATTTTTCATACACGATGCCACATCCATGATATGGTATGTAGTATGATTATTGATGGAGGTATTTGTACCAATGTAGCTAGCACTACTTTAGTTGAGAAATTGGGATTGTTACTAATTAAACACCCTAGGCCTTATAAATTACAATGGTTAAATGATAGTGGGGAAGTTAGGGTGGATAGACAAGTGTTGATTTCTTTCTCGATTGGGGGCTATAGTGACAAGGTTGTATGCGATGTGGTACCTATGCAGACGGGTCATATTTTGTTGGGTAGGCCATGACCATATGATAGAAAGGTTAACCATGATGGGTATAGAAATAGGTATAGCTTTGTCAAAGATGGTAGGTCTATTACTCTTGCGCCATTAACACCGGCTCAAATTTATGAAGACCAAATTCAATTGAGAGAATTTGACGAGAAACGAGCAATAGAGTCTGAAAAAAGGAAAGAAAACAGTGAATTAGTGAGTAAGAGAGAAAATGGAGAGGTGGCCGAGAGTGGGGAGAAAAAAGAGAGACCACGTGAGGGAAGAGAAAAAGAGTCAGTTGAGAGGAGAGAAAAGCCGAAAGCGAACTTCTTTGCTAGTGGGAGTGAGTTGCAAAAGGCTATAATTGATAAAAGAACAGTGTTGTTCTTGGTGTATAAGGAATCACTCCTCAACTTTGAGGAATCTAACACACTCCTCCCTAGTTTGGTTGAGTCTTTGTTATAGAAATTCGAAGATGTGTTTTCGGAGGACATGCCAAGTGGATTGCCACCAATTTGAGGCATCGAACACCAAATTGACTTCATACCAGGAGCTGCCCTTCCAAACTGACCAACTTACCGAAGCAATCCCAAGGAGACAAAGGAGCTTCAAAAGCAAGTGGAAGAGTTTATGAGCAAATGATATGCGAGAGACAGCATGAGTGCATGTGTTTTACCTGTTCTATTAGTACCAAAGAAGGATGGGACTTGGAGGATGTGTGTGGACTGCAGGGCTATCAACAACATAACGGTAAAGTATCGTCACCCTATATCTAGGTTGGATGAAATGCTTAATGAGTTACATGGTACTTGTGTCTTTAGTAAGATTGATCTTAAAAGTGGGTAACATCAAATTCGTATGAGGGTGATGAATGGAAAACTGCGTTTAAAACTAAATATGGGTTGTATGAGTTGTTGGTTCTGCCATTTGGTCTCACTAATGCACCTAGCACCTTTATGCGTTTGATGAACCATGTTTTGCGTGCTTTTATAGGGAAGTTTGTTGTTGTTTCTTTTGATGATATCTTAATCTATAGCACAAACTTAGATGAACATTTGGAACATTTGAATTGTGTGCTTGTGGTACTTAGGAAGGAACAGTTGTATGCTAATTTCAAAAAGTGTACATTTTGCATGAAAAAACTTGTCTTTCTAGGATTTGTGGTGGGTATTAATGGGGTAGAAGTAGATGAAGAGAAGATTAAGGCTATTAGGGATTGGCCAATACCTAAAAGCATAACTAAAGTTAGGAGTTTCCATGGATTGACTAGTTTTTATAGGCGTTTTGTGAAGGATTTTAGCACAATCACTACAATACTCACTGAAATTGTTAAGAAGAGCGTAGGCTTTCAATGGGGTGATACCCAAGAACATGCATTTAATACTATTAAGGATAGATTGTGTAAAGCACCTGTTTTGGCATTACCTAACTTTGACAAAACCTTCTAAATTGAGTGTGATGCATCAAGAATAGGTATTGGAGCAGTGTTAATGTAGGAACGCCGGCCCATAGCTTATTTCAGTGAGAAGTTGAGTGGAGCTGCTTTAAACTATCCTATATATGACAATGAGATGTACGCGCTTGTTCGGGTATTGAAAACTTGGCAACACTACTTATGGCCTAAGAAGTTCGTGATACACACTAATCACGAGTCGTTGAAATACTTACGGGGTCAAGGTAAGTTGAACAAAAGACACGCACGGTGGATGGAATTCATAGAGTCATTTCCCTATGTCATCAGGTATAAACAAGGTAAGGAAAATGTGGTTGCAGATGTGTTGTCACGAAGGTATGTATTGCTAAATTCCTTACATGCTCGGTTACTTGGCTTTGAACACATTAAGAGCATGTATGTAAGTGATCCTGCTTTCTCTGACATTTATGAGTCATGCAATAAAGGTGCTATTGATAAGTTTTTTAAGCATGAAGATTATTTGTTTAGGAAAAATAAATTGTGTGTTCCTAATTGCTCTATACGTGAATTGTTGGTAAAGGAAGCACACGGTGGGGGCCTAATGGGTCATTTTGGGGTACAAAAGACTTTAGATATATTAGGGGAACATTTTTACTGGCCTAAAATGAGAAGTGATGTAGAACAAATTTGTGGAAAGTGCATAACTTGTAAAAAGGCTAAGTCTAAGGTTTTACCTCATGGTTTATATACCCCTTTACCTGTACCTAGTGAACCTTGAGTAGATATTTCTATGGATTTTGTGTTGGGTTTACCAAGGACTAAAAGGGGTCGGGATTCTATATTTGTTGTGGTAGATAGGTTTAGTAAAATGGCATACTTTATACCATGTCACAAAATCGATGATGCCACCAATATTACAGATTTATTCTTTAGGGAAATAGTCTGTTTGCATGGGGTCCCTACGAGTATAGTGTCAGATCGGGATGTTAAGTTTTTGAGTCATTTTTGACGTGTTCTGTGAAATAAGTTAGGCACTAAATTGTTGTATTCTACGATTTGTCACCCACAAACGGATGGGCAAATTGAAGTGGTCAATAGGACCATGACTCAATTACTTCGTACAGTGATAAATAAGAACTTAAAAAGTTGGGAGGAGTGTTTACCCTTTATTGAATTTACTTATAATAGGGTTGTACACTCTACTACTACATTTTCACCGTTTGAAATTGTTTATGGGTTTAATCCACTAACACCATTAGATTTGTTACCATTGCCAGTGAATGAACAGGGTAGCTTGGATGGTACAAGGAAGGCAGAATTGTTCAAGTCCCTGCATGAGAAAGTCAAGGAGCATATTGAAAACAAAGGAAAGCTTGTGGCACAGAAAACGAACAAAGGATGGAGGCGCGTGATATTTGAACCGGGAGATTGGGTCTGGGTACATCTCAGAAAGGAGCGTTTTCCTTAGCAGAGAAAGTTTAAGTTACAACCGCATGGAGATGGACCGTACCAAGTCCTCAAGAGGGTCAATGACAATGCATACAAAGTGGATATCCCAGGTGAGTATAATGTTTCAGCTACCTTTAATGTTGCTGATCTCTTTCTGTTTGATGTAGATACAGATTCGAGGACGAATCCTTTTGAAGATGGAGGGAATGATATGAGTCAGGATGCGGGAGTGTCCAATGCAAGCTCAAGCCGAGACCCGTTGATTATCGAGGAAGGAGTAATGACGCGATCAAGAGCAAAACGAGTCAAAGAGGCGTTAGGAATGCTCGTCAAAGCCACTATTGATGAAACTATGTTCGGGACGCCAAATGGAACAAGTTTCATGTTGGGGTCGAAGCCAGGAACCAATTGGATCAACACGATACAAGCAACCGAAGAAGGAGGTCAGCCGAAACAACTAAGCGACCGCTTAGAGTAAATTGGCAAGCGGTTGCTCAGCCCATACCGAAACTCAAAGGGCGTCAAAAGGTTCTTCCAAGCAACCGCTTGGTTATAAAAGTCAGCGAATTTCCTATTTTTGGCAAGAGACCAAGTTTACTTAGAATTCTATTTCTTTTCCATATTTTGACATTAATTGTTGTCTTATGCATGTTTTTACTAGATTTAGGGCTCTAGTATAAATACATAAACACTTTGTTATTTTACGACTTTAGGGACATATTGAATTAAACTGAAAGCTTTATTTTTTCCTCTGTTCTTCATTGAACAACAAATCGAATTTCCAAGATCAATTCTTGTGTATTCAAAATCGGTACGAGAGTTCTTCATCTGTGTAATCAAGGGGTTCAGCGCATCTTGCTATCGTTGGGTTTTTTGATTCACTTTGTTGGGTTTAAGTCCAACCCGGGTTTTGTTGGCGTTCTTGGGTTCCGCATCAATCTAGTTGGTTTCGTAGTCACCGTTACTACATGGTTCGCATCACGATCCCTTTGATTTTTGTTAAAGCTGGAACTTGCTACAACTTTAAGGTTGCAAACCCAAGTGCAGGTTGTCTCAAGTAGTAAACTCGGAAGTCCAAGGTCGAACCACAGGGAATTGGAAGGATATAAACTAATCTATGAGTAGTAAATGGTTGGTTAAAGTACGATGAGAAGAACACTAGAGCGTTGGGGATTTACTTTGGATAAATGAGTAGAAATTCTTCTTGATCTTTTATTTAACTCATATGAAAATCAACTATGAAGTAATCTCATACGGAAGATAAAACGTTGATTGCAAAATAGACTAAAGGATAGTTCTCGTTAATTGTTTGAAAGAATATGTCATAATAAGTTATTGGTAGGTAAAGATTAACTAAGCATTCATTGTGCCAAACTTGTCAACAATAAATCAAAGTCTTTGACAAACCAAAACCATTTGGAGAACATATATTTCAACCAAGTAAAAAGATTAACATTGAATAACAAAGTGAAAGATCAAAGATAAAACTACAAATTCATCAAAGTTTCACCCCTAGCTCTAACTAAAGGTTTAGAAATACATAATGAAATGTAACAAAGAGAAAAAGAAGGAAACTAGAATATATTGTAGAGGAATTGATCTCCCCAAACTCGTGGCCAAGGTCCCCTTTTATAGGCAAAGAAGCATCCAAAATGCAAGTGGACATTAACAACTTGTGCTCTGCCAGCTTGGAGACAGCAGGCTCATGCAACTTGATGCCACTTTTCAGATATGTTATGCAGCGAATTTGGACTTATGATCAGAGAAAGGTTGTTTCCACTTGAGTTATCTTTCCATTGGTACAAATTTAAGGTTCATTGGATCTCTATAACTCAAGATATGTCCAAAACAATGAGTGCTGCTCACAGGTTGAAAAGCTGTATACAGCTAGTAACAGCCAGGTCTTTCAAAAGTGATTTTGTCTGCCCTATTCTACGAATTTGACTTCTTGTAAAACATGAAAGTTGTAGATACATAACTTATATTTCCAGTTCAACTTGAATCACCTTGGTTCGATAACTACAACTCAAGTTATGATCCTTTTTCGGAGACAGCAGTAGATTTTTGACTTTTCAACATTTTTTTCTCCACTTGCACCACTTGCTCTATTTTGGAAATACAATGGAAATACACCAAATCAATACACTTTCAAAAGTATAATACTCAAGCCAACATGTATGAAAATATGTATTTCAATTAATTGCACTTTTAACCATGTATTTACGCAAATTGAATTTTTGGCAAGAGAATTGAAATTAGAGACTAACAATAGTGAATTTGTACAAAATAAATGTGAAATGCCTTGTAAATGATAATCTTTGAAGCACTTTAGACAATTATTAGAACTAAACCAACACTGGAAGAGAGAAGAGAAGCTAAGAGAAACTTATTTGATTGAACTGAACTTTCTTGATTGATCACCCAGTGCATCGAGCCATGCAATACAATATATCAAGGTCCAAGAAATATTACATTTGAATATAAAAATACAATATGACATCAGCTGCAGTGCAATACTTGACACTTGATGCAACTCAATTGTAGCTGAATAAATTAAAATAAAACCCAAAATGTGATATTTAAATGGAAGGCTTCACGTCTATAGTGCCCCGACCCCTAGTGGACAGGAAGGCTACTTACTTTATTTCATTAACCGACAGTTCAATAACAAGTGTACACGTTTTTTTAGCGGAAGCTTAAATCTTACAATAATAATTTTAAAAACAATACTTGAAGTGCTTCAAACAACATACTAAATGATTTTCTAAAACTTTGAAATGGAGTTTATTTGAAGAAGATATAACGTTATGCCATTCAGCATTATTCATATATTTTAAAAACATAATATTGGAAACATTTTATAAAAATAAATCTAAATAACATCTTCACCGGTTTCATCACTCTCCGTCTTCTCCTTCATCCGTGCCCAAGGTAGCAAACTTTAAATATGTAGAGAAAGGATTAAACCCGTGAGTTGAAAACTCAATAGATGTCATTGGTGCATTCGTGATTAAGCTATACATTTCAAAAACTTGTAACTTTAAAACCTTTTCATAGAGGATTTTCGGTAGAATCCCAATCACGTAGAGTCATAACTTAACATGACGCCTCGACCGGACATTCATGTCGTATCCGAAGGCACCATTTGACATGGAAGGGTATGTTGTACCCAAGGTATCATTTGACATACAAACATTAACATAGATCATGCTGTACTCGAAGGCACCATTTGACATGGAAACATCATTTGCAAGAAATTTACAACCTAACACGAATTAACAACTTTGCACCACCACCTACCTTGATTGATACTTTGAAACTTGTTGAAAAATACACTCCTTTGATGTTTGAAAATCGTAGAGAAATTAAGCTTGGAAACCCTTCTTGATAGCACCAAAACTTCAAGGAAAAACTAATTTTTCTCCCTCTCTATTCTCTCTTTCTTTTCTCTTTTTCTTTCTATCTTTTCTCTTACTTTATTTTTTCTCTCTTTTGAAAGCTCTTCTTGTGTGAAATGGTGTGTTGAACCTCGAAATTGCCTCCCCCTTATATAGGAAAATGTTGGTTGAGGTCACTAAATGCACTCTTTGTGTGAAATGGTCTGTTGAACCTCGAAATTGCCTCCCCCTTATATAGGAAAATGTTGGTTGAGGTCACTAAATGCACTCTTAAAGGTTGAGCCTCTTCACTTTCTTGGAGTTATGTGTAGAGGAGTAATTTAGGTGGTTAAATGCACCAATTAGTGGGGTTTAACTCTCCAAAACATGGGTGGCCACTCCTTGGACGTTTAAGAGGGTAATTGAAGAGAGTAAAAGCCTAAATTCAAGAAAGAACACGAGAATTCTTCATTTTCAGGCAACTTCGATCGATCGGATCGCATCTTCGGTCGACCAAACCTCTGCAGGTTCAAAACCAATTAGTTACAGGAACTTTAAGCTAACAGAGGGTCGACCGAACTAACCAACCGGTCGACCGAACCTTACTTAAGTGTCAAAAATGGTATTTGTCAAATAAATGTAAATTTGAACCTTCATGACTTGTAAACATATTGGACCATTTATTGGGCTTCTTTTCCTTATGTGGATTGGGCCTAAACTCTTCATAAAATATAATAAGCCTAATTCAATTAAATTTTCAGGTTTTTACATCCTCCACACCTAAAATAAAATTTCGTCCTCGAAATTTACCTTGTGATTGGGCAAACAATGTTGGATACTTGACTTTAGCTTCTTCTTATCTTTCCCAGGTGGCTTCTTCTACTCCGTGATTATTCCATTTTACCTTGACCAGATGAACTTCTTTGTTCCGTAATTTATGTACCTTTCGATCCAGTATCTGAATCGGTAACTCCTCATAAGACAAGTCTTTTTGCACTTCCAAGGATTGATAGTTTACCATATGCTTAGGATCATATATGTACTTCTTGATCATCGATATGTTGAACACATTGTGCACTATCGATAGTTCTGATGGCAATGCCAATCGATAAGTCACATTTCCAACCTTGTCAAGTACTTCGAAAGGTCCGATATAGCGAGGTCTTAGTTTTCCTTTCTTGCCAAATCTAAGCACATCCTTCATTGGTGCCACCTTTAGAAAAACTTTTTCTCCTACTTGAAATTTCAAGTCCCTTCTTCTTGTATCGGCATAGCTTTTCTGTCTATCCTATGCTATCTTTATTGATGTGATCCAGGATAGGCAATCATTGGCCGAGCTCTGGAGTCCAAAAGGGTGAAGTCAACAAGCCAAAGACCAAGTTTCATATTGGGGTCAAGGTCGGAAACCAATTGGATCAACACAAAATGGAGGGTCAAAGAAGGAAGTAACCGAGTCACCTAAGAGACCGCTTAAAGCAAAAGGCAAGCGAGCGCTCAAGCCCATACCGAAACTCACAAGGCGCCAAAGTGGTCTTCCAAGCGACTGCTTGGAATATAACCAAGTGACCGCTTGATTATAAATTTCAGCGAATTTTCTATTTTTGGCGAGATTGTTTATTTTGATTATAATTCTTATTTTTGGTAATTTCTATATTCTAGGACTCTTAGAATTTCGTATTTCCCATATTTCCAAGGATTTATTGTTTTAGTATAAATAGGATTTATATTCTTCATTGTGAAAGAACCTTTTGATATGAATTAAAATAAAGCTTTTGCTTTCCTTCTTTGTTTTTCCATGGACAATCCTTATCGAACTTATCAAAGATGAGTAATCTTTGTGGCGTTCAAAATATCGGGTCGTGGGTTCTTCAATTTTTTAGCATGGGGTTCATTGTATCATCGTTATCTTTGGGTTACTTGTTTCATTTTGTTGGGTTCAAAATCCAAAACTATCCGGGTGAGATTTCGAGGCTTTGTGATCAAGACGTCACTAGTTTAATATACCTTCGGTTGCTTGGTTCAACGTTTAGAGGTTAAATCCTAAACCTTGGTCGTATTTGGGCGTTCTTGGGATCCGGTTCATTCTCTTGTGGGTTCGATAGCGTTCGTGCTAACCGGGTTCGCATCAAGTGGTATCAGAGTTTAGGCCCTAAGATCAATGTTATATCTTTTATTGTTTTTGAGTCTTGTGTTTTTTCTTTCTTTTGTGTTCTTCGTGTTCTTGTGTCCAGTATTCTATTTTGAGTCTTTGATCCAGAAAAATCTCAAAAAAATTATAAAAGTTATTTTTGTGCTCAATTTGAGTCCAAATCAACTTCCGTTTTCTTTGTCTTTCTCGTAGTCAAATTTTCGAGTTTTATAAATTTTTTAAAAAAAAGTACTGTTCATGTCCGAAATTTAAAAAAAAATATTTTTTTTATTTTTTGATTTCTTGGAAATTGATCAATATCCTATCATCTATCTTATATTCCAAAATCCATTGTGTTCAATCCAATTCAAATTCCAATTCAAGAACCACTTTCTTGAATTTAAAAAGTCCAATCAAAGTTGTCCAGTTCAAGTCCTTTGAGTCTTTGAGTCAAAATGAGTGATAGGATGGATCGATGGGAAATAATGTTGGTGGATATGGGAAGTATCTTGGATAGGTTGGAGGCGAAATCGAATAGAGCTTATAGGGATCAATGCGATGATCTGTTTAATGTGAGTAGTCAGGAGAGATGGGAATGTAGAGATTCAGGTGAAGTTGGTGTTAAGAGGATGGGAGGTGCAAAAATAACAATTCCATAATTTAAGGATAGGAATGATCCCGGGGCGTACGTGGCATGGGAAGAAAATGTAGAATTGAGGTTTGAGTGCCATGATTATTCCGGGGAGAGAAAATTGAGGTTGGTTGTGAGCTCATTCGTAGACTATGCTGTGATTTGGTGGGATCAATTAACAACATCTATGCGAAGAAGTGGTGGGAGGAGTATTGAAAATTGGGATGAGTTGAGGAGTATTATGAGGAAACGTTAAGCGCCTAATCATTTTGGTAGGAGGGATCGGCGTGATCGGGAATGTCGGGAGGAGTCTAGAAGATATAGTGGAGTTGGATATTCAAGAGAGGAGAAAACACCAAGTGTGGAACATGTTGACAATACATCAAGCAGAAAGACTAGGTTGGATTATAAGCTTGAGTTCGCAAAAATTCGTGACTTGATCAACTCACCGAATAATCATAAGAATGAGCAAATGAGTAAGAGAGAAAATTGTGAGGTGGTTAGTTGTGAAGAAAAAGGAAGAGAACTACAAAGGAATAAAAGGGAAGTTGAGAGTGAACATCCAGAAGGGAAGGTAGAGTTGCAAAAAGAAATTGAAGAAGAATCTTCGGAGGGGAAGAAGGAGTTGGAAGTGAGCTTAAATGAAAAAGAGCCTGAAATTGAGGAGGCTATGGTGAAGACTAACAATCCCCTCTCTATTTTGAATATTTCTGTTTTGCAGGTTACTAAAGATTTGATTCCAGAACACACTCCTACGGAAGTACCACCCGATCCAGGAATTAAGCTTCAGTTAGATTTTTCTTATTTGGAGAAAATTAACTTTGTGATTCCCGAGGAGACGAAAGAGTTTCGAATGCACTGGAGGAACTACATTTGCAGAGGGTTGACTGAAAAACATCGGGTCGTGGATTCTTCAATTTGTAAGCAAATGGTTCATTGCATCATCGTCATCTTTGGGTTACTTGTTTCATTTTGTTGGGTTCAAAATCCAAAACTATCCGGGTGAGATTTCGAGGCTTTGTGATCAAGAGGTCGCTGGTTTAATATACCTTCGGTTGCTTGGTTCAACGTTTAGAGGTTAAATCCTAAACCTTGGTCGTATTTGGGCATTCTTGGGATCTGGTTCATTCTCTTGTAGGTTCGATAGCGTTCGTACTAACCGGGTTCGTGTCAGGTGCATAGATCTTGTCAACTGCCTCGACTGCCCTTTCAACAATTTCTGGTCCCAAAACTCTCTTTTCTCCAACCTCATCCTAATGTATGGGTGATCTACATCTTCTACCGTAGAGAGCTTCATATGGTGCCATTCTAATGGTTGTTTGGAAGCTATTGTTATATGTAAATTCTACGAATGGTAGATATGATTCCCAGCTTCCACCTAGATTCAAAACACATGCTCTTAACTTGTCTTCCAAATTTTGGATGGTCCTTTCAGACTGATCATCAGACTGAGGGTGATATGTCGTGCTGAAGTTCAACTTTGTTCCCATAGCTCCTTGCAAACTTTTCTAAAATTTCGATGTAAATCTTGGATCTCTATCAGATACAATGGACACAGGTACGCCATGTAATCTCACAACCTCCTTAATGTACAACTGTGCCAATTGGTTTAGACTGAATGTAATTTTCACTGGCAGAAAAGGAGCTGACTTTGTTAGCCGATCTACTATTACCCATATGGCATTGTGTCCTCTTGCTGACTTCGAAAAACCTACTACGAAGTCCATTGCTATGTTCTCCCACTTCCATTCGGGTATGTCCAGTGGATTTAACAATCCAGCCGGTCTTTGATGTTCCGCCTTAACTTGTTGGCAAACTATGCACTTTTCTACAAATTGTCCTATGCTCCTTTTCATATTCCTCTACCAAAACGTATCTCGAAGATCTCGATACATTTTCGTACCACCGGGATGTGCAGTGTACGGGGTGGAATAAGCTTCTTCCAGTATTTTATTTCTTAGAACTTCATTTTTAGGCACACAAATCCTTCCTTTAAACATCAGTGCCAAATTCGAAGCTATTCCAAAATCTCTTCTTTTATCAGTACCAACCTCGTTCTTGATCTTTTGCAGGAATGGGTCTTCACTTTGTGTTTCAATGATTCGCTCTCTAAGAGTAGGTTGAACTACCAAAGTTGCCAACCGAGCAGTAGCTTGCTCCGGTGTGGTAACTACTTCGATTCGTAGACTTCTCAAGTCTTTGATAAACTCCATCTGAGTAGTGGATAGTGATGCCAACTGTCCTATCGACTTTCTACTTAGGGCATCGGCAACCACATTGGCCTTACCCGGATGGTAATGAATAGTACAATCATAATCTTTTACCAACTCCAACCACCGTCTCTGTCTCATGTTCAATTCCTTCTGTGTGAAGAAATATTTGAGACTCTTATGATCTGTGTAAATGTCACACTTCTCTCCATACAAGTAGTGTTGCCATATCTTCAAGGCATGTACTACCGCCGCAAGTTCCAAATCATGCATCAGGTAGTTCTGCTTATATTTCTTCAATTGTCTTGAAGCATAGGCTATCACTTTTCCATTTTGCATCAGCACACATCCCAATCCTTGCTTGGATACGTCACTGTATATAACAAACCCTTCCGTTCCTTCAGGTATTGTTAACACAGGTGCTGATATCAACCTCTGTTTAAGTTCGTGAAAACTTTGTTCACATTTATCCGTCCATTGAAACTTTAATCATTTCCTTGTCAATTGTGTCATTGGTCCAGCTAACTTAGAAAATCCCTCTATAAACCTTCGATAATACCCAGCCAAACTCAGAAAACTTCGGATTTCACCAGCATTAGTTGGTGCTTTCCTGTTGGTTACTGTTTCTACCTTCACGGGATCTACTTCAATTCCTTGGGCAGTGACTACATGTCCAAGAAATTCAACTCGTTCAAGCCAAAACTCGCACTTCTTGAATTTGGCGTATAGGTTCTCCTTAGGGTTATTCTTAGGTGCTCTTCATGTTGCTCCTTACTCTCGTAATATATCAGAATGTCATCAATAAAGACTATGACAAACTTATCCAAGTACTGATGAAATACACGATTCATCAGGTCCATGAACGGTAGAACCCCAAATAATTCTAGACACCTTAGTGGCACTAAGACATGAATATTGGATGGCTAAAGTATACAACAGATTTTTAGTCTCATTTGAGACCCATTTTCGACACAGGAAACATTTGATTTGGAAAATGATATCTAAATAAAATTATAACTCTTTGAGTTAGTTTTCCAACGCACTTTGAATTACCTCAATTGGATATCGGGAGAAGAAGTTATGATAGAAATACTGAAAGCTATACATTGTCAACTGGACTACAACTGGTCAACCGAAACTGCCTAAAATGAAAATTCTCATTTTTCTCTAGAATTTAAATATTTATTTTCATCAATTATTTTTCTCAAAGGGCCACCCACGTTTTTGGCAATAAAACCCCCACTAAAGTGAAGCATTTAATCTCAAACTTAAATGGCACCCATATTTTCTCTCTTAAATGAAATTTGACCCTTCATTTGCTTTAAGTTATGGGATATTTACCTATAAATAGAGACCTAATTTCACTCATTTTTCTCACACCAAAAGCAAGAGTTTTTACATACTAAAGAAAGAGTTTCCAAGAGAGAAAAAAAGAGGGAGGAAAACTTGTTTTCCAAGAAGTTTTTGGGTGCTGTCAAGGAGTGTTTTCAAGCATCAATTCTCAACGGTTTTCAAACATCCAAGGAGTGCATTTCTTTCAATGTCCAAGTTTCATCGAAGTTTTCAATCCACGTTTTCAAAGTTTCAAAAGCATCAATCTAGGTAGGTAGAGGTGCAATGTGTTTAATCGTGTTAAGTTATAAGTTTCGATTTATGTTAATGTTTGTATGTCAAATAGTACTCCGGCACGGCATATCCCTCTATGTTAATGTTTATATGTCAAATGGTACTCCGGTACGGCATACCCTTTATGTTGAAGAAATGTCCGTATGTCAAATGGTGTCCTCGGGTACGGCATATCCCTTCATGTCAAATGGTGCCTTTGGGTACGGCATGTATGAAAAGTTTATAAGGTTAATGTTTTGAAATGTATAGCTTGATCACGAATGCACCTATGATACCTATTAAGTTTTTCAACTCACAGGTTTAATCCCATCTTCACAGATTGAAGGAATTCTACCTCGGGCATGGATGGATGAGAAGATGGAGAGTGATGCAACGAGCCCATGGAAATCCGGTGAATAAGTGATTTAGATTTATTTTTGTGAAATGTTTTCCAATGTTATTTCTTTAAAGTTTTGAATAACGCAGAATGCGAGAACAAGTTATGTTTTCTTCAAATAAATTACATTTTGTTATTTTGAAAAATGATTCAATATTTTTGTTAAAAGTATTTGAAGCATTGTTACTTAAATTATTATCCGAAGATGTAAGCTTCCGCTAAAACGTATACACTTGTTACTAAACCACTAGTTAAGCTAAGTAAAGTAAGTAGCGTTCTGGTCCACTAGGGGTCGGGGCGTTACATGAACACTGTAGGTGCATTGGTTAAAGCAAACGACGTCACTGTAAACTCGTAGTGTCCATAACGAGTTCTAAAACCTGTCCTGGGTTATATCCTTTGACTCTACTTTCAATTGGTGGTATCCTAATCGTAAGTCGATCTTGGCAAACACCTTAGCTCCTTTCAACTGATCTAACAGATCCTCGATTCTCAGGAGTGGGTACTTATTCTTGATGGTTAATCGATTTAACTATCTATAATTGATGTATATCCTCATACTTCCATCTTTTTTCTTCACAAACAACACCGGCGCACCCCATGGAGATACGCTTGGCCGTATAAAGCCCATATCTAAAAGTTCTTACAACTGCTTCTTTAACTCTTGTAGTTCCTTCGGGGCCATTTGGTATGGGGCCTTAGATACTGGTGTCGCTCCAGGAATTAGGTATATTGTGAATTCCACTTGTCTATCTGGCGGGATGCTCGATAGTTCTTCTGGAAACACATCTACAAACTCCCGTACTATTGGTACGTCTTCAACCTTCATCGTCTCTTATTTCTCTCCTGAGACATTTACTAGGTATCTTTGGCATGTTCCTTTGCTCAACATCTTCCTAGCTTGTAAAGCCGATACTAGTCGAATAAGAGGTTTCTGAATTACTACCTCTTTTTCCTTACATCGGATGGTGGAGTAATTACAACCCAACCAATCCATCCCTAGTATTACATCAAAATCATTCATCTCTGTCACGAATAGGTTAGCTTCCAATAGTTTTCCCTCAACTTCGATACTTACTGATTTGGCTATTCTATCAGCTCAAAGGGTTGCCTGTAGGAATGCTATTTTCTAATGTTCCTTCCGACTTATCACAGGTAATACTAGATTTAGCTATAAAAGTTGTTGATACAAAGGAGTGTATAGCTCCTGAATCAAATAACACATAAGCAGACGTATTGGCTATCAATAGTATACCTGCAATGACGTTCTAGTTTTCTTCTGCATCCTTTTGAGTCAATGTAAAAACTCGTACTTTCTCCTTCTAGTTCTGGACATTGTTATCATCCTTCTTTGGGACAAATGTAGTACAATCCCTTGAAATATGCCCTAGCTTACCACATCGGAAATAGGCATTCTTCCCTTACAAACGCACGCCACGATGAGTCTTTCCACACGTAGGACATGGCTTTATAACCGGCACAATGCTCCTGTTGGCATTGGGTCCACCATTAGCTTTCTTGTTTTGCCACTTGCCCTTTCCCTTGTCCTGGCCATTCCACTTCCTTTTACCCATATAACTACTGTATGGTTGCTTAACCAGTTGACTATGTTGCTCGGCGTTAGTCTTCTGATATCAGATGGCATGAGCTCTTTCCAGCATTTCACGGTAGGAGGCGAAATGATGGGACATAAGTATCATGCTTATATTTAGGTTCAACCCTTGTTCAAACCTCTTGACTTTCTTGTCCTCCGTATCCACCAGATGTGGAGCATACCTTGAAAGTTGATCGAAGTTCCTTTCATACTCAGTCAGGGACATAGTCATTTACTTGAGTTGGAAGAATTCACCTTCTTTGTGATCCCTCAAAGATTGTGGGAAGTACTTATCCATTATTTCCTCTTTAAACGGCTCTCAAGTCAATGCCGCTTGTTGCTCTGGAGTCCTTGTCCTTGACATCGAGTCCCACCAGTGACTTGCATCACCGGAGAACATGAACTCAGTGCACTGGACCTCTGGGCATCCGTGCACCCTATTAATCGAAATATTTTCTCCAACTTGCGAAGCCATTCTTCGGCTGCAAGTGGATCAGCTGCTCCATTGAAAGTAGGGGGTTTGTGCTTTTGAAATTGCTCGACCACTAAAGCATGAGTTGGAGGAGCATTAGGATCTAATGGTAGAGGTTGAGCTTGGTTCGGGTTCTGCCTGCCAAGGTCTTGAACCGCTCGGAGGAGATCTCTTATGAAGTTGGCTTGGTTTACATGGTCCATTTTCCTTTAGACAAAACGTATGGTTCTTATTAGTTTCATATTTCGAATACCAACAAAGAAGATAAAAAATTTATTTCTTGACATAAGGAAACTATTACAAGGATTTAAATCTAATCTCTCTAAGTTCTACAGATCTTCTTTGGTGGAGCCTCATCTCTGGAGGAATCTTCCGCCTCAGGCCCGGACTCTATGTCCATCTCAACCTGTGGCTCTGAATCATTCTCTTCTTCAGGTTCTTCCTCTTCATCGAGTTCAATTACAACCTCCGGTTGAGGTTCTAGGTTTTCCTTCTATAGGTCTAGGAGTGAATGGCAATATACTTCAAACTCGAATAAATTTGGATGCTCCTCTAGCATTGTATCCCTAACCATGACTCTCATATCTCCCCATTGAGGTGGAAGGGAGTGTATGAGGTTATCTATAGCCTCAGTATACGTGATCTCCATTCCAGCATTCATCGCTACCATGCACTCTCATAGATGTCATATACGTGTTCGTCAAGTGGACGGAGTGGATCAGTCACATAGTTTTGGTAAGATTGAATAACAGTTCTTAGTTTCAATGCTGCTCTATAAGCCCTAGCAGTTCCGCGAGCCATGGTCTTTCTAGCAATTTTATAAGTCCTAACCATATCTGCTACATAAAGCCCAATTATGCATTTTCATGTCAGATCGTATAATTCTTTTGCCCTTTAATTACTAGCCCAAGTTCATAACATGATTTTTATATAGTACATCCTTGATTTTAACACATACTTGAAAAATACTTTCAAAATATGTCATACCATAACAAAACATCACATAAGCATAAACTTTTCATAAACATAAACTTTTAAACATACCTGGCTCGTAGGATGAGATTGATGGATGGATACAGATGCCATGGAGTACCTTAGATTTTTCAATTTTTAAAAAAAAAAAAACATACTTGGTCTACAGAACCATCTAAACATTTGCTCTGATACCACGCTATAACGCCCCGACCCCTAGTGGACCGGAACGCTACTTACTTTACTTCATTAACTGGTAGTTCAGTAACAAGTGTACTCGTTTTCTTAACGGAAGCTTAAATCTTACAATAATAATTTTAAAAACAATACTTGAAGTGTTTTAAACAACATACTCAATGATTTTCTAAAACTTCAAAATGGAGTTTATTTGAAGAAGATATAACGTTCTCGCATTCAGTGTTATTCAAATATTTTAAAAACATAACATTGGAAACGTTTCATAAAAATAAATCTAAATAACTTGTTCACCGATTTACATGGGCTCGTTGCATCACTCTCCATCTTCTCCTCCATCCATACCCAAGGTAACAAACTTTTAATCTGTAGAAAAGGGATTAAACCCGTGAGTTGAAAACTCAATAGATGTCATTGGTGTATTTGTGATTAAGCTGTACATTTCAAAAACTTGTAACTTTAAAACCTTTTCATAGTAGGATTTCCAGTAGAATCCAAATCACGTAGAGTCATGACTTAACATGACGCCTCGACGGGACATTCATGCCGTACCCGAAGGTACCATTTGACATACAAACATTAACATAGATCATGTCATACCCGAAGGCACCATTTGACATGAAAACATCATTTGCAAGAAATTTACAACCTAACATGAATTAACAACTTTGCACCTCTACCTACCTTGATTGATACTTTGAAATTTGTTGAAAAATGCACTCCTTTGATGTTTGAAAGCCATAGAGAAATTAAGCTTGGAAACCCTTCTTGATAGCACCAAAACTTCAAGGAAAAACTAGTTTTTCTCCCTCTCTATTCTCTCTTTCTTTTCTCTCTTTCTTTCTATCTTTTCTTACTTTCTTTCTTCTCTCTTTTGAAAGCTCTTCTTGTGTGAAATGGTGTGTTGAACCACGAAATTGTCTTCCCCTTATATAGGAAAATGTTGGTTGAGGTCACTATATGCACTCTTAAGGGTTGAGTCTCTTCACTTTCTTGGAGTTATGTGTGTAGGAGTAATTGAAGATAGTAGAAGCCTAAATTCTAGAAAGAACACGAGAATTCTTCATTTTCAGGAAACTTCAGTCGACCGGATCGTATTTTCGGTCGACCGAACCTCTGCAGGTTCGAAACCAATTAGCTGCAGAAACTTTCGGCTGACAGAGGGTCGACCGAACCTTACTTAAGTGCCAAAAAGGGTATTTGTCAAATAAATGCAAATTTAAACCTTCATGACTTGTAAACATATTGGATTATTTATTGGGCTTCTTTTCCTTATGTGGGCTGGGCCTAAACTCTTCATAAAATATAATAAGCCTAATTCAATTAAATTTTCTGGTTTCTACAACGTCAGCCTTCAATCTCCTCCTTGAAGCTTCCATTTAACACTCCAATTTGATGTTTCAATTCTTCACAACAAGCCTCTGCAAGTGGCTTTGTAAACAAGTTGCTAACTGGACTTGTGAAGGACATTATTGTAAGTGAACTTCACCTTCCTTCTCAGCTTGCCTGATTGCATGAAACTTGACTTTAATATGTTTTGTCCTTCCATGATTAACTGAATTTTTGGCCACGGCAAAAGCGGATTGATTACCAACTAAAATTGAAGTAGGATTGACTTGAACTTGATGCAAATCATTTAAATTTTTCCTCAATCAAACCTCTTGATTAACAGCTCCTGATGAAACCACATACTTTGCCTCTGCTGTTGATTGAGCCACAAAATCTTGCTTCTTTGAATTCCGACTAAATGCATCAGACCCCAGAGTAAACAAATACCCATAGGTGCTCTTCATATCATCTACTGAACTAGCCCAATCACTGTCAGAATAACCAACCAAATCTGATCCAACTCCTTCTTCAAAGTAGATTCCATGATTAAGAGTGCCTCTGATGTATCGGAAGACTCGTTTAGCAATTGTATAATGAGTTTGTGAAGGATTGGACATGAATCTGGATATTAGACTGGCAGCAAACATTAGATTAGGTCTTGTTGAAGTTAAGTACAACAAACTTCCAACGTGACTTCTATAATTCTTCTCATTGGCCACCATCATCCTTTGATAGCTTCGTGTTTACTGCAATAGGAGTGTCAATTGGCTTGCAATCAATCATTTTAAATCTCCTCAAGATATCAGCAGCATACTTGTGTTGTGACACAAAAATTCCATAAGACTTTTGCTCTATTTCGATCCTAAGAAAATATTTTATTTCTCCCAAGTTTGTCATCTCAAACTCCTTCTCAAGTTCAAATGTGAATGACTGAATAAGCTCAACATCATTTCCAGTGATTAACAAATCGTCCACATACAATGAGATGATTAAAGCATTTCCAAGAGAATCTGATTTTACTTAGAGAGTGTGTTCACTTTCACTCATTTGAAATTCATTTTCACACAAGTAGCCACTTATTCAACTGTACCAAGCTCTTGGGGCTTGCTTCAATCCATACAAAGCCTTCCTTAGCTTGCATACATGATCAGGCACTAATCTTGAGATAAAGCCATCAGGTTGTTCCACAAAAACATCTTCCTCGCGTTCACCATTGAGGAAAGCTGACTTGATGTCTAACTGATGAATTTTCCACTTTTTTTTAGCTGCTAAAGCAATCTATAACCTGATTGTATCATGCCTTGCCACTGGGGCAAAGGTTTCAAAGTTATTCACTCCACATTCTTGAGCAAATCCCTTAGCTACAAGTCTGACTTTGTACTTGTAAATCGAACCATTTGGATTAACTTTGGTCTTGTAAATCCATTTAACTCCAACTACTTTCTTGTCAGCTGGTCTTGGCACCAGCATCCAAGTTTCATTCTTTTGAATCATTTTCATCTCTTCCTCCATTGGTTCAACCCATTCAGGATGTTTTGCAGCCTCTTCATAGTTGTTTGGCTCAACAATAGCCATGTAGCATCTTTCATAAACCTCATTCAAGGGTCTAGTTCGTCTAGGAGGTGGACTAGAACTAGAAGTGGACTCAGATGGTCCATCATTTGATGCACTACACTCCATTACAGGTGGCTGAACTTCAAGGTCTGCCACAGGAGTATTTTGTTGTACCATGGGAACAAGAACTGAAGGTTGATGTGGTTTGTCTTCTTCCCAATTCCACTTTGCATTTTCATCAACCTTGATGTCTCTCGAAACTACAACGTTTTTAGTTTCCAAATTGTACACTCTATAGCCCTTTGATTGAGAACTATAGCCAAGGAAAATCCCTTTCACAGCTTTATTATCTAACTTGCTCCTCTTCTGATGTGGAACATGGATATAGCACAAAGATCCAAACACTTTGATATGGGTTTCAATCCACTCCAAGCCTCATAGGAGTCTTGCCTTTCACAGCTTTAGTTGCAAGTCTATTTTGCAAATAGACTGATGTGTACACAGCTTCAGCCCAAAATTTCTTCAGCAAATCCTTCTTAGCCAACATACTTCTTGCTATCTCCATCGTTGATCTGCTTTTCCTTTCAGCCACTCCATTTTGCTTTGGAGTATAAGGAACTGTAAGCTGGTGATACACACAATTTTCTTCACAAAATTGAGCAAACATCTTTAATGTATATTCCTCGCCATTATCAGACCTTAACACTTGAATTTTGCAGCCTGATTGACCTTCAACAAAGGCTTTGAACTTTTTGAAGATGTGAAACACATCAGATTTATTCTTCATGGAGTACACCCAACACATTCTTGTAAAATCGTCAATGAAGAGTACAAAATATCGATTAAAAATGAATTTTAATTTCACTATTGTAACGCTGGACGACAAGCAATCAGATTTTACTACAATTAATTTCTAACAGTTTTGAATGCAACGTTTAGGTTGATATTGTGTTCAAACGATTTTAACTAAGTGCAAAATACTTTATCACCATTCCTTTTTATGTTGTACCTGAATACTTCTCCAGATCATTAAAGGGAGCAATGTATAATACTAAGTTCATCTATCATCCAAAATGTAGACAGATAAAGATCACCCACTTGGCATTTGCCGATGATTTGATACTTACGGCAAGAGGGGATGTTATCTCAGTAGGCATCTTAATGGACTGTCTATCCAGATTTGGAGCGAGCTTTGGACTACGGGCGAACATAACTAAATCCAGCTTATATACAATAGGAATCACAGGATAAGAGTTAGAGAAAATCCAAGGTCTGACATGCATTCCTCCAGGAACAATGCCCTTTAAATATATTCCTCTAGCAGCAGTGAAATTGAAAGTGAATTACTATGCTACTTCCATTGATAAAATCGCTGCTTATATTAATGCTTGGACTAGTGCCTCCCTTTCATATGCAGGAAGGACTGTATTAATCAAGTCAGTTTTGCAAGGTATGGAATGCTTCTGGCGTTCCATATTTCCAAACCCTGCAGCGGTGGCAGCCATAATCAAAAGGTTGTGCAGGTATTTCCTTTGGGGTTCAAGGAAACCATTAGTCGCATGGAAGGAAGATTGTCTTCCTAAGAGTAAAGGAGAACTAGGATTTCGAGACATCAAATGCTGGAATACTGCCATTCTTGCAAAAACATTATGGACACATCCATGAAAAGAGAGATATAGTTTGGGTCCGCTGAGTTAATCATGTCTATCTAAAATGGGTTTCGCTATGGAGTTGTCACCTATCAAGGGTCTCCCCTCTGTTCAAAAACTACTAGGCATCAAAGATTTGATTTGCCAGTTGGAGGGATCTACCTACCTATTCAGAGGATCACCCAATGGAAAGCTGGTGAAGACAACATCTCACATGCTTATGACTATTTCTGACCAAAAAGGTTCAAAAGGATTTGGACAGCTGATGTTTAGAGTTCATGCATTACTCCTAAACACATTTTTGTTCTTTTGCTTAGTGCAAAATCTAAGCTGCTCACAAAAGATAAACTTCAGCATATGGATATTGATCGAAATTGTTTTTTATGTTGATCAACTGTTGAATCACTACAACACCTCTTCTTTTGTTAAAAAATAAAAATAATGTGGATCGAGTTCATGGGGGAGGAGAAGATTAACATTACAAAATGGTGGTTTCATTCATGGTGGGAGTTATGGTTGTGATGAACATGAACATAAAAACATAAAACATAAAATAAAATATTTACACTCTGCTAGATTACACCAGCAGAGGGAAAGGAGAAAACTGAAGTCTACATTTTGAATATATTCCTTGTGTGGCTTGAGAATACAATGCTCATATATATAGAGCCAACTTGCTAGACTTTCTACCAACCTAATCACATGACATACTCCACTTGTAGTAGGCTAGTACAATGCTTAACTATTTTAATATTTTACATCACAAATGAGTTGAACTTTAACCAAACTCACCAACTAAACTAGAAAACACTAATACATTGGTTTGGTTGACAACAAAGTGTCACCAATACCCAATATCTTTGAATGCACTATGAGCTCCAACATTTGGAAGCAAATTAAGGAATGGCTGGGCACTAGAAGATCTATGTCCACAATTTGAAGCGCACTGAAATGGATCAAAAAGGGAGCTCAAGTACCATCTTGGCATAGCAAAGTCAAGAAAGTATCACTTGCATGCACAATATACCAGCTCTGGAAAGCAAGGAGTCGGAAAATTTTTGAGGGATGATGCCCCCATTCAGACATGATTACTAGATGAATCAAAACACATGTACAAGACTATGTTGTCCTTCTATCCTAATATTTTGATTCATTTTGAATAATTAGCTTTGAGTCATTAAATTTGGATCGTTTGTAATGTAAGCCTATGTATGCCCAGTGTACTTGTAAAAAGGATGCCTCTATTGACCGTAAGTTCGATCTTCCTCAAAATTGTCACAAACAATATTGAATTATCTAAATTTTGGCAGCTTTGTGTAGTGTTTAATTGCGTAAGAATAAGCTCAGCTAAGAAGCTCTTCTTAAGATGGAAGCATCCAAGCTACGAAGTAGGCAAAATAGATTTTGATTAAATGTTGCACTAACAAGTTCAACCTCACTCGTGGAGCATTGGAACGTAGAAAGGTATAATTTTAACTAATGATAATCAACAGAAAGGGTTGAATGGAAACCATAGCACAGACCAGCTTCAACAAGAGCACAGTGTCTCTCGATACTTATTGGAATACTAGGAAGTGCACACTATCGTAGCATGTCTACAGATTACAGATAACAATCTACATTACAACATAAGCACAGCACAGCAATTGCTACATCATAGACAATCCAAAAAGTAGATTTCCTATCTATAATAAATCTAAACCTATTCTTCATTAACGCATGCAGTCATTCTAGTCTGCAGTGTTAGTATCAGAAGGTACACAACAGAGATGTTACAGAGGAAATATGACAACAATAAATTCAACAACTAGTAGCAGTTGGAGAAGGATGATGTGGTGCCAATGTTGCCCCACTATCGTTCACCTTCCCATTCTTGGTGGCATTCTTTTCTGGCTCCTCCACCTGCAAATTAGCTTTAACGCTATTCTCCTCGACCGCATGAGCTTCTCCTGCAGGCACAGGGGCCACGCCATTGGACATCTCTGTTTTAGCTCCATCAGCAGCTTCCTCAGGGACACTTTCCACTTTATCCTGTTTCTCATCGTCAGCCCCAGCTTCCGTAGCCACTGAATCTGGTTGTTCTTTGATTCCAAGAACCTGTTTTTCTGCAATGTTTTCTTCCACTTTTGAAACTTCTTCAGAACCATTAGCTTTGTCAGGCTCATCATTTCCACCCTTCTCAACATTAACGTCCTTGTCAGTTGCACTGTGAATCTCAACATCTGTCACAACATTTTCCTCAGGTTTCTTATCTTTCAATTCCTCAGGCTTAGTCTTTTCAGCGGCATCTTCCTGCATTTTACCTTCACTCTTAACCTTAGTCTCCTTCAGCTCATCATTCTCCTTTTCTTTCTCTTCTTTCTTTTCATCCAACTCTGCATCCTGCATTTCAACTTCTTGCTTGCCCTCAATTTCTTCTTTTCCAGCTTCCATCTCTTTTCCCTTCTTTGTACCTGAAGATTTCCTGCTTCGTTTCTTTGGTGGCTCACTCTCTTTAGATGGAGGAGTTGCCTTAGCCTTCTCACTGATCCTAGCTGATCTTCTCGGAGTCTCACCAGTGCTCCAATCAAATTCTGATATAGCAGGGTTTCCGGGGTGTGATTTTAGGTACTGCTCCAGCTGTTTACGGTGACTAATCTCCTCTCCAGTGGGAGAAATAAATAAGATCTCATTCTTCCTTGGTGTACCTCCCTTCTTTGGAATGTACTGAAAAGAAAAATGGACCAACCATATAAGATACTAAACAGACGGGCAAAATCCACACTCATCAATACAGCATAAAATCAAAATGAAATTCTTTCTCCACCCCATATTGTGCACGAGTAACCAAGAATATGCATGACAAGTTCCGAAGGCAGTGTTGAATTTTGCTTGCCTAAGATAATTGGGTGATATTTTTTTCCTGCTGGCATTTTTCTCTAGCTAACCAATCTACATTAGACACCAAGGAAGCCTCTATTGTCTCTCATAGATTTCTCACTGGAAAACGTGTGGATTGTCAAAGATCCAATTGATGAATTGTTACGAGTAAGTCCAACATCCTCAACATAAGATATTCTCTCATAATTCTTCTTTGTTGATTTTGACTTCCATAGATTTAGTCTTAAGAAATCAAGTCCAGCATTCGTCAACATAAACTAACAATAACATCATCTTTATGTAACCTCAATGAGCCAATCTACGTCATGACAGATAAATTTATAGAAGGGCTAAATATCTTCTAGAAAGTTAGTTTCACAAGTCCCAAACTGCATTAATGTAGATTTCTGATGGCTAGACAAAAATTAAAAATATCCGCTTAAGCTGATTTATCTGCATGGCATGCTCACACAAATTCACACTATTTAATAATGAATTTAAAATAGAAAATATATGATGGGAATAAGTTTTTACACTGAGCAACCCATGCTTCCCTAGCCTAAGACTGGTCGGGTCAATGATTTTTGCATCTTTCTATTAAAATTCCACCCTATAATTCCACGTTCTGCAAATGAACCAGCTTGTACTTGTAAGAATAAGCACAAAAAATCATTTGCAAAACAGAAAGAAATAATACAACCTCAAATCTTGGGCCAGCAAGAAAATGGATTCTGTTTCTTTTTAAAATACAGAGATAAACATAATGAATTGTTCAGTCCATTATATTGAGACTGGACTGGAGCAAACCATTTATTAAAGTTGCCTAACAAAGCACCTCAATGCACCCTGGAACAAAGTGACACAAATCCAAAAGTATCTCGAAAGAGCTTAAATTGGATGGAATCCCTCGTGCTAATGGAACAAGGGTCTTACTTGCCCACAGATATTCACAGTAAACATTCTTCTTATCATTCAACCATTTTCTCATAATCTGAAACAGTTCGTACAGGAACAATTAACTAAAGTTACCAGACAGGCTGATTATATGAAGACCAAACAACTACGTAAAAACTGTCTGTCTGTCTGTCTTGCTCTTCATTTCTTGAAGTCCTTTCTTTCAATTTCAAACTGTGAAATATAATCCAAGTTTCACCTTAATTAGGGCCTGACTACAATACATCACAAGAATTCACAACACCCTCTCTTCATAAGAAAACAAACAAACAAATAAACATGCATAGCCAACACCTAAGCTCAAGGCAATCCCCACAATGAAAAGACAATGAGTATCAACTCATTTTCGCACCGGCTCCAGGGAAATGAGACTTCAAAGAAAAAAGTGGGATTTTGTATTAATAGATGTTTTGTCTTAGCCCGAAGTCTATCTTTAACAACCAGATATACTGTTAAGTTTTTCACTTAGCAAGAAGGTAGTGTTATTTAACTTTTATTTTCCTTTACCTAAAGTTAACAAACAACATTCTTAAAGGGCTTGGCTTCTTCAAAATAGCTTTATAGCTGCCATGCCACATCATGATCTGGCTAAGCATCAAGGTCTTCTCCAAATCACCATAGTGCGGTCAATATTTAGCAGATCAAACTTTTCTATATGGAGAAGTTTAATTGCCCAAATTAGATGGACAATATTGCAGCAAACATGCAGAACAATTTGATTCCAGAGATTTGGCAAGGGCTCCATGTCCAATCCATAAAATGCACACAAAAGAACGACAGTATATGTTCTCGCATAACTAATGATAATAGCTACCACACAGTCGAATGCTACTTGCAAACATGGCAACACCATGTCATAAACTACATTACCCACTAAGTTGCCAAAATTATTATATAGTTACTCAGAATGAATATTTTCCCCAGATTCCACCTATTTTTGTAATACACTCGTGTTCCCAAACATCTTTATCATTATTCTTCAACAACCAAATAAAAAAGCAGATGCTCCAATTAAAAATAAAAGGCTTACACAATCTGCAAAATATGCTATTTGCACTGCAATTGAATGTCAAAATATAGAATACAGCAAACTCCCCACCCCCACAAAAAAAAAAGGACCAACCCTCTTCCTCCACTTTATAATTTATTTTTTATCTCTGTGTATGTTGCTATCAAGGATCAAGCTTCAATAATTAGCTTCCAGAAAAACTAAAATTCAATAAATTAAAATATTAGATGTGTTAATTCATTCGAATGCTACTTGCAAACATGGCAACACCATGTCATAAACTACATTACCCACTAAGTTGCCAAAATTATTATATAGTTACTCAGAATGAATATTTTCCCCAGATTCCACCTATTTTTGTAATACACTCGTGTTCCCAAACATCTTTATCATTATTCTTCAACAACCAAATAAAAACGCAGATGCTCCAATTAAAAATAAAAGGCTTACACAATCTGCAAAATATGCTATTTGCACTGCAATTGAATGTCAAAATATAGAATACAGCAAACTCCCCACCCCCACAAAAAAAAAAAAGGACCAACCCTCTTCCTCCACTTTATAATTTATTTTTTATCTCTGTGTATGTTGCTATCAAGGATCAAGCTTCAATAATTAGCTTCCAGAAAAACTAAAATTCAATAAATTAAAATATTAGATGTGTTAATTCATTAAGATTAGGAAAACAAAAATTATCATAATTAATATTGACTTAGTACTTCCAGTGGCAATACCAGCAAAAGTATTTATTTCTTAACAAATTATAGTAGTAATTCACAATTTTTTGAATTTTCCATCAAGGAAAAAAAAAAATCATGATTAAATTGGGAAAGTTACAATTAAACACATCACCAACAACAGACATTGATAATTAAATTCAAGTTCAAAAGGCCCAAAAAAATAACAAAAAAGGAAAATAAAAATGTAAACTTCACATAAAACCAATTGCATTAATTTTCTACCGAAAACCCTAGCAATAAAAACTTATTATGAACAAAAAAAAAAATATTCAAAATACCAACAAGTGTAATTGAAATTAAAATTTTCAACGTATTAAATAAGTGTAACTAAAAATTAAACGCAAGAGTGGTCAACAAAAGAAAATAAAATTTAGACAAATGCAATTTTTTTTTTAAAAAAATGAAGAAAGTACCATCTTTTTCCAAGAAGCAGGTGCAGGAAGCTCCACTGACACGGCTTCGTCGCTATTTCCGATCTGAGTCTCCGCCATTCTTTTCACCTACAAAAATGGAACCAAAAGAGCTCTTAAGGTACCAAAAACGATGGCAAACGTACCACTAAATGAAAGCACGCAATTTGTCTGCAGAATTTTCTTTTGTACCTCTGTGTTTCAAAATTATACGCCCCCAGATAAAGGATAACGATAAAGCTACCTAAATATGTACAAAATTTAACTATTACCTTTTGATTGACATGTGTCACATTACTGGACGTTGATTGGTCATCAAAGCAATTTTAATTGGCGTTTCATCTGAACAAAAGGGTCAGATAGTGCACGTGGCGGTAAATGGTGAGTGGTTTGAGGAATTTTTGGTAACCGCCTGTTCGATTTTAATTTTAATTTTATTTCTTCCAACTACTATAATTAAGCTATATCGTGTGTGCTCGGTAAGTATCTCACGCTCCAAGGTAGCGAGTGTTGTCAAAAGGGCTGTTTATTAACCGTTCGATGAAGTGCGTGAGATAACGCTGTGGAATTATACGTGACTGAGGGAAGTGAAATGTTGAGGTGGCGAGTGGATAACGTACCCGAAATGATTCTGTTAACTTGATTCGAATGAGAGGCTTGGCGTCCGACGCCCAAAATAGTATTTAGCACATGTTTGAGCACAATTTTTCGAAATTCATTTTTTTACGATTTCATTTTTAATCAAATATTTTTACAATTAATTTTGCAAATAAATGTGAAAAAAAATTTATTTTTAAATACATATTCTTCAAAAGGTTTTTTTTTTTACAAAATTTATTCTAAAAAAATGAGGTTCAAATAAGGATTTAATATTGCACGTAATGCAGAAGATGACAGACAGGTGGGGTGGCATTTTCCATGTGAATCGAACTTGGGATTTTAGTATTTTAGGATTGAAGCCCGTTAAGATATTATCCAATCTCGAATGAAGAGCATGAAATTTTAGTGCATGTAAAAATAACTTTTCTCAATATTTTTTTTAACTCAACATTCTTAAAAAAAAAAGTAAAAAATTCCTTTTGCACATTTTAATTGACTACTTAACTTGTTATAAAAAAAAAATTATTACCTTTACTAAGCTATGAAAAATTGGTTAGAGTCTCGTGCTAATAACATTTTATAAAATAGAAAAAAAGTAAAATAGATAATTAAAGTCGATAGACTTTTGTATATTTTATTAATGACCAAAATCATATATTTATAGGTAAGAATTAGGAATACAATGATAATAATTTTCAGGATTGTATGAGGTATAATTGTCATTCAGTACAAACTCTAATAAACTTTCATTTTACAACAGTTCCTATTTTTTAGAAAGAAAACAAATTATTTTTTTCATAATAACTCATCAATACAAGAGCTATTTTTTAGAAAGAAAACAAATTACTTTTTACATGATAACTCATCAATACAAGAGCATAATCTTATATCTGAAGCAATTATTTCATGCATAAAAATGTTAGAAAATTCAAATTATATTGTGAATTTTTGGGGGGTAGAAATTTGTTTCTTTTTATTATGGGCGTTCTCTTTGTGTTTCAATTTTATGTTTTGAATTTTGAATTCGTTTTGTGTTTTCAGTGTCCATTTTGAAATTGTTGAAAACTCGTTCTTTTTGTAGTTTTGAAAAAATATTTCTCAACCCGTGTTTTTTGAGTTTTGGTAGATTTGTGAAGAAAACAGTCAAAACGTAAAAAAGTTATTTTTTGTTTTCTTCACAAAATTTTCAGCCATTTACACAAACTCGTTTTTAAAAATGAGAAAGATAACGCATTTTTAATGTTTTGAAAAATTGAAAATAGAAAACGATCCGAAAACAATAAAGAGAACACACCCTTAGATTTTCCATGTGAAGGTTTCTCCGTCAAATCAAATGAAGATGGAAGCTCCTTATTAACACCAACAAAGAAATAGGTTCATTTATGGTTTAGTATTTGTAAGAGTATATGGAAGTGAAATAATCTTACGAATGATGACTTTGTACAAACAGATGCGACGGTTGAATAATGTGTGGAGATAATTAACAACGATGGGTGTTTCTCAACGAGGTAGATGATCGTAAAATGATAAAGGGATTTTCTCTTTTCAGATTTTTAGTAATTTTGAATTCTAGTAATGACAATCAAATATACGATTAGTTTGATCATGTATTAATTTTTATTAAAATATTATTTAACACCCGATTTTTGAATAAAAATTTTAATGACCTGATTATTAGTAATGAAATCTTAAAACCATAATTCCCATTAATTTTCTCATGTTTTAAAACTTTCTAGTCTATTTTAGAATTTAGAGACTTGGATCCAAACTACCTTTCAATTAAATTTCACAATATATTCAAAAAGTGAGTTTGACTCCCAGCTCATTTAACAAGATAGAATTTGATAATGTGGATTTTAGAAGTACAAATTACTTACACGTGAATTAAAATTGTATCTGAAACATCTTAATACTTACCAAATTTTAATGTAAAGTTGCGTAGATTTTTTTTTTTTTCTTCCATGTTGGGATCGAATCTAAAAATGTTAAATCGAATGGGGACGTGCCAGACGTCTCAGGATTAAATCCCGAGACTATTGGTGCCCCCTATTGGAGTAGGGGGCTATGGTAGGCACCCACAAGCCCCCCTCCAATAGTGCTCCTACTAAGTCCTAGGATTTAATCACAAGACATATAGTTTTTTCCTATAGATTAAGGAGACAACATTTCACTTTTAAATATCGAAAAACTATTCTCACACCATCTAAAAAGTTTGAGAAATCCCTTCCTAATTTTCTAAAAAAGAAAAAAGTCTATTTCTTGCATTAAATGATATTTTCACTTTTTACATATACTTGCAATTCTTAAAAATATTTTTCAAGCTCCCCGAATTGAATTCCCTGTGAGCATTAATTTGAAGAAAATGTGAAGAAAGTGTGTGCTTATTGTGCAAGAAGATTTGAATTTGCTTAAAAAGAAAACTGTGTCATTACTGATACGAAGTTACAGTCAGTCCATTTATTTTCCTCATATATTTACCAGAGAAACTAGATAACAGCAACAGCTACAGGCCAACCTGTGGTGGGACGAGAGATGGACCGAAAAACAAAATTCAGATATAAGTTATTATTCGACTAACTTTTTCTACAGCGCTCAACTTATATGGTACGACCGTAACGTAGTGAGCTTAGATTAAGAAGCTGCAGCAAGGGGAGGCCAGTGAGATTCCTCTTTGAAGAACTTGGGAGGAGGGTCAGTTTTGTCAATTTCATATCGGTTTTCAACCTCATCGTCATCTTCTTCTTCTTCATCTTCAGCATCCCACAAAAAACTAGCATACGAGGCTAGAACATAACTGCACGGGCATTAGTACGTGTTTAGATTCGGCAATAACATATAAGACATATATTGTACAATTTGGCTATAAGATACTCGTCAAGAATTCAAAACCAATATATTAATCCAGGAATCTGTTGAATAAATAAACACGAAGGAATGAGCAAGCTAGTTCATGTCCCTTTACGCGAGCCTAGGAAGATGAATATATTTATGAAACACAAATAGCTCGTAGACAAGGGTGGCGAACTGTTCCCATAATATTCCACTTGATAGAAACCGTCATGAGGGTAAATGTTTAAAGTACGACTTCAAAACCAATGAATAACGAACACGTAAGTTGGTGAATAAAATGCATCGAGTCGTCAAAATCTGTGTTGTTTCATTTGTGTTTGTGATAAAGTTTGGATGAGAGGACGAAATTACCAGTCGTTGGGGTCAGTTTTAACAGCTCGATCAAAATAAGCATCGGCTCGAGCAGCATCCTTATTAGTCTGCCATATTAGATCAGCATAGAGTGATAAAACACTGCCATCACTTGGATCAGCTAAAATTGCCCTGCCACAATACTCTTCTGCTTTTGCAAAATCTCCTTTCACCTGCAACACATTAATAACTTCCCCCAGTCAAATTTCACCCACCTAAAACATTTAGCCCCTGTTTGGTTAAGCTAAAAATCTTATTATCAAATAATTTTAACCACACGTTCCATCAACTTCTACCAAAATCTACTAAAATCTTATTTTTATCTAAACCAAACAGGGTCTTAGTATACAAGAACAAAAGAATAGTATAGAGTTTGGATAAGTTTGATCGAGAATAGTATAAAGTTAGTGATCAAGAAAAGCAAAGAATTTGGATTATTTTGATCGAGTATAGTATAGAATTTAAAAATAATCATAAAAAATGTAATCAATTCAACATCGTCGGCTACTTTCTAAACTTCAAGATTGCATAATATCAACAAAAAATGCATGCAAGTTAATAATTATTTTCACATTTAATACAAAATTTATACCTCTTTCAAGAACTTGGCATAATTTGCTAGCAAGAGAGAATTGCTAGGATTTGCTTCAATCATTTTTTGATAATAAGAATCTGCACTCTCATTCCCATTCCAGCTATTCGGATCTTGCGGACCAGATCCCAACCCATCATCCGATCCTCTCCCGCCACCTCCCCCGCACACCCTGCCACCACCTTCTCCGCTTCCACCGCCCATCACAAAAGCCTGCGGCACCCCTGCATTATCTGCCACCGCCACACACCCTTCTTCCTCCGCCGCTCCCAGCCCGGAGCTGGAAAACAACAAGGACCCGGACCCCACCTCCTGCCCTTCTCTTCCACCCTTGATCTTCATAGGCTTGGGTGTCCCTGCCCGCTTCACACTCTTCTTGGGCTTCAACGACTCCCAGAGATCTGATTCAAATAGGGGTCCGGTTCTCCCCGGACTATCTTCTAATATAATCGACGTTTTCAAGCAGACCGATAGGGTTCTTGTCAACTGCGGCATAATATCGGATTCGGGTGTTGACCCGGGCGTTGAATTTGGTATCCATGAATTCAAGATTGGCGATGAAGAGCTCCTCAATAACATTATTATTTATATTTCTTGGTTTGATTTTGAAGATCGATTTAGAGAGAGAAAGGAAGCTGAGTTACCTGTGAGCCCTCCGTGTTGGAGGAGAAAGAGCAGAAACTGATGAATTTATATCGAATTTTATAGGAATGGAGAGTGGCTGAATGAGTGGAAAAAGACAAATTCATAGGGTATATTATTAAAGTAAATTCCACTATATGTCCTCGATGTTTCGTACATGTAGCTTCTATGTCCCCAACCTATTATTTATTAATATCATATTCCCAATCTTTTAATATAGCGACATTTATGTCTTCATCTAATAAAAAATAGGAATGACAAAATGTCTCGTCCCACTGAGGAAGATAATAGATGCGGGACCATGCCTTGGACCAATCTCGACTCAAATATTTATTTTTTATTTTCGACAACTTTTATGAGTTTAAATTTAAATCATATTTGAAAAATAATAAGTGAATAGTATGAGAGAGGCATCCATAAACCTAGATCTTTCATCAGAGAAAGGGGATGACGAATCCCTCATACCCGCTCTCCTCTTCTATCCATGACCTGAATAAATATAAGGTAGTCTTTATTATAGCAATGGATACTTTAGATGGTTAAAGCAATGAGGATATTTTAATCCATATTATGCTTCTTTGAATTTCACAATGGAAGGAAAAGGATTGTACTGATTTATCCAAGTGTCACCCTAATTGATAACATTTATATGAAATTCATATGATACGAGCATTTAAGTTGAAATGAGGAGATAAATGTTCATAGTTAGTTGTGGACACATGTGTCGTGATTTTAAAAAGTTTAAGACATAAGTGCAACAAAAGGTAAATTGGAAATATGAATGTCACACTTAAAAATGTTGGGACCCATAATGGAATTTACACTAACACGGTAGAGAGTTGAATTGTTCAAATAGTGAGTTCTTCAATAGGCTCTGGAGATAACCCTGTGGGCCACTACGACATGGGTCCACTCAGAGTAGGGTTGTACAAAAAAATTACGAAATCACAAATCGAATCGTAACCGTTGGTTCAAGTCCACGTGGACCCGCGATTTTTTTTCCTCAAACCGAACCAAACCGTTTCAAAATGGTTTGGTTTAGGTTTTGATTTTCAAAAACTGCAAAAAATCAAATCGAACAGCACTTTTTAATTAATTTTTTTTATGAAATTATAAATTTTCATATATAATTTTATTAAAGTATAATTTTTAGAATTTAAAATATAAACCAATTAGAAATGATACCTCAAAAGTAGACCCAAAAATTCAATTTTCGAATTTATGTCTAAACTCAAGCCAAAAAAAAAGGGAACAACTCAAAATCCAACTCAAAGTCTCCAACCAAAAAAATTTCTCATAATATTTTACATGAGGACCATGTCATTACTTAGGCTCTGCCATGAAAGATTGCCCAACTTTTTATTTCTATCAGTAATGCATCTCTCCAGGTGCTAAAATATGCACGTATTATTTAAACTTAATGATGACAAAGAGGATTCTTTCTTTGATTCAAAAGTAATAAATTTTACCTTCTCCCACTTTAATTTGTTCTTTCTCACTTTTTCCTTCTTTTTGTTTTTTCCATATATATATATATATATATATATATATAAATTTCCCAGTTTGATTCTCATTTTGGAAGAAGGAAAACATTTTGAATAGTTGATTGATTGAGATGTATGGTCAAAAATTAAGGAAAAATTTTGAATTTGCGTATTATATTATTTTATTGAAGAATGTAGTTGAAAATAAAAGAGTAAAAAATGAATTTTGAAAAAAATGAAAATTAAACAGGGACATAGTAAAATTATAAATTTATATAATCTCGATAAATACAAAATAAAAATATAAAGCCAAACCAAATCATTTAAATCATGTATTCAAGTGAGTTGGACATTTCCAATCGTTTAACCCGAAGAAACCTAACTCTTGCTAGGATCGACTATCGTCTAGCATATCCCAAAACATTGCCACGCCACGAGACAACCTAATTGAAAATGAAGTCATTATCGACCTAGCTTTATGGGGTTGCTTGGAAATCATATCGTTTTGAATTAGAAATTGTCAAATTTGTCCTACTAAGAATTTGCAAAATTAGGAAAAGAAAAAAAGCAGAAGAAACAAATTAGGACAAAAATCGGATTAGATTCTGCAAAAGCTTTTGGAAGTTGAAACCAACAGTGGGGATGATGACATGCCCTCAATTTACTCAAAATACATCTTAGTCTATAATTGTCCACCAAATTCTTACATTTAGAATGGCTATTTGATCATCATATCCAGAAGCAGCTGAAGCAAAATTGGCTCCTATGAGAAGGTTCTTCCCTAATGCTTGAGGGCTAAGATAAGTTGGGGGATACGTCGTAAATCCAAGAGTCTTGGCTACGCAGAAACATGAAAACTAATTAACCAATGCGAAACTTCATTTTTAAAGTGAAAAGAATCGAGTCCCTGGCCTAAATCAAATTACCAGTAATATCAGTAGCTAGTTTCTTATTGCAGAACCTCCCTGTGGGTTCCATATTCTTGAAAGAAAAAATGGAACAACTCAAAACACAACTCAAAGTCTCAAACCAAAATCTAGGAGATATGACAATAGATATAAAAGGTAAAAGGGGAAACAAAAAGTCCGAGGTGTGGCATCATTTTAAAATTTGAGGAGATGAGAAGGGAGAATGTAATTATTGTGGACAAACATATAAGCATCATGCAAAAAATTATGGAACTAGTAATGTCGATAGGTAAATCGCGGATTAAAATCGAACCAAACCGCAAATAATGGTTTGGTTTGGTTTGAAAAATAAAATGGTTTGGTTTGAAAAAAATTTCAAACCGCTTGAAATGATTTGAGTTAAAAATATAGCATAAATCGCCCAAACCGAACCGTGTTCATCCCTAACTCAGAGGTTAGACCAAAAGTGACCCATCAAAGAACAAAGAATGCTGCTTCATGTACATGAAATGATTTCACAGGTCCTTGCAAGGGAAAAAAAAAGGTGGGGCCCACCCTCACATTTTTTTTAAAAAAAATACACTGTGGGGCCCGTCCATAATGAGGGGGCCTATGAGGCCCTGTTGAATAATCCCCTGTACGCAGGCATTATTGAAGTACAAAATATCTTTAAAATTTCTACTTTTTGGCATCTTTAAGTATATTTTTTATTGTACTATGTGTGTATCATAATTTATAGATTTATTTATTAATAGATCATGTGAAGAGATTTGACTGAATAAAAAAAAATTAAAAAAGACGTTCGATATACAAGTAATACTATAAAACCTACTCGATAAACAAATCTTTTCAATGGAGATTGTGATAAACTAAGAAAGTAACTAAAAACTATGGTTGGACCTATCTTGTTATGTTTCTTTGTAATTTATAATCATTAATAGTCAAGATCTATACATTTATTGGTTCTAAATCTATCACAAGTTGTAATAAAGGACAAAAATATTTAGCATGAAATATAATATATTTTTCTATCACATCATAAACCAAGTGATAAAATAAAATAAGAATCATACTATGAACACAGCATACTTCATAGCATAGCTCACAGTCTCCTCTCAATTGGGGGCTTGCACTTTTTTTTTTTTATTGGTATGGGTCCCCTGTTGAGAGGAGACTATAAGTGTAAGTCCTAGTAGGACTGTAAACTTAGCAAAATCCATAAAATAGTGTTACTTGATTGGATTTTGTGATCATTGAATTGTCCCATTTGTTAGTTAATAATGACCGTTGATTTTGCGGGTGCTTACTGCTTAGCTGTTTTTAGTGGGCGACCAATAGCATTGTGACATGACTTTTTGTTACGAATAATGCTATCTAATACTAATACTAATAACGTTAGAGCACCAATTTAGATTGTTACACTTGATATATTCAATTAAATGAATTATATGATATTGTATTTAAATAAATCTATTATTTAGGTATTGTTTGACCCCTTTTTTTTTTCCAAAAAAAATACATTTTAAAATAGTATTATGATGGAGAATGTATAGTTAAAAAGTAAAGAAAAATTTTGGATTTACGTGTAGTATTATTTTATTGAAAAATGTGATTGAAATGAAATCAAATCACTGTTAAAAAATATATTTTGATAAAAAAAAATGGGACTCAAACAAGAGCTTAATGTTAAATAGTTGTCACCTAAAGTGGTACTTAACACCAATATTATTGAATATCATTAATCTTTGGCTACAAGTGGATAAGTCTTTCTGTTCTCTTTCATTTTACTAGACTAATTTTTTATTTTTAATTCAAGGGTAAATTGCATCCATCTCCACAAAATATTGAGTGAAATTTCAATTGAGCCATTATGGAAATTCAGTTGAATTTAAATTTCACCACCACGTTATATTCTAACATGTATAAACCTTAAATAGGTAGAATTTGCTTAGTTTGAAGTTATATCATTACCGATCTTCTACATTATCAGTATGCGCCACCCTTAAAACACAAATAGTGAAACGAGGGTTATGAATATATATTAAGTCATTGTGTGAAGTTGGTTTTTCGAGGAGTAATCTTGTGGAAAGTGATTTTTTTATGAAGAATGTATAATGAAAGAGGTCCTACAAATACTATATATTAATATCCTAAATTAAAAATGTGCAATCGAAGGATGTCCTAAAAAGTGATTTTATTTATCTCCATTGACAATTTCTATTAATTTTATCATTAACTCAATAATGAGTTTTGGACGCAAGTTTTTAGTCAAGGGTAAAATCATCAAACCTCTTAAAACCTTACATTTAATAAGGAGGATGCTAGTATCTTGTTAATCAACCATCAGAAGATGAGAATAAATTAAGAATTAATGGAGAAAAGGGGAGAAAAGTGTCTTCCTCTTCACCCACCACCACCACCACCATGATTGAGTTAACATAAAATTCACATAAACATTAAGGACTAACTTTGCTAATTTATAGAAGGTTGGGGAAGAATTCTATAAAAATAGTTAGGAGATGATTGTATCTATTAAAAAAAGGTTGGGGGACAAATATGAAATTTTGATTAGGACTAAAAGTAAAAAATATCTATTATAAGTACCATTTTTTTAAAAATTTCTACTTTTGGCACCTATATTTCAGTCTAGTATCTTTTGATGTAAATTTTTCACTTTTTGGTACAACTTTGTCATCTTATATTTTAAAGGTGTACTTACTCGATTCTAATATTCAGTACAACTTTATCATCTTATACTTGAAAGGTGTACTTACTCGACTCTAATATATCGTTAGTAATAATGCTCGAAAATATCTGTAAAGTGCGCTCGATGAATGTATACATGTCCCATAAATGAAATATAGAAGTGCAAACACTCTAAAATTCAAGAGTTATCCCATAAGTTTCAAATTTTTCAGTACATATTTGTGTAAAAGATGTTCATAATTTTTTAATCTTTTATTCAAATAGGTAATTACTAATTTACTAGGCTGATGGATTGTCATCACTGAGATTGGAAAATATCTGTACAAGTATGCCCAAGGAACGATTATTTTATTAATTAAATGAAGACGTGTAATCTAATGATTTAATGAAGATTTTTAAAATATATTTAATGATTTAATCTTATATTAATGAAGATGTGTAATCTAATGATTTAATGAGTGTCAAAAGATGTAACCATTGAAAAAAGACAAAATGAAATCTATGAATTGGACTCATAATTTTTTTTCTTCACCCCAAATCAATTTAAAATAATTGATTTTTAATTCTTTAATTCTCCAAATTCTGTTTAAATAATTCTGAAATTATCTTTGAGTTTTAATGTTCGATATTTTAGTACTTGATATCATCTGGTGTAGAAGAGTATAGTTAAATTTCGATTGATCCGACAAAATTAATATTGTGCTATATTAATTTTGAAAGAAACATTGTATCAAGAGATACACATTCATTTAATTTCTTGTTAGCACACTATAGAGAGCGAAATATGTCTTGAGGATATTTACATTCTCATACTTCATTTTATTTTCTTCTAATTTCTACATTTTCTTAAATACTAGTAAGTTGTCTTACTTATTTTTCATGCATGTATATTGATTTCGGTAAGTCAAAATACTATCTGATAATTTGCATTTTAATAGTGAATAAATAATGTGTGTGTCTTTAATTAACAAAATATTATTCATGAATATTATTCCAACAAAATCTGTGGAAAAAAGGATAGGTGAAATTACATATATAAACATTATATTTACTATAGAGAGTGAAATATATCCACTGCTTTACACCTTTATTTTGTATTAAAAAAAAAAGAAAAAAGGAAGTCAATAAATTCTTTTAGAGCTACCCCCCCCCCCCCCCCCCAACGGATCCAAAACTTTGAGTGATTACAGGCAGCCATTGATTGATGATAGTTAACCATAATAAAATATTCAAAATTAAATATAATAATTATTTTGCTAAAACTAATTATATATAATTTTGATATACACATCCACGTTATTCGCCACATGACATAGTGGCTAGGTTGTTGTATAATTCGAATCAAGATCATAGATTCGAATCCTTGCAAAACATTAACCAATTGAGCTATAAGATATGTTCAAAAGCAAAATGAATTGTTAGTTATATAATGTAAATCGGGTTATCTACTGTCCAAAAAAAAAAAACGTGAGACCAAGGCTCGCCGGGTGCTGGATTCGTCGTTTATTAGAAAGCTTAGTCTACTAGTTAATGTAAGAAATAAATTATGTTGACCACGTGAGACCAAGTGATATAGAAAATTATGTTACTCAATTGGCTTTTGTGATAATTGAATTGCTGGTTTCTGCAAAATGATTGGCAGTTTCATATCGTGGGCGATGAACAGCGGTGCTGGTGGAAAACGACTTTTGGCCCCCGCAAAATTGGTTTCTCTCTCCCTAATTTACTACTTCTTCAGTTCAATTATTATCATCACTATATTTAATCACAATATTTATAGACTAATGGAGAGAACTTGCATTTAATTAACTAAGGGTTTGTAAAATTAGGATCCGTTTGATAGGTAATGGTGGAAAGAAATTACAATTTCATATTAGTTGAAAAATAAAAACTCATCAAACCAATAGGAATTCGTTTTCCATGAAAACAAAGAAAATTTAGTTTAAAGTGATTGTACATTGAAATTCGAATTCTATTTTCACCTTCGTATCAAATGGCCAAAGTGAAATTCGTTTTACTCGAATGTGACATTTTCAATGAAATTCATGCCTATCAAACGGACTTTTAGTATATATAATTTATATTCTAACAAATTATGCACTTGTTTGTTACCCATTATTTTCAAAATATATTTTTCTTTTTCTTATTTCCAATCATTGATTTTTTAATAAAATAATATTACACACGAACCCATAACTTTTCTTTATATTTTAACAACACATTATTTATCAAAATACTATTCCAGAATATATTTTCATAAAAAAAAATGGACTCAAACAGACTCATATATACATGCAAAATGACGACTTACAAAAATCTAGAAGTGAAAAAGGTTCAATTCGATCGAAGCAAAAGTTAGACGACCTCCAAAATGCATCGATTAAAATCTCATTTCGTGCATTTCTTCTTTCTCCATTCCTTTTTTTTTTTTTTTTTTTTTTTTTTTAATAGGTCCTGTCCGATTTTTTACAAGTAAAAGTTAGTTATATAATTATGACCACATTTATCCAACACAGAGAGTCGTATAATTCTTGTTTTGGATGAGTGAAGTCCATCTATTAAACAAAAAGGGTAAAAGAAAATTCAATTCAAGTGAGTACTTCCACTAATTTTGGAATTTCTTGGTTCATAATTTCTTATTAACAAATAAGAAGACGTCAACACATCACAATCTAAGTGGCATCATCTTTAAAATAATTTATTGTCATTTGCTAATAAGATAGTGCATTTCATTTCATTATAGATTATATTTCTATTAAGAATTGTTGTGTTTACGGTGGAGAATAAAAGCACCTAAAATCTCATTGCAAACTAGTCCAGATTTTTGCAAGTTGACAATGACACTTAGCCTGCAGCTTTCCACCCTACTTCTTACCATATAAACAAGTGGAATCAAAATTTTCAATACTCCAAATCAATTACCAAAAGAAAAGTTAAAATCCCTTACCCCATTTTGTCAAATGACTCAAATTTACAGAAATAACATTTCTTGTGTGGAATTTAATAGTCCAATAAGAGTATTTCCAAGAGACTTTAAACATAAAATGCTTCCTATTTTAAAGAGTCGAACCTTGAAATTATATTTCCAGAGACTCTTTAAATTACATTTTAAAATGGGGAGTGAATTTGATTCTTCAAACTTTGAGAACCAAACCCACTTTCTATAATTAAATGCATTCAAAATATTTCAATTTTTAATGAAGAAAAATAATATAATAATTTAGAAAGAAGCTAGTGAAAATAAAATATAGAGAAATAATAAATAGTTTTTGGAGTAGTAAAATTAAGTATTAAAGATAAAGAGTATTGAATTACTTAAAAATTACTCTAAATTCATAAATGCTCTCTAAAATGCAAAATATGCTCCGTAAAAATAGAGAGTCTCTTATATATGCTCTAAAAGAATGGCATGATTCTAAAAGAGCATAAGATGAGAGCTCCACCGCAACCAGCTTGATAACTCAATTCTCTCAGTTTCTCCACCAATAAGCCTACACCACAAACTGTACTTTGGAACAATTCCAAGATGATCAACTTCACCTAAACATGTGCCATTGTTGATGCTAATACTTGCATATATAATGTATAACATTTTCCTGACTGGGACCATCAATAATTCAGTAATACAACAAATAGAAAGGAAGATTGAAATGATGTGCAACTTTTCTATGTAAAATATGTTCTTCATTCATATGAATCCATATGATATGTCATGTTAAAACTTAAAACTTGTGTATTATTACCCTCGAAAAGATCGGGAAAAAAAAAAACATGGTGCATTTGCATCTTAGATTTTTTTGGGCACCGATAGGATATTATGAGGAGGATAAATCCTAATAATTCACAAGATTACCCTCTTTTAGTGTATAAAATAAAAGGGTTAATTTCATACGTAGTTACTCCACTTTCACTAAAATCTCTAATCTCAAATTGTACCACTCTTTCATGTATCATAAAGCATCCTCCAAATTAAAGGATATTGCTTATTTGGCTACCAAGCCACACATAAAGTAATCGTTCAGTAGCATGCTGACTCACCAATCACCACTCTGCTATGTTATGGAAGAGTTAAGTTCCGAAACATGCCTAGCCGAACAACATTAGCTTTTTGATTTCCACTATTTATCAATAGTTCACAAAATAATGAGGCAAATGTTGGAAAATTAAGGCAAACCAAATATAGCCCAGTGATTACTTATTACTGTTTGGCTTCCAAATAAGCAATATCCATTAGTTTGGGGTATAACATGTTACATAATATGATGGAGTAGAGAAATTTGAAACTAGATTGAAGGTCAGTGACCCAATTGAGACATTTAATTTAATGAATCAACTCAAAATTCGCTAGAAGTTCAGTGACAACAGAAAAAAATTTACCCTGCTAAAGAGACATCTAGCATAGAGTCTAAGCAAACTAAAAACACCCCCAGGTGCTGCTCTATATCCTTGTCAATAACAAGCAGAGTAAATGAAATTCTAGTTTTGTATCCAAAAATCAGAAGCTTATGATAACATGTATCTAGTGCATGACCATTTGACACCACTCTACCTGTCTACCCCATCTACAGTCGTGCAGTGTATCACAATAGGCCAACACATCCAAAAAGGTATCGTTTTACAGCAAAGCAAACAGTACTTTAAGGATGAGTTAAATGACAAATTAAAATTTATTGGCACCAAATTGAAAATAAAGATTAGAAAGTCAAATGAACAGTCACAGGTGGATTTCCAAACCACTTTATTCACTAATATAAAATGTAATCATGTTTGTATCTCTTGTGACTATTAAAATCACTTGATCTTCTTGATATTTCTAGCTTCTATCAGTATATATAGGACGAGAGCTTACAGAATTATTTTCTAAATCGAGGTCCTTTGCTTGGTCTGCCATTATCTTTCCCACCCCATGCAGAAGACCAAAAGAAAAGAGACATCCAGAATAGCACAGCAAAAAAGATCTGCACAGTATCCTGAAATTTGGTAAAACTTGCAGCAACACCTGTCCATATATCACAAGTCACACCATTAAAAATTGCATGGAGATGTACACAATCGATATGAAGAAGTGAGACGAAGAAAGCAGTAGTCAAAACATATATAAAATATGAGACACGCCAAGTAGCCTAAGAGTAACGTCTGCATAACTGCATTATTTTATGGACTGACAGGAAGCAAGGGGTTATCAATGATCATGAGCTGTCAAATTATTGGGCCAGCAAGAAGTCAAGAGTCATAAAATTTGATTTGTGCCACCCGGTTATTAAAACCAAAAATTATTTCAAACTGCAAAGATATTTGCCCACTCTGCGCTTTGGAAGTGGCAGCATCAGTTTCGGATTAATGACTCGTTCAAATAAGAAAATAAATTCCATAAGCATGGATAAGAGAATAAAAACTTCTCATCCTCATCATGAGACAAATCTGGTCCAAATACTCTCAGTCCAATCCGAACTCTAGCACAGAGGACCCATTATAAATATAAATAGAGCATTCAACAAGATCTTTAGGTATGCTAAAAGTACACAAAACAGCTACACGCCCCTAATTTTCCAGTCAACTATGTCTTTATAAATTTTAGTCCACTGAATTAACCAAACTAGTGTCCCTGGGAGATACCCCCCCTGTTTTGCAGGTCACTTTCCGGTGAAAATTTTTAAAACTTCTGTAGCTAAATTAACTTCAACATTCTGTTGACAGATTTTAAATACAACATGAGTAACCAAAAAATGAAAACCATCATCAAGATGAAACATCTACACGAAAAGCCATATGACAACTACATAACAATTTTTTTGCATTCCATGAGAATGCGAATATAGAAAAGCAGTTGACTGAGCAATTTTGTATTTGCCAAAATGACCTTGTCCTGTTAGTTCAACGGTTTGAGGGCCTTACAATAAAGTCCATCAAGCATGCATCTCAAATCACTGGGGAACTAAGAAAACTGGCATTTTTTTTATCCATGATTCACTTGATGCACAGAGGAATGATAATTTTAGATTGACTAACCTGTTTATATGCTTAAAATTTATCATGCCTAGCAGTATTTTTGTTCTGAAATGGGGATGGCGGTCTCAATATAAAGTTTGCATGAGAATCTTCCCTATGTCAACAGGCATCCTTGGTCCAACTCTCAAGGGCGTGAGCCAAAGAGAACTTTTCATTTCACTTATGATTCCAGGAGTTTACAATCACACTGCATTCAAGCAAGTCACATGGGAAGGCAAATGTGTGCCTTCAAAACATTCATTACCCAGTCCATGTGCCTAAGAATTATATTATTAAATATTTTCTACATCACGAGGAGCCTAGACTAAAGTCTATGTTGCATTGTCATTGAATTCCTGAGCTCAAGTGTGGCATCATTTGAAGAAATCTCTTTGGATTTGAGGCAATTCCTATCAATTAAACAAGTTAGCTTTTACAAAATATAATAATGAAAAATTATTAACTCAATTGAAAATCATATGGAAGTCAACAATTTTATCTTCACAAACTTGATTGATTCTGTAGTATTCTGATTTGGTAGGGTTTCTATTTTTGGTAAGCCTGTGACAGACCCCAATCCAGTTCAGCAATACCAACATAGTTGCAGTGACGTCATCTACTATTCTAGAATGTTCACTAATCAGTTAGTAGAAGGGAGAAATGAGTAATAATGCTATAGAGGGTAGGTCTATAAATGTGAAGGGGGATCTGAGAATTATTCATTCAAGTGTTAGTTGAGAAAAGAGTGGAGAAAACCAAGGCATCTCGAATAGCCTGGAAATTATCATTTCAATCCTATTTTCCATTCATCAGTTCATATACAATTGTTTTACATTCTCCAATTCAATACACAGAAATACTTTACAAAATACAGCTTCATTGCAATCATACACTTCATCCGGAATCCTATTATAATCTGTAACCTATCAGCAGAGTCTAATAGTTCTCTGTTTGGGTGAGCAGGCTCTTCAAGAGGCTCATAGACGTCGAGCTACAACTGAAAGGGGAGAAAGGCCTTTGCTATCATTGCGTTGAAAAGTATAATCCAGGACATCGATGCCACAATAAGGAATTATAGGGGTTGGTTGGGCAAGAGGAAGAAGAATGGAAAGATCAATCTAAAACGTTGGAGAGGGAGGATGAAAAATGGGTAGGCGAGATGGTGGAGTTGTCAATGAGGTCAGTGGTGGAGTTCACTTCTCCAGAAACTATGAAGTTGAAGGCATCAATTTTTGGGGTAATGGTAGTTGTCCTAGGGGATTGTGGGGCTACCCATAACTTCATCGCTGCTGAGCTTGCTGACCAATTTGGGACTACAAGTACTACGAGCTACAAACATATTTCGGCTAGTCTGGTTCCAAACGTGGACAATTTGTGGGTAGGGGAAACGGGCTATGGAGTTGCATTGGATACTATACGATAATTGTGCGATGGAGCAAGTCCGTCCACTTCAAAAGACGTAAACGTCCCTTGACCCTGATGGGAGCTTTTGTAAAAGAAATTTTGTGGGTGTACGACGAATTGATTGCTTCCACATTGAGGACAAGGTTGATTTTAGGGCAGTGGGTAATGATAGACCCCGAAAATAAGAGGCAAATTATTATTACTTTCAGTTAGTAGTTTGTTATCAAATGGGGGAGAGGAATTATGGGTGCATGAAGAGAATAGTTGAGAGTTGTGAGGAGAGCCAGGTCCTAGTGCCTGATATTTGTTATCCTATTATTCAGTTCAATAAACTTGTGACTATTTTCTCAATACCAATTAATCTGTTCTTGAGCTTCTACTGCAGCATCTGATTGCTATTTCTTTATCCTTGACAGATGCTTTATCATCCATTCAAGTCTTACATATTAAAGAAGCAGGGAACCCTATCAACGGCATTCTCAGATGAACAGTTTAGACAAACTTTGGACATGCTACATACAGAAAGAAATGAAGGGGGGAAAAAAGAAACTAAAGAAATCAATTGATTGTAGAAATTTCAGATACCATGTAGAACATACAAGAAGAATCTATTTCTATGTATATTAAATCATGGAAAAAAAAATCTTTAAGCATTTAAAATGATGTTGAATTGATGGCAAATTAAGGAAGGAAGTGAAGATTGAAAGTGCATAAAGTGTCAACTGTAGTGATATTGAGGATTAAAGACTGTTTCTCAAAATTACTTTAGCAATTCAAACAAATTTCAGTAAGACTATATTCACACCATGATTACAAGAATGTTACTCCCTCCGTCCAATTTATATACGCATATTTAGTTTTTCACACGGATTAAGAAATCTTATTTAATGTTATTGCAAAAGCTATTTTTGCCAATAACTTTTCTAGTTTACCCTTCTTATTTATATTTGTACAATTTCAAGATTAAGTGAAAAAAATGGTTATAACTAGGCAAATTAAATAAGGGTATATAAGTAAACGAACAAAATAAAACAAGCTCAATAAATAAATATGATTATATAATAGGGACAATAAGGAAAATAAGCCCATATAAATGGGACGGAGGGAATATAATCTTTGTGAACTCACTCTTCATCCAAGCAAGTACGATATGTAACTAGAATATGTACTATCGAAATTATATTGTTATTTAGAATTATGATTTTATGATATGAAACTATGTTTCAGGATGGTAATTTCATTTGCTTAATTTCATGATCGTTTAGCTCATTTTATGCCATGCACCAGCCACATATCATTGAGAAATAGTCATATAGTGATGCTTATGATGTTAAAATGACTAAGCCGCAAATTTTAAATTTATATATTTGGCATTTGGTATCTAGACATACTACCTTATTTAGCATGTTACACTTTGAAATTACAATTAATGTTATCAACTTCATTAAATTTTTTACGAATATTTCAATTTAATTTAGCTTCCACATTCTATCATTTATGTAAATGTTCACCCGTGAGTACCCATAAGAAAAGAGAAATTAAGTACAGTCGTTGCATAATGCACAACAACAACGTTAATTCGAATTACAATCATCACCAAAACAACATTTAGAATAGTTATTAGTTATTACTGTTCTCAGGTAGCATAAATATATTTCAAGTGATTAATTCAAAAATCAAGATTCAATTTTCTTCTAAAAGAATACTGTACATATGTTCACAAGCTGCTTAGAAGTCTGAAAAAAAAAATGTTTACCAACAACAATTCGATTATAGTCAGACCAAAACAACATCTACACTAGAATACAATCCTAGGATGTTATCAATATGAATATTCACAGGATTAATTCAGAATATAGATTGACTGTATCTCAATGTGGAAGCATATCAGGCCTGTATTCGCCAAATTTTCTTAGGAGCTTCAAAAACCGTTATGTTATTTTTATTATATTGGAATGGGATCAAACTCAAATTCCTTTTCTTGCAATAGTCAAATTGGAACTAAGTAAAAAAAATTCTTGCTCCAGGAAATCAAGAAAATTAGTAATTTGAGAGAACTAAGCTCACACTTAGGCCATCTCCAACCCTACACCAAAATTTGAAGTAAGTTTTGCACAAAACTGAAAATCATCTACAATCCATTACACCAAAACTTGCACCAAATGAACAATGTTTAATCATTTTCTCCATTTTTTGATTTCACAATTTATTTATTTAAAAAATTAGTTATTTATGTATTTTACAACTACATAACTTACTAAATAAATATTTAATTTAACGAAAATATTGAATTCATTAATAAATTTAAAAAATGTATTACAATTAATAGAAATACAACAAATAAGAAAACCATGTTTGTTACATTTTAAAACATTTTGAGTACACTTATTTTAATTCATTCCTTAATTATTATTGATTACAGTATTAAAAATTAATAATAATAATAATAATAATTTTTTGTATTATAAAAAAATATAACAAAAAATGGACACAAATACCCTTAACCAATTTTTTTGCAAAGTGAAAGATGAGCAAATTTGTATTTAGCAAAATGGTGCAATATGTTGGAGTAGATTTCCACCAAATATGTGGTGCGATTTAGGAGAAAATGGCAAAATGGTGCTACGATGGAGGTGGTCTGATTCAACTATTCAGAAATGAATAAACAGCTACCCCATATAACAATTAATAACTATGCTATACAATTTCATTATGACAACAAGGAAATTAAAGAGCATAGTTAAGTTTAATCGCAAGAGTGAAATATATAATAAGAAAAAAGGGGGACCTGAAGACGGAGCTGGAGGTTTCTTGGAATTGGGACCAGATTCCGGCGGCGGTGACGGCGGCCGAGGACTGGTGGCGCGGCAGCGGCCACACAAAGAACGGGGTTTGAGGTTTGACAATTGTAGAGAAAGGTGGCAATAAATTAGTGAAGAAGAAGAAGGCGGCTGGCGTTGCTGCTGGAGTTTAATGCTTGGAGGTAAAGGAAGAGAGCAAGTGGCCATAGTTTGGGGAAAATCAAAACTGAGTTCTTTTTGGTTTCTAAAATGATTATTATGAATAATATTTATGTTTGATAAGTAGTTACCAGTAGAGTTTGCTTTGCTTGTAACTTTCTAGACCTACAGTTCAGAGTGGCATCTTGTAAGAGCGCTTTAAAGCTTTAAATTGTGATTTAGATTTTTAAAAATATCGGAATCCTCCTATGAAGATATGCAAAGAAAACGCAAATGCATTCGTGATACTTCCAATCGATTTAAGTTATACTTCCAATCGATTTAAGTTGTAAATACCTATATTTAATGTATTTATTTTGACAATATATATTGTTTATTTAAATTAATATTCTAATGAATGATATTAAATAATAGAGTCTCTAATTTCAAGTTTCGATAATTTGTTAATCATAATGAGTTGTGATTGTGAAATACAAATTACGTAAACAATCTATGGTCGTAAGTAACAATGAAATATAGATATCGTTATTATGGATAGGTCATCGCATGTGACTTTTCTTACTTGTGAAGTAAGAGCTTATTTCATAAGTTAAAGTGTGATGACACTTAAATGAACACGTGAATGTTTTGTTATAGAACAAAACTAGGGTTGTAAGAAAAAATCTGAAAATCGAATCGAAATCGTATTTTAGAAATCATCGATTTGGTACCACGTGAACCCGTCAATGAAATGGTGTTGAACTAAATCAAACCGGTCAAAAACGGTTTGGTTTAGGTTTGAGAATTTTAATTGCGATTTAAAACAAAATCAGACCGACGAAAAAATATATAAAAATAAAAAATGAATTTTTTTAATCCAAAATTTCAAATGTGTAAAATTCAATAGTTTTGTTATTTGTGGGTATTTTTTTCAATTTCTAATTTTCTGCTACATATATATTATAATTAATATTATTACTCAATAATCCTAATTTATATTTTATATATAAATTATAATAATCTGAATTTTATATTTTTTAGCCCAATAGGAATAGATAAATTTCTAGCCCAACGGCCCAATTCATAACGACATAACTCATAACCCATACATTTATCATTTCAATTGAAAATCAAAGTATCAATTATCAAACTCAAAACCTAATCAGACTGAAAACCAACATCTCTTCCTCATATGCAGCGCTACTCCCATATCCACGCGATACAATCTTGCCTCCACCGCCTCCGCTCCTCCTTTGCACACTCAGTCTCGGCACCTCATCCTCCTGTGACTACTCTCAAAGTCTAAATTTTGTAATCTCAACAACGGGTGCATCCTCCTTTGGTTCAACGCTTTGAGCCATCGGTCAACTATTCATCTTTAAAATCGGTTAAGTTTAGGTTTTAATGGCATAAAAGTAGACATGTAAAAAAATATACGGCGAAATCGACGATTTAAAATCGGACCAAATCATTAGGTTTAGGTTTGAGTTTTTTTTCAAACCGTTTAAAATGGTTTGGTTTATGTTTGAGTTTTTCTCTCAAACCGGTTTAAACGGTTTGGTTTGAAAATCTATCAAAAATCGGTAAAATCGGACTGCTTACACCCCTAAACAAAACATTGACGACCCGTTGGGGAGATTCCACATGGATAACTATTTGAGTGTCAGTGGTTAATCTCTAACGTTGGGTAGTAGAATTGGTCATTCAACTTGAGGTTATCATAGTGCATTATATGAGGACAGTCATATTTTGGTGATGTTGGATGTTGCTCTGTCAAAGGTCGCTAATACGGTATCGTTCGGGTATATAAAAAATTATATGAAGGTTGTGAATGATCAATATAAGATTCGTCACTCTTAGATAGTTAGAGATTATGATCTACATTTCATCCAGTTAAGTTAATAATAAAATCTTTGGCCAAAACACATAAGTCGAAAAGAAGTTTTTGACTTACATTGACTTAATGGTTAAATGAAAGATATGATCGATAATTGAGATTGACACATATTCATATCTCGTAATTGATCTGATTACGCCCAAAGTGTTACGCGGTGTTGTAGTGTAGCTTTGGGGTGTCGTATCCACAGGGAGATGGAAAATTATTCAAAGATTCCAAAATGGATGATTTGTTCTCTCAAAATTCGCAAGAATGATTGGTTGTTGACAATTAAATCAATAACAAAGTTTTGGGATAAAATTTAGTAAATTAAGACAGTGAAGCTTTGGAATTCCCTCACCCGGATCAGATCATTCAATGTCGTCTACTCAATTTAATAACGCAATTAGAGGCTTTCATCACGGCACTCTAATCGGAAGATTTATCATTCAAGATCAATATGATTCACAATTATACTCCTAAATTCTAAGTTTCCTTCAAAATTCCCACAATCATCTATTGAAATAAGATTATAAATTTACCATATACTTGTAGCATAAAGTAATAAACAATCACACCAATAGATTAAATGAAATACAAATTCAACACATGGTTCAATTATTCGATAGAAAGAACGTGATTAATTCTATGAAAATCTAACACATGCTAAAACAATTCCACGATTAATTTTTAAAGATGAAAACCTAGATCAAGAAGTTTATTTAACAAAATAAATACCAAGTTCGATGAATAAACGACATGAAAATCCTAAACCCGAGTGAGTTCCTCCCTTTGCTTCACAAGATTTGATTAGCCTTCCATGGAGTTTCTCTTGCCAAAATGGTGTTTGAGAGGTCCAAGATGATGAATGGTCGAAATCCCTCTTCTGGTCGACTTTAGGGTGAGAAAAACGCGTCCAAAAACTTTCCATAGTTGATTTGGTTGATTTCCGGAAATAAAAGATTTGTGGCCCAATTTATACCTATGCGACCGCATAGTATAAATACATGCGGTCTCATGGAACAAAGTGATCCAACCTTGAAGCTCTCGGGAATAGCCATGCGGCCGCACGGATTTATAACCATGCGACCGCATGGTTTTGCCAATTTTTCTCCGGACAGCTTTCAGTGTTTCAGTCATATCTTTCTCTCTCGATATCCAATCGAGGTGATTCAAAGTGCTTTGGAAAGCTGACTCGATGAGCTACAACTTTCATTCAGATGTCAACGTACAATTCGATCTTATACCATGTGAAAAAACGGTCTCAAGATGAGGCTAAAAACCGGTGCAAAAGTTTTCAGCTTGAAAGTTGATGTGTGAGAATGTCTTGGCTATATGCAACCCCTTTGACTCCTTTCTTCCTCCAATTGGCGCCGAACACTCTCAAATCTTCATATCTTCATTTTGCCTTCCGAGTCATCTTTTGGTATTTGTAATTTGGTCCTTGAACTTTGTTTCTTCCATTTTGATCCATTTTCACTTGTTTCTTCCATTTTTCACCTGTTTCGCCCATTTGCCACCTAAACCAAGATATAGAAATATTTAGTGCATTTCGGTGTCAAATAAACATATAGATGAAAATATTAAAAGGTGAAAAACGTAACAAATGTGTTATTATCACACCCCCCAACTTGCTTATTGCTAGTCCCTAGCAATTTAATGCAAAACGAAACAATCAAAGACTAGTCAACGTCGTAAGTCAATTTATCAAGTTCTAATTTAGCACAATGCATCCACTTTTCAAACTCAACACCACAAAGAAATCAATAGTGTCATGATCACCAAAATGTCAAAAACACATGCCAAATGTGTAAGTGTGTGTCAAGCCATAACCATCTTACCGCTAACCCTAACACATGCAACATCAAGTATATCTCAAGTTAAAGATTCAGCTCCATAACTCACGGGTATGAAAGTGTTTAGTATGAGATTTCTCTCTATGGAGCTGAGAATAGGATACGCTCAAATATGGAGGCCTAAATATTTATGCACAAGTAATAAGCAAACATTGATCCTGTGATAGACATACTTTCAAATGAGAATCTATCAACTTCTTACCACAGCCTACTTGGGATCCAAACGGTCAATACAAGAGGTTGGACGAAGTTTAGGTTGGGTTTTATAAGGCTAAGAGGTATAAGATTCAAAGCACTTCCAAGCATGCAACCAAGCACATTATCAAGCATTTCTAATTAGCATTTCAAATTGATCACAACTTTCAATAGGTACCATTTGTCGACATTCCAAACCCCAAAGTCAATCAAGTAGAGCATCTTCAATGATTTTTTTTTTTTTTTTTCAATTTTTGTTTTTTTTTTTTTTGTTTTTGTTTTTGTTTTTTTTTTTTTTGAATCCACCCCAACTCTTGTCATTCTTCTTGCTTCTATTCTTCACAAATCGCATCTAATACTTATTACACACTTGGAAGTAAAAGAAGTGGGAAAATAAGCATATACTTCGGTATGGAAAAGTGTGGAGTGCAAGAAGGGAAAGGTTATACATGTGTATATGGCTCAAAGTGGCAACTAGGGGCTGTATTTATTGCAAAGAAACGTTTGAGAGGCTCAAATGTTGATCCTAAATTGACCTTTATCATATCCCAAGTAATCCACTATCTTACCACAGACCATGTAATGTTATTCTCACAAAAGTTTCCAATTCACAAGATCAATGGATGCCTGCCACCGTTTGTAGTGTGATATGACTCTCAATTCTCACTAATTCTCACATAAAGAAACTTCAACGAGAGACTCCTCTAGCCACATGTGTTAAACAACCATCTTACCACAAGGCTTGTGTGCATAAAAATAATTCAGCAAGTGTATTGACATCTAGACTTTCATAACAAAATTAACTCCTAGTGGCATATTTTGTCATTCAAGGGCACAACATGCAGCAAATCAGAGAATTAAGAGAAAAAATTAAACCAATCATGACAAGTTTCAACAAGAGTGCATGATAATTACAACAAGATCCAAAGTACTCTCCCCCAACTAAATATTGCATTGTCCTCAATGCAAAAATATGAATACTAAATAGGGAAGGAAAGATATCACCTGGAGGTGGATGTGAGTCAACATAAGCACGAAGAAAGGTGAACCTGGAAGTTCTCAATGGGATGATAATGCAAGAAAAAGAACAAAAATAACTAAAATATGAATGCAAAAATAAAAAGAAAAGAAAGGAATGAACTTCTCTTGGGTTGCCTCCCAAGCAGCGCCTTTGTTTATCGTCGTTGGCTCGATCCAATGTTCCCATTTTTAGCCCGCATCTAGCCAGGACGATCCCAAGTTTCCTTGTAGTGTATTAAACTCGTTGCCCATAACCATCGGTGCAACTCCTCTGCCTCCATCTAATACATGTGTGGGGTCACTAGGAGAGGGCTTGAAATTTGTAGTGGGGGCCTACAACATAGAAAGTAGAGTCCTCTTGTTAGAAACTGGTGATGTAAAATAAGGACTATTACCTGTCTCGTAATTTGTCCTCTCCATGATGTCCAAACCATCTGGTTCTGGAAATTCTTGTGCTGGTCCAAGGAACACATTGTCGGCTACCTCTTGTGTGAGTGTGTCAATCATGTGAGTTTGTTGACACTCATCATCTTCCTCTGGCTGCCTGGTGATATGAAAAATGTTGACTTCTAGAGTCATATTCCCAAAGGATAATTTCATGAGACCATTTCTACAATTAATCAAAGCATTAGCAGTAGCAAGGAATGGTCTACCAAGAATAATAGGAATTTTAGAAGCAACACTCACATTAGCTTTTACATCCATGACCAAGAAATCAACGGGGTAGTAAAATTTATCAATTTGAACTAAGACATCTTCAATTACTCCCCTAGGTTTAATAGTTGACCTATCAGCTAATTGTAGGACAATAGAGGTAGGCTTCATCTCACCTAATCCTAGCTGCGAGTAAATTTCATAAGGCATGAGATTGACACTAGCCCCTAGATCAAGAAGGGCTTGTCCAATCTCATGGTTCCCAATGATGCAAGAGACAGTAGGACAACCAGGATCCTTATACTTTGGTGGGGTCCTCTGCTCGATCACGGCACTCACGTGCTCAGTTAAGAAAGCGGTTTTCTTGACATGATGTTTTCTTTTGGCAGTGCATAAATCCTTAAGGACTTTAGCATAAGCAGGAACCTGTGAAATCACATGCAAGAAAGGCAGATTGATCTTTACTTGCTTTAGGTGCTCTAGGATCTCGCTATGATGGCTAGCAGATTTCGAGGTGGATTTTAGAGCTTGAGGGAAAGGTACTCTAGTAGGAATTTCTACTACCTCCTCACTAGGGGCACTCTCATCAGAATTTCTAGAATTTTTTTCCTTTTCCCCCGACTCCCTAGACTTGATGATTGGTTCTATAACCTTGCCAGATCTAGTGGTGATGACATTGACTTCCTTAAAGTTATTCCCTTCTGAACCTGAGGTCTGAGCCATGTGTTGTCCCTTAGGGTTTGACTGAGGTTGAGCCGGGAATTTTCCACGCTCCCCTATAGTTAGGGCATTGGTCAATTTGGACATGTGACTTTTCATTTCCTTGTTATCCTCAACAACCTGATTGATCATGATTTCAAACTTTTGATTGGTTTTACCCTGAGCCTCTATAAAAGCATGTAAGGTGTCTTCCAAAGAGTTCCTAGAGGTTGTAGGTTGCTGGTTGTCAGACTTCCAGCTGAAATTGGGATGATTTCGCCACCCTTTATTGTAGGTTTCAGAAAAGGGGGCGTATGGCTTTTGGTACATGCCTAAAGCATTACAGTGTTCCTCATACACTCCCCTCATCTCAGCGTAAGTGGCACACTCTTGCGCTGGGTGTTCGCTTCCTCCACACACAAAACAATTTCCACTAGACTCAACACGGGATGCACTATGTACAGATTTTGAGTCTCTAGCACGTAAGGCTTCAAGTTCTTTAGTTAGGGCTTCTACTTTTGCCCTAAGGCTATCCTCCTCCCTAAGATGATAAATACCTGTGCTAGGGGGGTTATTTGTGGGTCGAGACCTATTAGTACTCTCAGCAGCACTAGGTCCAGTCCAGGTATGGGCTTTTTCCGCTAAGTCATCTAAATATCCTATGGCCTCATCTGGATCTTTCTGTAGGAACTCACCATTACACATCATCTCTACAAACTGGCGCTCCCTAGGTGTCAACCCTTCATAGAAATAGCTCACAATGCGCCAACTCTCATAACCATGGTGGGGACAAAGGGCTTGTAACTCTTTGTATCTTTCCCACGCTTGGTATAGGGTTTCACTATCTTTTTGGGAAAAGGAATTGATTTGCTTTTTCAAGGCACTAGTCTTATGATGTGGAAAGTATTTACCAAATAATGCCTGAGTCATTTCAGCCCAAGTTCCAATTGAACGTGGTCTCAGTGAATACAACCAGCTCTTCGCCCTTTCCTTTAGAGAAAATGGGAAGAATTTAAGCCTAATTGCATCCATTGTACCATGTTGATTGTGAAAGGTTGCTAATACCTCTTCAAACTCCCTAACATGCACATACGGGTTCTCATTCTCAAGTCCATGAAAATTGGGAAGAAGTTGGATCATTCCTGGTTTAAAGTCTATCCGTGGCATATTAGGTGGAAACATGATACATGATGGTGTAGATGTGCGTGTGGGGTGTAAGTAATCATGCAAGGTTCGAAAAGGTGCATCCCAGCACTCTAATCGGAAGATTTATCATTCAAGATCAATATGATTCACAATTATACTCCTAGATTCTAAGTTTCCTTCAAAATTCCCACAATCATCTATTGAAATAAGATTATAAATTTACCATATACTTGTAGCATAAAGTAATAAACAATCACACCAATAGATTAAATGAAATACAAATTCAACACATGGTTCAATTATTCGATAGAAAGAACGTGATTAATTCTATGAAAATCTAACACATGCTAAAACAATTCCACGATTAATTTATAAAGATGAAAACCTAGATCAAGAAGTTTATTTAACAAAATAAATACCAAGTTCGATGAATAAACGACATGAAAATCCTAAACCCGAGTGAGTTCCTCCCTTTGCTTCACAAGATTTGATTAGCCTTCCATGGAGTTTCTCTTGCCAAAATGGTGTTTGAGAGGTCCAAGATGATGAATGGTCGAAATCCCTCTTCTGGTCGACTTTAGGGTGAGAAAAACGCGTCCAAAAACTTTCCATAGTTGATTTGGTTGATTTCCGGAAATAAAAGATTTGTGGCCCAATTTATACCTATGCGACCGCATAGTATAAATACATGCGGTCGCATGGAACAAAGTGATCCAACCTTGAAGCTCTCGGGAATAGCCATGCGGCCGCACGGATTTATAACCATGCGACCGCATGGTTTTGCCAATTTTTCTCCGGACAGCTTTCAGTGTTTCAGTCATATCTTTCTCTCTCGATATCCAATCGAGGTGATTCAAAGTGCTTTGGAAAGCTGACTCGATGAGCTACAACTTTCATTCATATGTCAACGTACAATTCGATCTTATACCATGTGAAAAACGGTCTCAAGATGAGGCTAAAAACCGGTGCAAAAGTTTTCAACTTGAAAGTTGATGTGTGAGAATGTCTTGGCTATATGCAACCCCTTTGACTCCTTTCTTCCTCCAATTGGCGCCGAACACTCTCAAATCTTCATATCTTCATTTTGCCTTCCGAGTCATCTTTTGGTATTTGTAATTTGGTCCTTGAACTTTGTTTCTTCCATTTTGATCCATTTTCACTTGTTTCTTCCATTTTTCACCTGTTTCGCCCATTTGCCACCTAAACCAAGATATAGAAATATTTAGTGCATTTCGGTGTCAAATAATCATACAGATGAAAATATTAAAAGGTGAAAAACGTAACAAATGTGTTATTATCATGATTGGATCATATTGACGAAGGAATTAGAGTTTCACGATAGACGAACAAATTTGATTTTGTCATACCACGTGACATTTCTCATTACATGTATTTCCCTAACACATTGCTACATATCAATCTGAGACGACGAATGTAATTTAGTAATAAATCAAAATGGGTGTTTTAGTTTATCGATTTTGATTAGATCAAAATAATAATTCGCGTCGTTAGGTATCGTGATTAAGAACTCAATGGGTTACACACAAAATAAAAAATAGAAGAATGAGATTTACCAATTAATTAATTGACAAGTGTTGAAAAATTAATTAATTGGACTGCTTATTAATGGGCTCGGATTAATTAATTGGATTAATTAATTCATGGACTAGATTTAATTAATTAAATTGATTAAATATTGGACCAGATTAAGTTATAAGGCGGGCTAAGCCCGTTTGAGCTTATATAAATAAGCTGTTAGAAATTGAAAACTGTAGGGATTTTCAATGTTCTTGCTAGCAAAAGAAAATTAAACCATAATTTTCTCTCAATCTTGTTCATTGTCTCGATTTCATTAGAGGTTAGACAATTGGACAGTTGTGAGAGGTAGATCGAAATTTCTGAAACTACAAGAATAGTAAAAGAGTTTGCAGATTTCAAGAAATGTACAATTTCTATCACAATTTTTATTTAAACACAAAACAGATTCTTGAGAGAATTGAAACTTATTTTGTTTTTCGCTGAACATGTTTAAATAAATTTTGAACATGACTTGTGAGACCCACTTCATCCAACTTCTTTCTTCCAACCCACTAGCAATAAAAAAAAAAAAAAAATGGACTTCAACCAACTTCCATCCGATGACCAAACTTCACCACAATTTGAATCTTTTATATAAGGGAAGAAAAAATTCATAATTACCTATTAAAATAAAAACATTCACTAATATACTACAAATAAGTTCATATATGAGGTATACTATATTTAATATAAAATAAAGTCAGAAATACTACTTCCAAAAATTTATCTATTACAATTTTATAACTAAAAATTAAAGAATGACTCATCTCATGTTTGCATTAATTACATCACCATAAAGAACACATTTAAAAACCTGGAGGACTGGGCGCAAGAACACGAGATAAGATGGATTCATTGAGTTTGTTTACCCGTAAGAAAAAATTAACCACCATTAGCTCAATTGTCGCTATGGATTTCGATAAATTCTTGAAATCAGATTAGTTGGTGTTCTTCCTGTTATATAATTAGGCAAAATTTAGGCAAGTTTCGACTGAGCGGTGATCGATCGAAAATTATGGTTCGATCAACCGAACTAGAGTTCCGGTCGACCGAAATAGGCTTAAATCCGGTATTAACAGAGTAAATACCGTATATGCTGTTGGTACTCCAGAAATCCGGTAAATTGCACAGAAATCCGGTATACGCGAAATTAGGTATGCAGTTTAGCAATATAATAACTACGATGAACGCAAATTCAACATACATATATCATGCTTAATACTATACACGTACAGAATGTAAATATGAACAAAGAGAAATCGCAGAACGAGTAATAGAATCGAAAACTTTTAACCCGAGGCCTGTGTTGCACACAGTTTCCTTAAAACAGATTCGCCCCCTCACCGTTCGTGCTTGAGGTTTACAACGAGCGTCCGTTTCCCAGGATACAACGGTAGAACCAGTAGCTTCTGAGCACCACGGGAACCATTCCGGCGAACTGAACTAGTGCCTGAACTACACCACCACCAAGACCGAAATGCAGAAAAAACCGAACTCTATGCAAATGAATTTCTTTGTATTCCAAATTTGAAAGCCTTTGCTTTTTTTTTGTATGTCGGAATGAGGAAAATGAGCCACTATTTATAGGCTAGGCTACCATCAATGACAATGACTTTTGGAGTTTCTCATCTTTTTCCTATGTGGGACAAATTCATTTTTCCCACATAAACTCCCTTTTGAGTGGTACACTTTGAGCCTCAATTTCTCATTCACCCGAGCATCAATTTTGGCAAGTAAGTATATGATTTCGATGTACTCACGGAGGAGAACACAAATCAACTTTCATCTTCCAAATTGAACAACCGGGTCCCACTCAAAACTCATGCCAAAGTCAGCCCATAAACTCAGTTTTTCCAACACTTCCGTAGTTCTGGTTTTTCAGAATGTAATTTCTCAGTGTTTGATTTAATATAATCTTTAGGAATTGATAATAAATTACTAGTATATACAATGATCGATTATGTGAACTCTTTATAGGCTCATATCAGTGTGGATAGATTACTAATTACCTTCTCTCAACACTGATATTTGTGATTTATATTGTCTGTAATTGCTAACCATATTTTTCTTTGTATTCTAGTACTTTGGAGTATGTTTATAATTGTGAAATATACATTTTTCTAGCAATTTAAACATATATCAATATATTAAGATGTAAATTTTTTTTTTTTTTTTTAACGGGAAAATCCATAGTTGCTACCCTTCGGATGCGTATTGGATAAACTTTCGGGCTGACGCAATAGCCTGCAAACCACGCCAGTCAGGTTAACCACACTAGACAAGTCCAATGCGACAGGATCGATCGAGGAAGTATTGATAGGGGGAATTAAACTCGTGATCAAAGACCTACGCGCTCACCTACTCCACCAATTCGACTACCCCATAAGGGGCTATGTATAAATTTATTTTTAAGTTTGGGCAAGATTGATGTTCTTAATAATGGCGTTCGACAAAAATCTTAAATACAATGTATTATATGGCATATCAGTGTGAGATAATGAAGATTTCGTATAAGTGGAATATACTACATCCAGTGATTACGATTTGTAATGCGTCTAATGAGCATTACGTGATTTGATACATGTGACATTTGGAAAGGAGAAACTGTTGATATACTATTTCATGCCAAACAGGAACCTTACTAATGCACTTCACGGTGAGTTTCTAGCTTATGAAACTTGTTTAGCTCTTGTTTGATTTCTTTCACTTTCATTTTTTCTCATATTCATTTTCAATCACACGTTCACGCAATAAAATATTCTACATATAAACTCATAATTTTTCCTTATCTTTAACCACACATTCTTCAAAAAAATTACTATGCAAGGTGCCACCCAACATGGGCTTAATGTAGTCAATTTGGTTGCATGATAGTTTTCTTGCAATGGGATTTACTTGATTGTTTTGTTTGCTAATATCATGAGGAAAGCTTGGATTGGTAAGTTTTATGTCACTTTCTTGGTCTATGCAAGTGAATGGTGAAAGGAGTTACAAAAGGCTTGGTTTATCTCTGCACGAGTATAGTTCCAAAAAGTATGCTCACGAAGATCTGAAGCCTTCTAACATACTTCTCTGATTTTGGACTTGGGTGTCTCACTATAGTTGTTGGATCCTCGACCCTACAACCTAGTCGCATGATCTCCGAGAAACCAAGACACAGACAACAACGCGTACATGTTCGAAAGTCGTTAAATTGTTTCTGCTACTTTTGGGTCCACCTATCAAACTCCTGAGGTATTGAAAGTAGTTAAGCCATCCCAAAAGTGGGACTTCTACTTGTATGGAGTGATCTTACTCGAAGATCACCAATAGTCCTAGTTGTGAACTCAAAAATTGATCTCGTTAATTGGTTATAGCTTTGCATCGAAGAAAAGAAGCCACTATCCAATGTGTTGGATCCACACTTGGCTCAGGATGTCAAGAAACAAGAGAAAATGATCGTTGCTCTAAAGATTGCAATTACATGCACGCAGGGCAGACCCGAAAGGAGACCTACAATGAGGCACATCTATTACACATTGGAAAAATCACCAATTTCATCCGATTAGCTGAATTTCATGTTCATCACTTCAGAGCAAGGATTGGGAAAAAGACGCATACTATATTTCTTGATCACATCACTTTCTGTAGAAATTTCATTCCTTGAATGCCAAAAATAAAATTTACATCTTTCCAATGAGAACAATCTGGATTTAGATCCACTGCGATGTAAATGAAAATGTAAAAATGATTTCAGAGATGCTAATTTACACTCAATTTTACATCACCATCGAAGATACTCTAAATACTCTTTTTTAAACTTAACATGTCAAAACTTGCATATGTATTTTCATAATTGATGTAGGAAGAAATGCTTGCTGATGGGATAGTATTGCAGTCGCGAATGAAGGATATTACTCTAGCATTCTATTATACGTTTTATCTTATACGTTTTATCTTATCCTTTTGGTGGTTAGACAATTGTTATTTGATTAGCTCTAAATTTATTTTCAACTACACATTCTCTCAATAAAATAATTTTGCACGTAAATCAAATATATTTTCTATTGTTTAACCACAAATATATGAAAAATCCCTTCTTACAAAATTTATTCTAGAAAAATGGAGCTCAACAAGAGATAAAGCCCATTGTGTTCTACAAGTCTTACTGTTCTTCTTTTCCTTTCAGTTCTCAAATGGTATCAAAGCCTGTTGTTTTCCCTGGGGTTTGATAACTAATTTTTCATATGGAAGTCAAGAGTCAAAGAACCCGGTATGAAGCCATATATGAACCCTCCAACAATCTATAGCAAGAAATTTATAGAAAATTAGAAGCAAAGGTCAACTAGCTCGCACGATATATCTGCCACACGCCTTGCTCAAGTTTCAAGAGCTATACTCGTCAACAATTAGAGTCGTCGAATGTTTTTGGGATTGTTCGAACCCCACCTGCTAGAATTTTAGACCAACACGAGCAATGAAAACATTTTCATGAACTAGGATCAAAAGATTTAGAGGTTGCGTATGAATTTCAATTGATATAATATGCTTGAAAAGGTATAATTGGGAAGACAGCAGTGTAATTACCTTAGTTCACCACTAAATTGTAGTTATATAAGTGTGCTTATCAAGTTGTTCGCTGAAGTGCCTCTTCCACGTCGGCAAATAGTAGACCTTTTTTAAAGATGTCCCAATCCAATGTGGAGATTTCATACAGGAAGAGGCTACCCGCAAAATAAGAAACAATTCGTAATTACTCTGGTTAAAATTTTGCTCCACCTCCACCTTCACCTTGGCTATCAATACTCACTAACATATGCAAATTGATGAAGCACGATCAAGCCGCGCAAAGCATCTTCCTCCATAAACTGCCACTTTCCTTTAACCTAAAACTAAGTCTCCTTCCAGTGTTTGACGAATGATGGAATGCCCACCATAAAGAGGCGATAAGAAGCCATGGAGTAATATAGTTTTCCACCCCTTTGCCGCCACCTTGTCTTAGAATCAATGATCATTGGCTAGTAAATGATCTGAAATGCAGAAAAGCATCTCTTGCTCACCACTGACCTCTCACTACAACATCACGACCCCACCATTTGACTCCATCCTTTTGAGGTTAGTTGTGTTGGTGCCAATCCGTAAGATCTCAAGACGAAGCTGAAAGAAGTACGGATAAGCAGTCTTAATTCACCGTGGAGGATGGTCTCGCTGGTCTCGCTTACTGTCATACATCTAGGCCTCAAATAGAAGTCCCTCTCATTCGCCTCTGGCACTAGAATCTCTCTAGAGTCAGGTATTCTGAAAAACTCACGGAAGTACTAGAGCCTTTTCCCTTTCATAGCTGAAGGAATGTCAAAAGTCCCCACCTAGTCGATGTGTCATCCACTTTGTTGTGCTCTTGCCAAAGTGGGTCTCCATAATCTATAGCTCGAGGCATCCATGGATATTACCTTTAGAGAATTTACCCATTTTTTGACCGATTTCAGGCCTGCAGTTCATTCAATTGGCTGGTGACTGGTAGTCTCTCTGGAGTGTGATGCCATTTTCAGTAAAGGTTTTATTCGAAAGAAAAGAAATTTAAAAGAAAGGTCAAGAATGTACCGAAGAGGAAGAATGTTGCTAAGATTTCACCAAATGTTGTTTAGAGCTTCATTAGAGCACTACTTTCAGTGGAATTCTATTTAAAACTAGAGGTATTGTGGATGCAAAGTAAAGTTTCTGAAATGAAACGCATTTAATTTATGTGTGAGGCAGTCTCAACCATATTTCAGATACTCATCCAAATTTTAGAGGCAATTTGTAAGTGACACGATCCGTTCCAATCACTTTAATGGATCTAACACGTGATGTGCGCCGATCTTAGATACTAGCAAAGTGTTGGACCTATCACCAATGCAACTTTGACTTGCTTTGACTGTGATATATTTTTATAAAAAATTGGACATATTTTTCTTTGTAATATAGACTAAAACCACTTGGACAATAATAAATTTTCTCAAACTTGTACATATAATTTAAAATAGGGTACACCAGTCCCTCAAAACACAAACTATTCAAAATAAAATACTGGCAAATCAGCCTTTACTATTATTTATAAACAAAAGTCATTAAATGCACTAAAGATACCAAATATGCAGCGAATATATGATATGGATACATGAATTACAAATTAACTTTTCCGATGAAAGTTGCATGTATCCCAGAAGAAACATGAACAATATAAACTAACAAAGTGAATCATACAATTAATGATAATGTGTGGCTCAACTCGGTAAATTGACAGGCTCCAACGCTGCTCAACTCAACTACTATATGATAAGAACAAGAATGATAAAATATATAAGCTTGTAACTCAATAAGTGTATAATTCGTAATTAAGTATACATTTCTTATTTGTACATTATTACTGTAAAGCTTTACTTAATATTATTACAACTTTAAGAAGTTCTCAAATTTAGTAATAGCTTTTAAAATTGAAACACGATTGGATCATAAAATCCTTTATTCTTTACTTTTAAAAAAACAACTATAAAGTATAACAAATTTACATAATCTGATATTCATGAAAATCCATGAAAAACCGTCGTTACTCAATACTATAAGCTGTATTCTTTATTCTGTGAACTGAATAAACTAAATTCTATAATTTGAAATATGATAAGCTGTAGTAATACTGAAAAATAACACCAAAAAAGTATCCGAAATAGCCTTACTCATGTATCGATTAATATCGATATACATGGTAAAGTTATTAAATTCTTTAATTCTGAAATTTCGAGATTCTGGTCATACGCGCACATAGTTGCCCAAATGCTATAATCTGGTCATACACTATGGAAACACATTCACAATAGTATAAAGCGGGAAAAATCACAATAACTAGTCATACACCGTGGAAACACATTCACACCAGTGTAGAGCGAGTAAAATAACCATATGAGGTCATACACTGTGAAAACACATTGACACAAGTGCAAACTAATACTGATATAATGAGCCAATGAAATAGTTTAACCTAACTGAATTTAACTTTTAAAAGAATTGCTTATATAAAAATAATAATTTTATTGTGAAAATCATATTTTCTAAATTAATCATCTGAAATAAATAATTTTTACAACTTATATGATTTACTATAAGAAATATAATAAACAATTGTTTCTTATAAGGTTGAGAACTAATATAATTTAAATAATTGCTTATTTCTAAAAAGTAGATATCTACTCACTCAATACAAGTTATAGGCTACAATGACCGATAGGCTTTTCCAATCTCTTCTTCACTACCTGAAATACAATGTAAAATAACCAATTTAACCACTATTATATTACATAGCTCTTAATATCAATAATCAAATACTAAAACTTAATTTCTCGATACTGGAATAATGTCTTTGATCTCCTATAATCACTTGAAGCTAAATCCCCTTTCAAATCCCTTTACTAATAACTAATTCATCAAAATATCCTTCACCCAAGCATAAATATGATTATCCCATCTTCCATCTAGTGAAAACTTGAATCATACTTTCACCAATTTATTTTACATCTTGTTCCATAAAATCATTATTTCAGGTGAGTATTTCATCAACACTATCATTTCTCTAAACTATATTTACTCAAGAACACAGTTAAAAACTTTAAGGTTTGCCTAGAAATGGTATTTGTTACCTTAATGTAAATGGAAAGTAACCAATCAAGGAACTGAAACTAACAGTGATATTCATTTCTGTTAATATGAAATTTACACCAACAAATCAGAACCCTAAAAATTAAGCATAAGTTATACTATATCTCTTGGAGAAATAGATAAATTGAATTCAAGCTTGATGAATTCAACACTTGCTTCTTCTTCCTTTTCTCCATTTCTTTTTTCTTTTCTTTCTCTTTTTTCTTGAGATGTGCTACATGTACATAATTTTTTGTACATAGAGGTGTCCACACCCTCACATGGGTATGGACCCCACTTGAATAAAATATTTTATATTCAAGTGAGGTCTACACCCATGTGAGAGTGTGGATACCCCTATGTACAAAAAATTATGTACAAGAAGAATAATCCATTTTTCTCTCTCTTTTTCGGTTTTCTACCCTGTACCATTTTCTCAGCTTTCGGTGTGTGTGTAAATGAAAAAATGGGTTTTAAATGGCCAAGTTAGTGGAGCTTTTGCAAATGAAGTCCGTTATCTTCCATTTGATATAAAATATAGTCATTTAACTTTTAATAATAGGTAAATACAACTTTGAATTGTATCCATCTTAAACCTCATATATTGTAAATTGTAAAATAAACCCTAGTAAAATAATTTAGCCAATTCAAATCCTTATTAGACTTCGACTTTGACAAGTCAACTTTCGATTTTGAAAAAATAATCTTGACTTTTGACTAGTACTAGTTTATGTCACGTGCGTTGCACGAGTTTTGTATTTATTTTGTTGTTATTAGCATAGAATTTGTAGATTTTGCAAGGGTATTTGAAGATGTGAAATGTTTGCTCGATTGTCATTTTTTGTCGACTCTATATTGTATGTCAATGGTAATTTATTTATATTTTTATAAATAAATATAATCAATGATGTAATGATCTCTTGTGAAATTAGGTTGTATATGTTTAGGTGCGTAATTGAAAAGTTGATTACTTATTGATTGGTACATTATATGTATTTTTCCGTTTAGATTAAAGTAGTGAAGACTTGATTTTTCTATTTGATATTGCAAATAAGTTGTAACTTGAATTTAGCAATATGTTTTTCTTTAACAACTTCAAACTAAGAGGCTATATTTGTACTTCGAAAAGTAACCTGTGCAATTGTAAAATGAAAGGGAACTTCATGAATTCCAATTCAAACTTCAATTTAACTGAAAGAAAGGAGAAAAATGAAACAAAATTTGGGGACTAAAATAGAAACTGATTCTATTAATGTTGATAACTGCATAAAGATACATTTGTTTAGAAGTCTAGCTACACAAAAGGAAACAAAATAAGAACCCGTTCTTAGCATGAATGATGTAGTTATCATGTTCGACATACATCATTTTTCAACACTAACATGTTTTTATCAGTTTCTAAATACATATATATAACAAAAGTAAGAAGTGGACACATTGGAGCCATTTCATACTTTCAAAGTACTTATTCCAAAATAGCTCAATCATTTTCTACTCCATTTTTTCCTTCGAAGTAAATGGATTGTGTTAAAAAAAAATTAGTCTATGGTTTCCTCAAAATTTACTTTTGAAATTGAGCTGTGATCAGAACCCTTGAAAAGAGCTTTTTTGATGGAGTTGACCAATCTTCCTGAGTATCCACATCAACACTTTTTTCAATCGCTGTAATTGCATATTAAGAATTGACTTTCTCTTGCTGTTGTTCTTCCGCAATCGGAGGTTCCAAATATGTTACAGAGATAATGTCAAATTTGCAATTGGATGAATTAGGTTCGGTTTGAGTCGCTTTCACATATAATGCTCGTTCAGTGTTTTTGCATCTTTTGAATCACATCTCCAAAGTTTGTCTCTGAACCCGGTATTTAAAAAATGAATCATATTATTATCACTTTGTGAAAAATATGTACTAGCTATATAGTGGCAGAAGGTTTAATGTAAGTTAGAATTGTTACAAAGTTGGTTTGCTCCGTCAAGGATTGTGCACTTGTAAACATATGTTTCTTGGCTGATTCACCAATTGCACTTGCATTTATGAAAACTATCATATCTGACAGTTGTACATATGCTCTAGCCCTAAGATAAAGATGGATTCAATATTTGTAAATGAAAACAAGGATGTATTAAAATAGAAACGGAAAAGTATGAAGAGAGTGCTTTTGTTATTTTATGGAAAAGAATAAAATTTGTGATTAGTATTGAGTATATTTTTACCAAGGAATAGCTTTAGAATTGAGACTATTGCAAAAAATACAAAGATATGTTTCATCAAAATCATCGTTTGATCGCCAATAGCAGTTGTTGCAAGCCATGTACCAACATTTGTTATCTATTTTCTCGACTGTTGATGTGTCATTGACCCAATAAAACTTCCGCTATAAAAACATATTTTTAGTGGTAATAAGTTTATAAAAAAGGATAAACAGGAAATAAAAAAAGAACGGGAGTACGTTCTTGTATACATGAATATATTAGAATAGTAAAAAAGTATAAGTAGTAACTATAAGCTGAAAAAGTACCGGTAAAAGACGACCATGTAGATTTTGGATTAAAGTGAATTTACTGCCCACTAGAGGAGAAAATTTTGTGGGAGTTTTATCCATGTATAGTTTTTTTAATACCAATTCATCAATTTTCTTGGAACTTGGGTTCACACTAAAAGAATGAAATTAGAATAACTAATTAAATAAGGTAACGATACATTGCATACAGATGTGTACAAATTAGGAAATAAAGTAGGAAAATCTGAACAACTTATACATATCATTTTACCATTTTTTTTAGTACGACGAAATGAGTATTTATAAAGAAGGTGCTACGAACTTTTGTGGACAGCTTTAAACATATGTAATAGCATTAAAGAGAACATAAAAAAATTATAAGTAATAATGATTTATATATTTATATATAGGTGATACAAAATGCCTTTTTTAAGAGTTTAAATAATGAAAAAATAATAGAAGATACCAAATAAAGAAGTAACTTTTATGTATGTTGCAAAGATCACTGGTTTTTTTTCTTCAACATTTCTGCTATCAATATGCATTCTCTATCAACAAATGAATCTCAGAGTGTGAATATAATTGTTTTGAAATTCTGGTCCACAAGTATTACGTCTTGTACCCAAGTTTGATTGCCATCTTTTGATTGAATCAATCGCTTAGGCATCATATCAATTGCAATTGCTAATATGTCTGCAAAATAAAATCAATAATTACCTTTTTCGTTTGTTTGTAATCATAATTATTTGATTAAAAAAATATAATACTATTATTTATTTTTCTTAAAACCTGTATAAGTAATATTAAAAGTAAATGGAATGTGTAATTTCTTACTCAAATCAGTTTATGTATCCATGTATTGTTCAACTTCATGGATAGAAGTTAGCTGATAGGTTGAGAAAACAAGTTCAAGGTTATCTTCATTCAATTCACCAGAAATTGTCCATTGTAGAGCTTCTGTTGAATATTTGTAGTTTCCAGTGTTTTTTTCACATAAGCTTTGGGCATTGTGTACGTTTTTCCAAGAAGAAGTTGATTTTCAAAGACAGTGATTTTTGAATCATATAGGCTAGCTTGAATGGTGTTATACAAAAAGATAAAATTCAACTGTGTAAGAAAGAGTTGTGTATGTGTGTGTGTGTGTGTGTGTGTGTGTGTGTGTGTGTATATAAGAAAAAAGGGAAAATGTATTTCCAAAACAAAAAAATGTTAGATTTTTGTAATGTAAATGAGGAAAATAAAGTATAACCGAATAAATGCTTGATATAATCAATATTTAACATGTATAAAAGGTAATAGTTATTAAATTGTTTTGTTTTTCCTTCTTTTAGTATGACTTACCTGAGTATTCATTAACATCATACGTTGGTACCTTCCATTGCCTTACTTTGAAGGTTTTGGTGATTGTTTTCCACTACAATCACCTTAGCTTTCCATTTCTAATTGTTAGATAAAATTTTTGGTGTAAACTGGTGTTGTTCTTCCATTGTGGCAACCCTGAAAGAGAGTGAAGGCTAGCACTATTTCTAGCGCAGAAAAAGAGTAAATGTTCTTTAGAAGTGGGATCAAATATTCTGTGGAAACTGATGAGAATGTTTTTGAGATAATGAAAAGAAAAAAATGATATATATAGACTTGTAAAACTATAACACATTTTTTCCTATTATAAAACTAAATAAAGTGTGAAAGTTTGGAATAAAGAAGAAAAAATATCAGTATATACACTGTAAAATCTTATCAATACTCATACCATGTTGTCAAATCACTGGCACAATGATAAGATAGATATGGGCAAGTAAATTAGTTCACTTCAAAGCCTTAGTTAGTACAAGAGTGGCCTTGAATTAAGGAGTATTCAGTCAAAATTACACTACAATATGGGAAAAAGAATTTATAATATTGTTGAAATTAATTTACCAGCTTAAATCAAACATTGCTGTGTTGGTCCAGAAATATCTGTACTTGATAATTTCCTACCTTACATTTTCATCAATTTTTGATCTGTACCTAAAGCTGTATAGCTTCATTTTATTTTAGACACCACTTCACGATTTTTAACAAATTTTAAATTAAAGGAATATTTATAACTTAAAATACTGTTATTATATTAATCAAAAGAAACTATAGATAATGATTGAAATTAAATTTATGTGTTTCAAAATACTATTTAAGCTTTCAACTATCAAAAGCGTTTAGGTAGCAAAGCCTTTAAAAAAAAAAAAAAACACTATTTCACTAGTAAAAAAATATCATTTCCTAACCTACCCAAGCCCTATCTCTAGAAGACGTTGTCACCGCCGTTGCCCATGCAATCAGCTGCCGAAAAAGGTAAATCGCTCACCATCACACCTTTGCGTGGAGAGATTGCTCTCCACGCTGTGCGGAGATCGCTCTCGGAGCAGCACGAAGGGCTCTCTCTGTAGTCTCTCCGCGCTGCACGGAGACTCCTTCGCCCCACTGATGCAGTCTATTTCGAATTTTCATTTTTTATTGTTTGCTTATATTTTGAAATTCAAGATAGATTTGTGCGAGAATTTGTTTAACACAGACATTATTGAGGAATCAAAAAAGAAGAAGCTCACTACCAAGCAATTCTTGAGAACTAGAAACAATTCTTTCAATAGCAACAAAAATGGCAATAAAATCAATACCAGGGCATGCAATCTTATGTGGATACCAGTTTAAGTTCAGTGAAATCTTATATTGATGAACAAAATAAGAATGTGATGAACAAATTACGTGACTGGAAATTAAACATGAAAGTCATTATAACTTCTATACAACAAGATGTTCCTGTCCATAGGAGTCCAATTCGTGGTAATGAACCGAAGCACCCCTCAACATCTCAACAATTGAACGTGTTGAAAGGTTAACAAAAGAAAAGAAAACTCATTCAAAGAGTAAATCTTGAGGTCACCAACAACAAAAATAACATCTTTGAAAAGTAAAATTCAAAACAAAGACAATAAGCGTAAAAACAAATGAGACAAAAGGACACTGAAATCCTAAATCTTTAGATCTAACCTAGAACAAAAATAACACAAAATCACAAACAACAAAATAACATGTTGAAACCCTAGATCTCCAGTCAACTAATTGAAAACCAAAATAGATCCAAACAGTAAAATAAAAAAATAAAACAACTTGGAAGACACATAAACCGACATTTAAAAAAATAATACAAACAAAGAACTAAATAGGGGGGAGGGAAGGAAACGAACTTACCCATTGGGAAAAATCAACTTCAAAAGATTGAAATCCTAGATGCCAAGGAAACAATTGAAAATAAATGAAACAAATTAGTTTATACACAAAATAGGAATACAAAGAAAATAAAAATGAAAGGTTGAAGATTCTAACTATGGGTTACCTGAAATTCAAATTGAACTCAAAATAAGAATTTTTTTCAAAGGCCAAGCATTATAGAGATCAAGTTTTTTTAGGAGAAATGGGAGAAGAGTGAGAAGTGTGTATGGATGAGAAAAAGTAAATATGGTGGATTTGAAAAGGCATGGCTGAGTAGCATACAAAAATGGAGAAAAAGTCCTATGTCTGATTCACATGGAGTAAAACGGCTTTGTTTTGCCATAAGTTAAGACAAAATGACGTCGTTTTGTCCACAACAGGAGAAAAGAAAAATTAAAAATGAAATTCATAAGTACAAGTAAAAACAAAATAAAAATAGCAGTAAAGATTTAAACACGATTGGAAATTGATCAGGGAAAAAAAGGCTACAGTGAGTGAAAATGGAACTAATCACTGTTCATATCAACAGTGACTCCTCATTTCCCTTTTTATATATTAGGATAAAATGGGGTGTAACAATCTTACCTCTTTAAAAGATTTTTGTCCTCAAAATTCGATTGACAACTGGCTAATCAATGAACAAATGAGGATATTGAACACGCATCTGATTCTCAGTTTCCCACGTATCCTCTTCAACTGCCTGATTCTTCTAAAGGACCTTGACAAGTGGAATTGTCTGGTTTCACTGAATTTGCACCTTTCTGTCTAAAATTTTCACTGGCTCTTCTATATAGGTCAAATTCTCCTTCAACTGAAGTGACTGAGACTCTAGAACATGATAAGGATCTGCAATGTACTTGCAGAACATGGAAACATGAAAAACATCATGGATCCTGGATAATTCAGTAGGCAAAACTAATCAATACGTAGCCGAACCAATTAGCTCAGTATTCTCATAGGGTCCAATGTACCGTGGACTCAATTTTTCTCGCATGCCAAATCTCAAAACCCCTTTCCTAGGCGACAATTTTAGAAAAACTTTATCTCCAACTGCGAATTCTCCTACGCTTATGTACAAAACTTTTTTTTGTCTATCTTGTGTTGCTTTCAACTTTTCTCCGTTCAATTTTACATTTTCTGAAGTCATTTGAACCAATTTAGGGCCTACTAACTTCTTCTTACCAGCTTCATCCCAGCAAAATGGTATTCTACACTTCCTACCATATAAAGCTTCAAAATAAGTAATTTCTATGCTGGAGTGGTAACTGTTATTGTAAGTCAACTCCATCAACGACAAATGAGTATCTCAGCCACCTTTGAACTCTAAAACACAAGCCCTCAACGTAAAGTCAAGAGTATGTATGGTCTTCTTTGACTGGCCATCTATCTGAGGATGAAAAACTGTACTGAAATGTAGTTTAGTACTCATGGCTCCCTGCAAACTAGGCCAAAATTTAGATGTAAATCGATGATCCCTATATGAAACAATATATAATGAAGTACCATATAAGCTCACTATCTCGTCCACATACAACTTTGCTAATTTATTTAAAGAATAAGTAGATTTAATCAGCAAAAACCTGGCAGTTTTGGTCAAATGATCTACAACAACCCAAACACCATCATGACCATTCTAAGTACGAGGAAGGCCAAATAAAAAGTCCACGGTAATGTGCTCCCTTTTCCATTTTGGAATAAGCAATGGTAGTAAAAGTCCTGCTGTTTTCTAACCAATTGGCTTTACTGGCTAACAGATAAGACATTTGGATACAAAATTTGCTCTCTCTCTCTCTCTCTCTCTCTCTCTCTCTCCTCATACCAAGTCATTAGTAATGATCTTTCAATGTGTGATACATTTTAATACTGCCTAGATGCATAGATAAATAGAATTGTATGCTATTTAAAAAATTTCTTTCTTGAATCCTTGAATATCTGAAACACATAATCTATTACCCATAGCTAATACACCATCATCTCTAATCACATAATCTATTCTTAACCATTACTAACTTCTGCTCTTAATGTTCTCAATGTCAGGTCTTGAGATTGAGCCTCACTAACCTTATTAATAAAAGAAGGCCTCCATCTCTGGAAATGAGTTAATACCATCCCAGAAGAAGTATATGGCAATTGAGTATGCAAGTTTTTGAACTCACAAATCAAAGAAGCACATACTGCATTGGATGAAGGGAAAGAACTATTCTTTATACTAAGAGCATCTGCAACTATATTAGCTTTCCCCGGATGGCAGTCAATCTTGCAATCATAATTCTTTATGAACTCCAACCATCTTCTTTGTTTTAAATTCAGTTCATTTTGATCAAATATATACTTTAGACTTTTGTGGTCAGTAAATATTTGATATTTCTCACCATAAAGGTGATGCCTCCAAATCTTCAACGCCAACACCACTGCAGCTAACTCCAAATCATGTGTTGAGTAGTTTAACTCATGCTTCTTCAATTGTCTTGAAACATAAGCTATAACGTTCTCATTTTGCATTAGAACACAATCCAATCCTTTCCGTGAAGCATCACTATAAATATAAACTCTTCACCTGGAGATGAAAGAGTAAATATAGAAACAGCAGCTAATCTTATCTTTAACTCTTGAAAACTCTTTTCACATTCTTCAGTCTACACAAATTTGGAGTTCTTTCGAATCAAACTAGTCAAAGGAACAACAAAAATCCTCTACAAACAAATGATAATAACCTGCTTTCCAAGGAAATTTCGTACTTCTTTAACATTAGTAGGGCGTTCCAATTTCATCACAGCCTCAGTTTTTAAAGGATTTACGTAAATGCCTTCTGTGGAGATAACTTGACCCAGAATCACAACTTTATCCGACTAAAATTTACATTTGCTGAACTTAGCATACAACTGTTTACCTCGCAAAATCTGCAAAATAATCCTAATTGCTCAACATTTTCATCACTACTGCGAGAATAAACAATATATCATCAATAAAAATAATCACAAATTTATCTAAATATGGGTGAAGTACCCTAGTCATCAGATCTATAAATAAATGTTGTTGGGGGCATTAGTCAACCCAAATGACATAAGCAAAGACTCATAATGTCCATATCGCGACCTAAAAGCAGTTTTTTGTAAATCAATATCCCTAATTTTAAGTTGATGGTACCCTAAACGCAAATCAATTTTAGAAAATACTGTAGCACCTCGAAATTGTTCAAACAAATCATCAGTACGAGGCAAATGATACTTGTTGCGGATAGTTACTTTATTTAGCTATCTATAGCCAATACACAGTAGCATTGTGCCATCTTTCTTCTTCACAAATAATACTGGTGCTCCCTATAGAGATATAATAGGTCTAATGAAACCATTGTCAACTAAATCTTGTAACTAAATCTTGTTTGTGAAATATGAGTTGTCCTTGAGACCAAATTAATGGTAAACTTAATTTCCCTGTTTGGAGCTAGGGTTAGAAGATCTTGAGGAAAGACATCAGGGAAATCTCTTACCACTAATATATCTTCAAGTTTCAACTTAATGATTTGGGTGTCAATCACATGAGCCAGATACGCGTGACAACCTTTTCGAAGTAATCTTCCATCATCAGGTGTAAATATGGTACATGACGGTAATATTCTCCATTCACTACTAAGAACGATTTCAGGCTCTTGTGGACTTTTGAACACACCTTTTTTGCGAAAACAATTAACTAAAGCATGATTTATATCTAAGAAATTCATGCGCAATATAACATTAAAATCATGAATATTAAGTGGAATCAAATTAGCTTTCAACTCCCGATCATTCACTCTAATCACGCAATCCTTGTACACACAGTTAGCTAAAAGTGAATCTTCTATAGGAGTCGCTACCACTAAATCACTCTACAACGGTTCTGACATATGGTTCACATAAATAGAAAATGCATACAATATAAATGAATGTGTAGCACTTGAATTAATTAAAGAACGAGTCTTTCTACCAAAAATAAATAGCATACCCATAACCATATGTGGTGACTCATCGGCATCGTGCCGAGTTATAGCAAAAACTCTTCCCTGAGCCCTGGGACATCATGTCTACCCTTCTGTCTAGTACCATTGCTGCCAACAACATTAGACTGAATAGCACTGGTAGTACCTGCTTTACCAGCCAACGTGTCCTGATTCCGATTCTGTTTAGAAATACCAACACATGGCTGTAAAGCTGTCTCATGTGATACACTATTTTGCTGAAGGCGAATTGGACACTCTCTCCTTACATGCTCGATCTGACCACAATGATAACAAACACCAATGCCCTTAAGGTACTCACCAGAATGAAATTTCCCACATGAATGGCGCTAAGGAAACTTAGCAACATTGGAACTATCACCCTGTCCTAGAGTAAATGATCTCTGAATAGTCCCCTGGATATGAGTATGACTACCACCTAGCTATTGCACTGATCTCTGGCTAAGTCTCGAGCTCTGACTTTCACGAAATCAGGAAATGAAACTACTAGAAGTGGAAACACCTAAACCAACTCCTCTGTGATCCCTCATCAATGGTCTATTAATAGGAACTCTGCCCATGTCTGATTGTCACCACCAACTCTAGGTCTTAATTGTACTTTATCTCTTTGTCATTCAGATAGACTTTTCTCAACCGTCACTGCTACTTCTACAAGTTTACCAAAATTTTCATACCCTATTGTTGTCACCACTGATCTGATTACTTTCCTCAAGCCATATTTGAGCCTTCTGCACTTACCAGTTTTATCAGCTACAAGGACTGCAACATACTTTGATAATCCCACGTACTTTTTCTGATATTCAGCCATCGTTGATATCTGTACTAGCTTCAAAAATACATTACGTTTGTCATTCTTATAAGAACAAGGGCATTATTACTCGTTAAAATCATCTTTAAAATCACCCTACATGATCAAATAATGATCAACATATTTACTTTGTACCGATCTCCACCAATCATATGCACCTCCTTCGAACTAGAAGGTAGCAAGACTTAATTTTCGATCATCAAGACAATTCATAGCATCAAATACCTTTTCAATCTTTACCATCCAAGATTCGACTACTGCTGGATCAGTTGTACCTGTGAACACTTGATGTGAACCCGACCAAGAACAAGCTTGGGAACCCACGAACAAGATGAATCCAACCTAAGAAAGCTAGAAATCACGCTGTGTAAAGAACAACCTGATCCGTTGTTCGATCCGTACCAAGAACCGAGATTTCATGCTAGAAATCGGACCCGTGTATTATCCGAAACAAGAACCGTGAAGTGGGAATGCCAAAAGGAGTGCAAAACCTTTTAATAAGTTAAAAGTTTAAATCTTTAAACCACCAAGAACATCGAGGAATTAAATCTCTCAAATTATATAAAATCTCTCAAATAATTGTCAAAGGTTCTTAACAATGAAGAATAAACTCCTATTTATACTAAACATGTGAAATATGGTTAAAAACTCTAAAAACCCTAAAAGGAACGAAATAGAGTCCTAAAATCTTGCAAATATGGAAAGAAAATAGAATTCTAGTCAAAACGCGGAAAAACAGTGCCAACCGGACGAATCATCCGAACGTCCGGATGGGCGCATCCGGATAGACAGAAACTTCTACCGGATGTCCGGTTGGGTAGTTTCGCGCCAGTTGGGCAGAAACTTCACTCCGTCTTTCATTGCTTGAATCAAGCTCGTCCGATCCAATTCCGCCCTCGACCCCAACATGAAACTTGGTCTTTGGTGTGTTTTCTTCAACATTTTGTGCTCCATTGCTCAAACCATTAAGTATGCGGCCCTTAATAATCCCTTGAAGATCCAATCCCGGCTTTAAACTTCCTCCAATTGCCAAGTTCTCGATGTTTTGTAACGCAATCTAGATTATATCAACACTTTTGCCCCCAATTTAGTTGTTCTCTCAATACTATACTCTTTACCGGAACTGCGTAAAGCAGAAGCAACAGTTGTGGCAATCCTTTCACCTATAAGATTAGCCTGACCTGCATCTCCATGTTGTAGCTGCTCATTAGTCTGATTAACTAATTCCTCAACCCTACTCATATCTCTATTGTCATCTATATCAAGAGCAACTTGTGGTTAAGACGGCACATCTGGAAACCTGCGAGTTTTACTACCACGAGCCATGACCTTCGTACAAAATATTATATGATATGTTGAGAACAAAATCAAAATAAATGCAATGGATGCTGACTCTATGACCATGCTTTGATATCAATTGACATGACCCATCCAAAATCACCCGAATAGACCTGGCACGTAACGTACGCTGATGGCAGATACCAGCTTTATGCCAGATCAACCACCAAGGCAACTTTGACTGTGATATATTTTTATAAAACATATAATTTAAAATAGGGTATACCAGTCTTCTCAAAACACAATTTATTCAAAATACAATAATGGCAGATCGACCTTTACTATTATTTACAAGCAAAAGTCCCTAAATGCACTAAAGATGCCAAATATACAGCGAGCCCATGATATAGATACATGAATGACAAATTAACTTTTCTGACAAAAGATGCATATGTCCTAAAAGAAATATGAACTACATAAACTAACAAAGTGAGTCATACAACTAATGATAATGCATGGTTCAACTTAGTGGACTGACAAACTCCAACGCTGCTCAACTCAACTACTATCTAATAAGAGAAATGGTGACAAAATATATAAACTTGTAAATCAATGAGTAGACAATTCACAATTAAATATACATTTTCAATTTGTACATAATTACTGTAAAGCTTTACTTATTCTATTACAACATTAAGAAATTTTGAAATTTAGTACTAACTTTTAAAATTGAAACATGATTGAATTATAAAATCAATTTGTTATTTATTCTAAATAAACAACTGTAAAGTATAATGAATATAAATTATTTGATATCCATGAAAATCTATGAAATACTGTTGTTACTCAATACTATAAGATGAAATCTTTATTCTGTGAAATAAACAAACTAAATTCTATAATCTAAAATCTAATGAACCGTAGTAATACTGAAAAATCACATCAAAAAGGTATCCGAAATAACCTTACTCATGTATCAATTAATACAAATAAAGATTTTCTCTCTTTAATGAGAAAAAGAAAAGGGAAGAACCAGAATAAATTGATCAAAGTTTTCAGCAAGGAAAAGTAGAAGAAAAATTATCCTAAAAACACATTTAGAAATAGTATAATTAATTATAACCAAACACCTTATTCTTAGTACATAATATAAGTGATTGCAAGAGAAAACTTACGTGAAGTGGATCGCATGTTCTTTTTCAATCATGTTTCCAAGCATCATAAACATAAAAGCCATAGGAAATGCAGCAAACACTTACATTAAATATACCGCCATTTCTCACTCTTTGGATATGTATAACATATGTACACCACTGCCACCTTATAGACACTTCAAATTAGTGGCTCTCTTTGTTGTTTGTATATGCTATTAATTCAAATTTATGCTGACTATATCTAGGAGTGTAGAAGATACACACGAGGCTTAAATTTAAAATCAATGATAGTTTTCAGAATGCATGCAATACTTACGTAGAGAGAAAATCTCATTCTAATGTGCTGCCATCTTAAAGTATTTGCATACCATTGCAATGAAGAGAAAAAAAAAACATTAAAATTAACTGGAATTATCATTGGGTGTGTGCTTCACTATACCCTAATCTTTATTGTTGTTATTTCTAGTATAACTAGCATTTAGCCTAGATAACTTCAATAATTTGCAGTCATGTGTTACCAACCCAGAGGGAGTAATTACTGGGGTACTTTTAAGTTTGACCTAGTCAAATTATTCAATTTTGACTTTGACTTTTGAACAAATGAATATTTTCACAATGACCTCTTGAATGGTTAAAGATAAATATGCCCTTAAGTGAACAATACCATTACAAAATATTGTTTTGTTTAAAAGATATTACTACCATTTTACTTAACAAATAAAATCAAACACTCTAGCTAACTGTTCTTATCTATTTATTCCAACACAGATAAAATATCTCTCATCTGCTTCAACATTGAAATCTCAGAAATCAAACAAATCGGTAAGTATATTTACGTATGTTTAAAGTTTTTGTTATATTAGTATATGTTTGTAATCGATAAATGATGTTTTGAAACATAATAAGATGTAGGAATAAAATTTAACAGATTTATATAATTTTTTTAAGCACGAAAAAAATAAAAATTCATCCACATGTTGAAATCATAGGCTAGTAAACAACCCGAAAAAAATTATTGAAAAATAAATTTTGGTAAGCTGTTAAACAGCCGGAACAGCCGGCTGTTTTCGACTATTTTTTTATTTTATTTTTAAAAATGCTTCCATAATTCTAACTAATTTTCCTTATAATTAAAAGTTCTGTTTTCGTCATGCAGATATGGTTGTAATCCCGGTTTGTTACTTTGGTGATTTCGAATTAGATGAAAAAGATCGATGGGTATGGATATGGATATGGACTAGTGATAAATGTGGTGGTATTCCAATTTACGTAATAGAGTGTACATCATATGCTGAAATATCGTGATTTATAAAATAAGTTGAATGTCGATCTCTCTCAGTATAATATGTAATTGAGATTTCTATTCAACTCTCGTTCATCCATTACAATTCCTCATATGAAGGTTACTTCTGATGCTGAACTGGATTATCTATTCGAATTGAACAAAGTGCACTCAATTTCGACTCTTATTTGCATGATTTTACTGAGGAAGGATGTCGTCGAAGGTGAACACGAAAACTTAGATGGACCGAATAACAATGCCAATGATTTTTGGGACACAGTGGAGATAGCTCGTAAGGATGATGTGGTCATTCCCGAGACAGCTGCTCATTATACTGATCTCGTTATTATGTACAGAATTTCGTCTGCAGTTTGAGACAGCGAATGTAAAAATGAATTTACAAATGATGATTTGATTGTTTTATCCTGTCAAAGACATGAGTAGGTTGGGAACGTAGGGGCTGGATCAAGTGGACCGTCCTCTTATTCATCGCATGTGGTTCCCGATGATGATGATTTGCATGTTGACCAATTATTTGAAACAAAGAAAGATTTGCAAGACGCTATGTATCTGATGACATTAAAACACAACTTTGACTTCAAGGTAAATAAATTGAACAAGTCATTGTTGACGATTGTCTGCGTCGATGATAGTTATCGTTGGCGATTGCGAGCAACTAAGATGGACACGAATGAGTACTTTGTGGTTCCCAAGTGTAAAGAGGCAAGCTTGAGCATGGTTTATTGGTCGACAGATAATGAACAAGTATCAGGACCCACAGACGATCTATAGACTTTCGGACATCATTAACGACGTCCGTCGAGAGTACAGAGTGGTTATGAACTACTAGAAGGCGTGGAAGGCCAAAAAATGCACTTTGGAAGATTTAATGGGCTCGACCGAGGAGAGTTACACTAAATTGGTCAGGTATTGCTATAACATAGAGAAAACTAATCCTGACTCGACATTTTTTTATTGAGACAGAGGACAAGAATTGCTTAAAAAATTTCTTCATGGCTCTTGGACAATGTATTAAGGGATTTCGAAATGCGACGTGACCCTTAATTCTAGTCGAGGGTATAACTCTGAAAGCTAGATACCAAAGCAAGTTGATTATTGCTACATGTTAAGACGCCAACATCCAAATTTACCCTCTTGCATTTGGCATAGTCAACAGCGAGAATGATCTGTCGATGTATTGGTTCTTTACTAAGCTGAGTGAAGTGATAGGAGAAATTGAGGACCTTGCCTTTTAACTGATCGGGGACAGTCTATAATAAATGGTATTGCTGAAATTTTCTAGAGGCACATCACGAGTATTGCATGTACCATATAAAATGCAATCTGAATACTAGGTATCAGGGCAAAGACATCGTTTCATTATTCAGGAGAGTTGCCAGAACTTACAATGTTGAGGAGTGTAATAAGTTCATGGTCGAAATAGGAAGTAAATCAATCCCGGCATGGGATTATCTAACAAATATGGGGATTGAACATTGGGCGCGGTCACATTTTTAGGATGTCGATACAATATGATGACGTCGAACAACGCTGAATCTCTCAATGCATTGTTTAAGAAGGATAGAAAGTTACTAATTCTAGCAATAATTGAGAACATTCGTAACAAGCTACAGTAGTGGTTTCATGACCAATGTGCGGAATCACAGAGTTGCATGAGCATGCTGGTCCTGGCTCAATAGGATAAACTCTTCAAGGCTGCAGAGGTTGCGAGAAAGTTAAATGTGGAACCACTGGATGAGTTGCACTTGAAATGTGTACGTAATACGACATATATGGTGGACTTGACTAATAACACATGCACTTGTAGTCGATTTTAGTTGGAGAGTTTTTCATGTAAGCATGCAGTCGCAATGACTATGTATCGAGGCTTTGCAGCGACAACACTATGTTCTCCTTATTACATGGCCAATTCTTGGAGAGCAGCGTATGCTGCGAAAATATTTCCTTTACCAAATGAAGTTGAGTGGGAAGTTCTCTGTTGCATTCTCCCACTTTATAGTTTGTTGCCACCAAAAGTTGAACTGTGTGGTCCTGAACGTCCATGTACATCTAGAATATCATCTACTGAAGAGTTTACTCGATCGCGTAGGTGTGACATGTGCAGAGCCATGTGGCATACTTGCTAAACTTGTACCAGTCAGTTAGATTTTCCTAAATGACAATTAGACTGATGTATTAAATGATAATTGCAATTAGTGTACAATATTCAATGTTTACATAAGTTTTGCAATATTCACAATTATTTCATAATTACAAAAACAAAATTAATTTACAATTTGCAATAAAAAAATAATGTACGTCTACAATATTTACGGATCACAATTAAATTCATACAAATCAGCCGCTAACTTATTCATCCAAATTTGTATCCATGATTGGTTGATTTCATCAACCTTTTGTGCTATATTCAAAAACTCAATGTGCTTTATGGAAAATATGTCGCAATTTCCCCTGCAATTGAAGAATAATTCGTTAGTTCTATATCGTGTAGCTATAAACTAAGTTTTAAAGTTAAAAAAATTACAAACACTTATGATATGGCATGTCTCGCCGTCGTCGTGTCCCGCACGATGGCTAGTCTGTCCTATATGATAATTCCCGCTCCTCTAGCCATCATGTGAACGATCATAGCCACTGAACCTAGGTGCTCCTCAAGCTAACCCTATGTCAGACATGAACATTCTGGATCGTACACATATATATTCGAGTCTGCGAAGATGATCTTCATTGCAATGAAGTGATGATTCATACACACTGGAATGTACATGTGTACAATTCGTCCATGGCTTTCCCCCGACACTGGACCACAACCCTATGACCCACTCGACCATGTACTCCGATACCGTGTACTCGTTATATATAAGTTGGAGTGACGCATACTCAACGGTAATGGCACGAAGGAACTCGGTGTTCAATATTACTCGGCCAAGACTGTCAAACGACCTTGGATGTCATTGAGCTCGATTGTGCAATAGGTTCCTGGCAAAGTCCATGTGATGCATTAGGAAACAACAATAAAAAAAAGAGTTATTTCAATTAATAATTCTAAAATTATGCATACATAATAAATAACAATATTAATACTTCACTTATATCGTCGACGTGCCAAGCTCCCCAAGTGGTGATGTTGTGGAACCACTTGTAAGCATCTGTGATCATCCTTTCAGCGATGGTGAGGCTAGCCCTAAAAAAAATCAGAGAAAATGTTTTAAAAAAGATGAGATGAGTTAGAATATCATAATTTACTAAAATCATACAATACTTACTCAGACAAAATTCTTCCCCACTCCATCTCAAACGTTTTCCACTTGGCATGGTCCACCTCCCAGAACAGATTGGGGTACATCCCGTCGACGAACCTTCTCATCTTGACCTTAGCCATGAAGGGATAAACCACGTACTGTGACGGCAATCTTGGCCTCTTACCAACCTCCTGCTCCGCCACTCCAACAATAAGCTTCTTACCCTCGGTCGCGACGGACATCTTCCCATCCTCCGCCTCCGAGACCGCCACCTCCTCCGCCCAGAAGACCGCCACCTCCGCTACCTCTCGAGGGTCGCCACTTCCTTCTCCACCTCTCACGTCTCTCTCCGCCATCCACTTCCACTTCGACATCCACCCCCGCTCCACAGATTGTAAAAATGATTCTAGTGCATCGTTTGACCCTACTTATGGGTAACGCCTTTCCCGTCACCCTCTCCACCAACCTCCTCATCAGCATCTCCACCGTCCTCTCCGACCCTCCATCGCCTGTCGGCTATATCACCTCGGAGTGCTGCGTCCTCATCCTGAAGGTTTACAAAGTGGCCACATAGCACTCTAATATTGTAGGATAAGTCATCAACCCTTCCTATTAACTCTCGTCGATGCGTGCTGACCTCATCAGCCATGTATCTAGTGAGGCGGGCATACAAATCATCGAATTGATGACTCTGACTATCAATAGGAGATCAACGGGGAAGGTGTCTGGACGGGAGAGAACGAGATCTTCTCGACTGAGGTGATGCCCTCAACAGAGATGATCGTCGATCAACTGGACCGCACTCCTACACAAATAACATTAAAAATTATTAACTTCATTAATAATTGCTAATTTATACAAAATACTGATCAATAAATTAAATTCAATTCACATACTCAATCTCGGTCCATGATTGAATCGAACATCTGGTTGTCTTGGGTGTTTGGAACAGCTAATTCGCGCACAAAACCCTGACCCTTCTCCTCCATCGACAACGTCAATTCAATTATTACTTCAAGCTAACATATTGACATTTTAACTCATTAACGATCATGTAATGAGATTTTAAACTATGTACAATGTAAATCACAAATGTATAATACTAACATGAAGGTCGTCGAGGAGAGCCGATGACTATTTCTCAGAGGGACATCCGTCCCCTCAAGATGCTCGTCAATGATGCATCCGAGGGCACCATGTATCCCCTAGCCTAGCAAAGCGAATACCAAGATGAAGACTGTCTCATACGCCCAGATCTGCAACACATACAATTATTATATATAAATTCAGTAGAAAATTTCTTAACATTGATTATGTTAAACATTTACCTGCGCCGTCAGGGGCAATCCATAGGTATCATACTTACACATGGACCCCTTTAGCTTCGAGTGCGATCTGGTGAAGACGTGTATGGTGTCCTCGAAACATCTCCGACCCTACGAATAGTTGTTGAACCAATCGATGTCGACGATCTCCAGATGGAAGAGGTCGATCACAGTCTTCTTATGCTGAGACTGTAATATGCTCTCTAGGATGTAGACCAGCTCTAGCTTCAGCATGTCTAACATCTGGTAACATCCATTGATCGCGTCTAACAGCTGTAGCAGCAGTACCATCTTCTATCCCTGAAAATAATCGTTATGCAGCCTATTGCTTCTCTGAGTACTGTCACGGGCTGCTTCATCGTCCCGTAATCTTTAGTACGATGATTAGGGCAAACTCGAACATGGAGAAACTGACAACCTTGCCCCCGAGGTCGAAGTGGAATGCATTGCTGTCGACTGGACTCAGCAACCGACATAGTAGTACATCGAGTATCTGCCCTGAGTACTGCACATCCCTTAACTGGTACAAGGGTCAAAGAAATGACTGGTATAGCATATCTGCATGTTGATCATCAAGCAGCTCCAATATAGTAGTGAAATGGTCAACGTTACTGTTCCAAGTAGGTTTTCCTGGCATCTGTATAAACTCTACGTCTAGATAGTGATGCATCCTGCAAATATTCAAATGTTAGCACATTGTACAAGAGATGATGGAATAAAACACAATCGCAGAAAATTAAGCAAACTGGATTCTAAGTATTATATGCAAGACCTACTCATTTAGCCCCGATGCAAGATTACATTTTCTCATAAATTGTTTTAATTAAAATTGAAATAATTTAAATTAAAAATAAATATTGTCTATTTAAATTTGAACTAGATTTTATTTTCTCATAAAACGAACAAAATGAAAAAGAATTTTAAATCAAAGAACAGATTATATTTATAATATAAAGAACCAAAATAAATTCAAAAATAAAATTATAATAAAAACAAAAAAATATTAAAAGAAAAAAGGAAAGGAAAGGAAAAATATTTATATTTATATTATTAAGAAAAAAAATAAATTTTAAAGCAATTTTAAAAAATAAATTTATAATAAAAACAATACAAATTAAAAGGAAAATTATTAAAAAAATAAAAGAAATAAATAAATAGACAAAAATAAGAAAAATAGACTAAAATATAAAATAGAAGTAAAAAAAAGGAAAAAAAAATCAGCCTTTGGGCAGACTGTAAAACAGCTGTTTGGGCCAACTATTTAATGATTGACTGGGCCGACTGTTTAACAGTTGATTGGGCTGATGTTTAACCGCCGACGAAATCTACAATGTCGACGATTGTCGATTTCGCCGGCTTTTCTCACCGAAAATGGTGGTATCTCACCATCTTTGGCGAGCTTTATCCATATAAATCATCACAACATAAATACTATACCCAAAATTTACCTAAATAATGATATTTATGGAATAATAAACAATTTAATCCAAAAAATTCACAAAATATTGTATAAGAACAAGATTTAATAGCTTGCATCTACAAAAAAAAAACTAACCTTGAAGTTGAAGGTGTTGGAGCGCGACTGGATCTAACAATGTGATTTTTTCAATATTTTTTTTTTGGTTCTCTCTCTCTCTCTTCTGTGAGTTGTGAAGATGAGGGTAAATTGGGCTTTTTGATCTTTTTCTAATTTTTTAAGTGGTTAAAGCTCGTTGTGAAAATATAGGGTAGTCAACGGGGAGGTACTTTTAAAATTGACACAGTCAAACTATCATATTTCCACTTTAACTTTTTAACAAATGAATATTATGACAATGGTCTCTTGTATGTTAAAAGACAAGGACATCCTTAAGTATAATATACAATTAAAATATTGTTTAGTTTAAAAGATATTACTACCATTTTAGTTAACAATTGAAAACCAAACACTTTCAACTTAAAATTTCAAAACAGCCAACGTTTCTTATCTGTATATTCTAACACATAAAAATCCTCTCATCTTTCTCATCTGCTTTAACCTAAAAATCTCAAAAAATTATCGAAAGTTGAAGTTGGAATTTTTTTATATCAATCACTTCGAATCGGTAAGTATTTATACGCATGTTTAATTTCGTTTTTGTAAAATTAGTATACATTTTAATCGATAAAATTTATTTCAACATATAATGTTTATGTAGATATTAAAATTTATCAAATCTATAATTTTTTTAAGCATGAATAAGAAAAAAATTCACCTGCATCTTTCAGATGTAATGAATCTGACGAAAAACAGCTGGACAGACGCAAAAAATAGCGACTATTTATTGATTATTTTTATTGCCACTGATTTTTTCTTATAATTAAAAATTCGTTTTCGTCATGCAAATATGATTGTAGTCCGATTTGTTACTTTAGTGATTTCGAATTGGATGAAAGAGATCGATGAGAATAGAAATGGACGAGTGACAGACGTGGTGGTATCGCGACTTCCATAGCATCAAGTACATCATATGCGAAATTGTATAATGATTTAGAGAACAAACTAAATGTTGATCCCTCTCAGTACGATATGTAATTTAAATTTAAATTTAGCGAACATGAATCCATTTTGATTCCACCTATAAGGATTTATTCTGATGCTGAAGTGAATTATCTATTCCATTTGAACAAAATTTACACGACTCCTCTTTGCCTGACTTTAGTGATGAAGGATGTTGTCGAAGGTGAACATGACGATTCAGATGGAGGGGATATTACAATGGTAATGATTTTTGGGATACTGTAGAGATAGCTCGTGAGGATGATGTGGTTATTCCAGAGACAGTTGTTTCTCATCATGATCTCGTCGTTACGCACAAAATTCCCACTGTAGTTCACAACAATGAAAATGAGAATGAATTTACAAACGAGGATTTGATTACTTTATCTCATCAGACATATGAGGGAGGTGGGACCTCAGGGGTTGGAATGAGTGGACCGTCCTCTAACTCTTTACATGTGATTCCCGATGATGATAATTTGTATGTTGATCAATTGTTTAAAATAAAAAAATATTTGCATGAAGTGCACCTACTTGCACTGAAATACAACTTTGAATTCAAAGTGAAAAAAATCAAACAAGTCATTATTGACGATCGTCTAAGTCGACGACAATTGCTGTTGGAGTTTGCGAGCTTGGTTTATTGATCAACAGATAATACACAAGTATCGGGATCCACAAACGATCTGCAGACCTTCGGACATCATTAACGACGTTCGTCGAGAGTACGACATCATTAACGATGTCCACCAAAGAATGCGCATTGGAAGATTTAATGGGCTCAGCAGAGGAGAGCTATAATAAATTGGCAAGGTATTTCCATAACATGGAGAAAACTAATCCTGGCTTGGCGTATTTTATTGAGATGGAGGGCGATAATTGCTTCAAATTTTTCTTCATGGCTCTTGCTCTTGGATAATGCTATATGACCCATAATTCTAGTCGACGCTATAACTCTGAAAGCTAGATACAAAGGCAAGTTGATTAATGCTACATTTCAAGATGTCAATATCTAAACTTACCCTCTTGCATTCAGCATAGTCGATAGCGAAAATGATCTGTCAATGCATTGGATATTCACAAAGCTGAGGGAAGTAATCGGGAAAGTCAAGGACCTTGCATTTGTAACTGATCAAGGACCGTCTATAATGAATGGTATCTGTAGAACCCCAAATAATTCTAGACACCTTAGTGGCACTAAGAAATGAATATTAGATGGCTAAAGTATACTTCAAATTTTTAGTCTCATTTGAGACCCATTTTTGACATAGGAAACATTCGATTTGGAAAATGATATCTAATAAAAGTTGTAGCTCTTTGAGTTAGCTTTCCAACGGGAGAAGAAGTTATGGTAGAAATACTGAAAGTTATGCAGCGTCAACCGGACTACAACCGGTTGACCGAAAATTCTCGTTTTTCTCTAGATTTTAAATATTTATTTTCATCAATTATTTTCTCAAAGGGCCATCCACGTTTTTGACAATAAAAACCCCACTAAATTGAAGCATTTAACCTCAAACTTAAATGACACCCATGTTTTCTCTCTTAAATGAAATTTGACCATTCATTTGCTTTAAGTTATGAGATATTTACCTATAAATAGAGACCTCATTTCACTCATTTTTCTCACACCAAAAGTAAGAGCTTTTACATACTTAAAAAAGAGTTTCCAAGAGAGAAAAAGAGAGGGCGGAAAACTAGTTTTCCTAGAAGTTTTTGGGTGCTATCAAGGAGTGTTTTCAAGCATCAATTCTCAACGGTTTTCAAACATTCAAGGAGTGCATTTCTTTCAACGTCCAAGTTTCATCGAAGTTTTCAATCCATGTTTTCAAAGTTTCAAAAACATCAATCAAGGTAGGTAGAGGTGCAATGTGTTTAATCGTGTTAAGTTATAAGTTTCGATTCATGTTAATGTTTGTATGTCAAATGGTACGCCGGTAAGGCATATCCCTCTATGTTAATGTTTGTATGTCAAATGGTATTCCGGTATGGCATACCCCTCTATGTTGAAGAATTGTTCGTATGTCAAATGGTGCCCTCGGGTACGGCATACCCTTTCATGTCAAATGGTGCCTTCAGGTACGGCATGGATGAAAAGTTATAAAGTTAGTGTTTTGAAATGTATAGTTTGATCACGAATGCGCCTATGACACCTATTGAGTTTTTCAACTCACGGGTTCAATCCCATCTCTACAGATTGAAGGAATTCTACCTCGGGCATGGATAGGGAGAAGATGGAGAGTGATACAACGAGCCCATGAAAATCCGGTGAATAAGTGATTTGGATTTATTTTTATGAAATGTTTTCCAATGTTATTTCTTTAAGTTTTGAATAACGCAGAATGCGAGAACAAGTTATGTTTTCTTCAAATAAATTACATTTTGTTGTTTTGAAAAATGATTCAGTGTTTTTGTTAAAAGTATTTGAAGTATTGTTACTTAAATTATTATCCGAAGATGTAAGCTTCCGCTAAAACGTATACACTTGTTACTAAACCACCGGTTAAGCTAAGTAAAGTAAGTAGCGTTTCGATCCACTAGGGGTCGGGGCGTTACAGTATCTCTGAAGTTTTTCCCGATGCACGTCATGGTTATTGCATCTACCATATACAAGGCAACCTAAAGACCAGGTATTGGGGCAAAGACATTGTTTCATTGTTCAGAAGAGCGACCGAAGCTTACAGTGTTGAAGAGTGTAACAAGTTCATGGCAGAAATATGACGTAAATCATTCCAAGCATGAGAGTATCTAACAAAATGGGGATTGAACATTAGGTTCGTTCACATTTTCCGGGCCTTCGATACAACATGATGACGTCAAATAACGCGGAGTCTCTCAACGCATTATTCAAGAAGGATCGAGAGTTACCCTTCCTCGCAATGATTAGAACATTTGTAACAAATTGCAGTAGTGATTTCAGGATCGACATGCGGAATCACATAATCGTTCGAGCGTGCTAGTGCCGGTTCAAGAGGAGAAACTCTTCAAAGTCGCAGATGTTCCGAGAAAATTGAATGGGGGAACCAATGGATGAGTCACACTTCTCTGTGAAATGTGCACGTAATACGACATAAATGGTTGACTTGACTGATAACACATACACTTGTAGTCGATTTCACTTGAAGAGTTTTACATTTGACCATACAGTCGTGGTGGCTATGTATCGAGGCCTTTGTCGCGAGAACATTATGCTCTCCTTATTACATGATTGATTCTTGGAGAGCAGTGTATGCAGAGACTATATTTTCTCTACCGAATGAAATTGAGTGGGAAGTTCCCGACCAAATTCTCCACTTTAATAGTTTGTTGCCATCAAAAGTTGAACCGCGTGGTCCTGAACGTCCACGTACTTCTAGAATTCTATCTACCAGAGAGTTTCCTCGATCTCGTTGGTGCGATAGGTGCAAAGCCATTGGGCATACTCGTCAAACAACCCATTAGATTCCCCCCTAAATGACATTTAGATCGATGCATTAATAATATTTACATTTATTTTACTATATTTTTCATCAATTTATCTTACGTTTTTGTGCTTTATTGATTCTTTAATGTAATAAAGTGTTTAATCTCATTTAATTGCAATTGATGGAATTTAAAAAACAAGTGAAAAATGACTAAACTGGAAAAAAGTTAAAGTTCAAGGACCAATATATATATGCCGCAATTGCCCCTGCAATTGAACAATACTGTGTTAGTTCGAAACCATGTATATAAAAACTAAGTTTTAAAGTTAAAAAAATAACAAACACTTACGATGTGGTCTGTCTAGCCATCGTCGTGTTTCACACTATGGCTGGTATGTTCTGCACAGTAATCCCCGCTAATCTAGTTATCAGATGAACAATCACAGCCACCGACTCTAGTCTCTGCTCGAGCTGACCCTTTTGTCAAACACGAATGATCGGGGTCATACACATACATGGTTGAGTCGGCAAAGACGATCTCCACTGCAACGTAGTGATGATTCACACACATTGAAATGTACATATGTGTACAACCATCCCATGGCTTTCCTCTGACACTCGGTGACATCCCGAAGATCCACTCAGTCATATGCTCGAGGACCGTGTACTCATTACTTATTTGTTGGAATAACGCGTACTTAATGTCAACGGCCCAGGTGAACTTGATATTCAATATTACTCAACCAATAAATTATATTCAATTCACATACACAATCTCGGTTCAAGATCGAATCAGACATCTGGTCGTTTTGGGTGTGCGGAACGACTAATTCACGCACAAAACCCAGACCTTCTTCCTCCATCGCCAGTGTCAACTCAGTTATTACTTCAAGTTGACATATTGACGTTTGAATTAGTTAAACAACATGTAATGATATTTTAAACTACGTACAATATAAATCACAAAATTACTATACTCACATGGGAAACGTCGAGGAGAGCCAATAACTGTTTTCCAGATGGACATCCATTCACTTGGGATGCTCGCCAATGATGAATCTGAGGACAACGGGTCTCCCCTCGCTTCGCCAAGTGGGTACCCAGTAGGAGGACAGTCTCATACGCCCAGATCTGCAATACATACAATTATTATATATAAATTCAGTAGAAAATATATTTTTATGTTGTTTATGTTAAACGATTACCTGCACCCCTAGGTCAATCCATAGGTATCGTACTTACGCACGGACCCATTGGGCTTCAAGTGCGATCTGGTTAAGACGTCTATCGTGTCTTCGAAACATCTCCAGCCCACGGATAGTTGTTGAAGCCATCGATGTCGTCGATGATCTCCAGGTGGAAGAGGTTGATCGCAGTCTTCTTATAGTAACACCGCAACATGCTCTCTAGGATGTAGACTAGCCCTAACTTCAGTCTATCTAACATTTGGTCACATACCTTGATTGTGCCAATCAACTGTGGTAAAAGCACTGTCCCATGTCCGTCGAAGTATGTGTCGTACAACCTGTTACTTCTCTGAAACTGTCATCGCCCGTAATCTTTAGTCCGGTGATAAGGGCAAACTCGAACATAGAGAAACTGACGACCTTGCCCCCGAGGTCGAAGTGGAGAGCATCGCCGTCGACTGGACTTAGCAACCGACATAGTAGTACATCGATGATATGTCCAAAGTACTGTATATCCCTAAACTGATGTAGGGGACAGAGGAAGGATTGTCGTAGCATACATGCATGCTGATCATCCAGCAACTCCAATACGGTATTGAAACTATCAAAGTTACTCCGCCATCTGCCTCAACTTCGGGTCTAGATGGTAATCCGTCCTGCAAAAATTCGAATGTTAGAACAATGTACAAGATATAATGGAATAAAGCATAATAACATAAAATTAAGTAAATCGAATTATAACTACTATACGCAAAACTTAGATTCATTTTCAAAAAAAGACATTATAAAAATCAAGAATATAAATGTTATTGTTGGCTCCCAATCTTGTCATTTACTTTGAACTTATATATATAAATTTCATAAATTTCGAATACTTTGTAAAGAGAGAAAAACTGTTGGCAATTTGTATGGGTCGACCTTTAAGATTAGAAGTTGACATATTTTGTTATTTTTCAATCACAATCATTAATGGATATGGAATAGGTAGGCAACATTAACTATAAGATAGTTGAACATTTTCTTACATACTTTGTTACATTGCAAAAAGCATATTAGAGACTAGTTGTTACACAAAAGTTACACTACACATACCTTAGGGAGAGTTGGTTAAAAGGCTCAGTCAAGCAATGTATTTAATTAAATAACCCCCTTCCAATGTTTGTTAGTTAAATGACCCTCAATTTACAAAATACAATAAACAATAATATCAAATGTCCAAAACACCCTCTCATGGAAAAGGCCCAAACACCCATTTCAATCTAATTAAATTCTTTAATTCATCATCAAAACACATCGACATGTGCTCTCCCGGTGCGTGTGCTCTTCCCGTGCTTGTAATCCTAAAGTCTTGTTGTCATTACTTCATCTATCTTTTCTAATATTTTGAGCATTTGAACAAGAGTTTTGGTTTCTATATTAACTACATTGAATTTCTATTATATTCGAAGAAAAAAAGGTATTTTTAGAAATATCATGTACATTGGTACTTTTATTGTTGAATATAGTATGAAATGATATTTTAGTTGATTTCATTTTCGCATTTGGTGTATTTTTCTTGTTGCCCGCATTTATTGGACGATAACGGCACTCCAGCAGTTATCGATATGTAAAATGACACTACAATCGTTATTCGAAGTGTAGAACGACACTACAGTCGTTATCTTCCATGTAAAATGACAGTGAAGTCGTTATATGTTATGGTCTGTCCGTTATTGATAATACAATGTGGTTTTTGATAATTTAAATATGATAACTATTTTCATATTACTTGGATATATACTTGAGTAAGTTATTTAACTTTTTCATTTTATTCGCAGCTATGGCTTCTGTAGAAATGATATGGGTACATGTATGCTATTTTGTTGAGTTTAAAAAGACTGAAAAAGGCAAATGGACATGGAGCTATGTAAGAAATGGTGAAGAAAATGTGGATATTCTTTATGTTCCAACTGCATTTCGTATATAGAGTTGTACAACAAAGTGCAAGAACTTGTTAATGTGGATTCAAAGATATATGAAACTTGTTAGCATGTGCTCTCCCGATGCAGGTGCTCTTCCTGTGCTTACAACCCTAAAGTCTTGTTGTTCATTACTTCACGTATCTTCTCCAATATTTTGAGCATTTGAACAAGAGTTTTGATTTCTATATTAACTACATTGAATCTCTATTATATTGGAAGAAAAAAGAAAGGTATTTTTAGAAATCTCATGTACATTTGTACTTTTATTGTTAAATATAGTATGAAATGATATTTTAGTTGATTTTATTTTCACATTTGGTGTATTTTTCTTGCTGTCCGCATTTATTGGACGATAACGGTACTCCAGCCATTATCAGTAGTGTAAAACGACACTACAGTCGTATCCGAATTGTAGAACGACATTTCAGTCTTTATCTTCTGTGTAAAATGACAGTACATTCGTTATCTGTTATGGTCTATCCGTTATTGATAATACAATGTGGTTACTTTGATAATTTAAATATGATAACTATTTTCATATTACTTTGATATATACTTGAGTAAATTATTTAACTTTTTTATTTTATTCGCAGCTATGTCTTCTGGAGAAATGATATGGGTACATGTATGCTATTTTGTTGAGTTTAAAAAAACTGAAGAAGGCAAATAGACATGGAGTTATATAAGAAATGGTGAAAAAACTGTGGATATTCTTTATGTTCCCACTAGCATTTCATATATAGAGTTGTACAACAAAGTGCAAGAACTTGTTAACGTGGATTCAAAGATATATGAAATTGAGATGATGTCTCTTAACCCTGGAATGTCAAAGTTTTCAGTTCTACCACAAAGGATTAACTGTGATATGAAAGTAAAGTGGTTTCTTTCTATTCGCAACAAACATTCTCTTTGTGTGACTATTTCGATCATAGTTGCAGATGAGTGTGATAGTGTAAGGGAGTTTGAAAGAGATTGTGGAGTAGATACTAATGGTGAAGTAGAAAATGGAGATGTGAGCAATCGAAATAAAGTTGTACAATATGATGGTGATTATGGGAATGATAACATAGAAGGAAACTCTATGGATTGGGAAAACTTGCACATAATTCAAGGTAGTTCTGAAAAACAAGATTTCGAAGATAAATATCCTCGGAGAGATGAAAAAACTGTTGATTTCTCCATGCAAGAGGACATTAGTAGTACTCCAATACAAGTTGTATGATCAATTCCTTACAGATCATCTGTTAAGATTTCGAAAAATGAGGATGTACACAACGAGGAACTATTTCCAACTAAAAGTGCTTTGATATCAAAACTTCAGCTACTTGCTGTGTACACAGTCGTTTGTGTTGGAGAAAGTTGCAACTGGCATTTACGGGCAACGAGCATAGCTGAATCTGAGATTTTTCAAATGCGAAAATATTCTAGCGATCACACTTGCTCCATGAGTGTTTGTCATCGAGATAATAGAATACTACCTATTTGGTAACTGGAAAGAAACATCATTGATGACGTTCGTCGAGAGTTTGGCATAACTATAAAATATCACAAGACGTATATGGCCAAAGAATTTGCTTACAAAGAGATGCAATGTAACCCTGACGATAGCTATGCAAAGTTACCGTTGTATAGTCATGTTTTGGAGAGAATTAATCCTGACACATTGACTTTTATTGAAACTGATAATGATGGACATTTCATGTATTTTTCCATGGCATTAGAACCAAGCATACGTGGATTCATCTCTTCAATCCGATAGGTAATTTGTGTGGATGGAACATTTTTGAAATCTAAGTATCGAGGTACGTTACTTGTTGCCACATGCCAAGATGCAAATCGTCAAATTTATCCACTTGCGTGGAGCATAGTAGATTCAGAAAACAATAACTCATGGACTTGGTTCTTTCAGAAGTTGCGGCAAATAACCGATGATACAGACGAGTTAGTCTTTATATCTGACCGTGGAACAAGTATATCAAATGGTTTTAGCAACGTCTATTGTAACGCACATCATGTGCATTGTATATGGCATTTGCAAACTAACTTGAAGAGCAAGTTTCCACGCATTGATATTGTGCCGTTGTTTAGAGCTGCTGCAGAGGCATATAGTTTAGCAAAATTTGAGATCAATATGCAAGCATTACAAGAGAAAATCCGAGGGTACTTAGATACAATAGTATGACCACAAACAATGCAGAATCATTGAACACATTGTTGAAAAGTGTTCTTAAAATTTCATATACTTGCTTAGATTGAGCATATCAGAGAGAAGATGCAGAGATGATTTTATGATAGACGTGTTGATGCTGAAAAATGTACGAGCTACCTCACCCCGCCTTTAGAGGAGAAGATGTACGATTGGTATAACGAATCAAAAGGCTTCAAGGCGAAAGCTCTTAGCCCAGATGAGATGCAAGTGAGTGATGAAATGAAAAGTTTCATTGTTAATTTGGAGAGTGGAACATGCACATGCTGGGAATTTGATTTGAACCAATTTCCATGTGCACATGCAATTGCTGTAGTAAGGGATGTTGGAGATAACTATTACAGGCCTACTGGAAAATTCCCGATAATGTTCGATCAAGGAATGTGATACGACCGTTGACACGAAGAGGAGTAGACGTCCACCAAAAAAAAGGAAACAATCAGTCGGAGAGGTGTGCAAGTCTCGTAAGTGTAGCAGGTGTTTGAATATTGGGCATAACTGCAACACTTTTACAGATTGTGTACCCACTCAGCGAGAGACATGAACGATGAAGACAAAACAACACGTGCAAGTTTTTGTGGTTTATGATTCGCTACTTTTGTAATATTGAAAAATGATGGTACCGTTATGAGTACTGCTTTTGTCATTTTGAAATGCAAACTATTTGTAATGTTTGGAACTATTGATTTTGTCATTGTCTTAGAATCGATACAACTATTGATTTTGTTTGCAAATACTGATTTTGTCTGGAAATACTGATTTTGTCATTGTCATTTTGTCACTCTCTTTTTTCATGTCGGATAAGTAATGAGCATATCTCTCAAATTTTATACACGGCATACCCATCTTGCAACTTAAATAAGTTCAAATTATCGATTATCAGGGCTCGGACAGGTCGTGACTACTTATCATCGTGTGTATAGATAGAACGACACAACAGCCGTTCTAAGAATACTAACGGCACTTGTGCCGTTCTCAGAACAAGTTTGTCAATTATTATGACGTTACTTTTGTCGTTCTCTCATACCTTTAACGGAACAAGTGTCGTTCTCATAGACTAGTATTATAAACATAAAGGTATGTCCATCTTGCAACTTAAATGAGTTCGAATTATTGATTAGACGGGTCGTGACTGCTCATAATCGTGTGCATATATAGAACGACACAACAACCATTCTAAAAATAGTAACGACACTTGTGCTGTTCTCAGCACAAGTTTGTCAATTATCATAACGTCACTTCTGTCATTTTCATAGACTACTATTACAAACATAACGACATGTGCATCTTGCAATGAAATTAAGTTCCAATTATCGATTTTCGGGGTACAGAGGGGTCGTGACTGTACATACTCATGTTTATCGACAGAACGACACAAGTGTCGTTTAACGGTACATGTGTCGTTCTAATGATTTCTCCAATATTTTGCTTGTTTTCCGCCTTAACGACCTTAAGCATTGTACCCCATGACTTAATCAGCTGTTTTAAATACTTGTTTATTAACAGAACGACACAAGTGTCGTTTAACGGCACATGTACCGTTCTTATGATTTCTCCAATATTTTGATTCCTTTCTGTCGCGACGACCTCAAGCATTGGAAGTTGAAATGTCGATCATGTGAAAATTAACGATAGAATTGACATAGATTATATGATATATTTTTGGTAAAATCATAAGTCATTATCTACGTTCGTTAGAAAATATAATTAATGAGTGTAACTCTCAAATTTTCTACGCGACATGTCCATCTTGCAACTTAAATAAGTTCGAATTATCGATTATTGAGGTTGACGCTCGTACTCGTGTTTATTGACAGAACGACACAAGTGTCGTGTAACGGCACACGTACCGTTATGATGATTTCTCCAATATTTAGATTCATTTCCACCTTAACGACCTTAAGCATTGTATACCCTAATTTAAGGAAGTCAGAAATGTCGATAAACTATTTTAAATACTTGTTTATTGACAGAACAACAAAGTGTCGTTTAACGGCACATGTGCCGTACTTATGATTTCTCCAATATTTTGATTCATTTCCGCCACGACGACCTCAAGCATTGGAAGTTGAAAATGTCGATCATGTGAAAATTAACGATAGAATTGACATAGATTATATGATATATTATTGGTAAAATCATAAGTCATTATCTACGTTCGTTAGAAAATATAATTAATGAGTGTAACTCTCAAATTTTCTGCACGGCATGTCCATCTTGCAACTTAAATAAGTTTGAATTATCAATTATCGGGGTTCGGAGGGGTCGTCTCGTACTCGTGTTTATTGACAGAACGACACAAGTGTCGTGTAACGGCACACGTGCCGTTATGATAATTTCTCCAATATTTAGATTCAATTTCACCTTAATGACCTCAAGTATTGTACCCCCTAACTTAAGGAAGTCAGAAATGTCGATCAACTATTTTAGATACTTGTTTATTGACAGAACGACAAAAGTGTCGTTTGACGGCGCAAATGTCATTCTTATGATTTTTCCAAAGTTTTGATTCATTTCCACCACGTGACCTCAACCATTGTACCCTCGACTTAAGGAAGTCGAAAATTTTGATCGTGTGAAAAATAACGATAGAATTGACATAGATTAAATGATATCTTGTTGGTGAAATCACAAGTCGTTATCTATGTTCGTTAGAAAATATAATTAATGAGAGTAACTCTCAAATTTTTGACACAGCATGTCAATCTTGTAACTTAAATAAGTTCAAATTATCGATTATCGGGGGTTCGGAGGGGTCGTGACCGCTCGTACTCGTGTTTATTGACAAAACAACACAAGTGTCATTTGACGGTGCATATTTCATTCTAATGATTTCTCCAATATTTTGCTTCTTTTCCGCTTTAACGACCTTAAACATTGTACACTATGACTTAAGGAAGTCAAAATGTTGATCAGCTGTTTTAAATACTTGTTTATTAACAAAACGACAGAAGTGTCGTTTAACGGCACATGTGCCGTTCTTATGATTTCTCCAATATTTTGATTTATTTCCGCCGCGACGACCTCAAGCATTGGAGTTGAAAATGTCGATCATGTGAAAATTAACGATAGAATTGACATAGATTATATGATATATTGTTGGTGAAATCACAAGTCATTATCTACGTTCGTTAGAAAATATAATTAATGAGTGTAACTCTCGAATTTTCTGCACGACATGTCCATCTTGCAACTTAAATAAGTTCAAATTATCGATTATCGGGGTTCGGAGGGGTCATGGTCGCTCGTACTCGTGTTTATTGACAGAACGATATAAGTGTCGTGTAACAGCACATGTGTCAATATGATGATTTCTCCAATATTTAGATTCATTTACATTTTAACGACCTCAAGCATTGTACTCCCTAATTTAAGGAAGTCAGAAGTGTCGATCATCTGTTTTAGATACTTGTTCATTGACAGAACGACACAAGTGTCGTTTAATGGCGCAATGTCGTTCTTACGATTTCTCCAATATTTTGATTCATTTCCACCGCGACAACCTCAACCATTGTACCCTCGACTTAAGGAAGCCGGAAATGTCGATCATGTTTAAAATAACGATAGAATTGACATAGATTATATGATATCTTGTTGGTGATATCACAAATCGTTATCTATGTTCGTTAGAAAATATAATTAATGAGTGTAACTCTGAAATTTTCGACACAACATGTCCATCTTGCAACTTAAATAAGTTTGAATTATCGATTATCAGGAGTTCGGAGGGGTCGTGGTCGCTCGTACTCGTGTTTATTGATAGAATGACACAAGTGTCATGTAACGGCACACATGCCGTTTTGATGATTTTTCCAATATTTTGATTCTTTTCCACTCCAACAACCTCAAGCATTGTACCCCCTGACTCAAGGAAGTTGAAAATATCGATCATGTGACAAAATGACACATAACGTCACTTGTCGATCATTTTCTCTCAGATTTTTCAATATTAATAACGACACAAGTGTCGTTCTAATGAGTTTGAGTTATCGATTATCGAGATTTGGAGGGATCGTAGACGCCCATACTCGTGTTTATGTACAGAATGACACAAGCGTCGTTATAGTTACAGTAACGACACTTGTGCCATTCTAAAGAACCGTCTATTGTCATAACCATACTTGTGTCGTTCTTTCAGATTTTTCAATTTCAGTAACGACACAAGTGTCGTTCTCATGGACTTTTTATAACAAACAAAACGACATGTCCATCTTTCAACGTAAATGAGTTCGAATTATTCATTATCGAGGTACGGAGGGGTCTTGAGCACTCATACTCGTGTTTATGGGTAGAATGACACAAGTGTCGTTATAGTCACATTAATGACACTTGTGCCGTTATGAGGAACTGTCTATTGTCATAACTATACTTGTATCGTTCTCTCATATTTTATTCAATATTAGTAACGACACAAGTGTCGTTTTCATAAACTTGCATAAAATACATAACGGTACAAGTGTCGTTCTAATAAAGATGCATATGAACTTGAAGCAATCAATAATAATGAGCTTCAAAACAATATTTAACTTAAAGCAAACATGTACAATTGCAATCAATAATAATGGCACAAGTGTCATTCTAACTGCAATCAATATTTGACTTGAAGCAAACATGTACAATTGCAAAATCAATCTCCAGGATATTAATACAAAAAATAACTTCAAAACATTCACTAAATCTATGGATCACAGTGTCATGCAAATAGCTCTACAACTAATTTCTTCCTCCAAATTGACATATATTCCGGACGAACCAAATCCAAATTGAATTGAGCTTGCAAAAACTCTATGTACTTAATTGTGAACAGCCCACAATTGGATCTGCAAAATAATAATAAGATAAAGTTAAATATACATGACACACACAAAAGAAGTCATATATGGTGGTGCTAAATCTTAGATTGAACTAAGCTTACCCATTTACTTGTCCAAGAACTACAACCCTCTGATAGTGGAACATGTTGGTGTTAAAATTTTCTTCACGAGCTACATGTACCTTTATAAACCAAGGAACGACTACTTGAATAGGCTTCATACATTCAGCCAACTAAGCAGCACGAATGTGTTTTGGCAGACTATCATAAATATAAATAGTTCGCTCCATCAAATCGATCTTCAGTGCAAACCAACGAAAACCCGGTACACAGTAAGGAACATACAAAAATCTACAATCACTCCAGTGTTTACCAACCACCGGTGAAGCCCCTTGAACATAATCGATGAGCTCTTGGTCGAATATGTAGTTAACATTTTTCTTCTTAGGTGTACTATTTTCAGGTAGGCTTTCTTGACAAGTTGCCAAAAATAACAATCCAATATAGCACAATCTTGTAGAAATATATGTGGATATGTCACTGTCCTTTCCCTAATGTGGTATAAGGCCGAGTCGACGTGCTGTACGACAAAGCATATTAATTAAATGCATTATTTCTGTAGTAATAATTCTGATATACAGATATTACTTACATCATCGATAAGCCACCCGTCATCTTTCAATAGTTCGTCAAAGAATTTCCTTCGCACTTCATAGATTGTCAAAGATATACATCACTGTGACAACAATAATATCAAACTTAGCTAACTTATATATTAAAAATTATGTGCTTTAATGTGCCAACCGCTTCAATAGAATAAATTACCTCTGCGATGCATTTGCCAACCACTTGTTGAGGTCTTTAACTTTTGCATGATCTACTTCCCTTAAAGGGTCATATTCCTGAATGTTCAATAATTTTCTCTTCTTTAAGGGATTAGTGTATAGAGAAAGCAATACAACTGCTCTTCTTTTAAGTTGATGTCCCTTCCTACAACTGATTCAGAATTCGGATCCTCGACTATAATGATTTCATTATTAGGTTGGCAGACATATGAAGATGTCGAAGGCTCTCCAGAATCACCTACAAAAGTTGATCAAACACAATTCAATTAATTTTAACACACAATATTGAAAAGTGAATTATTGAAATGTAAATTATATATACCTTCGTTAAATATGTTTGAATCATCTTTTATCCCAGGCACCTTCTCAATTACTTCATCTTGTCGAGCTTCCTCGGTCCAAAAATTCTCTCCAGTCCAAACTAAAGGTCATTGTTGGTACACAACTATGACAGATAAAGTATCTGGCACAAATCCTACAAATGGGACCCAAAAAATTAGTCTTAGCTTATTGCAAATAGTGAAATAGAGAAAATATATCATCATCATATGTACGAAAAGCCTCGTATTGTTTATTCGGTGTGACTTCTTTGTGGGAACAATCTTCAATAATTACATCATCTTCCACTTTTGCCTCTTCATTCTATTGATTGCCTGTACTAAAAGCATGGTCATCAAATCCACTTCTTTTCGACTAAGCTCCGCCTCTACCCGACAGTCGGAGAAACAAATCAATTTTTCTTTCTATTCTATTGAACCGCTCCGACATCTCACCTTGCAGCCTCTCCTCAGCTCTTCTTATTTCTTGTTTTATTATGTGAACGATATAGTCATAAGAAGGTGGGGGTCGACCAGCTATTTTAGAAGAGTGTTGATGGCTAGACACATATAGTCGATCACATGTCTTAGTACATTGTGGGCGACTGGAAGTTGATGGTGCATCATCACTCTCAGATTTTTTTCTCGTCATCATCCTCAAACGTGACATTATCTAGCTTGGAATCCACTTCATCATCCAAAGGTCCGGATTCCTGCCAAAATGGCTCCAACAATTCATCCTCTGTAGGATTTAACGTATAATGTACCTCAAACTGAAAAACAAACACGTATAATTATTCAACAAATTGTTTAGTGATAGTTATCAATATGCAGTGTAGATTTTAATAAACAAAACTCACATTTGACGATTTAAAAACTGTACAAAGTATTTTCCCTAAGTTGTTTGCGCATTTCCCAACCTATCATTCTTGGAATTCTAGAGGATGTTGGTGGGGATTAAAATCAGATTTTTAGTAGACTGTGATAGAAATTTTTAAAATGTGTAGTTAAAAAGTTGTAGGGCCCAAGAAAGATATGATTGATATTGATTGTTTGACTTTGATTTAGATTAAAATCAGATTAAAAAAAAGACTCCTAGATTCATCAATCACAACCAAATTTCTTTCCAACACTGGGAATTGCTTCAAAGGCCCAAATCTGTACAATCATAAATTTAATTTTCAGTAACATAATTAAAAAAATTGTAATGTATAAAACAGTTTTAAAATATATTACCATGATTGCAAGGGGAAATCCATGCAGAGAATATGGATATCGCTGAGAATATGCATAACTCTTCAACATTTCTCCCAGCTTACGCTTAAACACCTTAATAGTGTACCCATATGACTTTTTCCCCCACGAATAGTTGTTAAATCTATCAAGATCATCCACTAAATAAAACCACCATAGGTTAATATATGTATTCTCCTCTGTGGCCACAAGTACATACACCAATATAACGAGAAGGCCCAACTTATATTTCACTCTTATTCTTGCAACGTTTGAAAACATCTAACAGTAAATCTCTCTTTATTTTGTTGTTGCTACGCTAGAAACGTTCTTTCACAAGTCTACAATTTTGCCCTAGTGTCGGATCCTCGTCATCTAAACCCCAGCTTTAAGCTCACTCACCAATGCGAACTCTTGTAATCCAAATCTTGCAAGCTTGTCTCCAATTTTAATTCATATTTCAATCTCTTTTAATGTACTTATCGACCTCATAATTAATTGGTGGACCAATTGAGATGCAAGCTTTATGTCCCTTAAGCTTAACAAATGTCCCAAGCATGAGTTCGTGAATAGCTCTTGATGCTTATCATCCAAGTTGTTGAAAACTTCATGAATCAATTCCACTCTACACCTATTACTTATATTCGCGTTCACTACATCTTCGGCATCCATTTTTCCTGATGTAAACTGCCAAACAATAATTGAACAAGGTTTCTTATTTTTCAAAGCAATTCATGTACCAAACAAACGCTCAAACAAAAATAAATGGATTTTCGAAAGCGGAAGTGAAACTTAAACTTAATGTAAATTATGTGATAATAGTTGAAAAGATATGAAGAGAAATTAAACATTTGTAAATGGTCCTCATTTATCAACCACGTGCATAAGTTGCATCAAAGTGGGTAGAGATTCAAAAAACAAGAAAGGCTGCTTATTTTTAATTTAGTAGATTATAAATACTAATTTAAGAGGAATGAAAAAATGTACCCCACTTGCAATAACAATCTCAGCAACCACATGCACAAGACAAGCATAATTAACCCAACCTTCTTTTTAAGGGTCATAAAATAAGCAAACAGTGCAGTAAAAAATGGAGTGGTTACACCGATAGCCTGATTAAAGGACACCATCAAAAACTTTAAGGAAATATCACTACCCACAACAGATCTACAAAATACGACATTGAGAGTTGCAATGCGGAAGAACTAGAACCTTGATTTGAGAATGTCAAGTACTGATTTTTTTCCCCATAAAGAAGAGCAAAATGAGATTAAATTTGATATCCTTTTCAGAATCTAAGGTTGAAGATACATGTTCTTCACAAGATAATATAATAATAAGAGAAAAAGATAATGCTGATAATAAAGAGCAAGAAATCAACATAACATTTTCTTCAAGAGAATCTTAAAAGCCATGTCTAGCATAGTTAGAGAATACGATGCAGGATAGTAAGGAGAGGAATTCCAGTTGAAACAAGTCGTACCTTTGATTTGCATTCGATTCCACTATCGTCGTAGCAAGGAGAATAATTCCAGTTGAAGAAGATGAAGAAGGAAGTTGTAAATTTTTTAAATTGGGAGAAATAGGGTTTACTCTTTACTGAAGAAATGGGTGAAATGAGTGAAAATTTGGTGAGTTTTGAGTTAAAAAAATGATTGGCAATTTTGTCTTTTTATCAATTAAAACATTTTGAATTATTTATTTATTTTTATTCTCGATCAAAGGCCATTTGTCCAATGTTATTGTGTTGCCCAGCTATTTGAGCAAATTCCCCCGTACCTTACTTGTTTTTATACAAAAAGTTACACTACTTATTAAAGACTTCAAAAACTATCTAAAAATAAGTACATCATAGTAATGGCCTCAAAATAGTGAATATAGTAATAGGCTCCCAAAAAATGGTGGAAGCCTAGGAACTCTGGATATGTCATCCATGTATGAACTTCCTTGACATACATGTAATATTGGCCGTCTTCTGAAATCATCTATTCCCCCGAGATAAAGTCAATGTACTCAATGGTGATCATCTAAAAAAAATATATAATAACATGAATACACATATTCTATGAGTAATCTATACCATAATTTTTTTTTTCTTTATTTCTTTTCTAAATAAGTAAGGAAAACAATGGACCCCAATTATAGACGTTCAATTTACTCGTGCGCGTAAATTGAGAATAACACAATATGAGCTCATTAGTCAATTACACCAATTTGGTATATAGGTCCGTTTGATTTTCATTCTTTGTAAAATGAGAATGAAAAATATAGCCGTTATGGGTCCCACACAAGAAATAAAAAGTCAAAAATGGTGGCTGGATGTGATGGATAATGATCATATTTTTCATTTTTATGGAGGAAAAATGGGTACCAAACGAAGCTATAATCAATAATATCAAGCATTATCCAATGCAATGTCAATAGGTAGAATCTTGAACCTATAATCAATTTAAAAGGTAAGAAGTAATTCAATAAATATAATTGTAGTAAATATGTTTGGAAGAAAAATAGGCATAGTGATATGATCCAGGATGCGGGAGTGACCATTGCAAGCTCAAACCGAGACCCGTTGATTATCGAAGAAGGAGCAATGATGCGATCAAGAGCAAAACGAGTTAAAGAGGCATTGGGGATACTCGTCAAAGCCACTATTGATGAAACTATGTTCGGGACGCTAAATGGAGCAAGTTTCATGTTGGGGTCAAGGCCGAGAACCAATTAAATCAACACGATACAACAACCGAAAAAAGAGTCCAGTCGGAACCTCTAAGCGACCGCTTAGAGTAAAAGGGCAAGCGGTCGTCCAGCCGCTACCGAAACTCAAAAGGCGTGAAACAGTTCTTCTAAGCAATCGCTTGAAATATAACCAAGCGACCGCTTGGTTATAAAATCTGTCCGAGTTTCCTAATTTTGGCGAAAGACCTAGTTTCCTTAGAATTCTATTTCTTTTCTTATTTTGACATTATTTCTTGCCTTATGCACGTTTTTTACTAGATTTAGGTCTCTAGTATAAATACTTGACACTTTTGTTACTATTACAACTTTTGACATATTGAATTAAATTGAAAAGCTTTGCTTTCTCTTTTGTTCTTCATTGAACAACAAATCGAACTTCCAAGATCAATTCTTGTGTGTTCAAACATCGGTACAAGAGTTCTTCATTGTGTAATCAAGGGGTTCAGCGCATCTTGCTATCGTTAGGTTTTTTGGTTCACTTCGTTGGGTTTAAGTCCAAAACCGGGTTTCTTGGTGTTCTTAGGTCCCGCATCAATCTAATTGTGGGTTTCGTAGTCACCGTTGTTACGGGGTTCGCATCACATAGATTACTCACCTTCAAGTTGCAAGATAATAAAAATACTTTCTTTCTTGTCTTTAGTTTTCAAATTGTTGTATGTTCTATTTTTCTCTCATTCTCCCCTATTTATAGTAGTGATTGAGAATTAAAATTATAATTAATTTAATTTTTCCTAATCATTACTTTGCCACATTTTACCCTAATAGGTCATTTGTCATTATAATTAATTTTTTCTGATCATTATTTTACCACATTTTACCCTAATAGGCTATTTGTCATTATAATTAATTTTCTCTAATCATTATTTTATCACATTTTACCCTAATAGGCCATTTGTCATTATAATTAATTTTCTTTAATCATTATTTTTTCACATTTTACCATAATAGGTCATTTATCATGAGGCGGTGGCTGTTAAATTATTAATAAAATGTAAAAAAAAATTGAGACGAGCCGACTGTTAACAGTCACCCATAACTGTTAATGTGACATCCCAAAACTTTAGCAAATTTACCATGCTTATTCATACTTTCTATTGTGATGTACATTTCATGTAGCATAGTAAAAAAATGTGTTATTGATAATATAATCTTATGAAAAGATTGAATTAAGACCTTGGTTAAATAAAATAAATAAATAACCATGTGAAAAAATTTAAGGGGAATGAGGTGACTATCCTAGACATACTATCTTGTCACTCTAAATACTAAAATGACAAATGACACAATAGGGTAAAATGTGGCAAAATAATTATTCGAGAAGAATAATTAATTATACTAAAATGACAAATTGCTTAATACGATAAAATGTGAAAAAATAACAATTAGGAAAAATAAATAAATAAATTATTACTTCAATTCTCAATTATTACTATTATAAATACAGGAGAATGAGATGAAAAAAGACACAACAATTTGAAAACCAAAGAAAACCAAAGACAAGTAACTTCACAAAGAAAGCCCATTTATTGTCTTGCAACTTGAAGGTGAGTAATCTATGCCCATTTTTCTTACAAACATATTTACTACAATTATGTTTATTGAATTATTTCTTGCTTTTTAAAAAAAAAAATGATTATAGATTCAAGAGTCTACACATTGATATTGCATTAGATATTGACATTGCATTGGATGTTGCTTGATATTATTGATTATACATCAAATTGGTGTAATTGACTAATGAGCTCATATAATATTATTCTCAACTTGCGCGCACGGGTAGAATTGAACATTTATAATTAGAGCTCATTGTTTTCCTTACTTATTTTGGAAAAAAATGGTATAGATTACTCGCTAAATAAGTATATTATTATTATTATTATTTGTAGATGATCATTATTGAATGAATAATGCTAAACGAGCCTAAGGGATGACCTCAATGTTGACATCCCTCTTACATGGGGGTGAGGGTCACACTTGAATAAAATAACATTTTCCCCCTCATGTGTGAGAGGGATGTCATCCCTTGGGTCAACTTTTAGGTTATTATAGCATAACTCTTATTGAATACATTGATTTTACCTCAGGCGAGTGGATGACTTCGGAAGACGGCCGATATTGCATGTATGTCAAACAAGTTCACATGTGGATGACGTATCTAGAGTTTCCAGACTTCCACCACTTTATGAGATCCTATTACTATATTGACTACTTCGAGACCACTACTATGATATACCTATTTTCAGATAGTTTTCCTAGAGAATAAATATGTCCATGAGATCTTTAAATATGTAGTATAAATAATAGTATGAATAGGTTGGTTATGGTTGTAAGGTATGTGCAGTGCAACTTTTGTATAACTACTAGTCTCTAATATGCTTTTGTAATGTAACAAAGTAAAGGAAATTTTTCACTATCCTAAAATTGGTGTTGCTTGCTTATTCCTTGCCCTTCAATGATTGTGGTTGAAAAAGAGCAAAATGTATCAAACTTGTAATCTTAAGGGTCAACCCCTGTAAATTGTCAACAAAATTCTCTCTTCACAAAGTATTTGAAGTTATTTTGAAATTTTTATACGTAAGTTTAAAATTTAATAACAAGATTCAGAGCTAACAGTTACACAGTCAACTTGATTGTTAACAGTCGGGTTGACCCGACTATTAACAGCGGGCCAACAGTTGGCGCTTCTCAGCCGTCAGAAATCACCATTTTTGGCGATTGAGAGGACTAAAACCTCTCCTAAATACATATTTTCATCACAAAAACAGCCGGCGTTTTTTAGTCACCGAAAATCGCCATTTTCGACAATTGAGAGGTCCAAAACCTCTCCTAAATACATATTTGCTTCCCAAAAATCATCCACAATCTATCTACTCAAGCATATCTATCTATATATGAACAAATAATCAAAATAAATGTAGAAAATTATAAAATTTATAATCTATAACTTATATGAAAAATCATTTTCATATTCACAAAAACTAACCTGCTTTTTGACCGGTGATTGGGTTTTGTGTGTTAGTCGGCGCCAGCAACTTCGTGATCGATTTTTCCGACTGTGTTGTGAGATATTTTGGATTTTACGACTGTTTCTTAGACTGTTTGGGTGTTGTCTTTAGGGGGGTATTTTTGGATTTTTATTACCTTTATTATGTTTTAACTTCCCCCCCCCCCCCCCCCCCGCCCTTTTTTTTTTTTTTTTTTTTTATTTATTAGTCAAAGGCCAAAGTGTAAATATGGATGGGTCAACCGGCCATTTCAACTGATTTCCTCGACAATGGGTCATTTCCCCATATTTCTTCATAATCATTTAGAGTGCAGTTAAGGAAGAAAAGAAAGTTTTTAGTTTTTCCCAGATAAATTGAATTCGAAAGGAAAGCTACGGTTTACAACAACTACAAAATAGGTATTAATTTGTTCAGCCACAGTAAAATGTTAATATATTCTAATTTCAATAAAGGGGCAAAAAGAAAATAAAAAGAGGACGGATGATGCAAAATAGTTTGGTTCTATGAACACACAGAGCAAGAGCCTAAGCAAATATTATGGCTGAAGAATTTTAAAACGGGCAAGCAGAAAATCAAGTTGATATATTGGCGTACCGTATTTCCTATACCTTCCATACCAACACTTGCAGTACCATTTGTTGTTGAAATTTCAATATGGGGCACCTTATCATCTGTAGCGGAACAAAAGTTTCCATTTGCAATTAGCCTCTTGAGGTTGAAGAATTCTCCGGCCATTTCCTTTCAAGCGTGTAAAGGTGTGAATCTCAGAAAGAGGTGAGATGGAGTATTGTCCCAGATCTCACACAAAGAAGGTCACATGATTTGCTGGGACTAAGCTTATCATCACCGCTACCAAATTGTGTAATCTCATCTGTATGTCGATAAAATTCAGAAAATAAAATAAAATCAATTCTTAGTAATGCAGCACAAAAAGAGATTCAGATTAAATTATAGATACCATTCTCTATAAATTGGAGCAGCAGCCAGATTCAACCACCAGGGTGAGAGGAGAAGGAAGTGGCTGCTTTTCTCCAAATCATGCCACTACTTTAAATGAGGGAAGAAATGAATAAAATGATGAAGGTTGACCTAGATCTGTCGCTGGCAACCTTGTATGTATTCGATGGCGGTGGTGTGATGGCGGCAGTGAAGAGGCGATGGGTGTGGGATCTGGGAAATGAGGGAGGAAATGAATTAAATGATACGTGGCTTGATTGGTGCGAGGTTAGGTGAGGTGTGTTTTTTTAATGAGTTAATTTTTTCAATAGTCATTGAGTTAATTTTTTCAATAGTCATTGAACTTTATAATGTGTCATGTTCCACTAATCAAATTTTGAGTTGCACACAAACATTCACTGAACTTTGAACAATTGCACTCTGTTACTCACCGTTTTAATTCATTTCACACGATCTGCCTACGTGGAAGGCGTTTTCGACATTTAACAATTAAATGACAATTTTTAACATTGAAAGCATGAGATGGAATAGTGTGTGTGTATATATATATATAATTAAGACCACGTTTGGCCCCCATCTTTTGAAAATGAAAATTGGTGGAATAGTATTTTTTTTGAAACATGAGTGGTTGAAAAAGAAGAAAAAGTTTTCGATTTACGTATAATATTATTTTATGAAAAATTGTGTAGTTGAAAATATGAGAGAGCAAATTGGAATGTGATGTAATATAATGTAATGAGATTCAAACAGAGGGCAAAATTTTCATTTTTGAAATGGGAAGCCCATATAAAATATTTTGAAGAGACATTTCATTTTAAAAAGTCAATATTTAAAATTATATTTCAAAAAATTCTTCAAATTAAATATTTTAAAATGGAACATTAAATTTTTACTCTTTAAATTTGTGGAGCCAAATTAATTCTCTATAATTAAATGCATTTAAAATATTCAAATTTGTAATGCTCCACATATTGACAAAATCAAATAATATATATAAAGAAAATATAGTGAAATAATACAATAAATTAGAGGGAAGTTGATGAAAATGAAAAATAAGGAAAAATAATATATATATATATATATATATATATATATATATATATATATATAATGGGAGTAGTAAAAATGAATGTTAAAAATAAAGTTGTTAGAGTATTTAAAATCTTTTCCTCTAGATTTTACAAAATGCTCTCTAAATTGTCAAATATTTTCTTTGAAAATAGAGAGTTTCTTGGAAATTCTCTTATATATTTAGTTCATCTTAACTAAAATTATATTTTTCATATGCAATAAGTTTATAAAATAAATTATTTGATATTATAAAATGAAGTAAAATATTGGACTAATTCCTTTCGAAATTTTTTTAGAAACCAATAAATAATTCATGAATTATATATAACTAGTTACACATAAATCACAACAAAGTGTTGCTTGTTCCAGTGGTGAGGTGTCATTATGTCGCTGGCAACCTTGTATGTATTCGATAGCGATGGTGTGTTAGCAGCGACGAAGAGGTTATGGGCGTGGATCTAGGAAATGAGGGAAGAAATGAATTAAATGATATGTGGCTTGATTTGTGCGAGGTTAGATGAGGTGTGTTATTTTATTTACCAGAGTTTTTAAAAAAAAAATTAAATTAAATTTTGATTTTTTAAATGAGAAGCCCATATAAAATATTTTGAAGAGACTTCTCTTTTTAAAAAGTCATTCTTTAAAATTATACTTCAAATTAAATATTTTAAAATAGGGCATTGGATTTGACTCTTTAAATTTGTGGAGCCAAATTAATTCTCTATAATTAAATGCATTCAAAATATTCAAATTTTTAATCAACTTCCCTTAATAATATATATATATATATATAATGGGAGTAATAAAAAAGAATGTTAAAAATAAAGAAGTTGTTAAGAGTATTTAAAATCTTTTCCTCTAAATTTTACAAATGCCCTCTAAATTGCCAAATATTTTCTTTAAAAATAGAGAGTGTCTTGAAAATTCTCTTAGAGTATGTTTGATAACCATTTTTTTCCCCCTGGAACTAGGAAATCAAACTCCAAATTCCAACTTCGTGATGTTTGATAATACAAATTTTCCATGAAATTTATTTCGTGACTCTCTCTCTCACACGTTCATTTTCTTGGTTTTTGATGAAAATATTTTCCCACCACTTTGGTGGGAAAATAAATTTCATTTTTTTGGGAATATGAACAAATTCTAGACTCAATGGTAAAAAAATGCAAAACAAAGTTAAACGAATGATACTCGGTATGGTAATTTTAAAAAAAAAAAAAAAAAAAATTGGCAATTAGAATAAATTCTAGACCCTAAAAAATTTATTACTTTTATTGACAATTTTCATGCAAAATAAAGTCAAAAAATTTATCACTTCTAACATTTTTTAAGTGAAAAATTATACAAATCAAACACAATTAATTACAATTCTCAGTAAAAACAAATTCTAGACAATTCAATTTTCTGTCATTCAAGTTATTTCCACCCAAATTTTACATTCGCAATCAAATGGACCCTTATATATTAGTTCATCTTAACTAAAATTTTATTTTTCATACGTAATGAGTTTATAAAATAAATTATTTGATATTATAAAATGAACTAAAATATTGGACTAATTTCTTTCGAAATATTTTTAGAAACCAATAAATAACTCATGAATTATATATAACTAGTTACACATAAATCACAACAAAGTGTTGCTTGTTCCAATGGTGAACTGTCATTCTCACTACTCAGATGTCTAATCTTCAATCCGTGAGCTCAACGATTTTTAACAAAAATCGTGAGTTGACCATACTTTTTTATCAGCTCAAAGCATTTCTACAATATGATTGTTCTCAACCCAATCAAGGAACTCAAGTCGAACGATTGACCGAGCTGAGCTGAATCGAGCTTAATGGCTTATGAGCTCGAATTATCGTCCCACAAAAACTATTCTACTCAATTATTGATTTTAATAAATTTAACTTCTATTTGACAAATAAAGAATTTCAATTGAAATACTTTAATTATTCTAATATTGTTAAAATGAAATGATTAAATGTTTTGTGTAGTGGACAATCTCAATTTTTTAAAAATACTTTGATCCGAAAATTTTGTAGGACCAACATTTCACCATATTAGTTGATTTTAAAATTAGTCTGTGTACAAACTAATTGTTCACAAAATAATTCTAGAATACTCACATAGATGTGCCCCATATGAATAATTGTGAGTATTTTGGAGGGATTCTATGAACCTCTCTATGTACTCCAAGCATGTACCTTGATTTTACCTCCAAAGTAACGAAATAAATTGACAGGTATATCCAATTGTATATTTCAAAATTACTTGAAAACATCTCTCAAGAAAATGAATTACATTTAAATAAGTAACCACTAAACTGTTATGTGAATTTTAACCAAAATAAATTCGTTAATCTACCAAGAAATCCATTTACAAATCACAATAATCATAGTATTCAAAATATTCGATTTGTACTGGTTGACATGGAAAAATAATTCACTCTAAAATTATCACTGTCCACAAATTAATATATTATTGGCCAAATAATAAATTACATAAAAACAAAGGTTCAAAATATTCTACAATGTCTTCCATAATTAAAAAAATTGTTCATCATCGTTGTATGAGAAAAATACGAAATGTAAATGATGGTGCATCATTAGGTTTACGAAGAAAAAGAGCAAAAAAATAAATAAATTAATAAATTAATTAATTAATTAATGGTGAAAAACACTTGCACCGAGCTTGAATTTTCCCTTTATATGAATTCTCCAAGTCTAAACCCTAGTTCCTTGCTTTGTAGTCGTCTCTCAATTTAATCTCCAAAAATGTCATTTTCTAATTCAAATAAGTCTACATATACAGCCTTCTTAGATCTTTAAAAATGTTCAGAAAGTGACCAAAACCCTCAAAAAGTAAGTCTAAAAATAAGAAGGTAAAAACTATGCTTAAAATGTGTATTGGTGCCAATTTTCAAAAAGTGGCACTCATACGAGGTACATTTTAGAATAGCCAAGTCACACAATCCGTTCACCACTTTGACCAAAAAAATTTTGCCATTCACCACAATGACCTTTTGACATGAAAATGACAGATTACCCTTATATACATTGGGTAATTACAAAAATATATTAATGTTTAAAAGACAAAAATACTATTTTTGAGTTATAAATAAATTCAAACATCTCCCACTTAAAATTTGAAAATCAAATTACATTCTATATTTGTTTACTCCAATAGAAATAAATAAAAAAAAACTTTTCATTTTTCATCTGCTTCAAACTTGAAAACACATAAAATTATCAAAGGCTGAACAAGAAAATATTTTTTATAGTCATCACTCAGAATCGGTAAGTACATTCACGTATTTTTCATTTCATTTTAGTTAAATTACTATATTGTTTGAATCTTTAAACCTTATTTTGACTTAGATAGATAAATTTTTACAATCTTGAACGAATCTATACATTTTATTAAGCTGTAAGGAGAAAAAAATCTGCATAATTTTTAGAAAAATTTAATCGTCGTCTGTAAAATTGAAGAATTGACTTATAACAGTCGTCCCAGACGTGGGGACCGACTGTTCCGGGCATTTTTTTCCCTCATTTTTTCCATAATTATAATATTTTTAACAAATTATGTTTCGAAATGCAGCTATGGAATCGATTGGAGTCTCAGTTTGTTATTTTGGTGAATTTGAAATGAATGAAAATAATCTATAGGTGTGGAAATGGATGAGTGAACGACCTGGTTGTACGGAAATTGTGATAAAATCGAATACATCATATGCAGAAATGTACCATGATTTACAGAACATGCTCAAAGTTTTAATTGAATTGAACTAGAACACTCGATTCCTATTTGCGTAACTTTAGTGAAGAAGAATGACCCGAGAGTCAACACGAAGATTTCAATGGAGAGGATCGTAATGTGAATGATTTTTGAGACACAGTGGAGATACGTCGTAAGGATAATGTGGTTATTCTCGATATAGTTGTTCCGCACCATGGTTTCACTGTTACACACAGAATTCCCTCGACAGTTGAAGATAACGAGGATGGAAATGCATTTACAAATGAGAATTTAATGGCTTTATCCAGTCGGAGACATGAGTCGGGTGGGAGCTCACGTGTTGGAATGAGTTCATGATCCTCTAATTGTTCGCATGTAGTCCCCAACGATGAAAATTTATATGTCGAGCAATTGTTTGAAACAAAGAAAAAATTGCAGTAAGCTGTGCATCGGATTGCTTTGAAACACAACTTTGAGTTTAAAGTGAAGAAATCGAACAAGTCGACTTCACAATTATCTGCATTAACGATAGTTACCATTGGCTTTTGTGAGCGACGAAGATGTACATGAATGAGTTTTTCGTAATTCATAAGTATGCACTAGAATATACTTGCGAAGTGGGTATTCATTGAAATGACCATAGGAAAGCTCGATCGTGGTTCACTGGTGAAAAAATAATGCATAAGTCAGGACCTACGAATGATTTACAGAACTTCAGACACCATTAATGACATCCGTCGAGAGTACGGGGTGGTCATGAGCTATCAAAAGGTTTGAAAGGCCAAAGAATGCGCATTGGAAAACTTAATGGGTATTGCTATAGCATGGAGAAAACTAATACTGGATTGGCATTTTTTATTGAGATGGATGGCAAAAATCGCTTCAAGTGTTTCTTTATGGCCTTTGGACAATGCAATCGAGGATTTCGAAACGTGATGCGACCCCTAATTCTAGTCGACGGTACAACCCTTGAGGCTAGATACGAAAGCAAGTTGATTATTGCAACATGTCAAGATGCCAACATCCAAATTTACCATCTTCCATTCGGCAAAGTCGACGGAGAGAATGATCTAGCAATGCCTTGGTTCTTCACGAAGTTGAGGGTAATAATTGAGGACGTCGAGAACCTTGCATTTATAATTGATCGGGGCAGTCAATAATAAATGGTATCGTCGAAGTCTTCCCCGAGGCACATCATAGTTATTGTATGTACTATCTATATGGCAACTTGAAGACTAAGAATCAGGGCAGTGGCAATTGATAATTGTAATTAATTGTGTTTGATTGATATAATTTTCAACCTGTTTTGTTTGAATTTTTTTTTTTTATGAAAATTGTCAATTAAATGAATAAAATTTCTTACAATTGGGGATATAATTTGTTTGGATTATCAAAAAAAAAAAAAAAAAAAAAAAAATTTGTTGTGTTCGTTTGACTTTGTTTTTCATGAAAATTATCAATTAAAGGGATAAATTTTTTTTAACATTGAGAATAAAATTTGTTTCAATTGTCAAAATAAATAAATAAATGAAAAACATAAAACCACCAAAAAGGTGGGAACACATTTTCAACAAAAACAAGGAAAACAGGTCATGTGAGGGCTAAGCTTGAAAACCAATTCTAATGAAATTATGTGCCATCAAACAAGGCAAAAATGGCAAATAGAATTTCAATTCCTAGTTCCATGGAAAATTACACTATCAAACATGCCCAAATTAAATTTTGATTTTTGAAATGGGAAGCCTGTATAAAATATTTTGAAGAGACTTTTCTATTTAAAAAGTCAATCTTTAAAATTATACTTTAAAAAATTCTTCAAATTAAATATTTTAAAATAGAGCGTTGTATTTGACTCTTTAAATTTGTGGAGCCAAATTAATTGTCTATAATTAAATGTATTCAAAATATTCAAAATTTTAATGCTCCACATATTGATAAAATCAAATAATATATATAAAGAAAATAGAGTGAAATAATACAATAAATTGGAGGGAAGTTGATGAAAATGAAAGATAAGGAAAAATAAAAAAAAAATAATGGGAGTGGTAAAAATGAATGTTAAAAATAAAGTTGTTAGAGTATTTAAAATCTTTTCCTCTAGATTTTACAAATGCTCTCTAAATTGTCCAATAATTTTCTTTAAAAATAGAGTTTTTTTTTTTTTTTGGGGAAATTCTCTTATATATTTAGTTCATCTTAACTAAAATTATATTTTTCATGCGCAATAAGTTTATAAAATAAATTATTTGATATTATAAAATGAACTAAAATATTGGACTAATTTCTTTCGATATATTTTTGGAAACCAATAAATAATTCATGAATTATATATAACTAGTTACACATAAATCACAACAAAGTGTTGCTTGTTCCAATGGTGAGGTGTCATTCTCACTACCTTGATGTCTAGTCTTCAATCCGTGAGCTCAATGATTTTTAAAGAAATTCGTGAGTTGACTCTTTTTTTTTTATCACTCAAAGCATTTCTATAATATGATCGTTCTCAGCCCAATCAAGGAACTCAAGTCAAACAATTGATCGAGCCGAGTCGAGCTTAATAACATTGCTTATGAGCTCAAATAATCGTCCCACAAAAACTATTCTACTCAATTATTGATTTTAATAAATTTAACTTTTATTTGATAAATAAAGAATTTCAATTGAAATAATTTAATTGTTCTAATATTGTTAAAATAAAATGATTAAATGTTTTGTGTAGTGGACAATCTCAATTTTTTTAAAAAACAAAATAATTTGATGCAAAAATTTTGTAGGACCAACATTTCACCCTAGCAATTGATTTTATAATTAGTCTGTGTGGACGGACTAATTGTTCACAGAATAATTCCAGAATACTATTCTGTGAACTCCTCTCTGTACTCCAAGCATGTTCCTTTGATTTTACCTCCAAAGTTAAAAATAAATTGACAAGTGTATCCAATCAGATATTTCAAAAGTACTTGAAAACATCTCTCAACAAAATGAATTCCATTTATAAATAAGTAACCACTAAATCGTTTTGTGAATTTTAACCAACATAAATTCATTAATCTACCAAGAAATCCATTTACAAATCACAATAATCATAGAATTCAAACTATTCGATTTGTACTAGTTGACATAGACAAATAATTTACTCTAAAATTTTTAATGTCCACAAATTAGTCAATTATTGGCCAAATAATAAATTACATAAAATCAAAGGTTCAAAATATTCTACAATGTTTTCCATAATTTAAAAAAAAAAAAATAGTTCATCATCATTGTATGAGAAAAATACAATATGAAAATGATGGTACAGGTTTAGGAAGAAAAAGAGCCAAAAAAAAAAAAAAAAGCAATCTTGCACCAAGCTTGAATTCTCCCTTTATATGATTTTTTTTTTTTCTAGTCTAAACCCTAGTTCCTTGCTTTGTAGTCTTCTCTCAATTTAATCTCCAAAAATGTCCTTTTCTAATTCAATAAGTCTACATATACAACCTTCTTATTAGATCTTTAAAAATGTTCAAAAATTGACCAAAACCCTCAAAAGCAAGTCTAAAAATAAAAAGGTAAAACCATGCTTAAAATGTGTATTGGTGCCCATTTTCAAAAAGTAGCACTCATACGCTAGCTAGCATGGGTCCATGATGTAATTTGCGAAATTTTATTTTACTTCCTAGAATATAGGATTAGAAATTTTTATTCCTTTTAGTAGTTTAGGGTACCTTCATCCTGATATTTTCCCATAGGTTATGTTGAGTTTATTATAAATTTTTCCATATGATTGATTTCTATTTATTTTGAAGCAACATGACACCTGAACACAGTGTATAAGGGAAAATATATAACAATTGATCCAGCACTTTTATGGCAGTACATCCACCACTTGCAGATTTATACTAAGTGAGAGTACTAAGTTCATTTCTTTGCCCTTATTTTTTGTATATTGTTAGTTATATTTTTCAACATTGAGAACAATGTTTTTTATAAGTTTGGGGTGAGAAATATTGAGTATTTTTTTTTTTTTTTTTTTTTTTTTTTTACCATTTTATGTGTTTGTTTGCATACCAAAAAAAAAAAAAAAAAAAAAAAAAAAAAAAAAAAAAAAAATTGAAAAATTAGTTATTTTTAGCTTTATTATTTGCCTTCATGTGCATGGTGGTTTAAATAGTCTTGTCTACTATGATGTATATATTTGGAACCATGTCTCAAGTTATAAATTTTGAAAAGGTTGTATGTTGGGGTTGATTTGTGCTTTTTCATGTAAGACTTAATATTTTTTTACACACAAGATATATGTTTTACATCATGAAAGATTAATTTGATTCAAAATTTGAATATGTTAAAAATAGTGAACCTTAGATGCTAAACCTAAATAACCACTAAATTATATGTATCCTTAAAACAATTTTAGGATAGTTTGTGGGTAATTGAGCTATTGTAGGGAGACATTGAGATTAATGTGAATTTCACGTGTGCTAAATTTTGTGTGAATTGTCTAAAGTCAATAAGATGAAAATGAGCTGAAAATATAAAGTTAAGGGTCGATTCTTGAGAATGGGTGTTTAATGAGGGCAATTGCACTAATCATGACACAAAAAGAAGGGGGGGGGGGGGGGGGGAAGGCCTCATTGTGAAACACTTTTTTCATAGCTTTTAGGATTCAAGTGATTAAGCATGCAAGGGTATCTAAAACCTAGTGCCCTACAGTCATCTGACTTAAAAGTCATAGACTAAAAACTTACTACAAAGATCATTTAGAAGACTTAATGGAGAGAAGTCGCACATAAAATGTGGAAAAAAATAATTTAAACACACTGCATGCCTTGATTAAATCACAAATACTTATTTGAAAAAATTAGACATTTGATAATGGATTATTAGTTTAGCTAATTCTTGGAGGTTAAAGTAGTCAAAAATAAGGAAAATCCTATTTTATTGAAGTGTTGAATTACAATTAGTGAATTCCAATCAAACTAGAAAGTGTGAGAATCGGTATATAATTTCAACTTTTAGATCACACCTTGGGAACAGAGTGAAAATAATAAAGTTCGGGGGGTGAGCATCTTAAAATTTTTAATTTGGAGAAATTGAAGCTTGATTAAATAAAAATTTTATTTGTTAGATAAAACTAGAGGCGAATTGGGTAAATTGGAAGAAATGAACATAAAAAAGAAGAAGAAGAGGAAATTCAAAGTTTGAGGACCAAAGAGAAAATATCTAGTAGTTGATTTAGATCACAAAACTATGATTGAAGATGACATATAATCAATTGGATTCATTGGAAGTCAAATGAGTGAAATATAGTTAAAGCATTTTCACAAATCAATTTTCAGCCAAAAAAAAAATAGTTATGCTTCATTGAAAATTCACATTGTTAAAAGAATTGTATCCCTTTTGGTTAGTTTTACAACACGTCTTGAATTACTTGAATTGGATGTCTAAAGAGAAAGTTATGATAAAAATATCGACAACGGCTCAGTATTCGAAATGCACGCCTACACACTCACAAATGAGGAAGCCAGTGCATCCACGCCGACTTGTCCAATTTTCAACAGGGAACAAAGCAAGATAACGGTGCGGGTTCCACCAATATGCTTTCATGTGTGCTCAGGTACATTTTTTATGCAATGGTTTGATTTCAATATTTGATTCAAACTCTTTTCGAACCCAAATTAGACAAGATATTTTCCTAATTTATGATTACTATAAATACTAAACTTGGCTACACATTAAGGGGCCTCTCTCTAGCCTTTAATTACCATATCATATTATTAAATTTATGAAGAACAAGAGGTCAATTGACATATTTTGAGATAAGAGATCAAACCTTAGCAAGAATTAAAGGCGAATTACATCAAAAATTTGAAGAATTCAACATTGGGATTAAAGATCAAGATTGCTTTCATTCTTTCATGATCTATGTGATGATTTTACATTATTCTTCCTATAATTTATAAAATTAGTAAACTCGAATTGAAATTTATTATCTATATGACAATACTATTAATTCATCAAATCTATTACTTGTCAGTGATCTCATATGCTTGCGGATTTCACTCGAACAACTGTTTAGAAATTTGTATTCTTGTAAAATTCTATTAAATAATTGGAATTCTTGTAAAATTCGATTTTGCCCTAGTTTTATCTTATAAATAGGAGCCATTCTAAGCTTTATAATTATTATAAAAAAGAGGGAATGAAAGGTTAGAGAAGATAGATATGCGATTTTTTCTTGTAAACCTTTTTTTTTTTAATCATAGTGAATTATTGCACTGACAAGACGTGGCGTAGTCTCCAATTGAAGCAGAGCTCTATAAATCTTGCATATTCTTGAATATTTGTTTTCTTTCTTTGAATCGATTGCATTTGTTAAAATAAAATTAGGGTTTATAATTCTCAATAATTGGAATCAAATGGTTTTGGTTTTGATTGAGAATAATGATGGCGAAGAAGGAAAATCATTGGGGATATGCAAGTTTGAATTTTGAAGTTTGTGCAGTAAAAAATGCAACATCTTCTTCTGAATGAAAATTTGGAAGGAAAAAATGATGATGAATGTAAACTTCTTGATCGTCAAGCATTGGGTGCTATCTGATTGACTGTCGAACAATGTTGGTCAAAACAAGGCGGCAAAAACAACCACGATAGATTTTAAGAAGATATTGTTCCTCTATATGAAAAGTCATTTGTACGTAACAAGGTACATCTGATGAAAAAATTATTTAATTTAAAGATGGTTGAAGGGGCTCCTGCAGTAAAGCGTCTCAATAAATTGAAAAATAATTATCAATTAGTTGGTTTCAGTTGAGATTAAATTTGATGACGAGGTCTGTGCCCTAATCCTATTGGCGTCACTATAAAATAGTTGGAAGCCTATTAGAGCTACGATGAGTAACTATAAAGGCAATGCAAAACTAAAATGAAGTGATGTTCGTGATATTATTATTGCTGAAAAAGTCCACAAAAGAGATTTCTAAGAAGTCTCAATATCGAGTTCTATCCTTAATGTCGAGAATAAGGGAAAGAGTTTCGAGAAAAATTCCTATGAAGGCAATGGTGGAAAATAGAAGAAAAATAGAAGCAAGTCAAGGTCTGGAAACAATGAGGAATGCTCGAACTGTGCAAGACTAGCTACATGAAGAAGAATTGTAAAGCTCCAACGAAGGAATAAAAGAATAATGATAGTGCTAATGCATTAACTGAAGTGGTACAAGATGCCTTACTCTTGTTAGTTGATAGTCCTATTGATTTTTTATTGATGGATTCAGGAGTTTCTTTCATACCACTGCATGTAATGAGATTTATGGAAGACTATGTTTCTAGGAATTTTGAAAAGATGTAACTTGTTGTTCAAGAACCTATGAATATTATTGGTATTGGTGATGTCAATTTAAGGATATCAAAAGGGTCTTTATGCAAAATTCATAAGGTGAAGCATATACCTAAATTGATGCATAATCTGGAATTCACATCACTTTCAATTGTAAAATTTCGATGTTGGTGCTTGAATAATATAACTTTCAGTGCTGGTGCTTGAAAAGTTACTAAGAGAGCCATGACCGTTGCTCGAGGAAATAAATCTGGAATTCACAAAACTTTCAATTGTAGAGATGTGGTTGCAGTTGCTGATTCGATTGTTAGTTCTGATTTGTAGGGTAGGAAATATGAGTGAGAAGGGCATGGAAGTGCTTCAGTCTAAAGGTAAGTTGTCAAGGTTAAAATCTATTAAACATGGTTTGTGTAAATGCTATATATTTAGCAAGCATAAAACTGTTAGTTTCTCTAAAATTTAAAGGAAGTCAAAAGCTACAAAATTAGAATCAATTAATATAGATGTACATGGACCTTCAACTGCCACTTCCCTAGGAGGTTCCAATTATTTTGTGAATATGTAAATTGACCCGATAGGGTAGTAACACCTCAAACTTATGTAACGGTGCCTGTAAAAAAGGATGAGGTATTACCCTACAACCCTGGATAATTTGGGTAGTAAGACCACACTTTAGTCTTAATCACACGCAAATGCTCCTGCCCGTCATCTAGGGATAACAATTTGGCTCGTCGACTCGACTCGAAAAAAGCTCGAGCCAGCCTGCAGCTCGAAAAAAAATTTGAAGTCAGCAACACGGGGGAAAAAAAACCTCGGGTCTAGTCTCTTTTTTTGGACGAGCAAAAGCTCAGCTCGGCTCCAAAAAAGGCCTGCACCTCGAGCCGACTTGGCTCGTTGACATTACTACCGTCATCCGATATTTGCCATCTTTGCCCAGTGAGCTCAAAAGGTTGCATGCTCCATTCTCTGAAATATTAGTCGTAAAACGACTATGAATGATTATATTCAGTGAGTTTAATTTGGTGAGTGTGATAATTGCACATAAGAAAAAAATTTCTTCTCTCTAGGTGCCAATTTTTTAAATAGCATTCGTATGTCAAGCACTCAACTAAATGTGCTACTGTTACACCCTGAAGGATACCTAGATTCAGGCTTTTCTCACTTTGAACCAAGTCCGTGCTTTTCTCATTCTGAACTAATCCAGGCTTTTCTCACTCCGGAGAATGGGACCATATATCCAAGGCCTCATGATCATTTTTTCTGATGGTGTACAAACCTTTTAAAGAAGGATAAAGCTAAATGTATATAATTATTTGTACGCAAGAGTGTTCACATCGTCACATTCAAGTGGGCTCCATCCCATGTGAGAGTGTGGACACCCTTGTGTACAAAAAATTGTGTACCCCTAGCACAACTCTTTAAAAAATTCTGCGATATTTTCAAAAATATTTGGGAATGGCAAATTTGTTATGTACAAATCTAATAACTTTTCTTTAAACAGAAGAAATACATACCACCGAATAATAATCATGTAGGTATGCTAAAGTTTCATAAAAGATCACTAATTACATTAAAGCATACCACAAGTAAAGTAGATTGCAACAAACACAAGTTTACCATTCAATCCTGTAAAACTAAAGCTATGAATATATCCATCAGAGGACTGGGGGTTGGATTTTATTATTATTATTATTTTTTTTTTTAATAAAGTCATATTTTGTATCAATTGAAATCTAAATATTAATCTATATTAAAAATAATTAATTTTAATAACATATTTTATGGGATCCACAACTTTTCAACTTTTATTTAAATTTACTGAAAATCTGATTTTAATCCCCACCAAACAGGGGCAAAATCACAATAAAATTGAACTTTCTCTCTTTTTTCTAACTCTCTCGTGACTCTCTCACTGACACCTTTCTACCAAATCTTAACCCTTCTATTTTTTTAGAATTTGTCTATAATTTCTCTACAAATTTTCAACTAATTAGCACCTAAATTTGCATTTTCTCTTATCAAATTGTGTATATAGAATGTGATTGAAATGATTATGTCCAATTTGACTTATATTTAACGAATTGTGGTGTGTTTTTCCTTTCGATTACTTGAATTGATTTTTTATATCAAATATAATATAAATTCTTTAAAATAAATATGCTTTTTCTTGTGATTAGCAAATATATTAATAAAATGACTGTTCGAAATCAAATTGATGAAAATGAAGAGCAAAATATTAATAAAAGAATATTTTTAAATATAAATATGCATTTTCTCAGGTCAAGTATAAATTATTCAAAAATCAAGAACAAAGTATTCGATTTGTACAAAGTTTGATTGTTCCACTAACTCAAAATATTTGTATCCGTCACTGGATATATCTCAAATCACATTTACCTAAAGTAAACAAGTAATAAAATCACTCATTCTAAGTCCTTAGTGAAGTTTCCTCACTGCAATAACATGATTTAAATATTAATGACTATCATGACAATATTCTAGTCTACTTAGTAGGTAATCCTAGTACTAGTGAGGAAAAGGAGGAAATAGAGTTTTTCGTGCTACTTTAAATGAGGTTTTTACACCACTATCTTAGGGTATTGACATCGTATACAAGGGTGTTGATAGCCTTAATAAGGTGTTAATGCCATGAGAAAAATAACCTAGGAATCTGAATTTTTTTTTTTTTTTGAATTTTGCATCTTAACTCCATTTTTTAATATCTTTGCATCAATAGGTAAGAAAATAGTATTACATTGATTGTAATACAAGAAACCTATCTTCTTTTTGATAAAATATGAAGAATGTGGGGGAAAGGATGTACCTCGCTGAAAATTTATGAGAATACTATAAAACTTGATTAATGCAATGGTGGCTATTGACCCCAAAAAATGTGCTAACAGATGTCGGGGTCCACTCGTGTTCTCGTGAACAATGTCAGATACTCTTTAAAACCACGTTCGGACATCGGCGAAAATGAAATATGCTTGTAAATAAACAAACAACCACAAATGATTCCACAAATGCAGAAGTAATCCAAACCCAAGTAATTTTAGTATCAAATTAAGAAAGGATGAAGTTAAGTTTTATGTTGAACATATAAGGTTTGAATATCTGGTTTTCAATCATTTACAATGTTACAAGAGTTACTATTTATAGCATTCAAACTGAAGTGGTCACCATTGGATCAGATTCACGTGGCTCATCTAATTAACCAAAGTCTCACATCACTATATCATACATTAATTACATTGACAAGGGGTCAGTTATACTACATTTCTAGGCTGACATGTCTGATACTTGTTAATACGAACGTTACATCAATCAATCCTAAATATACTCTTTAGCTTCGTTTCAAAGGCGATAAGCACTTCAGCCATTGAAGAAGGGATTTTGAATGCACAGAGGTGAGGGGACTTTGGATGCACTGAGGTAAGGGTATTAAGGAAAGTAATTCAAATCATGACAGTTGACACAATTAAGCCACTTTCTGTATTTAGTTTAGGCTAAAATCTTGCATCAGTTATTATTCTTATGGTTGTACATTGCCTAAGATAGAGTAGCTACATTGTATATATATCTATGGATCAGATTCAATAAAATGAGTGTGGAATTATTCTCATTGAGTCTGTAGTCTTTATTTTCTATATGGTATCAGAGCCTGTAGCCTTAAACGAGCTAACAATCTCTACAATGTCTTCCGCAACAAACAACCAAACCACTCCCCCCACTGAAAATTCTCTTGTCTTCTTCAACATCACTACACAAATCAATGAGAAACTCACACCATCCACCTTTCCTCAATGGCGTGCTCAATTTGAGGCACTCTAATTGGCTATGACTGATGGACTATGTTAATGGAAAGTCCATATGCCCTGTCTCTGATGGAACTCCCTCAGCCCAGTCAAAAAGCATCACTAGATTAGACAAGATAAGTTGATCCTCAACGCTATTCTTAACCCCACGTCCACTACCATCACCCCTCTCATAGCCACAGCCAAGACATCCCAAGAAGCGTGGAAAAAACTCAAACTATATGCCAGTAAGTCGCATACAAGAGCAATGCAATTGAAAGAGGAACTGACTTTGATGCAGCGAGGGAATCGCACGGTTCCGGACTACCTCCATGCCGTTAAAGCACTCGTCGACGAAATTGCTCTCATATATCATCTATTTCAGATGATGATCTCACCCAATATATCCTCAACGGACTGGGTCCAGATTTCAGAGACATCACTGCTCCTATTCGTGGAGAGAGAAATCCCTAACTTTTGAAGAACTCCATGATTTGCTCGTGGGACATGACAACTACCTGCGTCGCATGAAAATCGCCGCCAAGCAACTCGTTGCCACCGTTAATTTTACCACTAGAAGCCCCAGCTCCCATGAAGCAATACGGGAAGAGGAGCTCATCGCCCCAATGGACCATCTCGATCTCCAGGCTATTCTCGAATGGGCTATGGCCAACCAAAAGAACCCAGGCGCCAATTTAACAACTTGAGTCGTAACAATTCAGCCCAAAACTGCTACTAGCCCAAATGTCAGCTATGTAACCAATTGGGCCATACAACAAAAATGTGCCCTCAACTCCAGCCCACTGAAATGTCTGTTAATTGTGCTACTACATCAAAGTCAGGAGAAAACAAATGGTTGATAGATTTTGCAGCCTCGCATAACATCACTGGAGATTTATCAAATATGTCAATTCACTCTGAATATGATGGAACTGATGAAGTAGTTTTAGGTAATGGCACAGGTTTGACTGTTTCACATATAGGTTCTCTAGCTTTACATTCACCAAAAAAAAATTTCACTTAAATGACGCACTTTGCGTTCCAAATCTTCACAAGAACTTAATCTCCGTTCATCACTTTACAAAACAAAATAATGTTTTTGTTGAATTTCACCCTTTTCATTTTCTTGTGAAGGATCAAATCACGGGGGCGACATTACTAAGAGGGGCGTGCGAAAGTGGTGTCTACATGTTTCCAAACTCTCTGGCAGCTCCTCAATCCAGAATGGTTGCAAATGTGCATGAACGTACTTCAATTGATGGATGGCACAAGCGTCTTGGACACCCATAAATAAAGATCGTTCAAAGTCTTATTAATTTCTTTTCTCTTCCAGTTACCACAAAACAATTACCATCTTCATGTAGTTCTTGCTCTATTAATAAAGCACATCAACAACCTTTTGGTTCCACTAGTTTTCAAAGTCATTCGCCTCTTGAAATTATTTACACTGATGTTTGGGGACCCGCTCACTACACTGGCTTGGATGGTTCTCGATATTATCTCATATTTGTTGATCATTATACAAAATACATGTTGTTTGATCCAATGATCACCAAATCCAGTGTATCAACCATCTTTCCACAATTTAAAAATCTTGTCGAAATGCGCTTCAATTCAAAGATAAAAAGTTTATACTCTAACAATGGAGGAGAATTCATAAGTCTTAAAAAATTTCTCTCCATAGGATAAGTTATTAAACAATAGCCCCTACACACACCTCAACAAAATGGTGTTTCTGAATGACGTCATCGTCATCTCGTGGAAACGGGTCTCACACTACTTCATGATGCATCCTTACCTCTTTCATACTGGCCACATGCCTTCCAAACCGCCACTTACCTCATAAATCATCAACTCACACCACTTCTCCAAAACATATCCCCTTTTGAAGCTCTATTCGGTCAAAGGCCAAATTATCAAAAATTAAAAAAATTTGGATGCCTTTATTATCCCCTTCTCAAGTCATATAACACCAATAAAATGGAACCCAAATCTATTCCCTGCATATTTCTAGGTTATTCTCAAAATCAAAATGCATATAAATGCATGGATCCATTAACCAAAAGAATGTACACTTCACGACATGTTACCTTTGATGAAATGCAAAATCTCTCTTCATGGGCTTCACCCAAAGGCCCAAATGTTATCTCCAACCCACCCGAGTCTCATAAGTGCTCTAGCCCACATGAATTTCTCTCCTCTCCCACTCACCCGACTTCATCTTCCATTCTTCCTTAATTCGAAAATCAACCTCCAGTACCTTACTCTCCAATCGGCCCCTCTTCTCCATCATCGCCGCCGCCAGAGACCTAGGACACTGCAGTCGTCACTACCGTCGTACCTCCAGGTATCTCCTCCTCTCCCTATCCTCGTAGCTACTCTCATATACATGACACCCACACTATTATGCACTCCAATCGGCCCCTCTTCTCCATCATTGTCGCCGCCGCCGGAGACTAGGACACTACAGTCGCCACTACCGTCGCACCTCCAGGTATTTCCTCCTCTCCCCATCCTCGTAGCTACTCTCATATACATGACACCCACACTGTTATGCACTCTGACTCTTACGTCCCACCATCGCTCTCTCCCCTCAATGTTTCCTTAACGAATTCTTCACCTAATCAGGTTCGAATCACTGAGTTTCCTCCAACCCTTGAAATCATCAACCCCCTAACTCGAACCCATTCAATTATGACACGGTCAATGAATAACATTTACAAACCTAAACAGCTCCATACTGCTACCAAACACCCGAAACCATCTCTAATTGAACCTACATGTGTCAGTCAAGCCGTGTCTCACCCAAGGTGGCGTGAGGCCATTCCAGTGAGCTTACAGCTCTTATGTGTCATGGTACATGAGATTTGGTACCACCACCAAAACATTGCCACCCAGTGGGCTGTAAGTGGGTTTTCAGGGTCAAGAGGAAAGCCGATGGTTTAATTGACAGATTCAAGGCCAGACTTGTGGCCAAGGGCTATAACCAACGCCCTGGAATTGACTTTAAGGAGACTTACAGTCCTGCTGCCAAACCTGCAACAATCAGGTCTGTACTAGCTATTGTGAATGGTTGGGACTTGAGACAAATGGATGTCAATAATGCGTTTTTACATTGCAATTTGCAAGAAATGGTTTATATGAAGCAGCCACCCGGCTTCAAGGATATGTTAAAACCTGATCATGTGTGTAGACTGAGAAAGGCAATTTATGGGCTTAAACAAGCCCCAAGAGCATGGTACTCCGCCCTCAAAACTGCCATTACTCAGCTCGGGTTTCAAAATTCTCATGTTGATTCCTCATTATTTATCTATTCTCATGCATCTATTACTTGCTACTTACTTGTGTATGTTGATGATCTAGTCATTACGGGTAATGATAAAACTTTTGTATCATCTGTCATTCACAAACTTGGTGCTTAGTTCGCTAAAGGATATGGGCTCCTTACATTTCTTTCTTGGAGTTGAAGTTATTCATACACGTGCTGGCTTATTTCTATCCCAACACAAATATGTTCATGATATCTTGGAAATTACAGACCTATTGGGTGCAAAAGATATCTCCACTCCACTTTTCCCAAGCACATCTCTTCATCTATTGGATGGTACATCAGCAGTGGAAAGCACTGAATATAGGCGTGTACTCGGCAACTTGCAATATCTATCCCTGACACGTCCAGATATCTCCTTTGCTGTCAGCAAGCTATCACAATTCATGCATAAGCCCACAGTCACCCATTGGACAGCAGCAAAGAGAGTACTTCGGTACCTAAAACACACTATATTTCATGGAATCCATCTCAACAAGTCAGCAACTCATCACTTAACAACCTATAGTGATGCTGACTGGGCAAGGAATCATGATGACAGAAAATCTACTTCGGCCTGCATTACCTTTCTTGGCTCCAATCCTATCTCATGGAGCTCTAAGAAACAACGCGCAGTTGCAAGATCCTCCACAGAAGCCGAGTACAGAGCATTAGCCAATGCAGCAGCTGAAACCATGTGGTTATTATCTCTGTTTAAGGAATTTGGCTTCTCGATCAAAGCCCCACCATTTCTTCTCTGTGACAATCTTAGAGCAACTCACTTAAGCTTCAATCCAGTGCAACACTCCAGAATGAAGCATATACAAATTGACCTCCATTTCATGCGAGATTTAGTTCAACAAAATCTGCTCAATGTCCGTCATGTGCTCACTGAAGATCAGATAGCAGATTTATTAACGAAATCACTATCCAAGCAATGAACTGAAATTTTACGAAACAAGATTGGTCTTGCCGATGGAAGCCCAATCTTGCGGGGGCGTATTAAGGAAAGTAATTCAAATCATGACAGTTGACACAATCAAGCCATTTCTGTTATTATTCTTGCATTAGTTATTATTCTTATGGATGTACATTGCCTAAGATAGAGTAGCTACATTGTATATATATCTATGGATCAGATTCGATAAAATGAGTGTGGAATTATTCTCATTGAGTCTGTAGTCTTTATTTTCTATAAAGGGGAGTTCAGATGCACTGATGTTCGAACAAAGGATGAGATATTTCGACAGAAGGACCCTGGATGGAGATAGTGCTTCAGTTGTAGAGCGACTCTTTACTTTGACTTGGTTGACAGTCAGACATTTGCATGCAGTGCTTCCACGTGGCTTCCACTGAGAGCTTTATATACGATGAGTAACAGTGGTAAAGAAGATTCTTGAGTAAGGTGAAATGAAAATGAGTGCAGTTGCTTAAATAGATTTCTTTCATGAAATTAAGGGCTTTGTTTTGTAGAAGAGAATTGTTGGAGAAGTAGAGAGATGTAACTTAAATAAAATGACACAAGACAACTTATCTTTCTTAAGTTGTCACTTGGAAAATGAATATTGCTCTCTTTGAATATATAATTGCTCTTTATCAAAAAAAATATTTTTGAAGGAGATATGATTGATCTTATCAGTGAAATGGTATATCACTTATACCATATAAGAGGTGACTAAAATAAGAAAAATTCTTTGAGTACAGAAGAATTTTATCAGAAATGGAACAAAAATTTGAATTCCCACTCACATCGAGTGGGCCCCATATGTAAAATATTGGAAAAAAATTCCCGCAAACTGCTACGTGTATTATGTAGATACAAAAATTTGAATTTCTGTACCTATAACATACTTCCTAAAATAATGCCACACTAGTGTATACATATACACACAAGCACATGGTTTTGTGAGGCATAATATTGCACTCTTGTATTTGTCTTGTGGATTTTTCTATCCTAGGGAATTGAAAACTTCCATATGATGTCATATGACATAAAAGAATATTTTAAGAACATGTCTTGCACTTGACATGGAAGAAAAGTCCCCTATCTTTTTGAGGTTCTAAAATTGCTTAAAAGTCATGTTTTGGTAGATAAAATATTGGTCTTGATGCAACTTGTAATATTTTTTTATTAAAGTATAAGAGATATAGTATTTTCAAAAATCAAGTTGTACAATTATAGAAAGTGTAGAATTATCAAATAAAATCATTCTTGCGACTAGTTTAAAAAATAACCATTGTTTGAGATCATTTTAATAATTTTACGCAATTAACATAAAATGCAGTGTATTCTAATGAATTTATTTTGTTAACATACTTACACTAAAAATGCATCATCAACATCAATAGAATACACTTAAAATCATCATCATCTAATGTCACAAAAATCAAGCATAAAACAGCCCTAATTTTTAGCTAATAGAATTCCATGCATGACAATGCTTGTAAGATTTTTTCTCGTTCCAAAACTTAAACACTCTCCAACTACTTTTTGACCATAGTTTGTGATACATAAAGTAATGTTTTCTCGTGAAAATATAGCATTAAATTTCGCCCATTGCTTCCCTTGCATGTGAAGTGTTCAGAAACATCCTTCCAAGTGTCCAAATACATGAAAATTGATCCCAAGCCAAAAGGTCCATTAGCTAAATGACAAAGTTTTAAAGAGTAAAAATCAGATTTTCTTGGTAAAATACTAGTACAATCTATTCCTTGCAAGAAAAGTACATATATGAACTTTTAAGAAATTTTATGCCTAGTGTTATGAAATTGGAAATTACTATCACCGTAGTTTCTTTCCAAAAATCTGAAAATAGTCCTTTTAAAAAATCATTTATTATCAATAAATTTTAGTTAACATGTTTTTAGATAGAACGTGTCGGAATCTTTTAATTGATTTTTGAATCGTTGAAAATGGATACTCGTAACTCTTAAAATAGCGTGTTTATTAATAAATTATTCGATAGTTTGTGCATTAAATAAATACTACACATTCCACTAGCATAAATTTAATATAATATTATTTTCTTGACATGCATATAGTGCTAAATGTGGCATGGTGTTAATGCCCTAATTTTGGGTATTATCGACGGCTTTGGCTATTACCGCCCTACTAATGCAGAAATCTCCGTAACGAATTACTTAAATTTTGGAAGCATTACAATTTCTCCCTCCCTTAATCCTTGAAATTCATGCAAATAGCTCGGGATACTTTGCTTGCATATCATCCTCTCGTTTCTATGTTTCCTCGTCTATGTGTGCACTTATCCATAACACTTTAACCAACGAAACTTCCTTATTTCGAAGTTGCTTCTTATCGCGGGCAAGAATTTCCACTGGTCTTTCCTCGAATGTCAAATTTTCTTGTACATCCGTAGAAATATTTGCAAGTACATGTGATTCAGTAGGTATGTATTTTCGTAACATCGATATATGAAACACATTATAAACCATACTTAAAGTTTTGAGTAGTTCTAACTAAAAAGCTATTGGTCCTATTCTCTTCTTCATCTCAAAAGGTACAATATAATTCGGCGTCAACTTTCCCTTTTTGCCAAATAATAAACGTCTCTTAACCAGTGACATCTTTACGAAAATCTTATCACCAACATCAAATTCTAGGGGTCATATTCTCTTATTTCCATAAATTTTTTGCCTATATTGTTCTACAGCTATATTTTTCTTAACCTTCTCAATTACTTTAACCGTTTCTTGTCCCATTTATGGTCCTAACATCTATCGTTCTCCAACTTCGTCCCAATAAAATGATGATCTACACTTTCTACTATATAATGCTTCATACGGGGCATACAAATCGACGGCTGATAACTATTATTATATGCAAATTCAATCAATGGTAACTGACTATCCCAACTCTTTGAGAACATTAAAATACTAGATCTTAACATACCTTTAAGAGTATGTATTGTCCGCTCTATTTGTCCATCTATTTGCGAATGAAAAGCAATATTAAAATCCAATTTAGTGCTTAACAATTGGTGTAAACTCTTCCAAAAATGTGATAAAAAGCGAGGATCTCTATCTGAAATTATCGAAATGGGCATTCCATGTAATATATCTCTTGTATATATAAGTTAGCATACTCATTGACCTTATAAGCCGTCCTTATTGGTAAGAAATGTGCTGATTTTGCCTCCTGAATCAAAGAAGAGAACAAATCTTGAAATCTTGAATTTCTTTAATAATTTTTTTATTGTCTCCAGTTGCACCTTCCTCTTCTTTGCCCAAAAATCAAGGTTGCATCATGAATTGATTGAAATATTGTATTTTGCCTCTTGATTTGTCCAAAAGAATGATGAATTCCTCTCTCTGATTGCAAGATTTAGTATAGTTCTATGGTATGAAAGGTGTATCTCAAGTCTTTTTCACGTTCTATACTTATAGCCGTCAAAATTAAGTCAAGAAAGGTGTCCTACAAATTTAATCGAAAATAGAAACTGAAATCTTCCCTCGGAATACTACCATGCAGGCGCATGGTAGCCTTCCATGCACACGCATGGAAGGATGGAATGTGTGCATGGAAGGATGGAATTGGTCTCGACCTGTGCAAAATTTCCACTTGTGTGTGCAAGGGTATGAGTGGTGCGCACACACCACCTGCAAATTTGGTAATGTTTATTTTAGTCCACAGTTTTGATCCACTGTTCAGTTTGTGTCATTTATTCGTGCAATTTTCATCCTTTGACTTCTAATTTCATTTAACTGATTCTATTTAGTCTTCAATCATCATTACTTGGCCCAAATCATCTATTGAATATTTGCAATTTAATCCCTATACTTTGAAAATCCTCATTTTTTTGTCTATTTTTATTCTTTTTTCAATTTCACTTTCAATCATTAAGTTTCATCTAACAAACAAAATATACAATAGATAAAGCCATAATTCATCAAATCAATCATAAATGTCTATATTTAAAGGCCTAGATGATTATATAAAACACATTTATCAAATACCTCTAACTTGAACATTTGTTTATCCTCAAAATAAAACTCTTTTAACTTATTTCAACAAACAAGCATGGACCAAATTTAGTTAAATAACCTAACATTTGCCTGAAGATTGGAATCATTGTGTCAAATCCGTGAACAACTTCGAAATTGCATTACATAAACCAAGTTCTACTTATCAAAGTACAACTGACGTGTGTGTTTAAAAAATTAAGTCAAGCACTAAAAATTTATAAGTTGCTTCATTTCTTGATCCGCACTGATCAAATTTATCATTTCTTTACTCTTGAGATATACATACCGTAAGACTTATTCTTTCAACTCTTTTTTCAAGATGTAATCTAAGGTTGAATTTTATACTAACCATCATCCTCTCTAATTTTATACTACATTCGATCATATCATTCATGGTTTTATTATTATAAAAAAATATTGCATACTTTATGATATTAAAATAAGAAATTGGGAAAATCATCAAATACATTAAATTTTAAATTACTTATTTACTAAATATGATCTTTAAAATTATATATATATATATATTTTTTTTACTAACAGTACAAATAAGTCCTAACTTCCTAAAAAGTACTTTTTGAACACAGCCAAACAAACGTAATGAAGACCACAAATAGAAACCTCCAATTTCTTGAAGAAAAAATCCAATGTAGATACTGTACATAAGGGAGCCAAGACGTTCTTATGGTAACTCATCTTACTCCAATACAAATTCTACAGCCAAAAGCATTCTGAGTACTCCATTCTTTGCACACGATCCTTGAGAATCCCACTGTACAAAGTCACATGATTTGCAGGAATTTCATCTTCTTTTCTGTGCAATTCACTATTCCCACTTGAATCTTTTACATCATCAGCAAATTGAACCCTCTTCTTCGTCCTCTCCTTTTCCTTGCTACCTATAAGAAAAATAATCCATGGGTATCCAGTAATATTAAGACTTTGAGGTTCGAGGTCAACCTCTCTTTTAAACTCTAATCGGACCAAATTATTCTTTTGAACCTAATCGTCTACAGTTGATTAGTATTTGTATACTGAGCCAACACGTAAACAATTAACCATCTAAATTATAGTAATTAGTTCAAGAAAATAAGAAAAGAAGGAAATGGAGTTTTCTTGTACCTGAAGATAAACAAGACTTGAGAACTTGTTTATCAGTAGTTGAATCTTGATACTTTACCCGGAAATGATCAAAGAGAATTATGGTAGCTGCAGAGAGAGCCATGGCTGTGGCCAGAATCAAACCTTGTGAGTTCAATATCGAAGACATAATTGGGGGGCTTGGTTTGTAAAATGCAACAAAAAATGATGACATAGATTGGTATATATATGTGAGAACGTTGGGATTGCTCAGTAATTGTTGGTAGAAAATTGTACTCATGGTCATTGAACTATGCACTAAGTGTCACTTTAGCTTGCTGAAATTTAATTTGTTTGACTCATTGTTGAACTTTATAAAATATTTCATATAGACCGTCAGCTCAGTTTGACGTCTATTTTTTAAATGAAAAATCTACATGTTCGTGTGCTAATTCATCAAATTGTTAAGTTTTTCAGTTAATTAGCACATAGATATGTTGACTATTCAGTTAGAAAGTAGCTGTCAAATTGAATCGGTGATTTGAATGAAATATTTTACAAAAGTTCTAAGACGAATCTAAAACAAATTAGAGAAGTACCAAACTGATACTAAGTGCAAATTTTAGTGGCCATTAGCGGAATTAGCCTTCTGCATATAATATATTTGAGAATATAGTGGATTGTTAAGAATCTTGAACTATTATACTTTTTTGACTGGAATTTTGTAAAGGGAAAGGGTGGAGAAGGAGACTGTAAATGGATTTTTTGGGTGATAGGAATTGGACTTAATTTCTTTATGTTGATGGTTCTTCGAAGGAGAGAGGAAAGAGATTTGTGGTGGTTGATTGGTCAATATTTCAGTCTTCATTGGATTGCCCACAAGGTCATATATTTGTGTGTCAAGGTGAATATGTTACATGGGATTTTTGTCATCAAGTCATCTTTGCTGTATGTCTGAATCAATTCGCCTAAAAATATAGTTCGAACTAATATTTTAGATACAAGGAGTGGAAACCCCATTAACATTGCAAGCTCTGTTGTCAAACTCACCATGTTTTAGATTGTGTGAAAAAAGCTAGAAGAAAATAAAGATTTGTTGTCATAACGGTGCTTATAAATTTATTTTATTGTTTGAATTTTTTAAATAACTCAGATTAATATGGCATGTCATCATGGGTCGTAAAGCGAGACAATCAAGTCATGTTTCATTTACTTGGTTTCAATTCACTTTTTTAACTAGTTTGGTCCACCCGAACGATTTTGAACCCACTAGTCGATATTCAAATACTCTTATGCACTATGTGCGTTTAATACTAGACAAATAAACAATACGATTTTTTTCTTAATCTCATTTATAACTTGCAGGAAATTATCTAGGCAATCTAGCAGATAACACAACATGGAACTGACATTTAAACTTGCCCACAAGAAAAAAGAAAGAAAATTAGTTTGCAATATTAGAGGTCTAAAGTCTAAACCGCACAAGGATAATGCCTCTAACCAAATTCAGACGACCCAAATTTAAAGAAAAGTCAAGACTTGAATTTTTAACAATTTTTTTTATTACGACTTCAATTATAAATAGTTGAGAATTAGAAACTCTAATTTTATTTTATCAAGAGTAATCAATTTACAGGAAGAAATAGAGATAAGTAAGATTTATAGAGATTCGTCTCAATGTGAGATAATATATCTTCCGCCATTAGAGTGAGGTATGTAAGCAAACTGTGCACGCTAAAAGAAGTGGAGAGATACTCGCAATTACCACCACAAGAAATCCCCCCTATCTTCTAAAGGGGCCCATCTAAACAACATCAACATTGTTATGGTTGGTTCGTGTTAGAATGGAAAGCCTTATTTAGAAAATATACGATTTTCCACCATCAATGAATTAAATAAAATCTTATTAATAACTCTAATGGAAAATGTTTCGCATACATATCTTTTATAACCTATATTTCACTCTTTTATGATGGTTATTAAAAAGTCAAATGATGGTTCCCAATTTGTAAAACAAACCAAGGCAAATACAAAACTTTCCATGACACAAACTCCTAAACCGATATTACAAGGACAAGGATTCCTAAATCGATATTTACATTAACACAAATTCCAAAACTATCCTTCTAAAATTTTGAAGGGGATTTCGTGCCCCGCTTTCAATCCCGACGATGACCTCACTACTGACGTCAATTCGTGTACTAACTTTGCACAGCAGTAAAAATTATGCTCCACAAGTTAATATAACTTGCAATATATAAAATGTGTAATACAACCCTATAAGTGTCACAACATTTTCTATAGTAAAAGTCATTTCTTTTACCTTTTCTATCTCTAAGTTCTCCATCTTCAACATGTTAGGATACTTGCCTAAATATATTACGACTACACTACAATAGTTAACCATTTTCTAAAGTTATTAAATGGATATTATTAATTTTTTACGTCTTTATACAAATGTTGTATCTATATTGAGCATGCGATCAATTGCTTTAGATCCATGTGACTGTACAAGATGAGTGGTTAGGTTGAGAAGCACTAAGAAACAATCTTGATTGAGAAATTTTAGAATAGATTGAAAGTCAAATGTAGACAATTTGTTCTATCACAATCATATGGTCGACTACTCTTTCAATTAGCGTACATAGTTTGTAATATCCGGTAGTGAGCGAGTCTCACGAGTAATGACACAGTACACTTGAAAATATTGAACATGACCAGTGTGTATAGAGTAAAATCCTATAGCACGATCATGTTGAGAATGAAACTCCACATGACTGTTTGGACTAACTTAATCCATAACGAAATAATGACAGCTATTTTTGAACTCTAGAGCCATTGATGTGTCAATAAGTGGACAGATATCTCAGTATACTATGAGCCAAAAGCAAGTGAAGTAATAAGCATGTATTGGATGGCAAGTGAATTGACTTAGTATTTTTTGAACAATTTAAATATTGCCTCTACAGTTTTAGGTTAACTCGACGCTACAATCTACGACGTTTAGTGCATTGAACCAGACCATGTATGTTAATCCGCAACTTATTAAGGATCATACAAAGAAACTCAACAACGTTTAGTGCAATGAACCAGACCATGTATGTTAATCCGCAACTTAAGGATCATACAAAGAAACTCAATTCTGCTCATACTAAATTGAAGAAAAAGAATTTCAGACATTTGAGAGCTTAAATTGACCAATAACTTCAGATGCAAAATTAGCTCATTAGAAAGATTAGATAATAACTGATTCACTTCAATATGCAGCAAGTAATGTAAAAGCAACATACAGAACATGAAATTGTACGGTAAGGAAAAGATTATTCAAACACACAAACGACGTCTGGTCAGTTGAGAATCAAAATTCAAAAACCACACCATCAAAACTCTGTTAAATCCATATGGACAGCTCTGCAGAACTATAACATAATATCTGGGGCTTAGGAAACAAGTACGATTGCTTATTTTCTACAGACGATAAGCACTAAACAGAACACGAGTTTAATAAGATGACAAAAGATTTTCGGGTACCTATTTATGTAGTGAGAATGGGAGGTAGGTAGTCGGATTTAGCACCAAGAATGCGAGCTTTTGTGTCAGGGAAGAACTCCATACCTGGCAACTCGGTAACTTCTCCTTCACTAGCAATCTCAATGGGGTAGCGGAGCAAGTGACCAGGCAGATCCCTTTCAAGATTTTCGCTCGCATAGAGATCCCAATATTTGTCGGCGATCTGGTTTACCTTACTGATACATTCCTCACTTTCTGGGTGGAGAAAAGTTTCATCAAGCATACCGAGGTGTTCATACCATAGTGCCATACGAAAACCGTGGATCTGACCCCTGGCCGGTTGCCTGATTGCCAAATGATATGGTTGATATGCCCCCATGGCTATCTCGGAATCCCTTGCACCGTCCATAGATCTTTGGTTGATATTGGCAGATCCAATTATTATGTACTCGTCATCAACTACCAAAACAATATAGAAATATCAACATATGGCCTTCTTTTCATAGCAGTTCATCTCTAGAATTCACTCATGTCTAAGTACACTTCATGCCTTTAGGATTGCAAACAGCTATACAACAGAAACCAGTATCTTGTGGTGCCATCATAAATATAGGTAAAATAATGTGCTTACATGCAGTAGCTATTGTAAGACAAGGAAAATATACAAGCCTAATAATGCCTAACAATGATTTGTGCCTTAAGCGACGGAAAAACTTTTGCTATAGCTCTACATATTATATAGTTTTGTAATTTAGAGGGCATATCTTTCAATAAGTACAGATTTAAACATAAATAATTCTTAGTTTTAGAAGCCAATCTGATTACACTTTACATACCTATCATCATCTTGGCATGAACGTAGATCATGAAACGTCGAGCCTCCTGAGCTTTTAGATAATCTGAATCAGGTTCTGGTTGTTCTGAAGGTTCGTATTCACCACTCTTCTTCACCTCCCGATTTCCAAGGCAGAAGAATGTAAGGTAATTTCTAGGGTCCTCCTCAATACCCTTAGCTTGAAGAGCATGAATGATGTCTTTATACATCATCTCCATTGTCCTCCTCTGCCAATCTAATATAGCCTGAACTGATGCACTCTCTGGAATCCCTTCGGGCCACATTGGCACCACGATATACACAGTGAATCTTTCCCCAGCCTCAATCTTACTCACAATCTTCAAGGAAAGTTCCTTAGGAATAAGATGCAGAGCTCCAATGTCCTCAACCTTGATATCATTACTATCCCAGCCAAAACACCCTCCCAGAAAATACTGATTTTCAATATAAATAAAATTCTTTGCTCGACGTATCGCATGAATATATGCATCTTGAATGCTTCGGTCAATTATATTGTCCTTCCCACTGACAAGACCGGCCCTTGCTGCCTCCTCGGGAGTATCCGGGAATCCAAAGGCAGCCCCACCATCAATAGATCTGAATAACTGAACATTCCATGTCTCATGGTCATCTGGATACATCACTGGAGATGGAGGAACAATAATATCATCAAGCTCTCTCAAGTTAAGTAATACATTCTTCCCACCTTGTTTCCTCCATCTCTGCTCAAAATTAAACAGAACATCCCAGGCAATTGGTCCTTCCAGTCGGGAATGAATGTCGTGCCAAGGTTCCCTTGGCCCACCTTTTGTGATGGCAGCACCAGTATAATTAGGCTGATGAAAATCATCATGGTGTGCAGTATCCAATGTCCTGAAAAGTGAATGGAATGGAGTATCATATCTTCCATCGCAAAGATCAATGCCCCCCACAAAACTCACAATCCTCCTCTTCTCCGATCCAGCGCTAGGCAAATCACTGTCCACCACTACAATCTTCTGGTGATGAGTGAACATGGTAGAAATTTGTAAGTCTTGAACAAAGCTTCCACCATCATCTGGATTGCGAGGGCATAAGACACAATGCACATCAGTACCTTGAAAATACTGTTCGGTCTCTTCATCATGGGTAGCCATCAAGCCATCTTTCTTCAGCTGACCCACAGAGGTTCTGTCATCCCAAACAAGCATAAGAACCTTAACACCTTCACTTGCTTTCTTCTTAAGTATCTCACCAAGAGTAATGTTACCTCCTGGCTTTTGCCTCCTAGAATCCCTTATCAAGGTAATTTCGGTATATACAGACCAGCCTGTGATGTAAATTAAGTGCTTAGCATTAGTGATTGCATCAAAAACATCTTCCCAGCATCTGTGGGGCTCGTAATATTGTCCTCCAGATAGGGGGATTTGCGGAACAAATTTGTCTGGTACATGAGCATCTTGGTACAAAGAAACCCGACATCCAGGTCTCTGAGAAAAGAAAGTATAGGGAACCCCAGGATACTTGGAACTTTTAATTCCACGACCCCAGTTACGATCTCGAGAAACATCAAAAAACTGTAGCTTTACATGGATCTTAGAACCTTCACGTATAGGATTCTTATCTTCATCCAATATCTCAACCCACCTATCCACTTCTTCCCCTTCCAAGAGATCGTGAACTGGTACATAAGCTCTTCCGATTAAAGTTGCACCAATAGGATTATCGTCTTTAACAGTAAATATCACATGTGAAGCCATATGAGCACAGTAAACGTGAAAAGACTCGTACCACCTGGGGGTATTGGGTTCATTTTCAATCATTCTAGTTCTCCCAACTCTTGCCTTTTCCAAATCAATAGTTGCATAAATTTTAGGAGTCCCTTTACCAAAACCAACCGTCTCTTCAATGTTCTCCATCATCTACAAAAATATTATTACACCAATGAAAAATATCACCAGAGGCAAATAAAATACTTCTAATACACAAATCAGGAATATAGAGAATGAGTCTTTGAACAATTTTCTGAGCTTAGAATACATAATCACATATAAAAACTTATTAACTTATAACTTTATTCAAAAAATGATCCTTAAATTATATATGACAGCAACTAAGCAAGCAGAAGATCGAAAGGAGCATTCAGATAAAAATCCACCTCCATAAGTAGGCTTTACTGCTGCAAAAAAGAAATGAAGAGAAACATGGTGATTATAGTCCTAATGAATCTAACAATACCACCTTCCCGTGCCACCAAAGCTGCTGTTGTTTACATATTATTTTGTATAGTGACCTATTTGTCAGTATATAATGAATTTCAGTTGTAGAAGACGAATGTACACCAACACAAAAATGTTAGACAAGATACTACAGAATAAAAAGAGTACCTAGTTATTGTATAATTCCAACTATCTACATGGTAATTAAATGCAAAGCTCAAACTTTCTTCAAGACCTCCAAACACTTCATTTAAAGACTAATTTACATGGTTAGCATCACAAATGTTGGCGTTTATCATGAAATTCAATTTGGGGAAAACAGTGTAGGAAATTTACACCTTTTAGACGGCTAAATTAATATTGGAAAGACTTAAAGAAAAATGTAGAAGAGAAATTGCATAACAAGAAACTTATCACGTCCATATATCACCTAACTCAAAATATTTGAACTAGAAGAATAACTGGAGCTGTTGATCGTCTGCCTTTTTATCAAAATACATGATAACATGAAGTAAAATGAAATAAAAATTTACCTTAAATCAAATATTAAGTTACAATTAATAGTAGAAATTGGATTAACTTTTTAGAAATGAATAGTGAAACAATATAAATAATATCATTCATAAGAACATTAAAAAGGGGGAAATCTTACAGTACATAAAATTTCCAATATTATTGTCAGAAAATTTATAGAGTCTTGTTAGGCAAAGTTGGAAGAGAAATGAGGAAAATTTGTATTGATTTTTCTTTCAAAAAGAAGAAAATATTGAAAGAAAAATAGAATTCTAACTTTTAATATGCAAATTGTCAAATTATTTGGATGAAACCATCATAATACCAATCTTCTAAACAAGTTAAAATGCCATGGTTTATTATTTAATACTTATGAGATTGTCTTCTCCTCTTGGAGACAGAGCGTCTCCTTTCACATTCTCTAAATCTTCAGTCCGACCCCTACCCCCAGCTCCTCAATTATAACAATTTGAAGACTCTAGCAATCAAACAGAAACCATATACATCAAATTTGATGAGTTTTCCATTTGCATAGTAATCTCATCCCATGCTAGAATCAGAATGATGGAACTGCAACCACCATTACTCAATCTGTCAATAAGACTCAAACTTTTCTGCAAAATGCTTTTGAGTACATTCAAATGTCTAGAAAATATGTTGTAATCGATCCATTCTTTCTGCTTCTTATATTTTAAGTTTCTCAATTTTTTGTTTTCATTTGTAGGTTGTTTCAAGGTTGAGTGTGCGGTGGGGTGGGTGGGCTGGTGGTGTAATCAATTAAATCATAGCAACTCGAATCAGAATATTCTTCATCTAAGAGTATAAATCCTTGCAAAATTATTCTTAAAATCATTTGAATATAGTTAGTAGTAGATCAATGCGCTTCCTTATCTTGATTTCCTCAAACCAAGCAGCAAATTGTCAAACAACATCAACATTTCTACTTGATCTCGTCAGGCATAAATATCGATCAATTGCACAAATATCAAACCAAACCAAACAAAAAAAAAAAAAAGAAAAAAAAAGAAGCCAAATTATAACATCAAAATAGTGAAATTCAACGTGTCGGGCTGTTATCCGAAGCCAATTTTGACATGAAACTTCTACCTTGCGAAGAAAATGTCCACCTCCTTCATTGTGCAGCCTATCTACTTCAAAGATCGTGACATGAAGAGTCCCATGAAGCAATATTTGTGCCATTTTTTTACCTGTAACATAATCAAAAACATCAAACCCCACATCACATTACACAACCCATAAAAAAATGAAGCACAAAACAATCACCGAGTACCATCCAAAGTCAAGTCTAGAACAAATAAAAATGAAAATCAATTGAAAAACATTTGTATTAACGAATGCATAAATTCAAAGCACCGAGTAGAAAAGTAAGGGATCTAAGAAGCTCACAGAAAGAAACTTTCTTGAACTGATTTTGATCCGATCTTCACTGAGACTGATCGAAGAAAAAGTAAGCTTTATAAACAGAGATATACCCGGTGTACTGGTTAATGATTCTATTATTCTGAGATCTGGACCTCTATGCTATTTGCAAATATATATATTAATTTCTTTTTGCGATGAAAACTAGAGATTGGATTTTCAATTTTCAATGTTATTTTAAATTTTTGTTTGCTAGATAAAGGAAAAGGTCAAAGAGACAGGATCAGTCTCTAGGGTGGGGGCGCCAAGACAGGGTCTGATCTGTCAATGACCATGTCTCTCCAGTACCCAATGGGTCACAGACTTGGCAATAAAAGAACTTTCATCAATGCAATAAGATTTACCTAATTTATATGATGTTTGGTTGAAATTAAATTAAATTTTTTAGTAGATTATGAATTTGTGATAGAAGTTTTTGAAATGTGTAGTTCAAAAGTTGTGCGACCCATGAAATATATGATTAATATTGATTGTTTGACTTTGATTTAGAATAAAATTAAATTTTAATCCAAACCAAACATGCACTTAATTGCATAGATTGCACAATCACCATATATAAAACTAGGTTATTGAACTTCAATTTGATGCAATAAAATCATTATACTTTAATTTACGAGCAATCATGTTATTTTGTTCGAGAGAGAAAAGAGGGAAAAATTTATGATTTCTTAAATATCTGTAATCCAGAACATTGGAATGAATTTTTCAACTCAATTGTAATGTCAATATACCATTTTGCAGAAAATATATCATAAATCTTTTTAAAAATTTTGCTCTCCTTTAAATTGTTGTCCAATAACCTAAGACTTATTGTGTCTTGTGTGTTGGAAGTTGATGGCGGATCATGTAGCATCATGTTGGAATGCCTCCTATGCATTAACATGTATTGTATGTTTATATTCTTCATGCATGTTGTTTTTTTTATTTCATCCATTCAAAAACTAAATCACCCATTTTAAAATCAACTAACCCAAGTAATCATTAGATGGAACTTAGCTAGTGTTTGGTCCCCATTCTTGCCCATTTTTTCAATTTTTCCAACCATTTTTCAACAACTGGGGGCCCCGGTTTGAAGAAAAATGACGTTTTCTCTGACAAAAATTGAACCTATGTGCTCTATGTGAATTTTTTTTAATTTTTAACTTTTCAATTATGCCCTTCAATTGATGGTAGGTGTTTTTCAAAAGGTGGAGGGCAAAGATGTAAATTTACAATTATTTTTGGCGGCGAAATAGTCCATCACAACTGAACGGTATTAAATTCCTGACTAAAATCTGAAATTGCTACAGAGTTTTATCAACCCACAACTGTTTTTGGTACAACTTTTACATTATTATTTTTCATTGCAGTAGAATGAGAATTGAACAAAAAAAAATGAGGGTCAAACACACGCTTAAACCATATGACCTTAATACTCATAATTATAAAATAGTGAGTTGATTGTACAAAATTAGCACGATGCTAAACATGTTAGTAGACTCATTGAGTAACCCAACTAGAGTTACCTAATTGCTCAAAAATAAAAGTATAAAGACTCGATTGCACCAAATTGAAGCTCAATTGCACAAATATGGTTAGAGTTCGATGATATCGCACCCAATTAATTTGTTTACTAGATGATAGCAGCGAGGAAACTAATTTTATATGAAGAATGATTACCATTCAACTCTAAATTTAACTAACTACAAAGTGAAATAAATATATGGTATATTTTTATCAAATTAATTCAAGGAAAATAAATTTTACTACACAATTTATATTAATGAAGGGTTATTTCATATTTGAAGTATTAGTAAGCTATGAAAGGACAATTACCATTCTTGATCCACACGGATACTATGATATGTACGTATTGATAGTAATTAAGATCTCAAAACATGATTTTGTGTATTGAAAACTAGTGTGCTACCAAAAAAATAATAATAATTAAATTAAATTAAATTACACTCTACAATTACAAGTTTTCATTGTGAAAAGTTCAAAACATAAATAGTATGACATTGTTATGGAGCAAGTAGTACGATGGAAGCTCTAATCCTAGCTCTTAAGAGTTGAAATTAGCGGTGTAAAAATGAACAGGCTAACTTCGACCGACCCTTCAATAAGAAACTGGCATATCCGATCCAGTTAAAGAATCAGCCGATGATGATTTGTGGTCCAGGCCTCAAATAAGAATTTGTTCGAGGACCGGCCCGAGATCTGAAAATGTTTAGAGTCAGGTTGGGCGGTCCTTTAAAGTTTTGATCTAGTTTAATTCTATAATTTTTTTCATATCAATTTTTCAAGTGAAATTAAATAAAAAATTTCAATTACTATTTTAATAAAAATTAATTTTTAAAGCAAGGAACGCATGACAAGCAAAGAAGGTAAGACTTTCTTCTTAGCAAAAGTTCGATAAGTTTGTGTCAACATCCTTATTGCAAGGCCACTGATCAGAAGGCTGTGTCACAGTCACAAAGTTGCGTCATTGCCTCTTTTGCAAGGTTGTAATATAGATAAAATTAGTGACGCCTTGCCCTTTATGGGATGATCGAGTTAGTGGAGTAGGTGAGTGTGAAGACCTTTAGTCACGAGTTCGATTCTCCCAATCAACACTTTCTCAGTCGAGTCTGTCGTACTGGACTTGTCTAGTGTGGTTAACCTGACTGTCGTGGTTTGCAGGTTATTGCGTCAGTCTGAGGATTTATCCACTATGCACCCAAAGGATAACGACTGCAGATTCTCCCATCAAAAAATAATAATAAAAAGTTAGTGACGTCTTGATAAAAAATTCAAATATAACCCACGCTGAATGGATTTATCGGATGTCAATGGCTGTATACATGAGAAATCATCCAAACTAGATGTGCAAAATTTCTTAAATTTACGTCGAATAATATATTTCTTATATTTCTTAAAACATTTTTCTTACAGAATATCCATTTAATTTTTCAAGCAATACCACATCTGCACTAGATAAAGACCAAAATTTCTGGTTATTCCCTAACCAACCCAACTCCATTTCGTTACTTCGGAGAGTCGTAGAAAGCACCATGGGTGGTGACACTAGTGACTAATGACACTTCTGATTTTTCTTGCTATCTTCGTACTTTCCAGCCAGGGAATCAAATAATATTCCGGCACCAATGCCAACAGCTAGATCAATCGTGTAGTGACCTCTCGTACTCAACAATCTTATCACTTGTAAAACATTTAGAATGTCAAATGTATAAGCCAATTCCCATCTTTGCATTCGTTTCATGTCTAGAGATGCAATAACTGATGCAGCTACATGCCCCGAATAAAACAAGAAAAACGAAACATTTCCAACCGGAAAATCTGCACCCGATCCCAGAAATCCCTGTCAAGAAACAAGCAAAACGAAAAATATTATTTCATTTTTTGCCACATTGTAGCTAACGTAAACAATTAGATCTTTCCTTCCTAGTCTATTTTCTCATTTCTTTTTGTTTCTTCAAACTTACTTGAGATGTCGTGTTCTACAAATAAAGCTACAATATAAGACTAATGTTATTTAACACCACTGTATGTGACAATAGTATGACACTAAATGATATATTCACTTAAATGTAATGTCACATGATTCATTTAATTGAACATATAAGTATAATCACATAAATTGGTGTTCTTGCACCACTAGTGCTAGATATCATTATTCATAATATAATTAGCCTATGTTTGAGAGCCATTATTTGGAAGAAAAAAAAAATTAATGTTTTGATTAGAGATTTTTCGAGAATGTGGGTAAAATGTAAGAAAAAAATTGGGTTTAAGTACAGAATTTTTTAATATGTAAATGTGTAGTTGAAAATGAGTACATTAAATAAACAGTTTTGAAATAATGATTCTCAAAAATGGGCTTAGTCAACCAATCTATAAGGATTGGTAAAGAGTTTTGCGTGAAAAATAAAATCCGAGAATACCATGGGTAAAGGCGAATAATTCACTGTAATCAATGGTAAAGAGTTACAAAAAAATCTTTTTGAACCAATAACTAATTGGACAATTGGTCAATTCCACTGTGTTGTACACTACATATTTATAACCAAAAAATTCCTAACATACTAGGAAAATTAGTACATGAAGAGTTTAATATAAGGTAAAGTTTCATTATAATGGGTAAAATCAATAATAGAGAATTTGGAATGAAATAGGAGTCAAATTCACCTTAGACTCCTTCAAAACATCTTAAAGTCTACTACTAATTCCAAATACTCCTCCAACAGTATTTCCAATCAAATACTCAAAAGGAATTTGGGTCACAATCCAATTCTAACAATGCATTTTACTGATTACCCTAGACTTCCATGTTGAACATTTTTATTCCTTTCCGTCTTTAAACACACCAATCTACTACCGATTTCCAGCAAAATAATTTATATTTTAGAATACCGAATTCGAATGCAAAATTCCTATTTAAGAAGACAAACACTTAACCTCGGGCAATGGCAGCTGTGTGGCAAATCCAAGTATTCCTCTACAAGTGAACATGAACAAAGCTGAGATCATCGCCCTCGGTCGACCCTCTATTAGCCATGTCCATAGTATGTACGTCGTTTGCATTCCTACGAAAACCTATACGGTCCACAAAGCACAAACAAATTTAAATAAATATGCATAACTCAGCAAAAAGAACCTTACAAGAAAAGTCATTTATTATAAAATTATAAAAATATATGTAAGAAAAATGAATCCTTAAATGAAAATAACCAATATGCAAAGGAACTATTTGAACATGTCCATATCAAAACCTAACAAACTTTTGACTTTTAAAAAGTGTCATTAATTACTGACCGAATTAGTAGAGGAAAATGAAGGCTTGCATGTCTGTATCAATGTTACATTGAATTTTACTTAGTCGTGTGTATACTTAGCCATGTTTGAGTCTTTTGTAAAAAGTGATTTTCATAAAGAATATATGATTAAAAATTATGAACAAATTTTAGAAACATTTTTTAATTGAGAAAATGTGAGATAAAAAAAATGATCTTGCAAAAAAAAAAAAGTTATAAAGAATGTAAATCGAACAAGTTTATAAGCTAATTAGACATCCCATAAAATTCACAGCTCATAATCTAAAAAACACTTATCAAAGTAACCAAACATGCGCAAAGAGAGTATGTGTACACATATACCGTATTGAGGCCAGCAAGAATCGTGTTGAGTGCGGGTCGGGATTCAAGTAACTGGTGGAGGGTTGTGGTGGCGACGAACCCAAGATCAAACGGCGGCGCTGTGGGTGGCAGCATACGGAGAGTGTACTCAACCACCATGAAAAAAAGCAACGAGGCAGCAAAGACGCAGGGTACAGGGTGGTGTCGCGCCACACCCCATATATCCCCGGCCCTCCATTTCAAGAAAGAGGCATTACCAAGGCAAGAACACAGGTTTTTAGCAGAGGAAGATGATGATTTCTTCATGTCCGAAGAATATTTGTGTTTTATGATGACGCCGTTGGGATAACGGCCATTAATGGACGGTGGTTTGGGCTTATTTTTAGGAGCAGACCGGTGGCGGGTGGTGGGCCCGTTCATTGGCGGTGGTGGTGAAGGTGCATATCAGCATGGAGAATGGTGCGTATAATGGTGTTTGGGAGGGATTCGACAGGACAGCATTTACGAGGTAGGTGGTAGTTGTTGGGTTTTGTGCCTTGAGGGTTTTGGACGGCGGCTTGGAAAATGTTTGAGTCGTAGGTGTTAGGAGTGTAAGGAGCTCAAAGCAACCTTGGTTGATAGGGATAGGGATAGGGATAGGGATGGGGATAGGCATAGGAATAGGAATTGGAATTTGAATTGGAATTGGAATTGGAATTGGAATTTATCACATATTCTATGGAATCTATAATTTATAAATTATATATTTCATCAACTTTTATCAAAATTTATTGGAGTAGAATTATGAATTTTTAACACCTAAAAATTTTGGTTGTTACTTTATAGAGTAAGTTTCATATGCAATCATTGAACTTTTAACATAATTTTAATGGGGCTCTTAATTTTAATTTATTTCAATTGGATTATTAAATTTCATTTTATTTCAAATTTCACCACTATATCAACTTCAATCATCTATCTTCTCCAAATTGATTGGAATTATTTTATTTGAAAGTCATAATAAATGATCTTCTACGGAACCATTACAATCGTTTAAAATTGTAAAAAAAAGGAAAAATGAAGATAATCATGATATTAAAAAGCTTTTCTTGACACTTTTAGGACATAGGATAGTAGTAAATTTGACCTGTCAGTTAACGATACGTAAAATAATCATTGAATTATGGCTACCAATTAATAAACTTTCATAAATTTAGAGATTGCCGATGATGGGTGGTGCAATTTGAAACTAAATCAAGGTTTAATTACCTAAGCGAAAATGAATTAAAGTATAGTAACGTAATCGAAACAAATTAAAATTTAGTAACCTAATCAACAAAGTTAGGATTACAGTACCATAATTATGGACGGTTGAACTTCCTTACTTTAGAGGGTAATTTCATCAACAGTTATTGAACCTTTAGAGAAACTTCAATTTGGTTACTAAACGTCAATTATTTAAAATTTTACCACTTTGTCATATTCTATCATTTTCCAAACTAACAGGAATTACTTAGTTTACTGTTGAATTATAATTGAACTTCTACATAATCTCTACATGACATGGGTGTGTTTGATACGCCCAAATTTTTTCTGGAACTTCCACTTTTGCGCTGTTTGATAGCGTTTATTTTCTATGGGATTGATTTCCACCCAATTCCAAAGTACAACCACTTGAAGCGTAATTCCGTGGAATTCAATGACTTGCTATATAGGTGAGAATTGGTTTCCAACTTTTTTTTTTTTTTTTAGCAATATAAACAAATTCTAAAATAAAGTGTAAAAAAATTTATCCATTTAATTGACAAATTTCATGCAAAACAAAGCCAAACGTAAAAATAAAAAATAAATTTTTTTATTTATTTTATTTATTTTTTTTTTGGTAATCTAAACATATTTTGTCCCCAATGGTAAAAAAATTTATTCATTTAATTGACAATTTGCATAAAAAAATAAAGTCAAACGTATTATAATAGAAATGTGGAAAATTATACCAATCAAACACATTTAATTCAATTTTCGGTAAAACAATTCCAGGCAATTCAATTCCCTGTAATTCAATTTCTTTCCACCCATTCTCCACCATTACTATCAAACGGTCCCTACATGACACACTATTAACAAAATAGTAAATCGAGGGTGATAATAATATCTTTAGATTAAAAAGACAAAATACCATTTTTTTTTTATGACTTGATGTGATAGTAATTCAGCATCAGGGACGGATTCAGAATTGGATCGGAGACTGGGCTACAAAATTTTTGACCGGACTAATACATGAAAAAAAAATTTACACAAAAAAAAAAAAATACATTTTTTTTTTTTTGCCTGTGAGGGAGACTGAGCTACAGCCCTGCGCAGCCCCCCTACATCCGTCTCAGCTCAGCTCAGCATGTCACGATGTGATTATGTGGACGATTCATTGCAGTTGTTAATTGAGCAATTTTCATCATATTTGCAGACAGTAGGTGACAAAATGTTGAAATTTCAAAATAATATTTTTTTGTGACTCAATTTAGAAGTATGTTGGAAGTTGAATGATCAACTAGAGACAAATTAATGTTTAATGACCTAATTGAAATCTCACTTAAAGTTCAGTTTCGCAAATGAAATTTACACTTACTCTTACCTTATGGCTTATGCGCAAACACCAATAAAAGGTTTCAACTAGGCAGCGGCTCGACGCATTTTGATATGAGCAATGGACCGAGCATAGCACCATTGTATTACACAAGTCTACTCTTTCTTGACTCTTTTTGGGCCAGAGAGTTAAATATGTTTAATTTTGATTTTTCAATTTATTTTTTTAATGTGAAAATTACACCTACTAATATCTTAAAAGATCCAATTTCAAAAATTAGATCTAAAATTTGTTTATACAAATTCAGATATTAATAATATTATTCAATATCCTCTATCTTCTCACTCTAAATCATACCCACCCAAATCTTAAAAATCCCAAAATCACAATCCACTTCTTCCTTCTCTCTTGGGCAGCTCCAACAACTCCAGTAGCACCACTCGACGCACTATTGCACACGACCCATCGCAAATCCATTCTTCCTCTTCCTTTTTTTAAAAATTTGTGAGCGATGCCTTGATTGACGGTTCGGTGGTGGTTCTGTGGCGGTTATGGTGTGTTGGTTTTGTGATTGTGGTAGTTATATTGCTATGTGCAGTGGATACGGTGGTTGGGTGCTGTGGGTGTGATGGTAGGACAATGTTGGGGTAGCGGTGGTGTGTGTTGTAGGTGTGGTGGTGTTGAGGTGTAGTGGTGGCCTAGCGGTGGTGTTGTGGTTACTGTGGTGGTGATGTGGTTGTTGTTGTGAGTTGTGTGTGGTGGTGTTGTAGTTGATATGGCGGCGGTGGCGGTAGCGGTGGTGCTCGACCATAGATTTGGGGATATTTTGGTGGGAGTTGTGGTTGTGGAGAGGTAGGCTGGTGGTGGTGGTTGTGTTTGGTTGTGGTGTTTGAGAAGATTGTTTTGTTTCTAGGAGATGGTGGTGGTAGTATAGGTGAACGTACTTTTGGCGACGATGTGACTGGTGGCAATGGTGAGGTGTTAGTCACAAGTGTTAGTGGTGGTTACAAATAATTTGATTATTTGTAATCAATAAATTGGTTAATATGTGATCAATGAAATAGGCAAATTGCAATAAATAAATAATGTATAACCTAAAAATTCATTAATTTGTGATCTAAACATAATTCGTGGGCAATTAATTTGATATTTTATGGCCATGAAATAAGTTGTGATTTATAAAATTTGTAATTTGTGATCAAGAAATATTGTGTGACCTATTAATTTGATAAATTTGTGACTATGAAATAATTTGTGACCAATGAATTTTTAACTGTAACTGATAAATTATTTGTAACTAATTAATTCAATAATTTGTAATCAAATTTTATAGAATTGTAACCTTATTTTTAATTTATAAAATATATTTTTAATTAATTATTTTAGAAATAAAATTTAGTAAATATCTGATTTTTGAAGTTCTAAACATTTTATCTTAATTTCAAAATGAGTTATAGTTAAACTCTTACTCGTGAATTGTCCATTTTTAAAATTTTTGTTTTCAAAACACAAGTTGGATCATGGGCTCATAGGCATTTGACTCGGTCCATGAGATACATGACCAAATGGTTCAACCAAGCTTGCTTTGTGGATATTAGTCTAGCTCATGTGTCCTAAGATCAATCGGACTCGATTCGTTCCATTGTCACCCATACTTTCAAGTTTCAACACTTTATCTTTAAAAACTAAAGGGGCTTCATTTAAGAGGCCCAGTCAAAATAAAAATTTATTTATGAAGCCTATCATCTATCTTTTTTAGATAGATAGCCTAAACTTACAAAGAAAAGAAAAAAATCATTTATAAATTATTAAAATATCCTTGTATGTAAAAAGACATAAAAGCCCTAATTCCACTTTCAATTTTCATTTAGCCCTAATTCAATTTTGGCATCATTTCTTCCGCATTCAACCTCCCCTGCAATTATTTTTCTCCTTTTCTTTTCATCATCTCCCAACCCCCTTCGATTTCTCTCTCTCTATCTCTTACCAATTGTTAGTATAAATTTATTATATACATGTGGGTTTTGTATAGGGTTTAAGAAAACTATGAAAAGATGAGAACCAACAGAAAATTCTGAAAAATGGGATTGGACAAAGGGAAGAAGCAGAAATTGGGAGAAGTGAAGGAAGAGAACAATGGGACAGAGCATATTGATGGAGAGCTCGTTCCTTCGATTGAAAAGCTCCAAGAAATACAAGAAGAGCTTGAAAAGGTAAATTTTTTCTGCTTTTTTTTCAATTCCATGCCAGAAAAGTTATTAAATTTGGTGGAAATTATCTCCTTTAGTTGTTATTAATCGTTTTTGTTCAGTATGTGAATAATTTTAAGAATTTAATTGGTTCTTTCGTTTTAATTACTATTTGTGGGATTTTAAAGAGGCTCCAGATTTATTTTGATTGTTTTCTGCAAGGAACTATGAGGAGACTGCTTGTTAGTCTTCTTCTTTTTGTTCTCTGTTGGTCTTTGATTATTCTGTGAGGGCACGTTATTGATAGTAACTCAATTTGTTAACTGCAAAGCAAGGACCCATATTTTCTTAAAATGAGCTCGGAATAGAGGATTTGTTGGCTTCTTTGGGGAGTGAATGTTAAACTAAATCAAATTTTTGTTGAAGAATTTTTGTTTTGAAATATATTTACTATACATGAGTAATTTTCTAAGGGGCCACAACAATTTTATTTTCCTCTACATTTAGTTCCTACATTATTTGGACTTTCTAAAGAATGAAAAAGTGTATTTAGTCACTTTTTGTCAAAACTAAGCAAGACACTTATATCTTCTTATTTGATTTATTTTTTGGAGCACTGCCACGCTGGTAAAATTTCGAGAAATGCAATTGAAAGTGGTTAATTTGATATCATTGTAATTTATTTAATCAATTACTAAGTTCTATCTTTTCCCAACCCAAACTCTTTAGAAAATAATTTTGCACCTTAGGAGGAAATATGAGCCAAATTCGGAGAATTCTAAATATTCATCATGACTATATGTGGGAATTATTCAAATTTGTCGTAGTTGCATCTTCGGTTGTCTCTATATATTTAGGTCAGTCATAGTTAAAAAGTGAATTTTGTCTATTTACCGACACGGTTAATCTATCCCCTTTTTCTCATGTTTGATTTTTTTCTCATGTTAGATTTTCAAGTACTTAATCTATCCCCTTTATGAGTTTTGTCTTTTCTGCCATATGTGGACATTTATTGATATAGAAATTCTAATACTATTTTTAGCTTCAATAATCTCTTTAAGAAAAGTTCATGTCTCTTGTTTTTTCTTCAGAACTTCGATCCCAATCCATTTTTTGAATTGCAGTTATGGACACTGTGTATATGTTATGGATTCAATTTGTTATCTAGTTGAATATGAGCAATCAGTTGAAGGAGATTAGAAATGAAAATATGCAGGGAATGTCAAAGGGAAAACAAAGCTTATTCTGATTTCGAAAACAATTTCTTCTGTGAATTTGTATAATAAAGCCAGAGAGACGTTGAAGGTCGATACAATACTATACAAAATGGAGATGTCAACTCTTGTCCTTGTAATGTCAAAGGCTCCAATTGTAAGAAAATCGGTCATGTTCGCTCCACTTGCAAGGGCCAAACAATTGGTAGTGAAACTTGAAGTTGTAATATTATCGTGACTTGTAGCGTTATTATTTTGTACTTATTGGAACACAAAATGATTTATTAGATTTTGTGGTCATTGTACTGTTAGAACACAAATTAAAGTCATTTTACGTTGCTATATTTTTTTCACAGTATGACAAACGACTTTTATATGGTTATAGTTGACGCATATGTCGTTCCAGTATGAAAAATGCATAAATTCACTGGTTTGAACTGTAACGACATTGCAATCGTTATCGTGCTTGGATAACGACTTCCATATCGTTACAATAGAAAAAGTACACTGGTTTTCCAAAACAACCATAACGATTTTTAAATCGTTCCTGGAGCAAATAACGACATACATATCGTTATCGTACAAAAAAGTGAATTTTTCGTCCATAACGACATGGAAGTCGTTATCAAAGCGTATAACGACATCAATATCGTTACAATCGAAAAACTACACTGATTTTCCAAAATTACCATAACGATTTCGAAATCGTTTCTGTAGCACATAACGACATACAAATTGTTACCTTAGAAACAAGTGACTTTTTGAACTATAACGACATTTAAATCGTTATACCGCTTAGATAACGATCTCAATATCGTTACAATAAAAAAACTACACTGTTTTTCAACGATGTCCATAACGAGTTCGAAATCGTTCCTGGATCAAATAACGACATACACATCGTTACCGTACAAAAAACTGACTCTTTGAACCATAACGACATATAAATCGTTATCTAAGCACTATAACGACTTCCATATCGTTACAATGGAAAAACTACATTGATTTTCCAAAACTATCATAACGAGTTCGAAACCGTTCCTGGAGAAAATAACGACATACATATCGTTACCGTAGAAAAAAGTGACTTTTTGAACTATAACGATATTTATATCGTTATAGTGCTTAGATAACGACGTCCATATTGTTACAATGGAAAAACTACACTGATTTTCTAAAACTATCATAACGAGCTCGAAATCGTTCCTGGAGCAAATAACGACATACATATTGTTACCGTAGAAAAAAGTGACTTTTTGAACTATAACGACATTTATATTGTTATAGTGCTTAGATAACGACGTCCATATCGTTACAATGGAAAAACTACACAGATTTTTCAAAACTACCATAACGAGTTTGAAATCATTCCTGGAGCAAATAACGACATACATGTCGTTACCGTAGAAAAAAGTGACTTTTTCGTCCATAACGACATTTATATCGTTATAGTGCTTAGATAACGACGTCCATATCGTTACAATATAAAAACTACACTTTTTCAAAAACTACCATAACGAGTTTGAAATCGTTCGTGGAGTAAATAACGACTTCCATATCGTTTCCGTAAGAAAAACTTACTTTTTGAACCATAACGACATCTACATCGTTCCCTTATATATAACGACTTCAATATCGTTACAGTGTAAATCATAAGGAAAATGACAATTATGTCGTTTCTTTACATAGAAAACGACTTACATATCGTTTTTCGTTGTAAGACGTTTTTGAGCATCCAAAGAGGGTATTAATTGGGCTGATAGCACTCGAACGAGCCAACAGAGATACTTTCTTTATATCGAAATTAGTCCAATGTGTTGGACTACTATAGAAACACAAATGTTCCTCAAGTTTCTTTGGAACGTGATTAAACTCGCTTGACAACCTATATCGGTCATCGTATACATATGTCGAAGGTATGTCGAATGATCGTAAATACTCAAGAACGCCTTACCGTCATAACGATATGTAAGTCGTTTCCTATGTAAAGAAACGATATAATTGTCGTTTTTCTTATTATTTACACTGTAACGATATAGAAGTCGTTCTATCGAAGGGAACGATGTAGATGTCGTTATGGTTCAAAAAGTAAGTTTTTCCTATGGAAACAATATGGAAGTCGTTATTTGCTCCATGAACGATTTCAAATTCGTTATGGTAGGTTTTGAAAAACAGTGTAGTTTTTATATTGTAACGATATGGACGTCGTTATCTAAGCACTATAACAATATAAATGTCGTTATGGACGAAAAAGTCACTTTTTTTACGGTAACGATATGTATGTCATTATTTGCTCCAGCAACGATTTCAAACTCGTTATGGTAGCTTTGAAAAATCAGTGTAGTTTTTCCATTGTAACGATATGGACGTCGTTATCTAAGCACTATAACAATATAAATGTCGTTATAGTTCAAAAAGTCACTTTTTTCTATGGTAACGATATGTATGTCGTTATTTGCTCCAGGAACGGTTTCGAACTCGTTATGATAGTTTTGAAAAATTAGTGTAGTTTTTCCATTGTAACGATATGGAAGTCGTTATAGTGCTTAGATAACGATTTATATGTCGTTATGGTTCAAAGAGTCAGTTTTTTGTACGGTAACGATATATATGTCGTTATTTGCTCCATGAACGATTTCGAACTTGTTATGGACGTCGTTGAAAAACAGTGTAGTTTTCTATTGTAACGATATTGATGTCGTTATACGCTTTTATAACGACTTACATGTCGTTATGGACAAAAAGTCACTTTTTTCTAAGGTAACGATATGCATGTCGTTATGTGCTACAGGAACGATTTCGAAATCGTTATGGTAGTTTTGAAAAATCGGTGTAGTTTTTCTATTGTAACGATATTGATGTCGTTATACGATCTGATAACGACTTACATGTCGTTATGGAAGAAAAATTCACTTTTTTCTACGGTAACGATATGTATGTCGTTATTTGCTCCAAGAACTATTTCGAACTCGCTATGGTAGTTTTGGAAAATTAGTGTATTTTTTTCTATTATAATGATATGAAAATCGTTATCCAAGCACAATAACGATTGCAATGTCGTTATGCTCGAAAAAGACCCTTGTTCCTAATGTCGTGACGTTTGAAGGGCTAAAACATGAACATGCACAGTATCTATTACTTCACTCTAATACAATATGTGAACTTGAAGGTTTTAAAAGGCCATGAAAATATACATTGACGTCGAATTGAATTTCCACAATCATTACACAGTTAAATCCAACACCTAGTAGCAGTGACAATATCCAAAAAAATATTAACATCATGAAAGTCGATTTGTTACAACGCGAGCATAAAGAAGTCAGTAACTACACAATGATATCAAAACATCAGTTTGTTTTCCAAAACACGATCTAAGGCTCGAAATCCCATGCCAACAACTCCGCAGCAAGTTTCTTCCGCCATATTGGTACATAATCCCGTCGAATTTCATGTACATCAATATTGGCTTGCATAAAGTCTATGTATTTTAGTGTGAATATCCCGCAATCAGATCTACAAAACAATTGTATAGTTAACCTATGAATTTTCAACAGTTAAAATAATATAGTACTAAAAATTATGAAATTACTAAATCTTACCCATTTTCTTGTTGGGGAACATCTTTCACATTCAAAAATTTGAACTTCTTGGTGCTATATGTTTCTTCGCTTTGGACATGGAGTTTCATGAGCAATGGAATAACCTCCTATAGAGGCAGAACGTAAGCTTCCAATTCTGCCCTACGAATGTGACCCTTCAAACTATCGAACTTTAAAATTGTTCGTTCCTCCAAGTCGATTTGAAGGGCGAACCAATGGCTGCCGGTACAGCAAGAAATATATACATATCTACAATCCTTCCAAGATTTACTAAGCTCTGGAGTAGCCCCTATCACGTAATTGGTAAGACTTTTACTGATCTTGAGCTGTTTACTCTTTTGCATCTGGCCATGGGTTTTGACAACAAATTGGTAGAAATAAGAATCCACTATGCAACAATTTTGCTAGAAAAGATGGGGAAATTTCAAAGCCCTTTCTCGTATCTGATACAAGGCCTCATCCATAATTTGCACAAATAAACTAATTAATACAAACTTTAATTGTTGTGCAACATTATACATGTAATCATTAAAGTTGGATTACTTACACTACCAGAAATCCAACCATCCTCATTCAAAAGGTCAATCAAAACAATTGCTTGAACATCGTAAAAGCGAAAAGGTATAACTTGGCTGTGCATACAACAAAATCAACACAAAATTATATTTATGTAATAATATAAGTACTTTCACATGTACTTGCAACTATATATATTACTATACCCGGAAGAGGTAGATTCCATCCATTTGTAAAGAGTATCAACCTTCACGGGATCCACTTCTCGGTAAGGATCGTATACATTGATGTCCGACAACTTTCTCCTCTTTGTTGGGTCCATGAAGGGAGAACACAATAAGCGTGCCTTTTTTTTTTGGATGATACCCTCTTCCTTTCGGTGAATCACTTCCGACCTCCACGATCTGTGCAACGTCACCTATATGTTGCAAGTACTAACAATTAGAAATCTACAGTTTGTTTCATTTGGACGTAATGACATGCAGCTGAACTTAATTGTTTCTTACAAACCTTCAGTATATTTATTTGCGTCCACATCATGTTTGTCAGGCGTCACAAAATCAACAATGTCTTTCTCAACCTCGGGATGCTCGTCCTGTACTATTTTTCCAACCCCTTCTTCGACCATTTTTTCCTTCTCTTGCTCAGCCTTATCATTCCCAGATCCAACATCAGCTCCATTCCCTCTTCCATTCTTTCCTTTGACCTTCTCTTCTAACTCTGGACCATTATCAGGCTCTTCTACCTTTCTTTCTTCTGCAGGGATATCCGTCGGATCATCAAATTCAGCCTCCTTCGGTTCATGTTCTGGTACATAAGCTGTACTACTAGTGGCACCATCAAATGCACTAGTCGCTGAAGGGAATCGACCCGACACAGCCAATTCAATCAACCTATCAACCTTTTTCTCCACCCGATCGAGTCGAGTTGATAGACTGCTTGTAACCTTCCTTCAAGTTTGTCCATTTCAGTTCTCAAGAAATCAACTATGTTGATCGCATTAGATACCGGTGGAGGCTCGACATCACGCTCAGCTTCGCCTACTTCGGGATGGTGGGAAGCGCTCTCATCTTCTGCCCTTATCGATTCCAACTCCTTCCAATATACCTCCTCCAGTTCGATTTTGGAAGAAATTAACATCTCATTAACCTCCACCTGCAAATATTAAAATCATGCAAATCATTAGTCATTTCCTAAACTAATTCCACAATTTGTTCCCAGTAAAGTAAAAAGAAAAAAAAGGTAATTTTACCTCTTTCAATTTCAACACATTATCAACGGCGGCAGACGCTAGCCTCTTCGGCATTTCCCAACTCACCATTCTTGGAATTACAGCTGGATCTTTCGTAGCGAACTTCATTCCCAAGGATGGAATCGCTTCAAATGCCCAAATCTATTGCAAAACAAACATTATTATCTAACAACACAAATTTATGTATAACAAATAATACAAATCAAGTATTTTTTTTCTTACCATTATAGCGAGGGGAAAGCCGTGCAACGAATAGCGACAACGGGACTCTCCTCCAACATGTGAGCTTTTCAATTTATCTCCCATGTCACGTTTAAATATATTCACCGTGTACTCAAACGACAACTTTCCCCACGGATATATCTCGAACTTGTCCAAATCCTCTACCAAGTCCAACCACCATAAGTCGATGAGGGTATTTTCCTCCGTGGCCCACAGGACGTATGCCAAGATTACAATCAAGCCCACCTTATATTTGTCGCTCTTTCTTTTCCTACAGGTTACAAATGCATTGTACACATCTCCCCTCGTAATCTTCCCCCCTACAATTCTTAAAATACTCTTTCACAATTCGAGACTCCATCCCCAAGGTCTTATCAACTGTGTCATCATCATCCCCCCTTAGACCCGTCACTAAAACAAATTCTTGTAATCCAAATCTTGCCCTTTTATCTGCTATTTTAAACCATATATCTCCTTTGTTGTTGGTCTTCGTCTTGCGCAATAATAATTGGTGTATAATCTGCGAAGCCAACTTTATGTCCTTCAACCGTAGAAGACATCCGAAGCAGCTCTCCCGAAGCTTTTTTTGGAAATTTGTGTCAAGTTTCTCGTATACGTCTTGCACTACTTGTAATTTACACCTGGTAGTGATTGTAGCGTCCATAGCATTGCAAATTATAAAACATGTACAAATATGAGAACAATTGATAATAGTAAAGCACATACGAACAAGATGCATAAGCTATATAAACCAAATTATTCAATTAATTCTGCAAGTGAAATAGTAAAAAGGATGGCAACATGTAAAAACGACAGAGTCATCAAAACAAATTTCAACATTTCTTTCCACTGTTAATGTCCAGCTATAATAATTCTATGAACACAGAACAAACATTCTTAGAGCATTTTGCACCATGTACAAAGGCTTGACATTTCCACTCAAAACTAATGATTCCAAGCTTTATAAAATCTTAATCTTGCATAACACCACTCAATAAAAATCTCAGATAACTAATTATATTACAAACCATATTTTAAGTTAACAAGTTCAAACTATTACAACCAATTGCATTTCCCTAATATTTATTTGTCTTCTTTATTCATCAATTACGCATAATTGTCCATAAATATAGACATAAGAGGATTTGTTGTGGTTTTTCCCTTTCTATAACATATAGAAAACTCCAATCTAAAAATAGCCCTCTCTAACACGACTTGTATGCTACGAGAATCATTGGAAAAATGGTGCCCACTCTATTACCTATTGAAATTCAAAAACCCAACACACATGTTAAATGTTGCATACTCTATTACATATTACAATTCAAAAACCTAACAGATTTTCGAGCTCAACTTACAACTTGTAGTTGGTTTGAAAATGAAGAACTGAAGATGTTTATCACTTTATTCTTTTTCCACAATCGTCGATCTCAACAGAGAAGGAGGAGAGATAACCCTGCACTAAAGGAGAAGAGTTGGAATTCCAAGGAAAATATGATTTTTTTGGCAAGGAGATTTTGAATTTAAAGGAAGAAAATGGCTCTACACAGAGAGAGACGTAAATGAGTGAAGAAGAAAAGCCCTAATTCCTTCTTCAATTTTGTTTCACAATATAAGGGTAAAGAAGTCTTTTGACACTTCTAAATAATTAAACTTCCTTTTATTTTTTTTAATTTTGGTCAAAGGCTAGTTGAACAAAAACATTGTGAAATGTGGTTATCCCAATTCATTCCCACAAAAACTAATGACATATAAGTAATATATATATATATATATATACACACACACACACACACACACACACACACTTACTTTTTATTTAACATTTATTTGGAATTATCTTTTTCATTATTTTAAATTTTAATTAAGATAAGAAGATTATATATATTTTTAAAAGAATTTAAAAAAGAACCTTGAATACTATGGCGTGTTTGAGCCCCATTTTTTGGCTAAAAATACATTTTTGAATAGTAGATTGATGGAGAATGTGTGATTAAAAAAAAAATGTTTTGAGTTTGCATGTAATATTATTTTATTGAAAAATGTGATTGAAAAGAATAGAGTAAAATGCATTTTAGAAATTATTGGGATAATAAACCTAACAAGAAAAGTACATAAACCTAACAAGATTAAGTGAATAGAAAAATTGTAGCCTCCATTTGACAAATTTATATATAGTGATAATAATAGAAACAATAGTGGATTTCATGAAAGGTCTGAGGATGACACACCTCGTCAACAGAGGCTTGTGTGGAAGGCATTTATAGATTCGATGTTGAGACACAATTCGACACACATATATCTTTTTACGTCATTCAATCCCGATTTGAAAGGGGTGAATTGAAGTTAAACGTTGGGATCATTACTAATTTGGTCTTGCTACATGTACATTCGGGATGACATTCCGGATGATATTCCCCCTCACAATAGGGGGGCCATGATTATTTTATTGGAGCGTGGACCCCCTTCTTGTGAGGGGGAATGTCATCCGGGATGTCATCCCGGATGTATAAATAGCAAAATCCTTCCGCAAAGCCCCACTTCCTTAAATAATTGAAGGCTAAATGACTGCTCCTACAACTCATTCCTCAATGGTGCATAAATTCACAAAAAAAAAAATACAAATTGGAATTATTAGCTACCTGAGATTCATTATGCCCACAGTTATAGTGATTGTTATAATTAGTAAGAAAAAAGTTATTTGTACATTGTTTGTTTACCAATTGGCTAATAGAATGACGTGGACTTGTGCAATATAAGAATTAAAAAAAAAAAGAAGTGAGTGGAAGTAAGTGGACCAAAAATGAAGATCACCCTTTGCCAAAAATGAAGACAACCCTTTTCATTGTAGTTTCAGTCTGCAACTCTTTCCATTTTCGTATTGGCGCTGCTGCAACTTTTTCCAATTTATTTTACCGTCTACGGACACAAGGACGGACCCTTTGGTCGCTTTCTTTACCGGTTATATAATTAGGCAAAATTTAGGCAAGTTCCGACTGAGCGGTGATCTACCGAAAATTATGGTTCGATCAACCGAACTCGAGTTCCGGTCGACCATAATAGGCTTAAATCCGGTATTAACAGATTAAATACCGTATATGCTGTTGGTACTCCAGAAATCCGATAAATTGCACAGAAATTCGGTATACGCAAAATTAGGTATGCAGTTTAGTAATATAATAACTACGATGAACGCAAATTCAACATACATATATCATGCTTAATACTATACACGTACAGAATGTAAATATGAACAAAGAGAAATCGCAGAACGAGTAATAGAATCGAAAACTTTTAACCCGAAGCCTGTGTTGCACACAGTTTCCTTAAAACAGATTCGCCCCCTCACCGTTCGTGCTTGAGGTTTACAACGAGCGTCCGTTTTCCAGGATACAACGGTAGAACCAGTAGCTTCCGAGCACCACGGGAACCACTCCGGCGAACTGAACTAGTGCCTGAACTACACCACCACCAAGACCGAAATGCAGAAAAAAATCGAACTCTATGCAAATGAATTTCTTATGTATTCTAAACTTGAAAGCCTTTGCTTTTTATTTTGTGTGTTAGAATGAGGAAAAAGAGCCACTATTTATAGGCTAGGCTACCATTAATGGCAATGACTTTTGGGATTTCTTCATCTTTTTCCTATGTGGGACAAATTCATTTTTCCCACATAAACTCCCTTTTAAGTGGTACACTTTGAGCCTCAATTTCTCATTCACCCGAGCATCAACTTTGGCAAGTAAGTATATGATTTCGATGTACTCACGGAGGAGAACACAAATCAACTTTCATCTTCCAAATTGAACAACCAGGTCCCACTCAAAACTCGTGCCAAAGTCAGCCCATAAACTCAGTTTTTCCAACAATCCCCCACATGAATGAAAATTGGGAGCGACTCATGCATGTGACACATGACGACTTATGAATGTGACAATGACGACTTGGTGATATAGTTCAACAGTTGAAACCTGCATAGGATAGGTAGGTGTTACCCTTTGAACCTTCCCTTGCGAAAGCATATTTACTTTACTGGCTGATCAGTAGACGCGATGTCCTTGAACTGTTCTGCTGTTTATGTAAACGATAATACACTTCACACAGGATTCTTCCTAACACATTTCAGTTCTCATTATTATGTTCGTTTTGGCCATGAACATATGCCTGGTTCTGTGAGAGATCACTAGAATTGCGCTCTACACAATTCCCTTAGAAGCGGCCCCACTTCTCTTTCACATAGGTGATTTCTTATTACAAGTAACCCGCATTACTTGGCTCGATTTTCGACGCATAAGAATCATTAAAAGCCAATTGCTTATCCTCCAACTTCACGAGCATCACTGTCGCATCATAGGAATGGACATGAGGTAATATCCCCCACAGTGATTACATCAAGTCTTTACAATTAGGTTGTCCCTTTGAACCTAGATCTTGGGATCTCCAGTCAACTAGGTTGGGTTTTCCTTTGTATTGACTTATCCATTCAAGGGCTTAAGTCCCATTCCTCTCGATGATTTCTCAACTAACTCTCGATTTAACCCTTTGGTTAGCGGATCCTCAATGTTATCCTTTGACTTTACATAGTCAATAGTGATAACTCCAGTTGAGAGTAATTGCCTTATAGTATTGTGTCTACGACGTATATGTCTAAACTTACCATTATACATGTTACTCTATGCCCTTCCAATTGCTGATTGACTATCACAGTGTATGCAAATTGCTGGCACAGATTTTGACCATCTTGGAATATCCTCTAAGAAGTTCCGTAACCATTCAGCCTCTTCACCACTTTTATCTAGAGCTATAAACTCAGATTCCATAGTGGATCGAGCTATTACTGTTTGTTTAGAGGATTTCCAAGAAACAGCTGCACCTGCCAATGTGAACACAAATCCACTCATGGATTTTGAGTCTTTCATATCAGATATCCAATTAGCATCACTATATCCTTCAATGACCGCTGGATATTTGGCATAATGCAATCCATAATTACGAATCAATCTTAAGTACCCTAGTACTCTTACTATTCCTTTCCGATGATCAGCTCCTGGATTACTCGTATACCTACTTAGTTTACTAACTGTGTAGGCTATGTCTGGTCTTGTACAGCTCATTAAGTACATCAGACTTCCAATGATTCTCGAGTATTCTACTTGAGAAACACTTTCACTTTTATTCTTGAATAGGTGTTGACTTGTATCTATCACTGTTCTAGCCATGTCAGTATCATCATTACTGAACTTTTTCAGAATTTTGTCCACATAATGTGACTGGCTTAGAACGAGTCCATCTGATGTTCTTGAAATTTTGATTCCAAGTATAACATCAGCCAAGCCCATATATTTCATGTCAAATCTTGAATTTAACATATTCTTGATGGATTTGATCATCTTATCGTTGCTACCAACAATAAGCATATCGTCAACGTAAAGACATAAAATGACATAGCCATTTTTCGTGTCTTTGACGTAAACACATTTATAACACTCATTGATTTTAAATCCACACTCCATCATGACACTGTCGAATTTCTCATGCCATTGTTTTGGTGCTTGTTTTAAGCCATATAATGACTTCACCAATTTGCAGACTTTCTTTTCCTGCCCTGGAGATGAAAATCCCTCGGGTTGTTCCATATAGATTTCTTCATCTAAATCTCCATTCAAGAAGGCAGTCTTAACATCCATTTGATGTACTTCAAGATTCTGCAAAGCAGCAATCGCAAGTATCATCCTAATAGATGTTATTCTTGTTACTGGAGAATATTTATCAAAGTAATCAAAGCCTTCCCGTTGTCGGTAACATTTTATTACTAACCTGGCCTTGTACTTTTCAATAGTTCCATCTGTTTTCATTTTTCGTTTGAAAATCCATTTGTAGCCTAGTGGTTTACTTCCTGGAGGAAGATCTACTAGCTCTCATGTATGATTTTGCAAGATGGAATCTATTTCACTTTTAATGGCATCTTTCCATTGAGGTCCTTCTGAGGAGTTTACAGCTTCTTGATAGCTTCGAGGTTCACTTTCTAGCATATAGGTCAGAAAATCTGGACCATAAGATTTTTTTGTTCTTTCTCTTTTGCTACGTCTTAGTTCAACCTCAACCCCCTCTTCTAGTTCTTGGTCCTGACTATCTTCAATCATAGTCTCATACGTCCGTTTAGAAGAGCTTGCCTCTTCTTTGGACTTATACGGAAATACATGTTCAAAGAACAAAGCATTTCTCGATTCCATAATCGTGTTTTTGTGTATATCTGAGATTTTCGATTCATACACAAGAAACCGATAAACACTACTGTTATGAGCATATCCAATGAAGATGCAATCTACAGTTTTCGGGCCTATCTTCACCTTCTTTGGTGTTGGGATAGCCACTTTAGCGAGACACCCCCACACTCGTAAGTATTTATAGGAAGACTTTCTTCCTTTCCATAACTCATACGGGGTCTTTTCCATTTTCTTTCGGGGCACCTTATTTAAAAGGTAATTTGCTGACAACACAGCCTCCTCCCACATGTTCTGAGGTAACCCAGAACTTACTAGCATTGCATTCATCATTTCTTTTAAGGTGTGATTTTTCCTTTCAGCAATGCCATTTTGTTGCGGTGAATAAGGTGCGGTGGTTTCATGTATGATTCCGTGTTGTGCACAGAATTCAGCAAACGGTGCTTCATACTCACCACCTCGATCGCTTCTCAACACCTTAATTTTCTTGCTAAGTTGATTTTCAACTTCCATCTTATAGAGAATGAATTTCTCTATCGCTTCATCCTTGCTTTTAGCAAGTACACATAGCAGTATTTTGTGCTATCATCGATAAAAGTAACAAAATACTTGTTGCCACCTCTCGTTTGTACAAATTTTAAATCACATAAGTCACTGTGAATTAAATCAAGTGGTTCAGTATTCCGTTCAATTGATTTGAATGACGAACTTGTTAATTTTGCTTCAACACAAGTTTCACACTTATGTTTCGAATCAACATGGAACGCGGGTATGCAATTCAAGTTAACTAGTCTACGTAAAGAATCATAGTTAACCTGTCCTAGTCTACCATGCCACACATTGGAAGACTCAAGTAAATAAGCAGAAGAGTTCACTTTATTCATTTTTGGCTTAACAACCATTACATTTAGTTTACACATGCCATCGGAAACATACCATTTTCCGACAAACATTCCGCTTTTGGACAAAATAACTTTGTCTGACTCAAATACAATACGAAACCCATGCTTATTCAAAAGCAACCCGGACACTAGGTTCTTGCGGATTTTCGGCACATATAGCACGTTGTTAAGAGTCAACTCTTTCCCTGAAGTCATCTTCAGAACCACCTTCCCTTGTCCTTTGATTTCAGAAGTTGCTGAATTTCTCATGAACAACTTCTCTCCATTGTCAATTACTTCGAAAGCATTAAACATCTCTTTATCAGAGCACACATGCCATGTAGCACCAGTGTCAATCCACCACTCTTTCGGGTTAGAACCCACCATGTTTACTTCAGAAATGACGGCTGCGAGATTCGTCTCCGACACGTCATTTGCCATGTAATCAACCACATTTGCTTCCTTCTTCTTCTTTGGCATTCTGCACTCCGAAGACTTGTGACCTACTTTGTCACAGTTGAAGCATTTTCCTTGAAATTTCTTTTTAGAAATTCCACCTTTTAGTCCTTGCTTGGTCCCTTTGCCACCGGCTGACCCAGCCTTAATTTTGTTGGCCTTACTGCTTTGACCATGCTTTACCACATTGGCTTTAGCAACATCAGGACTGAACCACTTCTTCTCCGAACCCTTGTTGTCTTCTTCAATTCAAAGTCTAACAATCAGTTCTTCGATGTTCATTTCCTTTCGTTTGAGCTTCAGATAGTTCTTGAAGTCTTTCCACACGGGGGGCAATTTCTCAATAATTGCTGCCACTTGGAAAGTTTCACTCACAACCATCCCTTCGGCATGAATTTCGTGAAGAATCACTTGGAATTCTTGCACTTGACTGATTACTGGTTTGGAATCCACCATCTTATAATCCAAGAATCTGCCGACAATAAACTTTTTTGCCCCGGCATCCTCAGTCTTATATTTTCGGTCCAACGACTCCCACAGCTCCTTAGCAGTTTTCATACTACTATACACGATGTATAGCGAGTCTGCTAAGCTGTTCAATATATAGTTTCGGCACAGAAAGTCTGAATGTTTCCAAGCATTAACCGCACTGATCACTTGAATATCTCCTTCACCCTCATTGAGTATTGGAGCAGTTTCAGTCAAGAATCTCGCAAGATTCAAGGTGGTCAGGTAAAATAACATTTTCTGCTGCCACCTCTTGAAATTCAAACCATTGAATTTTTTCGATTTTTCCCCATGGTTAACCGGAACATTAGCTACATGTTGGCTCACAACACGAATTGGCACCTGAGCCATAGTCTGAGCCACAACAGAGCTAGGCCCTGCACCCATAGGTGCACCCATACCCACAGTTTGGGAAACTTGGGACACATTTATGTTGGTTGGTTCGGTTGTCATTTCTGAAATAAAACACACAAAAATTAATTTCCAATAAACTAAATATCAACTTATCTTTTAAAAAAAACAAATCTGTTTTAAGCTTGTTATATAATTAGGCAAAATTTAGGCAAGTTCCGACTGAGCGGTGATCGACCGAAAATTATGGTTCGATCAACCGAACTAGAGTTCCGGTCGACCGTAATAGGCTTAAATCCGGTATTAACAGATTAAATACCGTATATGCTGTTGGTACTCCAGAAATTCGATAAATTGCACAGAAATTCGGTATACGCAAAATTAGGTATGCAGTTTAGCTATATAATAACTACGATGAACGTAAATTCAACATACATATATCATGCTTAATACTATACACGTACAGAATGTAAACATGAACAAAGAGAAATCGCAAAACGAGTAATAGAATCGAAAACTTTTAACCCGAAGCCTGTGTTGCACACAGTTTCTTTAAAACAGATTCGCCCCCTCACCGTTCGTGCTTGAGATTTACAACGAGCGTCCGTTTCCCAGGATACAACGATAGAACCAGTAGCTTCCGAGCACCACGGGAACCACTCCGGCGAACTGAACTAGTGCCTGAACTACACCACCACCAAGACTGAAATGCAGAAAAAAATCGAACTCTATGCAAATGAATTTTTTATGTATTCTAAACTTGAAAGTCTTTGCTTTTTATTTTGTGTGTTAGAATGAGGAAAAAGAGCCACTATTTATAGGCTAGGCTACCATTAATGGCAACGACTTTTGGGATTTCTTCATCTTTTTCCTATGTGGGACAAATTTATTTTTTCCACATAAACTCTCTTTTAAGTGGTACACTTTGAGCCTTAATTTCTCATTCACCCGAGCATCAACTTTGGCAAGTAAGTATATGATTTCGATGTACTCACGGAGGAGAACACAAATCAACTTTCATCATCCAAATTGAACAACCGGGTTCCACTCAAAACTCGTGTCAAAGTCAGCCCATAAACTCAATTTTTCCAACAGTCAGTCTTGGGGTCTAATACCTTGAGTCACCCAAAGAGACCATGGCGAAATCCTTGAGCACCTGGTTTTCGTCAAGTCCTGGAATGAAGGTGATGCGATGCCACGAATTGTTAGATTGTAACAGTCAATGAAATTAGACATGTTCCCATTAGGATCCTTTGTGCAGAACGAGACATAGATTCCACAACGAACAGTTGATGAAGTCTCAAGTCGCGAAAGAGAGTCCATTGGGACGAAGAAGAGGAGTTAATTATAGGCCTCTTTCTTGTGTGGAGGCCCGGAAGCGATCTGTGTGGATTCCATACGACATATTCTAGGAATTTGTAGATCATTTCTATGGTTTTTCTTGTTGTAATTCGTACCATAATTCTTTTTATATTTGATTATCCAAACCGAGAAACAGAAAAACATGCAGTGTCATCGAATTTGGCGACATTGTTGGTTGATTCTCTTCCGGTTCTTTTCAATATTGCTGCCAGGGATTTTCCCTATGTTTTTCAAATCTGTTAACACTATTTTATTTGCCCTATTTGGGAGTTAGATCTGTGTCGAGGGATGGAGTCTAAGTTACTAACCGTTGAGAGTTGGGGTACTCGCCAGAATCTTGGCTGGCCTACTTCTCATGTATTAGCAGTTGAACTGATTTTGGGGACGAAATGAAGGGAAAATCAGGGTACGATATGGGTTTGGGCCGGTTTTGGGTGCCTCATTTTTTATTAAAAAATGCCACGTCCTTCTGTCAAGCTCTTTTGTCATGCTATTCGTATTGAACATAAAATTACTTTACAAATATTGGTGTATTAGTGAGTGGCTTGATACCATTACAAGGCATCCGATTAACGAATCTTCGGCAACGTCCCAAAGAAAATGATACATAAAATGAGATATTTTATTTCCTTATTTTGTTTCTTAATTTGCTCTTTCAAAGGATATTTGATAAGTTAGACAATTTTATCAATGTATTATATATTAATTATAGTTTGTTTAGTTTTTAATTATGTATTAGGACTTAATTTTCATTATTATCTTTTAATTCTTGTTATTATCTAGTGTTTAGTTGTTATCCAATTTATAATTTTTGCCTTAAATACGAGTTTTGAGCCTGATGACAGTTAATTGAATTGTTGAGATTTCTTCAATTTCATATACTCTCGTATAGGAGTGGGCGTGGATTGGGTTGGATCGATTTTTTTTCCAACCCAAACTCAACCCAACTTGGACGGTTTGATAAAAAATAACCCAACCCAACTCAATTATTGATTTAAACCCAACTCAACCCTAACCGATTTTGATCGGTTTGGGTTGAGTTGGGTTGGTCGATTTGGGTTTCAGCCCAATCAAAGTTAGATTCGATTTATTTGTTAAATGTGGATAATTTTTTAGAATTTGAAATTATTTGAAAATCTACGCTTTTTAAACACACATATAAAGAATTCTTTCTAAAAATAATGTATAAATAAATTTAAAATTTAAGAAACATTTTTTTTTTACAATTTTTTGAAATTCAATCACTTCATTATCATGTCTTTAATTTTTATTTTAACGTCAAATGACATTACATTTTAAATAGTGTTCATATGAATCGGTCTATGTGAAGAAAATTGACATTTATATATTATAAGTCATTATCTTATCTTTACTATTATGTCTATTTAATTTATTTTTTTCATCTTAGATATTAATTTTTTAATTCATCGGATTGGGTCGGGTCGGGTCGGGTCGGGTTTTCATTCATAACCCAAGACCCAACCCAACCTTAAACTCAATTTTTCAACCCAACCCAATCCAATTGAACTTAAAAAATCAACCCAAACCGATCGATTTGGTTTGGGTTGGTCGGATTGATCGAATTTTTGCCCAACTCTACTCTCGTATTTGATATTTAAAAATCAACAAGTCTAATTCTTTATATTCGTACGTGGATCAACGAGTTGATGTCTATATTTGCGGGATTCTTAGAAATCAACAGAAACTGAAAGTTGATCATGTGGTATTCGTTTGAAATCAACGAAACTTCAACGTATTCGTTCAATAATTTTTTTAATCGCTTTTGCCCATGCTACGTCACTATTTTAGACCTTATATCGTCATAGTATAATTGTTATCCTAGTTTTTGATAAATTTAAAAAAATTTGAGTTTCTCCAAATTGATCAATTTGTATTATGTGTGAACCAACAAGATTGAATATGTGTTCTTATTTCTCAAACTATCCAATTGCAGTATTATGCATGGTTAAAATTAATGTTTTCTTATAATTAAATGTATAAATCATTTATAAATTTGTAATGAAAAGGAGCATTCATCTTTTATATCTTTCCACATAATAATTGCAAGTCAATAAGTGAGCACACCCTTAGAAATTTATAAACTAAAAGAAAACTTAAAAACTTGAGAAATGACATAGACTTCGATCTAAGAACATGTTCAAAATTTATAAATGGTAAATTAAAAGACTAATTAAAACGTAAATCTAGCTCCAAAAAAAAAAAAAAAAAATGCAATATGTCCAATGTTGACATTTTGTAATTGAAAAATAATAAAATCTTAAGAAATTGGGCCTAACTCAACCCATACAAAATCGGCTTTTAAAGTGAGGTTTGCCTACACTATATAAATTGGTCCTAGGCACTGTGATCAGTCGATGTGAGATTTAACACACCCCCCTCACGCACAGCGTGGACTTTGTCATATGACTGTGGAAATCGATATTGGGGGCCCAACACCAAAACTAGGCCTGGCTCTGATACCATCTTAAGAAATTGGGCCTAACTCAACCCATACAAAATCGGCTTGTAAAGTGAGGTTTGCCCACACTATATAAATTGGTCCTAGGCACTGTGATTAGTCGATGTGAGATTTAACATAAAACATTATTAAAGAATATTAGTTCTTTTATCCCACTCTATACATATATTACTTTTTAATTAATTTTAGGAAAACACTTGTTGTATATAACTTTTCATATAATTTTTTTTTTCATATTGATAAAGTGTCAAAAAAATATTTTTTTTATTGGATTGACGAAATTTTAACAATCAAATTAAATCTCATCACATCATCTATTAATAAATAAATCTATAAATTGTGATATAGATATAATAAAATCGTTGATTTAATGATGATCACGTAGCTAGCTAGTTCACACCATTTGGACCGGTACACAATGAGACAAGGAAACAATTACGTGGATGTTTGTAAACTGATCAAATATACTTAACACGTTTCTTGGAATCCACCCTTTAATACTCATTATCTATACTGTTACAACCCATATTTTTTTAGTCAAAATCAGTAATTGACTAGTCAAAGTCAAGTCAAATAAGAACTAAAATGAGAAAAATTATTTTATTGGGATTTATTTTATAAATTGGCAATATTTGAGGATTTAATTGGATACATTTTAAGTTGAAATTTTTTATTTCTAATAATGGAAGATATAAGGGCCAAATGTTATTATTAATTGATGTTGAGGGACTTTCTTTGCAATTTCCGGATTAAGTGGACTACAAGTGGCTTTTTAATCATTTTTTTTTAATTCCATTTTCAATTAAAATCACATACAAACACACACTAGAAGAGGTAGAAATCGGCAGAGGAGGAAAACGCAGGAAAAAAAAGAAAGAAAAAGAAAGAAAAAGAGAAAGAAGAAAGGAAAAAGAAGAGAAAAGGAAGGAAGAAGAAGGTAAGTGTTAATACTCTTATTTTGAGTTCAATCTATCTAATTTTTTTAAGAGGTTAAGAAGTAAATTATTTATGATATTGTGATGTTAAATTTCTAGGGTTTCGAATTTATGGAATATTGGTGCATTTTAGAGTTCAAGATTGTGGATTATTTAATTTTCATTTGAATTAAGATAAGGGATTTTAGTTTTGGCAAACCCTAGAATTTATAATTGGGAATTGGAATAAGTATAGATTGGGGAAATGATAGTTGTGATGAAAAACTCACTTGAAAGATTGAATTTATGAAACAAGATAAAGATTTAATTGGTTGGATTATGGTTACTAGTTTTCACTAGATTGTAAATAGGGAATTATTCTTATGTTGGAATGAGAATTATTTTGATGAATTAGATTTTAGTAAAAGGACTAGAAAATGGAATTAACTCCAAGTGAATAAATGAAATTTGGGAAAAACTATTCAAGTCTCGAGAAATTAAGTTTTAGTATTCGATTATGAATATTTAGATCTACTTGATGGCGTGATTGTTAAATTGGTTATCCGATATCATATTTCAGGTAGTGAAGCGAAAACTCGAAAATGCTCGTCAATTTAATCAGATTCATGTCTATAGACCAGTGAGTGGATATCTACTTTTAAAAAATAAGCATTTATTTAAATTATAATAGTTCTCAAATTTATATAAAATAACCGTTTATTTGATTTCTTATAATAAATCATATAAGCTGCACAAGTTATGTATTTCAGATGATTAATTTAGAAAGAATGATTTTTCAGAGTAAAGTGAATTTTATAGCAAGTTCTTTTTAAAGTTAATTTCAGTTAAATTAAATCATTTCATTAGCATGTTGTATCATTATTAAATATTTCAGCAAATCTATAGTTATTTTTAAAACTTTCAGAAAGTACCCAAGTGATTTACCCGCTCTGCACTTGTGTGAATGTGTTTTCACAGTGTATGATCAGTTATGGTGATTTTACCTGCTCTGCAATGATGTGAATGTGTTTCCACAGTGTATGACCAGATTATCAGAGGTCTTTGGGACCCACTCTTGTACACACATAGGGTTTGGGCCGTGTACTGGGGTGCTTAGCCTTTGGGGCAGCTCTGCGTACGTATGACCAGATTATCAATTATCAGATTATCAGACTTGAATGGCTTCGCCTTGTACATCGAGATTACTCTACACATGAGTAAGGCTATTCATGGGGTACTTATTGGTGTGACTCTTTAGTATATAATATGATGTTTATTCAGCTTATCAGATTTCAAACTTCAGAATTCAGTTTATTCAGTTTGCAGAGTAATGATTTCAGTTTACAATAATGTGAAATCATATTTTCACTTATAGTTACCGAGATCAGATTATTTATATTCAGTTGTTTATTTAGAATAAAGAGCAAGAAATTTTATGATGTAATTATGCTTAGTTTTAAAAGTATTCCCAGATATCAGAATTTCTCAAAGTTTTTAACGGAGCAAGACTTGTCAGAAAAAAAAATATACTTATTTTTCAAACTATCCACTCACTGAGTTACAAGCTCATATTTAAAATCTTTTTTTCTGAGCAGATAGTAGCAGAGGTTTGCAGCCTTGGAGCCTGTAGATCCACGTCGTTGAGACGCACATTACATTTAGCTTTATGACATTTTGTTAGTTTATTTAGTTCATATTTCTTTAGGGCATTTTTGACTTTTAAAGTTTGTTAAATATTGATTTGTCAACTTTTTATTTTGAATAATTTGTATTCTAAGGGACGAATGTGCACTATTTTAAATTACATGTATAAGTTTGAGAAATTGATTTCTATCCAGATGGTTTAGTCTCTATTTTAAAGGAAACTCTGTCAAAATTCTTTTAAAAATATTTCATAGTCAAAGAAAGTCATGTTGCCATGGTGGTAGGTCTAATATTTAGCTGAAATCTACCATCGGCACACGACACGTGTCTGGTCCATTAGGTTGACTCGGGTCGGGTCGTGTCAATTAGTATCAGAACATGGTTTTGAAAGTTTTCATAGTTCACATATTGGCATATCATGCATATTCATGGTGTGTGGTCTCGCGTCGTGGTGGCAGAAATCACAGGCTCCCAAGTTTTGCTGCTAGAATGTTTGTATCCTTTTATGGTGGAAGAATATTTTTATCAGATTCAGAAACAAATAGTATGTAAGTATATCAGTTATAGTGATATGATGGTTGAAGTTATTAGTTCTTGGGTTGGAATTGTGGTTTATGTAGTCTATTAAGAGTTGAACATATTGTTAACTTAAATGTGAAAGTTTTGATGATTTTGCCAGTTATTTACTTTTGGGCATTTGAAGTGATAGATGGTACCACCATTTAAGTACCATTTTTATACAGAATTTCGTGACTTTTTTTTTTTTATGTCTACATAGGAATATCTTTAGTTACAGTTTGTATGATAAATACAGGGAAATGATATAATGTGTAATTGGTGACAGTCAACGATGGATTTTAGTTATCTTGGGAAGCCAAATGGTCATTAGTGTTATTAAAATTTTGTGGTGATTTGTGGCCACTTATATGAGATGACGATATAAATCATGACGGTGTATACTTGGGCTATATGATGAGAAATTGTGGAAGATAAAATGATGATTTGTGGATTGATAGATAATAATGTGTTATTGTTTATCTTAGGCATGGAGAAATTAATATCTAGGTGATTCCAAATATGTTATTATTTATTTGATTATAAAGAATGTGAGAAAAAAAAAATGGATAGACTTCACAAGGATTTCCTATTGTGCGGTGAGTTGTTGTTTAAGAATGAAAATATGGGATAACTATATTTATGTTAATTGGGTAAAAGGTATGAAAAGAATGAGTCGAATAAATGCACATTGTGATTCTTGAGTTCTAGTAAAGAATCATATATTGTGGTAAAAAAATAAAATAAAATAATGATTAGCATATTTCATATAAGTGCACGTATGGTTTGAGGAATGGAATGAGACTATGGAATATTAGCATACGGACTCTTGATGTCCATTAAGGTGTGAAATGTCACTTGATGGTTATAAAGAGCATTATTTTTGTGATTCTAAGGAAATATGTATAATCAAATGTTTGAAGTTATACAATGTGATCATAAATGACAAAGTTACATGATATGGTGAATAGCAAGTAAAAGAATGTTGTGATTGTCCTATAGCTAAATAATGCGATGAGATATTTGGGTTATTAAGTTAATTTTGTCAAGGCCATTTGTGGATTATTATGTTATATTGTATGCAATTTAAAAGTTTCGAGCTAAAGTTGGAAGTTAAAGTGGAATTTAATGAATTTTAAGTAAGGTAAAGTTTGGGTTATTTTCGATTAATTTTTGGATCTCACGAATAAAGTTTTCCATTCTTATCGAAGTTTATTCATTATGGAATGTATGAATGATATGTTGGATGGTTTAAGTCAAAGGTGTCTATTAAATGTAAACTTTAGTCAATTGTGGAATGATGTCTTTTTGTTATATTATCTTAATTAAAGTCTTTATATTGTGGACAAGAAAGCTTATACGCTGATGATACGTTAATACCTCTTTATGGAGTAAGAGTATATAATTAACATGGATTAAATGTTATTGTTATCTCTTCAAAGAAAGACAGAGCACAAAAATATATATGAGTTTAGAAATGTAAAAAGTTTTGTTATCAGATTAATTTCTGAGAAAATATGTACTCTTGTATCTAAAGTTGATGAGTTTAATTTATGATAATGGATTAGGTTAAAATTTAGAAAGTGTTCCGAGTGAAATGACTAATTATGGATTCTACTATAGATTGTTGAAGAGGCATGATTAAGACATGAGTTAGAGTTTGTTATATTTGGATTGAATTTAGGAATTGTGGTGTTATCACATTGCAAGAAACACCGACACTTATCGATCACTGGAGTTTAAGGTATATTTCTATTTCAAAATGTTGAAATTGAAGTTATGTATATATTATTATTGGGTAATATAGAATTAAAGAAAAGAATATCATATTGAGCTAACTCAATTGTTATTGGGGATAATCGAAATTTTGAAGACCTTGTCGATTTAGAATTGGATTTGTTACCCTCAAATATTTTTCATTATGGGGTTCCAACTACATAGGATGGAGACAAAATGGTATTTTGGTCATTATGACATATCGATAAAGGTTATAAGATTCTTTCAAATGATATAATCGGTTCATGAGATAGATTTATGAATATATAGATAAGATTGTTATTATTATGGCAGAGGTTGAGTATCTATCTTTGGCTTAATTATAGGGAGATATATAACTAAATTACCTTGTGCAGCTCGTTTTGTAGAATGTCAGAAACTAGGAAGACAAATTCAGAAGAGAGGTCATCGATTACGGTTTGTTAATTAAAGGGGACTCGAATAATTATTTATTTTCATGGACTGGACATGTAAGAACTAGCCACAAGTGTCGATAATAAATGTTATATAAGATATTGAAATATTCCAAGGACGTATTTATTATGATGTAATTGACAAAAGAAAGTTAGTGGGCCCTGAATTGGTTCAAATGGCTTCAGAAAATGTGAAATTGATTAGAGAACTCCAAATAAGAAGCAAGATACGAAAGAACAAATTATGTGTAGTTCAAGATTACTAGAAAAATCATTCATTGGGTATGTTTTATGCCTTTATGTGTTCGAATTCTAGTTAATTGAATTTCGAGGACGAAATTCTTTAAGGATGTGAGATTGTTACAACCCATATTTTTTTAGTCAAAGTCAAGTCAAATAAGGACTAAAATGCGAAAAATTATTTTATTGGAATTTATTTTATAAATTGGCAATATTTGAGGATTTAATTGGATACATTTTAAGTTGAAAATTTTTATTTCTAATAATGGAAGATATAAGGGCCAAATGTTATTATTAATTGATGTTGAGGGACTTTCTTTGCAATTTTCGGATTAAGTGGACTACAAGTGGCTTTTTAATCAATTTTTATTCCATTTTCAATTAAAATCACATACAAACACACACTAGAAGAGGTAGAAACCGGCAGAGGAGGAAAACGCAGGAAAAAAAAGAGAGAAAAAGGAAGGAAAAAGATAAAGAAGAAAGAAAAAAGAAGGGAAAAGGAAGGAAACAGAAGGTAAGTGTTAATACTCTTATTTTGGGTTCAATCTATCTAATTTTTTTAAGAGGTTAAGAAATAAATTATTTATGATATTGTGATGTTAAATTTCTAGGGTTTCGAATTTATGGAATATGGGTGCATTTTAGAGCTCAAGATTGTGGATTATTTAATTTTCATTTGAATTAAGGTAAGGAATTTTAGTTTTGGCAAACCCTAGAATTTATAATTGGGAATTGGAATAAGTATAGATTTGAGAAATGATAGTTGTGATAAAATACTCACTTGAAAGATTGAATTTATGAAAGAAGATAAAGATTTAATTGGTTAGATTATGGTTACTAGTTTTCACTAGATTGTAAATGGGGAATTATTCTTATGTTAGAATGAGAATTATTTTGATGAATTAGATTTTAGTGAAAGGACTAGAAAATGGAATTAGTTCCAAGTGAATAAATGAAATTTGGGAAAAATTATTCAAGTCTCGAGAAATTAAATTTTAGTATTCGATTATGAATATTTAGATCTACTTGGTAGCGTGATTGTTAAATTGGTTATCCGGTATCATATTTCAGGTAGTGAAAGGAAAGCTCGGAAATGCTCGTCAATTTAATCAGATTCATGTCTATAGACCAGTGAGTGGATATCTACTTTTAAAAAATAAGCATTCATTTAAATTATAATAGTTCTCAAGCTTATATAAAATAACCGTTTATTTGATTTCTTATAGTAAATCATATAAGATGCAAAAGTTATGTATTTCAGATGATTAATTTAGAAAGCATGATTTTTCAGAGTAAAGTGAATTTTATAGCAAGTTCTTTTTAAAGTTAATTTCAGTTAAATTAACTCATTTCATTAGCATGTTGTATCAGTATTAAATATTTCAGCAAATCTATAGTTATTTTTAAAACTTTCAGAAAGTACCCAAGTGATTTACCCGCTCTGCACTTGTGTGAATGTTTTTCCACAGTGTATGACCAGTTATGGTGATTTTACCTGCTCTGCAATGATGTGAATGTGTTTCCACAGTGTATGACCAGATTATCAGAGGTCTTTGGGACCCACTCTTGTACACACATAGGCTTTGGGCCGTGTATTGGGGTGCTTAGCTTTTGAGGCAGCTCTGCGTACGTATGACCAGATTATCAGTTATCAGATTATCAGACTTGAATGACTTCGCCTTGTACATCGAGATTACTCTGTACATGAGTAAGGCTATTCATGGGGTACTTATTGGTGTGACTCTTTAGTATATAATATGATGTTTATTCAGCTTATCAGATTTCAGATTTCAGAATTCAGTTTATTCAGTTTGCAGAGTAATGATTTCAGTTTACAGTAATGTTAAATCATATTTTCACTTATAGTTATCGAGATCAGATGATTTATATTCGGTTGTTTATTTAGAATAAAGAGCAAGGAGTTTTATGATGTAATTATGCTTAGTTTTAAAAGTATTCCCAGATATCAGAATTTCTCAAAGTTTTTAACGGAGCAAGACTTATCAGAAAAAAATATACTTATTTTTCAAACTATCCACTCACTGAGTTACAAACTAATATTTTAAAAAAAAATTTCTGAGTAGATACTAGCAGAAATGTGCAGCCTTGGAGCCTGTAGATCCACGTCGTTGAGACGCACATTACATTTAGCTGTATGACATTTTGTTAGTTTATTTAGTTCATATTTCTTTAGAGCATTTTTGATTTTTAAAGTTTGTTAAATATTGATTTGTCAACTTTTTATTTTGAATAATTTGTATTCTAAGGGACGAATGTGCACTATTTTAAATTACATGTATAAGTTTGAGAAATTGATTTCTATCCAGATGGTTTAGTCTCTATTTTAAAGAAAACTCTGTCAAAATTCTTTTAAAAATATTTCATAGTCAAAGAAAGTCATGTTGCCTTGATGGTAGGTCTAATATTTAGCTGGAATCTATCATCGACGCACGACACATATCGGGAACGGGTCGTGTCATATACCATCGTAGGATTCACAAGTCACAACTTATAAACACTTAAAAATTAAGATTTTTCAAACATTCACTTCGACCTACGTGAGTCTTGAACTAGTAAATTTTCTTGAGATTCAAATTAGTCTCTTAACATTTTACAAAAAACTTGGAACTGCATGCAAACTGATGCTCCTACCACAGTGCAAGAAGAAGAAAGCATAACTATATACAAACATGGACTCGTGGAGTACAAGCAGCTGAACATCGATATTGATCGACTAAGCGGGCTCGGAAAGTATCCAACTCCTAATCACCCTACTCATATCGGTAAGGGAAACAAGCCCAACAAGCAAACCTTGTTTGTCGATCACCCATACGCGATGCACATGGTTGTTGATAGCCTTGTCAACCACCTCCCCTAGGGTTGATTCCGGGTAGCAAGTTATGAGATCCTTAGTTGAGGTCCTCAAGCCAGAAGCTTCATGCTGTGGAGTGCCTGAACATTTTTCAATGAATTCGACCACGCTTAAGTTCAGGCAAGACTTGAGTTGAGACAGAGGGCATCCACGAAGATCCGCCGCAGAAAAAGTTCCCACAAGTTTTCCATTCTTTCCCTGCAATCATGCACAAAAAATAGAGAGCACAATACGAAAGGGGATCTCATATTAAACACAAATTCCGAATTGGGTTAGGTGTAGGTTAAAATTAAATTTTTAGTAAATTTTGAAAAAAAAATTGATGAGATGTGGGATTGAAAAATTGTGAAACTTATAAAATATAAGATTAAAATCAGTTATTAACTTTGATTTAGATTAAAATCTAGATTTTAATCCTTACCAAACAACATATAAAGATTCGAACTCCTCCTTTAGAGGTTATGATATCAAAGCCTACGATGCTGCGTGTCTAGACTAGCTACCAACCAATATCGACAAAAATAAAAATATTCACTCTCGACTTTCTAAGATATAGAATCGTAAATGAAATCCCGGGTATTAATAAATCATGACCAAATTAAGTACGAAGAGACCTCACTTACATTTATAAGTTGACTATGATCTTCTCCGGCGTCATTTGAAGACTGAACGATTGGCACGGCATTAAGTGAAGCAGTGTTCATGCACTTTATAGCATCGATTACTTTGGTTCTGTCGGTAACCCCGAAAACTATATCACTCACTGCTCCAATTTCTTTAACCTTTCGAGACAAAATACCTTTAAGCTCATTCTCATGTCCTTTCAAGAACTTGATAACATCCATTTGCGTGAGCATTCGGTAGCTTGAGGCCGATTCCACTAGCTCAACTCCTGCTACGTTTTCCATATGGCTATCAGCTGGAACTAAAGCCCGGTGTATTCCTTTGCTGAACACTTCCATGCAGTCAAGAATGCTGCATATAGACAATGGAAAATTGACCTCCAAGTTTTTCAGATAATCTTCATTTTATAATTTAGTCCATCTTTCGGATCAATAGGGACTTGCTATTAACAAATTGTCAATTATTTTCTGTCCGCTAATTATGAATTGGTAGTTAAAGAACATATATAATGACTGCTCTTCTATTGCTCCATTTAAAAAGGTGGTGTAAGCGAAACACTTGCTTCTGCCACTAAAGAATATCTTTCTTTAGATAATTACTATATTTTTCTATTCATATTTAGCCGTGGTTTGTTGCACTTTAAAAGTTGATAAAAATCGAAGTCAAAGTCAATATTAATTTTAATTACATATCAACTTTTCATCCAAATTTCATCAATTTTTATCAAAATTTACTTTAAAATCCGATTTTTAGCAAAGCCAAACAGTGGTTAGAGGTCCGAAAAGTTACTCGAAAAATGATCAAACTAGCAAGAAATTAAGCTAGGAATTCTATTTTACTAGGCACACAAAAGATAGTGCAGTCAAGTTATATCTTTTATTCTTAATTAGGACATAAAATTCTTTTGGTTAACCTAAGAAGAACAAAGATCTTATGGTAATAACGAACATATTGGAAATTTAGAAAGTGGGCAGAGATTCAATTTTGTGGTGGTTGATTTAAACAAGTTAAATACCAAACCTAGTATTACAGTTGAGGGTCCACAGGCTAAGGCTTTCGAGGCACCGCCCTATAATAGACGACACCGGAACTTTCATCTTCTGGTCCAGATCATCGCCGCCGCTGCTTATCACGTTAACATGATTCCCGGCAATCTGGGCCAAAATATCCAGCATAGTCACCATCCCAATATAGTGTTTCCTCACCTCCCCAGTGTGCTTATCAGCCTCCAAAATCATTGAACCTCCAGCTCCTATCCAGTGTCCCGGTGGCGCAGCCACTGCCACGGCGGTGATCCTGTTAGCAATTAAAGCATTCATTGTGTCAGCTAGTGAAGCTGTGTATGGAACCTCCACTAGCCTTCTCTTGTCAGTGATTAAATCACTTACTTTCTTGTCCCTCAGCCTGTTGGGCTGAAGAATACTACCATGTATCTGTTCTACTTTTGTTGCCTGAATCTGCATATTTAGTGGGTTTTCTCCTTCAAAGTCTCGAGACGGAAGAAGAGAGATTAACATATGCACTAACATACACACACATATTTGTATTATGTATGCATTAATTTTATTTTTGTCACTGTACTTTTAGTGAAATCTCAATTAGGTCACTCAACTTTAATGTATTGTAATTTGATCACCGAAAACGTAAGAGCGCTTCAAGCTTCTAAATCAAGACTTGTTCTTGCTTGAATCATTCCAACAATTGGCGTGAAGTACCTTACTGTAGGATCGTGTAGAGTAACTGGGAGTTTTATTACACTGAATGGTATGAAAATCTTTGAAGGAGAATGTATTAAATATATAAGGGTGGATCTATATCTTCTTATCGTTTTTGTATTAATCGTTTCGTCAATTTTTATTTTTTGATCAGTGTACGCTAAATAGTAGTCACTCAGTTATCTCCGTTAATGAACTTAACGTCATCTCAATCCTCTATTAGCCTCCTTTTCTAAGTAAATATACTACTTAATCATGTCACGACATAAAAATCTTGAATTTGATTAATGAAGCTCTCTTTATGCTCCGTTGAATGAACTAATTACTACCAAATTTTAAACACGATTTGTTTTAATTTTACAATTATGATATGATAAAGTTGCATGCTTACCTAACAACTTGAGATGCATCAAATCATTGTTAATTTCTAGCACTCGAGTTAGGTTTGGAAATGGTGGCTAACATTGTGAATTGAAGTTTAATAATTTAATTGAGATAAATTAAAGTAGAATGACACAAATGAATTTCAGTAAAGTTAAGTGACTAAAATTGAAATTAACCCTATAATATGAGACAAGATTTTTTGGGTTTTTGGACGTGTCCATGATTCAAGGTACTCTTAGCCACGTGGTGCCATAGAATTTACTGGAATATTACTTGGCTAGATTGTTACAAGATCGAGTCTATCTATTTTTCCTTAAAAGATAGACATTCAAATTTTAAGTGGGTTCATTGATCACTTTGGAAATCGAATACTGAAAAATAGTTACTAATTAAAAATTGCGGTTGAAGAATTGGTGTCTAGAGTACTTTTTAAAATTTAATTTTCTCCACTCTTTAAAAGGATGTTCGAATCCTTGTACTTCGTTTTGAAAGAAGCCATTTTATGCCCCTAAATGTTGGGCTCAACTTTTTTTTTATTTTTTTAAAATGAGCAATTGTACTAATCAAGTATATGGGCTCCATATAATTCAACTTTATATCAAGTTTTAATGGACGTTTGATGGGATTGGAATTATAGAAAAAAGAAAAATAGAGAGAGAGAGAGAGAGAGAGAGAGAGAGAGAGAGAGAGAGAGAGAAATCAAGGAGAATGTCCATTCAAAGTGATTATAATTAAAACAAGATTATTGACACTCCTTAATTAATTCCAATGGCAACTTGAGAATATGTGTGACAAGTCAAAAGCAAAGGTCCATAATGAAATCCACAAAAGTTCCAATGTTTATAAACGAAGCCGTGCCATAAAGTAGTGCTGTTCTTTCCTTTTTAAATTATTTGATTATTCTATAAATCGCTATAAATTAAAAGTTTAATTTCTTACCTGCTTGAGGAATAATAACATGAAATGAAAAATTGAGAGCATGTAAGGAGAGATTTAAGGGGCGTTCTCTTTACTGTTTTCGATTTTTCAAAACATTGAAAACGCATTCTCTTTCCCATTTTCAAAAACGAGTTTTGAAAACGACTAAAATTTTATGAAAAAAATAGAAAACAAATTTTTTACGTTTTTGCTGTTTTCTTCACAAATTTGTCAAAACTCAAAAAACACGGGTTGAGAAATATTTTTTCAAAACGACAAAAAGAACGAGTTTTCAACAATTTCAACATGGACACCCAAAACACAAAACACAAAATGAATTCAAAACTCAAAATACAAAATTAAAACACGAAGAGAATGCCCCCTTAAGATTTGACCTTTGTTTCAACTCCAGTTTAATTTTAATATATTTTCTTTCTTCTTTTCAATTTTATATTTTTTAATAAAATAATATTACTCGTAAATTCAAAACTTTTTCTTCTTTTTTAACTACACATTCTCCAAATATTATTTGAAAATACATTATTTTTTCCAAAACTTCATTAAAACCGAGCCCAAACAAGGGCTTAATATAAGAGTTTAGCCAACTTATCACTATATCCTCTTCATTACAATGAAAAAATAATATTTCATTGAAGTCACATTGTATCATTATCCGATAAAAGTTAGGTCCTAAGACTGTATTATACATGTTTTGTCATTAAGATTTAATGCGAGATTTATGCTAACTTGCTACTCTAGAGTCTCACTATAATGAAGAAAAAGATCATTTTATTGAAGTGACGTCTCTTTTTTTTCAATGAAGTGAAGGATGGGTTTTAATATCCTTTATTAGGAAGGAAAATATTAAGAGGATATAATACTATCTAATATTTTCCTATGACACCAAAATTCTATCATTAAAAAGAGAAGTGAACAATATAATTCAGCTCCGCATATTCATTATAATTATATTTTCATTCATTTTTGAAGAAATAATAATTAAATATTTCTAGTAATTAGACCATGTTAATCAATCTACTTATGCATGCATGATATATGAATTATATATATAATTGGGATTTTTTCCATGTACATAACTTTATGAAGGTTCAATCTTGGCTTTAGGGATTAGAATGTCTAGTGGGATAACAACGGACAATGGAATCCACCTGCGAATGCGATCCATGAAAAGTTGAATGAATCACGGAAGTTAAAGCTAGAAATTATGGATTTTGATAAAAAGAAGTCTTTGGAAAGATGTGGTGATATTATTGTTTGAGCGTAAATCATGGAAAGCATACACTGACTTCTCTTTTTCATTTTTCTTATAAAATGTCAGTATTTTTGGTATTTAAAATGTGGAAATATAATATTAGAATTAATATCTCAATTAAAGTATGCTGTGCAATTTCCTTCGAATGTTGGAACACGGCCTACCACAATCCTACACAAAAAGCCCAAACTCATCACGTTCTAAAGAACAATGCTATGTGTACAGTCAGTTGACAACCTCTCACATTGGATGGGGTCCATGATAAATAAAAAAATCATGAATCCCCATGCGAGAGTGTTGTCATTTGGAATTGTCAATCCCGATTGTATAAATAGCAAAATTTATTTCTAAAATATGGTCCCGTTATTATTTTTTAATTCAACAAATATTAACAACTTTTTTTCAAAAAAATGAAATACATAATTTAATACTTCTCACATAAAGAATTTAAATATTGATGTGACATTTATCTCTCAATTATTTATTTATCTTTTCATTCTTTTGGCTTTGTTAGATTAATCCATTGAGTGGAGTTGGATAATGGAAGCTGCATAAATGCCCAAAACTAGCAAACCCAGCAATCGGAAACGAATAAAAGCAAAATTAAACGTTATGCCATTCTCTTCGTGTTTCAATTTTGAATTTTGAGTTTTAAATTTATTTTATATTTTGTGTTTTGAGTATCTGTTTTGAAATTGTTAAAAATGCATTCTTTTTGTCATTCTGAAAAACTGTTTATCAAAAATATAAAACTCGAAAACGCATTTACTATCATGCCAAACCCCAATCATGTATCTTCACAACGGCCGAAGCCAACTCCACCACCTAAGATTGCACGTTCCATCAGTGTCAAACCATGGTCAAAGCTCACATCACCGCCATTATGGATCAAATTTTCGGCGACTTTCGGCACAAAGACCACCGAATATTGGTACCATCGGAAAGCCCTTAATCTCTTCTTCAATTATCAACTAACTTCTCCCCATAACTCTACTGAATTCGGCCAGAATCAATCCACAAAATTGGCTGCTCGAAAATCTGAAAATTGCTGGCAACTCCACCTCCGGCCACCAATTTGATCAGAGCCCACCAACGGTCAATTGCCTACCACAAATTGACCCCAACTGAGAAAATAAAGTAAGAACACTACCACAATCAAGTCATTTGTCTGATAAGATATCACTCTTTCTACTTCCACAAAACCTTAGTCTTTTTTGTGCATAAACTTTATTTGAGTTCTAATAAGCCAATTTTTTGAATGATAATAATGAACAAGAGGTTACGTTTTTCTTATTGGCTATCATTTAATCGTGTTAGGTCTAAGTAAGTCTTAGCAAATTTTGTGTCCAAAAATCATTAAATCGAGTTGTAATTGAGATTGTATTGACAAGTTTAATAGTTGATCGAGTATGTTATCAAAATCATGGAAGTGGAATAACTCATATGTATCCAATGAACATCCAGAAAGTACTTGAGCATATTTTCCAAAACTTGTGTGCTCGATAATGATCCAGAAAATGCTTGAGCATAATTTCTAGAACTTGTGTGCTCGACGAACGTCAAAAAGGCACTTGATCGCCCGTCCAAGCAAGAGAAACCCTATTTTTCCTATTTCAACTTTTAAAATCTCCTAAACCATGTAGAACTGTGAAATAAGTACACTAGAGACTCTTATCCTTAATCGTATGTTGAGAGAAAAGAAAAAGAAGAGAAGAGCTTGGAAAAGAAGGAACAAATTTTTATCAAACATTCTATTGTACATTCTAAAATTAGATCCCACAAAATCCTCTTACCATATAACTTCAAAGTTTTGATGGATATGAGAGATGAATGGAGTTCCGGTTAAGGAAGAACGAGTTCATTCCTGAGATCCATATGGGAAAAGAAGTCCAGAACTTTTGAAGGAGGTGTTGAAAATCAAAACTGATGAGTTTTTAGAGTAAGAATTTTGCTACATGCCCAGGCTTAAAAACAGGGTTTCAAAAAAGCTGAGCTGGCAACCAAAAAACAATTTAAAATGAGAATACAAACAAAAGGGGACCACGACCAAAATCCACCCACGATTGAAACAAGAAACCCTCTCTCATTTCCCTCCAAACCCTCCATCTCCCGCCGCTGCAGCTCAGCTTCCGACGACGATCGGAGCAGCCAACGCTCAGAATCGAACCTCGTTCGCAACCAAGACTCAAACAAACTTCCCGTTTCCAACAATAATCGGGTTTGACTTACAATATTGTTTTTTGCGTTGTTCATTGTTGGGTATTTCGACCACCAGCTGCTCCACGAGCTCATTCCCACTACCGACCAGGTATGATACCTTTTTCAAACTTGAGATTTCAACATTTTGCTGAAGATGAATGTTGGGTATGTTCTAATGTGTGGTAATTAATTTTCGAAAATCTGCAACGGTTTGGACTTCGAAAATTCATCTTCCAGAATTCTGAGTTTTCCAGATTTCCTTGAAATTCAAATGATTGAGACACGTGAATTTTGCATTCGGCGTTTGTTGGATATAATTTTGTGATGTTGGGTAATTAATTGCAACTGGATGTAAATTGATGTTAGGTAATTAATTGCAACTTGATATTGGAGTTTGTAATGAATTTTGTGATGTTGGGTAAATAATTTTCAAAATTATGCGAGAAATTGTCTATTGCAGTGAACTTGTATTAACGTTTATTAGTGTACCGGACGCAAGTGTTGGTTTAGGGATTTGAATTAGCTGTGCTTATGGACCCATATGGGCAAATTTGTAGGCTGGTATAATTTTGTTTATGGGCAATGGTTGTTCGATTTAATTGAGCTAAAAGGGCTTTGCACTTTACACTGGAGGAGCTAAATTGAGTGAGTCTGTTGTTGATGTTATTCGCAGTTGTAGTAGAGTGAAACATGTATTTTACAAGAGAAGGCTGCTTAAATTTCAGTCATGTTTATATTGTGTATTGTTTTGAATTGGTAAAATGATTGATTTCCAAACTTGTTTGTAACTATAATGGCTTCGTTGTTTTGAATTGTTGTAAACTGTTTTTTTCCTGAATATGTAGAATGTCCAGAAGGAACTATGGAATCTGTTATAGTTGTAGAGCTAAAGACCATTTGTTCGCCGAATGCAAAAAGAAACGCCCTTGCACAAGATGTAAGCACGAATTTGAGAAATGTTTGTGGTGGAGAAAGACAATGAAAATAAAGTGAAATTATTCCTTTGCTGTAGTCGGAATTACGGATTTTGGTAGTGGGTTGTACAAGATGCCTCAACCGGTTAATCTAATCACGGTACCGAGACTTTCCATGAACCTGTGGTGAAAGATACTGACGACGAAATATCCCGCGTGTTCAAATCTCGGGTACAGATAAGTGATGAAAATGAGCTCCAGATTTCGGTGAACGTGAGCATTAGGATGGAAAAAAGAATGGCAGAAATGAATGCGAAAGGAAAACGACCAACTTAATTATCAAAAATGATATGTTTATATATGTAATTGGTCTAGCCTTGTGGAAAAATATTGACTCTTCATAGCCAGAATATTTATTTTTGAAGTCCTAATAGCATATGTAATTATGAATCTCATCTTATATGTTAACCAATTACAAGGAGATCTTACTAGTTTTTAAATCAAAATTTAAAGAAAATGCACATTATTTTTCAAGTTTGAATGAATGAGATCTTACTGGTTTTTACATAACTAGCAGTTTTACAAATAGCCAACCAAACCAATTTTTCCAACATCTACACAAAATTCATAGATTAATTGATTCGTAGATTTATATGGTCTTTAATTGATGCTATTTTAACATTTAAATGCCATTCTCAATCCAATCTCATGGCATATATGTCAAACCCAATGGGTATAAGACATTCTATCAACAATTTAAAAGCAAGGAACACAGAAAATTCCAGCAAAATTCAACACAGGTTGTTTTGGATGATACACTATGGTGCACATATATAGTAAAACAGGAACCTGAAAATGAATGCATGAAACCTACCAAAAATTCTATGTGCACAACGATTAATTCAGAATACATAATTCAAATTGACTTTCCAACATCAAATTTCATTACAATACCGACATCACTAAAATGTAAATTAATATTACAATTGATTGTGCGTGAATGATGACAGCTATCACAAAAACCACATCCCCATAGAACACAAAACCAGCCCCATTCCTAAAATCGTTAGCCACTGCCTCTGTGATCCAATAAATTTTGATAGTAGTTTGAGAATGGTTCACCTGCAATAAGATACCACAACAAATAGTTAAACACGTGTTTACGACAAATTCAAAATGTGGAAAATACTAAGCAATACATTTTATTTGCGAACTAAATGCATTGTTCGCCGCCGGTTGATGGACCAAATTTTGATAGGGTAAATGCTGTGAAAGGGAGAACGGTGTGGGCATGGACACTTGTGACAAGGACAATGGTGCTACCATGCCGTTAGGAAAATTCATCATTGGGGTCGACATTGAATACTGCTGAACTAAATGGAAATTCATTCCATCATCAACAAAATTTGCATTGATATTTATGTCTCTCATGTTTGTGGTTGAGGTCCCACTTTCCTGCATTCACAATTAATCGATGAGTTATAAATAGAAAAAAGTGCAAAGTAATTGTAAAAATTATGACACCTTTGCCTTTGATTTCGACGAAGCCCTCTCCAATGGACTTTTTCTCCTAAATTTCTTTGGCGTCCCCTACGTCGCGTCAAATTCGGATCGAGTACACTTCCGCTCGCTGATTTTGTTAAGTCCACACAGTCATTGGATGCATGTGTATTACATTGCGAAATTGAATTACTCCCACCACCAGATTTTGTAGTCATAAGATCTTTATATTGGCATGTTATCCACTCCATTATATGCTGTGTCCGAATTTCATCGTCTGCAGCTAGGTCCGCCACCTGCGTAAAACCCTTAGACATCTCTTCGTATCTCAATTGTGTAGGACTGCTAACTAACCAAGCGTAGTTTACTGAAACCCTCATGTGTGCTCTACGAACATCCTTCCTCCATCGTCGCAGAATGTACCTATTCAGAATAAATGTGACATCGTTCCAATCAAGAATTGAGATTGCATGCCTACAAATTATTCCTCTAAACTCAAAGAGGTGGAAACTGCACACAACTTCACATGAATCTCTCACAAATGAGACTGCGAAATTTTTTCTCTTCCGATGGCCATCGCAAATAATTCTCTCTCGTACAGTGTATGTCGTATCCGACGATCTCTCTGATGTAGATATGACGTCGCAATAGACCTTTCCCATGAACTCTTCTTGAACTTCCCTGACCGGAATTGTTCTTTCATTTCAAACTGTGTTACACACGGTACCATTTAGGAGTATGATTTGAAATCAGCTCGTAACTCCTTCTCCATTTTATTCCCCAGGGCACGTTCGTACTGCTCTACAAACTGTTTCAATGATGTCTTCGAATGCACATACCCATCAAAAAACGTATTCATACTCTCGCTTCTTTGAGTTGTTGACATTCCCGCCCAAAACTTTTTTTGAAAAAGCAAGTGACCCAACGCCTTTTATTCTCATATAATCCCGACAACCAAACATTGTCATGCAAGCTATAGGTATCAATCATCGCCATCCAACCCTCCTCAATTTCTTCTTCGGACTGTGACTCATACACTACTCTATGTATAGTCCCAAATATCGAAGCCTTATCCACGTGGTATCCGAACTTTTCCGGAAGCTTCTTTAAAATATGCCATAAACACCATCTGTGCTTCGTATTTGGAAAGACAATCTCAATTGCATTTTGCATGGCTCTATCCTGATCGGTGATTATCCCCTGTCGAGCTTCACCATACATACACTGAAGCCATGTCCTAAACAACCATACGAAGGTACCAGTGTCTTCATTCGAAACCAAACCACAACCAAGCAACGTTGATTGTCCGTGGTGATTGACGCCAACAAAGGGGGCGAAAGGCATGTCATACTTATTAGTGAGATACGTGGTATCAAAAGTAACTACATCACCAAACTCCTTCTAGGCCTGCCTAGACCGATTTTCTGCCCAGAAAATATTTCTCAGCCTTCATTCGTCATCAAAATCCATGATGAAATAAAATCCTGAGCATTGTGCTTGCATTTTTGCAAAGTATTCTTGTATTGCTGCAACATCTCCTTCTCTAAGTCGTAATCGCCTAACTTGTTCGATATAATTCCAACAATCTTTTTCAATACAAGTCATATTCTCATATCCACCGGCTTGCACTACTGCAAAGTTGTAACTCTTATGCAACGGAATCTCTGCTAAATCATTCACTTCAAGGTTCTGTTTCACATGTGCACTCAAAGTTCGGTTGTATCTATATAACCTAGACTTCGATGGACTTGTTACATGGTTGTGGTCGCGGTGGACAGCGTTAATTCTCCAATTTCCCAGAATACTGGAAGATGCAGATATCCTTGCTTTACAACTCATCTTCACTGTTGGTTGCTGCTTCAAGAAACTGCTAGCATTACCGCTTAGCCGTCCTTCACAACTACATGTTAACATCACATATCTCAATACTCCATCTTTCTTTTTCGAATTCCTTTTCTTAACTGGAAAACCAACGGCATAGGCATATTTTTTGTAAAAGTCATACATATCTTTTTCTTGTGCAAATTGCATACCCACCTCAGGCACATTTACCCCATCTCTTCCCGCTGTTTCATCTTCAACAAAGTTCACAGAATTTGAAATATTCTCAGTATCAGATTCCACCAAAACATCTCGTGTTCATTGTGCACATTGTCCATACTTTATTTTCGCTGAAAATAAAAAACGGGGAACAAATTCAAATCTTGAAAACAATTGACTGTATATATAATCGTGAATTTTAAAAATTGCACATTGTCCATAATTTATTTATGTTTATTTATTATTTATATATAATCGTGCATTTTAAACTAAATGACAGTATATATGCACATGTAAAGAGTCATTTGATTAGGACTTGCATGTATAACTTGAAAATGCCTATTAAATGTTGGAGAAGAGAGGACTACGTGAAATAGAGGACTGGCAATTTGTAAGTATGGGGCCTAAAGATATAGCTATTTTCAGTTATTTGGGGGTCATTGGGGATGAGTGAAAATTAGGAAATCCCAAGAATTCTGAGAATTTTAGAATTTTCGAAAAAAAAATAATCTGGAGGTCGACATTGTTCACTATAACATCAAATTTGATGCAGGGAAGATCATACACTTTCTCAGAAGCTTTAACTAATTACCCAACATCACAAAATTATACCCAACATCACAAAATTAATTACAAACTCCAATATCAAGTTGCAATTAATTACCCAACATCAATTTACATCCAATTGCAATTAATTACCCAACATCACAAAATTATACCCAACAAACGCCGAATGCAAAATTCACATGTCTCAATCATTTGAATTTCAGGGAAATTTGGAAACTCAGAATTTTGGAAGATGAATTTTGGAAGTCCAGACCGTTGCAGATTTTTGAAAATTAATTACCCCACATTAGAACATACCCAACATTAATCTTCAACAAAATGTTGAAATCTCAGGTTTGAAAAAGGTATCATACCTGGTCGGCGATGGGAATGAGCTCGTGAAGCAACCGGTGGTCGGAATACCCAACAATGAACAACGCAAAAAATAATATTGTAGGTCAAACCCGATTGTTGCTGGAAAAGGGAAGTTCGTTTGAGTCTTGGTTGCGAACGAGGTTCGATTCTGAGCGTTGGCTACTCCGATCGTCGTCGGAGGCTGAGCTGCAGCGGCGGGAGATGGAGGGTTTGGAGGGAAATGAGAAAGGGTTTCTTATTTCAGTCGTGGGTGGGTTTTGGTCGTGATCCCCTTTTGTTTGTATTCTCATTTTAAATTGTTTTTTGCTTGACAGCTCAGCTTTTTTGAAACCCTGTTTTTAAGCCTGGGCGTGTAGCAAAATTCTTTGAGTAATTACGAATTGGTGGTCAAAATTTAATTAGGTTTAGTTGTGTCAAGATTAGGTTTGTAAGTTCAATCTTTTCATGGTGGATCATTTAGTGGTTCAGAGTGCTTGAAGATTTTTTCGTTTAAAGATTTCTTCAAGGATTTTTTCTTCGTAAATAATTCTTTGTGTTATTTATTTTTCAACACATTTACTTTATTGTTTCGTTGATTGCTGTACTAAAAAGTATATTCCTCGTATTTTTAAATCAAGCACTGCTCCTAGTTTCATAACCACTTGTTTCAACTGTGCAGAAATAGGTCACACTAGACCTAAGTGTCGCAAACTATTTTTTAAAAATGAGAAAGAGAACCATATTAAACAAATATAGGTTATCAAAATCGGATAAAAATGGTACCCATAATATTTGAATTAAGAAAAAGATCAAACTGACTATTACCAATTAAAGTATTAATAACCAAATTTGTCCAATGTAGAAATAGAAACCAAAAAGATGGTACCGCGAATATCTCTTTCTTATTGAAATAATAACATAAAAGCCCTTATAACCTTAACTTTAATTGATTTGTCATCATCCCACAGATGAATCTTTCAGCATCAATTGACTTTAATTTGTTCAGGCAACTTAGCATAGACATGCTTATTTAAATAGTGGCACCGAAATTTATCCACCAAGTGGTTTCTAGTTAATAAAACTAAATTAACCTCAGAATATACCAAAGTGAGAAGTGTACTCGATTTTACACACCAAGCGTGATATTTAGTACAATCTTTCTTCATGTGTCCTAGATTTTCATAAAAGTAATAGTTAGATGATTTATTATTTTCATGTTTTTGCTATTTCTTTTGAACTGAACCGGATGCAACTTTCTTATTCTTTAACTTGTCCTTATAGGTACTTGCCAAGTGAGTAATATCAGTTTTATCTTACTTTAGCATTTTCATCTTCTTGCACATAATATGGAATGAGCTTTTTAAGAATTCACTTCCCTCTTTAGACATTACAATTGACCTTAAATTGACTGAATTGTGCAAGATGAGAAGTTAGAACCAAATGCACGAGCAAGTCATAAAACAGCTCAAGCTTAATACCTTTAGTTTTGAAGCAAGATGAAACATTTCTATGTACTCTTTTATGTTATCTTAACCTTTATACTTTAGTGAAACTAAGTTCGTCAAAAGCGTGCTAATTTCGGCCTTATCGTCTTTTACAAAGCATTTTTCAATTTGTAAAAAAAAACCTTAACAGTGGTTACCTTAGCACCCCCGAATGTTACTGAAATTTCATGTTTCATGATCGTAAGACTTATACGATTTAAACGATCCCACTTATTCGAGTCCCATTTTCATCAACATAACTTTTATCTATAAGAGTAATGGGTTGTTCAGTCCTTAACGTAAGATTTAGATCCGTGTAGCCAAGAACGATATCAACGTTCTCTTTTCAATCATTAAAATTTGGTTTCATAAGCATGTGAATTTAATTGATTAGTTGGCACATATTGTAGAAGTGGATGGATTAACCGAACATAAAATTTAAACCTAAATAACATGTCGTTCACATGAAAATCTGTATTGGACAATCAATAATTTCAAATAATGATAAATCTCATCACAAGAAACCGAGTACAACATTGATAAATAGTCTTTCGACAGAAATATCAACTTATAAGTGGCACTCTTGGTGTTGATTGTTGATCTTGATTGTGGATTTTTGGATCTTCCTCTTCAATATGTTTTTCTTGTATTCTTGTGTTGATGAGATGACACAAAGAATGATAAATTACATATGAATTGTGAACTATAATCCTATAATATCCATAAGTATTTCGTCCACCATGAAATACAACCATAATAGATCTGATTTCTACACATATAATACGGCTCACACTTTACTTAGATACTCTAAGTCCAATAATTTAATTCTATATTAGATCGCTTTAATTTTGGACTTAACTTTAAGATAATGTTATACACATTTAATTACATATGTAGGCCCACACAATAAATTAAAACCTAATAGTAGCTTCCCATCAACATTTTGAGTACTCGAGAATTGTGTAACACCTGTAGAATCTTCGAAATGAGCAACTTGATTAGTGTCGCAAGATGCTCGAGCTCAGATATCGTATAGTGTGCTTTTGGAATAAATAGAGTGAGTGAGTGTGTATGTGTTGAATTTTGGATGTATGATTTCGTGAATCATATTTGGGATTCCAAAAATAAGAATGTTATAGTGATTAACTTCGAATTTACATGTCGGGCTTTGGTTTATGGAAGTGTTGATGTTAACATCGTGCTCAACGCGATCAACTTGGCTCGTCATCATGTCGCTACAACTCATCTCATCTGTTTATTATGTGGTTTTCTTTATTATAGAGATCATCTCAACTATTTAGCGACAATTTAGGTGCTTTAAAGTATAATGAATTGATAGATCATCTTAAAAATAAGGACGATAACCTACCACTTATATGCCAAAAAAATAATTTTACACCGTAACATATGGCTTGTAGAATCTTGGTTGTTGCTATTTTACCTTTTCGTCTTGGTCAAGGGCAAATGGAATTAGCTGCTAAGAGTAATAAATATTCGACTCCAAGCGACTGCTTGGAGTTTTGGGTACTCATTAGGAGCTTCTGTAATATTTTCACTTATATATATTTTAATTAATATATTTTTATTTATGTTGATTCGGAATTATCACGTTATGAAGAGTAAAATTAGGGAAAAGAAATATTAAAAACAATCAAAACCCATCGGTTTGTGGGTTAAGAGAAATGTTCAAAACTACACTACACCGATTTTGGGTGATTTTTATACCATCCAAAATCGGTGCTCAAAATACTAGCAAATATTGGGATGTTCCAACCCCTCATAAACAGTGCCATCCAGATGGTCAAAACCGGTGAAAAATGACTCTCAAACAGGCCCTAAAGCTATGGTGTACGATCTTTGCATTTTGGCTGGTGTAAGATTTTAGGGGTAACATTTATCTAAAACGTTGATGTTCGAATTGTGAGCTAAGCTAATTTTACATTCAGCCACGGAAGGCATCCAAGCTCGTAAGGTCCGTGAGCTCGGACTTTCATGACCCTCATGAAGTCGAAGGGACGAGGCCACTACTGATTTTTCAATTTATTTATTTTCTATTTAAATTTATTTTTACTTTTTTATGTTATATTTGATGCATAAAAATGAGGAAATTTAATTTTTTGACAAGAAGATGCGTCTAGCTCCACCAGTTTATACAAGTTGAGCCCCTGTTTACATGGAATTTAGAAGATGGGCTCAATTGTACCTCATCCAGAGGATCTAAATTTATGTCCATACTTTCATTCGCTCTATAAAAATCTATCGCTATTGTAGTTAAAGCTATAGCTCGCTCAATTGGGCCACACACGTACTACAACGACAATTAAAATAGGTAGCCAAACCATAAGGCGGAGCAAATCTGAAAAGATTGCCTCGAATTGTTCTTTGTAACTCTGAAACATGAAGTTAGAATCACTAATAATCACAAATCTACATGCCAATGTGAATATGTACCCGACGGCGGTTTTGACTAATGATCTAAGAGCGACTAAAAATGAGTGATGAATTATGCTTGAAACTTCAAGTTGACTTTTCCGTTTGACTTGGTCTTCCTTAGATTGAATTCTCTTCTGTCTTCCTTCGAATGAATTCTGTTCTGTCGAATGTTTTCAGAAGCAAAAGGCCATGGGGAGATACCATCTGTAATTTATGAATTTCCTGTCAGAAAACCGTATCCAAGCCCACTTTACAAACTTAGCGAACTGAAACATCTAAATAACTAAAGGAAAGTCAACCAAGACTCATTAGTAGCAACGAGCGAGAGCAGATTTAAGGTTAGACGAAAAACAAACATGTCAATGGCCCGAGGTAGAGCAGTCAATAGGTTAGGGTGGCCAAGCTAGAGTTCTAGAACAACTGAACAAGTAATTCAATCTCTGTTCATAATGCAACATGTATTTGTAAAAGGCTTGAGAATTTATATTCATAAACAACATTCTAAGGATGAGTTTGATCTCTCCCGATCAGTCTAATACGTCTTAAGATTGAACTACTTCAGAAACCTTGCAATGTCTTTCCAATTTCTACTTCTATCCCATCCGCCCCTCCACCCCCCCAAAAAAATAAAAATCCAATACAATGCACAAAATGTACCCCAAGGTTAATGAAATTGGAGAAAATATAAACAACAGTTCTTTTCCTCAAACATCTAAAAAATTGTTACAAGGAAGACTTGAAGGAAGTCAGAATCTATTGGCGAATACAGTAGAAGAGTAGCCCGAGATTAGGACTAGCACTTCCTTAATATTACATGGAGTACACAATATATATAGGAAAAGGCACACCTTTGCACAGAATTTCAAGTGAAGGTATCTTCTCGGTCTCCTTCAGCAGTTTCAGCTTCCTCCAAATTGCTGAACTCAAGGAAATGTGTTGGCCTGTGATCTTCATGATAGTATTCCCGAGGTGCCCCAAGTTTCACTCCATACTTCATGCCAGCGGTGTGTTTCACTCCCATAAAATTATAGTTCCAGGGACCATTATCAGGTATCTGCAAGTCAAAATAGGCAATATATCATATGCGCTGGAGCAGATGTCACAGAAGAAAAAGAGTAACGAAAATAACTTTACCATATAAAAACCGAGGAAACGGTCACTCAAAAGCATCTGAACTTTCTCGTAGTAGGTTGGCAGGTAACCATGGGGATTGCTTCCAGCATCTGTGTTGTTTTTACCCCATTCATATCCTGATGGGGTCAGCTTATATGCAGTTAAAGAGCAGGAACCCGGGGTAAAACTGCAGGTCAAAACTATGCATTTCTCTCCATCCCATTGTTTGTTGTTTGCCAGGATCTGAGCATGAGCGGCTAGATCCTGCATTTGGCATTTTTTATAGGTTCGTTCAGCATCAAACAGTAACAAAAGGAACAAAGTAGAGCAGGCCAAGTTAAAGGGAGAGAATTTATAAGATGAGGGAAATGAACACCTGTGGAGACAGCTGGGGAAGTTCATTCGGTTGTGTATGCATCCATCCTAAAGGCTCCAAGTCATTCAAGAAGTCGTGCTCAGGTAGAGTTGATGGAAGATGAACCTGCTGATGAGTTCCCCACTGTGGTGGCATGGCAATACAACGAATCTCCTTGACTTGGGGATTGTCTGGAGGGCTTATGCCATATATATATCCAGCAATTTGAGTGCGCAGATCAGCAATGCATATAAACTTCTTCAAAATATTCTTGGGCATGATGTATGTATATCCCGTTTCCTGCACAAATTAGAGCAGACAAGTCTCAACAAAACCATTTTTGAGAGAACTTCACTTACAATAATACAAGAATTCATGAAATAATTCATCTTCCAACCAACTACAGTGTAAATCCGAACAGCACCTTGATGTCTTCTGAGGTCACATATATGTGATTAACCCTAAGGTGGAGATTTGTAGCAGATATTGCTCTAACACGCCAATCAGTTTTAGACCCATATGCTGCTTGCTCATATGGACTTGTTGTAGTAACAATCAACTCATCTCCATGGACATTTGTGGTCCTTGTAGTGACTGCTGTGAGCTGACTAGCATCCTTTGCCTGAGAGAATATTAAGATATCAATAATTAGTAAGCATATAACAGTCAAGGGAAGACATCACAATGACAAATAAAACTTCACAAAATAGAAATACGAGGAACTTACCTGTTTCTCTATCTCAGCTATTTGTTGCCGTTGCTGCGATGGCGGAGTAATCTCAGCCCCAAGAATTATATCACGAATTTCTGATTGTGTCAGAGCGGACGTGTTGACATTGTTCTTCTTGGCATAATCAGAAAGTATCAGATCTCTAAGGGCAACCTCAACCTGCATCACATTACAAAGACGGAAAACAACAAAAAAATGTAAGACCGAATCACACTGTATATACACACCAAGAAAAGTACACGTGCACCAAGCAGAAATCTTTTTTTTTTTTTTTTTTAACAGAAAATATAACAGACTATTCCAACCATGCCATTGTTAGCCTATCTTACCTTCATCCACTGTTCATCTGATAGAGATGGCCAGATGTGATGGGGCTCAGTGACAATTGTCTTGTCAGGCTTCAGCAACATCTTAGCCTTCTCATTGTTCACATGAAGAGCTCGCAAGATCAAGATAAGTCTAGAGAATGCTGTGTAGGATGAAATGCTCTTCAACCAATCATCATATATATTAAACAAGACCATTTGTGGTTCTGTGGCCTTCAGAATCAGATCACCAAATTTCTCAATCTTCAAGCAAGCCTGGAAAGGTAACTGTAGTTCACTCCCCTTGATCACAATATTTGGGAAATCAAGCAAGTGGACCTCTAGGGGATCCAACATTCCTTTACGTGTCACGATGATTTGCTTTGGCTGTTCTTCCACGGGCAATGACCGCACCAGAGCAGCCACTTCTTCTGCTGTTTTCCACTTTGCCAGCTGGCCAAGTCGCTTTTGCCCCGCCCAAACACTTGTGTGAATGACCTGTAAGACACGTAGATAGACATAATTTAAAGAAAAAATCTCAAAAACTAAGAAGGCAATATATTATCGGCAGGTGACGGATGTAAACCTTCAGAAAAAGCTGACCCGTCCTAGGGTTAAATATAAAAATGGCACCATTAATGGGTTTTGTGGTGAGATTTCCTTCAAATGTCTTGTGTATTGTGACACGGTACACATTTGTGTCATCAACAAACCAGATAATCTGATTGCTGAATATCTCCCCATAGTTCTGAGACGATAAATAAGGCTCAGTAGGTTCTGAAGAATACAACTGCAGCCCTTTCCTTATACGTTCTCTCAGGACATATAATGCTGGATTCGACTGCACAAAAAAATTGATATATTAGTTGATCCTCTTTTTTATCAGAGGAACAATCAAACACTACATAATTACTAATGAACGAACCCTTACAACCACTAAAGTTAAAATAAATATTATAGTACCTTCATGATCTTATTCATAGCCTGAGCAAGCAGTGGTTTTGACCCAGGGAACCAGTTTCCGAATGTAGAATGCAGGTTATAAGCAAGATCAAGTCCAATCATGACCCCTACATGCAGAATAAGCTAGGTTAATTAAGAATAAATCAAGCATCAGAAAGAGATATAGTTCACTAATATACCAGTCGGTGACGGATAGATAGACATATTATCAGTTGTGTAATCCATGAATTTTGCCCGGGTGTAACGCTCAATATCATGGGAGTCATAATCACCCCAGCGAAGCTGGACATCTATCCAGTATTTATTGCTGGCCTTTTGGTCAAACACATCCTTGGACTCGGCTACAAGACTGGGCTTTGACATAGGCCATCTATGGGCTGCAAAGAGAAGAATATCAGCACACGAGCTGTTCATTTTGTAACTCTTCCTTGGATGGATTGTTTCTTTCTGAACAGTCTCAATTTCTAATGCATCCAGCTCCTGATCCAAAACCTGGCAAAGATCCATGACCACACTCTCATGAATCTTCTGCCACAAGTGAGCACGGAATATCTGAATCAGAGATATCTTTAGGGTAGGTATCTTTCCGTGCATAAATATCCCGGTTAGATCCAGCTGCACCTGGAAACCAACATATACATTTGCTCGATTTATAGTGGGTGACCACCAAAGAGTAAATCTTCGATTGGGGATTTGATTGAGCCCAGATCTTTGAGCATTTGTCAATTTCTTATACTTCATGGACTCCTCAAAACCTGAAGCCTTCTCCCAGAAAAGACCCTCCCAAGTAGGGAAGCTGAAACGTCAAAGAAAACAAGCTCCATTAACCACCCCACAATTCTTTTTCAAGAGATTGAATTTATCAATTTTCTGAAGTTTTAAAAAAGCAGAATTTTTTTCACCATGAAATACAACTTATCCAACTCCCGAAGGCCAAAGCAAAGTGAAGCCCACATGTAGGTTGCCAATATTTAGGCCTATGTTTGGCTCATGTTTATAAAAAACTCAAGCCACCTTTTACCACAAGTACTGCCCACTTATATCCACCACTCATTTCTATCTATTTATAATTTAAATTATTATAAAAACTTCCCAAGCATGCTTATAATGGAAATGCTGTAGTTATTTGCTCTACCAAACTATCAGAGAAATTTGCATCACAGAATAAAATCTATGGTAACCATAACAATGGGAACTTTACATAATATGTTGGAACATGATTGCGGTGCAAGGAAAATTATATTTAAATAGAAAAAAGGAATACACAGATAAACCATTCTCTACTATGTTGGCACAAGGTTACGGCATACAATTAAAAGCTATTCAAGTAGAGAGGGCAAGAGAAACTTACTATGTTCCTTTGAACAGTGTATGCTCAAGAATTCCTTCAACTCCCCCAAGTGCTTGAATAACATCAGTTCGATAGTTATTCAAGTTCCACAACTTCCCATCATGCCTCTGGTGTGTCCACCAGAATGGATTTTGTTTCAGAACTTGATATTGCTTAAAATCTGTCCGTACCCTCCATCCTTTGTCATATGCAAGAGTGTGGCGGTCCTTCTGAAACAAGGTATTGATCCGCGGTATCCCACGATCCCATGAATCCTGAAAATCACATAGAAATATGCAAGATGGACAACTTTATTTGATCAAAGTAAGACAAATAAAATTAACCAATCAAAGTAGCAAAACCACCGTCTCCCTAAAACATTGGGAAAGGTAAGGGAGGTTTAAAAAAAAAAACCACCCCAACAACCCAAAGAAAAAGAAAAAGAGCACGAGAACAAGTCTTCTTTGCAATTGGGGTCAACTACACTATATGAGTACCTATTTGTCACTCCATTCTTTCAAGTAGACAGTTATATATGTATCAAACAGTCCAATGATTATCAAATATTTTGCAGCTATGTCAGGTACTGTTAATAATTTATACTACTGTTCTAACTTGAATTATTGGGATTGTTCGTTTTTGTGAATGGGAATTTATTTAGGTTTAAGCAAAGACATGCTCTGGCTATCTAAGTCGGTCTTCCCATTATTTATCCTCAATTAGAGTAAAATTCACTTATTGGATAAGAAAGAAGAAACGAAAAAAAGAAAAAAGCATTCTAGAGGACATAAAAAGGATAAAATCATGAGAACGAGATAAAAAATTGCCTCTGCAGAAAAAACTCCCTCCTGAAATTCCAAAGTTTCAACGCCATTTTGCATCTAGGCTTCATGCGAATACAAGTTCATTTAGGTCTCAGCAAAATATGTGCCACTATCTAATGCCCTTTCCTTAATTAAAACAATTGATCAAGAAATTGGTCTACTTTCGCATGAAAGGAGGTAAAAAAAAAAAAAAAAGGTTCATATTTAACCTCAGTTAGTGTAACATCTTGATATTGGATAAAAACAAAAAAAGGGGGAGAAAAAAAAAAGAGAATCCCAGGGAATGATAAAAAGATAAAATGGGGAACCAAAAAAAAATTGGATCTGCAGTGAAACTTACTTCCAAATCTTCCAGAGTTAAACGCCTATTTTGTGCCTGGGCTTCTTGCCTTTTCAATGCATATTCAGCCCAAACACGTTGTGAATCAATGAACTCACTCTCCCATGGCTGTCACAAAGTCAAAAGCAAAATAAAGATTGAAAATAATGCAAAAGGCAAAAATGAAATTCTGGTAGTGACTGTTACCTGTATGTAACGATACAGATTTGGAATCAACTGGTCCTCTTCGTGACTCATTCCACTCCTAAAATGAGTTATGCCAACATCTGTCTGTTTACTATACCGGAGATCACTCTGGGGAATCAATATATGACCCATTGACAACATTCCGAGCCCTCCAATTTCCTTCGGGGTGTAAAAGATAACGGGAGGGAACCTGAAAGCAGAGCAAGTTTAAGGATGTTTTGTGAGCAAAAAGAGCAGTGGAATATGAACCATAACGGATTAAAAAGAGTTACATTACCTGCTAGGCATCTTCGAGTTCAATCCAATCTTAATACGGGTCTGTATTTTATTTTCACATTTTACCAGCAGATCCAACAGTTCTTGTGTATGAACAGTTGCTTCCCGGAAATATGTCATGAGGCCTGCAGAAGTAAATCAAAACTCTTCAGCAAAAGAACACTCGAAGTTAAATCAACAACATTGAACATGGGCATTAGGAGCAAAGGAATTAAATAATTACCTATAAGTGCTGTATTCCATTTGTTAACAATCTTCGTGAATGTAGTCGAGCCTGAGGACATTAGAATCTGTCTTACACGATTCTCAAACACCTTCATATGTTCATCATCTACCCGTAAGAAAGCAACTGCCGTACGCTCTTTTGTCAGCTCATTCTGCAGATTCCAAACTCCATCTCTTGTATTGCTGAAAGCCTCTTGAGTCATTCTAATCTTGGGCAGTATACGAACTTCAAATCCACACCTACACATTAGGTGGTTGGTAACTAATGTTAAATATGAGCATGTGTACTGTGTACATTATGAGCATACAAGCATAGATTAAAAAGTCGAAGCAAAGAGGAAGAATAAGTTACACATACATGCTAAAAAGTAAGTTCGGATTGTCTTTGCTGTAGACAGATACAAAGCTGTTCTCCCATTCAAGAGTGGTAATGCTTCTAGGAAGACGGTTCTTCATATCCCAGAAAACACTTCTACCAAGGTTTACTGAAATATAAAAATTTGACAAAGAGCAATTATATTCCTCTAAACACCAGGCTAACTGTCAGTCGAGAAAACAAATTGAAGAAGAATTTATATATGCATGGTATTTGATATAATAAAGAAAGATTTTGCAGTACCATCGTGCTTCATAAGTCTCATCCTGGCATCTCTTGGCCAGCATTTCTTGTTGTTATAACCAACCATATTTTCATTGTTAGGATCTGGATGCTCAGTTAGATACCGCTGGATAAGGTCCCGAGCTTCTTCATGGGTAAAACGGAATAATATATGCACCTTGTCAATGTATCTGGAGTATAAACGAATTGGATGTCTTGTTTCTACTCTAGCATCATGATAAGTAATGAACTCGTTTGGCATCTGGGGTGGACCAGCAATTTCACTGGCTCGAGTTAAACCAAGTAGCAAAAGATCAAGGACGAGTCCATAGTACTGCACTACGAAAGAAGCAAACTGAAGACCACGTATGAGACCATACGAGTTTGTGTGGCTCATGTCCTTGTAAGACAATACAACGTTGTTCTTAGCAGTGACATAATCAGCAATATTATGGTCAAGAACCAGTCGCAGAAGCCTGCAGAAACATAAGATTAAATCAACCCAACACGGTTGAACTATAGCATTTATATCTTGTCAAATGAATGTACAATTTGAGTGGCAAAAAAAAAAAAAAAATGTACAATGAGTGAAAGACTCACCTGTTGAGCATGGTCAGATCAATCTTTTCAAAAAATTTCTCAAATTTGGTCTGAAGCATTACCACACACTGTCCTTCACTAGTGTCCCAAATGTCTTGTAAGTTGTTTATTCCCTGACACCATTTATAGACCAACAGTGGAGGTGGCTCTGAATCTGCAGGCTTAATCCAATTTGGGAAGAGGTGGCGTTTGTCACCCTCATACCATAGATACTGGTCAAGATATGCATCAGTGATCTTCTCAAGAGGTTCAATCTCAAAAACTGGAATTAAATAACTGTACAAGTCCATGAACTCAATGCCGACCTGTGAAATGCTCTATTATTAGCACAAGATATCACAACTAATAAAAATATTAATGAAATTGTGCAAAATGGTTTCACCTTTCAACAAAAACCATTATCATAAAATAAATAGAAAAGGACACCTTTCTCAACTTACTTCCTTGAAGGCACGCTGTGTAAGCAAATGACGTTTAATACGAGACAAAGCCTCGTGCGGATTATCATAAGCCTGCTCGATAAGACCTAACTCTTCTCTTTGTAGCTGATTTAACCTAACAGCCACACTATAAGATTCCTTTAACCTTTCAAGAGCAAGGATGAGAAGCTTCGTGTCATGCTTGTAAGACAATGGAGGAAATGGAATCGGAGAGAACTTTCTTGATTCCAACCAATGCACAGTTGTTGTATATATAGCCACAGCTTCTTCTGGTGTGACATATGGACCATCTTTTAAGTAGTTGTGTTGGCGTTCCTGTGAAGGAGGGTGTGGAACCATAATTAGCAGGGTGGCCCAAGAGAAAATTGTCTATCACTAAATGGCCAGAAAAACAGAAAAGGATTCCAGATTTCAATGATGTTTTCTACAGGAGATTACAATATGTATTCACCTGTTCAGCCTTCAACCAAAGGCGGGTCAATCGTCCAAGGTTCTTTCGACAAACTGTCTTGTCCACTGTTGCTCCTCTCCTGATACGCTCACGGTTATAATGAGCCACATTTGTCCACCAATCAGCTTTTGACTTGACATATCGAAGAATCATGTTCTCAATTGGAACAGGCAAACCAGGTACCTGAGGAGTCCAAGAATCAACTTAAATAGAGAAAAGATAAATATGGAAGCATCACGAAACTAGTAAAAAGCAACAATCTAAAATCTGAAGCACCTTCCAAGGAATATTTGCTTTCCAACAGCGCCATGCTTCGCTCAGATGCTGCAAGATAGTTCTCGCCTTATTTTGCTTAATACCCTCTGCAGATTCAATCAATAATAAATATAAGTAAAAGGAAGTTCAAAATATCCATAAAAGGATGAGTAGTAATGTTCATTTACTTTATTTTCTTTATTCCCTTTTTTGTTGGGAGTGGGGTGGTAACAAAGCATCCTCAGAGGATGATTACCTGGCATAGCATCAAGAACATCATGCATAACAGCAGCACGAAGCTCCAAATCGAAGTGGCTTTCAACACGCTGCTTCGTCACTGTTTTGGCCACTCCTTTAGAATGCCGTCCCTCAAACTGTCTGGCAAGTAAATTTCCCAACCACCTTTCCAGGAGAGGTACTATACCACGAAGAAAAAACAACCACACCCTCCACATAGGTGCCCAGAAACCACATCCCGGTCCTTTCCCAACCGGTCCAGTATTAAATCGGTAATAAATCAAGTGCTTCAAGTCTTTACACATTCGAATCTGCCGCATAAGCCTATATTTGTAACGATACATACCCGTCAACTGGCCAACGTGTGAGAAGATATATTGCAAACCGTCAGCCAATTGAAATGCGTCGACATTTCCCAGCCGGAACTGGATATTTGCATCAACTACAAGCTTTGTCAAACGCAGAATTTCACGACAAAGATGAAAAGCATTACCAAACCGTGATTTTTTACGTTCCTTAGTAGTGAGGGTCTTCACAGGCTTTAGGTTGAAATTGTAATCAAGGTGGAGGTAGTTCAGATTCTTCCTGTGGATCAACAGATTCAGCATATTGTACCCTTGCTTGCATACTTGTAGACCAGCCTCAGCCCAATCAAGTTCTGTGGTCTGAAAAAACTTTGTAGCTTGGAGAGATTTAAACAGGTGCTTCTTCTTTTGAGCCTTAGGTGGTCTGTGATGCAGCTCATTTAACACAAAACATTTCAGCAGTTTCTGGTAACTGACTCGGACTTTGACAGGATATGAAGGAGGACTACAAAAAAAATATCCATGAGAAGATTAGGCAAAATTAGACATCCATGAAAATTGGACATATTTGAATAACCATGTGAAGAACTTTTCATACCAGTGCTCCTTGAACCAGTCTGATACAAGGGGTATATCTTCAGCACGCCGCATCCGACCAGATCTCATGTTGAAGGGGCGTGGGGCAAACAAAAGTGAAATTCCCGCAGCAGTAGTATCTGTGTAAATTGGGGTGCTGGTTAGTAACGGTTCCACCCCCTCAGGCAACTGAAAATCTTCATCATCCTCTTCAATAATCTTTCTCTCTCTCTGGTCCCTATTGGTACTTGTTATGGGGTGAATTAGAGGGTCATAATAGAAAGCAGGAAGATCAGGATCCTCAGTTTTGATATACATGATCATTGGAGTGTGATATACACTAAGCTTCACTTTCCTGGGTCTATTATTATATAGATGAGGGAATGCTATCCTGTATTCCGTCCTGAGAGGCGAGCGGATGATAAGCTTGTTAATGTCATTAAATTCATTCCAGTCCTCATCCCCCTTTTCCATGTCACGATACAAAGGTTCAAACTTTGGACCACCTGCAAAAGAATTGTCTTCAGAAAATACCCAAAGTACAGAAAACAAAGCACAAATGCACCAAAATAAAGGCATTTCCAATACAGAAGTAAATCGATCGGAAGCTATGTAAGAACTTTAATGCATGTCCACGATGATATAAAGATATATACACCATGGGTACACAAACACAAGCACAATTTCATATCAACATGACCATATTTGTTTCCTATGAAGTATGAAGCACATCCAAGATACAGACTTAGCATTGAACATAACAGGTATGCACATGTGCACATGTTCAATGCTTTAACCTTAAGAATGTGAATCCATGTCGAACAAGTAAAAGTAATTGCGGTCAATCACATTGGAGATATATACCCCAATATACAAAGATATAAAGTATGAAGCACATCTAAAATATAAAGATATATACACCATGGGTACACAGACACAAGCACAATTTCATATCTACATGACCATAATTGTTTCCAATGAAGTATGAAGCACATCCAAAATACAGACTTAGCATTGGACATACCAGGTATGCACATGTTCAGTGCTTTAGCCGTAAAAAATGACTCCATGTCGAACAAGTAAAAGTAATTGCGATCAATCAAATCAGAGAGCAGCTGTCCAGCAAGCCGATGAAGAGTTGCCATAATTGGAAGTGAGAGATGCCATTTCCGGTAGCTGGGACCATTTATAAGCTTTGTTTTCACAAGAGGCTTATGATCATAGAACCATGTATAAACAGCTGAATCTTCTTCCTCATCCAACTCTAGTTGAATTGGCTCCAAAGGATCCACATCCAGAAGATTATCAGCATAATCTAGTGGAGGTTCTTCATCATCAAAAGGTGGGAAACGCATTCTTTTGAAATGTCGTCGATCTCTCTTCTCTCTTCGCATCATGATCCACATAGAACCCCACTGTAATAAAAACAGAGAGGTAAGGTCAAGAGCAAAAAATGGAGCAACATTTGAGACCAACAAATATACAGCAAAAAGAGATGTGCAGAAATAGAAGCATACTTGGGCCAGATAGATGGGTTCAACAACCCATGGTATTTCATTTACAAATGTAATAGCACCAGTAATATGGTAGAGAATCTTCACTTCACGGACCTAGCCGAGAAACATCATAGGAAGTTAATACAAACGTCGAACAATGGCTCAAATGATCCACATCAGAAAATTATGCATGTAAATTCTCAATGACCACAGAAATGATCAACCACACAAGTACCTGTTCCCATGGCATGGGCATGTTTTCAAGGAGCTTGTAAACAGCATGAGGAACAAACTTAAGAGCTCCTAGATAGACACGCTTATCATGACGAAATTTCTTCGATGACATGTCACCATGATCCCTGCCATAATGCAAATAACCAAATTCATTATCCAATTTCCAAAAACTTAAATAAATGGCAACCAAAACTTATTTTCTCTCAAGGGTAAGGAAAATATGTTAATTCACAGCATCCACACTCTAAAATATGTAGTGGCTACTATAATAAGGTTCTAAGAATTTTATAACTAAATGTGTTCATTCTAATAAATAGGTACTCTACTCACCAAATTATTTCTATAAATATGATTAGAATTGAATAACCTAAGAAATTGCTTCTAGCTATCTAAGGTGGAACATCAAATTAACCATCTCCAATAGTGTCTTTGACAAAAGTCGGATTCAAACTGATACAAGAACTGAAGGATGCGTGCTGAAACAGGAGGATAACGTTGATTAAGATGCACAACTAAGGTAGGAGCCATAATCAAGGATGTAGATATCCATAGGTACCAAAACCAACCCAAGCATCCCTTCCACAAACTAAAAATGTTAATAGCATACAAGATTCAAATTGATAGAAGTATAGTAGTCAATGTGTATATGGTTCTATGCAAAAATCATCCACGCTAAACCAACCTCCTCCAACTCCCACGCTAAACCAACCTCCTCCAACTCCAAAGATAGGTAAAGCGAGTGCTTGTCAGGGTATTAGAAAACTTTTCACACTAACATGGGAAACGTTTAACCACATATCCTCAGTGCTTCCGACGAGCAAATAATTTCCAATTACCTTTTGCCCAATTTAAGAGCTCAAATCACTTGAAAGCTTTTCTACCACCTTTTAGAAGGGTTTACACTTCCATCTCACAAAATTTATCATCTTCAATTCAAATTACCCCACATTATAAATTCACCAAGAAGCTAATAATCTGGAATTTGAACACTAAAAAACCACCACGGAGATCGAGAAAAGAGCTGAACATAACTATTATGCAGTATCAAGAGCCTAGAAAACTTACCGAATGATTTTCCGGACATGCTCGGGAGGCATATCCTCCTTCTGCGTCTCCACAAATCCAAACTTCCTCTTATCGCTATACCGCTTTGAGTTAAGTTGCATCCACTTCCTGGCTCGCTCGTCGAGTTGCGCCTCAGTTGGCAGAACCGTGTAGGAAGGAGTAATCGACGGCGGTGGACCAGGCTGAGCTACTCCGCTAGTCCCCGGTGCCATAATCGGTGGCGCACCAGCTCCGCCGCTCACGTCCGTACCCGGAGGCGCCGGATTACTGTTGTAGTTCCACATCTCCTGCCCGTTGTTATACATTTTTACATGTATCTACATCTACAAAAACCCTAAAGATTTTTGATAGTTAAGGAGATTTACAAGGGTTTTCCCAGTGAGAGCTTATAGCGAAACAACGAATTGCGAGATTTTCTAGCAGTGTCTCGCTTTTTTATAGGTTAAAATAAAATAAAAGGCGTGTAATTGAGCCGACTCCCAAATGAATCCATCTTTATTAATGGAGTGGGCCCGGGACAGTCATCCGGGAGTTAAGGGGTCATTTTTTTATTTTTTTTTATGTTCTATTCAAAAAATCTGATTATTCAATTAATTTTAATAGTAATATTAATCGATAGATGAAAATAAATTAATGAAGTAGCATTACTCAAATCTTCTCATTTAATTCAAATACTTTGTCTTATTTCTATTATGTTTCTCTTATATCTTCTTCTAATTTTTGCTACGAATTAATGAATAATTATTCCAATTATTATTAACGATGTCCTATTTATATCAATTATTCATAAATATATAACCCCCGTTTGAGCCCCTTTCTTTCTACCCATTTTGGTTTTTTCAATAGTGAAAGCATTAATGAAAGGAGAAAAAAGTAACTGACGAGGCTGACACATATTTGACTATTTCCAACTGTTAATCATGAATACCATGTTTGCCCTCCTTATGTCTTGAAAATTCCCTTATTTATTCTTCAATCTTTCTCCAAATTTTTGATTGGTATACAAGGGCAAAATTGAAAAGACATATATCATAAAAATAATAACACAATTCCGTCATTGTTGACTTCCAAACTCCTTGTTGCAGACGTGGGCCCTTAATACTGTTGTGGAAAAAAATTGGTGGAATATGGGGGGCCAAACACACGCACTATCAATTCAATGTACCAAATATGTTAACCCTTATGTCATCGCGAGTTCCAACAATGAGCATTACAATTTGCAGTGGAGGAATATATTGAAGCTCTATTGCATCAAGAGGTTCTTCATCAAGTTCACTATACACATTATCTTGACCAGTTCCAACAGTTTGAGGTCCATCATCTCCCGAAACTTCAAATTCTACAGTACCATCATGCTTGACAGTAGCTATTCTCTTCAACAATTTAAGTTGCAGTGTTTTAAATGTTTAACAAAATCCCAGGCACGTAAGTACAATGAAAGACTAGCAGTCTAAAAGTAGTTTGTAATGAGACATTTCGCTAAAATGGACGAGATTGATGAAACTATATTAGATAGTATATCCATAATCAATACAAGATTAGTTTACACATTTTTAAAAGGTTATTTGACACTAAAGTATGAAATTGTGTAACGTGAAAAAAGGAAGCTGATTCTTTGTTGATTTTGTGAGCATTGGCCATATTAATGAAAGAAAGCATAAAAAATAAAAACAAAATCACCTCCTTCCATCTTGCCTAGTACATGCATAACTAAAGTTTTGCCTAAAAATACAAGAACGCAAGCCATCTAGTGTAACCAAATGTCATGCCAGGAAAAGGCTTCATGTTTCCAATTTTCACTATAAAACCTGACAAGGGAGATACTGTTTTTTATACATAATAGAAGAGCCCTGAAATGGCATGCACTATTTCATCCTTAAACACTTTCTAATTCAAGTGAAGATTTAGACAAGAACTACATGCCCTGAAATGCAAGGAAAAAACCATCTTGTGTGTGTCTTTATGATATAACAAAATTTCATTATAATAAAAGGAAACTGGAGTACTGGAAACCAACTTCTATGTACCCTGCTTCACTCTTTTAATTCTCTCCAACACACCTAGATGTTTACCATTCTCTTTACTTTTAGCAGCAGCTGAGCCATCAGCCTCCACTTCATTATTTGTCTCTTCTCTTTTCGCACCAAGCCTCCAAATACTGCACTTGGGACATCTTTCTGTGCTATCTCAACCTTCTCATCATCTTCAGAATCACTTTCCTCTGGTAGTTCCTGTCTCCTTGCTATTTGCAATAACCTCCCCACCATCATTTTGCACACTCGCACTCACAAAACCCAAATGCCTAGCAGTATCTTTGGTGGTAGCATTGTTGGCTGCATGAACTAACTGCCTTTCTAGAGTTGTCATCTCATCATCAGCAACCCCAGCTTTCTTCAACACATCTTTTGCTCCCTCAAGTGTCTGCATCTGATCCTTTGGCACCAAATACTCTAGAAGGATAAAGCGTGTCTGGAAAGGGGAAGGAATACATTGAGGATAAATCTGAGCTTGTGGTAGCTATAGGAGTTCTGAATTCAAGAACGTATGCTAACCTATTAAATCACAACTGTAGTTGATTTTTAAAGACTACTGATTTTTAGTTATAACAAACAAGATGCAGATTATAGAGTAAACTGAAACTATATTGCAGAAATTATCTTCTCAACTTTAAAGTATGAACCTAATTATGGAAATGATTTGCACAAAGCGATTATTGTAACAATGATGCTGTAATAATTTCTAGTAATGCAAGTCAACTTCAATTTTTGAGATAAATGGTGAAATTAACTAACTGGAAGATGGAGGAAATAGTGAACAAGCTATTTATAGTGGTGTGGTCAATGAACTATACCTATTAACCATGATCCCTAAACCCTTATTTTTAGTAAGAATGGATTGCTTTATCAACCCCTCCCCCCATATAGTTGGTTTTTAAGTTGGATGAGGAGTTCCAATATGTGATACAATGAAGAAATGACTTACAAGTCTCACACCTAGCAACTTCTTGTTGTAGTAAGGCCAATCTATTGCTTTACAATGAACTTATTTGCAACTTCTTATAATTGGTTACTTTTGACAATGATACAAAAGAAAAATTTATACAAAATTCAGTGTGGTGAGTTTTAGAAGCCCTCTGATGAAAGCAATCAATAAGTTTAAGGATTCGAATAAAATTAGTTCAGGCATATTTTTGTCATATAAATGCGTTGGAAAGTTTATGAAGTTGAGTAGTCTTTCTGTTAATAGCATACTAGAGACCAAAACCAAAATACTCACCACTAGATAATATAAACATGTTTTCAAGAACAAAGATCTGTAGAGACCCGAATCATTTCTACAAAGTTAGGCCCATAATTGTGTGATTAACTTCACATTAGGCCCAATAAAGGAAATATAAGCCCAAAAGATAGTCCAATACATGTTTAAAGGTAAAATGATGTTTATAAAGTCTTTTCTTAAAAACGATTTGATGAAGATTGGACGGAATGCAAAGTATTTCATTTTATGGCTAAAAGTATACTTCAAATATTTTAGTCTCCTTTGAAACCCATTTTCGACATAACAAATATTCGAATTGGAAAATGATATCTGAAGAAAAGTTGTAGCTCTTTGAGTTAGCTTTTCAATGCACTTTGAATCAACTCCATCGGATATCGGGAGAAAATATTATGATAAAAATACCGTAGGTTGTGCAGTGTCGACCGGACGACCGGACGACCGGATAAACTAACCGGTCGACCGGAAAAGCCGAAACCCACAATTTTTTTGAGAATTAATGGCCACTACTTGCACAACTTAATTACCCTATTTAATATAACCTTTCACCCACCCCAAACCTCACCTATAAATATCCTCTTCACTCATTTGATTTTTCACACCAAAAGCACTTTCAATTTGCTTTCAAAGTTGAGAGAAAAATAGAGAGTTTGGGAGAGAAAATGAATGTGGTTTTCAAAGTGTTTTCCAGAAGTTTTAAGTGTGGGTAAAAATATTCTGCAAGAAGGTTTTTTTGATTTCAAAAGGTGTTTTCAAATAACAAAGGAGGTCCAAACGTCCAACCTTCGTCAAAGATTTTGAAGTTCATCAAAGTTTTTCAAAGTTCTTTTCAAAATTCATCAAGCATCAAATCAAGGTAGGTAGAGGTGCATAAAGTTGTTATACGTGTTTAAGTTATAATTTCTAGCAAGTAATGTTCTATGTTAAAGGCTAATGTAGTGTGGCAAATGGTATCGTCGTTCGGCATGTGCCTTTCATATCAAATGGTTCCGTCGGTGCGACATACATTTAAAGGTTAATGTTGTGTGTCAAATGGTATCTTCGATTCGGCATGCACCTTTCATGTTAAATGGTTCCGTTGGTACGGCATACATTTTCATGTCAAATGGTACCTCCGGGTACTACATGTTTTATGGAAGTTCTAATGTTAATTGTTATGAAATGCTTAGCTTAATCACGATTGCACCTATGAAGCCTATTGAGTTTTCAACTTACGGGTTTCTACCCTATATCTACAGATTAAATGTTAATGCACCGGGTTGGATGATAGAAGAGATGGAAGGAGATGCAATAAGCCTATGGGAACCCGGTGAACAAGTGATTTAGATTTAAAGTCTTTAACGTTTCAAATGTTATTTCCAACGTTATTTCTTTTGAGTATCTTGAACAAGTCATGATTTCATCAAATAAATTATATTTTGTTATTTTGGAAAGTTATAAAGTGTTTTAATTCAATATCATCCAAAAAGAATGTTTGTTAAGATTTAAGCTTCCGCTAAGATATGTACACTTGTTACTAAATCACCGGTTAAGTTAAGTAAAGTAAATAGCATCCCGGTCCACTAGGGGTTGGGGCGCTACAAGATCTGTGCACTTACAAACAAAAACACATCAATACAGAATTTTACCAAAACAAGGCTTTAGTATTAATAAGGCATTTAACATGTTTTGCCAACATAAATGAACTTCATATGCATGCTCATTATCCAAGTTCCAACTTATTACAATGCCAAAATCCAACTAAAACAAATTACTAAATAGAATATCAATAAAAACAGCAGGTTGAGTTACTGACTAGTCAATCGTGGATCGCCTACAATAATGGATTATCTCTAACTATGGAACAGAAGGGCCTCCATATCCTTTGCACAGATAGAAGGTCTTTCACTATCAGATAACTAAGAGTAAATGTCAAAGCTTCATAGGGTGCTCCTTCACACCAACAATCCAAAATCCCTAGAAAATTTTTGATGCCCAAAAGAAAATTCACTTACTGAATTCAGATAACGGTAGAAAAAAACCTAGTGGTGGTCGATTCGGGTGGCGGTGTTGTTCCATGTCAACAGTGTCTCCACCGGGCACCAATCGAATAACCGTTCGGCACCTGTTGCCAGCGGCACGACATCGATTAATGCCTGTACTGGCGTGAAATCGGCACTTCCGTCTTGCGTCACCGTTATTACCATTGAACCCATGATTTTACCGTTGCTGTTTTCTGATTTTCTTTAGGATCGGGTACATCTATAATTTCTGGGATGGTAGAGGAAGATAATATACAATTTTGAGGAATGAAAGAAAAAAGAATTAGGAGAGATTGATGAAAAGAAAGGAGAAAGAGGAGGAATAAGCCAAGAAGAAAGAGAAAGCAGAAATTGGGTGTTTCCTGTGTTTTGCTTATTTTGTGAAGAAAACGCAATTCACAAATTTTTTTTTGTTTTCATAAATTCGTTTTCGAAAATAAAAAAGAGAACGCATTTTTTAGATTTTGGAAAATCGAAAATAGAAAACGGCTTGAAAACGACAAAGAGGACGAGCCTAAATGTTTCATTGGCCACCAAACTTTATACCATGTCACGACTTATTCATTGAACTTCATAAGTTGTCTTGTGGTCAATGTACTTCTCTCCGTCCATTTTCATCACTCACCCAATAACATCAGTAAACAAACATCCTTAGTGGAAGACAAAAAAATGACATGGTCAATTAAATCCTTCCAAGTTGGGAGTCTATTGCCAAATCAGCCTAAATTGTATCCAAACAACCATTTGACAACTAATGAAAACACCTTCTATTTTTGTGGTAGTACAAAACGAAAAGAACCGGGACTTCAACAATTCCTTCCCATCCCCAAATCGCGTAAAAACCCTAAGCATCGTCCCCAAATCGCGTAAGAACCCTAACACTCCCGAGAGCGACAATTGACGAATGATGTGAAAAAGCAGTCGGCCATTGTTGCCAATTTTGATACCCAGTTTCATTGAAGAACCCTAACCCCCAAAAATCGAGTTACGAAGTTGCTGAATAAGCACTCCGCCTTACACTAATTTCTCGGAGGTGTGCATATGGAAGCGGCAGATGAAAGTAATTTCGCAATGTTTGTAGGATTATTTGACTGATTTCATATCTGTCTATGACTTGAAGTAGAATCCAACAAGAGTGCAATATAATCCTATCCCATCATAACTTCATTATTTGTTTCCCACTGAACGTTGCAGTATATTCCTTTCCTATTTGTAGAATTATTTGGCTAATTTCATTCATTTTCGTTTTTGCTTTTTGTTTACTGTCCAAATGTTAACACATTATAATTTTATGATAGATTATGTGGATGATCCAAACTACATGGTTCTGATAATGAGTTGGAGTCTGATCAAGATGACATGGAATATGATAAAAATGTAATGGACGGGATTGAAAAAGGGTTGGATGGACCAGTAGAAGAAGTTGTGCTTGAATGGGATGATGTGAATGATATCGAGGTAGATGATTTGGAAATATTATCGTCTGAGGAACTCCTGTCCCAATGTTCGTCTGATGAGGATAGGGGGCATAAATTTTCGAAATTTTCATTAGATTCCGACTTGAAGGATCCCCAGTTTGAGGTGGGGCAAATTTTTAGTTCCGCTTTAGAGTTTCGAGAGGCAGTTAGGACACATGGTGCTGTAAATGGGTATAATGTAAAGTTCAAGGCAAATGAGCAAAGTAGAGTATAGGCCGTTTGCACAATGGGATGCAAATGGAAGATTTGGCTTTAAAGATCGATGATTCGGAGAGGTTGGAAGTGAAATCTTACACCTTTGAGCATACTTGTAGTCGGGTCCAATTTAATAGACACTGTAATTATATATTTTTGACGAATAGGTATATTGAACAGTTTAAAGCGGACCCCAACTAGAAGATCGAGCTTATTTTGGCAACTGTGAAGAAGGATCTGCGTATAGATATTAGTAGGAATGTGACATGGAAGATGCAGAGATATGCCAAAGATGTTTTGGTCGGGACTTTGCAAGAGCAGTTTATGCGGCTGCGCTCTTATGTAGCCGAGGTACTACGTACAAATGCAGGTTTGACAGCCATTATAGCATTACCGGAGCAGGTTTTCCAGGGCATGTACTTATGCTTTAATTGTTGCAAGATTGGTTTTAGGAATGGTTGTAGGAAGGTGGTTGGAGTTGATGTTGTCACTTAAGGGATTGTTTCGGAGAGATCATGCTAACTGCTGTTGGACTTAACGCCAATGACTACATCTATCCTATTGCGTGCGCAGTTGTCCAAAAAGAAAACACACCAGCTTGATGATGATTTTTGACCTATCTTTCGGAAGATATTACAATTGGAAATGGGACAGGTTGGACTTTGATGACGGACCGATAGAAGGGTTTACAAAATGTGATAGTTGAATTGTTTTCGGAAGTTGAGCATAGGTTCTGTGTGCGACATATGTACACGAACTTTTTCAATACTGGCTACAAGTCCAAAATTCGTAAGAATTACTTATGGTGTGTTGCCAAGTCAACCACCATTGCTGACCACAGACATTGGATGCAGCAAATTCATCAACTTAGCGAGGAGGGATACAACTGGCTTATGGAGAGACTCCCACAAGAATGGAGTAGATTGCATTTTTCGGTTTACTCAAAGAGCGACATACTACCGAACAATTTATGCGAAGTGTTTAATAAGACTTTGCGGAGTGAAAGGGAGAAGACGATTCTATCAATGCTTACTTCACTTCAACTAACCTTCATGACTAGGATTCAAAAGCGTCGAGATAAGATGATGAGGTGTACATGACGTTTGTGTTCGAAGATTAAGAAAATGGTGGACAAGAATGCTGAGAAATCGCGTGAATGTTCATTGCATTTGTTTGGAGGGCACAATAGCAAGTTGATTGTAGCTTTAGGACATTTGTTGTTGACCTACAAGAGAGAACATGTGCCTGTAGAGAGTGCGAGCTTACAGGAATACCTTACATGCATGCTGTGGTAGTCATTAGAGAATGCAGAAATGATCCAGCCGAGTACGTGGATAGTTGCTACACGATAGAGACGTATATGAAATGTCATAGTATATCATGAATCCAATTAATGGTATGCAATTATGGCCGCAATTGGATATGGTTTCTATTACTCCACCGTCGTGGACAGTCCCAAAAAAGGGGAAGAGACAAGTAAATAGGAGAAAATGAGCAGATGAAGAATTAATAGTACATTCAAAAGAAAAAACCTACATTCGGAGAAAGGGTCGATTGCAGATGACATGCTCAACTTGCGGCTTACGTAGTCACAACAAGCGATATCATTCTCGACAAGATGCATCGTTCGATGTCAATAATTGTTGTTTTCCTTTCAATCAATTGATTATCTAGAGTATATATTGTTTTCTAATGTACTTTCTTTCATTGTATTTTCCCAACAGGATTGGTTTGAAGGAGATTTGGAGTCGGTTGGAACCAGAGGCAACACTCACGTCGACGCATGAGTAAGTACGGTTGAATTTAAATTTTTATTTCTTTAATATGTTTGGCAAGTGAGACTAATAATTCTTTGTGGTTGTTGCAAAAGGGTAAAATGGTTGCACAGAAACATATATCCACTTCATCGGATCAAAATGTTGTGCAAGATGACGCCTTCCAATTCATGTCGACGCCCATGGTAGAGCGTGAATCACGGCCAGAAAATGTACGAGATGGACCGACTGCAACTTTTTGTAATCAACAGGAGACCATCAATTTTTGATGATAAATGTGAACTTCGACGACACCTACGACTGGCATGACATGACGGCCAGGACATGAGCACGTCGTAGGGTGAATTAATGTGACAACAGTTTCGTCTTTTTGTTTTTTGGTACATGTGGCTAGATGCTTATTTTTTGTTTTTGGCGTACATGGTTTTTGGGTGATTTAGCAAGAAATGCAAATGTATAGATGATGGGATAGGATCCAGGAGTTTGGTTTAGACTATTTTCGCTCTATTCCATTGATGTCATGTTTTGTATGACACAACTGGCCATGTTTTGTAGTTACTTTGTTAGCCAAACTACAAATTCTTACACAATGCATTGACATGTTCAAAGTGTGAAGTGCTTCAAGTTCATTTGTGAATTGGTGTGAATTAGATGAAGATGTTATCTATGTAGTCATGTAGAATAAGGCATATGTTGTTGAGATAATCAGGCTATATATTTACAATTCTCATAATAGAAGGTGCACAGGTGCACAAGTGATGCAATGGATAGCCGGCCTCAGTTTGGCTCTGCAATTGACTGCTCAAGTTTTATGACAAGTTTTTATGATTACATGTCAACAAGATCTTTAGTGCATTTGCTTGGATGTCATGTTTTGGTGGTGAACTACCTACCGTTTTTATCACAGAATAAGACAGAAAAGGGAAAAGACAGTGAAGTGAACTACATACCATCATCATGCATAACCAAGAAAGAACCTTGTACAAGTCAAACTAACATTAAAAAAGCTGAAGTGGTTTGTCTTCATACAAGTCAAACTAACATTAAATTATGTTGTTTCAGCCACAAAAACATTACAAAAAACCCTAACATTACAAATTACAGAAGAGATTCATACAAGTCACACTAACATTCACTAGTCTAGCAGTTTCATGGAGCTCTTCCATTTGGTTTCCCGTTATTTGTTTCTCATTTTCCCTTACGAAAAGTAAATTTCACAGAGATGTCACTACACCAAAAATGATAATTTGCAATACATAAATGGCCACATTCGGTAGTTAAGTGTTGTCAAAGGGGTCTATCGCAACAATTTAATAAGTGAATGTTGTCATTGGTTAACATAATTGAGTTTTGGCAACATTTTATAAATCTATGTTGTTAAAAAGGTCTTTCGTAACATTTATTCCGAGTTGCGAAAAAATTTATTTTTTGCAGCGTTTATAAAACGTTGCTACATATTTTTGCCTTTTGCAGCGTTTATTAGAAGTTGCGAAAGACCCTTTTTGCAGCATCTAAAAAACGTTGCGAAAAGTTTGTCTTTCGCAACGTTTATAAAATGCTGCAAAATTCATTTTCTTTTGCAACGTTTTTTAGACGTTGCGAAAGACAAACTTTTCGCAACGTTTTTTAGACTTTGCGAAAATGATCTTTTGCAAAGTCTAAAAAATGTTTCAAAAAATATAGCGAGTTGGGTTGGACCAATTTTGGATTTGGGTCATAGGTTGAGCCATGAAACCCGATTAAAATCCGATTAAAATTCTTAGAACCCACCGAAACGTCTCTCTTACCCTAATCCATTCCCTTACCTTCTCTATCTTGCTTTCCTTCCCTCAACTGCTCAGCACAATACCGCCGCCTGCCTTCCATCTCAGAGAACCATCTGTCGAAACTGAAGCGAAAACCCCTGTTTCACCCTAAGCAATGTCTTAGACCTCATTGTTGTGGGCTATAAATTGGGTTTCAGCAACACCCTTTTCAATGTCCCATATAGTGCAAGTAGTGTCAATGCTGGAAGTGCCACCAAAGGTGTTTTGATTGGTATATAGTCATGATAAATTATATTGTTGATTGTGATTTATGGGATAATCGGTTCTTGGGTAAATATAATTTTCTAGGATATACATGTGTGTGCGTGAATAGCTCTTCTAGGATTTGTTTATTCTTCCCTTCCTCAGATTTTCCACATAAACTACCCTTTTGAAAATATTGATAATACTTAGGACGATGACTGAGTATCCTACTGAGTGGTGGTAGATGTTCCAATAAAATCTGTATCTGTGATCCTTTTCGGCCTTAGAAGCAAAGAAAATACCTGTATCCAAAAGAAACCTTAGATCATATAAGGATTACTACATAGCAAAAAACTAGTTTCTGAAAATAGTTAAAAGTGATGGTCATATAAGGATTTAAGCACTTATATACCTGTGTATTTTGGTTTTAGAGTTTGATGACCCTTCTGTTGTTCTTGATTCTCCTTAAATAAGATTTAGAGTTGCTCATGTAGGACAATTGGCATTGTAGTTTGAGGCAAAAAAATTGGCTAAAAGAGGTGCTCCAAAGAAATTGGCATAACTTTCAACTCGGGTGTCAGAATTTCTATTATAATATGTTTTCGAAAATGGTAGCGGTGCTCCATACCAAACCAATCAGGGTTTCCCCGGTTGATGTCATTTCCATCTTCAAATTCGCGTTTTAAGGCACATTGGCCGGTAGTTGAAGTTTTTATCATTTTTGTTTGATTTTGCGTTTTAGTGGATGTCTATTTTGGTCTTTTTTTTTTTTTTTATTAAATTAAGGTTTCCAGAGACTATTTAAGCCTCTTTGTGATATCGAAATAAAGTTTCATTTTTTTAGTTGCAAATATGTATCTACTTGGGATTTACGCTGGTTAATCCTTGAATTTCCGTTCTGCATCAGTTCATAACAATAGAAATTTATTGCACCATAATACTATAATGTCAACAATAAATCATATTCACTCTGAACAAAACAGCCAAAGATAGACACATCTTACATGTTGTTGCTTATTTCATCATTGTGTTAAGGTAGCTACTATGCTCATATTACAGTATTTCGCTGAGTTTGCTGATACTCCATTTATCTAAGCCATCTACAATTTTATTCTTCTTCCAAATATCCTGCATAGCTTCTTGTACTTGCCTAGAGACCTGAATTTCCTTACGCATACAAGTGGCACTGGTTGGAGAGAGTGAGCAAATAACTAATACCCTCAACTTGTCTACATGCAATATTGCATCAGCTTAAAAGATTTTTTTCATTGGTTGTCGTTTTTGTTAGTTTGTTCTCAAGTTCTAGTGCTATGTTTTTGCAAACATCAAAGAGCTAGGCCTATTATAATAAATCTCGGCCTATATCACTGATCAAACTCATTTGAAGTAGTTTGGGCCAAGATGAATGATCCATACCAGTTTCTTTCAAGTTATTCACAGGTATTTCCTGAAACTTACTTTGACCTATCGCGTTTTGCTTGTTCATTCCCTATATTCAACCCTTTGTCTAATGTTAGCGACGTAAAGACCGCTAGTTTGTTCTCAAGTTCAGATTTTGAATTTTGCAGATAAGGCTCCAACCTCCTGATAATATCTGTCCATGAGATCTTCAACAAATCATTAAACTATTGTATTTTAAAAGTTATTCAATCTTTGCTTCTCACATATCTTCTTATCTTTCAGTTGTAACAAACATTTTTGTACTCTATTTAAAGGCAACAAATCAGTAAAGAAAATTGAATCTGAGTTCATTCAAATATTTGTTGATTCCTTTATGGTATTATAGATTTGAAGCTCCCTCGAGCAAACAGATTTTTTTTTCTTCTTCCTTATGGCTGAAAACAACCAAATCCCTGTCATAATCAATGCACCTGTACCACTTCTTATATTTGGCTATGACCTTTTAGGATTTATAGTTGGCACCACTCCTAGTCTAGCTGAAACTATTCAGCAAAATGATGCACCTATTCCAAATCCTACTTTTCTTCGATGGCAGCGTCAAAATAAGCTTTTACTCCATGCGATCTTGGTCTCATTGTCCAAAATTTTCTTGGTCTCATCTACTAAAAAGAAATCTGGTTGTCGTCGTCGTTAGTTTGTTCTCAAGTTCCAGTGCTAAGTTTTTGCAGACATCAAAGAACTAGGCCTATTATAATAAATCTCATCTTATATCACTCAAAGAAATTTGGTGTATTTTAGGCCAAGAGAAATGTTTAAAGTATATTAGAGAGGCTTCTGGATGCTGTGACTGACTATTTCACATAGAAAATGTAGCTTGGCATTTAGAAAATATTTTTTTTCCTTGAACCATTTAGAAAATGTAACTTGGCATCGGTAGAATTCAAACTATTTGTTTGATCAACTTCAAGTTTAGGGAAACAAGTTTAACTTCTTGTATGTCAGACATCAATTTAGACTTGTGCACCCACATTTATCTTCTAGACTTACTTTTAGGCAAGTTACTTTAAGCTTTCGTTCCAACCCTCAAGGTGATGATCTAGAAGAGTTCTTGTTTTAGCATTTATTTGAAAGATAATATTAGTTTTTTATACTCATCTATTTATAATTTAAATCATTTACAAACATTCTGATGCGAACCCCATAGCAACGGTGACTACGAAACCCACAACGAGATTGATGCGAAACCCAAGAACGCTAATAAAACCCGGGTTGGACTTAAACCCAACAAAGTGACCCAAAAAATTCAACGATAACGATGATGCGCTGAACCCCTTGATTACACATATGAAGAACACGCGTACCGATTTTGAACACACAAGAAGTGATCTTGGAAGTTCGATTTATTGTTCAATGAAGAACAGAGGAAAAACAAAGCTTTCAATTTTTTTTTTCAATATGTCAAAAGTCCTAAAATAACAAAGTGTTTAAGTATTTATACTTGAACCCTAAATCTAGTAAAAACGTGCATAAGGCAACAAATAATGTCAAAATAGGGAAATAAAGTAGAATTCTAAGGAAACTTGGTCTCTTGTCAAAATTAAAAAACTCGCTGAATTTTATAACCAAGCGGTTGCTTGGTTATATTCCAAGCGGTCACTTGGAAGGTCACTTTCGCCTCTATTGAGTTTCGATAAGGTCTGAGCGGCCGCTTGCCATTTTAGCCTAAGCGGTCGCTTGGCTTTTCCGGCAGGATTCTTTCTTCGATTATTTGTATTGTGTTGATCCACTTGGTTCCCGGCCTCGACTCCAACATGAAACTTGCTCCATTTTGCGTGCCGAACATAGTTTCATCAATAGTGGCTTTGATGAGCATCCCCAATGCCTCTTTGACTCGTTTTTCTCTCAATCGCGTCATTACCCCTTCCTCGATAATCAATGGGTCTCGGCTTGAGCTTGCAATGGACACTCCCGCATCCTGGCTCATATCATCCCCTCCCTTTTCAAAAGAATTCGTCCTCGAATCACTATCTGCATCAAACAGAGAGAGATCAGCAACATTAAATGTAGCTGACACATTATACTCACCTGGGAGATCTACTTGGTATGCATTGTCATTGACCCTCTTGAGGACTTGATACGGCCCATTTCTATGTGGCTGCAACTTATACTTCATCTGCTCCGAAAAATGCTCCTTTCTGAAATGTACCCAGACCCAATCTCCTGGTTCAAATATCACGCACCTCCGTCATTTGTTTGCTTTCTGTGCCACAAGCTTCCCTTTCTTTTCAATCTGCTCCTTGACTTTCTCATGCAGGGACTTGACCAATTCAGCCTTCCTTGTACCATCCAAGCTACCCTGTTCATTCGCAGGCAACAGTAACAAATCCAATAGTGTTAGTGGATTAAACCCATAAACAATTTCAAATGGTGAAAATGTAGTAGTAGAGTGTACAACCTTATTATAAGCAAATTCAATAAAGGGTAAACACTCCTCCCAACTCTTTAAGTTCTTATTTATCACCGTACGAAGTAATTGAGTCATGGTTCTATTGACCACTTCAGTTTGTCCATCAGTTTGTGGGTGACAAGTCGTAGAATACAACAGTTTAGTGCCTAACTTATTCCACAGGACTCGCCAAAAATGACTCAAAAACTTAACATCCCGATATGACACTATACTCTTTGGGACCCATGCAAACAGACTATTTCCCTAAAGAATAAATCTGCAATATTGGTGGTATCATCGGTTTTGTGACATGGTATAAAGTGTGCCATCTTACTAAATCTATCTACCACAACAAATATAGAATCTCGACCCCTTTTTGTCCTAGGTAAACCTAACACGAAATCTATAGAAATATCCACCCAAGGTTCACTAGGTACAGGTAAAGGAGTGTACAAACCATGAGGTAGAACCTTAGACTTAGCCTTTTTACAAGTTATGCACTTTCCACAAATTTGTTCTACATCACTTCTCATTTTAGGCCAGTAAAAATGTTCTCCTAACATATTTAAAGTCTTTTGTACCCCAAAATGTCCCATTAGGCCCCCACTGTGCTTCACTTACCAACAATTCGCGTATAGAGCAATTAGGAACACACAACTTATTTTCCCTAAACAAATAATCTTCATGCTTATAAAACTTATCAATAGCAGCTTTATTGCATGATTCATAAATGTCAGAGAAAGCAGGATCACTTACATACATGCTCTTAATGTGTTCAAAGCCAAGTAACCGTGCATGTAGGGAATTTAGCAATACGTACATTCGTGACAACGCATCCGCAACCACATTTTCCTTACCTTGTTTATACCTGATGACGTAGAGAAATGACTCTATGAATTCCACCCACCTTGCGTGTCTTTTGTTCAACTTACCTTGACCCCGTAAGTGCTTCAACGACTCGTGATCAGTGTGTATCACGAACTCCTTGGGCCACAAGTAGTGCTGCCAATTTTCCAATGCCCGAACAAGCGCATACAGTTCCTTATCATATGTAGGATAGTTTAAGATAGCTCCACTCAACTTCTCACTGAAATAATCTATGGGCCTGCGTTCCTGCATTAACACCACTCCAATACCTATTCCTGATACATTACACTCAATCTCGAAGGTTTTGTCAAAGTTAGGTAATGCCAAAACATATGTTTTATACAATCTATCCTTAATAGTATGAAATGCATGTTCTTGTGCATCACCCCATTGAAAACCTACGCTCTTCTTAACAATTTCAGTGAGTGGTGTAGTGATTGTGCTAAAATCCTTCACAAAACGCCTATAAAAACTAGCCAAGCCATGGAAACTCCTAACTTCAGTTATGCTTTTAGGTGTTGGCCAATCCCTAATAGCCTTAATATTCTCTTCATCTACTTCTACCCCATTAACACCCACCACAAATCCTAGAAAGACAAGTTTTTGCATGCAAAATGTACACTTTTTTAAATTAGCATACAACTGTTCCTTCCTAAGTACCACAAGAACACAATTCAAATGTTCCAAATGCGCATCTAAGTTGGTGCTATAGATTAAGATATCATCAAAATAGACAACAACAAACTTCCCTATAAAAGCACGCAAAACATGATTCATCAAACGCATAAAAGTGCTCGGTGTATTAGTGAGACCAAATGGCATGACCAACCACTCATACAACCCATATTTAGTTTTAAACGCAGTTTTCCATTCATCACCCTCCCACATACGAATTTGATGGTACACACTTTTAAGATCTATCTTACTAAAAATACAAGCACCATGTAATTCATCAAGCATATCATCTAACCTAGGTATAGGGTGACGATACTTTACCGTTATGTTGTTGATAGCCCTGCAGTCCATACACATCCTCCAAGTCCCATCCTTCTTTGGTACCAATAGAACAGGTAAAGCACATGGACTCATGCTCTCCCTCACATATCCTTTGCTCATCAACTCCTCCACTTGCTTTTGAAGCTTCTTTGTCTCCTCGGGATTGTTTCGGTAAGCTGGTCGGTTCGGAAGGAAAGCTCCTGGTATGAAGTCAATTTGGTGTTTGATGCCTCGAATTGGTGGCAATCCACTTGGCATGTCTTCTAGAAACACATCTTCGAATTCCTGTAACAAAGACTTAACCAAACTAAGGAGGGGTGTGTTAGATTCCTCAAAGTTGAGGAGTGATTCCTTATACACCAACAACAACACTGTTCTTTTATCAGTTATAGCCTTTTGCAACTCACTCCCACTAGCAAAGAAGTTTGCTTTCGACTTTTCTCTTCTCTCAACTGGCTCATTTTCTCTCCCCTCATGTAGCCTCTCTCTCTTCTCCCCACTCTCGGCCACCTCTCCATTTTCTCTCTTACTCACTAACTCACTATTTTCTCTCCTTTTTTCAGACTCTCTTGCTCGTTTTTTGTCAGATGCTCTCAATTGAACTTGGTCTTCATAAACTTGAGCCGGTGTTAATGGCGCAAGAGTAAAAGACCTACCCTTCTTGACAAAGCTATACCTATTTTTATACCCATCATGGATAACCTTTCTATCATACTACCATGGCCTACCCAACAAAATATGACATGCCTGCATAGGTACCACATCGCATACAACCTTGTCACTATAGCTCCCAATTGAGAAAGGAATCAACACTTGTCTATTCACCCTAACTTCTCCACTATCATTTAACCATTGTAATTTATAAGGCCTAGGGTGTTTAATTAGTAGTAACCCCAATTTCTCAACTAAGGTTGTGCTAGCTACATTGGTACAACTACCTCCATCAATGATCATACTACATACCTTATCATAGATGTGGCATCGTGTATGAAAAATGTTCTCCCTCTGCTGCTCTGTATCATCTAATTTGACTTGAGTGTTGAGAGCTCTCATTGTGACCATTAACTTCACAGCAGGAGCAAATTCCACTGTATTCCCATGCTTACTAACATCTTCCAATGGTGGCATGTCTTCAAATTCATCCTCCCCGTCAGTCTCTACTTCCCCATCGCGTAGAATCATGGTCCTTTTGTTTGGGCATTAAGACGAAATGTGTCCTTTTCCCAAACACCTGAAACACTGGATATCTTGATTCCTGGTTGGCTGTGAGTCTGCCTTTGGTGTTGTCCTGCTAGTACCTTCAGTTCTTCCTTTCAACTCAGCCCCATCCCCTTTGTTATCTCACCTTGGTTTCCAGTTTGAGTTGGAACCCGAATTACTGAATGATTGTCTAGTTGTTCCCTTCCTCTTCAACTGTTTCTCAACTTTCATGTCTACATACAACATGTCATCCAACTCTACATAATGCTGCAATTCCACCACATTAGCAATCTCTCTGTGCAACCCATTTAAGAACCTAGCCATAGTAGCTTCTCGATCTTCTTCAACATTCGCTCTAATCATCAAAGTCTCCATCTCTTTATGGTAATCTTCCACACTCTTCGTCCCTTGATATAGACTTTGCAGTTTCTGGTAGACTTCCCGGTAATAATGACTAGATACAAACCGTTTCCTCATTACTGCCTTTAGTTTATCCCAAGTATTGATAGGATTCTCCCGATTCCAACGTCGTGAAGTAACCATTTGATCCCACCAAGTGATGGCGTAGTCGGTGAATTCCAACACAACAACCACCTTCTTATCCTCTGAATAGTTATGGCATTCAAAAATCAACTCTAACTTCTTCTCCCAATGTAAATATGCCTCGGAATCACTTCTACCCTTAAATTATGGAATAACCATTTTTACATTCCCCAAACCTCCATCAATTTCACCTCCATAATCATTCCTACCCCGTCTTTCAAACATATCTCCTCTATGTCTTATTCGTCCCATTTCAACTCATTCGCCTTCATCTTCTCCCCATTCGCTACCTATCTCATGTTCATCCATCCTAGGGTCCCGCCTACCTATTCCCCTGGCAGGAGGTACTTCCACGGGTTGTTCCCTATTATTATTTACCATCGAAGTTCTCAATTTCTTCATCTCCTCCCCCATATCCATCAATAATTGCTCAAACATATCCATCCTATCATTCTGTTGATTGGTTTGATTACCATGCCTGCTGGAATTTGAACCTTCCATGTCAGACATTCTCTCGATTTCTGCCTCACCAATTTTCGCTGGAAAACACTCAATTGGCTTTTACCCTTTAATAAGCCCACTCTCTGCCTTTGACCACTCAATTGCTCTTCCCAAGTGCTTACAAAGTCAACAAAGAACTTACCGGACTAAATTTGTGAATTCAAAACAAATACGAGAAGGATTGTGAAACAAGAGTAGTATGGAAACTATAATTTGAAATGAAGAATGTAAGGAACTAGATGAAAGATTTAGATAGTGACTCAAAACATGTAACAAATAGAAGGGGTTGGTAGCAACTCAATCAAACAACTCAATTTTTTTTACTGGTACGGATGAACAGTACCGTACGGATGAACAATAATTTTTTTTTACCAACTCAAGAATTTGATTACGAGAAGGACAAAGAAGACGGAAGTTGATTTGGTCTCAAATTGAGCACAAAAACAATTTTTGAATTTTGAGATTTTTTGGATTAAAGACTCAAAATAACTTACTGGACATAAGAACACGAATAACACCAAAGAAAGGAAAACAAAGACTCAACAAGAAATAAAAGATAGCACCTGATTAGATTGGAGCCTTTGCTCTGATACCAACTGATGCGAACCCTGTAGCAACAGTGACTACGAACCCACAACGAGATTGATGTGGAACCCAAGAACACCAATAAAACCTGGGTTGGACTTAAACCCAACAAAGTGATCCAAAAAATCCAACGATAACGATGATGCGCTGAACCCCTTGATTACACATATGAAGAACTCGCGTACCGATTTTGAACACACAAGAAGTGATCTTGGAAGTTCGATTTGTTGTTCAATGAATAACAGAGGAAAAGTAAAGCTTTCAGTTTTTTTTCAGTATGTCAAAAGTCTTAAAATAACAAAGTGTTTAAATATTTATACTAGAGCCCTAAATCTAGTAAAAACGTGCATAAGGCAACAAATAATATCAAAATAGGGAAATAAAGTAGAATTCTAAGGAAACTTGGTCTCTTGCCAAAATTAAAAAATTCGCTGAATTTTATAACCAAGCGGTCGCTTGGAAGGCCATTTTCGCCTCCTTTGAGTTTCGGTAAGGTCTGAGCGGCCGCTTGCCATTTTAGCCTAAGCGGTCGCTTGGCTTTTTCGGTAGGACTCTTTCTTCGGTTGCTTGTATCGTGTTGATCCACTTGGTTCCTGGCCTCGACTCCAACATGAAACTTGCTCCATTTTGCGTGTCGAATATAGTTTCATCAATAGTGGCTTTGACGAGCATCCCCAACGCCTCTTTGACTCGTTTTGCTCTCGATCGCGTCATTTTCCCTTCCTCGATAATCAACGGGTCTCGGTTTGAGCTTGCAATGGACACTCCCGCATCCTGGCTCATATCACACTCCCCAAACATTCTTTTAATTCTCTTCTTAAAAAATAAAATTTTGCATGAACACGTGATTAGATAGCATGCTTTTTATGGTTTGCCACCACTAGTTGAAATATGATATAATATTGTCTTCAAGAATTCTTTTTGAAATATAATGAATTGTGAAATACTTGCAATTGTTCTATTGCATTGTGAATTTTCAAGGTTGTTATGGTTTATTATTAAATGCTATTTTTTTTTGTATTTTCATATTTTTCACTTGCTTTTTGGTTGCTTTAAGTCATAAGCAATTGTTCCGCATGTTATGTATTTTTAAGGTTGTTATGGTTTATTATAGGCTATTTTTGTAATAAGAATTTTTTTACTTGTTTTTTGGTTGCTTTGAGGCTTACTCAATTCCACCTCTTTAAATGTTGTTGATTGAGTAAAGGTCTGATGTGTGCAAAACTTTTTAAAAATGTGTACTAACGACTTGAACCCAACCTATCTAGCTGAAAAAATCTTCAATAGTATGCAATATGTATCCATCATTTTCAATGTCAATTACTTCAACAATATCCTTTAGTATGTTCATTAGTTGTTTAACTACATTGGATTAAGCTCAGTTCCACTTCAAACACTTTATTTACTTAACATAAATAATCATTTTATTGTTTAAAATAAAGAAAAAAGGATATGAGCCATATGGCATGCTAACACTTTTTCATGTTCACTGTCCTCTAATTACTAGACTTTTGAATTGAGGGTTTGTCCTCTACAACAACCAACACTACAACTACTTCCCCTTTCTCAAAGTGAGCACTACAAACTAAAACACCTGGCACATAAAAGAATACATCATCAACTAATAAATAATCTCATTATTTAGGTGTTGATGGTCAACGATCAACAATTGTCCCAACTCACTTAAATTCTCGAATCTGACACTGCCTATAATGGACAAAGAGTGGCTGCACTTATCAAGGTTATCATGAATGTGACATAAAGATATTGATTAGAAGACGTAAGGTTTAAAAAATAGAGTTTACTAATTTCAATAGTTTCGATTAGTTTTGAATATATCAATTTGGGAAGTTTTTATTTGTTAGAAGTTGCGATTAGATTAGAAAACATTTGTCTTTGATGTCAATAGTTGTTCTCTCTCAAATTATTACCTTCTTTATGAAATGTAGATCATTTGAATAACTGGAATCTATTTAGTTGTCATATTTTCTATGTAACATTTGAAAATGGAACTCAGAATTGCATTAAAGTGCTATCTTTTCAAGTAGTGTTGGACTCAGATGATCCGTTTGGTGGCTTCAGTTGAATTAGTCATGATGCATTGTATTTTACCTTTGTAAGTACATTTACTCCAGATTCATAAAATATATTCTCAGAAACACTCCTTACCATCTACCCAAAGAAAGAAATACTAATTTTGCTTTAACCAGATCTGCATAGAATGGGTGGTGCAATAGGCGGCCATGTTTTTTACTTTAACCTGATATGCACGTTGTAGAACAACAGTGGTCTATACTTTAGCTGAGGATGAAGCAGTTCTTTTTTGAAGAATGATCGTATGGTGCAATGTAATGACCAATATTTCGGTGGTACATGTTTTTGTAGTTTCAGAATTATATTGTAGTTGTAATAGTTATTTTGTGGCCATTTCATACATTTTGCTAGTACATATTTTGTAGTTTCCTAATTATATTGTAGTTGTAATAGTTATTTTGTGGTCATTTCATACATTTTGGTGGTACATATTTTGTAGTTTCCTAATTTTATGTTGGAAAAGAGATTGTGTAGAACATTTTACAAGTTTATTATGTTAATTGTTAGTTTATTATTCGAGTTGTTTGATCCAAGAATAGGATTTTCGATAGCATTATAAGCCATATTTATAAAATGCGAATTAATTTTAAAAAAACATTAAAATGACCAATGATATCATTTTCCAAACGATGCCAAAACCAAAGGATGAGAATCCACAACGTTGGAAAAACACTGCAAAATATCTACGACAACGGTGAAAAAACGTTGCAAAAAGGGTCTACCGTAACGTTGAAAAAATGCTGCAGAAGGGTCTACGAAGGGTCTATCGCAACGGTGGAAAAATGTAGCAAAAAGGTCTACCCAACGTTGCAAAAAGGTCTACCGCAACATTGAAAAAATGCCGCAAAAAGTTCTACCGCAACGTTGAAAAAACGCTGCAAAAGACCTTTTAGCAACGGTGAATAAACGTTGTCATATCTCTTCCCTCAACAACAACACCGACCCCCGCAACACACGAAAAATGCTTCAAAAGGCCTTTTGCAGCATTTTTTGGTCGCTGCAAAAGGTGTTTTTTGGTGTAGTGTGTCCACGTCCTTCTCTTCAATTATTTTAGCAATGTTCTTCAACAGACTTGACAACTCCACCTCTTCCAATGTAGTACTTGAATCACTCTGAAGTTGCCAGACTTTTTCTTCGTCGAGCCACTTGAAATGACCGCAGTCGTTCGTACAATAAAAGAATAGTTGGCCTAAGTTTTTAATCTTCTTTTCAACCTCCGTGCATTTCTCAAATCCCTTGCCACATACCAGACATGGTTTCTTCGTACGACAATCCGACAGGTAGTGGCCTGACTTCCTGCAACCATGACAAATCTCCCTATTTTTTCCCGCCATTAAATTATGTTATTGCAGCCACACAAAAAAAAATCAGCATACAAATCAATTTTAATCCACCTATTTTGAAGAAGTAAAACAAAATAAAAAATCATCCACAGAACATAGATAGAAGGCAGTGACATCCACTATCTTTCTTACCATTTTAGCTCCTATCATACATAACTATAATTAACATAAATAGGATTCATGATACGCCTGCATTGCTGATAATTTAGATAGAAGGCAATGACATCCACTAACCAAGATTAATACCAAACGTTAAAAGATAGCTAACAATTCTTTGGTTTTGGCGTGTTCAACAACCAAATCACCATTCAAAGCAATACATCAGACTGGAGACTCCTTCACCAATAACTAATTTACCTATTCTTTAGTTGCAAAATAACATAATGAACATTACGTTCTTTTACTATCTTAAAGCCAAAAAATAAGCTCAAAATTCCATAAATTTACTATCTTGGAGGTTCCAGATTTCAATTGCGAATGAAATTTACCTTCAGTGCAGTTCAAATCATGATCACACTTCAATGAAGACTTTATTAGGGCAAAATGCAGATTGGATGTTACGTTTTCCTTACTTTATTCTCACCAATGGAGTCGATTTCAGGAGTCACGGTTCTTCAGGTTAAATTGGGAATGCAGCCAACATCAATTGATTTTGGAAGAAATCGAGATTCATGCCTAAGGGTTTGGATTTTGTTTTAATTCGAAATCGTGCTTTCTTGTGGATGCGATTTAGTCTGATTTGGCAATAGATTCCCCACTTGGAAGGATTTAACTAGCCATGTCATTTTTCCGTCTTCCATTTAAGGACGTTTGTTTACGGTTGTTATTGGGTGAGTGATGGAGATGAACGGAGAAAGTATAGCGGCCACCGAGACAACTTATGAAGTTCAGTGAGTAAGTCGTGACATGGTATAAAGTTCAGTGGCCAATAAAACATTTAACTCGCCATCCGGGCTCTCAAGTCCGGACTGTACAAATAGCAAAACTGTTATTAATGACGGTCATTTCTCCAAATTCATCTTTTTTTATTTAAAAATAATGATAATAATAATTAAAACTTTTTCATAAAATAAAATTTTAATAATTAAACTCTTATGATTTGTCGTTTGGTTCATTCTTAACTTGTGGTCCATTCCATTTTTTGTCGATTTACAAACCATGAAATAACTAATAGTTAGGACTTTAGTTAGAAGTTTTCCCAGAGACACTCTATTTGTAAAAAAAAACATATTCTTTCATTTTTAGAGTATCTATAAATTTAAAGAGTTAAAATTTTGAAGTACTCCAACAAGCTTTTTATATTTAACAATATTTAGAGGGTGTTTGGTGGATATTTAGAGGGTGTTTGGTGGATATTAAAATTAGATTTTTTTTAGTAAATTGTGATAGAATTTTTTGAAATATATGGTTGAAAAGTTGTGGAACCCATGAAAGATATGATTAATATTAATTGTTTGACTTTGACTTAGATTAAAATCAAATTTTAATCCGGCCCAAACAAGTTATTATTTGTTTTTATCTTTTATTTTAACTAACTTTTCTTTAAATTGTTTTATTATTTACCTAAGTTGAAAATTGAAACACTTTGAATGCATTTAATTATATAGAGTGAGTTTAACTCTCTAAAACCGCTCGTATATCGAAAACATTTCAAAACAATTCTCAGACTTCTACAGATGCTTCATTGGCATCTTATTCATCTGAAAGAGTGTGGGATGCTTTTTTCATAGAATTACTATATTTGGAGAATTGGATTATGTCTTTCTTCTAGTCCTTTATTCCAATATCCAATGTCTTTCAGTTTAACGTTGTGCCAAGGCCACAACAAGCAGAATTGAACTATTTCGTTATTTCTTTTGTTGGAACTGTGTAAACACCTTTCGAATTGAATGATTCAGTGTGAAAATCACACCCACTCTCTCTAAATCGTCCTTCACTTAACTAAAATATTGAAAAGCCAAATCAACTCTCCAAATTAAAATGTTAATTTAAAGAGTTTCTTTTAGTATGATTTTAAAGGTTTACTCTTTAAAATAGAGCATATCATGTTTAAAGAGTTTCTTGAAAATACTCTTAAACTAGTACATGAACTATAGTCCTACTTGATTTTTAATGCAAATGAAAATAAACTTTACCGAGAGACCATTGCATAGTAGTGAGAAGGTGAACATGATGTATGCTACAATAATATTGTTGTCACCACAATCATAGGTAGAGTTAGGACTTGAAATCAGTGGGGACTTAATTTAACTACTAAATTTTTTTCAAGTATAACTATTGTAGACAGTAAATTCTACAACGGAGAAAATCAGATCAATTAGGCCGTCAGCAATCCTGTAGAATTTAAGAAAAATAGCAAGAAGAAGAATGACCACAAGAGATCTTAAGAGGGCATTTGTGTGGTGTCGGTCGAATACCTTTCGACGATCAAGTCAGTAAAGCTCGTCGAAAATTGCACGAATGATAGATCAAAAGCAAGAAAAAGTTACTTAGAATTAAATAGATTGTGATACCTGAACGCTTGACTGACCGCAGAATTTATAGGAGTGGGATAATCGTCTAGGCGGGATAGGCGAGGATTTTCCAAGATTTTGTTGTTGGTTGGAGCTAAATCTGATCCGATAACTCCAACTTGATTTGGTCAAATCATAACGTGATTTATCTTGAAGATAAATTATTGGAGGTTTTACATTGTCACGCGGTTCATGGACCGTGCATCCGGATCGATTATCATGACAAGTTGGGCTAAAGAGGGCAGGGTTGGACCGTCTGTAGGTCTTATTATATGACTTGTGTTGCTTGGACTAGTAGATTAATTTTTTACCGCTACAATTTGTCTCCCACTATTTTATACAACTTCTACTCGAATGAAAGAGTAATTTGGGCTCAGGGGTGATCAAAGCCTTGGTGGAGAGTGAGCTTTTAATCATAGGATAGACCGTCTGATCAATACAGTTTGGACCGCAACAAGATTTGTTATGGTGGCCTGTAGAAATCATCTGAACATTAAAAATGTCGTAGAGATTACTATTCACTTATCGAGCCTTGCGATTCTATAGAAGTTATTATATGTTCGGAAGTCTTGTGACATCTAGGAGAATAATGTACGGTTTGTCGAGGCATACGATTTTCACACTGAATTTTTGTTGTAAGCCATTTGATTTTTTATTTTGCATAAATCTAAAGCTGCCATACAGCTCGGAAGCCAGGCAATGCATTTTCGGGAATTTATCAAATAGCCAGTCAAACCATGCAGAAAGCAGTGCCGCGTGGTAATTACCACAAAGGTGGCATGCATGCAACCTTAGTTACCACTCGGTAATTATGCTGAGTGGTAACCAGACAAGTGGCACACATGCAACCTTAGTTACCACTTGGTAATTATGTCGAGTAATAATTACCGAGTGGGGACCCCTAAATTTTTATATATTTTTTTGGTAATGAGAATCCTCAATCCCGATCCTGCGATACGTACCTGGTTTACTAGTTCGATCGACCAGTGTGTCCACTTGAAAAGAAGATTATTGATCTGTCCGTTCGTATCATATGACTTGCTTTGTTTTCTTTTCTGGGTGATCAATTTGTATGTTTGAAAGAAAAAATTGTTGATCCATCTAGATTATGCTATATTCGTCGTTGTGTACAATAGTCCGAACAGTCAATATGTCCATTCGGAAAGAAATATAGTTGATCTGCCTAGATCATGTGCTACGTCTACGTAGCACATCAGTCGACCAATGAGCAAGTTTGTTCTCAAGGTTGGATGAACACATTTGGTTGATGATTCTGGACACATTCGTGAATTCATTTACCCATCTCGCTTAGTGTGTCAATTTATGCAATTCAAAGCACCATACCATTCATATTTCAAGTGACTTGGGTAGAATTCAAGAAGCTACAGAGATTTTGTTGAGTTTTCCCTTCTCTATTCTTCAAGTTCTTGCCATGTGTTTCCAAATGTTGTTTAGTTTTCTTCAAACACATTTTTAGTTTTTCGGTGGTTGTATTGGTTTTGATTTGGTGTTTATGGAGTTTGATCCATCGTAGAGTGAAATTGCTGGTGAATAGTTATTTTTGATGAACAATGGATTGAAGCAATTTTGCAGCGTTCTGTACGAAATTTCTGTCGGAGCATAGATGTCTGGTGATATAAGTAGGCCAATCAATCCGGGCGAATACTCGTGGCTAGACAATTGTATGGGTTTGGATTGTTCGAACAGGCCAACACTAGTGAATTTTGTACATGATCTAGGGATTCATTCCTCATATAAGGTTGATCTGGAGAGCGTTGGTATTAATAGTAATCCGATCGATCCAAGTCTTGACGGTGGCCATCCTAAACTTAGTTCATATTCATATGAAAAGACCTATCCAAGCGGTAGTGACATCATGTTTAATAAGAACATACCGAACAAGTTGAAGAAGATTGACTTTATAAGAATTCGAGATGCCTACAGTATTCCTGCATCTGTTAAGCTTCAACTGTCACGATCGCACGAAAGGGTTTCATGGAATATCCAGGTTGGACATTTTACTACGAGTTGCCATTTAAGGATGCATTTCGATTTCCAATTTCTCACGTGGTTGGGATGGTGTTAGAGTACTTTGAGATCGCACCCAACCAACTCATGCCTAACACTTAGCAATTGCTCTTAGGTGTCCAGGTCTTGATTGATCAGCACGATATCCCATTTAGCATACCGGAACCACTACATGGTTACTACGTAAGAAAGTATGATAGTGAGAAAGGCTGATTTCCTTAAATGCAAGGAAAAATCTCGATCGATTGATAGTTGGTCTTTCTTCTTTGGATAAAGGCTGGAAAAAGGGTCTTATTTTCTCACGTATGGTGACTTGGTTTGTTCGGAGAATTACTGTTTCCCTTTAGCGTGATCACGCAGTGAATTTTGCAAATTGTATACTTTCAATACACTTTACTAATTTATAGTTCTTATTTCATTTTCTTATAGGTCTTCGCATCAGCTCACATCCCGTCTAATGCTTGTTTGTAAAAGAGCGCATTTCTAAGATCTTAGCAATACCCGAGGATCAGAGAGATTTCTAGTTCCTTCCGTCTTCAGAGGTCCTTTCTTCCAGCAGCTTGTGGGAACATACTTCGGTATAAGCAAGAGGTATTCCTTCCGATTTTCCAAGACATAAGATCCCTATTATAATGGCAAAGAGAGGTACGTAAATTCTTGATAGTAACCCTCTTTTGAGAGGTCCGCTTCACTCAACTGAACGTGAGATTGCAAATTGAAACATGTTAAGAGTGGTAGGATCTTCACTTGATGCTTTGGAGAGGAGAAATACGAAGGAAAATTGTAAGAAGATTTCTCCATATACGATATTGAGCGGTCCAACAGTCTTTCGAGCCAGACTGAGCAACCTGATGCTCCCTCCCGTCGATCCGAAAATGTAGTCATCCGAGGCCATTGATGGCACACGATGACTCAATCGTTCTTATTTTTCCTTCTGATTCATCTGCGTTTTCCAGCCCGAAGGTGGTGGAACTTGGCGAAGGACTTTTCTCCTAAAAGATCGTACCCGTTATAAGCAACTTGGTCCAGTAAAGGCAGTCGAGAACACGATGGCTCAGATTTTTTGGGTATAATATTTTTGTTTACTTCATTATGGATAACCCAAGTGGTTGACACAAACTACTTCTATTGATTCCAGGGGCTGCAAGTAGCTATTTCAAGAAGAACGAAGCTATTAAACAGGCTAGAAAGGTGCATTCATTGCAGGATACAAATACTTCATTATATGGAGAAGTTGAAAGCTCGAGGGTAGGGAAGAAAGATGCCGACTCGGCTGCTAGGATGGCGCTAGATGAGCTTGTCGAGAATGACGAGCTTGCAAATTTGAAGAAATCTTCGGAGGAGCAGATTGCTTCTCTAGAAGATCATCTGGAGAATCGCCAGTTGGAAGTTGAGATAGCGACTAGAGACTTTCTTATGAATGATTATAAGAAATGTAAACATGTCAACTGGGATGTAGACAAAGTGATTGCCGATTATGCTAAGATGTGCCGAATGCTTGATATACCGAATGTGATATAAGAACCGCCCAAAGTCGGGGATGTATCCGACAAGGGAGTTGGGAATGCCGATGATGGGCAGGATTAGATTCATTTGATAGCACATTTTTCAAGTGTGCTTTTCTCCTGACATAGTCTTTCGAAATTATGCATCAGTATCTATACGAGTATATTTGAACTTATGTCTTTCTAAATTATGTAATATTGCTAAACTATCCAAGATTTGGTTTTCTTTATCGAATTTAGTATTTTATTTGAAGTACACTGTAACCATGCACAAATTTATGATCATAATGTTTGATAAAAAATCAGACTTACTTCCTAATTTAAATGTAAAATAGACTCATACTATACTTTTACAAAGGATTCAATCAATATGATCCATCCAATTTGGTAGGTAATGTTATTGATTTTCTTGAAGGCAACAAAGTTTTTTTTAGTTTGGTTTGATGACTAAGGTAGGGCCACCTTTGTTGAGACGGCTTGAAAGCAACCGTATGTTTGGTTCGTTGGTGAAGGTAGGGTGTCCTTGTCCAGACAGCTTGAAGGAAATCGTATGATCTTCTTCATCTAGACTATTCAACATCTGAATTCCAAATAATGGGATCTTCCCTCCCAAGGCCAAAACTTTCCAAATCTCTGCTGATGAGAAATGTCTTGACCTTTGATATGTTTTGCCACTTGGTGAATCTCCTGAGAGCAAAGACACGTTAGGGTCGCCGATGTTTAAGTTAGTGTTGATCCTGATGGTGGTAAAAGAAAGAAAAAGGTAAGGAAATAATGATAATATCATGTGATGGAGGATGACATGCTCAGTTCCACTCGAAACGTTGTCATTGATTCTCCTGAAAACAGAGAGTGGTTGGGCCCACCCGATGCTTAAGTAAGTACGAATTCAGAATGAAAATGAAAATAATGAAAAGAGTTTAGAAGACTTAGAAATAATATTTGCAAATGTAGATGGAGTTCCAGCTGTTGTTGATATATCTACCATCCGGGGTGCATAGCTTGTAGGCTTCTTATCTGATGACCCTTGTGATTAGGTATGGTCCTTCCCAATTTGCTGCAAGCTTTCCTCCACCAGCTTCTTTGGTGTTCTGGAATACTCTTCGCAATACCTACTCGCTTTCTTTAAAGGTTCTGTTTCTTGCTTGCCAGTTGAAGTGTTTGTAATTTTTCGTTGATATGCAGTTGTACGAACCAATGTTCTTTCTCCTTATTCGTCCTTCAAATCCAACTCATGACACAATCCAACTTGATTTTGCTTATCGGTTGTCCATTCATATCGAAATGTTGGAGTGTCTATTTCCACTGGTATTACTGCTTCCAGGTCGTAAGCTATTGAGAAAGGAGTTTCGCTGGTTGGTATCCAAATGGTGGTGCGATAGGACCAAAGGACTCCAGGTAGCTCATCTTCCCATTTTCCTTTGGCTTTAGATAGTCTTTTCTTTAATCTCTTCATGATAGTTTTGTTGGAAGATTCGGCCTGATCGTTAGCTTGGGGATACCGCGGGGTGGAAAAGTTCAGCTTGATGTTCCACTCTTTGCAATTATTTTGATAACCCATTTCTTTTGTGAATTGTAACCCATTATCGGTGACTATTTCTTTTGGAACTCCAAACCTACATAACACAAATTTCTAGATAAATTGATAACTTCACGATCACATACCTATGAGAGTGCATTGGCTTCAATCCACTTCGTGAAATGGTCCATGACTGCTAGCATGAAGACTCGTTGTCTTGGAACAACGAGAAGTTTTCCAACAATGTCCATCTCCCATTTCATGAATGGCCAATGTGAGAGAATGGGGTTGAGCCGTTCTAGTGGGAGGTAGGAGATATTGGCGCATCACTGACATCAGTCACATCTTTTGACAAGATTAAAAGAATTGGCTCGCATTGTTGGCTAATAGTACCCGGTGGTAAGTGCATGGTGAGCCAAGCTTCGGGCTCTCGAGTGATTGCCACATTTCCCTTCGTGAAGTTTGGCCAATACATATTCGACGTTAGCATTGTCGATACAGCGAAGATAGTATTTGGAGAATGATCTTTTTTACAGCTTACCATCTACAATGCAAAATCTGGCAGCCTTAGTTCGTTGGGCTTCATTCTTGTCTGGCGACAACTCATTATTTTAAAGGTATCTAACAATCGGTGTCATCCAAGATTTCTATTCCATTAAATGTAAACTTTTAGTTTCGGCTGGTATTCAAATCGCTGGCCATTGCAAGTAGACTACCGGGATGACCTTACTTTATTTCGCATTCGTCGCTGCTCCAAATCTGGCTAGTGCATTTGCTTGGATGTTTTCGATCTGTGGGACTTGTGCGATTTGGAACTCATTAAACTTGCTACTAAGCTCTTTGACCAACTCTAAATAAGATGTCATCTTTGCGTCTTTGGCTAGGAAGATACCTTGGATTTGGTTTACGATGAGCTAAGAATCACTGCGGACATTTATCCGAGTGACTCATATTTCCTTTGCTAAGATCAGTTCGACAATGAGTGCTTCATATTATGCCTTATTGTTAGTCACCTTAAATTCACAATTGATCGTCTGCTCTATTTGATCTCCTTATGGTGATGTTAAGACGATGACGAGGACTGTACCATTGATGTTGTTTGACCCGTCCACTTGGAGCATTCATGTGCCTGCCATCGGCCTGTCTGTCAAGCAAGAAGTTTATTTTGAGCTAGGACCCGAGAGTTAGGGTGAATTCAATGATGAAATCTAAGAGTTACTGAGATTTCATGGCAGTACAGGATGTAAAGGAGATATCATATTCACTTAATTCAACGGCCCATTTGGTTAGACATTCAGATAACTCAGGTTTTTGGAGTATCTGTTTCAGTGGGAATGATGTCATGACTACTACAGAATGGCTCTGGAAGTAAAGCTTTAGCTTTCGAGCTGCACTAACAAGCGACAAAGCTAATTTCTCCAGTTGGCTATAGCGAGATCTGCATCCAGTAATGCATTGCTGACATAATAAATGGGAAGTTGCTTTCCTTATTCTTTAAGGACCAAGACTGTACTAACAACCGTCTCCGATATCACCAACTACATGTAGAGTTGTTCCCCGTCTTTGGGTTTCGACAAGAGTGGGGTGAAGTTAAGTATTGTTTGAGTTGTTAAAGCACTTCTTCACATGCCGGAGTCCATTTGAAAGTCTTGTTTTTCCTAAAGATGTTGGCATTTCTCTGAGGATCGGGAGATGAACCTGTTAAGAGCTGCAAGTCTTCCAGTAAACCTTTGAACTTCCTTAATGCAAGTCGAAGATGGAATGCCAAAGATTGATTAGATTTGGTTCGGGTCTAGGTTACTAAATAACCTAGGAATTTTCCAGAGAATACTCAGGATGAACACTTGGATGGATTCAGTTTCATATTGTACTTCTTTAGAACCTCGCATGATTGTTTGAGGTGGTCTATGTGTTGTTCTGCAATTAGGGACTTTACCAGCATGTCATCGATGTAGACCTCCATGGTTTTCCCAATTGATTGGTAAACTTGCAATTTACTAGTCGTTGATATGTCGCTCCAGCATTTTTGAGTCCAAATGGCATTACCTTATAGCAAAATATTCCTCGCTCCGTCACAAACGTAGTTTTCTCTTGGTCAGATGGGTACATCAAAATCTAGTGTTAATCGAAAAAAGGCATCCATAAAGCTCAGAAATTTATATCCAGTTGTCGAGTCAACGATCATGTCAATATGTGGGATGGAAAAGTTGTCATTTGGACATGCTTTGTTCAAGTCTGTGAAATCAATGCAGACTCTCCACTTGCCATTCTTCCATTTCACTACGACGACGTTAGATGGCCAATCTGGGTAGTAGAATTCTTGTATGGAACCAGCTTCTAAATGTTTTTGCACCTCTACATTGATGAAGCGATTCGTTCGGGCGTGAATCTTCTTCACTTCTATTTGATCGGAATGTATTGGGGATCAACATTTAATTTATGCATCATTACCTTTAGGTCGACACCGATCATGTCTGTGTGGGACCAAGTGAAATAGTAATGGTGCTCATTAACATTGTCTGAGCTCTGGTTCTAGCCTTGTCCTCACTTGAGTTTTATGTTTTGGAAAGTTAGGGTGGATTTGCACTTCATCTAGCTCTTTGACATCTGGAATGGTTTAGGATGACTGGCCGAAGCTGCTGTAATTGCTATAAAGAAGATCAATCAGAGATGAGTGAATTCTGATAGTAGTTTCTAGAATCTCTTTGGTCACCACGAATCTCCATTATTCTCCATTTGGTTGGAAAATGGAGCACCTGATGAAACATTGACGGTACCGTATTCATTTCATGGATCCATGGCTTTCCCAAGATAACATTTATATACTGATGGGCTATCTATTATGAGAAATGATGTGTGGAGGTTAACTCATTCTGCATAAACAGGCAACACAATTACATTTAGAGTATTCTTTTATTCACCACTAAAGTCGATTAGTACTGTGGTCCGGCGTGTAATGTTTTCTTCTTGAATTCTCATAGCCTTGAAGGTTTCCAAGAAAAAGTATGTTTGCACTACTGCCATTATCTATCAAGATGTACTTGGTTAAGCAGTTGGTGATGTTCAAAGATATGACCAAAGCGTCATGGTGTAGATTAAGTAGCTGCTTAGCCTCGAAAGTCATAAAGCTAATGACATATGGTAAGTCTGACTTGCTTACTTCGTTTGGAGTCTGGCAAAGATGAGTTGCCCAACGTATGTGCCTTCTTGCCGCTACCCTTGTTATCCAACTGACTCTTGACCCGCATGTGATAAAGTTAATAGTTCTATCATGTGCTTGCACAACCGTTGGTGCGTAGCCTTGCTTACCATGTGGCCATTGTTGTCGTTTAGCAAGGATCTGTTTCCATTTGTCGGTAAGAAGGTCCATAAGATGTCTCTCTTCAACAGCTCTACCACTTCCAACATTAAGGCAATGCAATCAACGATATAGAATTATTATGAAGGTTTGCATACCACTGTATGATCGACCCCACAGGACTGGAGCCGAACCCCTTACACATGCAAGGATCGTGGAGGTCTCTTAGTATAACAGCGGTAGATATTCTCTGTCTGTATTGAGCTATATAATCGTGCAAATCGACTGCTCCATCATAGAGCTTCATGTTAGGGAAGCTAAACTTTTTGGGCATTTTCACCAGGGCAATTTCATCAACGAAAGGAGAATTGACGAAACAGCTTGCTACACTCTTTTTGATAGGTGCTGGCATCCCTGGGATACGTTGAACCAGGGCTTCAATCATTTCTAGCTTTCATGCGAACTCTATATCTTGTCCATTAGAAGATTGTGGTTGTGCATATTTCGACCCTCCGTTCAGCGGTGCTACAAACTGTACATTTGAACCAATGGCCCTAAGTCCATTTTGGTCAAGGGGAGGAGTAGACCGCGATGGACGTACCAAAGTTGAATCGGATACTAATGATTCCACTCTTCCTTGGAGGTTTCGATTCTCCATGCGGATGGCAACATTATTCTCTTCTAGCCTTTCCATTTTTTGTGAATTCTGCTTCGTCAACTCGATGAGTTGGGCTAGCTGTACAGCTACTTCGCTAGTCAGAGCGGTAGGTTGAGAGTGTATAGAGGCAGGATGGACAGCGGATGGACTAGCGGGATTGGATGGGCTGGATGGACGGTTGTTGGCAAAGTGGCGGTTAGATAGACAGGATGGGTCAGCCGTATTGTGGTCGGCAGAGCGGCAACATGACTTGAACTGTCTCCCCGTTGTATTGTTTCTTCTACATCCTGACGGATCATTTGTTCTGCTTCTTGACGAGTCATTTCGTCCAAAGTATAATCAGTAGAGCTATCGGTACGATGAATTTCAGAAGTTCCTGACATTGTGAGATGATTGGTGAATAATGATGGTAAGAGTCCCATTCGTAAGAATGATTGCTAGGGCCCAATGGTGGGCACCAAATTGTGGAGGCTAAATTCTACAACTGAGAAAATCGGATCAATTAGGCCACCAGCAATCCTGCGGCACTCAAGAAAAATAGAACAAAGAAGAATGACCACAAGAGATCTTAAGAAGGAACTGATGTGGTGCCTGTTGAAGACTCTCCAATGGTCAAGTCAGTAAAGCTCGTCGAAAATTGCACGAATGATAGATCAAAAGCAAGAAGAAGTTACTTAGAATTAAATAGATTGTGATACTTGAATTCTTGACTGACCTCGAAATTTATAGGAGTGGGATAACCATCTAGGCGAGATAGGTGAGGATTCTCCGAGATTTTGTGGTTGGTTGGAGCTAAATTTGATCCGATAACTCCAACTTGATTTTGTCAAATCATAACGTGATTTATCTTGAAGATAAATTATTGGAGGTTTTATATTGTCACGTGGTTCATGGTCCGTGCATCCGGATCGATTGTCATGACAAGTTGGGCCAAAGAGGGTAAGGTTGGACCTTCTATGGGTTTTATTTTATGACTTGTGCCGCTTGGACTAGTAGATTAATTTTTACCACAATTTTCATTTAAAAAAAAAGTTTTATATAAAAAATTTAGAAAGCTCTAAATTTGTTGTTTTCGATTTTTCGTAACACTTAAAATATCTCACATTTTTTAAAATACTAGTTTGTGCCTCGTGCATCGTGCGATGCACGAGTTTTGTAGTTATTGTGTTTTTATTAGCGTAGAAAGCAAGGTACTATTGATTTTAGTTGAGAGTGTACGATCAGCAGTAAGAATTAAAGATTATTTTTTATTTAGCTAGAAGCATATTACTGTATATGAATAGTAATAATCATTTAAGGATGTGTATTGAAATTTACCATTTATCATCAAACATTTGCTTCAATACACTACTTCCAACTTTCAAAGATATCGCACGGCTACATCCAGCAACTACATTAAAGTAATTACTTTCAAAGATGACTGCATTGGGATCTAGCCAAGGGAAATCACTTGTCGGGAGATCCACTATATGTATTTTCAATGTCTTTCGACACGGAAGAATAACATGAACATCTATAGCATTTGCAAAATAACTTAAAACAGGAACTATGAACAAGGATTAAAAAAATAACCAGGAACATATATGAAAAATTGGAACAGTAAATATTTAAGTAAAAAAAAAGGAAAAAAATAAAAAATAAACGGGTTAATTTCAGAAATGGTCACTGAAGTTACATGAAAATTACAAAATGGTCACTGAAGTTCAAAACTTTCATCAACGGTCACTCAAGTTTCAGGCACTTTCAGAAATGGTCATTGAAGTTTAAGACTTTCACCAACGGTCACTGAAATTTAGGGGATGTTTCACTAACGGTCACTAAAGTTCCAAAAAGTTTCAGGAACAGTCACTGAAGGGTCATGCATTTTTTCAGTTTTTTGAACGACTTTTTCGGCCACTTCCGACCACCAAAACCATCGAATTTTGATACCGTAGAAAAGTCCACAATCTCCTCTTTAATTACCACCCAAAATCTTCCCCAAACTCCAAACGATTCGACCGGAAAATCGTCGCAAAAGTCGCCCAAAAAATTGGAAAAATCTGCCCAGATTTTTCCAATTTTTTTGGCGACTTTACGGCGACTTTTCAGCAACTTCTGACCACCAAAATCGTCGAATTTTGATACCGTTGGAAAGCCCACAATGTCCTCTTCAATTACCATCCAAAATCTCCCCAAGATTCCAAACGATTCGACTGAAAAATCGTCGCAAAATCAGCTACCCAAAAAGGCAGAAAATCTGCCCATATTTTTCGTGCTGACTTTGGGGCGATTTTTCGGTCAAATCTTTTGGAGTTTGGGGGAGATTTTGGGTGGTTATTGAAGAGGACATTGTGGGATTTCCAAAGGTATCAAAATTCTGTGATTTTGGTGGTCAGAGGTTGCCAGAAAGTCACTGCAAAGTCGCCCAAAAATTGGAAAGGCAGATTTTTCCAATTTTTTGGGCGAATTTTGCGACGATTTTTCGGTCGAATCGTTTGGAGTTTGGGGGAGATTTTGGTGGTAATTGAAGAGGAGATTGTGGGCTTTTCTACGGTATCAAAATTCGACGGTTTTGGTGGTCGAAAGTGGTCGAAAAAGTTACCCAAAAAACTGAAAAAATGCATGACCCTTCAGTGACCATTCCTGAAACTTTTTGTAACTTCAGTGACCGTTAGTAAAACACTCCCTAAATTTCAGTGACCGTTGGTGAAAGTCTTAAACTTTAGTGACCATTTCTGAAAGCGCCTGAAACTTGAGTGACCGTTCATGAAAGTTTTGAACTTCAGTGACCATTTTGTAATTTTCATATAACTTCAGTGACCATTTCTGAAATTAACCCAAAAATAAACTTCAAAGCCTAAATCTCTAGCCTAAATATAAAACACCAAAAAAAAAATCGAGGTCCCAACACTTTAACAATAAGTATAAGTAGTGTATATACTCGTGTGTGAATATACCTAGGAAAGGGACTGTTTTTCACAGCCTTTTGACTGTACTTTCTCCATCTATGTCCATTATCCAAATGTTCAATTTCACTCTTTGTCATGAATGCAAATCTCGGTTCTCTTTGCCTCTCTTGGTTCTTCTTTTTGGGTTTCAACCTAAAGTTACCAATGAAAATTTAACTTTTTTTTACCTTTTAAAAAAGCAAATAAAAGACAGAACAAAGGACATCATATGGACATCATATGGGGAGGTGGATATCACGATAGCGTGCAGTCAAATCTGAATAAAGGAAGTTCTTAATCTTTTTCAATTAAGAAAGCCATAATTTTCTTTGCATTTCAACCAATATGAAATAAAGGTTGATCTTCCTCTGCATTCTAACATAATAAACATCAGCCTTTGTATTTCAGTTGGGTTAAAAGTCAACCTTCCTCAATAATTGATGAGAATTAGATTGCTTTCTTGAATTTCGATTGGGTATAGAAAGACAGTTGCAAACCATATGAAGTTTACCAAATAATAGAAAGATAATCACTTCTAATTGCCAGTGAATAATAAAAAATAAAAAAATGGAGGTGGTGGTTGAGAGAAAGATATATCCACAAGAATTTAATAACAGGGACTAATTGTTATCTTAGAGGGTTCATATCAACGTAAGAAAATTCCTATCTAACCTCTAATTGTACCAAGTTTTAACACGGAATGGAATCCAAATTTAGGGCAATGACTTGTCATATGTAAATTACCTACCATATCAGCAACAGAACCACCAGCCATGTATTCCATTATTATCCATAGCTTAGTCTGGTGCAGAATAGAAGCATAATATTCAGTGATATATGGAAACCGACATTGAGAAAGAACTGCAATTTCCTGTAGAAAATGAAAAGTAAATGAAAAGCAATTCGATATTATTATATATTCATTCCTTAATATACAGAAATGTCAAAGACCTCAATTTCATCCTCTCTGCAGAACAAAAATCAGATGATACTTTAGAATACTCACATAGGCAAGTTAACATGCAACAGCTTCAAAGAAGGAAATCTCTATTAGGTAAGCCAAATATGACACACAAGCACATGTATTTGCTTCCTTAGCAAGAAGAACATAAGATAACAAACAGTTCCTTTCTTACCAAGCATATGCATAAAGGAACGACTCTCAGATAAATAAATCACCAGAATTGATTAAAAAACCAGGATCTCATATTTTTTAACAAAAATGATCAAAGTTCATATACTCACGACTCTTTTAAATCGATGACCTTTATGGAAACTTCCTTGTTTAGCTCCTTATCAAACCTACAATAGGAAAATGGCAAAAAGATCTAGTTAATCCAGAAAGAAATATTTACGCTCCTATGATTAGTATTTTATAAAGGAAGTGTAAACTGAGATAGCAATATAGAAATAGCAAGAAAAGCTATGTCACTGTCCGTCTCTGTCCCTTTCTCTGTCCATTCTCCTCTCTCTTCTATCTCGATGGCTATCCCTATGCTTTCCCTCCTCTCCATAGATCTGCTTCCTAGCTTCCTCTTCAATCTCCCTCTCCAGTCCATTCACCCTATCTCTGCTGTCCTTAATTTTCAAGGCTGAAAACCCCGATTTCTCCTCCTCATTCGAGCCAATTTCTGATTCTCTTTCGTTTTCGGAGGCAAAATCGCGTGAATAATCGTAAGCAGAGTTCTCACAAAATAATCAGGCGTCTGCGCCCCATTCTCTTTCAATTTGGCATCAAAATCATCCACTGTTTCGCATTTTCGAAACAACGACTGCATAAATCGAAAAACATAAAACAAAAGCAATATATACAGGAAAAGAAGAAATCGATGCAATAACAATAAAAGAAAATAACATAATACAAACAAGAAGAACCTAAAAAAATAAACATAATAAACTCTCACCTTCGCAAATAATCAGGTAGCAATAGATTGAAACCCTAAATCATCGACTGTAATCTAGAATGGAAGAAACACATGTAAAAAAAAACACGTTCTTACACTAAATCTCCAACTCAAATATATGAAGAAAAAAAATGGAATTTTCAATAATTTCGACAGAAAGTAACAGAAATTGCGAGACGAACAAACAATTCTGGGCAGAAGGTAAGTCACAGAGAGTAAATGTTCATCGCTCGCTTTGGTAAAAACCTAGGAGAAGAAATGAAGAGATTTTCGTGGGCAAAGTGCAAGAATATAGAGTGGTAATGAGACCAAAAGCTGGGTATGATGGTACATTAGTGTCTCTATGGATGGTTGCGTGAGAAATGGTAAAGGCAGAATGGAGTTAGGCGTGATGGCAATTGCGTGTAAAAATGAAGAAAGAAGAAAAGTTTTCGAAGTGACGTCTGGGGAAGGAGGAATGCAAACGGCTCGGCTAACACGACTCATTCAACTCGGCTCGGCTTAGATGGCCAAACGGCTTGTGAACAGTGCCATGGAAACTCACTCTTTTATTTATGTAGGACATTTTCGAAAATAATGTTAACTTATAACAAGAGTAAAAACACTAAAAATATTCTAAACATGATAAATGAACATTTAAATAAAATACTATTTCAATAAATTTTTTAAAAATAAAAGATACTAAAAAGCTTAAAATTTTATTTAAACAAAAATTTAAATTCTTAAATTCTAAAGAAAATAAAATTTTTGATATAACAAATTCAAAAATTAAAAAATAATAATAATAATAATTTTTGTTGAAAAAACAAAATTAAAAATTCTAAAATTTTCTAGAAAAATAAAAATATTCAAAGTTCTTATTGGAATTTTTACTAAAAATTCTTAAAAAATATATTTTAATGAACACAAAAAAAAAAATTATTAGTCCAAGTCATTAATTTTTTTTTCTTTTTATTCTATGTTTAGTTGAACTTATTTATTTGTTTGTTTTTATTTTACTTTTATAACATGAAAAAATGGTAAGATTTACCAATTTTAAAATGTATAACTTGATAATATTAAGGGATAATTAAAGCAAAGATCCCAAATCTTTCACATTTTTGCAAAGTTTACCTCAATCTACACTTTGTGTCACCCATAGTTTCAAACCTTTATTTTGTTGCAACACAAGGACAAATTGATGAGATCGTTAATTGACCAAGAAAATGAGAATTTGACCAAATTCAAAAGAATAAAATGGTAGATTTGAATTTTATACATAAAAGAAATTTAAAAATAAAAATATAAGAAAATATAAGTCTTCTTCTTGCACACCATCTCTCACCCCCCCCCCCCACGCCACCAAAACAAATACAAACTGGAAAAACCATCGAATCCGTCAGCCACTAACCACCAACAAACCCACACTTCCAACACCAACCACGTGCCTACCTACTACTTGACCTTGAGGTCTCACTAGTGATATTTTGAAACAATCGTCCGTCGTACCCAACATTTCTAGATAAAACAATAGCGAAAATCGATAAAGGTTGAAATGCCCCTAAAATGTCATGGCGACGTCGAGAGTTGACCGATGGCTGTTTAAGATTAACATTCGCAACAACCCCATTCCTATTAAGAGCCCGTTTGATGCACATTATTTTGGAAAAAATTCATTTTTTTTATGTAATGATGGTGAATATGTGGTTGAAAAGTTATTGATGTGATGACAAATATTATTTTATTGAAGAATGTATGGTTGAAAATGAGTAGAAGAATGAGAATGAGAATTAAAATGAGAATCAAACAGGGCCTAAGTATTCAAAGAGACCCAGCATCTTTCCCAGCCTACACCAGCCCATTCCACCCCAAAACTAAATTAACACCGAAACACTCCCGGATAACCGGAAGCCACTACCTTCCTACAGACCCACACTGCAAATGGTCACCATCGCTGCTGCAAACAAAACTATCTCCACACAAATTTTCACCTAAATCAACTCATCGCTTTTTCACCAAATTCAACTTGTTTTCTTCTTCACCAAAATCAACTCATTTTAGTGAATTATTAATCAATTACAATCACATAACCTAATGCACGGGGGGACTTTATCTTTGTTACAAATTTTTTTTTAGAAATCCTTATCTTTGTGGTTTCCATTAAACAGCCCATGTACAATCTTAGAAGCTCACAATCCAAGAATTTTCAATAGTCCGGTAAATTCAAAGAATCTAAGGGTTTCTTCAAATGGGTTTTGGGAAGGTGAAAATGTAACAAGTGAGTCACTCACAATTTCAGTGATTGCTGGTTTTACTATGGCGATTGATATAGTGTTTGTTTCTGTAAAGATATCTAGGAGAAATTGAAAAATATGTTTTTGTTGACGAAGGGTTTGATTTGGAATTAGAAGATTTGTGGGGACATTTGCTTATGCTGTTGAGAATAAAGTTTTGATATTCGGTCAGAATGGTGAAGAATGTGGGGTTGGGATAGGGTGAGGACAGGGCTAGTTTTAAAAATGGCCTGATCAAAGCACCTAACTTTGCCTATTGATAAAAAGTCTATACTATCCTTAATGAAATGAATTCTTATATATTGCAAAATATGTCCTCTCTTTTAGAATATGTTTAAAAATTAGTTTTTATCTTATATTTCTTCTACTTTGAATTTCAATATATAAATCTATTCTTTGATCTAATAGATTAGAGTAATCTGTAACATACCGTTCATATTTTTCTTTAAATCTATTATATTCTTCTAATAATATATTTATATTTTCTAATTGAGAAGTAATATTATTTATTTTATCTAACAATTTTTCTAATGAATTATCTAATCCTTCAATAGTATATTCTGGCATAAAACTGCAAATATTATAAATAATCCCTGTGATTCAGTGTCTAAGCTTCTAATAAAAGTAACTAAAACTTCTTAAATAACATGAGTGCAAATATTAATGTAAATATTTGACATAAATAAGAAAGATCTTACAATACTGAAGTAGAAGATAAAGGCAGATTAATATCAACGAGATTTTTCTTGAACTTGCATCCATATGTTAGTATACTTAGAGATAAGTGATCGGTGTTGTTTGAGTTTAAGAAAGTGGGTTAAGGTCCAACACGACTTCCGCACACTTATTGGTTTTCTCTCTTACTCTTTTGCATATCTCACAGTGGATCACACGGAATCACAGTTTTCCTTTCAACTTATTGTTAAAACATCACCTTAAATGGTAACAGGGTTCTCATGGCTTTCTCTAACAACGCCTAAAACGCCTTCACAGAGCAACACGATAATGAGATACTTGCACTAACCCTCAAGGCTTTCACCATTGGAGAATAAGTAAGTAAGATAAGAGTTTTAGAGAAAATAATAAGGATGAAAAGACAGTGTCTTAAAACAACTTTAATTTCATAAACACACCACACTAATATTTCTTACATAAGAGTACACATACATACTTCAGTTACACTCTTGGTACTTTCTTAAAAGAAATTAGAATTCCATAGAGATTACCTTATTACACGCTTCACTTCCAGAAAGAGAAAATTGAAAATATTACAAAACTTGAAATACTAGGTAGAGAGATAAATTTTTGATTAACAACCATGCCTTTCTTCAATTTATAGACTGGAAAAGTTCTACAATTGTCCTTCATTATTGTTACTTTAACTATGTATGATATTGGGTATCTTACTGTAGCCTAAAGTTCTCTTGTCGTAATATGAAAAATAATTGGGATAAACCCACAGTTTTCTTTATCAGAATGATTCTGATAAAGTAATGATAAAGGGGTCCTTTACTTTTCCATATGCGACTCAAACCATTCATCCGGAAATTTCTCTGGGTGAAGGGAGATTGGTGGGATGTCGTCTTCAATGCTATAGCATTCGTACTTGTTATTAGGATAATGCCAAATCTGTTTGCACAGCTCATCTTTGGCTTTCTGTGTCCCACTGGTGTGTCCTTCAAAGATATGATCACACCATGTGTCGAGATATTGTCAATCTTCTTGTTTATTGGTTGCTACAGCTTTACTGTAAATCATGTGATCTTGTAACTTGTACACCCATATATTTTGTTTTTCTTCAATAACCTACTGGATATGCTCAAACTGCTATTTGTATCCTTTGGCTCTATGGAAGGTGTTGTGAGTTTTCTATCGCAAGTGTACGATATCGAACAAGTAATAAAGTGAACCTAAGAGTCCGGATATCGTTACCACGAGGACTATACTTTAGTATTTAATCTAATTTATTCCTAACTACTATTTGATGAAAGTAAACAAAAATATGGATGTGTTGAGAATATTTGAAATTAAACACGGAAAATTGAATTGAATGCAAACATACTCGATTGAGAATTCAAATAATAATGGATATTAGGGCGAAACAATTTCACCTATTGATCACATTTATTCCTTAAATCAAGATTCATACAATCTAAAGTAGTGTTCAATAGAATTCTCCTATTGTATTCAATTTACCCCTCTCGAGTTCTCATTGAGCCTATTTAACTAATTCAATTACATATCTCTATGCAAATTGACATTTAGTTAAACGAACATTGGTTCTAAAAATTCAATTATGACCGCAGCAATTAACATAGGTATCTCTACACGTTATGCCAATTTACCTTGGTCTAAACAACAATCCGCATTTCTACGTAATTATTGTTCACGAAATCATTTAATTAGTGATCAAGTAATTAAATGCATTGAGAACATAGCAAAATCAACACATAAAATAAAAGCACAAGAATATTAAATTAAAGAAATAAATGATCCCAATTCGGTTACATTGTTCGCCCTAAACTAGATTTAGCTACTCAAAATCATGAAAGAAAAATACAAAGTTACTATAGAATACATCATCGGGTTTAGAAGAATGACATAGAATGAGAAATCGATCTTACACCAAGATCTTCTTCCCCCCAATTGATGCTTCAAAACATGGTTTGCGCGATGTTTTTCTCCTTTGAATTCCACCTTCGAATATTCAATTGTATGTATTTCCTTCAATGAGTAGAATAAATCCTTTTTTTGTGTTCTCCCTTTGAATTCTCTCCCAAATCTTTAAAGTTTGAATGTGTTTTGTGATGTGAGGAATGTGTAGAATCAGATAAACCCCTCCCAAAAGTGTGAGAAAAATTGTATTTATAGTTGCCCCCACGTTGGTGCAGAAAATAGGATTTTTATGGGCTTAAAAGGGACCAAAAAGCGCCCTAGATCGTCCCAGATGGCGCCACAGCGCCGCATACTCTATTTTACTTCAAATTTTGTGGCGCTGCAGTGCCGACCTCCGGATGAAATTCAGCATCGTGCTTCTTTCAGTATTTCTAGCATAACTTTCTCTCCCCGATATCCGATTGAGGTGATTTAAGTTGGGTTGTAAAGCCAACTCAAAGGACTACAACTTTGATGGAAATAGCCTTTTGCAGTTCGAATGTTTACTTGTTAAAAATGGGTCTCAATCTCTGATAAAAAATCTGAAATATCCTTCCGCCATATTTCACCCGTTTTAACTTCTAGTTGCACCTAATTGACCGCCGGCATTCTCGAATCTTCATTTTGAGGTTTGACACAACTTTTGAATGTTTACACTTTGACCCTCATACGATGGATCTTGTTCCCTTTTACCAAATTTCCTCTTGTTTATTCCAATTTCTTGTTCAATCATCGAGTTTCACCTATTCAACACCAAATGCAACAATTTAGACAATAATTCATCATATGAGTACTGAATATCATCGTTCGAGGCCTTAAATAAGTGTATAAAATACAGTTATCAAATATCCTCAAACTTAAACATTTGTTTGTCCTCAAACAAAACTATTAACTAAATAGCTACCAGCACTCAAGCATGCAAAAGATAATTGGTTGGACAATCAAGCCTCTTATTTCAAGATTCAAGATTTTAGTGTTAATTCCACAAACAAGCTTCAAAGTCACAATACCAAGCCAATATCTACTTTCCAGTACAAAACTGACGTGTGTGTGTGAAGAATTAAGTAATCAACCATGACTGCACAATTTGTTTCAATTCCCAACACTCTGTAGTCAAATATATCATTTCATTTCTCGTATGATCTACACACCCCCAAACTTATTCTTTTTCACTCATTTTCAATGTGTACTCTAAGGTTGAATATTTCACTACTATCCTCACCCTCTTGAATTCTGGTGGACATTACTAATTGTAAGTCAACATTTCAATGAATAAGAATTTTCCAATTATTTGATTGCTTCGATCGCCACGACTCAACTGGGCTAATTATCCTACATCGAAAGTCAAATTCACTCAAATAGGTATTAGGGCATAACCAAGGCGTTTAGTGCTTTTGCTTTTTTCATGCACTTGATTATGTTGTCACAATTTATTATTATTATTTTTTTATTCTCTCCCTTAAACTTTCTAGATGACCCATGTAGCAGGTTTTAGGCCGATGACTCCCAAGTCAGATAACTTTAGGGCACCAGATTTTAAAACACCCTTATAGACTTAACCCAAGTCAAAAAGGTTTCGAAGAGAACATCTTATTGTTTCAAGTACAACTTCATCTCTGGTTGCCTTCTAAATTACCCATGTAACGAGATTTAGGCCGATGACTCCCAAGTCAGATGACTTTAGGGCACCAGGTTTTAAGATACCCTTGCAGACTTAATTGCTCGAGTCATGAAGACTTCAAAGATTTTTTATTTTTTTTGCCTTGATTAGTGCAATGCCCTTTATCATACACCTATTCAAACAAACCGACCCCCAACTTAAGACTTTCGTCGTGTTTTATCATTTAGTCTAAGACAATCCACACATAAGTTTTCACACATGGACTCCACATTCACATTAGCATCAACCTACTACTGTAACATCACCCCCAAACTGTGATAAATTTGGTCTAAGGATAAATAATTTAGTATCGTTTATGTAAAGCATCTATGTCCAACTAAATCAACCTATCAACATATGAATCAACTCGTTTAATCACAATGTCAAACTCAATTCTAGTGTATATCAAGTTCTGCAAGGTTAAGTTTCAATCGATTTAGTATGCACCTATCCACAGTTCATAAATTAACATCAAATCTCAAAATAAATCATCACAGTTAGCCAGATTGTTGAACCCGCACAAACATTAGACAAATAGGCAATTTATAAAACATTCCTCCAAATTTAAACTAAACATTGTCCTCAATGTGAAGTTTAAAGGAAAATGAGGAGAACTTTCCTGAAGTATCCGTACTGCCTATGACATTATGGCACTATGGAGTGGAATTTGATTGGCTCTTCTTTTATCTGCTTCCCTAAACTTGAGATATGTCCAATTTTCTTCTTGTTAATGTTGGTTTAAGAGTTCCGCAATCTCATATTCCTAAAAAATCAGATGAAATATTAAATACATGGAACAAGTGTTACTTAACTCAAACATCTAATAACCAACTTAATTAAACAAGGGCCTAAGGGTTCCTAAGAAAATTAAGAAAAATAAACTAAACTATCATATAACAAAATAAATAAAGGAAGAAAAACTTGGATCGCCTCCCAAGAAGTGTTTTTTTATAGTCATTAACTCGACTTTGGTCATTGAATCATGGGCACCTAAAGAGGGCTTTGGATGCCTTGCACATTTTTCTTCTTCTAGCTTTGCTCTACTCTTCATTAGATCTCCAAAACTCAACATTACCCATTTCCCTATAATATGACTTGTCTATTCCATCCAATTCAAAATCAACTATGAAGATTTCAACCTTCTCATCGGGCTTAATCACAAAATCAATATATTGACATTCAACTAAGTCGGAAGAATGTAATTTGATTTTCTCCTCATTGATTGCCACATCCTCGTATAGCTCCGTTGTGATTAATTAGTCATTCTCCTCCAGTTCTTCTTCAATAGTTGACTCATCTCCGAATTGAATGATCAGTCCGCCATCAAACTCCATGGGCAATATCAAGTCTTTCCTATTAAGTCCGTTGAGTTGATTATACATCTACTGTTGAAATCTATCCCAGTACATAAAATCTCCCATAAGCATATCGCGTTAATCCAACTTGATAAGTTTTGTAAAGTACATTGCAAGTAACTTCTCATTCAATAGGGGAGGACCATCTTCCACAAGCTTGACATCCACATCCCAATCATCAGGTACAAAATCTCCCATGAGCATGTACTCTTCATCAGATTTGTCAATTGCTTGTTTTCGACACCTCAAATATTTTTTAAACCTCAGAAGTTTCGACGTGTGTAAACTATTGTACGAAAATAGACAAACCCCAGTACAATGCACTGCGAAACAAATTTCACAACTTGGATATCCTTCAGGCATATCTTGACTGTCCATATAGAGATTTATCATTAATACAATTTTGTTACTTTACCAATGTCAGAATCATGTATAAGTATCTGAAAAATATAGGGAGAGAATACAAACACAAGATAGATTAAAACTATAGGGGTTAGCCAATATATATATATATATAAAGAATAAAAACAAACAAAAGTAAATTTAAAAAAAATAACAGTTAAAAAAATAAATTAAGTCTAAAAGTAAATAGTCCTCGACAACGGCGCCAAAAACTTTTTGTGAATTTTCTATCGCAAGTGTACGATATCGAACAAGTAATAAAGTGGACTTAAGAGTCCCGATATCGTTCCAACGAGGACTATACTTTAGTACTTAATCTAATTTATTCCTAACTACTATTTGATGAAAGTAAACAAAAATATGGACGTGTTGAGAATATTTGAAATTAAACACTTGAAATTGAATTGAATGCAAACATACTCGATTGAGAATTCAAATAATAATGGATATTAGGGCGGAACAATTTCATCTATTGATCACATTTATTCCTTAAATCAAGATTCATACAATCTAAAGTAGTGTTCAATAGAATTCTCCTATTGTATTCAATTTACCCCTCTCGAGTTCTCATTGAGCCTATTTAACTAATTCAATTCCATATCTCTATGCAAATTGACATTTAGTTAAACGAAACATTGGTTCTAGGAATTCAATTATGACCGCAGCAATTAACATACCTATCTCTACACATTATGCCAATTACCGGAATTTACTACTTGGTCTAAACAACAATCAGCATCTCTACGTAATTATTGTTCACGAAATCATTTAATTAGTGATCAAGTAATTAAATGCATTGAGAACATAGCAAAATCAACACATAAAATAAAAGCACAAGAATATTAAATTAAAGAAATAAATTATCCCAATTCGGTTACATTGTTCGCCCTAAACTAGATTTAGCTACTCATAATCATGAAAGAAAAATACAAAGTTATTATAGAATACATCACTGGGTTTAGAAGAATGATATAGAATGAGAAATCGATATTGCACTAAGATCTTCTTCCCCCCAATTGATGCTTCAAAACGTGGTTGGCGCGATGTTTTTCTCTTTTGAATTCTGCCTTTGAATATTAAATTGTATGTATTTCCTTCAATGAGTAGAATAAATCCCTTTTTTGTGTTCTTCCTTTGAATTCTCTCCAAAATCTTCAAAGTTTGAATGTGTTTTGTGATGTGAGGAATGTGTAGAATCAGAGAAAATCCCCAAAAGTGTGAGAAAATTGTATTTATAGTTGCCCCCACGTTGGTGCAGAAAATAGGGTTTTTATGGGCTTAAAAAGGGACCAAAAAGAGCCCTAGATCGTCCTAGGTGGAGCCACGACGCCGTAAACTCTGTTTTGCTTCAGATTTCGTAGCGCCACTATTGTGGCGCCGCAACGCCGACCTCCGGATGAAATTCGGCATCGTGTTTCTTTCAGTATTTCTAGCATAACTTTCTCTCCTCGATATCCGATTGAGGTGATTTAAGTTGGGTTGTAAAGCCAACTCAAAGGGCTACAACGTTGATGGAAATAGCCTTTTTTCAATTCGAATATGTGGTTGTTGAAGTATTTTTTTCTTCTGTAAAAATATATTCTAAGAATTCAATTTCAGTTTTAGCTATTTCTATTTTTCTTTCAAATAGGGCTAATCCATATTTTCTGGCAATATAATTGAACTTTTTAAGGTGATCAATATGTTCTTTTAAATTTTTACTATGAATAAAGATATCATCTACATAAACAATGCAGAAGTTTTTTATTGGTCTGATGATTTTATCTATTCTTTGTTGAAAAATTGTTGGTGCATTCATTAATCCAAATGACATAACATTTCATTCGAATTGTCCTAATGGATTAGGGGTAGTAAAACTAGTTAAAAGTTTTGATACTTCGTCTAGTTTTATTTGCCAATATCCAGATTTACAATCAAATTTAGAATATATTTTACTTCCCTGTATTTGTTTTTATTAACAATTCTTTTATTGATAATTTATAGCTATTAGGTATTGTTTTAGAATTTAGGTCTCTATAATCAATTACCATTCTATCTTTCCCTCTTTTAATTTTATTATGGTTTCTGACCATAAATGTGGACTATTATATGGACTAGTTGATTCTCTTATTACTCCTAGTTGTAAGAGTTCTTTAATTTGGATTTCAAATTCTTTTTTATCTTCTTCGCTATAAGGGAATTTTTTTCCTGAGATTTTAGCATCTGGACTTTTTAGTTCAATGGTTGCAATTTGTTTATCTTTGTCCCATTTAACTAAGGAAAGTTCAACATTCATTTAGTTCTGATTTAACATTTTCTAATTCTTCTTCTAAATTTTCAATTCTTAATACCAAATTTTTTTATTTTTGATTAATTTCTGTATAATATCCACCACGATTACCTGCAGAACTCTGAATTATAGGTTTATGGTAAATTGGTTGATGTGCAATTCCAATGGCTTTAAAAAAATTTGGTGTTTTAATTTTATGATTACATGGTGTAGTAAATTCAAAACTATCTTTATATTGTGTAAATGGACTATATGTATAGATAAAATTTTCTCCTAAAAGGATATCACATCCAATTTTATCTGTTGCATATATTCTAGGAATAAAACATTCTCTATTTCCTATCATTATAGGAACATTATCTACAAAATTTCTATAGATTTCTACTATATCACTAGTTGTTTGACAATAAGTTGTTTTCTTATAGTCTCTTTTATAATAGTGTTCTGGGAACACATTTCATTTACATAGACAGATTCCTGATCCAGTATCAAGTATATCATGAAATTTTATCATATAGTAGTCTGGTAAATTGAGAGTTATCTCAATATATGGATTAAGTATACTAGTTTTGATCGACTTGATTCATTGTATCATATAAATTGGTTCTTTATTTTTATTAACTCTAGAAAGTACTTTTGTTTTCCTTCTATAATTATTTGTATAGTATTCTTCTGGATATAAAATGGTAAGAAAGTTCATTCCAAATAATATTGGACTGGTATCTTTTTTTCTATAATCTTTATGGATTTTAAGATTTAATTTAAATTGTTCTCCTTCTATATCTGTAAAACTTAGTTTAAGATTAACAAATATTCTAATTTCATATTTAATTCCATGATAATATATAAGATTTATTCCTTGTGGTAATTCTTTTTCTAATAAATGATTAACTAAATCTGCTCTTATATGACTGGTACTAGCTCCTGCATTAACAAAGGCTATGATTTCTTCGTAATTATTTTGATTGTTTATATATTCTGTTACAATAAGGAAATTTTCTTCCTCACATTTTCTAAGGTCAATATCAATGTTATTTCTAGATATTGTTGGGTAGTTTCTATTTGTAGATGGTTTACTAGAACTTAAGAGTTCTCTAGTGCTAATACTTCATTATATTCTTCTACTAGGCATTCTAACTACAAGTTGTCCAGAGGTATTCAAGGTGATTAATCCTTGATTTCCTACACTATTTTCTATTCTTCTAGATTGTTGATGAAAATCAAACAATATATCTTGTGGTAAGGAAATGTTATGATTACTTAACATTCTTGGTGGTGTAAATTTTGTTAGGTCTCTAAAGTCTTCATGAATTTGTATGAAGTCTCCTAAAATTTTACTGATTTCTTTTTGGTGTGTAGTAGTAAAGACATATAAAGCTTTACAATGTAAAGTCACTGTTTTATTTCTTGGTGGCATAATTAATCTATCAATTTTGTGATATAGATTTAATCCTAGACTTAAGTTTTCATCTAATAAGGACATAGCAAATCCAGGTCTTATGCTAAATATGATTTTCTTATATACAAGATTTCCAAATATGACTCCTAATAGAGCATCCATAGGGTCATGAAGTATTCTATTATCCATTAAGCACATTTGTATAGGAATATTCATTCTTTCTCTAAAGTATCATTTAACCATTATTTGGATTCCTCAAATCACAATATTCTTTAATCTTTCTCTAGTAGATTTTTTTTTTTTTTTATATATTTGTTAATTCTCTATTAACCAATTCTCCGGTTATTAGAGGTATAGTAGTGTTGTCTTTGACATTCTCGATATTAATTGGTACTTTATCATATTTGGCAATGTATATAGTTTTGTTAAACCAAGATATTATTGGTCTAACAAAAATATCTTTATCTTTTAAAGATATTTATTTTTCTTTTATGGTTTCATATCTTTCTTCATCAAACACGACCGTTTGTGAAATTCCTTCCTCATTATCTAAGATAATCTCAAAGGTGTCCATAATTTCTTGATTCATGTAAATCTGTTCAAATTTTGGTTCTTCAATTTCTTCTATATCTAACTCATAGATTGAGTTTGTTTCAGATAATTCATCTAAGTCATCAATTATTTCATAGTCTGAATCGGATTCTATTTCTTCCATTAATCTAATGGCTTTAACATTTTTTCTTTTATTTCTGTTAGGACAATTGAGAGGTATATGGCATATTTCATTACATGTAAAATATTTGCATTTTTTTTATAAAATTCTTCCTTATATTTCTTCCGAGGTTTCTTATGTTGGTTGTATTCCCTTTTCCAAGGTTTTTTCTTCTTAAAATACCTTTTGTGGCTCTTAAATCCTTTATTTTTCTTCCAAAGTTTAAGATATCTCTTAAATTTCTTCTTATAATATGGTTTCTTAGATGGTTGGTGACAACCAAATTGTGGCACTGCTGTTATTTCTCCATAGCAATATAAACTTGCTTTCTTACCATATTTTCTAAATAGGTGTTGGTACATAAATTTTTTGTACCATTCAGATATTTTTCTCTTAGTGAATGAAGTTCTCATTCCTAATATATCAACTTTATGGTTAGGATCTTCCCATTCTATTTTTTTCAAATAAATTTGGTAATTCTCAAATAATTTCTGACCCCATGGTCAGGGTAGTTTAAGAAAATATCTATTTAATATTTTTTTATCTTCTTCTGATAGATTCCATTCTTTTATGGATTTAGATGTTTTGATATATATTTTTTCGAATTTCTTAGTATATTCGTTTAACTCACACATATCACAGATTTTTAATAGTTCTGCTTATAAGGCTTCTTGAGTAATCATATTTATTTTAGTTTCTGGTATAACTTCTCCTAAGAGTAAGTATCTAAAGAAAGTTTTCATTCGTTTTAAAACTTCTTTAAAGTTTTCAGCATCTAAGCTTTCATTGCTATCAATAGTAGTCATAAATTTTTCTGCATATTTGATTTATTTTTAGTTTCCTCAGATGTTCTTCTTCAGATATCTGAAGTAATTCCTCTAAAGGTGAAGATCATGAAGTTATATGCTTGAGTGCTATTCCATTTATAAAAAGCAACAGCTAAATCAGTAGCTTTCACCCATAAGTCAATAATTTCACTTTTATTATTGCTATCATCAACATCTAGCCATATTCCTGTTGTAGGAATTGGTTCTGTAAATAGTTTAACTGGATTATTATCTCTAAGGTGTATATGCTTGGTTGTCATAGTTTTAAGTCCTTTTCTAAAATTGTAATTTTCTCATTCTTTTGTTATTCCATGTTCTTTCATCCATTCAAATTTTCAGTCATCAGATTTGACTTGGATCCAATCTGTATTATTATTAGTTCTACTAGTTTCTCCAGCTAACAATTGATTTTCAACTTGTTGATTTAAAGATTGAGTATTAATTTTAGTAGTTTCTTCTTTTGGTGGAGGATCATTCACATATATACATATATATATATATATATTTGTTTGTAAGCTTCTAATTTTTCTCCAATAGTTTCAAAGAATTTAGTTTCTAATTCTTCTATAACATATGCTGATAAATGTGATTCAATTGATACATAAGAATTTTTAAGTTTTGATTCAATTTGTTTATATAAGATTTTTGGTCCTATTTTAATATTGTCATTTACAATTTCTAAATTAGTTTCAATATTTTTTATATGAGTCATAACATCTTGACTTATAATATTTGTTTTTTCTAAAAGTTGAGCAAAATTATTATATTTTTCTAAAAATTGATCTATTATTATATCTTCTTCATATTCGGGAGATTTATTTACCAAAATTTGTAATACTTTATTTTTAATTTCAATTAATTGTTGAGAATTATTTATTTGTTTTATCTCTTCACTTAAATATTTAAATTTGGTACTTAAATTTGTCGCTAATTCTTGTAATTTAATTCGATTAGTATTAGTTAATATACCACTATTTTGTAATTCTTCTAAAATAATTTTATCTTTTCTATTCATTCTAAAGATTATCTTTAGTTTCGTTACTAGACTCTGATACCAATAAAAATGACGCAATTATAAACAAAATATTTCGAGGGCTTAATTGAAATCCTTTTATTTTATGATGACAATGGGTGTAATTTTTATGTTTTGGAGTATTTTAGGTAGTTTCTAATGTTAAAATGGTCAAAGGTCATTGTGGAAAAATGGTCTCTTCATTTGAGTCATTTTCATGTATTTCCCGTGAGGACATCGAAGATGATCACGGTGGGATGGGGGTAGTTAGGGTGAGAAACACATTTTACCTTTTTTTGGTAACTAAACGATTCTAACCATTAAATTTGAGAAAATACAAAGTTACCATTTTACTATTTTCAATTTGATTAAATTTGGTCAAATTTTCATTTTATTGGTCAACTATAATGGGCAAATTTGTCCTTATGCTGCAATAAAATTAAAAGGTATAGGACTGTAGATAATACAAAGTGAAAGTTGAGGTAAGTCAACTAAAAAATGAAAGATTTGACTCTGTTGCTGCAATTATCCCCAATATTAACAAAAAATGGTTTGATTTTCACTGAATTGTCAAATTTCATGAAATAAAATATCATAAAACAATACCAAAATTTTTAGATTTCTGTTTTGAGAAAAAAATGATTTTTAGAATAACAAATCATATACGTATTCAACAATTTTAAAACAAATCACAAAATAGAAAACTAGAAACAAACTCAAACCTCAAACTGAAACACAAAACCTTGATTTTCAGATTTGGTTAGGGATAGGAACCCAACTAGCCCCTACCTCCCTCCTCCATTAGTTACAACTCGAGAACTTAAAAGAAATACTCATATTTCCCCTTGAGTCTGTAATAGAAGAAAAAGTCAAAGAGAGTCTTAAAAGGGGAGGAGAATAGAGAGGGAGATTGATTACACCCCTCATTCATATTGTCTTGTCCCTTATATCGAGATCCATTAATTGGAAGTAGTGGGGATACGATGATTCAATCATGCATTCAAGCTTCACACATGACGAATTGTTGCTTATGGTAGGATTGAGGAATGAAAACCCTTTCAATTATAATGTCGGCAATGAAAGGGGTAAATTGCACCAGATTAGAGGTTTCAACCCTTTAAAAATGTAAAATAATAAAAACAAAACAAAACGAAGCATGAAAAGAATTATAAATGGAAAAAAACAATTTAAAAGAAAATGTCCACTTTTTCCGCCCCACCCCCCATTTCCACTTGTCTCCATTCACTACCACTTCCACCCCCTCATCGCCATTCCTACTTTGGCACTGACACGCGAAAATGTGTTCGACTTATAGTACCGCAAGTGTACGGTTCATTTCAAGTAATAAAGTGGATTTTGAAATCCAAGTATCGTTCCCACAGAGATTTAACAGTTTAATTCTATATAATTCGACCTTAACCAAAACAAAATACGTGTTTGAATGTTTGTAACTAGATTACAACTAAACTAAGTAAGCTACTTATGCAAAATAGAATGAATTAACTAAATGGATGCAAATTTAACTACGTGCGATGATATAACTAAATGCTAAGTTGAGATAATAATAAAATAAGAGGCGTACTAGGTTCGCGAATTCCCATGTAACGATCTATTTCAACCCTAGTTCTACAATTTGACAACACGTTTGAATTATGACGAATCAATGTTCCTATTTTATTCAAAACTCTCTTTCGATTAAGTTTGAACCTATTTTCATATACGACACCGACTGTATCTCTATGATGGGAGAAAATATACAAAAATGTATGGAGTTTTATGAACACTTAGAGATTCACGTAAAGCATAGCGGTATATCTCTATCTCCTATCGGACCCTACGATGATTTATACTCTATTTAATCTATTTCTCCTCTTTCGAATGGATGAAATAAACCACAACAATCACATAATCATTGCACATATAATTATGGATAAAATTCAATGTATATAAACCATTCAATAAATTCATCAGCGTTTTAACGTCAAATATATAAAACTAGAAATTAAAATATCACATTACATGGTTCATCGTTCACCTAGCACTATAAAATCTGGCCTAGCATGATAAACTAAAAAAACTAAGAGAAGAAAGAAAACTAATTGAATAAGACATCACCCTTTTAATTCTAGAGATAAATCTTGAATCTTGAAGTAATCTTCTCGTTCTTCGCCTTCTTATTCCTCTTCAATATGTCCCAAGTAGTAGAATAATGCGTAACCCTTGTTTCTCGTCGTTATTAGGGTTAAAAATAGGTCTAAGATTTGTTTCCATAAGAGATTGAATCAAATAAGGAAACCAGATTTTTCATGCCGGATTTGTTCTATGCGACAGCATAGTGTAATTACATGCGGTAGCATAGTTATGGAAGATTTAGAAAATGCACTCACTGGTCAAATCTATGCAGTAGCATAGATTTACACTATGCTACAGCATAGTGTAAAGCAATTTGGAGATTTTCTCATTTTGATCCCTGAATTCCATTCATTCATTCTTGATCTCCTTTCAACTTTCTTTTTTCTTCTATTCTTCATATCATCACTCAATTTGGACATGGCTCTCTTCGATTCTTGATTTCTTCTTCGGGTCAACTTTTGAATAATTGCACTCAGGTCCCTGAACTTTCGTTTCCTTCCATTTTGGTCATTTTTCGCATACTTTTCATTCCATCCATCGATGTAGTCCTACAAACACAAATTATACCGAATTAAGCCATATTTCAATATATACGTTCACAATTAGCCATGTTTTGTGGCCTAAATAAGTGTGTAAAACGCACGTATCAAACCCCCCAAACTTGAACTATTGTTTGTCCTCAAACAAGATGATTACTTAACTCAACACAAAACATGGTTCAATAACTTGCCGTGTCTCAGGATTAGAATTCAGTAATCAACATAGTGAATAGTTTCAATAGTGCAAAATCAGATCAATCTCCACTTATCATATGCAAAGCCTGACGTGTGCGTGTGTATACTCATGCAGACATACTCAGCTTATGATGGGTTCAAATCCCAAACCATTGTAGTCAGATTTTTCTTTCTTCGCTCAAGAGATACACACCCCCAAACTTATTATTTTCACTCAATTGTCCCGGGGTGTTTTCTAAAGTAGAGATTTGATTCACTTAAGTTCTCACCCTCTCTTAGTTTGGATAGACCTCGCAATCACAAGTTCACAGTTCAACAAGCAGGGATTCTCCTATTTCTTTGATTGGTTCAACCTCTAAGACTAAACTAAGCTACTTGTCTTGCATCAAAGGTATAATTTCATCAACTACATGTCTTGGGGCTCTTTTCTCAATCAATTTTTTTTCTTTTAACATATCTCATTTGCTTTCTATATAACCCATGTATCGAGCTTTAAGCCGATGACTCCCAAATCAGTTGATTTTAGGGCACCAGGTTTCAATCACCCTTGCAAGCTTACTTACTCAAGTTATAAAGGCTCGAGAATATGTATTTTCAATACATATTGTTTGTAGGTCCCTGAACTTTCATTTCCTTCCATTTTGGTCATTTTTCGCTCATTTTCGCATACTTTTCGTTCCATCCATCGATGTAGTCCTATAAACACAAATTATACCGAATTAAGCCATATTTCAATATATACGTTCACAATTAGCCATGTTTTGTGGCCTAAATAAGTGTGTAAAACGCACTTATCAAACCCCCCAAACTTGAACTATTGTTTGTCCTCAAACAAGATGATGACTTAACTCAATACAAAACATGGTTCAATAACTTGCTGTGTCTCAGGATTAGAATTCAGTAATCAACATAGTGAATAGTTTCAATAGTGCAAAATCAGATCAATCTCCACTTATCATATGCAAAGCCTGACGTGTGCGTGTGTATACTCATGCAGACATACTCAGCTTATGATGGGTTCAAATCTCAAACCATTGTAGTCAGATTTTTCTTTCTTCGCTCGAGAGATACACACCCCCCAAACTTATTATTTTCACTCAATTGTCCCGGGGTGTTTTCTAAAGTAGAGATTTGATTCACTTAAGTTCTCACCCTCTCTTAGTTTGGATAGACCTCGCAATCACAAGTTCACAGTTCAACAAGCAGGGATTCTCCTATTTCTTTGATTGGTTCAACCTCTAAGACTAAACTAAGCTACTTGTCTTGCATCAAAGGTATAATTTCATCAACTACATGTCTTGGGGCTCTTTTCTCAATCAATTTTTTTTTCTTTTAACATATCTCATTTGCTTTCTATATAATCCATGTGTCGAACTTTAAGCTGATGACTCTCAAATCAGTTGATTTTAGGGCACCAGGTTTCAATCACCCTTGCAAGCTTACTTACTCAAGTTATAAAGGCTCGAGAATATGTATTTTCACTCTTTTTCTTTTGACTTTTTCCCTCTTACTTTCTATATGACCCCTGTAGCGAGCTTTAGGCCGATGACTCCCAAGTCAGTTGACTTTAGGGCATCAGATTTTTATTCACCCCTACAGGTTTACTTGCTCGAGTCATAAAGGCTTGAAAAGAGCGTTTTCTCACAAAAATTATGTCATGCCCCTATTTTTTAGACACTTAGTTTTAAAAACCAACATCTAACTTAAAACTTTCACCTCATCTTCGTCTCATCAGTCTGAACAATCTACATAACTTAGTTTTCATGCATGGAATCCCCACTCATCTCAATGTTCTCCTGCAATAGCTAAATTATCACCAAACTACTACAACAATGGATATTTAATAAGTACAATAGAGGGTTCTTTCGGGTCAACCTATCATGATCGATTTTTCTATAAATAATGACCACAACCATCGCCTTAGCATGTATGCATGAGTGATGTGTATAAAAAGTGTCAAGTTTACACACAAACAAGTATTGACCAACCTAACCTGCACATTATCCACTATTCAAAGCTCATAATTCCAATAATCACATCATTGCCGGCAAGGCCACTAAACCTACACAAGCACACAAAACAAAATAAACAAATAAGCGAATACGATTTTTTTTTTCAAAACACCACACAGAAAGCAGTAAAACACACAGTGGGCATTAAAACACATAAACATCAATGGATAATGAAAGTAATAAAACGTTCACCAATTTTGTCATACAAATTCTACCACCCCCCAAACTTGAACTGGGCATTATCCTCAATGTGTAAAGTGTAAGAGTTGAATACAGAATTTGAATGACAAAGCTCAAACAAAATAAAATATGAGGGTATGAGAACTCCCCTGATCAGAATGGAAGTGGTGGTGAAGATGGTGGAAACGAGTTTGGCCCAGCGGTGGTATCGTCCTATATGTCGGAGGTATCTGAAAGAAAATAAATGAAGAAATCAGTGAAGGTATAAAATTGGCACTAGACATCCCAAATCCCCCAAACATGGTTTCAACATCCCATTAAGCATGCAGAATACATTCAGAACTTGTGTGAATCATGCATAGACTCTTTGTGAACTACCTAGGTGATCGATGACCTAAAACTACTAACTATGTATAGAAAACATGAGAAATCCTAAATCTACTGCATAAAGCGGAATAAATAAAAGGATAGAGATGATGGGTTGCCTCCCATCCAGCGCTAGTTTATAGTCTGTAGCTCGACTATATCGTGTTAGTTTGATTCCGGTTGTGTGAGAGCAACTCTTCCAACGACGATTTCTTTCTTACTGCAGCTTTCCTCCAGACTTTAACCTTACCTTTATCAACGTCATTTGATTTTTCCTCGTTATTTCCCTCAAACTCAACAAAGTAGGCTTCATGCTTCTCATAATTTTGAGTGGGTTGAGCAAGCACATTATAGTCATCAGCAATGTTTGAATGATCTTGAGAACCAGTTTTGTCTTTCACCACATTTTCCACTATACTCATTTGGAGGCATTTCTCTGGCTCGGTATGGAAGTCCACATCCTTGAAAACATTGAAAGTGATTTGTTCCTCGCCCAGTCTCAAATTTAACTGCCCTTTTTGAACATCTATCAGAGCTTTACTTGTAGCTAGAAATGGTCTGCCCAAGATAAGTAGAACATTCTTGTCTTCTTCCATATCTAGAATGAGGAAGTCGACCGGAAAGATGATTTTGTCCACCTTGATTAGCACGTCTTCAATTATCCCCCTCGAATGTACCAATGATCGATCGGCTAGTTGTAGTGTCACCGTGGTTGCTTTGGCATCGCCTAAACCGAGTTTCCTAAAAACAGACAGGGGCATTAGATTAATACTTGCACCAAGATCACATAGAGCTTTATCAAAGTAGCATCCACCAATAGTGCAAGGTATAGTAAAACTCCCTAGATCTTTCAGTTTTGGTGGAAGCTTCTTCTGAATAAGAGCACTACACTCCTCTGTTAGCATCAGTGTCTCATGTTCCTCTAGCTTTTGTTTCTTTGATAAAATGTCTTTCAGGAATTTGGCGTAGGTAGGCATTTTGAACAGTGCTTCCGCAAATGGAATATTGATATGGAGCTTTGTGAAGACTTCAAGGAATTTCTTGTACTGTTGCTCCCATTGATGCTTTTTCAACCTCTGAGGGAATGGAATTGGTGGCTCATAAGGATTGACCGGGGCAGGTGCTTTATTCTGTGATGTATCTGAACCTTCCCTTGGAGGTGTCTCTTTTCTCTGTTCAGCTTTTTCTTTCTCTGAAGACGATAATGTATCTTTATTTGCACCCGGTCTCTTTACAGTGATCTCTGGTAGTTGAACCCCACTTCTTGTATTAATGGCTTGACATTGTTCCCTGGGATTCACTTCGGTATTGCTAGGCAAGGTACCCGATGCTCGTCCATTTATTGCAAGTGCTATCTGTCCCACCCGAGTTTCAAGGTTCTTAATTGCCGCACCTTGATTTCGGAGAGCTGTTTCTATTTTCTCCATATACTTATCAGTCTTCTCCATAAATTTTGCTAATATTTCATCCAGCTGGATCTTCTTCTCCTGTTGAAACTGCCCTTGAGGTTGATTCTGATTTTGAAACTTGTTTTGATCTCCTCTCCAAGAGAAATTTTGATGATTTCTCCACCCGGGATTGTAAGTGTCAGAGTTAGGATTGTTCTGTTAGCGTTGACCCCACCGAGCATAATCTGCCTGTTCTACCCCTTGCGAAAGAATTGGACATTCCTTCGTGCTGTGTTCTGTCCCACACTCTTCACAATTCGATTTCCTTGCTTGTGCTGCGTTTGCTGAATGAGATATGTTGTCTACCTTGTGAAACAATGAATCAATTTTTGCAGACAAAGCTGAATAGGTGTCAACTTCATAGAGACCTACTGATTTCTTCTGAACTACCCGCTCGAACGACCACATTGCTGAAGTATCTGCCATCCTTTCAAACAACTCCCATGCTCTGTCGATAGTTCTTGTGGTTAATGAGCCATTGGACGAAGAGTCTACCATACTTCTGAAAGATGGAAGTAGTCCTGTATAGAAGAATCGAATCTAGGTGGTCTTATCAAACCCGTGCTGAGGACACTTCCTTAGCACATTTCTAAACCTGTTCCAGATCTCATCGAAAGATTCGGAGTCATTTTACGTAAATACTGATATAGCATGTCTCATTTGTGCTACCTTGGCTGGTGAGAAGAACTTAGTGCAAAACCTATGAGCCAGCTCATCCCAAGTGGTTATGCTTGCAACAGGAAGTGAGTCCAGCCACTCCAGAGCTTTATCCCTTAAGGTGTGTGGAAACAACCTCAGCCTGATAGCTTTATCTGAAATTCCTTGGTATCTGAAGTGTTGACACATATCCAAAAATCGCGATATGTGTGTATATGGATTTTCAGTAGCCATCCCGTGAAATTGATGTCCATTCTGGAAGAGTCGGATGACATTTGTTTTCAAATGGAAGTTTGGCTGCCCAAATGGTGGATAGACAATACTAGATTGGTTTTGGACAACAAATGGCGCCATGAAATCTCCCAGTAGCCTATTTCCTTCATCTTCGACCTCTGCATTCGCTAGAGGTGCTGGATTAAGTTGTTGATTTTCCATTGATACTTGCTCTTTTTGGTCTTTTTGTTGGGTTGCTACTGCTTCTCTTAGCCTATGATGGAAGGTTCTTTCAATTTCCGGATCAGTTGGAATCAAATCACCTTCTACCGATCTTCGCATATAAGACCTGAAAGATGAACAGTAGTAGCACTCAGATGAATAATAAAAAAATTAAACTAGAAGCTAAACTAAACTAAAAAGTTCGAATTAGTGTCAAAGTAAATAAAATCAAACTAAATTAAATCCCCGGCAACGGCGCCAAAAATTTGACACGCGAAAATGTGTTCGACTTATAGTACCGCAAGTGTACGGTTCATTTCAAGTAATAAAGTGGATTTTGAAATCCAAGTATCGTTCCCACAGAGATTTAATAGTTTAATTCTATATAATTCGACCTTAACCAAAACAAAATACATGTTTGAATGTTTGTAACTAGATTACAACTAAACTAAGTAAGCTACTTATGCAAAATAGAATGAATTAACTAAATGGATGCAAATTTAACTACGTGCGATGATATAACTAAATGCAAAGTTGAGATAATAATAAAATAAGAGGCGTACTAGGTTCGCGAATCCCCATGTAACGATCTATTTCAACCCTAGTTCTACAATTTGACAACACGTTTGAATTATGACGAATCAATGTTCCTATTTTATTCAAAACTCTCTTTCGATTAAGTTTGAACCTATTTTCATATACGACACCGACTATATCTCTATGACGAGAGCAAATATACAAAAATATATGGAGTTTTATGAACACTTAGAGATTCACGTAAAGTATAGCGGTATATCTCTATCCCCTATCGGACCCTACGATGATTTATACTCTGTTTAATCTGTTTCTCCTCTTTCGAATGGATGAAATAAACCACAACAATCACATAATCATTGCGCATATAATTATGGATAAAATTCAATGTATATAAACCATTCAATAAATTCAAACAGCGTTTTAACGTCAAATATATAAAACTAGAAATTAAAATATCACATTACATGGTTCATCGTTCACCTAGCACTATAAAATCTAGCCTAGCATGATAAAACTAAAAAAACTAAGAGAAGAAAGAAAACTAATTGAAGAAGACATCATCCTTTTAATTCTAGAGATAAATCTTGAATCTTGAAGTAATCTCCTCGTTCTTCGCCTTCTTCTTCCTCTTCAATATGTCCCAAGTAGTAGAATAATGTGTAACCCTTGTTTCTCATCGTTATTAGGGTTAAAAAGAGGTCTAAGATTTGTTTCCATAAGAGATTGAATCAAATAAGGAAACCAGATTTTTCACGCCGGATTTGTTCTATGCGACAGCTTAGTGTAATTACATGCGGTAGCATAGTTATGGAGGATTTAGAAAATGCACTCGCTGGTCAAATCTATGCGGTAGCATAGATTTACACTATGCTACAACATAGTGTAATGCAATTTGGATATTTTCGCATTTTGATCCCTGAATTCCATTCATTCATTCTTGAGCTCCTTTCAACTTTCAAATTTCTTCTTTCTTCTATTCTTCATATCATCACTCAATTTGGACTTGGCTCTCTTCGATTCTTGATTTCTTCTTCGGGTCAACTTTTGAATAATTGCACTCAGGTCCCTGAACTTTCGTTTCCTTACATTTTGGTCATTTTTCGCTCGTTTTCGCATACTTTTCGTTCCATCCATCAATGTAGTCCTACAAACACAAATTATACCGAATTAAGCCATATTTCAATATATACGTTCACAATTAACCATGTTTTGTGGCCTAAATAAGTGTGTAAAACGTACTTATCAGGCACCATCCACTTTCCTACCCCCACTTTGCAGCCATCGTTAAACCTAGATATTTAGAGTGTGTTTGATAGAGATTATTGGGAAAAAATAAATTTTTAAATAGTGATATGATAAGAAATGTGTGGTTGAAAAAGAAGGAAAAATTATTGATGTAATGAAAAATATTGTATTATTGAAGAATGTGTAGCTGAAAATGAATAGAAGAATAAGAATGAAAATGAGAATATGAGTCAAACGGGGCCTTAATTTAGGTTTTGGCAAAACTAGATATCCGAACTCAATACAGTTAATTCATAAATAAATGAAATCCTAACCAAAAGTTATGGTTAACTGTTGATCCAGCAAAGTAAAATTCTCTGTGGCAAGAAAAACATTTGGACTCACGTTTTCTTCCTTAGCCCTTATTTGGTTTAACTAAAAATCATGATTTTAGTAGATTTTGGTAAAAGATTATGATATTATAGTTGAAAACTTGATAAAAGTTGTGACTCACGATAAAATGTGGTTAAAATTATTTATTCATTTGGACTTAAATTTTTTAACTAACATTAATAAAAAAAAAAAGAGTCTAAATCCTAAAGTAAAAGAAAGAGGAAGAAATAAACATTGTTGGGATGGGGATGGGTATATATAATCCTAATCACTTTGAAGTAGATTTACTACTGCCCACATCATCACCCTCAATCACTAGTTTTTATTTCTCTTCAGTTGATCTATCATCATTAGTGCATGTCTTCCCTTGCTTAACACTCTATGATTCGATTAACCAAGAACATTTTTCAAGCATCTTAAAACAACTAAGGATTTGAATACAAACGATAGAAAGCCCCTTGGCTAGCAAAAACTCAATCTTGTTCGGAGTTTGGTATCTTAAAATTACTGTTGAGGCTCATGTGAATTGCGTAAGTAACAACATTCAAAATTGTTTGTAGAGGCTTGTTTGGTAACTCAAAGTTCGAATCCATCTTCTTCCACATCTTTTTCGGTGAAATCAGAGTTCACATCTCCGGTTTCGTCGAAAACCAAATCAAGCCCCCAAGTCTTAAGTTTGATGGTAACAAGTTGGGGAAGAAGAAGTGAGCACTCTGATGGGAGGTGGAGGTAGTGGCGAAGCCAGCTGTTTGGAGTTGAAGGGTTCCAGAATTGAAGATATAGAGGTGAAGGGGGTCGGGGAGCCACGGCTGCCCCCGAAATTTTTTTTGAATACCTTATTAACTATAATTTAGCACAATCATACCTTATTACTAGCGTTCCTTTCGAGTACTCATATTTTCATAACGTTGTATAATTATATCATCATCAATCCTGTCGAACAACAAACAATCACTACTCACAAAAAAACGAGAGAGAAGAAAACCACAAAAAAACCAACCTCTATTTCGTCATTTTTGGCCACCACAAAAAACCACACAAATTGTCAAACAACAAACAATCACTACTCACAAGGAAAAAAAACGAGAGAAAAGAAGAGCCGAGAGAGAAATGAGGAAAGATGGCGGTCACCTGAACAGGACTAGCGGTGGTGCGGTGCGGTGCAGTGGAGAACATCAGTCACTGGGTGCAGCCGTGGTCCATGGAGAGGTGAGGTGCGCAGCAAAGAGTCGAGAGAGAAAGAAGACGATCGAACTTGGATTTGGAATAAATGGTTTAAGACTATAAGTGTTAATTTATATTCAATTTCAGGACAAAATCGTAAATATTAAAAAGAACCAAAAAAATAAAATTGTTATAAAATTGGGGGGTCCGGGTCCCCCAGGACCCCAGTGCAATAAGATGTGTCTATTTATTTATCTCTTGACTCGAAATGAAAACATGTTTGAAAAAGGATCTTAGATTGTCTAGGGTTGGGTCAGGAGGGTCTCTTAACGCCTTCTTTTTTCTTCTCATCGGAGTTATTTCACAAAGACTCGCAGGGTAAGGAAGAAGGGGAGAACAAGCACACTTGGAGAGCGCAGTACAACGTAGAGTTGTATGCTACATTCGGGAAGGATGAATCGCTTCCTAAAAGGAATCTGTTGATTCTCTCCCAATTGTTGGATCGTAGGTGCACCATTTACTTAACGGGCGATTCTCTGGTTCAAGTCCAGGATGGCCCAGTTGTGCCAGAGAAAAGAATAGAAGAAGGATTTGACTACTTCATGTATGTTTCACTTGGCTCGGGGAGATATAGCTCAGTTGGTAGAGCTCCGCTCTTGCAATTGGGTCATTGCAATTACGGGGGGATATGAATATGGGCTGGGTGAGGAAGAGTGACCATTTTATTTTTATTTTTCTATTTTTAATTTTATTTTTTTACTCTTTTCATTATGTTAAATAAATCGGAAATGCAATACGTACATAATGGTGTACCAAAAGCATTACACACCCCTCACATGGAGGGGGGTCCACACACAATAAAATATTTATGGGCCTCCTCCATGTGAGGGGGGTGTAATGCATTTGGTACATCGTGAAGTGTACAAATAGCATTTTCCTAAATAAATAATGCGGAGAGATCATTTTGTCCTTTTTTAAAGTTGAATTATCTGCCGTGTACAGGGGGTCTTACAGGGGTGCTACAGGGCCCTCACTGTAGCCCCCTCCATGTATTTAAAAAAAATAATAAATAAAAAATTGCAGCGAGCCCTATCGTGTGAGTGCCCTGTAACGTCCCTGTAAGAACCCGCCCTGCACATGAAGCGGGGTCCTTTAAAGTTAGTGTCACTTCCTATTTTTTGTTCAATTAACGATTGTTTAGGAGGGAAGCATCCATGAGACCTAGCACTACATATTAATTTAAAGATTTGGCACAAAACTGTTAAGGTTTGAAATCCCACGAACACGATACTGTTTTGAAAGGTTTGGATTCTCCAGTGCAATTTACCTTGAAAATTGTGAATGAGATTTAGCCCGTCAGGTACATCTATTCTTCCAAAAAAATTGATTTTTTATTGTGGGAATATGGGTCCATTTTTATTTTTAAAATCAAAGTTGTAGGATTTCTCTGAAAAGAGAAACCAACCTTCAAAACAAATTTGTTGCTTTTTATGTTACTGTCCATTTTGTCCTTTAATGTAAGTCAATAGAGGTTGGTTTGATGCATTTATTTGGAAGGGACATTTTTGTCCTTTGAACATGTTTGCAGAAGGTAAAGTTGGGAACTTAGATGAAATGTATGTCACCTCACTTAGCCTACTCAAACATTTTTTTGTAGACCTTAATTTTTAATTTCAAATAACGAACATCAATCTAGCAAAAATTGATAACAATCTCTAAAATAGCTGCACCAAACAGGGACGTATACTTTGTTCAAAAATATGAAAAAGGAAGAAACTCTTCAAATCATTTATTCACACGCGGCCTTGCCTGGTCAACAAGCAGAATAAAATGTCTACCATCAATAAAATAAGGGCTTTCCGTGCCTTCTCCAATGATTAGAAGCTCTAGTTCAAATAGACAACTTTCAATGTACCAAGTCAGAGGTGAGTTCTAGAAAAACAGAAATGAAACTTGGCAAAGTGGATCGAAAAAGAAGCTCGAGGGACGACTTGGCAAAGCAAGGTCAAGAGGATTGCATTGGCTTACACCGTCTACTACATTTGGTTGGCTAGGAATGTGAGGATTTTTAAAGATCTTAGGCCAGAAGGTGATAGCTTATAAGACGGATCAAAACACACGTATACAAAATAATGTTCTCTTTGTATCCAAATATTTTGATCCAGTTTGAGTCTTTTGCAATGGGACCTTAGATATGCTCTTTTGTACATCGTTTTGTTTTTGTTTGGTTTACCTAGGTATGTCCGGTGCATTTGTTTTCGTCTCTTCAACTTTGGTTACCCGGATATGTTCGGAGTAGTTTTTTTGGCCTCTCGAACTGTGGTTGTTCGGGTATGCCCGATATATTTGTATATGTGTTTTGATCTATATAATTTCCATTTACCGATAATAATAAAAAAAAAAAAGAAATGAAACTTCTATCAATAATAATATTTCTGGCTAATTGAGTAAGAACAGTCACCTTGCCATATAATAAACTGTGAAATATAACCCATATTTGGTAGGGATTAAAATCAGATTTTTAGTAAATTTTGATAAAAGTTAATAAAATGTGCAGTTAAAAAATTGTGGGTCCTTGAAATATGTGGTTAAAATTTATTATTTACTTTGATTTTGACAAAAATTTGAATTTTAATTCATACCAAACATGGACATATTATGAGACTATTGATCATATTCCTCTATGTACAATAATATTAAGAAAAATGTTAAACAACCCACTTGGATGACCACTTGCTTGACAACACCTTCACATGGGTGTGTAGGTCCTGCGAAAATAAAATAATATTTTTCCTCCCAATGTGTGTGAGTGTGGTCATCCAAGCGGTCAAGCAAGCGAGCACTATAACATGACTCATAATATTAATATTGTGTTTATAGTTTAATGAGTGAGTCAATACCTCGATTTATTGGAAGCTTAATGAAACTAGGGTATTCATTGTTGATTTGGATGAATTATAGCTTAAATTTGTGTTAAATTTGTTTGTTATGTAAAACTAGAGGCAAATTGGTTGAATTCGACAGAAAAAGTGGGAAAAGGGCAAAAGTAGATACAAAGTTCGAGGACAAAATTGCAAATTTCCAAAGTTGATTTAGACTTAATATCAATGATGGGAGAATGCTTGGACTCAACTGGATAAAAATGAAGGTTGAAGAAAAAATTTGCATGAAAAAATAACTTAAATATGCAACCCAGAAGTTCAAAGAACATTCACAATTGGTCCCATAGTTGCAACAGTTGCGCATGTAGGACAATGGCTGGCGCGTGTATGAATCTCGAAAGCAAAAGGTTGACGCGGTGCACGCGCGTGGGTATAATTCCGACAACCCCGCTACACGTACACCGAAGCTTATAGATCGATGTACAACCCCCCACACATGAGGGTGGGACCCGCACATTTATTGGCGTGGACCCACCCTATGTGAGGAGAATGTACAGTGTACAAGGAGAATAATTCTAATTTCGGAGACTTGTGGCACAATTTCTTATTTTACTTCAAATGGATTGAAATTGGGACACGATTTGACTTTTTTTTTTTTTTTTTTTAAATTCTATAAATATAAAACGTTGGCTAGACATTGGGAGAGCTCTCTCTAGCCTCTCAATACACATTCATATCATAAATTTCATCGAGAGCAAGACACTAATTCACATATTTTGAAAGAGGAGATCAAAACCTAATAAGAATTGAAGGTCAATTACATTAAAAAATTGAAAATTTTAAAATTGAAATTGAAGATCAAGATCTTTTGCATTACTTCAAGATTCGAATGATGATTTTTTATATTTATATAAAAACATGCTAGGATTTATTTATTTTAGTTCAAGATTAGTAGTTAATTCTTGCATTTCTTGATTAATTTTGAACTCCCATTGATAAAAATAAATGGTTTTTTTTTTTTAGAATAATTTAGCATAAATCACAAAAATAATCTCTTTTATCTACATATTTTGAATTCAATAAAAGATTAATACACTTGAATTGAGATTTATTCCATGTGGGACAATAAGTATTTTTATCATATTTATTACTTGTCAATGATGAGAGTTCAGTACACATTCATATCATAAAATTCCCCGAGAACAAGATGCTAATTAACATAGTTGAGAGATATGATCAAAATCTAGCAAAAATTGAAGGCCAATTACATAAAGAAATTGAAGATCAAGATCTTTTGCATTCTTTCATGATTTGGGTAATGATTCCTCATTATTCTTCTTGTGATTTATATAAAATCATATTAGGATAGATCTATTTTTTGCTGGATGAGATGAACTTTATTGTATATTTAATTTAATTCAAGACTAGTAATTTAGTTATTTCTTACGTTTCTTGATTAATTTTGCATTTTCATTACATTATTTAATTGTGCAACAATTGCATAATTAGTTGTTTGTTGTGATATTGAAAAGTTCAAAATAAGTTTAAAACGCGACAAGATTAACATACAGACAATAATGTTAGGAATAACAATATCACGTGTGCAGTCATCTAGATAATCGTGTAATTTAATGCGTTCTAATTATTTGAATTTGAACTAGGAATATGATCGGATCGTGATTAGAATAGATTTAATTTATCTTGTAAAAGAAATTTATATATCATAGATTTATTGATTGTCAAGAATGCATGAATAGAACTATATTACATAATTAAGAATTGAAGAATATAGTCATAGACGGATTCAAAATTCAATACAATCATCATAAATTGATAAAATTAAACTCTTTATATATTTCATAGAGTAAATTAGCATAAATCACAAAATTATCTGTTTTGTTTACATATTTCGAATTTATTACAAGGCTTGCACACTTGAATTGAAATTTATTCATCGTAGGACAATAACTCCTCTAATCACATTTACGACTTGTCAACGATCATGTACGCTTGCGAATTTTGTTCGATCATTTAACTCATGAATGGTTGGAACATAATTTGTAAGATAGAACATGTCCCTCTCTTATAAGATGCCAACGTCTATTTAAGCATCATTTGATACTTTGATATATAAAAGCACTTGTAACTAATCAAGAGTCCATCAAATTATTTAACTGAGATAATATCACAAATTTAGAAATATGCAATCTAAAGAAGAAAACTCAATTTGAAGGGAAAATTAGTTATTTATTGCATAGATAGAGTAAACTATTGCATTTCAAAGCTTTCTAGTAATCGGAGACTTGGATAATAAACCAAATCTCGCACATAGTTCCATAGATATAATGGGATTAACGGTTAAACTTGTTGATCTTAAGATTAATTTATTTTTGTTAAAACTTATTATTCGAGAGTTCAATATTGAAGATTGTCTTCATGTTTGACAATCATTATTTTAAAACTTTTTATTTTACATACTCATTTTAACTACACATTCACATTATAAAATAATTTGCACGTAAACTCAATTTTTTTTTTTCTACTTTCTAACTTTACACTTGCCAAAAATTCACTATCCAAAATATTATTTTGAATAAATAATGAATATCAAAGAGGGACTGTATATTGCCAATTATTAATAAACTACACCTATTTTGACAACGTACCAACTAGGGCTGGCTTGATCGTAAGTACTTGAACAATAAAAGTTTATTGATGGTAATTTATAAAATGTGCGCTATATGCATGCAAACATATATGGATGTCAATAAGTCAAATCGAGCCGATTCACGAGCCGAAATTCGAGGTTCAGGTTCTACTCGAGTAAAATGATGAGGACTTTTTCTGGGCTCAAGCCGAATCAAACTTGTACTTGGCCAAAAAAATTAGGCTCGACCCAAACTTTTGGCTCGGGGCTTATTGGACTGAGCCGGGCCGAGCCTAGCCAAACTGGCTGGCGATATTTTTTTTTTTAATTATATAAAACACAGTTACCTGCAAAGGCAGCAACACATCGGACTGGCTTGAACTTTTTTCGGGTCGAGCCACAGGTGGTCCAAGCAGACAAGCCAAATTGACACCCCTACACACATACAAAAATCCACGTTCATTGTCCATATTTAGTATAAATTAAAATTCAATTTTAATTTAAATTGGAGTCAACAATTAATTTAATCACACATTTCATAAGATTAACAATTTTTAAACACACTTTTCATCAAATTTTATAAAATCTATTAAAATTTTTATCGTAATTTACACAAACACGGGCTTAATTGACAATTTTCCCCCCTCATAATCTGTTTTAAAAGTTATAATTAGTTTAATCTCAAATCCTAAAGTTATCCACTCACTTATATAGCTGACGTTATAATTCAAATCACCAAAACAAACAAATGGAAATTAATTTGCACTCTACACGAGTAATATTTGATTTATTTTTTTCCCTTCAAAATCTGCACAACTTTTTCACCTTTTTAACCACTCTTGGATAAAAAAATCATTTCACTTCAATTACAAAAAAATACGTTCCCGCCTTTCCACTTGTTTTTATAGTTTCTGATTTCAACATGCTCATCATTCACAATTTGTTTGCACGTAACAAAGATTACTAATCATTGTTACTTTAGACATATTCTTTCTAACAAACCAAACTATTGTAAGATGGTTTTTCCAAAATGATTATAATGAAATTGAATTTCAATGTCTTATTAAGGAAGTAACAGAAATTAAATTTCCTTAAAATACCTTAATTACAAATCTCAAAAAATAGTAAAATACAATATTAATTTACAAAATTAAAACATAAATTTGCCACGTAATAATAAATAGAAAAAGTTAAGAGAGTACTCTTCGACATTGCACATAGTGTGATGATAGTGAATGTTTGAATCCCAACTTATTTAAAATTCTTAAATTTGGGTCTTCATGTGATCGAAACTGACAACCTGAATGTTAAAATCGTATGTGACTTTCACTTGAAATGAAGAGAAATGTTAATTGATTTGATGGTTTTTCTTTCTAACTTTAAGTTAAGTGATATTTATCATTCTCATCAAAGATTTTATACATATGAAATTTCAAATTTATATTTACAGATTTAAGTCCTTGTTTGGTTGTCATTTTTTTTAAATACATTTTTCTCTCTCTTCTTTTCAACCACACATTTTTCAATAAAATAATATTACACGCAAACTCAAAAATTTTTCTTAATTTTTAACCACACATTCTCCATCAATCAACTATTCAAAAATGTATTTTCTCCCTAAAAATGACTACCAAATAGTGGCTAAGTATGTTATTAACCTTCCACCGCACATCGTTAAGAGCCAGTTTGGCAACAACTTTTGAAAAGTTAAAAGGAATTTTTGAGAATTAAAAGCTACTTTTGAACCTGTCTCACCAATTTAATAAAAAATGATTATTCTAGATAAAAGGACATTTAGAGGAAATTGGTTAAACTCGACTTTCTTTAAAATTACTTTCGAAATAAGAAATTTTTTTCGAAATTGGTTTTCAAATAAAAATTAAAATATCCTCCTTTAAAAACTCTTTTATAGAAAGCAAAAACCAAAGTCACGTAAAAGGATCCTGAAAGTTGAAAAGTTAGATTTTTTTTCTAAAATAAATAGAGGAAATTTCAAGAAATGTCCACTTTCACATGTCCATTTGTAAAAATGTCCATTTTAAAATAATTTAGACCAAAATATCCTTGTTAACAATTTATAATTCCACACTAATCCCAAAAATGGATATTTTTGCAAAATGTTATTCTCGACATTTTAAATGTAGAGAATTTTTATGTTCGAAATGAAATGTCATTCTAGACAAATTAAGTATCATGAACGACATTTGAAATGTCGAGAATATTATTTTAATGTAGTTTATCATGAAAGTACTTCTCGAAATTCGTAACAAATTGAAAAAAAAATCAAATGTCGAGTACGACATTTAAAGTGTCGAGAATATCATTAAGGGTATAATAGACAATTTGATACATTTTTTAAAAGTATGGATATTTTTCAACTTATCCCCTTTAATTTTGGACATTTTTAAAAATGCCTCAAATAAATATTTCGTTCCTCAACAAAAGCAAGAAGAAAAACACAACGTCTTGCCGCATACTCACCAGCAAACATTCACAGTCCTCCATAAAATGTAACGGTCATCCCTTTTCAAAAAATAAAAAATAAAAAATAAATAAAAATTCTATTTAACCCATTTTTCGCCCAGCCAATTCGCCCCCGAAACCTTCATTTTCTAAATCCATTCATTCTTCACAAAAGAAAAGAAGGGTAAGATTTTAATGGTGAAGCTTATACAGAAACGTTTTTCAAGAATAATAGCCCCATTTTCACTGCACCATCACAATGGTTTTACTCTTGGGAGTCTATCGTACAAAAAGCTTCCTGGCCAGCTACTCCAGCTTTCTATTCTCAAATTGGATGGCTCTTCTTTTAGTAAATTAATCTAACCCAAGCTTTTCTTGTCTCTATAAGTGATTATTTTAGTGTTTTTGCTTATTTAATCAGATAGTGATTTTATGGTATTTTACAGATGTTCATGTGTCAAAGAATGCTACTGTGGGTAGTCTGGAATTTGCTGTGGAGGCAGTTTATGGTGTTTTACCTGAGGATGAAGGCAATATTTTATGGTATGAGAATGTACATAACCTTTTGTTTTGAGTAATGCTATTTAGCACCGGTTTATGTGACGTGCAAGTATCATTGATTGATTGCACACCTTAAAAGTAGAAACAAATCGCATTTGAGATGCCCAATCACTTGCAGAACACCTAGATTGGTGCTTTAGCACCATTAGCATAATTCTTTTGCTTTTTTGGATGTTTTAATCCAATTTTGGTTGTTTTGTTGATGTCATAATAGAATTTTCTGGTGTGTGGTGGTTGCTATGGATGGTGATTATGGATGTGAAGCATGTAAAAAGTAGCGATGATGCGTATTTAAAGACTAAAAATCACATTCCTCGATCCGATCTTAAGGGAATAAAAATCCAATAGTCAAAGTACTTTTAATGTTGTTTCCGAACCGCTACTAAACTTTAATGGTGATTAAATGTTTTGGGAAAGTTTAGGTCATCAAAATACACGAATATGCAACATTTTGGAAAATATATTTTAGGTTGAACACTCTTTTTTATGCATAACAATGTGAATTATATTATTTGTTCTACGAATATACAATATGTTTGTTTCCACCCTACTAAACATGTCATCAGTGTATTGACTTGGTTAAAGAGCCATTCTTAGTGTTATTGAAATTGTATTTCAATGTCTTACCCCAACTTTGGATCCTTTAAAGATAATTTAAAGCTGTCTTTAAATTGTAGACATATGGAACTCTAATCCCCTTATATATGCTTGAGTGTGATCCCATTGAAGACAAAGCCAAAACTAAGAAAGATTTTTTTATGGGATTTCAATTGAATGAATAGGTCACTTATATGGAGCCACTTCTGTTTGTGCTATGAGGGTCAAAAGCTAATCAATGGGAAAGCTTGCCTTCAAAGTTATGGGATCAAAGATGGTGATGAGGTTAGTTTCATGCTCCTACCATTCTCTCATCTAATTCAAGATGGAAGTAAGATCTAAGACGATCAAATTCCCTTTTTTTTTTGCTTCAGCATTTTAGGATTGGTTCTTAGCCTTGTTTGGCTATTATTTATAAACTGTTTATAGGTCAAATCTTTATCCACATTTTGTGGGACCCACAAGTACTATCCACTTATCCACAACTCATTTCTATTTGTTAATAATTTAAGCCGTTTGTAAAACAACTCCCAAATATTAGACAAACAAAATGTAGTTTTGGCATGGAGAAGTGGGTTATGACCCAGTATACATGTCTTCAACTTTCTCTCAATGGTGAGCCCCCACCATTTTTTTATCACTTCTACAAGAGAAATATAACTTTAGACATGAGCAAGATACATATTTGCGAGCTAAATGTAGTGAAAGAATAGCAAACAGAATATCGCAGTCATTTTTTCTTCTGTGTTGATTACATTGTGGCTGCATTTATGCTCATTAATCTCCCGAGTAGTATGAAATACGCATAAATCACTATCAGTAAACTTTGCAACGAGACTACTATAGCGAATCCTGCTGCAGTGCTGCTAACTGAGGATAAGTCAATGGCTGCGTAATCTATATGCCGGTTAAATTTGGTTACTGACATGTATATCAGTTTATCCTTTCATAGTAATCTCCTTATGAAAACACAAAGAACTAGGAGCGATAAAGTTACTGAGCACTGAGTAATACTTGAGCTTCAGAGGGAATGAATTGAATTTGCAATTGAACATCATTTATTAATCATTATTATTATTATTCTTTTTTTTGTAATTCTGCTTTCATATACTAATGCTGTCCTTTTGTCTCATCTGTTTCTAAAACAATCTTCTGCTGAACTGTTGTAACTTGTTGAGTGTAGTCTGCACCGATAAAGGCAAATTTCATAGATGCTATTCCGAGGTTTATGCCAAAACACATATTAATTTATCCTAATTTCTCAGTTATTTTTAGGATTTCATTATATGATCACTGTTTCTTTGACAATACAGCTTCGTTTTAGCCGGCATATGAGGATTGACCACAAACCTGCTCGACAGCAATCTGAAAATCACTTTGTTGTATCCGAACAGCACTCACTGTAAGTAAACCTTGTGCACTATGATCGCTAAATTATGAGTTTTTCTCGTTCTTATAATCTTTTATGATTAAAATGAAGTTAAAAGCATTTGTTGACAGATCAAATGCTTGTGATGCACGAGCTGATGATCATGTCCGCATTGAAGAACAAGAAAGTGACCTGAAGCACTTCAACTGTGAACAAGACTTGGCCGTTCCTAAAAAAAAATTCAATTTACCCCACTTTTTCAAACGCTGGCTATCGCGTTTGAAATTGCATGGTTTGAGAAGAGGTAGAGGGTACACATCGTTATAGGCGATTATGCTTTGGAAGTAAGCAAGAAATTGGTTGAGGTAGCTCGTTTTAGCGTGTAAGTATAGTTGATCACGTATGTTAGAATCTTGTGGTTGCAGTTTCAAAGGTAGAACTCGTATGCTTGTTCGATTATTTGACACAGTGAATATGAACAAGTGAAGATTGTTCATCTACTTACTAAGTCTTAAATCAAATTTTAATCTAAGTCAAAGTCAAATAATTAATATTAACAATATATATCATGGATCTCACAACTTTTCAATCACATATTTAAAAAACTTTTATTAAAATCTACTAAAAGTTTAAGCCCCTGTTTGACGAAATTTAGGTAAAATGTATTTTGGAATAGTAGTTTTTGGGAGAATGAGTGGTTAAAAAAGAAGGAATTTTTTTTTATTTACGTGTAATATTATTTTATTGAAAAATGTGTGGTTGAAACGAAAAAAGAGAAAAATATATTAAAATTTTAAAGGGATCGAACAAGGGCTAATTTTAATCTGCAGCAAACGGACGCTAAATGGAACTATGGTGCATATTTGGAAATCGATTTTTCACTACATTATTATCATTTTAACATGAATTCCTTTTAGGTTTTTACCCCTGACGACAACTTATCCACTAGTTTTTCTTAGAATAGAGAATAACTAGAAGAATTATCACACTAAGGGCCTGTTTGATTGGAGTGATTTTCTATTTTCTTGGTTTTTGGTTGTTTGATTGCACTTTTATTCCATGGAAAATATTTTCTTCAATTGCTCCACACGTGCACCAATTCATTGTTTTTGTTAAAAATCTTTTCCCACCTTTTAGGTGGGTTGTAGTTTTCCAGTTTTTTTTTTTTTTTTTTTTTTTCAGGGAATTGGAAATTTTTTTAGAATCAATGATAAAAAAATTTATCACTTTTATTGACAATTTTCATGTAAAACAAAGCTGTTTGAACACCAAAAAATTAAAAAAATTTATTATTATTTTACTTTTTGGTAATCCAAACAAAATTTATCATCAATTGTAAAAAAAAAAATTATCCCAAAAACAAACTATTTGCATGAAAAACAAAGTCAAATGAATTAGGTGGAAAATTATACTGATCAAACACAATTAATTACAATTTACTCTAAAACAAATTCTAGACAATTCAATTTCCTACAATTAATTTTTTTTCCACCCAAATTTCACATTTGCAATCAAATAGACCCTAAGAATAACTTAAAAAACACATGTTTAATAGTTTAAGATCAAAATTTGTAAGGAAATATAACTTTTATTTGTCTGAAAATATAAGAATTGGAGTGGTTTTCTAATCACAAGTTATTCATAAGAATAATTCGGATATGTATGGGATAACTTCTGCTTTTCGCAGAAGAGCTTGACTTTTAATGAAATAAATCACTTTCAAAAAATTATCTAAACATATTTAAAAATAGTTTTTTAGTATAAGAATCAAATTTTAGCTCTTCAAAAGCTTTGTGTCTTCCTTTTTCCTTTTTTTTTTTCCTTTTTTTTTTGAATAAAAAATTGCATTTTCTAAGTGCATTTTACGAGTTTAAAATTTGATTTGCTTATGTGGAGAGCCAACATTACACTTCGACAGTAATAACTTGTCATATAAGTGAAAAATTGCATTTTCTAAGTGCATTTTACCAGTTTAAAATTTGATTTGCTTATGTGGAGAGCCAACATTACACTTCGACAGTAAAAACTGTCATATAAGTAAAAAATTGCATTTTCTAAGTGCATTTTACGAGTTTAAAATTTGATTTGCTTATGTGGAGAGCCAACATTACACTTCGACAGTAAAAACTTGTCATATAAGTCGTGTCATGGTCCATATTTTCTCACTAATTTCAAGTATCAACTGACAAATATTGACACGCTGGCCTAATTGATACAAACACACAACTTTAATGACCAAGTTAAAACAAAATGAACTTGAATGACTAATAATGTTTTCTTATTGCTTAAACGGCATGCTATTACATAACATTTCTATGCGATTCATATAGGATTTTTCATTAATTTAAGTAGCGGAGAAGAAGATGATAATGTCACTTTGGCAATCAAATTGAAATAATACAAATTGAGATGATTAAAATGAAATACAATTAGAACATTTTGAATGATTAGTCATGCCTTTTAGGTTAAAAAATGTACTCTCTATTTTTGAAAGAAAGATGGATAGTATTTTTAATTCTTTTTCATTTATTTGTGTATATATACACAAAAAAAAAAAAAAAAAAAAAAAAAAAATATATATATATATATATATACACACACACACACACATATACATATACACACACAAATTGCATTTCTAAACTGGAGAGGTTTTCGACTAGTTGGAGATTTAAGGAGTCGTTTTCTTCGTATTTTAGTTTTTAGTTTTGAGTTGTTAATTCGCTTTGTGTTTTGTGTTTTGAATGTCTGTTTTGAAATTGTTGAAAATGCATTCTTTTTGTCATTTTCAAAAACTATTTCTCAAAACATAAAACTGAAAAACGCATTTACTTTGAAATTTTGAGAATAATTTTTTATAATATTTTATTCAAGAAATTTGATTATTCAATTAATTTTAATAGTTTAATGTTAATCGATAATCTAAAAAAATTAATAAGGTAGCGTTGCTAAAATCATTTCATCTAATTCAAATAATGACAAGAATCATAAATAGCCCTTATAAAAGTAACTATGGTCTTGGTCGCATACATAATAGCAAAACACATCTGACTAATTGAGGCAACCATGATTATTAACAAAACTGAATGATAAGCTGTATAAATAGTAAATGAACAAATGCATTTAAAAACAGATCTTGTAGAAAAGTAACAATCTTCAAAGGCTAGAAATTTTTGAACATGTGTAAAGAAGGCGAAAAGAAACAATGGAGAACGTGAAATGAAATAAATTTCCATTATCCAAATGCGAAAGCAACTGTCAAATAAAATTCGAAGCTATTCAAATAGACATTTTAAAGGAAAAAGAAAGTGACAAAAAAGTACACAAATTGGAACTTTTTTTAGAGCAAATCTACCAACAACTTCACTACACATCTTTGCTGCCTCGTCTCCTCGTCATCAAGCACAAAGTACTCATTCTTCTCAACTGGCCTAAACATGTGCAACTTAAACTAAAAAATGGTAACATAACAAGCAAAACATAGTATTTTTACAAATAAGTAATGACCATTAAAAGAGATATCCCATGCAAAATGAATACATTACAAACATCCATCAAATACATTCGTGATGATAATTCATCTTCACCGAGCTTCCAAGGAACATAACTTCGATCATCAACAGTTGGGAAAGGCCTACGATATTGGCCAACCTTGATATGCTTTGCATTGATAACCATGGCAGTTACATTATATCAACTTCTCTTGCAACTTCATTTGCACAAACATAAACGGAGCTAAACACACCACTTGTGTAATTACTGTTGGGAATTTACTTAACATGCACAGTGGAAATTTAAACAAGCTTCAATTCCCCGCAAAGATCTGCTTTGTGTTTAGATAGAAACTGTGATAGAAATCATACATTTATTCAGATCTGCAAACTCCTTTACTATTCCTGTAGTTCCAGCAATCCTAATCTGCCTCCCACAGCTGTCCAATTATCCAGCCTCCAATGGTATCCACACAGAGAATAAGATTGAGAGAAAAACTAGGGTTTAATTTTCTTGTACTAGCAAAAATAATGAAAATCTATTAACTGTTTTCAAACTCTAGCAGTTTACTTATATAAGTCCAAACGGGTTGAGCTCATTTCTTAAACTTAACCCGATCTAATATTTAATTAATCCAATTAATTAAATCTGGTCCATGAATTAATTAATCCAATTAATTAATTCGGGCATATTAATAAGCAATCCAATTAATTATTTATCCAACGTTTGTTAATTAATTAATTAATTGGTAGATCTCAATATTCTAGTTCTCCTTTTGTGTATGACCCATTAGGTTCTCAGTCACGATACCTAACGACGTGAATTATTATTTTGATCTAATCAAAATTGATAAATCAAAATACTATTTTGATTTATCACTAATTCACATCCGTCGTCCCAGATTGACATCTAGCAATGTATCAGTGCAATACATGTGACGAAAAATGTCACGTAGTATGATAAAATCAAACTCGTTTGTTTATCGTGAAACTATAATCCCTTCGTTAGTATGATCCGATCAATCACGAGATATGGATAAGTGTCAATCTCAGTTATCGATCATATCTTTCATTCCACTATTAAGTCAATGTAAGTCGAAAACTCATTTTCGACTTATGCGCATACCTTGACCAAGGATTTCATTATCAATTTAATTGGATGAAATGCAGATCATAAACTCTTACTATCTAAGAGTGACAAATCCTCTATTGATCATTCACAACCTTTCATATGATTCTTGACATACCTGAACGATGCCGTATTAGCGGCCCTTGACAGAGCAACTTCCAGCATCACCAAAGTATGACTATCCCCACATAAGGTACTATGATGATCTCAAGTCGAAGAACCAATTCCACTACCGAACGTTAGAGATTAACCACTGACACTAAGATAGTTATCCATGTAGAATCTCCCAACGGGTCTCCAATATTTTGTTCTATAACAAAATATTCACGTGTTCATTTAAGTGTCACCACACTTTAACTTGTGAGATCAGCTACTTACTTCACAAGTAAGGAATGCCACACGTGATGGTCTATCCGTAACAACGATATCCGTATCTCGTTATTACTTACGACCATGGATGATTTAAGATTCAATCATATGTAATTTGTATCTCACAATCACAACTCCTTGTATCTTAAATCATCCATGGTCGTAAGTAATAACGAGATACGGATATCGTTGTTACGGATAGACCATCATGTGTGTCATTCCTTACTTGTGAAGTAAGTATCTGATCTCACAAGCTAAAGTGTGGTGACACTAAAATGAACACGTGAATGTTTTGTTATAGAACAAAACATTGGAGACCCGATGAGAGATTCCACATGGATAACTATCTGAGTGACAGTGGTTAATCTCTAATGTTTGATAGTGGAATTGGTCCTTCGACTTGAGATCATCATAGTACCTTATGTGGGGACAGTCATACTTTGGTGATGCTGGAAGTTGCTCTGTCAAGGGCCGTTAATACGACATCATTCAGGTATGTCAAGAATCATATGAATGTTGTGAATGATCAATAGAGGATTCGTCATTTTTAGATAGTAAGAGTTTATGACTGCATTTTCTCCAGTTAAGTTGACAATGAAATCCTTGGCCAATGTGTACACATAAGTCGAAAAAGAGTTTTCGACTTACATTGACTTAATAGTGGAATGAAAGATATGATTGATAATTGAGATTGACACTTATCCATATCTCGTGATTGATCGGATTATACTGACGAAGGGATTATAGTTTCATGATAAACGAACGAGTTTGGTTTTGTCACACCACGTGACATTTCTCGTCACATGTATTGCCCTGATACATTGCTAGATGTCAATCTGGGACGACGGATGTGAATTAGTGATAAATCAAAAGGGTGTTTTAATTTATCGATTTTGATTAGATCAAAAATAATAATTCACGTCGTTAGACATCGTGACTGAAAATCTAATGGGTCACACACAAATGAAGAACTAGAAGATTGAGATCTGCCAATTAATTAATTGACAAGTGTTGGATAATTAATTAATTGGATTGCTTATTAATATGCCCGAATTAATTAATTCATGGACCAGATTTAATTAATTAGATTAATTAAATATTGGACCGGGTTAAATTTAAGAGACAAGCCCAGCCCGTTTGGACTTATATAAATAAGCTGCTATGGTTTGAAAATAGTTGATGGATTTTCATTATTCTTACTAGCACAAGAAAAGTAAACCCTAGTTCCTTCTCATTCTTGTTCTCTGTGTGGATTCCATTGGAAGTTGGACAATTGGACAGCTGTGGGAGGCAGATCAGGATTGCTGGAACAATAGCAAAGGAGTTTGCAGATCTGAATGAAAGTATAGTTTCTATCACAATTTTTATTTAAACACAAAGCAGATCCTTGGATGGGAATTGAAACTTGTTTAATTTTTCACTGTGCATGTTAAGTAAATTCCCAACATTATCCTTCATTATAATCAAATTAAAGTTTTAACAGCACTGCTAACACTACAAGAAAAAAAGCCTTTTGCAACGTTCCAAAAATGTTGTTGAAAGGCTTTTGCAACGTTTTTCAAATGTTGCAAATCTCAGTGTTGCCGTAGAGTGAGAGACTTTTTACAACGTTGCCAAAAGGCCACTTTTTGCAACGTTTTTAAAATGTTGCCAAAAGTCCACCATTTGATAACATTTATAAAACGTTGCCATATCCATCCTCTTTTTTTTTTTTAATTTAATACAACAAATTATGTAAATTGACTCGCAAAATTGAAATGACTCATTCTAAACAAATTTTGGTATTGCATAAAAATTGATAATTTCATTATAAATTTTTGAATCCATAAACTTGAATATTAGAATGTGATACAACACCACCTAAATAATAGTTCCCACAACAAATAATGGAGCTTCTGGATATTCTTGATGTAGATACTTAATGACTTCTAGCCAGTATCATTGTCAGCATCGGAAGATCTCTGAGGATCATTCTACAGCCCAAAACTTGGAACAAATCCCGAGCAAGCCATGCAGTGGTATTCTTGAGGAGTATAGATTACATTCCCTGGTGATTTCTTCACCAAGCAATCATCTGTGCACTTGAGATTCAACACTAAGTATACACTAGCAATTTGATCCAAGATCTCCTGTAAAGACCAAAAAATTAATTAACACTCATAGATTGCAACGGTAACAGCAACTATTATTGAATTAATTAACTCCCTAATCTACAAAGTTCATGCACCATTTACAAAGCAAGAAATTATAACTCACGGAGTAGTATAGGCTAAGAAGCAGGGATATTGAGTAATTTTATCGAAGCATTTAAAGTAAAAAAAATTAAACAAATTTATTTACTTAAATTTCATCTTAAAATCAAGCTTGACATAGCAATCGATTGATTCTACATAAGGTAAGCAAAAAAAAAAAAAAAAAAAAAAAAAATTATATTTTCATTGGTACCATAGAACAACACCAAAGCCTTAGATATGTTATCCCGCACAATTGGAAAACTATTTGACAATTGTTTGGCAGGTTAGGGATATCTAATTTTTCTTAGTTCGTGTTTTGAACTATGTACTTGACAATATAATACATATGTTTTGTCCAATTTTATCCAATACTCTCCCTCAAATATGTCATTAAAATATTGTCCAAGAATACTTGCAACAAGAAATGACTTGCTCTATTACTTGAGTAAAATTTCAAAACCACATATGCTGGCACTGCCACAAGACCAGAACTCGAACCGAAAGCACTTAGCAGATGTTTATATCATATCATTTGGAAGGTTGAAATCAAAACAGACATAGCCTGTATATGATTCATACTAACATTAAATTGATCTTGTAACATCCTAGCCCTCTCATCACACATACTCGCAAGTGTCTCTTTCCTCTTCTCGTAAACTTGCGAATTCATGTACCAGAATACCCAAACTGATGCTACGATCCAGAACCCTATCCATGCCCATAAAAGCTTCCTCCACCAGTTTTTCCTAACTTTCCTCGACCCGATATACTGGGAATAATGATGGTGGAACTTATAACCACCCTCTGAAATCAAATCCCACAATTTCATAAATATGCGCCCTCCATCATCAAGCCAACCGGTCTTGGTAGTCATGACTCCACCATTACTAAACAAATTCAAAGAAATCAGAGACAAAAACCAGCAACATCACATAAAGCTGATACCCGACCTTCAAGCCAAATCCAATTACATGGATAAACTCATGTAACCAAGAAATTAACCTGTAAAAGTAACCTCAAACCATATCAAATTGAAAACGCTTTTTGAATTCTAGCTATGTTCGTATGAATCTAAAAATATTAAGTGAAATTCAGAATGCTATTTTCATGTGAATCTACAACCTCCCAACCATCCAGTCAAAAAATTATGTCTTGTCCAGCAAATTGCTTCAAATCTGTATGATAAAGACCAAGAATTGAGGGAAATAAAAACATCTTGAACACCCACATCAAAGGAAGGATTTCCCAAGATTCCAGCTTTTTTCAATTCCCAAACAGCTCCTTTAAAAAATTGAGATAACGACCAAAAATCCAGATGGAGAAATAGATAGAAACAAGCTAAGAAAATATTTATTTAAGAATAGCAATCAAATCAAAACACCTAACAAAGAACCTGACAGCACAATCTTGCTTTTAAAGGGTCTCCATAAAATCTTGAAATCAAACTAATCAAGTATGTGGGTGTTTGAGGTTTTGAGTTTAACCCTCAATTTCAAGCCTGTTAAAAGCTGAAATTAATATAAAAAACCTAAAAAAGGCCAATCGTCCATGCCCATCAAATCGGTTGAAAGTGCCAAATCTTCCAAATCCATCTGGAATTTGAGAGGTGACGATGTTTCCTCGTCAATCGATCGCAGATATAAAAATAAATTAAAAATTGTTCACCTTCAATCAATTGTCTAAGTCAACAAATTTGAAAAGAAAAACTGAAAAAAGCACAAAATCACCTCCAAAACGGGCTACAATCAAAGAAATAAAAACATCTTAAATTTCATCTGCCAAAATTGAAAATACATACCACGACAGTGCTGGGCTGCTGCCGGCTATGGAGGAGCATTGGACTGGACTCGTCAGTCGTGGCTCGTCATTCATGGTGCTGGCCTGCTGCCTGCTGGGGCGAATTGGGGAATGAGGACGAGCGAACGGGAGAAAGAACACGAAAGTGGAAATGGATTAGAATAATTAGGTTTGGGTTTGAATTAATGTTTTTACCTTTTCTTTTTTAATTTTCTAATGTATTTGGGTTGGGTTGGGTCGGGTCGATTTCTATCGATTTTCCCTTTTAACCCAAAGCCCGAGCCCACCTAAAGTATTTTCTTTCTGCAACGTTTATGAAACGTTGCTAAAGATCAAAACTTTTAACTTTTCGCAACGTTTTCTAAACGTTGCCAAAAGGTTTGTCTTTTGCAACGTTTATAAAACGTTGCGAAAGATAAAGTTTTTCGCAACGTTTTATAAACGTTACAAAAGACTCTTTTAGCAACGTTTAAAAAACGTTGCGAAAGATAAAGTTTTTTGCAACGTTTTATAAACGTTGCGAAAAGTTTTATTTTTTGCAACACTAAATAAACGTTGCAAAAAGGGGTCTATCACAATATTTACTTAAAAAATGTTGTCAAAGCTCAATTATGTTACGCAATGGCAACATTCACCTATTCGAATGTTGCAATTGACCCCTTTAGCAACATTTAATACATAAATGTTGCATTTTAAGTGTTGCAAAAAGGCATTTTTGTTGTAGTGTAATAGACATTATCAGATTCTCTAATTCCGTGAATACAATGACAATGTAACACACCAGTATCTATCATTTAGATGGTATGAAAAAGAAGAAACGTAGAATAGGCCTAGCAACTGAAAATGCACATTGAATTGCTTCTGAATAAGCACCTCCCCACATTATGCACTAGATGTCATTCAGTAAGTACAACAAGGAACGTTAATTAAAATCAATTTAACTCTCAAACTTACTTTTTATTGAAATTAGTAATGAATATATCATTGTTTTCCAAGGCATTACATGCAAAATAAAACTAACTAAAAAAATTATAGCACTTTTAAGGATTTGTAATTTATATAAATAAAAACGTAGATAAGGAAAAAAAGAAGTTAAATTATAATCTTCCAACATGATTCTCATCTCAAACATCAAAATCACAATTGCATTAAAACTGTAAGAATCGAGTCAATGAAGAGGCAGACCTTAGTGGTGTAAACTTTATCCCCATTTTCGTTGATGTAAAATTGTAAAATGCTCTAACAAGCTCAGCCGATTCTAGACGAAATTGAGGGCGACCCATGGTAAAACTAGATGCGCCTAGTTGAAAGGAATGTTGTGGTGGTGCTCCACGATCGAGAGGGTGTCCGGATGTGGAAGTAAACCTGGGCAAATCTAGAGTTCGACTTCAGTTAGGGCGGACCGCGAACGTTGAACGCTTACGGTCAACGATCAATGTTCATGATAGCGGTATTATTTATTAATATTTAATTAAATAATATTCAAAAAATCATACGGACTATAATTAGAAGAACTAGATATACCATTAGAACTAGAATTAGGTACTAACTTTTATTTCGAATAAAAAAAGTCGTTCTATGATTTTCAAAATATTCTAAGTGTCTATTTGATTGGCTGTAGTTTTCCGTGGAAGGTGACAACGTTTTCCTGCTTTTTACTATTCACATGTTTGATTGCACTAATTTTTCAGGGAAAATATTTTCCAACGTTTTTCAAGGTAAAAGCGATTGATGCACAAAAGTTAGAAAACGTTTTTTCACCATAGTGGTGGGAAAATATTTTCCAGTTTTTTGACAATTTTTTTTTTTTTTAGCAATTGGAACATATTCCAAAGTCAATGGTAAAATAATTTAACAATTTAATTGACAATTTGAGTAAAAAACAAAGCCAAACGAAAAATTTACCAGGTGAAAATTATATCAATCAAACACTATTAATTACAATTCCCTGTAAAACGTTTTCTAGGAAATTCAATTCCCTGCCATTCATTTTCTTTCCACCCGTTTTCCACCCTTGCAATCAAACAGGCCCTAATTTGTTTTTCAATCAAACATGCAATATATTAACAAAATGTCAATATTCAGTTTACAATTAAAGTTAATTAAACAAGTATTATTATATTAAAAAAGTTGAAATTATTTATGTGCTTATATCAAAAACAATAACTAAAAGTCACTTCGATAACTAGCAAATGTCAGAAGACCAATACTATGCCAAACCCAATTATGTACCCAAAATCACCAAGGTCTGGTCAAATTGGACTGTGGCAAAGTTCAAGATACGAATAATGTCTCGTCCAAATATAAAAGAAATAGGCATAAATTACGCTAATAAATTGAACGCATTAGCTAAGGATTTTTTTTTTTTAATTTTTTTTTTATGCATGATGCTCAAAATTAGAGGTAAGCGTTGGTTGATTCGGTCCAAATTTCTTGAGAATTATACTTTCATTGGAAATAGTATAAATGAAACCATTGGGTTAGGGACAAAAAAGAAATGGTTTAATGTATTAATTTATGTAAATTTAAATAAATTGTAATTTAATTGATAGATTATAAAAATAATAATTTTGATAAAATATTTTCTATGCAAATCTTTAACTTATATCAATTATCCATGGCATGCTTTGATGTAAAACAAGAAAAGGTGACTAACACTAACAAGAAAGGTGGCTGACATTTGAAAAGAAATGATAAAGAAACTGTAGGCGTAGGGGGTTGCTTGTGGTTTCGAACTCGGAACCTCTAATTTAAAAAGGAAAGCACCAACCAACTAAGATGTCATGCATGTTTGTAAATAAAATGAATTATCAGATATATAATATAAATATTTTATCTGTCATCAACAAAAAAAATTCTTCCCGGCGGATCCAGCACACGCGGCCACGGGGGCTCGTCGGCTGCTGAATCCGTCCCTGGAAGTAAAGTTGAAACTCCTCTATGTTGATCCTTATTTGTCGGAGAATCTATAAGACCCTTCTGCTGGAAAAATGGCAGATTATGGGCTGTTTATGGCTGACTTTGGCAAGGGTTTTGAGTGGGACCCGCTTGGCTATTTTGTAAGATGAAAGTTGGTTTGTGTTCTCCTCCGTGAGTACATCGAAACCATATACTTACTTGCCAAATTTGATACTCGGGGGAATGAGAAATTGAGGCTCAAAGTGGACTACTTGAAATGAGTTTATGTTTGTGGGAAAATGAAGATAACTTTGTCCCACATAGGAAAATCATGAAAGCAAAAACCACTTTATAAGGGATTGCACTTTAAAAGGTTGTGATCAAGTGAAGTATAGAGGCTCTCTCCACGTGCGCGCGCAGGGGGTGCAAATCACGGACTGAAATGGGCTTCGAGTTTTGAACTCGCATGCGAGCGCAACCTGCACACACGAATGTCGAACCGGATTGACCAAAAATTGGCCCCTCAAGCGGGCCTACGTTTTGGAATTTGTTTTGCTTTATAGAACTTGACTTTTGATTTTCCAAACTCCAAAAATTATTGCCCACTAACTTGTGTTAATTGTCACCATTGAAGAGGCTATAAGTGGCTCATTTCCGCCTTCCCCAAGACACACGAAAAATACAGTAAATTCATCTGCACAGTAGAGTCTCTTGCGTTTTTGAACTGTCTCTGTCCAATTTATTTTCTGTTTTCGATTTTTGGTTTTTTGGTGATATAGTTTCAGGCAATAATGTCAGTTCCCCGTAGTGGTTTTTTGTGGTGCTCGAAAACTACTGGTTCCACCATTGTATCTTGGAAAACAGACGCTCGTTTTAAACTTCAAGCATGAACGGTGAGGGGACGAATCTGTTTTAAGAAAATTGTGTATAACACAGGCCTCGGGTTAAAAGTGCTACTTTTATTTGTTTCTACAAATTCATTTGATTTAGTTGCTTATATTATATACTGTAATTTAAATTATCTCTGCTGAATGGGTTTAACCTTGTTTAATATACAAAAGAAGTTGCTTACCGAATTTCTGTGAAAAATCTGTGAATACCGTTTATCAGCCTATTCCTTTCGATTGGAACTCTAGTTCGGTCGATCGAACCCTAATTTTCGGTCGATCGCCGCTCAGCTGAACCTGCCTGTGGCTTCTGGTTTTGAACATTACAGAGTTTCGGTCGACCGCTGTTTCTTCCGGACGACCGAACTTGCCTGATTTGTTTAACAAGCTTAAAACAGACTGGTTTTTGTAAAGACAAGTTGATATTTAGTTTATTGGAAACTAATTTTTGTGTGTTTCATTTCAGAAATGACAACCGAACCAACCAACATGATGTGTCCCAAGCTGGAGTTACCCAAACTGGGGCTATGGGTTCCGATGTGTCCCAAGTTGCCCAAACTGTGGGTATGGGTGCAGCTATGGTTGCAGGGCCTAACTCTGTTATGGCTCAGATTGTGGCTCAGGTGCCAAGTTGTGTTGCGAGCCAACATGTAGCTAATGTTCCGGTTAATGTACCGGTTAACCATGGGAAAAAATCGGAGAAATTCATTTCAAGAGGTGGCAGCAGAAAATGCTGTTCTATCTGACCTCCTTGAATCTTGTGAGATTCTTGACTGAAATTGCTACAAACCTCAATGAAGGTGAAGACGATATTCAAGTGATCAGTGCGGTTGATGCTTGGAAACATTCGGACTTTCTGTGCTGAAACTATATATTGAACAGCTTAGCAGGCTCGCTATACATCGTGTATAGTAGTATGAAAACTGCTAAGGAGTTGTGGGAGTGGTTGGACCGAAAATATAAGACTGAGGATGCCGGGGCTAAAAAGTTTGTTGTTGGCAGATTCTTGGATTATAAGATGGTGGATTCCAAACCAGTAATCAGTCAAACGTAAGAACTCCAAGTGTTTCTTCACGAAATTCATGCCGAAGGGATGGTTGTGAGTAAAACTTTCCAAGTGGAAGCAATTATTGAGAAATTGCCCCCCGCGTGGAAAGACTTCAAGAACTATCTGAAGCACAAATGAAAGGAAATGAACATTGAAGAACTGATTGTTAGACTTCGAATTGAAGAAGACAACAAGGGTTCGGAGAAGAAGTGGTTCAGTCCTGGTATTGCTAAAGCCAATGTGGTCTAGTATGGTCAAAGCAGTAAGGCCTACCAAAGTAAGGCTGGGTCATCCGGTGGCAAAGGGACCAAGCAATGACCAAAATGTGGAATTTCTAAAAAGAAATTTTAAGGAAAATGCTTCAACTGTGACAATGTAGGTCACAAGTCTTCGGAGCGCAGAATGCCAAAGAAGAAGAATGAAGCAAATGTGGTTGATTACATGGCAAATGACGGATCGGATATGAATCTCGCAGCCGTCATTTCTGAAGTAAACATGGTGGGTTCTAACCCAAAGGAGTGGTGGATTGACATCGGTGCTATAAGGTATGTGTGCTTTGATAAAGAGATGTTTAATGCTTTCGAAGCAATTGACAATGGAGAGAAGTTCATGGAAAATTTAGCAACTTTTGAGATCAAAGAATAAGGGAAGGTGGTTCTGAAGATGACTTCAGGAAAAGAGTTGAATCTTAAAAATGTGCTATATTTGCCGGAAATCCGCAAGAACCTAGTGTCCGGGTCGCTTTTGAATAAGCACGGGTTTCGTATTGTATTTGAGTCAGACAAAGTTATTTTGTCCAAAAGTAGAATGTTTGTTGGAAAAGGGTATTTTTCCGATGGCATGTTCAAACTAAATGTAATGGTTGTGATATGATCCGGGCTACGCTAGAAACCATAATGAATCCAAAGCATGTTGGAGAGAGATTTGAGCCCAGGCTGAGACTTCAAAGAGTTGATAAAAGCTATACATTTACATGTTCAAACAACGGAGTCCATAATATTGAAGACCACACGCTAAGGAACAAGTTTCATGTTGGGGTCAAGGACATAAATCAATTGGATCAACACGAAAGTTATGCAATTATTTTCAGTCTCATATTGAAACCTGTCTTTTACAAGGTAAATGATCGAATTAGAGGATTATTTTTGAAGCGAAGTTGTAGTCCTTTAAGTAATCTTTCCACCTCACTTTGAATCACTTCAATCGGATGTCGGTAGAGAGAGTTATGACCAAAATACTAAAAGCTGTCTGGCGGGTCTGTCCAACCGGACGTCCGGATATTTCGTCCGGATTGACAGAGAAATTTTTCTGCTTCCGCTTTTTTTCATTATTTTAACTAGAATTTGTTATTTTTGGTAGTTTTCTTATTTTAGGACTCTAAATTTCGTGTTGTTCCATATTTCCTAGGTTTTCCATAGTTTCCATATAAATAAGAATTTTATTTCATTGTTGTAACAATTAAGACTTTTGATGAATTGAATTAATGGAGAATTTTCTCTTTCGAAACTTGGCTTCAAACAATCGAACTTATCAAATATGTTGAATATTTGTGGCGTTCAAACAACCGGATTGTGGATTCTTTTCGTCGTGTAATCTAGGGTTCAACGTAACATCGTTCTCATTGGGTTTTTTAGCTTCATATCATTGGATTAAGATCTAAAACCGTTTTAATTAGCGTTCTTGGGTTCCGCATCAATTTGGGCATGAGTTTCGTAGTCTAGTTGCTACGAGCTTTCGCATCATTTGGTATCAGAGTTTTGACTCCAATTTAATTAGGTTATATTCTTTTATTTTCCTTGTTGAGTCTTTTCTTTTATTTTCTTTCTTTGTTCTTCATGTTCTTGTCTCCAGTAATTTATTTGGAGTCTTGAATCCAAAAAAATACAAAAAATAAAAATAAAATTCAAAAGTTATTTTTGTGCTCACTTTGAGTCCAAATCAACTTCCGTTTTCTTTGCCGTTCTCGTATTCAAATTTTGAGTTTATTAAAACAAATAAAATTCGAAAAATTAAAATTTACTGTGCATCCGAGGTTAGTGTTCACGTCCCAAAAAAAATCTTGAAAATTGTCCAAAATTCCTACTATCAATTCTAATTCCAAAAATATGTCTCTTTTCATTCCAATTCAAGTTCAAAAACCACTTTCTTGAATTTATAAATTCCAGTCCGAAGTTGTCCTGTTCAAATCCTTTTGAGTCCTAGAGTCAATATGAGTAATATGATGGATCGATTGGACAAGATGTTGGTGGATATGGGGAGAGTGTTGGTTAGGTTGGATGAGAAATTGAATAGAACTTATAGGGATCAATGCGATGATGTGTTTAATGTGAGTAGTCGGGAGAGACGGGAATATAGGGGTTTTGGTGAAGTTGGTGTTAATAGGAGGATGGGAGGTGTAAAAATAACAATTCCACAATTTAAGGGTAGGAATGATCCCGAGGTGTACCGACATGGGAAGAAAATGTAGAATTGAGGTTTGAGTGCCATGATTATTTTGGGGAGAGAAAATTGAGGTTGATTGTGATCTCATTCGTAGATTATGCATTAATTTGGTTGGATGAGTTGACAGGATCTAGGTGGAGGAATGGTGAGAGGTGTAATGAAATTTGGGATGAATTGATAGAGATCATGAGGAAAAGATATGTACCTAATCATTTTTGTAGAAGGGATCGATGTGATTGAGGATTTAGAGATGAGCCTAGAAGATATAGTAGAGTTGGATATTCAATAGAGGAGAAAACACCAAGTGTGGAATATGTTGGTAATACATCAAGCAAAAAGACTGGGTTAGATTATAAGCTTCAGTTCTCAAAAATTCGTGACTTGATCAACTCACAGAATAATCATAAGACAGAGCAAAAGAGTAAGAGAGAAAAAGAGGAGTCGGAAGTGATCTTGAAGAAAGGGGAGCATGAAGTTGAGGAGGAGTTGGCGAAAACTAATAATTCCCTCCCTATTTTGAATACTTCTTTTTGCAGGTTACCGAAAAATTATTTCCAGCAAACTATCCCATTGGAATACCACCCGACCCTTGGATTGAGCCTCAAATTGACTATCAAGGCGTGGATGAAACTAACCGACCCTACACTACTTTGGGAATTTCTTTATTGCCGGTAATTGACTTTGTGATTCCTGAGGAGACGACGGAGTTTCAAAGGTACTGGAGGAACATCATATGGAGGGGGTCGAATGACATTGATGATCCAAAGGACAACGTAGGAGTATTGGGTTTGAAATTGTTTCATGTGCTTGGGGCCAAGTAAAATCAGGACAATCATCAGATGGAGCTGTAATTGGAGCACTCCGCACTTGCAAGATCAAGCAGTCAAGGCGAACACATTTTGATCTATGTGAAGGTTACTGGGAGTTCATGCCGCAACATCTATGGTTGATTTAAGTTGTGCTACAATACATCCATACCTGCAAAATGGATGGGTACCGTGTATTGATCTTATGCCATGCGAGGAACACTTTTCCATTTGATCCAGGTGGTGCAATGATAAAACTTGTAGCATGTTGGCTATTCTCAACGCAATCACAAGACATGGATTTGAGGACGAATCCTTTCGAAGAGAGAGGGGATGATATGATCCGGGCTCCGCTAGAAACAATCAAGAATCCGAAGCATGTTGGAGAGAGATTTGAGCCAAGTCCGAGACTTCAAAGAGTTGATAAAAGCTATACATTTACATGTTCAAGCAATGAAGTCCATAATATTGAAAACCACATGCCAAGGAACAGGTTTCATGTCGGGGTCGTGGTCGGAAGTCAATTGGATCAACACGAAAGTTATGCAATTGTTTTCAGTCTCATATTGAAACCTGTTTTTGATATGGTAAATGATCGATTTGGAGGATTATGTCTGAAGCACAATTGTAGCCCTTTAAGTAATCTTTCCAACGCACTTTGAATAGTTTCAATTGGACATCGGTAGAGAAAGTTATGACCAAACTATTGAAGGCTATTTGGCGGGTCTGTCCAATCAGTTGCGTAAATCCGGTCGTCCAGATTGACAGAAATTTTCCCGTTTCCGCGTTTTCTCATTATTCTGACTAGAATTTGTTATTTTTGGTAGTTTTCTTATTCTAGGACTCTAAATTTCGTGTTATTCCATATTTCCTAGGTTTTCCATAGTTTCCATACAAATAGGAATTTTATTTCATTGTTGTAAAAATTAAGACTTTTGATGAATTGAATTAATGGAGAATTTTCTCTTTCGAAGCTTGGCTTCAAGCAATCGAACTTATCAAATATGTTGAATATTTGTGGCGTTCAAACAGCCGGATTGTGGATTCTTTTCGTCGTGTAATCTAAGGGTTCAACGTAACATCGTTCTCGTTGTGTTTTTTAGCTTCATATCGTTGGATTCAGATCCAAAACCGATTTAATTGGCGTTCTTGGGTTTCGCATCAATTTGGGCGTGAGTTTCGTAGTCTAGCTGCTATGGGGTTTTGCATCATTTGGTATCAGAGCTTTGACTCCAATTTAATCAGATTATATTCTTTTATTTTCCTTGTTAAGTCTTTTATTTTATTTTCTTTCTTTGTTCTTCATGTTCTCGTCTCCAGTAATTTATTTGGAGTCTTGAATTAAAAAAAATACTACAAAAAATCAAAAGTATTTTGTGTGCTCAATTTGAGTCGAAATCAACTTCCGTTTCTTTGCCGTTCTCGTATTCAAAATTTGAGTTTATTAAAAAAAAATTCGAAAAAATAAAATTTACTGTTCATCCGAGGTTACCGTTCACGTCCAAAAAAAATCTTGAAAATTGTCCAAAATTCCAACTATCAATTCTAATTCCAAAAATATGTCACTTTTCATTCCAATCCAAATTCAAGAACACTTTCTTGAATTTATAAATTCCAATCCGAAATTGTCCAGTTCAAATCCTTTTGAGTCCTAGAGTCAATATGAGCAATAGGATGGATCGATTGGACAAGATGTTGATGGATATGGGGAGAGTGTTGGATAAGTTGGATGAGAAATTGAATAGAACTTATAGGGATCAATGCGATGATGTGTTTAATGTGAGTAGTCGGGAGAGACGGGAATGTAGGGGTTTTGGTGAAACTGGTGTTAATAGGAGGATGTGAGGTGTAAAAATAACAATTCCACAATTTAAGGGTAGGAAAGATCCCGAGGCGTACGTGACATGAGAAGAAAATGTAGAATTGAGGTTTTGGTGCCAGTATTATTTCGGGGAGAGAAAATTGAGGTTGATTGTGATCTCATTCATAGATTATTCATTAATTTGGTGGGATGAGTTGACATGATCTAGGTCAAGGAATGGTGAGAGGTGTATTGAAGTTTGAGATGAATTGAGAGCGATCATGAGGAGAAGATATGCACCTAATCATTTTTGTAGAAGGGATCGACGTGATTATGGATTTAGAGAGGAGCCTAGAAGATATAGTGGAGTTGGATATTCAAGAGATGAGAAAACACCAAGTGTGGAACATGTTGGCAATACATCAAGGAAAAAGACTAGGTTGGATTATAAGCTTGATTTCTAAAAAATTCGTTACTTGATCAACTCACAGAATAATCATAAGAAAGAGCAAAAGAGTAAGAGAGAAAATTGCGAGGTGGTTAGTTGTGAAGAAAAAAGAAGAGAGCTACAAAAGAGTGAAAGGGAAGTTGAACTGCAAAAAGAGAATGAAGAAGAATCTTCGGAGACAAAAGAGGAGTCCGAAGTGATCTTGAAGGAAGGGGAGCGTGAAGTTGAGGAGGAGTTGGCGAAAACTAAGAATTCCCTCCCTATTTTGAATACTTCTGTTTTGCAGGTTACCGAAAAATTATTTCCAGCAAACTATCCCATTGGAATACCACCCGACCCGGGGATTGAGCCTCAAATTGACTATTAAGTCGTGGATGAAACTAACCGACCCTACACTACTTTGGAAATTTCTTTATTGCCGGTAATTGACTTTGTGATTCCTGAGGAGTCGACGGAGTTTCAAAGGTACTGGAGGAACGTCATATGGAGGGGGTCGAATGACATTGATGATCCGAAGGGCAACGTAGGAGCATTGGGTTTGAAATTGTTTCATGTGCTTGGGCCAAGTAAAATCAGGGCAGTGATCAGATGGAGCTGTTATTGGAGCACTCCACACTTGCAAGATCAAGCAGTCAAGGCGAACAAATTTTGATATATGTGAAGGTCACTGGGAGTTCATGCCGCAACATCTATGGTTGATTGAGGTTGTGCTACAATACATCCATACCTGCAAAATGGATGGGTACCGTGTATTGATCTTATGCCATGCGAGGAACACTTTTCCATTTGATCCAGGTGGTGCAATGATAAAACTTGTAGCATGTTGGCTATTCTCAACGCAATCACAAGGCATGGATTTGAGGACGAATCCTTTCGAAGAGAGAGGGGATGATATGATCCGGGCTCCGCTAGAAACAATCAAGAATCCGAAGCATGTTGGAGAGAAATTTGAGCCAAGTCCGAGACTTCAAGAGTTGATAAAAGCTATACATTTACATGTTCAAGCAATGAAGTCCATAATATTGAAGACCACATGCCAAGGAACAGGTTTCATGTCGGGGTCGTGGTCGGAAGTCAATTGGATCAACACGAAAGTTATGCAATTGTTTTCAGTCTCATATTGAAACCTATTTTTGATATGGTAAATGATCGATTTGTAGGATTATGTCTGAAGCAAAATTGTAGCCCTTTAAGTAATCTTTCCAACGCACTTTGAATCGTTTCAATTGGACATCGGTAGAGAAAGTTATGACCAAACTATTGAAGGCTATATGGCGGGTCTGTCCAACCGGTTGCGTAAATCCGGTCGTCCAGATTGACAGAAATTTTCCCGTTTCCGCGTTTTCTCATTATTCTGACTAGAATTTGTTATTTTTGGTAGTTTTCTTATTTTAGGACTCTAAATTTCGTGTTATTCCATATTTCCTAGGTTTTCCATAGTTTCCATACAAATAGGAATTTTATTTCATTGTTGTAAAAGTTAAGACTTTTGATGAATTGAATTAATGGAAAATTTTCTCTTTCGAAGCTTGGCTTCAAGCAATCGAACTTATCAAATATGTTGAATATTTGTGGCGTTCAAACAGCCGGATTGTGGATTCTTTTCGTCGTGTAATCTAAGGGTTCAACGTAACATCGTTCTCGTTGTGTTTTTTAGCTTCATATCGTTGGATTCAGATCCAAAACCGATTTAATTGGCGTTCTTGGGTTTCGCATCAATTTGGGCGTGAGTTTCGTAGTCTAGCTGCTATGGGGTTTTGCATCATTTGGTATCAGAGCTTTGACTCCAATTTAATCAGGTTATATTCTTTTATTTTCCTTGTTGAGTCTTTTATTTTATTTTCTTTCTTTGTTCTTCATGTTCTCGTCTCCAGTAATTTATTTGGAGTCTTGAATTAAAAAAAAAATACTACAAAAAATCAAAAGTATTTTGTGTGCTCAATTTGAGTCGAAATCAACTTCCGTTTCTTTGCCGTTCTCGTATTCAAAATTTGAGTTTATTAAAAAAAAATTCGAAAAAATAAAATTTACTGTTCATCCGAGGTTACCGTTCACGTCCAAAAAAAATCTTGAAAATTGTCCAAAATTCCAACTATCAATTCTAATTCCAAAAATATGTCACTTTTCATTCCAATCCAAATTCAAGAACACTTTCTTGAATTTATAAATTCCAATCCGAAATTGTCCAGTTCAAATCCTTTTGAGTCCTAGAGTCAATATGAGCAATAGGATGGATCGATTGGACAAGATGTTGATGGATATGGGGAGAGTGTTGGATAAGTTGGATGAGAAATTGAATAGAACTTATAGGGATCAATGCGATGATGTGTTTAATGTGAGTAGTCGGGAGAGACGGGAATGTAGGGGTTTTGGTGAAACTGGTGTTAATAGGAGGATGTGAGGTGTAAAAATAACAATTCCACAATTTAAGGGTAGGAAAGATCCCGAGGCGTACGTGACATGAGAAGAAAATGTAGAATTGAGGTTTTGGTGCCAGTATTATTTCGGGGAGAGAAAATTGAGGTTGATTGTGATCTCATTCATAGATTATTCATTAATTTGGTGGGATGAGTTGACATGATCTAGGTCAAGGAATGGTGAGAGGTGTATTGAAGTTTGAGATGAATTGAGAGCGATCATGAGGAGAAGATATGCACCTAATCATTTTTGTAGAAGGGATCGACGTGATTATGGATTTAGAGAGGATCCTAGAAGATATAGTGGAGTTGGATATTCAAGAGATGAGAAAACACCAAGTGTGGAACATGTTGGCAATACATCAAGGAAAAAGACTAGGTTGGATTATAAGCTTGATTTCTAAAAAATTCGTTACTTGATCAACTCACAGAATAATCATAAGAAGGAGCAAAAGAGTAAGAGAGAAAATTGCGAGGTGGTTAGTTGTGAAGAAAAAAGAAGAGAGCTACAAAAGAGTGAAAGGGAAGTTGAACTGCAAAAAGAGAATGAAGAAGAATCTTCGGAGACAAAAGAGGAGTCCGAAGTGATCTTGAAGGAAGGGGAGCGTGAAGTTGAGGAGGAGTTGGCGAAAACTAAGAATTCCCTCCCTATTTTGAATACTTCTGTTTTGCAGGTTACCGAAAAATTATTTCCAGCAAACTATCCCATTGGAATACCACCTGACCCGGGGATTGAGCCTCAAATTGACTATTAAGGCGTGGATGAAACTAACCAACCCTACACTACTTTGGGAATTTCTTTATTGCTAATAATTGACTTTGTGATTCCTGAGGAGACGACGGAGTTTTAAAGGTACTGGAGGAACGTCATATGGAGGGGGTTGAATGACATTGATGATTCGAAGGGCAACGTAGGAGCATTGAGTTTGAAATTGTTTCATGTGCTTGGGCCAAGTAAAATCAGGACAGTCATCAGATGGATCTGTTATTGGAGCACTCCACACTTGCAAGATCAAGCAGTCAAGGCGAACACATTTTGATCTATGTGAAGGTTACTGGAGTTCATGCCGCAACATCTATGGTTGATTGAGGTTGTGTTACGATACATCCGTACCTGCAAAATGGATAGGTACCGTGTATGATTTTATGTCATGCGAGGAATAATTTTCCATTTGATCCAGGTGGTGCAGCGATAAGACTTGTAGCATGTTGGCTATTCTCTACGCAATCACAAGGCATGTATTGTTTGTCCGGATTGGCAGAGAAATTTTTCTGTTTCCGTGTTTTTTCATTATTTTGACTAGAATTTGTTATTTTTGGTGGTTTTCTAATTCTAGGACTCTAAATTTCGTGTCATTCCATATTTTCTAGGTTTTCCGTAGTTTCCATATAAATAGGAAATTTATTTCATTGTTGTAACAATTAAGACTTTTGATGAATTGAATTAATGGAGAATTTTCTCTTTTGAAGCTTGGCTTCAAACAATCGAACTTATCAAATATGTTGAATATTTGTGGCGTTCAAACAACCGGATTGTGTATTCTTTTCATCGTATAATCTAGGGGTTCAACGTAACATCGTTCTCGTTGGGTTTTTAGCTTCATATCGTTGGATTCAGATCCAAAATCGATTTAATTGGCGTTGTTGGGTTCCGCATCAATTTGGGCGTTGGTTTTGTTGTCTAGCTGCTACGGGGTTTCACATCAGGTTGTTAAGCCAAAATTGAATAAAGAGAACTCTTTCGCTTATTTGCTTGAGTTTTCCAATGTGTGGCATGATAGACTAGGACATGTTAACTATGATTCTTTACGTAGACTAGTTAACTTGAATTGCATACCCGCGTTCCATATTGATTCGAAACATAAGTGTGAAACTTGTGTTGAAGCAAAATTGACAAGGTTGTCATTCAAATCAATTGAACGGAATACTGAACCACTTGATTTAATTCACAGTGACATGTGTGATTTAAAATTTGTACTAACGAGAGGTAGCAACAAGTATTTCATTACTTTTGTCTACGATAGCACAAAATACTGTTATGTGTACTTGCTAAAAAGCAAGGATGAAATGATAGAAAATTCATTCTCTATAAGACGGAAGTTGAAAATCAACTTAGCAAGAAAATTAAGGTGTTGAGAAGCGATCGAGGTGGTGAGTATGAAGCACCGTTTGCTGAATTCTATGCACAACACGGAATCATACATGAAACCACCGCACCTTATTCACCGCAAGAAAATGGAATTGCAGAAAGAAAAAATCTCACCTTAAAAGAAATGATGAATGCAATGCTAGTAAGTTCTGGGTTACCTTAGAACATGTGGGGGGAGGTTGTGTTGTCAGCAAATTACCTTTTAAATAAGGTGCCCCGAAAGAAAATGGAAAAGACCCCGTATGAGTTGTGGAAAGAAAGAAAGTCTTTCTATAAATACTTACGAGTGTGGGGGTGTCTCACTAAAGTGGTTGTCCCAACACCAAAGAAGGTAAAGATAGGCCCGAAAACTGTAGATTGCATCTTCATTGGATATGCTCATAACAGTAGTGCTTATCGATTTCTTGTAAATGAATCGGAAATCTCAGATATACACAAAAATATGATAATGGAATCGAGAACTGCTTCGTTCTTTGAACATGTGTTTCCGTATAAGTCCAAAGAAGAGGCAAACTCTTATAAACGAACGTATGAGACTATGATTGAAGATAGTCAGGACCAAGAACTAGAAGAGGAGATTGAGGTTGAACCAAAACGTAGCAAAGAGAAAGGATAGAAAAATCCTATGGTCCAGATTTTCTGGCCTATATGCTAGAAAGTGAACCTCGGAGCTATCAAGAAGTTGTGAACTTCTCAGAAAGACCTCAATGGAAAGAGACCATTAAAAGCGAAATAGATTCCATCTTGCAAAATCATACATGGGAGCTAGTGGATCATCCTCCAAGAGATAAACCACTAGGCTACAAATGGATTTTCAAACGGAAAATGAAAACATATGGAACTATTGAAAAGTACAAGGCCAGGTTAGTAATAAAAGGTTACAGACAACGGGAAGACCTTGTTTACTTTGATACATATTCTTTAGTAACGAGAATAACATCTATTAGGATGATACTTGCGATTGCTGCTTTGCGGAATCTTGAAGTATATCAAATGGATGTTAAGACTGCCTTCTTGAATGGAAATTTAGATGAAGAAATCTATATGGAACAACCCGAGGGATTTTCATCTCTAGGGCAGGAAAAGAGAGTCTTCAAATTGGTGAAGTCATTATATGGCTTAAAACAAGCACCAAAATAATGGCATGAGAAATTTGATAGTGTCATGATGGAGTGTTGATTTAAAATCAATGAGTGTGAAATGTTTTTACGTCAAAGACACGGAAAATGGCTATGTCATTTTATGTCCTTACATTGACGACATGCTTATTGTTGGTAGCAACGATAGGATGATCAAATTCACCAAGAATATGTTAAATTTAAGATTTGACATGAAAGATATGGGCTTGACTGATGTTATACTTGGAATCAAAATTTCAAGAACATCAGATGGACTCGTTCTAAGCCAGTCCACATTATGTGGAAAAAATTCTAGAAAAGTTCAGTAAAGATGATACTGGCATGGCTAGAACACCAATAGATACGAGTCAACATCTATCCAAGAATAAAAGCGAAAGTGTTTCTCAAGTAGAATATTCGAGAATCATTGGAAGTCTGATATACTTAATGAGCTGTATAAGACCAGACATAGCCTACACAGTTAGTAAATTGAGTAGGTATACGAGTAATCCAAGAGCTGATCACTCGAAAGAAATATTAAGAGTACTAAGGTACTTAAGATTGAATCGTAATTATGGATTGCACTATGCCAGATATCTAGCGGTCATTGAAGGATATAGTGATGCTAATGGATATTTGATATGAAAGACTTAAAATCCACAAGTGGATTTATGTTTACATTGGCAGGTGCAGCTGTTTCTTGGAAATCCTCAAACAAACAGTAATAGCTCGATCCACTATGGAATCTGAGTTTATAGCTCTAGATAAAAGTGGTGAAGAGCCTGAATGGTTTCGCAACTTCTTAGAGGATATTCCAAGATGGTCAAAACCTATGCCAACAATTTGCATACATTGTGATAGTCAATCAGCAATTGGAAGGGCACAGAGTAACATGTATAATGGTAAGTCTAAACATATACGTCGTAGACACAATACCATAAGGCAACTACTCTCAACTGGAGTTATCACTATTTACTATGTAAAGTCAAATGATAACATTGCGCATCCGCTAACCAAAGGGTTAAATCGAGAGTTAGTTGAGAAATCATAGAGAGTTAGTTGAGAAATCATCGAGAGGAATGAGACTTAAGCCCTTGAATGGATAAGTCAATACAAAGGAAAATCCAACCTAGTTGACTGGAGATCCCAAGATCTAGGTTCAAAGGGACAACCTAATTGTAAAGACTTGATGTAATCACTGTGGGAGATATTACCTCATGTCCATTCCTGTGATGCGCAATGATGCCCGTGAAGTTGGAGGATAAGCAATAGGCTTTTAATGATTCTTATACGTCGAAAATCGAGCCAAGTAATGCAGATTACTTGTAATAAGAAATCACCTATGTGAGAGAGAAGTAGGGCTGCTTCTAGAAGAATTGTGGGGGTATAATTCTTGTGAATCTCACAGAACCAGACGTATGTTCATGGCAAAACGAACATAATAATGAGAACTGAAATGTGTTAGGAAGAATCTTCGTGGAGTGTGTTATCGTTTACATAAACGACAGAATAGTTCAAGGACATCGTGTCTACTGGTCAGCTAGTAAAGTAAGTATGCTTTCACAAGGGAAGGTTCAAAGGGTAACACCTACCTATCCTATGCAGGTTTCAACCGTTGAACTATATCACCAAGTGGTCATGTGTTACATTCCTGAGTCGCTCCTAATTTTCATTCATGTGGGGGATTGTTGGAAAAATGGTAGATTATGGGCTGTTTATGGCTGACTTTGGAACGAGTTTTGAGTGGGACCTGCTTGGATATTTTGGAAAATGAAAGTTGGTTTGTGTTCTTCTCCATGAGTACATCGAAACCATATACTTACTTGCCAAAATTGATGATCGGGTGAATGAGAAATTGAGGCTCAAAGTGGGCCATTAGAAAGGAGTTTATGTTTGTGGGAAAATGAAGATAACTTTGTCCCACATAGGAAAATCATGAAAGCAAAAACCACTTTATAAAGGATTGCACTTTACAAGGTTGTAATCAAGTGAAGCATAGAGGCTCTCTCCACGTGCGCACGGGAGGTGCAAATCACGGACCGAAATGGGCTTTGAGCCTTGAACTCACATGCGAGCACGACCTGCGCAAACGAATGTCGGACCGGATTGACCAAAAACTGGCCCCTCAGGCGGGCCTACGTTTTGGAATTTGTTTTGCTTTCTAGAACTTGACTTTTGATTTTCCAAACTCCAGAAATTATTGCCCACTAACTTGTGTTAATTGTCACCATTGAAGAGGCTATAAATGACTCATTTCCACCTTCCCCAAGACACACGAAAAATGCAATAAGTTCATCTGCACAGTAGAGTCTCCTGCATTTTTGCACCGTCTCTGTCCAATTTATTTTTTGTTTCCAGTTTCTGGTTTTTTGGTGATATAGTTTTAGGCACTAACGTTAGTTTGTCATAATGGTTTTTTGTAGTGCTCGAAAACTACTGGTTCCATCGTTGTATCCTGAGAAATGGACGCTCATTTTAAACCTCAAGCACGAACGGTGAGGGGGCAAATCTGTTTTAAGGAAACTGTGTATAACACAGGCCTCGGGTTAAAAGTGTTACTTTTATTTGTTTTTGCAAATTTATTTGATTTAGTTGCTTATATTATATACTGTAATTTAAATTATCTCTGCTGAATCGATTTTACCTTGTTTAATATACAAAAGAAGTTGTTTACCAGATTTCTGTGAAAAATCTGTGAATACCGTATATCAGCCTATTCCGGTCGACCGGAACTCTAGTTCGGTCGATCGAACCCTAATTTTTGGTTGATCGCCGCTCAGCCGAACCTACCTGCAGCTTCTGGTTTTGAACACTGCAGAGTTTCAATCGACCGCTGTTTCTTCCGGATGACGGAACTAGCCTGATTTGTCTAACACCTTCTTCTTTGTAAAACCTTTCTCTTATGCTCACTTCATATCTTTCAATTCAACTCTTCTTCAATTTCAAAGAACAGAGCAATAGTTCACAGAAATGGAGAACACAGACCCGAGTAATCACAACAAGACAATTATGACAAGTAGCAACAACCACGTATCAATATCCGACACTGAGTCAACAATGCGTCAGGTGGACTCTTTCCACTTCCCACTCCGTTCGAAATCACCCCTCCGCTCCGATGATCCATATTTTCAAACAAAAAATGTCAATGTCAATTTTATAAGCAAGAATAAAAATACCTCTGAAGCTGTGGATAAATACTATGTTGTTCCATTGCCGCGAAATCTTAATTTAAAGGCGGTGTCTCCGGTTTCGAAGGGCAACAAACGAAAACCACAACCCCATTCTGAGAAACCTACGTCGGAGAATCTTGATTTGTCATCTATGCTTGTGGTTTTCGGTGGGAAGTTTCAGCGACCATATCTGTTGCAGTCCGAGAATCTTGATTTTCAGGCAAAGAGTGGGCTTGGGGACGTCGCCTGTGGTTGTTTATAACAGGTCGGTGAAGGTGGCGGGTTGTGGTTGATGTTGATGGAAAGAGGGCGGGCTCTCGGCCTCTGGCAGCCCAGGCCGTTCTCCGTGTTTAGGATTTTTTGGCTTGTTTTGTACTGAAAATTCTTAAAACGACAATTTTGTCGTTTTGAGTTTTCTTTGCAATTTTTTTTTTCTTTTCTGTAAAATAACGACAAGGAGAACTATGCCTGAATCTCTACTTTACACAAACATTTGAGATACTCATATACCATTTAATTTGATTGTTGCAATGTGGTGATATCTTTGTTTGTATACGAATTTATAAAAAAAATATTAATCTTTACCAAACAATCATAGTTACTATTTATAATTTTTATTTATGGAATTTACTATTTTTTATACTACTTTTATTTATAAATAATTTATTAAATTGTCGAACAGAAGCTTATGGGGCGTTCTCTTTGCTGTTTTCGGGTCGTTTTCTGTTTTCGATTTTCCAAAACATTGAAAACGCGTTCTTTTCTATTTTCGAAAATGAGTTTTTGGAAACGGCTAAAAATTTTGTGAAGAAAACAGAAAATAACTTTGTTACGTTTTGACTGTTTTCTTCACAAATCTGCCAAAATTCAAAAAACACGAGTTGAGAAATATTTTTTAAAAACGACAAAAAGAACGAGTTTTCAACAATTTCAAAATGAACACCCAAAATATAAAATACAAAACGAATTCAAAACTTAAAATACAAAATTGAAATACGAAGAGAACGCCGCCTAATTTTTCAAACTTTACCGTGATGGTGAAATTACAAACATATTTAGAGCAAATAATTACTTATAAATAACAATCTATTTTATAAAATTAGAAATACGCGAGCGGCTATCAGAACCCAACAGAAAATTGGAGATTGAATTCAAAATTAAGCTGAAGAAGAGCAAGAAAAATGAGGAGGGCTGCTTCTCAAACCCTAATGTAGTTTTTATATTTTCTTCTTTCAATTTGCATTGTTTTGGATATCCTTTTCTAATCGGCCTAATGAATCAATGATTCTGCAGACAACGTTTTCAAGAATCTGATCTGGAAGAACAAGACAGGAAGAATAGCAAAAAATCCAAACTCAAAGATGAATACAAGACCCAACAACGAATTGGAGATAATATTGACGACATTACCCGGCAACTCACTTGCATGACAATCTACAAACGAAAAGGCAAAAGACCATGTATATTTTTCATTTTTTTATGAATTATTTAATTGCCAGTGTTTTTCTTCTTCTTTCTTATCCTGTTAAAACATTAGAATATGTCGATTTCTTGGTTTTATATCTGAAAATTCATGTTTCTTGGGTTCTATTGAGAAACTAAGGACATGGATTCTTGCGTTTAAGGGTCAATTTATATTTTTTGAAGTGTTTTAGACTCAATATAAATTGTGTTCATTGCAAAAAATCTGTGTTTGTGGGGTGGGTAGATTTTAACATAATGTGTTTATTAGGTGAAGAGTTTTCTTGGGAGAACCATGGGTTACACAGGCAAGAGATGAGGACTAGTACAGCAAGGCTAGAAAAACGGCTCAAAGCAAGATGGTCCATTGAACAGTTGATTGATGAACAGCTGAGTCATTTCCGGGCCATTTACAATAGAGTCCCGACTACGATGAAGGATGTGACCCAACTTCTCATGCCCAAGGAGGCCTCGGCCCACGAACTAGCTGCAACATACTGGCTTGGTGATTGGCGGCCTACGATGATTCTTGAGCTATCCCGCTCGTTAATACAATCCTTTTCGGACTCTGCTGGACTTGAGCAGGTCTTATTGCAGCTGATCAATGATGTGCGTATCGAGGAGGCAGTGATAGATGAAGAAATGGCTGAAATTCAAGCAACTTGTGTGTTACACCTCCCTTTCAGTCCACTGAGGGTTGAGGGCAGTGGTCCTCCCTTGGCTTGTATGCAGTCGGAGTTCAAGAAAATCCACCGGGTTGTCACTAAGGCCCAAAATCTCAGGTGCTTGTTATGCTTCTTATGACATTACAACTTTGATCTTAGCCAAAGGACAAAGATGTGTCTTATGATATAGGACTTTTATCTTATAATATCAAATGTTTGTCTTATATTAAGCCCCTGTTTGATGGCATCATTTTGAAAAAAAAAATGATGTTTTGAATAGTGATTTTTGGAGAATGTGTGGCTAAAAAAGAGTATAAGAATTAAAGAATTGTTTTAAAGGGAGACAAACAGGGGCTAATTACTCATCCAATGAATGTAAAATAGGTTGAAGGCACTGGAATTGGTCGTAAAGAAGGTATTGAGCAAGACTGATGCTGCAGAATTCCTAGTCGCATTTACCAGATTTCAAGACACGATTCATCACTTCGCTATTCAATATAAATTGAGCAAGGGTACAGTTTCTGTACCTGTCAAGGTACTTGGGTTCTAGTCTAGGAAACTGAAAGAAGCTTCGAGAGTTCTTTTTTACTGTCTGATGTAAGTGTGTAGTTTTCACTTGATGAGTACATACTGTAAATTTTACACTTCGTAAATTGAGTTAGCTAGAAAAGAAATGTGGGATTTCATTGTTGACACAAGATATGCTGTTTGATAAAATACTATTTGGATCACAACTGATTTGCAATTCAGAATTATGTTTCAGTTTGTGATTTGTTAATGCCCTGTGGTTTGCGGATAGATAACACATCTACTACAATTTTATGCTCTTTATTATTTTGGTTTTATGTCCTTAAAGATTATGAAGTTACATTTACATATGCTTATCTGGATGGCCTTTCTATAGTACCCATTTTACTGACGGAATTCATCACTACATTAGCTACTATAGCCGCCTCAGCTAGTTACTTGGGGTTCTCGACCATTTCATTTCTTGAACTGGAGTTACATAAATTCTGGTGGATTTGTCTTCGAAAAAAAGAGGTGGTCACAGCCAACCTACTGACTGAAGTAGTTTTTTTTCCCTTATCAAAACGGTCTCTCATTTTATCAAATATGATTCAGATTGCTTACTTTTGGTTTGTAGTATTTATTCTGGAAATTTTACTATGCTGTTTCATCATTTGTCAATTCTTTTTCCAGATTCACGAACATGTCCTGTTGTCATGGTTTTAGAAATAGAAAAGATTATTTCTCTTGTTTTGCTTGCATTAAGTTGGATTGATAGGCTCTAGTCTTCGGTTTAAATGGTTTTGACATCGTCTGCACACAGAAGAGAAGAGAATAGTGTATTTCTTTGGATACGATAACTGGATTAAGTTCAATGTAGAGAATTTAAGTCCTGTTTGTTCCAACTAGGGAGAACAAGGCTATTTTTAAAATGGTAAAGCTGTAATTATCTCCAAGGAAGGTGTTGTGAAATAAAAATTAAAGCTCAGCTTTTTTACTTTGATATTTTAATCCATGGTTTCTTAGACAATATATAGGCTTTTGACGCCATGAGTTACACCATTAATAAGAGAATTAAAGTCATGGAGTTAGTGCCACTAAATTCAAGATTTGCAAGACTTTACATTTGAATTCTATATAATTAGGGTTATTCTATTTATACAAAATCATGTGCAAAAGGGATGACTAAATCGCCAAGTGGTGCCCTCCTATTAACCCCTTTTGTCATCCATTTTGGGCTATAGACTAGTCCATATAATTAACATAACGGGGCTATAGACATCACTATTTATAAAATTTATGACACTCCTTTGGATTTCTAATAATACATGTTTCACTACCTTAAATGTCTTCGTGAAGGAGTCATCTTACTAACAAAATTACTGAGAATGCTATATTGGATCGTATATTCCACCTATTGCATTAAGATCAGGGGGCGGATTCAGGAAAAAATTTAGCACGGCATAATATGAAAAATAAAATAAAATTTACACATAAAAAAAACTTTAATTTTTTTTTAGTATTCGGGCTGGAGGGCCGGACTGTGCTAAATTCACCCCTGATTAAGATACGACACTTGAAGACCAAGAAGTTCTTTGTTATCTTTTCAAGGCCTAAAAGGATTTTTTTTTTCGTATCAAGTGAGTAAACAACCATCGGGATACTCAATCAATGTGGTTTATCCATATAAAATCGTTTCGTGTTTTTTGTATAAGTTGATTATGAACAAGAAATTCAGCTAATGCTCAATCTGCATGCCGTACAATATTTTGTTGTTCCAAAATTTTTATCTCCAATTCTTTCCTTAGATAATCACTGCTGTTGGAAGCTCATCCAGTGTCCCAGTAATAATTAAATCATCTAATTATATATCAATAATGACAAATTCGTCAATTTAGCTAATTATTTCTACAACGACAGTCGTCAATTGAGATCTATTCATTTTTACTAATTTTAGATACTTGAATTTCTCGTGGAATTATTTATGTCTATGGACTTTTCATGAGTACTATTTCCTAAAATGGACCATCTTGATTATCTACTCCTTTTATTGATTTTCTATAAAGACGCGACTTATACGTTTTTGAAATGGAAAATCGTTTTTGAAAAGGCAACCGGGTCCAATAGTGCAGACTTTGCACCCCAATTTACAAAATATTAACCACATATAAAATGTTCCGCGGATAACATAATATATATACGTTTCACTCTATTCCAATGTCTTTTTGAAGGAGCCAACTATATCGTGCTAATAACTTATTGAGAATGCTATAAGGGGTCATATAATGTTAAATGCACCAATTGAGATCGGTACTTCAAGATTAAAAATTTCTTCATTATCTTCTCGAGGCCTAAAAGGATCAAGTTTTTGTATCAAGTGAGCAAACAACCATTGTGATACTCAATGGATGTGTTTTATCCATATAAAATTGTTTAAGGTCTTTTTTGTAAAAGTTGATTTTGAAAAAAATAAAAATAAAAAATAAATCCTTCAACTAATGCTTGATCTGCAGGTCGTGACAAAATTTTAATTTATCAACATTTTTATCTCCAAGTTTTTTTTTTTTTTTAAACGAAAATCAACTGCCTTTGGAAGCTCATCAAAAGTTCCAGTAATGATTAAATCATTAACTTGCATGGCAATAATGACAAATCCACTTACTGATTTCTTTATAAAAATACACGAGCATATATGATCGTTCTTGTACCCTTCTTTCAGGAAATATTTACTAAGACAATTATATTATATATCTCTAGATTGTTTTAATTCATAAATGATCATTGTAGCTTGATTGAATTATTTCTCGAGAATTTTAATAATATGATTTAGGAATTTTATATCATCCAGGGACTTTCGTATATATATCACTATTGAGCATTCCGTATAAATAGGTTATAAATACATCTACTAGACGTATATCTAATATTCAACGCATTGCTAAACTAACTAGGTATCGAAATGTAATTACGTCCATTACTAGCAAAATATGCCTCTTCATAATCAATGCCGCGACTTTTTTGAAAATCTTATGCTACTATCATGCCTTACATCTAACGACTTCAATTTTTTTATTTTTATGCACCAACTCCCATGTGTATCCTATTTGCTTTATCTCTTTAGGTGTTTGGATGAAAGAGCAAAAAACTTTATGTTTCTCTAATGAGTTTAATTTGGTCGGTCTTGCATCTTTTCAATTTAGCTAATCATTTCTATGTCGACATTCTTCGATGAATCTAGTTCAAAATCATCGCTTGGACTTATGATATTGAGCACTACATTATATGCACTTTTTTTTTTTTTTAACAGTTGTTTCTTCTCAATTCCATCTTTTTCCCTCGAGACAGCTTTTTGAGATGTATACATTTTTACTAATTTCAGAATCTCTCTTGGGGTTTAATGATTAGTTATGTCTATGGACTCTTCATGAGTATCTACTTCTTCAAATGGAGCATCTTGATTATCTACTCCCTTTATTGATTTCTATAGAAACAAAACTCATTGAGGCCTCTTCATTTTTAAATAGATGCACAATTTTTAAGCAATACATGGTAGTACTGGAGATGATCTGACGTTTTTGTCAATTTAGTTTTAGTTTTCATCTTTTTCTAAAAAAATATTGTTATTCAGATCTCAGACAAAACTAGAAAACATCGTAGTGCTGGTAATAACGTTGTGTGTACCATTAGTCTCGACGGATAATTTCCTTCAAAATATGTTGAAATGAAACCTTTCATTCAAACAAGGTAGGGACGAAATCTAGTTTGATTGTTTATGGTGGCAGATGAGTGTCTGTTTGGAATTGTTGAAATGGAAAATCGTTTTTTTTCTGAAAAGGCTACCAGGTCACAATATTGCAGACTTTGTACCCCAATTTTAAAAATTTTAAGCACATATAAAATGTTCCTAGGAGAGAACGAAATATTCATTTCACTCCGTTCCAATATTTTTGTGAATGAGTCGAACTATATCTTGCTAACAACCTTACCGAGAAAGTTACATCGGGTTGTATATTGTTAGCAAGATACAATAGTCCACACATTGCATAAAAAATATGATACTTCAGCAGGGGCAAATATAGCATCGAAGTTCAGCTAGGGTGGATCTTGACCATTGATCGTTGAACATTAGCCATTAACTGTCGACAATCAATGATCAATATAGTCCGGTCGTTTATTAAAATTTGATTAAATAAAATTAAAAGCTATTCATTATATATGTAAATGTACTGAAACGCAAAAATTATATACATATGAAAATATAATTCAATACAACCAAAAGTATGAAAAAAAATACGATACAACCTTTGTAATTGTAAATTTAGACAATTGCATCTTATGGGGTCTCATATTTTGAAAATGTTGCAATATTACATCATTCTCTAATTTTCTAAAAATATCTTTCTCTATGTAAACCATCAAATTGTCATTCAACCAGTCATCTTTCATTTTGTTGCGCAAGTCACTCTTGATTAGATTCATAGTAGAAAATACCCTTTCAACACTTGCAGTTGCAACATGTAATATCAAAACCAAAGTGATCAACTTATAAACTAATAGAAACTAACATGAACATCTAGTTTCAACCAACTTTTGAGCTAGACAAGATATGAGGTTAAAGAAAGTTTTATCCATTCTCACAAGCATAAGAAACTTGTTATGCTGAGGTCTAAGTAATAAAAGCTCTTCATTATTGAAGTTCAATTGATAGAACTGAGCAAGACGTAACAATTTAGCCTTATCAAAAGTTGCAAATGAATCTTTTGGACTTAAAACATGAAATGCAAGTAAAGAGTTTAGTAGTTGTTTCTGAAAAACAATCATTCAACTTTTGCAAGATTGAGTCTATCACATGACAATATAAATCAACATAAAAACAATGATAATAAGTCACCTGCTAAGCTGCAAGCCTAGGTTGATCTTTCACTACTACAATATCCTCTATATTAGGAACTAAAATATGTCTATCAACACAAAATTCAATCACCCTACACAACAAAGTATCCCAACCATTGTCTCTCAGATTTTGCAATGCACACTTATACAAATTCAATAACCTTATAGCATTCGGAATGTACAAATCACTTTTCTGTAAGGTTTGTGAAATGTCGTCTGTAATTGTGAGAATTTTAAATATAAAGTCGAGACTGAACACAAACTCAAAATCTTGCAAAGTGTCCATCTGTCTTATGGCCATTGATTTTTGATCTGAACTTATGCCATCTTCTAATATATTCTCAAGAACATCTATGATAGCATTAAACATATTAATAAAATGAGTAATTGCCAGTCTATGTGAGCCCATCTAGTGTCACCTGACGTGCCAAACTCATTTCTTAAAACTGATCACTTCCACTAGAAAGTTCCCAAATATTAAGTTTTTTTTTAGAAATATTAGAATGATAACTTGCCCGAAGAGCATCTATACGCTTATATGACGCACAAACCAAATTCACAGTTATAGCAAGCATGTTGAAAAATTACCAAGCATACAATTCCTACGTGCCACAGAAACAATTGCCAACTGAAACTGGTGAGCAAAACAATGAATATACATAACATATGAGTTCTCTCTTAGAGTTAAAGCTTTCAATCCATTGAACTCATTTGACATATTGCTTGCTCCATCATAACCTTGACCTCTTAGGCTAGATATGCTCAATCTATTTGTAATATTGCATCAATAGCATCCTTTAGTGATTGAGCACAAGTATCAGTGACATGAAAAATGCTCAAAAAACGAACATTCACTTGCCCACTTTTGTCAACAAACCTTAAAACAACTGACATTTGTTTTTTTTTTATTTTATAGAATTATGATTACGCCCAAAGTGTTACGCGGTGTTGTAGTGTAGCTTTGGGGTGTCGTATCCACAGGGAGATGGAAAATTATTCAAATATTCCAAAATAGGTGATCTATCCTTTTAAATTGTAGGAAAGTTCGGTTGTTGATCAAACAAGTTGGTCTCAAAATTATGAACTAAAATTCAATAGATTAAGGTAGTGAAGCTTTGGAATTCACTCTCTCGGGTTGGATCAATCAACATTAGTCATTCATGCATCTTACCAAAACTCTAGGCTCCTATAGTAAATTCTCACGCTAATCTTGAGTTTAATTGAAATTATGATTTAATAAATATTCGATCAAACAATAGAAAGATCATGACTAATTCTATGAAAAATCCAATAAGAATTAAACCATTTTCAAGACTAATTTATAAAGGAAACCCTAGATCAATTTAATTTCACAGTAATACCAAACCTAGATTTCTTACACAACATAATTCCACATTAATCCATTGAAATTAGATCCAAAAACAATCATATACATCAAGCATATAATGGTAAAGGATCACACCGATAAGGGATTTGAAATTGAAATTCAATAAATACTTCAATTGTTCAATGGAGAAAACGTGATTGAATCCATGAAAATCTAATATAAAATAAACAAACTTCAAAATATATCCATAAGAATAAGAAATCTAAATTCTAGAATTATTTGACAATAAAGAGCACGTTAAATGAATGAAAAGGTGTTAAAATCCCCAAACCCGATCGAGATCCTTCCTTGCTTCACCAAAGAGATTAGCCTTCCATGGAGTTCTTGAGGCCAAGAGATGTTTGAGAGGTCTAGGAGATGAAGAATGGTCGAAATCCCTCTTCTGGTCAATTTTAGGGTGAGAAAAACGCGTCCAAAAACTTTCCATAGTTGATTTGGTTGATTTTCGGAAATAAAAGATTTTTGGCCCGATTTATAACTATGCGACCGCATGGTATAAATACATGCGGTCGCATGGAACAAAGTAATTCAACCCTGAAGCTCTCGGAAAAAGCCATGCGGCCGCATGGATTTATAACCATGCGACCGCATGGTTTTGCCAATTTTCCGCCGGACAGCCTTCAGTGTTTTAGTCATATCTTTCTCTCTTGATATCCGATTGAGGTGATTCGAGTGCGTTGGAAAGCTGACTCGATGGGCTACAACTTTCATTCAGATGTCGACTTCCAATTCGATCTTATACCATGTGAACATGATCTAAATATGAGGCTGAAAATCGATGCAAAACTTTTCAGCATATGTAATGACGTTTTGACTATATTTCATCCCGTCGACTTCTTTCCTCATCCAATTGATACCGAACACCCTCAAATCTTCATATCTTCATTTTTCCTTCCGAGTTATCTTTTGGTATTTGCAATTTGGTCCTTGAACTTTTGTTTCTTCCATTTTGATCTCTTTTCACTTGTTTCTTCCATTTTTCACCTGTTTCACCCATTTGCCACCTAAACCAAGATATAGAAACATTTAGTGCATTTCGGTGTCGAATAATCATATAAATGAAAATATTAAAGGATGAAAAACGTAACAAATGTGCTATTATCAAATTATCACGAGCCTCATCAACCAAAATTGAAAATAAAGAATCACTCATCTCATTGATAATAGCCCTTGTCGTCTCTACGGCATACCAATTATTCAAATCCTTTTGGATGTTTGGTGAAGTCATTTGATCATTTTCAAGAGCATTACTAAATACTACTTCTTTAACTTCCTTACAACGAGCTGCATTCTAGCTTAGTAGCTCAACTAGATTTTCTCTATTAAGAAACTATTACGATTCATCACGACCACAAAATGACAATCCTTGCATCAAGAGGAATCTAGTACAATCTAGTATCACAGTCAACCTCGTCCTATTACTTTTTTGTTGACTACAACTTTGACTAGAAATAACATAGGAGATGCTTTGCTTTTGATTCATCAAGTTGGTACGCTTTGTAAAAGCTTGATTATGAGCACTATCAAAGAGATCGACATGATCTTTCAATGTCTTTCTATACTTCCAATCCCTAAAGCCGGTATTAGTGAATATATGTCCATCTCCTTAACCCTCTCTATCAGGTTTAAACAAGTAGCAATGTAAACAATACACCACATCATTTTTTATACTGTACTCCTACCAATAAAATTCAAAGAAAAATTCTTTCCAAAAACACCTATTATCATTCCCATCGGCATTCTTGGAAAGTCATGTTCATATGGTTGACAAAGACATTTCTCCAAGTATCTCACCCTAATATCATCTCTGATATGATGATCATATGACTCGATAGGGGAGTGTTTTCTTAGATCAAATACAAGATCATCAACATTCAATTGAGCCTGAGACTCCTTTGTGTTATTTCATAACTCTTGTGCTCGACTAGAATCAGTGGCGAGACTAGATACACTGGAACTAGAAGAACTACGTATGAATTTTTGTTTCGGTTGAAAAAATCATTCCATAATTTGCAAAATTCTCCAATTTATTTTTCGATTAGAATTGATTAAAAAAAGAGTACTGAGTACACACATGTTGAATGGAGTCCAACATCTTCTCAATTAATTTTTTTTCACTTATCCTAATTTTATAAACATAAATTCTAAAATCAATAATCATAACTCATAAAACATAAATGATTTATCATAAATCAAAATTCTCTGTAATAACTCATAAATAATAAAAAAAATTTCCCTTTATGTGAATGTGATCAATAAAACTAATAACACAATTTACAAACAACATTCAACATGTCAAGTAGAAGTAGTCAAAAAAATAGAACAAAAACAGAGAGAGAGAGAGAGAGAGAGAGAGAGAGAGAGAGAGAGAGAGAGAGAGAGAGAGAATGAACTCACCAGTCGAAGGCTGTTCGAAGATTCAGAGACCAGAACGGTAGAACAAGCCCGTCAACTGTGGCGTCGATAGCAGTAGCTGCTGCCTCTGCTTTGAATGAAAATTATGGAATGGAATTAGGAAAGGTAAAGGTTTTGCAGTTTCAGCTTCAGTCTTCAGGTTGACCTTTCACGATTTGGAATTGGATTGGAGTTGGATTTGGACCATTTGTTGTTAATTTGGGAGGAATACATATGAAATACCATGGACCATGATTCATTGATTTGGGCCTAATGTTTTTAAACTAAAAAAGAGGTCCATGTCAATTGTCATCACTCATCACCCAAAAAAAAATAAAATTAATAATAATAATAAAATTTGATCATCTCTTTCTTTCTCTCTTCCATCTCTGGCTACAAGTGCAAACTGCACGTCTGTCGTTTGCTACCCGACGGTACTGAACATTTCAGCGGAGCTAGCACGCCTCGTGCTCGCTCCGCCATTGAACTTCAAGATCAAGAAGTTTTCATTATCTTCTGAGGCCTAAAAGGATCATTTTCTTCGTATATCAATGAATATGGATCCTGATCTTCGACTGGAGCAACGTAAAGTACACATGGTGTTGGGTTACGATCATCTGGACCCTATTTGTTTCATGATCTATGGGTCTACTGGAGCTATTCACTTCGATCAATTAGTCAAGATTTTGACCGGATACGAAATCACACTTCTCTTTCCACCTTTTTTATTCCTTCCAAAAAGCGAGTATGAAATGCCTTTGTGTGATTTGTTTTATAAAGCACATCCTGAAGACCAAGATTACCAAAAAGACCACTTCTCAAGTGAGCTAGCAACCATTGGGTTACTATTACTTAATGGATTGTGCTTTATTAATATAAAATTGTTTAAGGACTTTTTCTGTATAAGTTGATTATGTATAAGAATTCCATGAGCTAATGCTCGATCTACACGCCGTGATAATTTTTTTTTTCCCAAAATCATTTATATTGATTTTCTTTAGATAAACAAGAGCTTTCGAAAGCTCATCAGGATTTCCAGTTATGATTAAATAATCCACTTATACAGCAAATCTACTTATTGATTTCTTTATTAAAAATACATGAACATTTATGATCATTGTTGTACCTTTCTTTGAACAACTTTTTACTAGGACGACTAGACTACGTACGCCCATATTATTTTAATTCATAAATGATCTTTGGCTTGGTCGAATTATTTCTCGACAATTTGAATTATCTGCTCCAGGCATTTTAAATCCTTCAGGAACTTCATACATATATCATTATCAAGAATTCCATATTAATATGTTATAATCACATCCATTAGATGCATATCTAGATTTTCATGCATCGACAAACTAACTAGATATTGAAATGTAGTCACGTCCATCACAAACATTGTAGCGACTGAAATTTTTTATATTTAAATGATAGTTTTTCTCCAAATTTTTATAAGAAAGAAATTCACGTCGCTACAAATTGTCCCCAATTTATGTGCTTTTAGTGGCCATGCAATTAGTACGCTAACTTTGTCTAGTCCATGTAAGTTACTTGTTGCCTTGAAAATATTGTGAGATAAATTATAGTATGTTTAAGTTATGTTTTATTGCTTAATCTTGTTAGGGTTAGTAGTCCCATAAGTCGTGATTTAGTTAAGATTTCTAATTTCGATCGAATGCTCAATATCTCAAGATTTATTATTTTATTATTGCAGTTGTGAGAATTACTACATCAATATGGGACTTGTTTGATAGGTCGAAATTAATAATGTACAGTAGACTTGAGAAGAAGCTAATTCGGATAAGGACGACAAAGTTAGAATGAATAAACTAAAAAAAAAAAAAATATGGTTATTGAATTTTGAAGGAATTCCATTCCTTTTTGTTTTGAATTTTGGCGGTGCACGTTTGATGTATGTGGACTATCAATGATCACTTCAGTTAGTTAAATTATCATAATCCTAACGAAAATTGTTATTGGAGAATTTGAATCAATAGTTAGTTATTAGTAATTTAGTTGTATTAGGATAAAGAGTTTAAAAGTCCTATACGATGAAAATACATCCTGCACGTGTTTAATCATCCCCGTAGTTAATATATTTCCATTATCACTTTAAGAAGTTTTCCCATTTATCCTAATCCTAACAAAATATTTATTGGAAGAGTTTGAATAAATGGTTAATTAATTAGTAATTTTTTCGTTGCATTAGGAAAAACCAAATTTTTTTTATTTTTTTTTTTTTCAAAAGAAGTCCACTGCTATTGGGATTCCTCATAAACACGTTTTTACTCACTCCATCATCATAATTTTAGTATTCCATTTCCTTTGTCCCTTGATAACATAGCAACAAGAATATATAAATATAGATCATATTGTAAGAAAGTAAATCTCAAGTAAAAGGACATAGTGCTCAAACCTTCACATTTTGAAAGAGGTAGACTCAAACATCATTTTATTTCAATTCATGTTAAATTTCAGCATGTATAAATGTGATTATATGTTATATGTGGCTCCTTATGGGGTTTAAATATGAGCTGGTGTTGTAGTAGCGCACTAGAAATATGAATTTGGTGGCGCAGTGGTGCACCAAATGATGATATGTCGTCTGATCATCGATATGCTTACTTACTAAAAGTTTGAATGACATGAATATATGCTTAAAGTATACTATGTTTGGATTTAACGTGTGCATGAGTCTATTGAGTGTTTCTATGAAACACTCAATCCCCCTAACAATTTTAGATTAAGGTGATCAATGGTAGCGTGGAGGAGAGAGGCGGTGATTTAATGTGAACTCCTAAACACATCATTTGAGTCATGTTTTGTTCGAATAACTATTTAAATTTGGATAATTTAAATTAGTATTTCTTGAAAGTTTGAAAGCTGAATTGTTGATGAAATTGTTTCATGGTTGATTGAATATTTTTATGGTGGTTTATTTAGTTCATTTGAGTTGCAGCACTAGGATTTAAATATTTTCAGTTTCTGGCCTAATTTTAAAAATTCACCCAAACCAAAATACTTGGAAATTTGAGGTGATTCTAGTTGGTGAAGATAGGCATATGAGTTATCTATCTCTCGAATTTGGAATCATGAATTTTGGTTTTGTAAAACTCAAGTTATGGACGTTTTCCCCGAGAGTTGCTAGAATGTACCGAGAACAAACAGATCCAGTTTTGAAAACTATTTTGACCCATCTATCAATTGATTTTGTATACGAAATTTTACCTTATAATTCTCCTATGTGTAAGATGTCTAAGAAATTAACGATACTTCTTTATCTTTTGAGTTGTTCTGTCGGATCGGTCACTCAAGATCTTTGGTCTCATTTGGGTTCGAATCCTACTGAGAGGTCCACTAGAAATTAGAAATCAGTTTAAATTTTGTAAATTTTTTATTTCAGTTAGTTTTCGAACGAAATTTATTTTAGGAAGTCGAACAGGCTGAAAATCCAAACTTTCAGAAAGAAAATTTCTTTAGTTTTGTAATTGATTCTTTGAAGCCTTAATGCTTTTAGTACAAGTTAATTTCCGCATTTGATGAACAATCTAGGTAGAATTTTACAAATTTAAGATCTTAGTAATGTCACGAGTCCCTTGAGCTCAGGACGTTACAAACATAATATGTCTCTTCATAATCAATTTCAGGCATAGGTGAAAACCTTTATGCTACTAGTTGCAATTTATATCTCATGACTTTATTTTTCTTATTTCGTGTTTGCACAAACACCTATTTGAACCCTATTCGCTTTATCCCTTTAGGTGTTTTTAGGATAGGACGAAGATCTCTACGTTTCTCCAATGAGTTTAATTTTGCCCATATTGCGTCTTTCCATTTAGCTAATTATTTTGATGTCAACATTCTTCGATGGACCTTGGCTCAACATCGTCACTTTGACTTATGATATTGAGCACTACATTATATGCAACAATGTTGTCGACAATAGTTTCTTCTCAATAACTTATTGATATCTCTTTATTTTTAACGTGTACCTGCACTTTGATGAAACTAATGTTGTGACACTTTTGTTGTCACTTAACTATATTATTTTGTAGTTACAATTTGTCACATATTTTTGTTTAAGAGTAACTCAATGTAATGATGAAAGTAAGACTAGCTTTCTACACTACTACAAGTTAAGTCTTTTAAGCATTGTCTAATGATAGTAGGTAGTATGGTTCGTTTGTACTTTCTACTTTTGTAATTTGGATATATACATTAGCCATGTATTTTCCATTTGTTAGGCTTGAATATAATCAGTTCTTCCTCTTCTCATCGTGTTCACACCTTTCTCTTTGCATAAATTCCATTTTTTGGTCAAATACCAGATTTCTGTGAGTTTTAACCAAATACTGGTAAGTGTATTCAATATACGGTATTGGTTTTCAACATACGGTAAGTTGCTTGCTTCATATCCGGTAATTTTGCAAAACCTTTGATATTCGATAAGTGAATCCAATTTACGGTATTCACGTTAAAGCCAAATCCGGTAAGCTTATTCCAAATCTGGTAAATATGCTGAACTTCAACAAGATCATTTTCATTCTCTTTGAGCCATATTTCCATCAGTGGTATTAGAGCTTTTGAGATCTTTGAACAAACCAAACATACTTTCAGCCTTGAGCGAAAACTAGTGAGTAACCTTCATATATAGCCGAGTGTTTTTTTTTTTTTTTTTGTGAGTGAGTGACATGGCTTCAAGTGGATTTTCAGCCCCTTTACCTTCAGCATTTACAGGAGAAAACTATGACTTCTGGTCTGCAAAAATGAAGGCATATTTGAAAGCCTTTGACCTGTGGAAGATGACTGAAACTGGAGTCGAACCACCACCATTGAGGGCTAATCCAACTATTGCTCAATTGAAACAACATAGTGAAGAGATAGCTAAGAAGTTCAAAGCCCTTTCTTGCATTCAATCTGCTGTTTCAGATGCTATTTTCACTAGGATTATAACCTGTGAAACTGCAAAAGAGGCCTGGGATCCTTTAAGGGAAGAATTCCGAGGCAATGACAGAACAAGGCAGATGCCGAGTGCTAAATCACAGAAGGGAGTTTGAAACTTTAAAAATGAAAGACACTGAAATGGTGAAGGAATACACTGATCGATTGATGAAGGTTGTAAATCAAATAAGACTGTTAGGAGATGATTTACCAGACAAAAGGATTGTGGAAAAAGTGTTGATAAGTCTGCCAGAAAAATTTGAATCCAAGATCTTTTCTCTTGAAGACTCTAGAGACTTGGCTAGCATTTCTCTGGTTGAACTTGTAAACACTCTTCAACCTACTGAACAAAGAAGATTGTTCAGGTAAGAAGAACAAGCTGAGGGAGCCTTGTTTGCCAAAGGAAAACAGAAAGTTCAAACTGGTTTTGGAATGAAGAAACCACACAATGAGAAGAAGAAGGTGGAATTCAACAAAAATGCTGGCAAGAATATTGATTATCCTTCTTGCCTCCATTGCAAAAAGAAAGGTCATGCTCCCAAGTGGTGCTGGTTTAGACCTGGTGTACAATGCAAGACTTGTAAACAATTTGGTCATGTTGAAAGGGTATGCAAAAATCAACAGGAGAAGAAGGAAACTCAGCTGGCAAATATAGTTGAAGATCAGGCAGAAGAACACCTTTTTTCTGCTATTAACTTCACAGCTTCAAGCCATATTGAAACCTGGTTACTTGACAGTGGCTGCACTTATCACATGACATCAAATTCAGACATCTTCGTGGAGCTGAATGACTCTTACAGATCAAGGGTGAAAGTTGGAAATGGAGAGTATGTGGAGGTAAAATGAATTGGCAAAATCTCAGTTTAAACACCATCAGGTATCAAGTTTATTTATGATGTTCTATATGTGCCTAAAATTGTTCAAAATCTGATTAGTGTTGGCCAATTGATTAAGAAGAATTACACCTTGATATTTAAGGAGAGTAGTTGCACTATATTGGATTCAAACAATCATTAGTTAATGACAGTAGAAATGAGGCATAGGAGTTTCCCTTTGAAGTGAAAAAATGTCAACTCACATGCCTTTACTAGTACTGTGAATGAGTCTACTTTATGGCATATACGTTTTGGGCATGCAAATTATACCTCACTAAAAAAATCAGTCTAGAAAAGTAAAAAACAAACTTCAGTTGGTTCACTATGATGTTTGTGGTCCTATGAGAACTTCAACCTTGAATGGCAGTAGGTATTTTTTCCTCCTTATTGATGATTTGACCAGAATGTGTTGGGTTTACTTTCTCCAAATGAAGTCTGAAGTGCCTGCAATATTTCAGAGGTTCAAAAACCTTGTGGAGAATGAAATAAGATAAAAGCTATAAGAACAGACAATGGGATTGAGTATACCAGCAATTAGTTTGACAAATTCTGTGAGGAAGTATAGATTAAACATCAGCCGACAATCTCTTACTTACTTCAATAGAATGGAGTTGTGAAAGGAAAAAGCAGAACAACTATGGAGATGGCCAGATGCTTGATGTTGGAGAAAAATGTTCCAAAGGAAATCTGGGCTGAGGCAGTAAACACATCTGTATATCTACTCAACAGGTTACCAACAAAAGCCTTAGACAAATTGACTCCTTATGAAGCTTGGTATGGAGTTAGGCTAAATGTGTCACATTTGAAGGTGTTTAGTAGCTTGTGTTATTCTCATATCCCTGATGCAAAAAGAGATAAGCTAAGTCAAAAGGCAGAACTTGGTGTTTTGGTTGGATACTGTGGTAATGCAAAAGAATATAGAATCTATATTCCTCATGCCAAAAAAGATAATTTCCAGTAGAGATGTCAAAGTTGATGAAAACTCTACATGGAATTGGGAATCAAGTTCTGTGAATAAAATTGAGGTTCCAAAGATGACTCTACAAGATGAGGATGTTGATGTTAATTAAGAGAAAGCTGAGGCTGAACCTAATGACGGATCAGATTCAGAAAATGAAGTGATCAGAACTAGATCACTCGAAGACATCTATGCTACTTGCAATACAGCAGTTCTGGAGCCTTCAACATACACCAAAACAACTCATTCTCAAGATTGGCTAGACGCAATGAAGAAGGAGATTAAGGTGATTGAAAGGAATGGGACTTGGATGCTGGTTGATAGACCAGAAAACAAGAATGTCATTGGAGTAAAATGAGTGTTTAGAACTAAAATGAATGCATATGGCTCAATAAACAAGATCAAAGCTAGGCTAGTTGTAAAAGGCTATGCTCAGCAATATGGTGTCAATTTTACTGATACATTTTCTCCTGTGGCCAGATTTGAAACAATAAAATTGCTGTTTGCAATTGCTGCTCAATCAAAATGGAAAATATACCAACTTAATGTGAAGTCTGCTTTCTTAAATGGGCATCTAAATGAGGAAATTTTCATTGAACAACCTGAAGGTTTCATAAAAAATGAAGATGAAGATATGGTGTATCTATTGAAGAAAGCCCTGTATGGTTTAAAATAGGCGCCAAGAAGTTGGTACAGCAGGATTGACACACAGTTATCCAGTCTTGGTTTCAGTAAAAACATCAATGAACAAACTTTGTATATCAAACAAGTGGAGGAGGAGTTGATCATCATTTCTTTATATGTTGATGATCTTCTAATCACAGGAAGCAATGCAGCCTTGATTGAGTTGGCAAAGAATGAAATGATGAAGATATTTGAGATGACAGATTTGGGTGAAATGAAGTACTTCCTTGGAATAGAGATTGATCAATCAAATGATGGAATTTTGTGTGCCAAAATAAATATGCTAAAGAGGTGTTAAGGAAATTCAACATGGAGAATTGCAAATCAGTTGAAACTCTTTTAATTCAGAATTCAAAACTCATAAAAGAAGATGGAGCAAAGAAAATTAATGAGAAAGTTTACAGAAGCTTAGTTGGCTGTTTGCTCTACTTAACTTCTAACAGAATTGATCTCATGTTTGTTGTAAATATGTTGTCAAGATTCAGGCAAGAACTTAGTGAAATTCACTTTCAAACTGCAAAAAGAGTGCTAAGATATATCAAAGGAACAGAGGAGTGTGAGATCAGTTTTAAGAAATCAGAAACTCTGTTCTTGACTGATTTTACTGATAGTAATTGGGCTGGATCTGTTGATGACATGAAAAGCACTTTAGGCTATGCTTTCTATGTTGGTTCAAGTCTTCTATGTTGGAATTCAATCAAACAAAAAATGGTGGCACAATCAACTGCCGAAGCTGAATACATTGTAGCAACTAAGGCAACAAATCAGGCTATCTGGTTGAGAAAAATGTTGAAAGATCTGAGGCACAAACAACCTGATACAACAACCATTTTTGTGATAATCAATCTGCAGTGGCAATTGTGAAAAATCCAGTGTTCCATGGAAAGACAAAGCACATAAATATCAAATATTATTTCATAAGGGAAGCTCAAGAAAGGAAGGATGTAGAGCTGTAGCATTGCAGTTCTGAAGAACAAGTGGTTGATATTTTCACCAAAGCTTTGTCTAAGGAAAGGTTTGAAGTATTAAGAAATTTTCTTGGTGTTTCCAACAAAAGTGTCAAGGAGGAGTAATGAAACTAATGTGTGACACTTTTGTTGTCACTTAACTATATCATTTTGTAGTTACAATTTGTCACATGTTTTTGTTTAAGTCTAACTAAATGTAATGATGAAAGTTTGACTAGCTTTCTACACTACTACAAGTTATGTCTTTTAAGCATTGTCTAATGATAGTAGGTATTATGGTTCATTTGTATTTTCTACTTTTGTAATTTGGCTATATACATTAGCCATGTATTTTTCATTTGTTAGGCTTGAATATAATCAGTTTTTCCTCTTCTCATCGTGTTCATACCTTTCTCTTTGCATAAATTCCATTTTCTGGTCAAATACCGGATTTCTGTGAGTTTTAACCAAATACCGATAAGTGTATTCAATATACGATATTGTTTTTCAATATACGGTAAGTTGCTTGCTTCATATCCGGTAAGTTTACAAAATCTTTGATATCCGATAAGTGAATCCAATTTAAAGCCAAATACGGTAGTTGCATTCGAATCCGGTAAGCTTCTTCCAAATCCGGTAAATGTGCCGAACTTCAGCAATATCATTTTCATTCTCTTTGAGCCATATTTCCATCACACTTCCACCGGGATTTCTTGATTAGTGGAAGTAAACTATTGATATAGGGAAGTAAACTATTGATATAGATTATGGAAGTATTTACTTTTTTCTTTAAAAAGGCAGTGGAAGTGAACAAATATATATCACTTTAGTATCCACTTCCAGAATGTGGCTGTATTAGGGATATTTAGAAGCCTTTGCAAGTTTACTTTTTAAACTTTTTGGGATATATTCCAATGCAGAGCTTGATGCTTTGGAAGTGGACAAAGGGATGGAAACTGAAAGTGATGGAGTGCCTTCTTATCTTCAACCTGATAAGGAATCTGATCTGGATTTAGAGCTCAACGTGCCAGAAGCACCAACAAGGCATGCTCCAGCCCCAGGTGGTAGAACAAATGGCTAGGTAACTTCCTTCTAGGCTAAATAACTGTCATTCTTGTGTCTAATTTTTTCTGGTTATAAGTTTCAAGTTCACGATTATAGCAATCTCTTTTTATACACCTAAAGAGATATATACTCGCTTTAATAAACTGAAATTGGGGAATAGCAGTTTCTATATTTTGTTTGTTCCAATATAACTAACCTATTTGGTACACCAGTTTAGTGGTGTCCTGTGCTTGTTATTTATCTCATTTAGTTTTCTTTACTGCAACGGATTTTCATCCTCTTGAACTCCCTACAAGTGTTGATTTAAAAAATTGTTAGGCATCTCTTCTATTTTGTATCGTGTAAATATATGTAGGTTCTGACTTATGAATATCTTCTATTTTGAAATGTAGAAGTGAAGTCATCTCCAGCCTACACATTTCCCATTGATCCACTTTCTTTTACTTTGTTCTAGTTTTTAATTGATCCATAATACATGGCATATCTAAATATGTTGTACGTCGGTAGACATACTTCATAGATTGACTAAAATGATTCATACAACCGACTTGATTAAATCTAGGGAACTTTGCACAAGTGCTGCTAATACCACTTTTGATCGTTTCTGCTGCATAAACTTACTTACAGCACTAGCGTTTTCATGCTTGTCTTGCCTTTCATGGCTAGTAGTGTCTTTAATTTGATTTTGATGTTGCACAGATTGGGGATGAACTTGGTTTTCCTGCTATCCCTCGAGCTTCACTTCGTGGTTAAAGAGGGAGTTCATTATAGGAAATTCCACACTTGACAGAGCATGTGGAAGGCCATTGTATACATAACGCGTGGAATTTCCTATTTGGTTCTATTTTTCTCATCTTCATCTTCATGGCTGTTGATTAAATAATGGAGTCAAACTTGATTATATGCAACAAGCAGAACTCCATATATATCGAACAACAAATTTTTTAGTAGTTAATGTAGTGATTCTTTTCCTTTCAATTGTTTGGCCTGGTGGTTGTTATTATATTTTGCTGGCCTTTTGCAAGGACATAACCACTTAGCTGGTATGGTGAACTTGAAATCTGGACTACTAGAGAGTATCGATTTAACACAGACCGAGAATTAGAGGAACTTGCACCTACAAGAACTTGAAAGTAAGGAGTTGTGTATCGAAGTGCAACGTACAATTATATTATTGAGGGGAAAATTATACCTGGGCCCCCAACCTATACAAGGTAGAGCATTTAGGTCTCAACTATAAAAAGAAGCAGTTGAGTACCTAGCCTTTTTACGTAGGTGCAATTGAGTCTTCAATGGACAAATTATTCAGTTATTTCGGATAAAATTAAAATAAAGAGAATATGCATAGTTAAAATGTGTTCTTCAATGACACCATATTTACCATCACCAACGCCCCCATTTTATCACTACTCTGTACAAAATGTAAGACATGTTATCAATGTTGGGAATTTACTTATCATGCACAGTGGAAAAATATATAAATTTCAATTCCCATCCAAAGATCTGCTTTTTGTTTAGATAGAAACTGTGATAGGAATCATACCTTTTACCAGATCTGCAAACTCCTTTGCTATTCCTGTAGTCCCAACAATTCCGATCTGCTTCCCACAACTGTCCAATTGTCCAGCCTCCAATGAAATCCACACAGAGAACAAGATTGAGAGAATTAGGGTTTTTACTTTTCTTGTGCTAGCAAGAATAATGAAAATTTCAACTACTGTTCACAAACCCTAGCAGCTTATTTATATAAGCCCAAAATGGCTTGGCCCGTCCTACAACTTAACTTGGTCCAATATTTAATTAATCCAATTAATTAAATCCGGTCCATGAATTAATTAATCCAATTATTTAATTCGGGCCTACTAATAAGCAATCCAATTAATTAATTATCCAACTCTTGTCAATTAATTAATTGGCGGATCCCAATCTTCTAGTTCTCCTTTTGTGTGTGACTCATTAGGTTCCCAATCACGATGCCTAACGACGTAAATTATTATTTCGATCTAATCAAAATCGATAAATCAAAACACCCTTTTGATTTATCACTAATTCACATTCGTCGTCCCAGATTGACATCTAGCAATGTGTCAGGGCAATACATGTGAAGGGAAATGTCATGTGGTATGACAAAATCAAACTCGTTCGTTTATCGTGAAACTATAATCCATTTGTCAATATGATCCGATCAATTACGAAATATGGATTGTGTCAATCTCGATTATCGATCATATCTTTCATTCCACTTATTAAGTCAATGTAAGAAGAAAACTCATTTTCGACTTATAGGTACACCTTGGCCAAGGATTTCGTTATCAACTTAACTGGATGAAATGTAGATCATAAACTCTTACTATCTAAGAGCGACGAATCCTCTATTGATCATTCACAACCTTCATATGATTCTTGACATACCCGAACGATGCCGTATTAGCGGCCCTTGACAGAGCAACTTCCAGCATCACCAAAGCATGACTGTCCCCACATAAGGTACTATGATGATCTCAAGTCGAAGGATCAATTCCACTACCGAACGTTAGAGATTAACCACTGACACTCAGATAGTTATCCATGTGGAATCTCTCAGCGGGTCTCCAATGTTTTGTTCTATAACAAAACATCCACGTGTTCATTTAAGTGTCACCACACTTTAGTTTGTGAGATCAACTACTTACTTCACAAATAAGGAATGACACACGTGATGGTCTATCCGTAATAACGATATCCGTATCTCGTTATTACTTACGACCACGGATGATTTAAGATTCAATCATATGTAATTTGTATCTCACAATCACAACTCTTTGTGATTAACAAATTACCGAGATTTGAATCTACGAACTCTATTATTTAATATAATAAATCTTGCCATAATAAATGCATTAAACATATATCAAAAGTACTTATGCTCAAAGTTGATTGGACTTAGGGCATAATACTTACAATCAACACTTGTAAGCTGGTTTATAATCACCTGTTAAACATTTTGAGGACAAACAAGTACAAAAACAATGGAAAATGATGGCTTATAGTGAAACTGAAGTTCCAAAGTTTTTTCAAAATTTTCTATGTTGGAACTAACTAATTTGTGTGTTTGCCATTTAGTCAACTTCATTCTAACTATGCCACAAAATGCTTACCTACAAATGGATATGCTTAAACGAATTGAACAATAAAACAAGGACAATCTTTGTTATGTTTCCTTTTTCATTTGTTAAAACATGTATGCTATCTATTACAATGTTTATTTTCAAAATAAAAGGAAAATTTTGAAAAGAAAACTCTCCTAGTTGTTAGCTACAACAATAATTGAGTTTACAAAATTTAAAATTGTTGATGTCAAAAGTCGTACTTGAGCATACTTGAAGAGTGAAAGCTCGGTAGTTTATGTGGTTAACGGTGATACCAGGAAGTTGCATCCTAGTTTGTCTTAGCTCTTGTAGCAGTGTCTTAAATATTGTTTTGGTTTAATTGGTGTATCAGTGTGTAAATTCGAGTTGATGATCATATAAACATCAATCGTAATGGAGCTCGGTAAAGATGAACTGTCATCAATGATGTATTTGATGGATGTTTGTAATGTATTTGATGGATATTTGTAATGTATTCATTTTGCACAGGCTATCTCCTTTTTGCTTGTTCATGTGAAAATGCTTTATAAATTTTTGTTAATTTGTTAAATTAATTTTAATGGTCATTACTTATTTGTAAAAATGGAAAATAGCTTCGTTGTCTGAAATCAAATAGCTTGAAAAATATGTTATCTTTGTACGAGGAATGTGATGATGACAACATATGCATTTTTTTTTTAGATGGAACATAGAAATATGACAAAGCAATTGAATTAGACGAGAGGATTTTAGTAAGGCTACCTCATTAATTTTTTTTTCCATAAATCTATTAACATTAAACTTTTAAAATTAAATGAATAATCAGATTTTTTGAATAAAATATTAAAAAAAAAAAGATTCTAAAAATTTCAAAGTAAACGCGTTTTCAGTTTTATGTTTTAAGAAATAGTTTCCCAAAATGACCAACAAAATGCATTTCAACAATTTCAAAATAGACACGCATGCTTACAAAACACAAAATAAATTCAAAATTCAAAACTAAAAACTGAAACACGAAGAGAACGGACCCTAAGCATCGCCAATGGTGAAGGAGAAAAATGTCTTCAGTGAGTGAAAGGAAAAAAATAGAAAGAAGAGAAAAAAAAGGAGAAATTAAGCAATTAAAACATTTCTAGTACAGTAAAAGGTAACGTGAATTTCATATCAGGAAAAAACTCTTGTAACTTGAAGAATGATATAGCTAATTTTTTTTTTTTTCCAATCTAAACGGTGGACTTTGAAAACCTGTCCGGGTCGACCGATTCTAATATAATCACCAGTTTAATGGGTTTGACACTAATGTTTAAAGAAGTGATTTTGAATGGCTAAGCAGGTCGAATTTCGACCGGGTTCTTGATTTTTCTGATTGAACCGATTGGTCTAGTCCGATTTTCATAACATTATACTTTTCTTAAAAATATTGTTTTTCAAAGGAGTCCGTGACAAAAACTAGAAAACATTGTAGTGATTGTAATAACGTTTTGTTGTACCTTTAGTCCTAATGGATAATTTTCATATAAAAGTACATCGAAATGTCAACTTTTGTTCAAACAAGCTGGGAGAGAATCTGGCTGAGTTGTTTGTAGTAGGGATTGAGTGTTTGTCTCGAGCCACTGAAATAGAAAAATCACTTTTATCTTGAAAAGGATATGGGGTCAAGTAGTACAGACTTTGTGCCCCAATATTTATCTTTTTAACCACTCATTTGACAAATTAGGTGCAAACATCTTTTTTTTTTTTGGATGTGTGATTACCAGATATGTCCTCCATAAGAAGAATGAATGAATTGTTAAACCTTCGTTTGAATACAATTTATAAGTTGAATCAAAGTCAAATATCAGTCTAAGTTCTCAAATGGGGCATGGCAAAACTGTTAGTTTGATGACCTATTCAAGTAGTATTTTGTAAAACGACATTATGAATTGATGTTCAATTATTCGCATGTTAAAATTTAAAACAAATATATAAGGTTCCATGATCGTATAGGAAGGCACAAATTGTATACTCGATGGTTCGGGTAGAGTGAGACACAATTCGTGATGTGATCAAAATATTTTGTTCATAATCAGTACATAAAGTTTGACACTTTATGTTGATAAGATTGCATTGTTCTTATTAAGATTTGTCTAGATTTGGGAATAAGGTCAAAAATGTGCTTTTGATGCACATTGAACGGGGACCGCGTAGTAGAGTCATTTGTGACCACTTCAAATGAGACTCTACTCGATTATCAAACAAGTCACCTCAATTCTGAGCGAGTATTGTAACTTTGATTGCTAGTTCAAGTACTTTGAGGTACCAATAAGTGAAGTCTTGATTAGAAGATTGATCCCGATGCTTTGGAAATCCGGCCAAAACAATTAGAGATCATATACATGCAATGGTAGAATCCATTAAGAATCGAGATGAGACTATCGTCCCTCTAAGGTTTTTTCTATAGGCAAATTGAACATGAGCTCAGTAATTCGATGATGAGATCGTTGGACTTTATATTGTGATTTGATCACAACGAATTCACCTTATGAAAGTGAAACTTAGACGGTAATACATGTTGAATGGGAAAATGGCCATTTTGTCATTTTCAACATATTGATGGTCAAATGGGTGTTGGCTTATGGAACAATAATCGGATGATATTGTTATTGGATCATAATTTGCTTCTATAACTGTCACTCGACTCCAGAGTGCAATCTTGATTTTTTTGGTAGAATGAGCCGGGATTAATAGATGTATCTCAATTGGTTAAGAGTTAACCTAATTAAAAACATCTATTGGAGCTTGAGTCATGTGAGTTCGGTTATGTCTCTCTCTTGACTCCAATAAATGTGTGTGACTTAATTGGTCTACTACAATAAAATTCAAGGAAATTTGTACAATTTTCAAATAGTTGAGTATTATAAATATGCCCTTTATGGGCACATTTTCATATGCTTTTAGGGTTAGCCACATTTCATTTACCAAAAGAGGGAGACATCTAAAGGAAAACAATGGAGAAGATCTAAAGGAGGAAGGAATTGGCTAGGCCATTAAAAGTTTCTTCAAGTTTATCATCCCCCCTTTATGTGTGAGTATTTAAAAACATCCATTGGTGCTGCTGCTGCACTCACAGCTTGGTGGCGACGACGGTGGAAGCCTTTTTTGGGGTCATCGCCGTAGGTGATGTCGTCGGAGATGGGTGGTGAAAGTTGGTTACATGGTGGATTTGCTAGGCTTTGTGAAATTAGGTTAATTTTGAATTTTTGGGCATTTCTTTGAGACTGGGCCAAGCTTGTTGGATAAGGGCTTTTGGGTTTGAGGATTGAGACTAAAAATTTAATTGACCCAATTTTTGTACATTGCATGGGTCAGACTACAATGAGATTGAAGAATGGGAAAATTACCTAGAAACATGGATTTAAAGATTAATTTTCTTAAATAAGGGGGATTAAGATTAATTTTATAAATCAGGTGTTAATTAATTTAATAATTAGAGATTTATTATAACAATCCCGCTCCCGGCACCCCCAAATTTCAATCCTACTCTCGGAGCCCGGCACCCCAAATTTCCTCTCTCTTATACAAGCACGGCGGCACCCCAAATTTCTTCTCTCTCTCTGTCTCTCCCTCTCTTATACCTCTTCACTCTCTACCATTTCTCTCTTCCTCGCCTCGACTGCGACCTTCTCCTCGCCGCATCACCATCGTTCAACAGCTCGAAGCCAAGCTAGGGTTAGACCTGTCCCACAAAACCGGCTTCATCAGGGACTAGATTAGCTTTCTCCTTTGGAAAGACCATTTTGCCCCCGAGTTCCACACTCAATACCCAAACTGTAGCCATCCCCATGTCTTCCAGCAACAATTTCTCGATCCCCATGTCTTCCAGTAGTAGCTCCACCAACAGCTCAACCTGTTCCCGCCCCAGCCGCTACAGTCTCAAGCGCAACCCTTTCATCTCGATACTGACGGAGAACAGCCGTTCCTGGAGGCAGGAGGCACAGACGCCAACGCTGCTACTTAGGTCCGCCAGATGCTTCTTGTACCTCATTTACTGTTTTAAAATTGTAAATACTTCCTCGTATCTATCTATCTGTGTATAGATTCTATATATTCATGTGGTGTTTTACACATTAAGAGGCTTGTTTGATCTCACTCCTTGTATTTGGTTTTGCTTCGGTAAATCAGGTAATTCTGTCTTTTAGGCTTAATGTTCTTCTCCTAACTGACAATTTTATGATGGATAAAACTTGATGTTTAACTTTTGATTATGTTTGTATGGGCTGATCTTCCAACAGTTGCTGATATGTATCGTGAAGGATCTGTAGAAATTGTTACCTTATGATATCGCTTGTGTGCTTGGCTTGTAATATAACTTGGGGATACTTCTTAGCCATGATAATCCTTGTTTATAATCAAAATGTTGGAGAAGTAATTTCTGTTATTTGTTGTTTGTACCTGATCACAATGCACAATACCATTAATAAGTAATAAAGTGTGTGAGTCTGAGTATTGTTCACTTATTATCTTCTCCTCTAGATGATTGTAAAATTAGGACATGTCTTTAAAATTTGTGTGATGTGGGTGCGGTGGTTGGGTGTTGTTGTTATGGTGTGGTGGTGTGTGCTATTGGTGTGGTAGTGTTGAGGCGAGGTGGTGTTTGTTGTTGGTGGTGGTGGTGGTGTTGGTGTGACATTAGTGATGATGGTGAACGGGTAACGATGTGGACGAATGACGGCAATGAGAAGTGGAAAGTGTTTTGAAAATGCAGTTTATGGATTAAATAGTGGTGGTGCGGTGTTGGTGGTGGAGTGGCTGTAATGGTAGTGGTGGTAACTATATATATGTTAATTGTAACTTTCTGTGATCGAGTCTGTGTTAATTGTGACTGGTTGTGATCAAGTTTATTTTCATTGTGACTGTTTGTAACCAAAATTCATCTTAATTGTAACTTTTTGTGACCAAATTCATCTTAATTGTGATGAGTTGTGACCAAGTCATTGTACATGACCAAATTAACTGTGACTTGGTCACATACAGTCACAAATTAGACGAATTTGGTCACAAATAGTCACATTGGATACAAATTTGGTCACAATTAGTCGCAGATAACATAGATATGTTCATAAATAATAACAACTTATACAATACCCATAACATTGCTATCACGTCACGACCACCACCACACAAGTGACTAAGTTTACCCCCCCCCCCCCCCCCCCCCCCCCCCCCCCCCCCCCCCCCCCCCCCCCTCTTCATTGTGACTATCTATGAATAAATTCATCTTAATTGTGACTGTTTATGATCAAATTCATCTTAATTGTGGCTGTCTGTGACCAAATTTATGATCATATTTATCTTAATTGTGACTGATTGTGACCAAGTCATTGTACGTGACCAAATTAACTTTGACTTGGTCACATACAATCACAAATTATACTGACTTTGTCACAAACAGTCACATTGGATACAAATTTGGTTACAGTTAGTCACAGATAACATAGATATGGCCATAAATAATAACTTATACAGTATCCAAAACATTGCTACCGCCTCACCACCATCACACATTGGTTACAATTGCTACATATAAGTATGGAAATAAAATTTCTCAAAGCCATAATAGTTGAACTGTCATTTTCTTCCAAAGAATTTGGAGCCCATTCTATAATTGCAATAAAAAATAATTACCTAACATTTAACTAGTTTGATTAACGTCAAAATTGATATTCTAAGTTCATAATCAAAATGGATTGGCCTAAAACTTCACCACTAACATTTGAGTGCTAAAAAGGGTCTCGGAGCTGATGCATAGAATTCGTCGGAGCTGTCGCGCGGAGTTTTTGCCGGAGAAATCACGATCGTCGGAAAAGTCACTGTCCCCGGAAAGTCGCTGGAGACATCGCAGGAAAATTCACCGGCGACGTTGCCTGAAAATTCGCCATTGCCGGAAAAGTAACGATCACCGGAGTAGGAGGAGAGGTGGAGGGAAGGTGGGTGTAGTGTGTGATAGGATAGGGTGGGTGATGTGGCAAGTGAAAATAATTAATTTATATTATATTATAATTTAATATTTAACAAATTTATTTACCACTTGATTTTTGAAATAATTTAACAACTTTGTTAGTTTTGAAAAGTAATTATTATATATAGGTTTTAGGTGGTGTTCTTGAAGAATTGGGTCAGAATGTGGCCCAATGGGATGCTTATATCTATGTTGCAATTTAAATTCGTATGATGTGCCATAATTGGTTATAATTTATTTAATTATTGCTTTTATCGCTTTATGGATGATGAATGAATATATATGGCCCGTTTGACCCCCATTCCATTCTCATTCTCATTTTTTTCTCTTCATTCATTTCAACCACACATTTTTCAAATAAAATAATATTACACACAAATTTAAAACTTTTCATCATTTTTTCACCACAAATTTTTTCATCAATCACTATTCTAAAAATTCTATTATAATTAAAATCAACATCAAACACACTCATAATTATCACATTCCATGTAAATTAAATAGAACACCACTCGGTGCACTAAAATCATATGCATTGGTATTGAATATTTTTTTCATCACTCTAAATTAATTACAGGTGGTTAAAAATATTTTAGTTAATAATTTAGTGCCGTTATAATTGTTTATATTTGTCAGATTAATTATTAAATGAAAACCCAACAGTTCAAAATAATAAGTGGGAGATGGTGTATAGGTATGTATAAACCTGCGGCTTCATCCGTCATCCAATTTGTTATTAAAATACGTATCTTTAGTATCGAATTGCATCGGTCTTCCCATAGGAGGATTACATTATTTTAGAATAACTAAAATTGGATCTTATAATAGATTTTTAAAAAATTAAATAATAGGTTGATTATCCTATAGATAACATCTCATATATTTCAAATATTTTAAAATTATCGGCGGAAGTTATTACACTTATACATGAATTTTTTGGGGGACTTCCTATAGAAGGTTCCAACAAAATTATTCAGAGGCCAAATAATGATCAATCTTCATTTTTATTGTGGCATGAGACGCCTAACTCAATAAAATGAATGGGAGGATCCCAACCTTATCGGCAACTACATTGACTTCCTATAGAGGGCGTGTTAAATGTTGTAAGGGTTTAGGGTCTTTGGTTGAAAATATAGTTTTGGGTCTATATTTGCATACTCATGTACATGCATATACACAGATTATTGTTCATTTTATTAATACGTAAATTGTAAATTTTACGGAAAAATGTTGCTTAATCAATTATTAGTGATACTTGACAAAAACCAACTTGTGGTAGAAAACAACGTTGATTGGAAAATGAATCTTAACATTGTTCTTACCGTTGAAAAATACAAATTTGTGCTGACTGAAGATTGTCCCGAAACTCCCAAAGATGATTCCATGAAATCTCGAAAGACTGCATATGAAAAGTGGTGTCATTCTGATGAGATGACCCGTTGCTACATTTTGGCATCCATGTCAAATGTATTGGAACAAAAACATCAAAATATGGAAACTGCTTTTGACATAATGGAAAATCCTCAAGAGATGTTTGGACATCAAAGTCGACAAGCTAGGCAAGCCTCCATTAGGGCAATTATGAACAGTCGCATGAAACCAGGTACACCTGTGAGGGACCATATGTTAGCCATAATTGGTCACTTCAATGCTGTGGATATTTTAGGAACTAACATTGATTCCGAGACGCGGATTGACATGGTTCTTGAGACTCTCTTTAAGATGTTCTAACAGTTTATAGTTGATTATAATCTACACAAGATGGACATGTATTTGATGGAATTAATGAAAGAGCTCCAAAATGCTGAAACCGTTCTGAAAGCCAGAAGTGGAAGTGTTTTGATTGTTACAGGAGAATCCTCTCATCCTAAGCCTTTTGGTGGCAAAGGAGGGAAAAAAAAGAAAGAGGCCAAACAAAAAGAATGATAGCAAATCAAAAGGGAAGAAAACTACTATCGATAGGAAACCAAAGGGAAAGTGTTTAACTTGTGGACAAAAGGGTCATTGAAAAAGGAATTGCCTAGATCACCTAGCTAAGGGGAAGCAAGGTAAAGGCAGTGCCCTATTCATTGGGTCATGCTTAGTGGTTGGTTCTACTAATACATAGATCCTAAATTCTGGAGCCACTAATCATGTTTGCAATTCTTTGCAGGGGTTCTAGGAAACTAAGCACATCAGTGAAGAGGAGTACACTATTAGAGTTGACACATGAGTAGTAGTGTCTACCAAAGCTCTTAGCACCTTTACTTTATATTTTGAAAATCGTAGACATTTAATTTTAGATGTCTATTATTATGTTCTCGAACTTACACAAAACTTGGTTTCCGTTGCATTTTTATATCATATTGGTAATTCGGTACTTTTTACCCATTTTATAGTGGTTATTAAGTTGAATAATTCTATTATATGTTCGGGTCATATGGTTAATAGTCTTTGTTCAATTAATCAATTTTTAAAAATGTTGCCAAAATCTTGTTTTGGCAACATTTTAAAAACGTTGCCGTATCCCTTTTTTTCCTTTTTTTTATACAACAATTTATGTATATTGACTCGCAAAATTGAAAATGACTCATTCTGAACAAATTTTGAAATTGCATAAAAAATGATAATTTCATTACAAAATTTTGAATCCATACACTTGAACATTCAATGATTGCCAACATTCTTTTTATTCGAGAACTTATAAGCGTTATCAAACAAATAGTTACTGTCAAGAAAAGTAACATAGAATATTGAATAACAATATTCAATATTCTTTCTAGGCAGCAAAAGTCCCTGTGTCCATTTGATGTTGAGCACCCGAAATGTCCTTTGTAGGGGCTTCCGAATTGGGCCTTCCTCATTTTAGATCTCGCATATCTGAATGGCAAAAATATGGTTTTTCACATCAGTTCCACAACAGAAAGAATAGAAAAGTTAATTATCTAAGATAATAAATTATAACGTCCGTTCTTATTGTAAAAAAAAGAGGTCTATTCATATGTGCGTATTTCTCTAAAACACACAAACACAAATTAAAAAATAAATATTCTCTCCATCATATAAAGATATATTTGTTTCAATTAAGAAAACTTAATTAATTTATGTTGAAATTATAAATGGTGACAGTCATGAGGAAAGTGCGCATCAAAATTTGGTTGATCTAGAAATAGAAACAAATGAAGAATAACAAAGAACATCTAATGCAGCAGACCACAAAGTGACTCTCGTTTGTGAAAGAACTTACCCTCTCAAACTACAGTAAGATTTGAAGTTTGAATTCAAAAGCATCTACATACTTTTCCAAAGCGTTCTACATTTTACAAATCCCATCCAAAAGAAACCTTCCGACCAGTAGAGTGGAGATGGTGGGAAGAGAGAGAGAGAGAAGACAACTTTTAAGCAAGTGCCATCAACACTGACAAGATGCAGAACACGATTTTTGAGAAGTATATAATGCAAAATTTTACTATGCAAAATGACAATTATCAAAATCAGGGTGATTGTAAACAAATAGATCCATCACACATAATGCTGATGTTGATTATAATTATAGTAAAGATTTCATACCTTGGATGATTGGAAGAACTTGTAGAGGAAATCTTTTCCTTTGAAGTATACAAGCCTGGTCCACTCGTGGATTCTAAACTTCGTTAATGGTGCACTTAAACAATCACTAATGACATCAGCCAAGTTCTCTGTTGAGTTATCAAAATATAATACACAATGCCTGCATCCACACAAGTTTCGATGACCAGGATAAAAAAATTGACAAACTTTCCGTTTGACAACTTAAGAGGCCAAATTTTGATAGTAATCATAGAATTATACGAAAACACTCATTGCAGTTTACCTGGGTAACGATGATGAGTGTTCCTTTCAGGTGGAGCAGCATCTCCATTTTCATAATGTTTTTCAAGATATGCAAATTGCTCCTTAAATTTATCAACAGTACTGCCAAGAAAGATAATATAGAAACATTGAATTATGGTGTTAAGAGGCAACATAGAAGGAACTTGATGCTGTAGGTCTCTAACCTGTAGAGACAAGAAATTAGTAGCAGATAATTAAAAAAATCTCTGAAGTTTCCATAAGAGAATGCTAGAGCTCCACGTAAAATAAATGTGAGCTGATACCAGACAATTGAGTAGCAGAACCATAGCTATAGCTCTACCTAAAATAAATGCGAGTTAATACCAGACAATTAAGTGGCAGAACCATAGTACTTTAGGTGATAAAATCAACAATACTATGTGATGAAATCAGGTTAGGATTGAATTTTTTTTCCTTTAATAACCTCCTAATGGTACACGTGCATAAAAACACAAACGAAGAATACAATTTTTACAAGCACTTGAGAAATAGGACAAGTCCCCAAAAGAAACCTTCCATATAATTGAATTGTGTAGAATCTTGCAATTGTAATGTTTCTTCAGACGTTCCAAAAATGACGAAGGTTGATTAAAGGAAAAGAGAAATATAGTAACAATTAAACAGGTGGACTACATTTTTGCCTGGAAAAAGAGGCTTTCCAGTCAAAAGTTCCGCAAATATGCAACCAATGCTTCATATGTCAATTGCAGGTGTATACTGTATAGAGATTGCAAATAAATATATATTAGAATGAAATCCCTTCTCATCACAAAGTATGCTTAGGTCATTTTATCTGTATAGCGGATAAATTTGCACCTTAGAGAAAAAAGATCCACACAATTCAGGAGCTCTATACCATCTTGTTGCAACATAATCCTGTTAGAAGTCAAAGGTAGAGATATGAAATATATCCCTTGTTCTTCTAAAGAAAAGCAAAACAATGAATCAGAAAACTTTTAACAACCATGAGGCCAACACCCAAATAAACAGCCTTATCATTTTCAGCAGCCCCCGTTAAAAATATCCCAAAAAAGAGCTAACCCATTTTCAAATTTCACATATGAATTCAAAAATACAAATAGATAAGACAATACGATGTAAAGAAACATGCCTGTTAGCGCTTAATCGAACCGCAAAAACATTAACTCAAAATCTTCTTTAGTAAATTCCGCCTATGTGTAAATTTTCGAACAGCAACGCTGTTATAAACATTCTTCCGGCCGGCGTCTTCGCTGTGTTGAGTGTTCGATCGGTAGAGCAGCAGCGTCAAATCGAGGCTTTGGAGGCGGAGAAGGACTCGCTCGTCAAATCCAACAAGGGTTTGAAGAAAATAATTTGGGATTGGAGGAGAATGAATGATTAGGCGGGTTTGGACTTTGGAATGGATTTAGCGGTTAAATTGGTGTGCGGGCTAAAAAAAATTTGGACCTTTCACGTTGGGAAAAGTCTTACCTTTAGAAACGTTTTTTTTAAAACGGTGCTAAAGGTAAGACTTTTCACAACGTTTTTGAAACGCCGAGAAGAGTAAAAAAAATTGGTGTGCGGGCTAAAAATTTTTTTGGACCTTTCACGTTGGGAAAAGTAGACTTTTCACAATATTTTTGAAACGCTGCTAAAAGTAAAAAAGTTTTACTTTTCGCAGCGTTTGAAAAACGTTGCAGAAAGTCTCACATTTGCAACATTTCTTGAAAAACATTGCCAATAGACATTTTTAGCAACATTCACTCGTCTAAACGTTGCAATAGATCTTTTTAGTAACATTTAATTAATAAATATTGCCTTTTAACTGTTGTAAAATGGTATTTTTGTTGTAGTGTAGCGTGTCTGAAGTAATTTTTATTAGAATTGAAAATTGTCCATATTTAGGAAGAAAAAACATCTCAACTCAATTTCATGCAAAGATGAACCAACACTGTAAAGATCTAGCACTTCACAATATAGATCATAATATGAAGAATCTGATCATTGTGAAACTCTTTCCACCATTTCATCACTCTCACTATGTTTCTATGTCTATTTGCCTTGATCATCACTAACAAAGTTACCAAAATAAAATATAAAAATCCATGTTATTGAGTCCATATCCGTAACTAGAATAATAAAATTTTAGAATGTTAACAATACTATAGATATAAAATAAAATAATTTATTGTGTTGGGATTTATGATAGTAATTTAATCTAGTCTTGATTAATTTCTATAATTGGTCTTTAATGTTAAGTTATTTATTTTCATGTGTTTTTGTTATTGTGATTATTGCATTTTCATTTACGTGGCCAATGAATGAATGTGTTTAGTGATTTGTTCATCATCGAGTGAAGATTGTATATTTTAGATCAAAATAGTAGAAATCCTAAGTTTGTGTAGTGGATAAAGATATACAACTTGCCCTAGGTGGCTCATTGAGTTATTTTCACAAATATTGAATGCGGTTGTTTGATTGTAATCGACATAGAGATTAGTAGGTTAAACCAATCAACTAGGGTTAATTTCGCTCGAGAGAGGGTAATTAACTAAAATTGGAAGATCGGGTCTAACATCATAAATGAGTGATTTGTTAATTAACTTGTAGAGAAATTAATTAGGTGACGGTTAAGCGAAACCATGAATCACAACCACGTTTTCCTCCAAAATCACCAAGTGTTTGTATTTTTCTATTTTGTAGATTTTTAGTTATTTTTCTTATTTTTCCAAATCATATGTTTAATTGTGTGTGCTTTTTTATATTGTTAAAATTTAATTGATTAAAGTCGAGTAGTCGAAAGTATACTTTCCTCGAGGGATCGACAATCCGGACTCTAAAAATTTGCTTTATTATTTGAACGCGACCTGTGCGCTAGCGGGTTGCACTTAAATGGTGAATAAGCTTTTGGCGCCGTTGCTGAGAAATGTTTTTACTTTAATTACCACTTTAGTTAATTTTGATTTTAACAATTTTTTTAATTTAGTTTTATTTAATTTCTTTTTGTTTCTTTTTGTGTAACCCCTGTATTGCTAATCTATCTTGTGTTTGTATTTTCTCCCCGTACTTTTCAATTATTTGCTTGATTCTAATTAGTAAAGTAACAAAATGTTTACACTATCTAGTCTCTACATTGACTATGAAAATATACTTGGAAGTCCAACATGCGATATTTGTCAAGCAATGCATTGTACATGACTATGCTTGTATTCATGCACTGATGCCTCAATATCGAAACTTCTTTGGTTTATATATTATTTGAAATGCCGAAAACAAGCACTGGACAATTTCGATGAAAGTTACATGCTTGCGTACCTAATGATTGAGACGAGAACATCAAATTTTCGGGAGATGGTCCTCCATTTTTGAATGAGAAGGTAATTTCAAAATTGGATAAAGAGGACATGCTTGTGGGAGATTACAATATTGGTATGGATTTCAAAAGTGGGGGTATAATCCAGTCGAGGGAGTTAATATGAAAGACTTGTCATTGCCCATAGCATTGGATTGCGAACTGATCATTCAATCCGAAGATATATCCACTATTGACAAAGAGCTCAAAGAGAATGGCAATTTATCCACAAAGGGGTGGAATGTAAATGTGGCAAGCAATGAGGATGAAAGTAATATACATTCTTCCGACTTCATTGATTGCCCGAAAATTGAGTTTGTGATTAAGTTCGATGATGTGGTGGAAGTTTTTATAGTTGGATTTGAATAGGATGGAATAGGCAAGTCCTATTATATGGAAATGGGCAATTTTGAGTTTTGGAAATCCAACGTGGAGTGGAACAAAGCCAAAAGAAGTAAAATGGGCAAGGCATCCAACCCCTTCTTTAGGAGCCTGTGAATCAATTGTCATAGTTGAGTTAAAGACTATAAAAAAGCCTTCTTTAGATGACCTTGCCGGCTTAGGGTGGATTGATGTTTAAAATTGTTATTGATTCATGAGCTATGACCAATTATGCTATTTGATGAGAATCCGGATAGCTTAGAACTACCAAACCCACGTCGTTTGTTGAAGAACGCAAGAAAACCCAATTAAACCTTGGTTTGTAGATTTGATTCAAAATATGAATCGAAAACAACCAACGATCCGAAAGAAACGCTGACCCTTTTTGAATTCAATATTAAGAACTTCACCCAATGGATTGAACGCCACAAGATCGATTCTTGATAAGTTCAGAGTTTGCCCAATTAAGAACAAAGGTATTGAAGCCAATTAATTCTCTCAATAATAATGTGTTAAAGAATAATGTCAATAATGATAAGTATTTATACTTATCCCAAAAACCTAGCCCAAAAACGTGTAAACCCTAAAAACTTGCGAAATTATGGAAATAAAATAACTTCTAGTCAAAATATGGAAAATCCCGAAATTATCCAAAGAAACAACTATGCGGTCGCATAGTTATATTATATGCGGCCGCATAGTTCATGCGGTCGCTTCTTCTGGGGTCTCTGACCATTGGATGCTGCCGCATCCAAGTTCCTTCTATGCGGCCGCATAGAAGTGACTTTCACCTTCGTCTTCGGCTGCTTCCAACACGTTGATCCACGTTGATTCGGACTTCGACCCCAACATGGAACTTGCCTCTTTTTGCGTGTAGATCATGACGTCGTCCACCGTTGCTTGAGCAAGTAATCCCATAGCTTGTTTTATTCGATTTGCCCTCAAACGTGTCATTGGTCCATCGTCAACAATCAATGGATCCTTCCACTGACTTGCTCTTGTTGTATCGGCATCCTGGATCTTTGCTCTTGTTGTATCGGCATCCTGGATCACATCACTATTTGTGCCTAATTTTTTTCAAAAGTGCTTGTCCATGTGAGATCTTGAGTTACTTTGAGCACAATGGTCATGATTAATTGTTATTTAGATTTGGATTGATGGAGAGATTTTTGAATTGGTAAGAACTTGGTTGTGAGTTGCTTGAAAATTTGTATCAACTTATATTCTCTTCTCTTTCACTTCATCATATTGCGAGATAAATTTGGGGGTAGTCTAGCCGATGAAGGATATTATCTAGAAGTGTGTTGATTTCATGCGTGTTGAATTTTTTTTTTTTTTGTGTGGAGTGCCTTTTGCCAAGTACAAGCTAGGTAATGACCGTATGCTAGGGATCTAAGCCCCATGTGTTATGTTGTGCTTAAAAGAATGATATTGTACTTATTGAATCTTGGGCCTCACTTCGTAGCCTTTTTTACTCGAGTTATTAAGTCGTTGGGGTATCTCAAAACCCCGTACCCTTTGGTCTAAACAACCGGGGAGCTATCGACCTAAAACTCGCTACAAAGGTCAAGAAGAAAGTTTAAGGGAGTGAGGTAAAATATGAGATTTAACTTAAAAAAAAAAGAAAAAAGGCACTCCACACAAAAGAGAAATAAAAAAAGTTTGTTTTGGTGCAAGTGTATGTGATAATTGTGCTTAGATAACTATTGGGTTTGAATTACCTGGTATAAGCTTGAATGTGGACGCACTCATCTAGTGAAAAATCATCACATGACTAGATGTTGAGATTGCCGGTTAGACCCAATCGAACTAGGACGGGAAAAGAAATGAGTGAGTTGAGAGCTACCTTTAGATTTACACCCGGGGAAAATAAAAAAAGCATCTATTCGAGGAGTGTGAATCTCACGAGTGGGAAATGACATATTTGACCATGAAGGGTGGGTTGGATCCAATTTGAATTTTTTTTTCGTCTTGACAACCTTTTTCTTAATTTAGATGATGATTGAAAATGACTATACACTCACACACGGATCGAACATTGGACAAGCTTAAATTATTTTTGTTAGCATTATTTGGCGCATATTTGTGAATTAATTAAACAATTTTACACTCTTCGATTTTTTTGACAAGCTATCTAATGTGTTGATCTTTATCAAGTATGTATGATTGTGTTGGTAGATAATCTAGCTTGGGACAAGCAAGAACGTAAGTTTGAGGGTATTTGATAAGTGTGTTTTTACACACTTATTTAATATCTAAACAAGCTAATTATTGATTAAAATGAGTAGATTTCTACACACAATATGCAATTTATGCTTTTGTAGGCAAAAAAATCATCCAAATGAATAAGAACAAGGCGAAAGGACAAAAAAGTACAAAATTTGTGACCAAGGTGAACAAGCCAGAAAGTTGAGGACTTTGAGATGCAATTTATGGAGGGAAAAATTGAAATGAAAGTCAAAATTCGAGGACCAAAATGTACAAAATCAAAGTTAAGGAGACCTGACATGCAATTACCTAGGGGACTTAGTTGCAAATTACACAAAAATAAATTATTCTTGGTTTTGGACAGAGACCAGGCACCTAGACACCACATTTTGAACTTGGGGGTCCATTTTGGCCCTTTCCGAAATTCTGGGGACTAAGGCTGCAATTTTCCTAGGGTTTTAATTGAAAAATCCTGTTGCTGGGATTTTCATTCTGGGTCTTCTTGCTGGGAACGCCTTCTGCCTTTTTTTTTTTCTTCTTCTCTTTTTCTTTTCATTTTTGTTTCTTTTTCTCTTCTTTTTCTTTTGTATTTCTTGGCATTTTGGAAGTGAAATCAAGAGCACAACAAAGGAGATTCAATCAAGGAGAATAAAATGGAGAAATATTTGGGGAAATCAACACCAAACTACAAAAAGGGTTTTATTTATAACTTTGATTTTTCTCAATTATTTTGTCAAATTTGTAATGTATTGGATTATTATTCTCCTTTATATATATATATATATATATATATATATATATATGTGTGTGTGTGTGTGTGTGTGTGTGTGTGTGTGTGTGTGATAATGAGATAATTTATTGTGTTGGGATTTATGGTAGTAATTTAATCTAGCCTTGATTAATTTCTATAATTGCTCTTTAATGTTAAGTTATTTGTTTTCATTGAGCTATTTTCACAAATATTGAATGCGGTTGTTTGGTTGTAATCGATATAGAGATATAGTAGGTTAAACCAATCAACTAGGGTTAATTTCGCTCGAAAGAGGTAATTGACTAAAATTGAAAGATCGGGTCTAACATTGTAAATGAGCGATTTGTTAATTGACTTGTAGAGAAATTAATTAGGCGACAGTTAAGTGAAACCATGAATCTCAATCACGTCTTCCTCCAAAATCACCAAGTTTTTGTATTTTTGTATTTTGTAGATTTTTAGTTATTTTCTTTATTTTTTTCAAATCATATGTTTAAAATTAAATTGATTAAAGTCGAGTAGTCGAAAGTACACATTTCTTGAGAGATCGACAATCTGGACTTAAAAGTCCACTTTATTACTTGAACGCGACTTGTGCACTTGTGGTTTGCACTTAATTGATGAACACTTGTTTTTTTTTTGTTTTTTTTATTTTATAGTTTTATAACAAATTACATTTTCTCCTTATTTTAAATCAATCTATTTCCTTATTATCACACTTAATACTCTCTACTTTTCTATCTTATTATCTCTTTTTATACTTGTCTTTATTGTTAAACTTTTTTCCTCATGTTCAATCAATCTATTTTCATGTTTCCAGACAACTTTGGACAAGACCTTATTAAATTTTTTCTCTAGTTTCTTCTAATTGTTCCATTTTATAAACGAATTCAATTTTCTTCACACACACCTATTTTTCAAGACTTACAGTTCTACTGTTATAATAATTCCCTTTGTAGAATCTTTTATAAACTTCCAATTGATGATGGTAGAGCAATTGTGGTGGCATTGAAGAAAGTAAAAAAGATGTTTAAAAGTAAATATGAAATTTGCAAAATTTTATAATGTCTATCAATAATTTGATATGAACTCGAACCCAGGCCTTTGACCTGGGATTGAATCTTAAGGCCTTAGCTTGAATAATTGTAAGAGGAAATTAAACCTACACCCACTTTTGAACTTCCGATTTCAACAATCAGGTACAAGATTTGTTTCTTTCAAAAATTAGCTATACTATAACAATCCAACCTCAGTGCCCAAACCATTAACTTACATATTGTGTGCTCTAGAAAAGCTTGAGTCTATCTTACTCCTAATGAATTACTATGGCATTTTGTTTTATTAGTATTAGAATTTAACTTAAGTCTCTTATAAGATAGAGGTCTTGGGTTCGAATCATTGGGGACATGATAGAAAGTCATTAGAGGTAAGATTGACTTAGACTCTCATAAAGTGGATATTACGTAAGTTAAATGTTTGGGCATAGAGGTTAGGTCATTACATACCCTATCCCACCCATCCTAACCCTACAACCATTTCCACCCAAACATTTTCTCATAGTCCCAAATTGTCGACCACTGCTTCCATTCCTACAGTCCCAAACCAATGAACATTGACCATTACAACCTGCACATCCTCATTGTCCACTGTCACTGCCAACTGCATTCCTACAGTCCCAAAACAATGAATGTCGATCACCACCGTTCTCCTTCCCATCTTCTTCCTTATCATCTCTATTATAAGTGGTGACGAACTTGCTCTTCCTGCACAACGCTATGCTGTTGCTGTTTGATAAGTGCGCTTTACACAATTATTTAGGCCACAAAACATGGCCAATTATGAACGTATATATTGACATATGGCTTAATTCGGTATAATTTGTGTTTGTAGGACTACATTGATGGCCCGAGTGCAATAATTCAGAAGAAAATGAAAGTTCAAGGACCCGAGTGCAATTATTCAAAAGTTGACTCGGAGAGAAAATCGAGAATCGAAGTGAGCCGAGTTCAAATTGAGTGATGATACGTGGCACAGAAGAAAGAAGAAAGTTGAAAGGAGACAAAGAATGAAGAAACTGAATTTAGGGACCAAAATGCAAAGTTTCAAAGTTGAATACACTATGCGGCCGCATAGTGTAACACCTATGCGACCACATAGGTTTGGATAGCAAGTGCATACGCCCAAAATTTTATAACTATGCGACCTCATAGAATTACTCTATGCGGTCGCATAGTACATTTCTTGCCCGAATTTTCTGCTATCCTTATTTGATTCAATCTCTTATGGAAACCAATCTAGGACCCCTTTTTAACCCTAAACACGACCAGAAATGGGGGGTACGGATTATTCTACTACTTGGGACATATTGAAGAGCAAGAAGAAGGCGAAGAACGAGGAGATTATTTAAAGATTCAAGATTTCACTTCAAGATTTGATAGGGTGATGTCTTCTCTTATTTGCTTTCTTTCTTTTCTTAGTTTTCTTAGTTCTATCATGTTAGGCTAGATTTTCTAGTGCTCAGAAGATGGAGGTAATATGCTACTGGGAGATTTTATGGTACCATTTGTCATCCAAAGTCAATCTATCATTGTCTATCCGCCATTCGGGCAGCCAAACTTCCAGTTGAAGACGAATGTCATCCAACTCTTCCAGAATGGGCTTCAATTTCACGGGATGGCTATTGAAAATTCGCATACACACATCTCTAGATTCTTGGATATGTGTCAACACTTCAGGTATCAAGAAATTTCAGATGACGCTATTAGACTGAGGTTATTTCCACACACCTTGCGGGATAGAGCTTTAGAATGGCTGGATTCACTTCCTGTTGCAAGCATAACCACTTGGGATAAGCTAGCTCACAGGTTTTGCACAAAGTTCTTCTCACCAGCCAAGGTAGCACAACGGAGACATGATATATCATTATTTGCGCAAAATGATCCCGAATCCTTCGATTAGGTCTGGAACAGGTTTAAAAATATGCTACGGAAGTGTCCTCGGCATGGTTTTGACAAGAAAACCCAGATTCGATTATTCTATACAGGACTGCTTCCATCATGTAGAAGCATGGTAGACTCTTCGTCCAATGGCTCATTAACCACAAGAACTGTCGACGGAGCATGGGAATTGTTTGAAAGGATGGCAGATACTTCAGCAATGTGGTCGTACGAGCGGGTAGTTCCGAAGAAATCAGCAGGTATCTATGAAGTTGACACATATTCGGCTTTATCTGCTAAAATTGATTCCTTGTTTTACAAGATAAAAAGCAGATCTCATTCAACAAATGCAGCACAAGCAAGAAAATTGAATTGTGAAAAGTGTGGGATAGAACACAGCACAAAAGAATGTCCAATTTCTCTTGGAGACGAGATCAAAACAAGTTTCAAAATCAGAATAAACCTCAGGGGCAGTTTCAAAAAGAGAATAAGGTCCAACTGGATGAGTTGTTTGCAAAATTCATGGAGAAAACTGAAAAGTACAGGGACAAGACAGAAACAACTCTCCAAAATCAAGGTGCAGTAATTAAGAACCTAGAGACTCGGGTAGGACAGATAGCACTGGCTGTGAATGGAAGGGTACAAAGTACCTTGCCAAGCAATACTGAGGTGAATCCCAGGGAACAATGTCAAGTCATTACTACGAGAAGTGGGGTTCAGTTACCAAAAATCAATGTGAAAAGATTGGATGCAGACAAAGAAACACTATCGCCTTTAGAAAAAGAAAAAACTGAACAAACAAAGGAAACATCCACAAAGGAATGTTCAGATACATTACAGAATAAAGCACCTGCTCCTATCAATCCCTATGAGCTACCAATTCCATTTCCTCAGAGGTTGAAACAGCATAAATGGGAGCAACAATACAAGAAATTTCTCGAAGTCTCCATGAAACTCCATATAAATATTCCATTTATGGAAGCACTGTTCAAAATGCGTAGCTACGCCAAATTCTTGAAAGACAGTTTCTCAAAGAAATGAAAGCTAGAGGAACATGAGACAGTGATGCTAACAGAGGAGTGCAGTGCAATAATTCAGAAAAAGGTCCCACCAAAATTGAAAGATCCAGGGAGTTTTACTGTACCTTGCACTATAGATGAATGCTACTTTGATAGAGCTCTATGTGATCTAGGTGCAAGTATTAATCTAATGCCCCTTTTGTTTTTAGGAAACTCGGTTTGGGCGATGCCATAGCAACCACAGTGACACTACAACTAGCCGATCGATCCTTGGTACATCCGAGGGGATTATTGAAGACGTGCTAATCAAGGTGGACAAATTCATCTTCTCGGCCGATTTTCTCATTCTAGATATGGAAGAAGACAAGAATGTTCCACTTATCTTGGGCAGACCATTTCTAGCTACTAGTAGAGCTCTGATAGATGTTCAAAAATGACAGTTAAATTTGAGACTTGGTGAGGAACAAATCACTTTCAATGTTTTCAAGGATGTGGACTTTCATACCGAGCCAGAGAAATGCCTCCAAATTGGTGTAGTGGAAAATGTGGTGAAGGACACAATTGTGTTTCAAAATCATTTAGACACTTCTAAGGATCGTAAGGTGCATTCCCAATCAGAACAAAAGCATGAGAAGCCGGACACTTTCTTTGTTGAGTTTGAGAGATATAACGAGGAAAAATCAGATAACATGGATAAAGGTAAGGTTAAAGTCTGGAGGATAGTTGCAGTAAGAAAGAAATCACCGTTGGAAGAGTTGCTCTCACACCACCGGAATCAAACTAACACGGTATAGTCGAGCTATAGACAATAAACTAGCGCTGGATAGGAGGCAACCCATCATCTCTACCCTTTTATTTATTCCGCTTTATGCAGTAGATTTAGGATTTCTCATGTTTTCTATGCATATTTAGTAGTTTTTAGGTCATCGATCACCTAGGTAGTTCACAAAGTGTCTATGCATGATTCACACAAGTTCTAAATGTATTTTTCATGCTTAATGGGGTGTTGAAATCATGTTTGGAAGATTTGGGTTCAAAATCACACATTTCGAGGCAAAACGAACATTTTCGAAAAAATTTCGAGCTAACACGTGATTTTATGGTTCAAAGTTGTTTTGACTATGTTTTATAGTGTACTTGCGCTTCCTGTAGTTTAAAATGTATTTTCATAAATTTTTGGGACGTCGAGTGTCGAGGGGTATTTTTGGCAAAAAGTTGGAATTTTGGAGTCAAATGGTCAAAAATAAGTTTTTGAAGAGTTGAGTACATTTTGAAATTATTCTATGTTGTATACACTCACTACACTCTTTTTCACTTGTTGAGCACGAAAATCGAGTTTTTGGGTGTAGGGATGCACGAATTCAGCAAAATATGGAAAATACACAGACAACCCTGTTCTGGTAGTCTATGTGACCTCATAGAGTAACTTGAATGCGGTCGCATTCATTTGGTCAGTGCCTGCCTTGGTCCTGATAATGAACTCTATGCGGTCGCAAATAATTACTCTATGCGACCGCATAGAGTAAACACATAAAAAAAATATGGCTTTTAAACCCTCCAACCCGGCACTTCACACACACACACACACGCCCGACATTCCTCGCACACGACACTCGGCCAAACTCTCAAAACACCCTTGGTTTATATCTCCACGCATCAACATCTTCCTACAATCTAGCTACTCACGCACACGGGGTTGAGCACACACGATTCCAAAACACTTTCATTCCATTCCTTCTCTTCAAGCTTTTCAAGGTAGGTTTGGCTTTCCCTTCTCTATAGTGAAGTTTAGTATATTCAATTGATAGAGTTGGGATTGTAGAATGTGGGTGATTTCTATGCGATTGTTGGGTGATAAATTTTGGTTTGATTTCATATGCAATATTGTGTCAATATTCAAGAATATTTCTGTGTTTTGAAGGTGTTTGTTACATTGCCTGAATGATGTGTCTTGTACAATTTCAAAATTTTTGCATTGGGATCTCTCCTACGTATTGTGTTGGTTATTGCATGCATTTTCATTAGCAATTAGGCCTTTATCCATAATAGCACAACGTGGCACACACAGGCACCTCATGTCTAGGCATCACACCTTCACGTCACCTATTTCGGCCCTCGGTTTCACAACTCAAATGGAATCCAAATGCTCTCAGTTTTTGATATGTGGTAAAGCACATTGCATACTTTCATATGCCCGAAGGATGCTCGGGAAATTTTGGCTTTTTCTCAGTGGTGTCCGGGGATGAACATGCCCAGTTGAACATGCACTATTTTCGAAATTTGTCAATGTTAAGTTCATTTTGGGTTGTCTATCACATATTGCCCCATATGAATGAATTGAAGAAAGTTAGGGAAATTTGGGATGTCAAGTGCCAATTTGTATACCTTTACTGATTTCTTCATTTGTGTTCTTTCAGATACCTCCGACACAGGACGATACCACCTTCAGGCCCAACTTTTTTCCGCTATCTTTACCATCACCTCCATTCTAATCAGGGGAGTTTTTATTCCCCATGCTTTATTTTGTTTGAGCTTTGTCATTCAAATTCTGTAGTTCACTCTTACACTTTCCACATTGGGGACAATGCTCAGTTCAAGTTTGGGGGGTTGTAGAATTTGTATGACAAAATTGGTGAATGTTTCATTACTTTCATTATTCATCGATGTTTATGTGGTGTAATGCCCACTGTGTGTTTTACTGTTTTCTGTGTGTTGTTATAAAAAAAACTTCGTTTTTACTTATTTGTTTACCTTGTTTTGTGTGCTTGTGTGGGTTTAGTGGCCTTGCCGGCAATGATGTGATTATTGGAATTATTATGAGCCTTGAATAGTGGATATTGTGCAAGTTAGGCTGGTCAATACTTGTTTATGTGTAAACTTGACACTTTTTGTACACATCACTCATGCGTGCGTGCTAAGGCGATGGTTGGTGTCATTATTTATAGGAAAATTGAACATGACAGGTTGACCCGAAAAAACCCTCTATTGTACTTATCAAATATCCATTCTTGTAGTAGTTTGGAGATGATTTAGGGGGCGTTCTCTTCGTGTTTTAGTTTTGTGTTTTGAATTCATTTTGTGTTTTGTATTTGGGTGTTCATTTTGAGATTGTTGAAAACTCGTTCTTTTTGTCGTTTTGAAAAATTATTTCCCAACCCGTGTTTTTTGAGTTTTGCCAGATTTGTGAAGAAAATAGCCAAAACGTAAAAAAGTTGTTTTCTGTTTTCTTCACAAAATTTTCAGCCATTTTCAAAAACTCTTTTTCGAAAATGTGAAAGAGAACGCGTTTTCAATGTTTTGGAAAATCGAAAACAGAAAACGGTCCAAAAAAGCAAAGAGAATGCCCCCTTAGCTATTACAGGAGAATAGTAAGATAAGTGAGGATTCCATGCATGAAATTAAGTTGTGTGGATTGATGTAGATCGATGAGGCAAAGATGAGGTGAAAGTTTTAAGTTAGAGGTTGGTTTTTGAAATTAAGTGTCTAGAAAAATAGGGGCATGGCATAATTCTTGTGAGAAAACACTCTTTTCAAGTCTTTATGACTCGAGCAAGTAAGTCTGTAAGGGTGAATAAAAACCTGATGTCCTAAAGTCAACTGACTTGGGAGTCATCGGCCTAAAACTCGCTACAAGGGTCATATAGAAAGCAAGAGGGAAAGAGTCAAAAGAAAAAGAGTGATAATACATATTCTCGAGCATTTATAACTTGAGTAAGTAAGCATACAAGGGTGATTGAAACCTGGTACCCTAAAATCAACTGATTTGGGAGTCATCGGCCTAAAGCTCGATACATGGGTTATATAGAAAGCAAATGAGATATGTTAAAAGAAAGAAAATGGAGTGAGAAAAGAGCCCCAAGACATGCAGTTGATGAAATTATACATTTGATGCAAGATAAGTAGCTTAGTTTAGTCTTAGAGGTTGAACCAATCAAAGAAATAGGATAATCCCTGCTTGTTGAACTGTGAACTTGCGATTACGATGTCTATCCAAACTAAGAGAGGGTGAGAACTTAAGTGAATCAAACCTCTCCTCTAGAACACACCCCGGGATAATTGAGTGAAAAAAATAAGTTTGGGGGTGTGTATCTCTCGAGCGAAGAAAGGAAAATCTGACTACATTGGTTTGGGATTTGAACCCATCATAAGCTGAGTATGTCTGCATGAGTATATACACACACACGTCAGGCTTTGCATATAATAAGTGGAGATTGATCTGATTTTGTATTGTTGAATATTCACTATATTGATTACTGAATTTTGCACACTTATTTAGGCCACAAAACATGGCTAATTGTAAACGTATACATTGAAATATGGCTTAATTCGGTAAAATTTGTGTTTGTAGGACTACATTGATGGATGAACGAAAAGTAAGTGAAAATGAGCGAAGAAAGACCAAAACAGAAGAAAACAAAAGTTGAGGGACCTGAGTGCAATTATTAAAAATTTGATTCGAAGAGCAAATCGAGAATCGAAGTGAGCCGAGTTCAAATTGAATGATGATATGAGGCACAGAAGAAAGAAGAAAGTTGAAAGGAGACAAAGAATGAAGAAACTGAATTTAGGGACCAAAATGCAAAGTTTCAAAGTTGAATACACTATGCGGCCGCATAGTGTAACACCTACGCGACCGCATAAGTTTGGACAACAAGTGCATACGCCCAGAATTTCATAACTATGCGACCACACAGAATTACTCTATGCGGCAACAAAGTACATTTCTGGCTCGAATTTTCTGCTTTCCTTATTTGATTCAATCTCTTATGGAAACCAATCTAGGACCCCCTTTTAACCCTAAACACGACCAGAAACGGGGGGTACAGATAATTCTACTACAATTGGGACATATTGAAGAGTAAGAAGAAGGCGAAGAACGAGGAGATTATTTAAAGATTCAAGACTTCACTTCAAGATTTGATAGGGTGATGTCTTCTCTTATTTGTTTTCTTTCTTTTCTTAGTTTTATTAATTCTATCATGTTAGGTTAGATTTTATAGTGCTAGGTGAATGATGAACCTTGTAATGTGATATTTTGATTTCTAGTTTTATATATTTGACGTTAAAACGTGTTTTAAGATTGATGAATGATTTATATCCATTGTTTTTATCCATATTTATATGTGCAATGATTATGTGAGTGTTGTGGTTTATTTCATCCATTCGAAAGAGGAGAAATAGATTAGACAGGATATAAATCATTGTAGGATCCGATAGGGGATAGAGATATAATGTTATGCTTTACGTGAATCTCTATGTGTTCATAGATAGTCATGCATTTTTATATATTTGCTTCCGTCATAGAGATATAGTCAGTGTCGTATATGAGAATAGGTTCAAACTTAATCAAAAGAAGTTTTGAATAAAATAGGAACATTGATTTGTCATAATTCAAACGTGTTATCAAATTGTAGAACTAGGGTTGAAATAGATCTTTGCATGGGGATTCATGAACCTAATACGCCTTTTATTTGATTATTAAAATATCTTGCATTTAGTTATATTATTGCACATAGTGAAATTCACATTCATTTAGTTAATTCATTCTCTTTTGCATAAGTAGATTACTAGTTTTATTACAATTTTAGTTACAAAAACTCAAATAAAGTCTTTAGTTTCGGTTAAAATCGAATTAAATACAATCAAACTATTAAATATCTGTGGGAACGATACTTGGACTTAAAAATTCACTTTATTACTTGAAACGAACTGTATACTTTTGGTACTATAAGTCGAACACATTTTCGCGTGTCACTATTGTAATAGAGCCCTTGTTGCTTCTATTATGCCACTACTTCTGCGTAGGTGGTGTTGATAGGTTTTTGGTACGTTGATGGGTTTTTGGTGCGATCAATGTGGTGGTGATGGTGGTTGTTAGTGTGATTTGGGTAGTGGTGATGGTTGTTGGTGGTGATGATGGTTGTTGGTGTGGTGGTGATGGTGTTGGGGTTGGTGCAAGTAGCGGTAGTGCTGTGGTGGTGATTATTGATAGTGATGGCGGTAGTGGCGAGATGGTAATGGCATTTGGGTGGTGTCAATGGTGGTGGTAGAGTGGTGACAGGGTGGAGTGATGTTGGTGGTGGTGACAATGGTGTTTGTGGTGGTGAGATAGCAATGGCTTTTGAATGATGTTGATGAAGGTGGATTAGTGAGGTGGGACGAAGAGCGTTTTTGACCAATTATTTGGGTAATTGGGATTCAATAAAATGGTAATTTGTAATCAACAAGTAATATGTGACCTATAAAATCTGTGATTTACGACTACATTTGTAATTATAATATATAATTTTGTTTTTGTGATTGTGACTTTGTGAGCGTTGTGATTGAGATCCACAAAAAATACACAAGTTTGTTAATTTTGAAAATATAACTTGAAACATTTGTAGTTATGTGATTATCCCTTATTTTAAACCAATCTATTTCCTTGTTCCAATCAACTTCGGACAAGACATTATTAATTTTTTTTTCTCTTCTTTCTTCTAATTGTTCAATTTTAAGAACAAATTTAATTTATTTCACACATACCTATTCTCCAAGACATACGATTGTAGAGTTATCATAATTCCTTCTCTGTGAAATCTTGATAAACTTCCAATCCATAAAGATTACGAGTATTACTAGTGCACAAAAAACATTAAAAATTTGAAAAAAAAGTTCGTCAGTTCATTTTATTCTTATAATTTCATTTGTCAATCCATTTGGAATTGCTATAATACTTTCTTCAATCCACATTAATTATTATCTAGATTATGATATCTTCAAGTTCTAAAATGCGTAAAGTGTGACAATGTGTTTCGGTCAAACATTAAGCATTATAAGCATATACGTGCCTATGCGAATCATCTGTGTAATTATGTGTTCATCCATTTTAATATTATTTAAAATGTTTAAAACTAATAAATAAATATAATAATGCATTCTTTGAACTTTATACATATTTGTCAAATTCTCAAATATATATATATATATATTTATTTATTTATTGCTCAAAATCATAAATACTACAATTTTTTTCAATTCTATATATATTCTTTAAATTATCAAGAAAAACACATTGCTCAGAATCAATACTACAAGTACTTGGTAATCAATTTTTACAATTTGATTAAACACGAACGCTAACTTAAAAAAAAAATCATAAATGTTGTCCAACTCTTTAAGATTCCAATTCAATCTCAACTTCTTCATCCAAATCATCTTCCCTGTCATTCGATGCAAAATCATCTTCATCGAGTTCCTCTATTCCAACTCAAGAATTTCTATTATCTCTTGTAAATGGTAAGATATTTTCTTAACCCCTTCTTCATTCACAACCATCAACAATTTAAGACTGTGCATTACTAACATAACTTGCAAGTAAAACTAGAGGAAGAACGAAGAAGGAGGCTAGGCTAAACAAAATATTTTTTAATTTTTTTAATTTTCCAGATGTCAAAACCCTACAGATTGTTGTACATAATTCATGGCTTGGGTGATTTGGACTAATTTGATTTTTAAAGTTATAATTGGCTAAGGCTTTACTAGGTTAAATTTGACATAATTCTTAACACAAATACATGCGCATTTTGACGTTTAACGATGCATATGCGGTCAACGAAATGAATTGACAACATTATGACGTGCATATCCCGCATGGAAGATGTTTTGAAAACAAAACAAAAAAAAATGTGGGCATATGCGAGCATTTTAGAACACTGAATATATTATGAGGCGTTCTCTTCGTGTTTCAGTTTTGTGTTTTGAGTTTTGAATTCGTTTTGTGTTTTATATTTTGGGTGTCCATTTTGAGATTGTTGAAAACTCATTCTTTTTTTCGTTTTGAAAAAATATTTTCCAACCCGTGTTTTCGAGTTTTGGCAGATTTGTGAAGAAAACAGCCAAAACGTAAAAAAGTTGTTTTCTGTTTTCTTTACAAAATTTTCAGCCGTTTTCAAAAACTCGTTTTTGAAAATGAGAAAGAGAACGTGTTTTCAATGTTTTGAAAAATCAAAAATAGCAAACGGCCCGAAAACAGCAAAGAGAACACACCCTTAATATCTCATCAATTCATTTTAATCTCATAATGTATTTGGTCAGTCCATTTCGAATTGCTACAATATTTTCTTCAATCCACATTTATTATTACCTAGTCCATTTCGAATTGCTACAATATTTTCTTCAATCCACATTTATTATTACCTAGATTTCATTTCAGATTACAATAATATCTCATCAATTCATTTCGGATTACAATAATATGAATTATTTCACCGATGTTTGACCATCAAATATTTATATAAATAATTGCAAGAGATAGAGAAAGCTAGCATGTATGACTTGTACAAGGATGATAAACCAAAGCCCCTTATTATACCTCATCATATTAGCCAGCTGCAGCCCTGTCCATGTAGCTGCATCTTGTTTTAGTGCTCGTTATGAGGTGCAAGTCTTCAATAAACTGCCACCCAACTCTAGCCCATTGCTGTTGCACTGTGCATCGGGAAACGATGATCTTGGACATCACACACTTTATGTTAATCAAGAATTCAAGTGGCATTTTTGTGATAACTTTTTTGGAGGCACATTGTTTTTTTGCCATCTATGGTGGGGTTCAAAGAATCAAGCAGTTGAAGTTTTTAATTCAAAATGGGGAAATGCTTGCTCTGGCGGTTACTGCAACTGGGAAGCAAGGAGTGATGGTATCTATTTCAATCGTTTGGGGGGGAGAACATCAAAAGAATATGATTGGGTAATAAAATCCCCATTACTTTAATTCCTTAAATTAGAAATTTTTATATCTTCTAAATGTCATGTCATAACCCCTTATATAAGTTATAATCGTCAAAGTCAATTTAATCATATCCGTAATTTAAGCACTCACTTGAGGCCCCATATTCAAGGAAAACCCTACAAAAATTTTAAAAATTTCATATTTTTGTATTTTTTTCTAATTTTTATTAAATAATACTAAAATCCCAATATTTAATACTCTTTTGCTTGTTCTTGAAAACTCAAGAGACCATATATTATACAATTTACAATTAATTCTCTTTATTCTTACAACTCAGTATTTACAATAACTTATCGAATCAATTGTCGAAAAGCATTTTTCTACCAATTTGTGTATGCCTAATGCTACTATCATTTTCTTGAAAATCACTAGTCATCATTTATGAGCCCTTTCATGCATTGTAATGGAAAACAATTGAAGTGATTGAATGTGCAAAAAAATTTCGCCTTGTTTAGTAAAAATCGTTTTCTTGTATCAACTTTAAGAACAAAATTGACTTCTTAAGTAAAAGAGAACAATTTTCACTTTTGTAATTACCTAAATTCATTATTGCGGAATTTTGATAATTTGAACTTTAAATGCTTTTTTGGATAAGTGTATTTTATTTGAATTTCATGAATATTCGTACTTATGTTAATTTTATGAGATTAAAAATAAAATGTGGTGATTTTACTATATATATATTAATTTAGTAATTTTGTGATAGTATCAACTACGAAGCATTATGTTATTATTTTGTGGAGTTCTACGAAGCATGTATTCATTAGTATCCTCTTTACTCAAACAATGTAAAAATATTGACAGCCTATATACCTAATATAACTGTCAAATAATTGTCATAAGCTCGTTAAGGAAATTATATTGAAATTGTTAAAAGGCAATGGTTTCAAGTTTCAGAAATAAAATGTAATTTATATGAGATAAACATTGTATATTCGATTCGTTTGAATTCTTTTAATTATCCTTCCAAAGGCTCGCCTCAAAATTTTTGTCTGAGGTCCCAAATCCATTTAGCTGACTCTAAAAGTCTTGTAAATCGTTTTTGGTTGTAAACTTATAAGTGCAAGTTTCATTTTTTTTATTTTATTTTTATTTTTTAGAGCGTATAAATACAAGTTGTAAAAGGCAAATGGAAGACAAAGATGAAAAGCTAAACTCATTTTTTCCATTCCTTTGTGTTTTCTTATAGCTTTGTTGTAGCATAGTTAACTTATTTTGAAACATGTAATCGATAAAATACGACAATAAAACGAAACTAGCTAAGAACTTATCAAATCTTTATCGCACTGATCATTAAATTTTTAATTTTTTTTTTTTTTTTTTTTTTTTGATAGAAGCTATCGAGTAGTATCTTGTTGGCCATTAAACTTTAAGTTTTTTTTTTCCCGAAATATCACCTAACTTAGCATATCACCATCCCATCTATCACTCAATAACTCATTGTTAAAACAATTCCGCAAACTCGTTGACTTGACAAATAGAAGTACTACATGGTATATTATTGTCACTGTTAACAACAAATTAGCCAAAAATGTACTTCCATTAAAAATGCATATATAAAATGTGATTAAATTTTAATATTTGCTTGTTTTCTTCTGTTTATTTGTATTTGTATTTTCTTTTATTACTTTTTCATGTTAATTGCATTTTTGGAAGCACATCTTTTTTGATTTGTCATCAATTATCCGCTGAATTTTCTAACAATGAGTTATTAAGTGATGGATGAGATAACAATTTGATAAGTTCGATGATCATCCGTAAAACTTTTAAAGTTTAATGGCCAATGAGATAATGATTCGATAAGTTGAGTGACCATTTGAAAAACTTTGAGAGATTAATGATAATGATAATGAAATAACGATTTGATAAGTTGGGCGATGACCTTCGAAGGACACAAAGCTGATTACACAATAAGCTTATCACACATGCTAAGGAAATTATATTTCAAAAAAAAAAAAAAAAAATTATCTACAAGGAATCTTAGAAGGATAAAATCAATGTGAAAACCTACAACATTATGATTTAATTGGATAACTAATCTCTTTTAAGTATTGAAGTTACACAGTAAATTTTTTATTTATTTTTTAATATTAGGCTTCAAACCTATTATGCTCCCTTTTGGGCTCTATTTTATTCAAAATCTAGTTATTTTCCTCTTATCTTTTCAACCACACTTTTTCCAATAAAATCATATTTATACATAAACTTATTTTTTTCTTTTTAACTGCATATTCTTCAAAAAATAAATATTCCAAAATACATCCCCCCCAACCTATTAAAATGGAACCCAATACGAATTTATGGAAAACCTAGGGCCTGTTCGGCAGCTTTGAAACTGCTTGGTTTAGAAATTACAAAAAAATTTGTAAATCCAATATTTACAGGGCCCTACCCTGAATGGAATGCAAAATTTCCATCTAATTGAATACACATGATGAGGTGGGGTGGAGCGGAGATCATTGCCACGAGGCAAGGCGGGTACGGGGAACATGGTCTCCACCCCGTTACCCCCGTCTTGTTTAAAGTTTATTTCAAGAAATAAGTTTTTTATCATACAAAGAAGAAAACGATCATCATCTTTTTTAAAAATAACATGAGTGTTCCACAATTGAAAAAAGGGTAATGATTTTCACCATCTAAAAATATAAAAAAATAAAATAAGTAAAAAAAATAGGGCGATAAAACGGGGCAGAAGACTTGCTCATCCCCGCCCCGCTCTCGTTCCTCCCCAACTTAACCAGTTATGGGACATGTGAAGAGACAAAATACCCACACGAGCGCAAGGAATCCCGCCTGTTGACATTCCTAGTTTGGTTAATTTTATTAAAATGCTTCTTCAGTTTGAAAGAGATTTTAGAAAAAGGTCATCCAATTTGACTTTCCCTAAAAAGCTTTTTCGAAATAGAAAGCTCTTCTATAAATTAGTTTTTAAAAAATTAATGAAGATAACTTTCTCAGAAAAAAAATTTCAACAAAAATTTGAAGAAAAAACAAAAGCAATGCCAAACAGGCCCTCAAAAATTAAATATCATCTAATAGCAAGATTAATATTAATCCAAAACAAATTATATTGGTTAGAAAATTGGTAAGAGGAAAATGATAGTAAGGGTAATTGGTATGTAACACTCTTTTCCTTTTCATATTTGCATAGAATCAACCATATCCTTTATTTTTGCGCAATATACACTCAAATGAACCAAAAGTTGTGCAGAACTATAATGTGACGTCCAATTCCTTCAATAAAACTTTGTATTTAAACAAATGATATACTTTTATAATTCAAACTAACTATTTGTATAATCCTAAAGATAGTGTAGCGAAATAAAACATCTCTCACAAATCTTTTGAGATGCAAATTTAGCAATCAAACTACTTACATTTTCAACTTTTTTCGAAATAAATCACAGTTATTTCATTCAATCTCTCTTATGACACGATCAATCGAAAATAAGACTTAATCAACTTCTTTTTTTAAAAAACTTCTTTAGATGGAGGCAACGATGATAGGAATTGAAAGTTACAGGATAGCGCTAGACCGTTACTAATTACCCGTTTTTAGTTTGACATTATGTGCGGAATTAATCTAATCAAAACAACAAATTACTTTAATTAGTTTCTAGATGATTAATCAACCAATTCAATTTATCCTATCTTGAACTACCGCAGTAATATAAAAGCAATAACAAAAGCAGTAAACAACACAAGAATTGTTCATGAAGAAACTCAACGTGGGAAAAACTCCGGGCGCTTTGCTAGTCAAAGATTCACTGTAAACTATATTATAAACTTACAAACCACCAGCAAATTTGACGATCCAAGCTTTCTGATCTTCTGTCTGAAATTTGAAGCAGTTCTCCTGGAATGTGCACATGAACACCAATCCTAGCTCTTCGTTGTAAAGCAGTCTTCCTAAAGTGAGCACACGAACTCCACTTCTGACTCTTCACGCAGTTTATCTCCTGTAAATCCACCAATAACTCCTTGTTCTTAAGTTTCTTCCTTGATCTTCGCAACCAGCCAAGTTGACGATACAATCTTCCAAACAGATCCAAGTGAAGAATAATATCGGTGTATTGATTGAAGGATTTGATGTTTTTAATCCGAAGGGCACATATAGATGGGGTGATTGAACTGTTGAATGTTTGGCTCTTAAGAGAATAATTGTTTTCTCTTAAATGAATAATGTTCAACACAAGTTCCCGAATACGCCCTTTTATATGTTGGACGAATATGGTAACTTTGGCCAATAAAAATCTCGCGAATCTCGAATTAGGTTAGGCTGTAAAACTGTCGCTCGAGCAAGGGCCCTGTCGCACGAGCGACAGGTGGGCAACGGTTGAGCACTGGATGTTTTGTTTCATCCGCTCGAGCATGATTCTTGCGAGCATCTAGCAAAAATGCAACGAGTTTCCTTCGTGTTCCAAACTTGGATCCCGAACCCTACGCTATACAACCAACAATGAAACTTTACAATTAAGTCCCTAAACTTCTAAAATGTTCAAGTTGGTCCTTTTGTTCACAGAATAGTCAATTACAATAATCTAACACTAACAAACTCCCCCTTTGACATTATGTGACAATCAATTACAAGGCAAAATTTCAGCCTAAAGAAAAAAAACTAACTCCAACTATTATCTGAATGTAGCTTCCACTTTGTCGATCATGTATCCTAAAATCAAAACTTATATACCCAGTGTAAAAGAACGTGATACAGGAACTAAGCAATAAAGTACTTAGAAGCTTACAAACATAATCAATCACATAAGCATGCTAGTTTGAGATGTAATATTAATACTAATCAAAACACAATGTAATACCCAGACCAGGAAAACTTAAAAAGATTTGATAGGTACTACTCATACCAATAAGGTGCACATTCTTTTCCGGAAGTTCATCATTAGAAACTTCACAATTAAACGTGCTTGGCTTGGAGCAATTCTATGATGGGTAACCCCCTGGGAAGTTTTCCTAGGGAGCGTGTGAGTGAGGACAAAGCATGCTGAAAAGACACATGTTGATACAATGGGGACAGTACGTCGTCGATTTAACGGTCGGGACAGCCCGTTAAGTGGGACCCGGGGTCATTACAAATGGTATCAGAGCAGGTTGCTAGCCGAAAATCGGGAACTAAGTGCTATATGGGACAAAGTGCTACGCCATAGGGTGGGAGCCACCTCTTGAACCCGTAGGAGCCACCTCTAGAATCTCAACGCCTGGCAACGAATCTTCAAATGGATCAAGCGCGACGAGGACGTTCTAACGGAGGGTGATTGTAATACCTAGACCAGGAAAACTTAAAAAGATTTAACAGGTACTACTCATACCAATAAGGTGCACCTTCTTTTCCGGAAGTTCATCGTTAGAAACTCTACAGTTAAGTGTGCTTGACTTGGAGCAATTCTATGATGGGTGACCCCCTGGGAAGTTTTCCTGAGGAGCGTGCGAGTGACGACAAAGTATGCTGAAAAGACACATGTTGGTACAGTGGGGACAGTACGTCATCGATCTGGCCGGGATAGCCCGTCAAGTGGAACCCGGGTCATTACACACCATATCCGCATTAATACTACAAAACATCAAAACTCAAACAGCTATGCATAAAGTGCAACACAAATGCACTGATAACATGCTCCATATTAGTGCATGATATGCAATGCACATGTAGTGCACAAGCTCCTCACTGAAAACTCACTTGAAGTTAAAACGGTAAGTAAATGTATCTATGTCTCTCCCCAATGACCCCAAAAGACATGTACATTATATATGTATATATATAATGAAAGCAAAGTAATGTCTTAAACATAGTATCTATGTCTCTTCTCAACGACCTCAAACGACATAAGACATAAGTATAAATATCATATCACTGTAAATCAAGTCAAATGTCAAACAGTATCTATGTCTCTCCCCAACGACCCCAACAGACATATGTCAAAAGTATGCATATGAATAAGTAACCAATTATCTATATCTCACCCCCAACGATCCCAAAAGATAAGCATACAAATGACAATGTATTTTGTTCAAAGACAATGCCAAAATCAAATAAATCTCTACCTCACTATAAAATCTCTCCTTTTTTTGTCACAAATGTTGAAGGGAAAAGATAACCAAGGCAACGCAATGGGAGATAACAGCATAACAACCAATCAAATATGCAGTTGATAGCATGCAGGAGTAGAATTAACAAGTAATAGACCTCCCCACATACTCAGAATAAGTCAGAATTGAGTAAATAATATAAGTGACTCATGTGTGTTAAGTGTCACTAATCCAAGATAAATAGGACTCCAAACCTTAATTTTGTGAGAAGGGACATGCAAAATATCACTGCTAATTAGTATATTCTCCTACTAATAAAAGTCAAACCTTAAAAAACAGTAGGACCTTTCACAGGAAGCTCATTTTGCATATATCTTTCAAATTTTTCTTTTACTCCCCCTTACTTTGAGCATATATGTTTTTCATATTTCAATTTTATACTTAACTCAACATATTTTTTTTTCTTTTCAATAGCTCATAATTTTTCATCTTAAGGGCATGTTCTAATTTATTGAGCAACTAATATGACCCCTGTAGCGAGCTTTAGGTTGGTTAATCCAAGTTAGATGACCATAGGCACCAGGTTTTGAAATACCCTTAAGACTTAATTGCTCGAGTCAAATAGTTTCGAAAAAGAACATTAAGATATGAGCTTTTTATCATAAGGGATCATACTTAAGCTTAGGTCTACTAATGATGGTCAATTCATGTTCCAAATCAACTTATCAACAAGTGACTGCCATCCTAAATCTCACACATGCGGTTAAGTCCAATTTATAATCTCATAGTGTATGAAGTACAGATGATACATGAAGACACCTATTCTAAGTACTCCAAATCAACCTAAGCAAGTAATGGAATAAATTATACTCAAACATGATCACAACATACACGTTCAAACATGTTATACTTCATACAGTATTAAACTTTCCATTCCAATTTTTGTTTTTCAATTTTTCAATCAAATTTTTTTTTTGTCTTTTTCATTTTTCAAAAAAAAAAAAAAAAAAAGCATCACATACAAAAACAAAACAAAATGTGCATGTGCCAAAGCAAACATAAGGAAAATGTACATGCATGAAACTACATCCCAAAACGCAATAAAAAACATGTGATGCATGCAGAAGTCAACATCATATAACCATTAAGCACAAACATGTATCAGAAATACCTAATCAGATAGGTACATGAATGCTCTAACCTCTAAGAGCACGATGATCTATATCAAAGTTATTCAGATCACTCTTCTTTACCTGTAATGTCCCGAAATTTTTAGAATAAAAATTTATTTATTCTATATGTTATTATTTTGAAAAGTTTATGGATTAAAGTGAAGCATATTTTAAATCTTTATATTTTTGGGCCAAATAATTAAATTTTGATAGGGCAAATATAAGTATATCAATATTATACTCATTGGATAGCTCGTTTTAAATCATATATTTTAGGCCCAAGAAAAAATCGATTCGGATATGTTAAACCCAAGTTATTGACATTTTAAGATTTTATCTCAAAAGTAATTTATAAGTTGGTTTTGGTTTTAGTGTAAATTGTGGTTTTCACGTGTAGGGTTGGATGATAAATAAGGTGATTTATTTTATTATTATATTCAAGTGTAAATTTTTCCTAGCATGCCACGTGTCCCATGTGGTGGTTGGTTGAGATATATCATGATTTGTTTTACCAAAATATTCACTATCCAATTGATTTTACCACCACACGTAGAGTACTAATTGTATTTCATATTTATAAAAAGATTATTAGTTAATTATAATTTTATTTTAAGTAGAATAATTGTTAACTGTTAATTATGATTGGGTATATATTATGATATTTATTTTCAAATTAAAAATGAAATTTGAAGGTTGTATATATCCACATTAGGATTTTATCCTCATGTAATTAGATATCTTTTAAATTCAAAATTCTTGATAAGATGACTTATCTGTTAAGAGTCCAATTTAAATTGAAATTAAGAGTTTTATTTGGAGTCTATTAAGTCATCATTATCTATTAACCACTATAAATACTATACATGTGTCATATTTTTTTTTACACACACATACTTTTATACGGTAGAAAGAGAGAGAGAAAGAGAAAGAGAAAAAGAGAAAGAGAGAGGGTACTACCTGTAGTGAGAGAAAGAGAAAGGTTGTGAAAAGTCAAGTACACACATCATTGTCAAGCAATTCTTCATCCAAAGTAGGAAGATAAATATTTTTAACGTGCCGGTAGACAATTTTAATATTTCAATAACAAGGTAAGATACTTATGTGCAAAGTGATATGTTTCTTTACGCTTTTATGTTCAATTAAATATGCATGGATTATCAGTGAACCTTCGGATTTTTAAGAAAAAGATATGAGATTATAAGAGGACCTAAGATGGGTGTGTCGCTTGGTCACCGATGTACTCCATAAAGAGAAGAGTGATATGAAATGTTATTTTATTGCATATAATTGTGTGTAGAAACTGCACGTATCTTACTGGGTGTTTTTAAAATACTCACTCTTACAAATTTTACAGACTAGTTCGGGTCGATTGGAACAATGGAAGGACGGTGCAGCGGACTGCCAAGAGATTCGAAGAAAAGGAATTTCGACAAATAAATTTCTAGGTTTTATTGCATTTTAAATTTATTGTTTGAGAATGTTTAAGTTTTGTTTTTGTTTAAAGACATGATTTTATGAATGTTCTGTTTATTTGGAGATTAAGATATTATCTTTCCGCATTTAAGTAAATGAGATTATTCTTAGTAACACCTCAAAAGATATATGAAAAATTGGGGCGTTACAGTTTGGTATTAGAGCCCAGAGTTATAAAATCGATTCTGTAGACATTTTGAAAGTATTTATTCTTACTAAAAGTTAAGTTATGCACCTTTAAAAAAAAAAAAAAAAAAAAAAAAATTGTGAATAGTAGGTACTATTCACGTGAACAGTACTGTTCACGTGAACAGTGAAAAATGCCAAATAATTTTTTTTTATTATTATTTAATTGTTTCTCATTTGTTAAATGGTAAATTTTTATTAATTGAATAATGATAGTTAAAATTTAATTTGTTATGATTTAATACTTGTAGTTTAAATTTCACGTGTGATAAATTTTTATGTGTTTAATCTTAGCCTTTGATGATGTTTTAAAAAAAAAAAAAAAAAAAAAATTTCAATCAAATTTTACATTTTAAGATATTTCACTTTTGATTTATTGTTTGAGTTTTGTTTGATTTGTGTAATTGCAAAATTGAAAGGCTTTGTCAAAAAGACTTAAACTGTCTAAGAAGAGCTTGGGATTTAAGCGGTCCGTTGTGACCCCCCTCCTCATCTGGAAGCCTTTTTTATTGCGCATTACTCAAATTAACGAGATGAAAACAATACTTCAAATCTTTCAAAAATTTAAGAAAATTCATTTTTCCTTTTTTGGAAAGTTAAAAATAAATAAATAAATGCAATGTTTTTCATAAACATTAGGAATTTATGAACAATGAATTTTTTTTTTTTTTTTCTTAAAAATGTGGAGAGAATCCTTGGCATTTAGCGCTCACTGCTCGACCACTCTCCAATCGATCCAGGTATGAAAAAGAAATGTTATCATTTTAGCATGTTTATGAGTTATGTACAGCTATGTTTACTTTGCATTTTAGTTGTTAAAGCTTTCACGAATTTATATGAGAATATTAGATGCAAACATAGAATGAAATGACACTATCACTAAAAAGATCAAGCATAATTGAAGTTATATTTATCACATGATTAGGATTTGAAAAGTAACTAAGATGACTGGACGTAGTCTCACATTCCTAGAACGTGCTGATTTGGCTATCGAGAGATACATGAACTACGAAGTGAGATTGGAGCGAACTTTTTCCGAGCATGTTGAAGATTTCCTTCTTAAGTGGGAACAAGCAAGATCGTTTGGATATAATGAGGGGACAATCCTCTCAATATATCACCTGATAACTACTATGCGACCTCAATGGAGAGATGTAGCCTACTTCGTAAGAGATATGGAGTATGAGCTACAATTGCAGGAAAATTGGGACAAGATTAATTTTAGGAGGTACTGTGAAGACATTATAATCCTGTGGAACCACAGACAACAACAGCTAGCACTAGAGCCCCAGCCCCAACCTGAGCCTGAGCTTGAGCCTCATCCTGAGTCCGAACCTGAACCTGAGCCAGAGCCAGAGGAAGAGCCTGAAGAGGACCCAGAGGAAGAACCTGAAGAGGACCCAGAGGAAGACCCAGAGGAGGAAATCGAACCAGAGCTGGAAGACCCCGAGCAGGAACTCGAACCCCAAAATTTCATGGATTTGGATTCTGAGCCCGAGTCATGCCTCACGTCAGATGATGAACATTTCTAGGACTTATAGATATTAGAGATAGTCTTTATTTTAGCAAAAGTTTATTTGTTTATTCATTGAAATTTTTCGTCTTTTGAAGATCGGATATTATATGTAAGGATTCGAAAATTTTAAAGTTTTTACCATTAATAAATAATTTCTGTGTTATTAAATTTTGCATTTCTAAATTTAAAATGTTACTTGTATTAAGAAAATGTCGAGGCAACAACAAAATCAAGCAACGATTATCAGGGATTTGTTGAGAGCTGTACAAGACTTGGGTAGACAACAAGCACAAGCTGGTACTCAGGATACAAATGCTAACAACATCAGTTCAATTGTGGAACAATTCCGCCGCTATAAACCCCCAACTTTCGATGGCAAGGCAGACCCATTGGCGGCTGAGGAATGGATAAGAGGAATGGAGCGAATCTTCAAACACCTTTCCTGCACTGATTCTCAAAAGGTATTATGCGCAGAGTTTATGTTGGTTGATGCTGCAGGCCACTGGTGGGAGTCAGCATCGCGCACTAGAACAGAAGCTCAACAACGTGCTCTGACGTGGACACAATTCAAGGACGATGTGATGGGAAAATACTTCCCACAAGCTCTGAGAGACCGAAAGGAGACATAATTTCTTCAACTGAAACAAGGAGGGATGAAGCTTGAGGATTATGAGAGGAAATTTGAACAACTCTCTAGGTACGCACCACACCTAGTGGACACGGAAGCAAAGAAAGCAAGAAGGTTTGAACTGGGATTGCGCCCTGAGATTGGTGGAATAATGGCATCCCATCAATTCACTACCTATAGTCGGGTTTTACAAACCGCTCAAGCAATCTCAAATAGGTTAGAGATTGATCAAACTTCTCAACAAGGAGCCGAGCATTCAGGAAAGAGGAAATGGAATGTGTCAAACGAAGAAAAGGGAGTAGGACAGAACAAGAAAATCAACTTTGGATCAAGTTTTGGACAAAACGTTCCACCCTGTCCAAAATGCAACCGGGTACATAGGGGTGAATGCTTGTTTGGGAAACATGTGTGCTATCGATGCGGCAAAACAGGCCACATTTCCAGAAACTGTAAAGAAGACCCCTCAAAGAAGAATGATGAGCAAGATAAGAAGGGAAATGCCCGAGTTTTTGCTTTAATTCAAGATGGAGTAACAGAGGACTCGAACGCAGGTAATTTCGAGGACGAAATTGTTTTAAGGAAGGGAGATTGTAATGTCCCGAAATTTTTAGAATAAAAATTTATTTATTCTATATGTTATTATTTTGAAAAGTTTATGGATTAAAGTGAAGCATATTTTAAATCTTTATATTTTTGGGCCAAATAATTAAATTTTGATAGGGCAAATATAAGTATATCAATATTATACTCATTGGATAGCTCGTTTTAAATCATATATTTTAGGCCCAAGAAAAAATCGATTCGGATATGTTAAACCCAAGTTTATTGACATTTTAAGATTTTATCTCAAAAGTAATTTATAAGTTGGTTTTGGTTTTAGTGTAAATTGTGGTTTTCACGTGTAGGGTTGGATGATAAATAAGGTGATTTATTTTATTATTATATTCAAGTGTAAATTTTTCCTAGCATGCCACGTGTCCCATGTGGTGGTTGGTTGAGATATATCATGATTTGTTTTACCAAAATATTCACTATCCAATTGATTTTACCACCACACGTAGAGTACTAATTGTATTTCATATTTATAAAAAGATTATTAGTTAATTATAATTTTATTTTAAGTAGAATAATTGTTAACTGTTAATTATGATTGGGTATATATTATGATATTTATTTTCAAATTAAAAATGAAATTTGAAGGTTGTATATATCCACATTAGGATTTTATCCTCATGTAATTAGATATCTTTTTAAATTCAAAATTCTTGATAAGATGACTTATCTGTTAAGAGTCCAATTTAAATTGAAATTAAGAGTTTTATTTGGAGTCTATTAAGTCATCATTATCTATTAACCACTATAAATACTATACATGTGTCATATTTTTTTTACACACACATACTTTTATACGGTAGAAAGAGAGAGAGAAAGAGAAAGAGAAAAGAGAAAGAGAGAGGGTACTACCTGTAGTGAGAGAAAGAGAAAGGTTGTGAAAAGTCAAGTACACACATCATTGTCAAGCAATTCTTCATCCAAAGTAGGAAGATAAATATTTTTAACGTGCCGGTAGACAATTTTAATATTTCAATAACAAGGTAAGATACTTATGTGCAAAGTGATATGTTTCTTTACGCTTTTATGTTCAATTAAATATGCATGGATTATCAGTGAACCTTCGGGTTTTTAAGAAAAAGATATGAGATTATAAGAGGACCTAAGATGGGTGTGTCGCTTGGTCACCGATGTACTCCATAAAGAGAAGAGTGATATGAAATGTTATTTTATTGCATATAATTGTGTGTAGAAACTGCACGTATCTTACTGGGTGTTTTTAAAATACTCACTCTTACAAATTTTACAGACTAGTTCGGGTCGATTGGAACAATGGAAGGACGGTGCAGCGGACTGCCAAGAGATTCGAAGAAAAGGAATTTCGACAAATAAATTTCTAGGTTTTATTGCATTTTAAATTTATTGTTTGAGAATGTTTAAGTTTTGTTTTTGTTTAAAGACATGATTTTATGAATGTTCTGTTTATTTGGAGATTAAGATATTATCTTTCCGCATTTAAGTAAATGAGATTATTCTTAGTAACACCTCAAAAGATATATGAAAAATTGGGGCGTTACATTACCCAAACTTGTCTAGTGATAGTATGATTTTCAGACAACTGTGTCACCAACTTGGTCAACTGACTCACTTGTGTAGTAAGGAATCCTATCTGACCAACAACCTCCTGATTTCTATTCCTACTAAAGCTCATGGTCTGTGACTGTTCAGGACTTGATGACATCTAGGGCGTATGTGTCCTAACTCACCGCTGTGAAAACATGTCGGGACAAACCTAGGAACAATATTATGGGGATGCTGACATCTATTCCTATGTTGACGGGTCTTATGCTGTCCAGTAGGCCTCTGTCTAACAAATTTCTTATCCTTAGGATCAGGGTTAGGCACATGTTTAAGATGGTTAGTTGTAGGGACAAATGTAGTCTTAGAAGTGCTAGCAGTGTTCTCCTTAAAACCTAGATCTCCCTTATTACCAGCTGGCTTGCCCATTCCTAGAATGTTATCTAACTTTTCAGAACTGCTAGAGAAGGCAAACAACTGAGACTTAGAATATTTTAAATTGACATGCCCCAAAAGGGGCGTCAAAATAAATTCCTTACTTTTCTAAAATGTGTCGTTCAAATAGTAATTGGTAAGTAAGGGTCATTATTGTAGAGGATTGTTTTCAATTACGTCAATTACAACAAAGAAAATAAAAATGTGCACAAAGAAAATTGGGGGGGGGGGGGGTTGGTTTGGTTAATTAAACTAAGGAAGCGAAAAAAATAAAAGACAAAGAACTAAAATGATGAAAAACATAAAGCGATGGAAATGTCATCGAGGGGTACTTCTTCACCGCTAGAATGATTTTCCTTTCAATGTTCGCAAAAGATTTTCGTTCTCAAGATTAACAATAATTCGAGAATAATCAAAAGCTCGATTACCTCAATCTCTTCTTACATACTAGTTGAATAAGATAAGTATCGTTACCCAACCCTTTTCATCAAACAACCTAGTATAAGCTCGCTAGATTTAATTCAACAAAAGCATTACGACGAAAGAAACAAATTGAATTAAGCGCAAACTCGCAAGCTCGATTTACTAACTTAAGTGTTAATCCACCTACATTCAATTGAATAGCTTTTACGTACTACCGTCGATTGAAATGGATTTACTACTAGGTTTTGGAATAAATAGCAATTATGGACTATAAATCCCAAAATAGCAAATATTGTAAACAACTCAATCATCTAGTTGGCCCGCTAAATAACCGAGAAGAACAATAAACACAATGAATTAATCACATCAATCTCAAGAACACAATAAAGCACAAATTGATTTAAATCTCATTCTATGGTTAGAAAATAACCCCCAATCACATAGGTTTATCTATCCATAGAGCATTTACATAAACCCAATAAAATAATACAACAAATGGATAAAAATGAAGATAAAGAAAAGAAGATCTTATTGATGAAGAGATGGAAAGATGAGGTCTTCTATATCAATGGAGTTTCTTTCTTCTTCTTCTTCTTCCCCAAAATCACCATGGTTGTAGAGATGGAGCTCCCAAGTTTTCTCTCGTTTTTGTGGTCTGCTCCTCTGCCTTTGCTTGACCTATAAATGTCCCCAAAATGTTGTATTTATATGGTGTTGAATATGGGAGACGGGTTGGAGTCGAAATGGGCCGAAAAAGAGTGCAAAAATCGGGTTTCTCGCGTTATCGGGGGACACCATGGCGCCGAGGTCGCTGAATTTTTTTTTTCTTTTTCTTCTGGGTGCCACGGCGCCCAATTTGCTGAAATTATTTGTTTTGCACCACTTTCAAGTCACAATTCTTCCACCTCAAAGTGATAATCTTGCACCAAACTTTGGATAATTGTATTTTCAATACATTTGGCTCTTTTCTCGCATAAATTCCTTAAAATCTTCAATCAACCCGGGTTCAACCTATATGACAAAAATAACAAAAATAAGTAGAATCTTACAAAAGAAAACTCACAAAGACATAAGTTTAATGGTATAAATGAGTGCGAAACCCGCACTTATCACACCCCCAAACTTAAATCTTTGTTAGTCCTCGAACAAAGCTATAAAAACAAACACACAAATAAAAACTAAACAATAATACTATAATAACAAAAATTTCAAAAGTTGGATAGCTTGCCGTTTTGCCTCAATTTTCACATATGCTAATAACTCGTGAAATGCACACAAAAATGCTACAACAACCACTTTGAAACTTATACCATGTTTGACTCGTGAGTGTGTATAGTCATTCCAATTCATCACAATACACAAGTTGGTGGTGTTTTCGACTCTCAAAATGGTCAAATTTTCCTATCTCGCTCGTGGGATTGCGCACTCCCCCAAACTTGATATTTTCATTGTAGCCCAAAGTGTAAAAAACATAGGATTGCTCTTAAATCACTCAATCTTTCCCTCTCAAGTTTGGTTGGATCGAACCGATAAATTAGACAATCTAGTCATGTGTTAATTCAGAAAAATTTTAGTGCTCCGACTACAAACTTACGTTAGGCAAATCACGCACAATCACTAATCTTTCAACAACAGCAACTGAGGATATAGCATCCATTTTCTTTTGCTTCATTTTTCCAATGTAGGTAGTTAAAGCTCTAGTCCCTAAGGGTAGCCTTCTTCATTGGTAGATCGTCTCCTACACATTGGAGATACATAGAGCCAGATTACTCAACGCTGACTCACACTCCTTAAGGTAGACAACTTTTTCCTACAAAAATTTTTCTTTCTTTCTTTTCGATTGGGATAAAAACAACATCTAACTTTCATTTGAAGTTCTACAGTACTCCACAATATCAATCATTTGAGCAAAAAATTAACACACTTCTAAATAGTTTCATTCACCGGCTCAATACATCCCCAAACTTAGTCTTTCATAGGTAGTGATAGAAGAATTGTCAACAATATGGTCATTTAAGTTCACTAACAACCTCAAGTGCCACCAACAAGTGCGTGTGATGAATTTCATGACTTAAGTGCTCCATAGAGTGTCAAACATGGAATAAGTGGATGAAAATAAACAACATATAGCATTCATGTCCGCATTCCATAAACTAAAGCAATGTAACAACTAAAAGCAAAGCCGACAAAGCTATCCAACCAAACAAGCATAAATCATCACACACAAATTTAATTTGTATATAGCCCTTAAGAATAAAACAAGAGAGAGTAAGGGCAAGGGGTTCAAGTACTCCCCTAAGTTGGTTGTGGAGTGTTGTGAGGTTTTTTGCAACTATCTCCGGTAGTGTTTTCCTTTCTTACAAATCTTTATACTTCAAATGCTCGGGAAAGAGTATGAATTCAAACATAGGAGCCTGTATTACCAAAGGTAAAAATTTCTCATTAGAAATTGGAATAGTAGTACATGAAAGATTATACCTTAGTGGGTTACACGGTAATAGTTCAAGTGATGTCATGGTTTCCACAATGCTCTCTCAAGTTAAGTTCTCTTCTTGTGTTGGTTCATCAACATGATCTTCCATCTATATTGGTACCTCATCTAAACTCTCTTCACTTCTTGTGTATTAACACTAACATTTTCACTTGGGTAAAATGCTTGAGAGGAAAGTTATTCTGATCTTTGAGCCTCAATTATCTCCGCCATGCTAGCCAACTCACTAATTTGTGTCTCCAAACTCATGAATGAGGTCCTTGTTTCTTGTTGAAATGTCTCTTGTTGAAATTGCATAGTCTCTTGTTGGAATTGCATATTGTTTGAGGCCAAAGACTTAATCATTTCTTCAAGAGACATATTTGAGCTTTGAGGTAGAGCTTGTTAACTGCTCGAGGCTAAGGACTCAACCATTTCCTCTAGAGACATACTAGAACTTGGAGTTTGAGTTTGTTGACTAGGTTGGAATTATTGTGCTTGATCTTGTTGATAGAAACCATGTGGATGATCAAATTGTGCTTGTGGAGTTGTGAAGTAATTTCCTTCATGATAGAGATTGGGATGATCATCGAATCCATGATTATACGTGTTATGATATGGATCATACCCCCGTTGTATTGGAAATCCTCCATTGACATTCACTTGTCCAAATGCCCTTCTTTGTTGAAGTGTTGGGCATAAATGAGTAGGGTGTCTGCATATGAGCAAATCCTGCACGCTTCTTGTTGTTGAATTCCTTGAAGAGCAACTTGTTGCACAAGAGATGCAAGGTCGGACAATTGTTGCTCAATTCGAGAAGTTGCTTCCATCTCACAAACTTCTATAACCAACCTCTTCTCTTGCTCCTAGGTTGTGGTGTGATGTGTTCGTTTTGCTCAATCACAACCTAAGTCACAAAGAAAATAACCAAAATAAATGAGAACCGAAAAAAAGAAAGTATTACAATTAACAAAATTGAAAGAACAATCCCCGGTGACACGCCACCAAAATTGACATGCCCCAAAAGGGGCGTCAAAATAAATTCCTTACTTTTCTAAAATGTGTCGTTCAAACAATGTAGGACAAGCTAAGCAACGTTACCCAATCCTTTTCATCAAACAATGTAGGACAAGCTCACTAGATTTAATTCAACAAAAGCATTACGACGAAAGAGACGAATTGAATTAAGCGTAAACTCACAAGCTCGATTTACTAACTTAAGTGTTAATCCACCTACATTAAATTGAATAGCGATTACGTACTATCGTCAATTGAAATGCATTTACTACTAGGTTTTGGAATAAATAGCAATTACGACCTATAAATCCCAAAATAGCAAATATTGTAAACAACTCAATCATCTAGTTGGCCCGCTAAATAATCGAAAAGAACAATAAACACATAAACACAGTGAATTAATCACATCAATCTCAAGAACACAATAAAGTACAAATTGATTTAAATCTCATTTTAGGGTTAGAAAATAACCCCCAATCACATAGGTTTATCTATCCATAGAGCATTTACATAAACCCAACGAAATAATACAACAAATGGATAAAAATGAAGATAAAGAAAAATAGATCTTATTGATGAATAGACGGAAAGATGAGGTCTTCTATATCAATGGATTTCCCTTTTTTTTCTTTCCCAAAATCACCATGGTTGTAGAGATGGAGCTCCCAAGTTTTCTCTCATTTTTGTGGTCTGCTCCTCCACCCTTGGTTGACCTAGAAATGGCCCCAAAATGTTGTATTTATATTGTGTTGAAGGTGGGAGACGGGTTGGAGTCGAAATGGGCTGAAAAAGAGTGAAACAAATCCGGTTTCTCGCGTTACCGGGTGGCTGGGCACCATGGCGCCGGGGTCGCTGAATTTTTTTTTCTTTGTCTTCTAGGTGCCATGGCGCCGATTCTGTTGAAATTATTTGTTTTACACCACTTTCAAGCCACAATTCTTCCACCTCAAAGTGATAATGTTGCACCAAACTTTGGATAATTGTATTTTCAATACATTTGGCTCTTTTCTCGCATAAATTCCTTAAAATCTTCAATCAACCCGGGTTCAACCTATATGACAAAGATAACAAAAATAAGTAGAAACTTACGAAAGAAAACTCATAAAGACATAAGTTTAATGGTATAAATGAGTGCAAAACCTACACTTATCACTAAATCACTCAGAAGGTTCTTAACCTAGATCTCTAAAGTCTCTCTCTCTATGGTCAACTCACTTACTTTCCTAGCGGACCTCTCAAGCTCACTGGTGAGTTTCTTAACTTGAGTCTCTAAAGTTTCATTCATTGTTTTCATTTCACTCAGGATTGATGTGGATTCCTTAAAGTGCACTCTCAACTTCTCATTTTCCAAATTAAGTTCCTCATTTTTCGCACTCAAGGCATTGTTCTTGCTATAAATCTTAAGACTCTCCTTATACATTTTATCATAGGCCTCCTAAATGTCTAGCCCACTCTCATCATCTTCACTAGATTATTCACAGCTATTTATATCCTCATCCTTTTTACTTCCCTGGTCAGAACCACTCTTAACTCTAGCAACAAGGGTAACAATTTTTTCACTCTCCTCACGGGTGGATTTCTAACTCTGATTATCCGAGTCAGACTCGTCATCAGTGAGAGTAGCATTCGTAGCCTTCTCCTGAGATCTCTTCCTACTAGGACACTCATTCCTCATATGACCAAACCCTTGACACTTATGGCATTTTACACCTTTAGATCTTCTCCTAGATTTACTCGAGGAATCTCTGTGTTTCTCTTGGGGTTTGTTTTTATTCCTAAACATCGTTTGGAATTTTTTAGCTAGGTATGTCAACTCCTCATCATTTGGTGAGTTAGAATCAGAAGACTCATTCTGGTTGGTCCTAGTAGTTTTCAAAGCTATAGACTTCTTCTTAACATGATTTTCTAAGGTTAGCTCATAAGTCTGCAGGGTTCCAACTAACTCCTCAACTTTAATAGAATCAATATCCTTACTTTCCTCAATGGCTGTGACTTTCGACCTAAAACGCTCAGGTAAGGATCTAAGGATTTTTCTCACTATCTTAGGCTTGAGGATCCTCTCACCTAGGTTGAAGCTCGAGTCACAATGTCATTTAAGCTCACATAGAAGGAATCAAAGCACTCATCTTCACTCATTCTAATTTTCTCGAACCTCGTGGTCAACAATTGTAACTTAGAATTTTTAATAGCCTGTGTTCCCTCATGTGTGATCTCTAGAATATCCCAAACCTCTTTGGCTACCTCACACATAGGCACTCTTTTAAACTCATCAGAAGAAACAAACCTAAACAGGGTATGCAGGGCTTTGCTATTCCAGTTACATTCATCTAAGTCAGCCTTAAATCAGTTTTCTATGGGAGTAGGAGCGACAACATCACCTACTTTTGTACTAGGGAAACTCCAACCTGTAACATCCCAAAATTTTCTAGTAAATATTTTTAGTATTTTAGAATGTTTTTAATTTTATGGGCTTAGTAAATATTTTTAGTATTTTTAGAAAGTTTTTAATTGTATGGGTTTAATTGAATAATAAAATAAATGTTAATGGAAATTGTAATTAAAATAGTATTAGGGACTTGAAAGTGCAATTTCATAATTGCATATTTGCCCAAGGATTAAAGATGTAATTTCACAAACCAATAAAATATTTGCATTTGTGCCCAAGGATTAAATGTGTAATTTCATAAACCAATAAAATAGTTGCATTTGTGCCAAGGACTAAGGGTGTAATTTCTCAAACCAATAAAATATTGACATTGGTTACCTAGGGGTTAAAAGTGCAATTTGATAAATTGCACAATTAACCCCTAACATCAACTATAAATATGGGATAATTGTGAAGTGAGAAATGTCTCACATTTCTTTCATTTCCCATCCCTTTCACTCTTTAAGGTATATTTTTTTAGTAAATTATTTTGTTAATTATTTATTTACTTAATTATTTGTTTTTAGGTATTTATTTGGTTTATGAATAGGAAATTAAAATTTTTTGGTCTAGGGTTATTCAATAATGGAGGAAAGACAGAGTTAGAGTTATATTAAATTAATAAAATTAAGAATGATTAATTATAATTTTTCTATTTAGAAATCTTAACTCTAGAAGTTTTAAAATTTGTAAAAATATTTCAAGAAATATTGAGTTTAGTTTACTTAGTTTGCATAAAACAAAAATTAAAAAAATAATAATAATAATAATATTTGATGAAAGAAGGCAAAGAAGTAAGATAGGCAAATCATTTGGAATAATAGTTGCTAATTATATTGGTTAATGGGCCACTAGTATATGTATACATGTGGATATAATAAATTCAATTGGAGAAGAAATAATTAGCACTTGAGATTTAAATTATTTTGATTTGATGAGAAGTAATGTGTCATGATGCATAGTCTAAAAAGTGAGGTATGTAAAAAATTTAGTAAAGAAGAATATGGAATGCATAAGAAATTAATTAATAAGTATGGTATGTGTATGTGTTTGTGTATATATATATATATATATATATATATATGTATATACATATATACATATATATATATATATGTATATATGTATATACATATATATATATATATATATATATATATATTTGTGTGTTAAATAAAATGGAAAATGGATCAAACATGAAATGAAAAATAATATGGTAAATTTTACATGTATTAATTTTATTTTAGAAATTGTGAAATTTATTTAATAACGATAACAAGAATTTTTTTATTATTATTATTTATTAGTAGTAAACTAGTATTATTAGTATCCTTATTAAAGTTGTTTTAATTATGTAACCTATAATATCTTATAGGTTTAGTTAGATTTGTTAATTGAGAGGTACTATGACAAGACATAATTAATGTAGGGATTATTGTATTAATGCGGATATTGATCAAGGAAATCGTGACAAAGGTAAATATTGATGTTTTTCAACTACAGTACAAGATACGTTAAATGTGTAATTATGTGCTTATATGTGTTTGCTTGTTTTACTACGTGACATGGCAGTATGATACGTGTGCATTGAATTTATTTGGAAAACGTATGGATGATTACGTTTTCAAGATCATGCATATGTTGTTGTCATTCTGATTGAGTTACGGTTGATCATTTTGAGTGTGAATCCCATTATAGATGTACCGTAATATTGTGTTCGAATAAAGATACCGCTTGAGGCTCCTGACGGTCATTAAGGGTAGCCAGGGATAGGGTATTCGAAGTTCGGCACCTATATACAAGCAGTGTCAGAAGGTCCCTTGGTGGCCTTGGGACTGCGGATAGGCACTTGGAGTACTATATATATGTAGGTCAGGCCTTGAATTTGTATATATGATATACTGATAATGCATCTTGAGTCTCGGTGGGCAACGACGGATGCATTGATATTGGTTTGCGCGCAAGAAATGGTCATATTATTGTGAGCTCATACGGTACACTATAATAAGGATTTGGGCCAATTTATGCTTGACATGCATCATTGAATCATCATATTTACTGAACTTTATGGTTCACGTTTTGTATTTTGTACTGTAGATGGCCCAGCGAGATAATGAGATTATTCGAACTACCAGACATGCCGAACTTACTGCGGATTTCTCGGCTATACATGTTATATATAGACGCACCCACTACACACGCTTTTATACCGTGATTGATGAAGATAAAGGTATTGAAAATTTTGAAGACGGGGAAGATTTTGTGATGGTCATGATTGATGTCTATGACTTGGTTACTTGTCGTTATGTAAATACTGTAATGTTCGTGGAATAGACTGTGATATGATATTATGCAAAAAGGAAAAATGGGGCCTAGGAAAATAATATAGAGAAAATAAATAGACTTGACTGACTTTGACATACCGCCATATCTGCCTGCTGTAAAATAGATATAGAGAAAAAAAAATATTTTGAAAATTTGCAGGCATTTCTTTTGACCAAAATTTTTGGGTAGTCATATGACAAATTTTCGAAGGGATGTCTTTTGTAAAACAAATTCTCTTTTTGGTATAATATAAAATCTAGCGGTTCTTTTAACCTTTTATATTTGATTTTTTTGGGACACGTTTTGATTATACTGTGAGATGCTTATTTGGATTAAATCTTAGTCTGTTATAAAAACTATTAATAAAATAACACTATAAAAAGAAAAATGTTAAGGGTAGAGGTTGGGGGCTGACATAACCCTTCTCAACACTCAACCAGATTCTCTTATCCATAGATTTTAAAAAAGCTCTCATCCTCACTTTCCAGTAAGCATAATTACTGTCATCAAAATATGGCGGGACATGTAAAGAGCTACTCATCTAGACAAAATTAAGGTCAGGACACGCAATTAGGCTCTGATACCACTTGAAAGTTACGGGATAGCGCTAGAACGTTACTAATTACCCGTTTTTAGTTTGACCCTATGTGCGGAATTAATCTAACCAAAGCAACAAGTTACTTTAATTAGTTTCTAGATGATTAATCAACCAATTCAATTTATCCTATCTTGACCTACCTTAGTAATATGAAAGCAATAACTAAAGCAGTAAACAATACAAGAATTATTCACGGACAAACCCAACGTAGAAAAAAACTCCGGACGCTTTGTCAGTCAAAGATCCACTATAAACTGTATTATAAACTTACAGACCACTAGAAAAGTTGATGACACTAGATTGCTGATTTCCTGTCTGAAGTTTGAAGCAGCTCTCCTGGAATGTATACACGAACATCAATCCTAGCTCTTCGTTGTAAAGCAGTCTTCCTGAAGTGAGCACACGAACTCCACTCCCGACTCTTCACGTAGTTTGTCTCCTGTAAATCTACCAAGAACTCCTCGTTCTTAAATTTCTTCTTTGATCTTCGCAGCCAGCCAAGTTAACGACACAATCTTCCTGACAGATCTAAGTGAAGAATGACATCAGTGTATTGATTGAAGGTTTTGATATTTTCAATCCGAATGGTGCATATAGATGGGGTGATTGAACTGTTGAATGTTTGGCTCTTGAGAGAATAATTGTTTTCTCTTGAATGAATAATGTTCAACACAAGTTCCCGAATGCGCAGCGCCCTCTTTTATATGTTGGACGAATATGGTAACTTTTGCTAATAAAAATCTCGCGAAATCGCGAATTAGGTCAGGCCGTAAAATTGTCGCTCGAGCGAGGGCACTATCGCATGAGCAACAGATGGGCGAAGGTTGAGCACTGGATGTTTTGTTTCATTTGCTCGAGCATGACTCCTGCGAGCATCTAGCGAAAATGCTGCGAGTTTCTTTCGTGTTCCAAACTTGGATCTTGAATCCTACACTATACAACCAACTATGAAACTTTATAATTAAGTCCCTAAACTTCTAAAATGTTCGAGTTGATCCATTTGTTCATAGAATAGCCAATTATAATAATCTAACACTAACAGGAATAATATGAATGTATAAAAGAAAAAGTGGTTTAAAATTAACAATTAAGAGAATAAGGAAATGGTTAAAGTTTCTCTTGTTTATAAGGTAGTAAAAGTAATACGGGTTTAGTTGTGTTAGGAATTTACTTAAACATGCACAGCGAAAATAATACAAATTTTAATTCCCATCAAGGATCAGCTTTGTGTTGAAATAGAAACTGTGATAGAAATTGTACATTTCTTTAGCTCTGCAAATTCCTTTGCAATATTGTAGTTCCAACAATCTCGATCTATCTCCCACAACTGTCCAATTGTCCAGCCTCCAATGGAATCCACACAGAGAACAAGATTGAGAGAGAACCATGATTTCTTTTCTTGTGCTAGTAATAATAATTAGAAAAATCCTACATATTACAAACCCTACCAACTTATTTATATAAACCCAAACGGGCTTGACTCGTCTTTTAAAACAACTTGGTCCAATATTTAATTAATCCAATTAATTAAATATGGTCCATGAATGAATGAATGAATTAATTAATTCGGGCTTATTAATAAACAACACAATTAATTAATTATCCAAGGCTTGTCAATTAATTAATTGGTAACTCATTCTTCTAGTTCTCCTTTTGTGTGTGACCTATTAGATTCCCAATCATGATGTCTAATGATGTGAATTATTATTTTGATCTAATCAAAATCAATAAATCAAAACACCCTTTTGATTTATCACTAATTCACATCCGTCGTCCCATATTGACATCTAGCAATGTGTCACAACAATACAAGTGACGAGAATGTCACGTGGTATGACAAAATCAAACTCGTTCATTTATTGTGAAACTATTATCCTTTTGTTAATATGATCCGATCAATTACGAGATATGAATATGTGTCAATCTCAATTATCGATCATATTTTTCATTACACTATTAAGTCAATGTAAGTCGAAAACTCTTTTTCGACTTATGAGTACATATTTGCCAAGGATTTCGTTATCAACTTAATTGGATGAAATGTAGATCATATATCTTACTATCTAATAGTGGTGAATCCTCTATTGATCAACTCACAACATTCATATAATTCTTGACATACCCGTACGATGTCGTATTAGCGGCCCTTGACAGAGCAACATCTAACATAACAAAGTATGATTGTCCTCATATAAAGTACTATGATGACCTCAAGTCGAAGAACCAATTCTACTACCGAATGTTAGAGATTAACCAATGATACTCAGATAGTTATTCATGTGGAATCTCCCTATCGGGTCTTCAATGCTTTGTTCTATAACAAAACATTCACGTGTTCATTTAAGTGTCATTACATTTTAGTTTGTGAGATCAGCTACTTACTTTACAAGTAAGAAATGTCACACATTATGGTCTATCTGTAATAATGATATCCATATCTCTTTATTACTTACGACCACGAATGATTTAAGATTCAATCATATGTAATTGGTAATTTACAATCACAACTCCTTGTGATTAACAAATTACCGAGATTTGAATCTACGGACTCTATTATTTAATACCATAATAGATATTGCCAAAATAAAAATGCATTAAATATATATCAAAAGTGCTTATACCCAAAATTGATTGGATCTAGGGCATAACACTTACAAGTTGCATATTCCACTTCTCGAGAATCAGTATAATTAAAAAACAATGATGAAAACTATGTATAACGTTTCGTTGGCCTTTATATTCAAATAAAAAAATAAAAAAATAAGAAGAAGAAGATAGAAAATTAATTAAATCCATAATCAAAACGTGCATTTATCCGTCATCAAAGCAAACAATTCACGATGCCCCTTAACAGATTATACATAATCCTAATTTTTATGTTGTTATCCTTATTTTTTATATTATAATATATCAAAAGCCCTTTTAGAACATAAAATATTTTTTCTAGTATTAAGTTTAATTTTTAATTTCACTTATATTTTTCAGAATTAAACCAGACCTTATTTAAAGGAGACCAAAAATGTTTAATTTTATACAATTTATTTACGTTCAATTTAACGTTTACATTAACAATTTCTATTATTTGCGATTCAAATTCAAGAATTTATGTATGTTGGAGATTCAATACTTCACTTTTGAAAATTGAGAATTCATAATAAAACCATGTGAAAAAATATGAAACCTCGACCTAATTTTCTAATATATGCATAGCCAATGACTGACTTTGTGAATATCCAATTCCTATTAGGCTAATAAATGGATGATGAGGCCATTGAAAATCAATCAACGACAAATATTGAGAAAATTAAACATAATGAAAAGATTAGAAGTTGACTGGGACGGCCAAATATCATTCCACATTGTACATCAACAAATCTTGATTACTACATAATGAAAATATTAGAATTTGACTGGGATGGCCAAATATCATTCCGCATTGTACATCAACAAATCTTGATTGCTACGTATGAAACTCATTTTCCATTTCCTTTTGAGCAAATAAAAAAAATTAGATAATGTAATTTGTACATTCAAAATGTACATTAGTGTTGACATTGTGTATTAATGTGACAAACAATCTGATCATTTATCTGAATAATAAATGGTTAGATTATTTGCCACATCACATAATGTCAACAAAGATATCAGACAACAAAATTGTAAATGTAGCATGATTAAATTTTGATCGTGGACTGCCAAAGTGATTATATATGTTAACTCTGACCCAAATTTTAATAATTGAGCTTAGATTGGGTTAATTTCAATTTTGGTCATTGCTCTTTCAAGTGAAATCTCAATTAAGTCACTCGACTATAATTTGTCACAATCAAATCACTAAATTTTAATTTTACTGCAATATTATTTACTCTATTAGTCCTCATTATTGAGAATTTAATATCTACACCCACCATTAGCTTCTCTTTCTCGATTAATAGCTACTTAATTATGTTGTGGCTGCCAAATTTTCAAATTGGGGATAAAAAGAGCTTTTCGTATTCTCTTGTTACAGACAAACGGAGTATATTTAGCCCCTATTTGGTTTGAATAAAAATTATATTTTTTGTATATTTTGATAAAAGTTGATTAAATGTATAGTCGAAAAATTGATAAATATTGTGAATTCCATTAAATATATGATTGAAAATGAGTTTAAAAAATAAAATTTAAGAAATGAAGGCCAAACATGGACTTATTTTTCTAAATTTACAGCAATAACGCGATTATGTGGCACATTTACCTCAAAAAGATACACATCACATTGATGTAAATTATGAACATTCACGTAGGATTTAATTAGGAGTAGGGATGATCCAATTTAAAAGGGTACCGAACCGAATATCAATGAAAATCTTAGGAATTGAATCATTGGTTCCACATCTAATAATAGAACCGAATCGAAATCGAACCAGTTTTGTTCCAATTCGATTATTTATATTTAAAATTTATAAAAATAAAGTATGAAATTACTTGTTATATTAAAAATGGAATTGGAACCACTAATTATTCTTGTAATCTAATAATATAAAAATTAATTACATAAGACAACAAACAAAAACACACTCCAAAACTCAAGATCAATTAATAATGACATAAAACATTATAAACTATTAAATACAATATAAACTATAAATTTGGATTAAAAATTAATTCTTAACAAAGATCATACAACAATATATATATTGAAAAAATAAATGTAGTATTTATAACTTTATTATCTTCAATAATTTTCAAGGAAAAAAAATCTTGATTCTGATAATTGACCACGTTAAAAACGAGTTCTTAGGAAATATTGAGCTAAAAATATTTTTTTTTCCCAATTGAGGTTGCATTAAAGCTATGATTTTTTAAAAGTATTTAAAAAATTATTTATATTTAAATGTTGATTACCTATTAGGTTTTGTTGTAAAAGAAAGGAGAAAAAGTGTATGAAAAGTGAAATTTTGGTGTGAAATAAATTTACGGTCTAAGTTTCAAATATCTAGTCTATATTTGTACAATACATTAGAAAAAGAGAAATTAGGGAGAACTGAATTCACTATCGATCCTTAAGTTAATATCATGAATCGGACCGAACCCAATCGGTTCTCGATGCATAGCCCCAAAATCGGTCCATTTTATTGATGGTAGCTGAACTCATCGGTTTTATATGATTCCACCAATTCCGGGAAAAAAATGCCCACCCCTAAATGTCATTATTTTGTTCATTTAAGCAAAGGAGCTAACAAAATGACTAACATTAAAAGTAAATCGTTGTTGAGACAAATTAAATTGGTGGCTGGGAACAATATTATAAACATGTATACGATCAATACATTCGATGACAATTGCAAATTACTTAGCCTTGTTTAGCCCTATTTGACATTTATTATTTGAAAATTCTTTTTTTTTTTTATAAATTTATTTTTAACCACACATTTATAAATTTATTTGTAAATCTAAATTTTTTATATATTTTTTAACCGCATATTTTCCGAAAGTTTACTTTTCAAAACATTGTTTTTTCTCAAATAATGACCATCAAACAGGGCTTAAGAAGTATAATAACTATTTGATTTTTTTTTAAATTAACAAAATTATTCAAAACAATATTGAAAGTACAATGTACATTTGAAAATTTACCCTATAAACATGTCTCGAGAATGATCACCTATCCCAGTGGGCAGGTTTTACAAAATCCCCCATGTACAAAAATGTTTGAAGTGGGGCCCATTTTTGAAGAGTGGGGATTTTTTTTAAATGGGGGTTTTTTTTAACCTGCTCCTAGTGGGCAGGTGATCACTCCTCAAACATGTCTATGCATTTCAACACAGCCAATAAATTGAATGACTTTTCAAGGTGCTTTTATTATTTAGAAGCGTTTCCCGGTAGAGATTTTTTCAAGTGAGATTATTATATATATATATATAAATTTTCTGTGTAATTAAAAAATAAGAAAAAGTTATGACTAGATTGAATGACTATTTTTGAGAAAAATAATTTTAAAAATCCCTCCCAAACATGCTTTGATTATACTTTAATAAAAGAATTAAGTTGTTTATTGGAATAGGACCCCAACCAGAATACAATATAAGCGTATGATAAATATGGCACTACATATTGTAAACAAATAAAAATTAATTAATTAATTTTTAACTATTTCACCATATTCAATTCAACACCTATTTTGCAGCATTCAAGGCTAAAAGTATTTGGCAAATTTTCATTGTAGGTCCTCAACTTATTTTCGATGTTGCAAGTTTGCACTGTCCCCACCTCCCCCCAACCCCCCCCCCCCCTATTATTATTATTATTATTTTGCCCAAAATTGGTTCTCAAACATTCAAATTTGTAACAACTTGATCCTTAGTAAATGGTATCCGTGCATGTTATTTTCAAGAGGTACGAGCAACAGAAGCTTCTTGACGAGTGGCAAGAAGTGAATTATAATTTAGAAAACTTGAGTACTTTCAGGATTACGTTGACTATATCTTTCGAATATTCACAAAAATTAGATTTCATACTTACCTAATAGATTTACTCTGTAGAAATTTTGACACGTACATTGAACGAGGCAAGTAGGAATTTTACTAGGACAGGGGATGAGTGGTGATGATAGGTGGCGTGGCAACAACGCTAGGGACTGAAGTGTATTTTTGTTTTCCTTTCTTCTTTTCCCTCACATTTGTTTTGTTCTTTTGTTTTCCTTCACTTTTTTTTCACTTGTTTTTGGAAAATTATGCTTTAGGATGTAGGTTGATAAAAGTGCATGCCCCAAAAAAAATGAAAAAGAAAAAGAAAAAGGAGATCACATACAAGATGCGTGCAACTTTGATAAAAAAAAAAATTCCATCGATTTCAATCGTGTTGAACCTCTATGTGCCTAACTTTGTGAAGGTTGGGGACCTAAAGGCCTAAAAAATTTAACTCAAGCGCCATTCACAAAAGTTGGGACTTCAAAAGTAGTTTTTCAATTTTGTGTAGTATATTACAATTTGCCGAAGAGACACTTTAAAATTTTAAAATATCATAGTACTACAATACAAATGCTTACAAGAAATAATATTTTAGAATAAAATATTTTGAACTTAAGATTTATTGGCTTGGAGTAGAGCTTATCCATGTAAACATGGACCCAAACAAACGTTTCTTTTCAAGAAAAATAAAATTAAAAAAGATTCATGTTTCTCGTGGGGGGCGGCAAAGGTAATTCCCTGTCAATCACAGTCAAAGGCCAATGAAAAACGCACAGTTTAACCCAACTACACCTAGAGGAGGTGATTAGGTGTAAATGCGGATATCTCACAAGTTAATTATGTTTAGGCGATTGATCTAGAGATGGCAATGAGGCGGGGCACCTTCACCCTGCCCCACCCCGTCTCACTCCAACCTCGCCCCGCCCCGCCCCGTGTCCCGCCCCACCTTAGACAGGGCGGAGCAGGGTGTGGTGTGCATCGGGACGGGGATGGGGCGAGAATTTGCCCCATTTGTTGCCCTGTTTAATTATTATTATTATTATTTTTTTTACATTTTCAAAATTCGAGTTATGTTATTATTTAAAGTTCAACCCTTAATCCAAAACCTAAAAGTCATTCCATATATTTTAAATTTTTTTTTAGTTTTTTCGATCAATATGTTAACTTGTTTTGATTAATTTGTATAAATCTTTCAAAAGTAAAGAATATTTATTTAACTATCACGATTCATAATTTTAAATTATATAATTTAATTATAATAAAAAGATTGAATGTCCGAATTTATAAATTATATAAACAATTGTTAGTTATGTAAAATTTTAAATTGACAATTGTATAATATAATTGTTAGATTAGAAACATGTTATAAAATTATAAATAAAACTAACAATTTATTAAAATTCTATTTTTTTTTTTTCACGAGGCGGGTTCGGGGCGGGGCGGGGCATCCTCGCCCCACCCCGTCCCGCAACCCGCCACGGGGCGACCCACGACGCCCCATCTAGTCCCGTCCCGTTCCGTCAACCCATCGGGACGGAATTTTTGCCCTATTCGGGGCAGGGCCCTATCGGGGCGGGACTGATTAAATTGTCATCCCTAGATTGATCAATCAAGTCAATTATCCTATTTTTGAATACCACAATTTATCAAAGTAATAAATAAAGCAGTAAATAACACGAGGATTGTTCACGGAGAAACCCAACATGAAAAAACTCTGGCGCTTTGCCATTCAAAAATTCACTATAAACGTATTAATAAACTTACAGACCGCCAGCAAAATTGACGACACAAGCTTTCTGACCTCCTGTCTGAAATTTGAAACAGCTCTCCTGGAATATGCACACTGACACCAATCTCGGCTCTTCTTGTAAAAGCAGTTCTCCTGGAATGAACACACGAACTTCACTCCTGACTCTTCACGAACGTTTATCTCCTGTGGATCTTCAAGAAGAACTTCTTGTTCTTCAATAATCTTTCTTGATCTTCAAACCTTTGACAGAACCAAGCAAAATTGCACCTTGGTATTTGATTTGGTTCTTTTGATGTTTTCACAAATTTAGGCGCATATCAAAATGTTGGATTGAACTAGTTCTAAGATCTGTAGAATGTTTTCTCTCAATGAGCACAATATTCAATCTCTAGTTCAGAAAATAATGAGGCGCGTCTATTTGTATGTTGGACATTTTTGGTAATGTGGCCCGATTAAAATCTCAAAAATCGAAAATTAAGTTTGGTCATATAACACTGTCGCTCGAATGAGGAGCTGTTTCGCTCGAGTAAAGGGTCCGTCGCTCGAGCGATGATTGGGCGAAGGTCGAGTGATCAATGTACTGCTTCATCCGCTCTAGCACAAGTCCGGCGTGCAGCTAGCGAAAATTCGGTGTGAGTCCTTCTTGTTCCAATAATGAACCCCAAACCTTATTCTAACCTACCAACTATGAAAATTTACAATTAAGTCCCTCAACTTTTATAAATGTTCAAGTTGGTTCTTTTGGTCACAAAATCGCCAATACAAAATATAAATCTAACAAACTCCCCATTTGACATTATATGACAAAATCAAATACATTACAAAAATCCTATCAAAACTACCCAAGTCCAACTAAGTTTAGCTTCCACGTTGTCAAGCATGTATCCTGAAATAAAAAACTCACATACTCAATGAAAACGCACGTGATACATGTATTATAACAATAAAGCACTTAGAAGCGCAAAAACACAATCAACCAGAATAAGTATGCTAGTTTGAGATGCAATATTAATGCTAACCAAAACACCATAACCACATTAATATCACAAAACATCAAAACTCAAATAGCAATACATAATATGCAACACAGATGCAATACACATGCTCCCCCTCAGTGCATGATAGCAATGCAAATGCATATGCACAAGCTCCCCCTTACTACTAACTCTCAATGTTTAAAGTAGTAGGTAATGTATCTATGTCTCTCTCCCAATGATCCTACTAGACATGTAAAATATATCAAATCAAGTCAAAGTACAGTGATGTCTTAAACATAGTATCTACATCTCTCCTCAACGACCCCAAAAGACAAGCAATATGCATATATCAATAAAACACAATGTCTTAAAAGCAATATCTATGTCTCATCCCATCGACCCCAACAGACATATATCATAAACATGCAAACATAGTAAAGTAACAATATCTATGTCTCATCCCATCGACCCCAACAGACATATTATAGCATGCTAAAGCAAAATATCACTTGTGTAATTCAAATCTCTCCCTTACTATAAAATCTCTCCCCATTTTTGTTACAAATGTCTAAGGGATATCCAACAAATATAAAAGGAGATGAACATACAATAGATTAAAAGTGCAGTTGATAGTATGCATTCACAGAATCAACACGTATAAAACCTCCCCACATACTCAAAATAAGTCAAAATGGAGTAAATAATATAAGTGATTCATGTGTGTAAAGTGTCATTAATCCAATGTAAACAAGACTCCAAACCTTAATTTTGTGAGAAGGGACATACTAAACATCACTGCCACTAAGTGTATTCTCCTACTAATGAAAGTCAAACCTTGAAGAACAATAAGACCTTATTATACGAAGCTCATTTTGCAGATATATCAAATGTTATTCTTTGACTCTTCCTAACTTAGAGCATAAATTATTTTTCAGATTTTTTAATTTTGTACTAGCTTACAATATATTTCTTTTCAATAGCTCATAATTTTTCATCTTAAGTGTAGGTTCTAATTCATTGAGCAATTAAGTTGACCCCTGTAGTGAGCTTTAGGTCTGTTAATCCAAGTCAGATGACCATAAGCACAAGGTTTTGAAATACCCTTCAGATTTAATTGCTCGAGCCAAATAGACTTGAAGAAGAGCATTAAGATATGAGCTTTTTAACACTAGGGGATAAAACATAAGTTTAGATCTACTAAAGATGGTCAATTCATGTTCAAAGTCAACTTATCAATAAGTGACTGCCATCCCAAATCTCACATATGCGGTTAAGTCTCATTTACAATATTATAGTGTGTGCAATGCAGATGGTACGTGAAGACACCAATACTGTGTATTCCAAATCAATCTAAGCAAGTAATAAAAATTATGCTCTAGCTCATTAGTTATACCCAAACATGATCACAACATACACGTTCAAACATGTTATATTTCATGCAGAAGTAAACTTTCCATTCCCAATTTTTGTTTTTCAATTTTTCAATTTTTTTTTTATTTTTCATTTTTCAAAAACAAGAATGCAAGTTGGTGTTCAGTAGAAATGTGCTCAAGAGAAACAACCCCAGACTTAACAAGTTCTCGTATAAAGTGATGTCTGGTGTCAATGTGTTTGGTCCGAGAATGTTGGACAGGATTTTTAGAGATATTGATAGCATTAGTGTTATCACAGAGTATGTTCATAGTCCCCTTGGTAATATCATAATCACTCAGCATTTACTTCATCCAAAGCAACTGAGTACAACAACTACCTACAGCTATATATTCAGCCTCGGCCATGGATAAAGAGATCAAATTCTACTTCTTACTCATCCTAGCTACAATATTATACCCAATGTAGAAACAACACCCAGATGTGCTTTTTCTATCATCTGCATTACCAGCCCAATTAGAATCTGAGCAGCCAGCAAGGTCAAGATTAGATTCCCTAGAGCACAAGATCCCATGATAAAAAATGCCATCAACATATCTGATGATTCGCCTAACAACAGTTAAGTGAGATTCATTTGGATCAACTTGAAATCTAGCACACACTCCAACACTAAAGACTGTGTCGGGTCTACTAGCTATGAGATAGAGCAAACTACCTATCATACTCTTATACACTATTTGATCTACACTCTTGCCTGTAGGGTCATGACCTATTTTGATACTAGTGCTCATAAGAGTTCTTGTGTGCTTTTTACTGTCTAAACCAAATCGCTTGACAAGATCCTTATCATATTTAGATGGAGATATGTCCGTTATCAGTTTGCTTCACTTGAAGACCAATGAAGTAATTTAATTCTCCAATCATGCTCATCTCAAATTCTTTTTTCATGCACTCAGCAAATTCATGAGCAAGTGAGTCAATAGGAGAACAAAAGATGATGCCATCAACATAGATCTGAACTATGGTGATAGTTTCGTCCTTACGAATTATGAACAAAGTTCTATCTGCACCACCTCTGACAAAGTCATGTTCCTCAAGGTAAGCAGTCAGTCTATCATAACAAGCTCTAGTAGCCTATTTCAGACCATATAGAGCTTTATTCAGTTTAAAGATGTAGTGAAGAAACTTAGGGTCAATGAACCCTTTAGGTTGCTCGACATACGCTTCTTCTTGAAGAATTTTATTCAAGAAGGCACTCTTGACATCCATTTGATAGAGTTTGAAACTTAGGGTACACGCAATAACAAGAAGAATACGAATGGATTCAAGCCTAGCAGCAGGAGCAAATGTCTCATCAAAGTTGATACCTGCAATTTGAGTGTATCCTTGGGCAACTAATCTGGGCTTATTCTTAGTTATGGTACTCTGGTCATCGGTCTTATTCTTAAATATCCACTTGATACCTATCACATTGTAATTTTCAGGCCTAGGAACTAAAAACCACACATCATTTCTCACAAACTAGTTTAGTTCCTCATGCATAGCATTCACCCAACATTCATCTTTAAGGGCTTCCTCCACCTTCTTAGACTCTATCTGGGAAACATAGCTGGTATATGTTAGATTGTTGAAAACCCTCCTACGCAGTCTCATTCCTTCATCTAGATCCCCAATGATATGGTCTTTAGGATGATTTAGCTTAACTCTAGAAGAGGGTTCTTTAGGAGGATTATTATTGTCACTAGATGGCTCAGACACATCCAAACTCTTATGGGAGTGAGGAGATTTAGGATTAGGTAGTTCTTTATGTTCATTTACCCCTACATGGTCAACACTAGAATTATCTAATCCATGCAAGATTTTTTTCACCCTCTCCCTCTCCCTCTCAACCAGTATCATCAATCACAACATTTATAGATTCCATCACCACATGGGTACGAGAATTGTATACCCTATAGGCTTGACTGTTCTTAGAATACCCTAGGAATATTTCGTCATCACTTTTCGAATCAAATTTTCCCAAGTTCTCTCTGTCTCTCAAAATGTAGCACTTACTGCCAAACACGAAAATATTTCACACTAGGCTTTCTACCCTTCCAGATCTCATATGGGGTCTTATCAGTTTTGGGTCTAAGATACACTCGGTTCACTATATGACATGATGTATTGATAGCTTCACCCTAGAAGTGTAATGCTATATTCTTGCCATGTAGCATAGCTCTAGCCATCTCTTGAAGGACACATTTTTTCCTTTCAACAACTCCATTTTGTTGTGGAGTAATAGGAGAAGAATCCCGTTTTCCAAACAGAAGTCGTCAAGGTTGGAGTTTTTAAACTCTTTCCCATGATCACTTTGAATCCTAGCTATGGTGAGATTTTGTTCATTGCAGAGTTTCTTACACAAGGATTTAAAACAATTTGGAGCCTCATATTTTTCTCTCAGTAGATCAATCCATGTGTACATAGAGAAATCATCAACTAAGATATATTTCTTACCTCAGGACTTTCGGTCCTAGCCGGTCCCATTAAATCCATGTGTAGTAGTTCTAAGGGCATTTCTGTAAAGATTTTAGAAGTTCATTTATGATTAATCCTGAGTTGTTTACCTTGTTGACATGGACCACACATACCATTCTCACTTTGTTCAATTTTAGGTAACCTTTCAACCTATTCATTTTTAGCAAGCTTAGTCAAACTTCTATAGTTCAGATGATTGAGTCTTTGACGCCAAAGTTCAGTAACATCGATTTTTACACTGCTACACATATAGTTGGAATTAAAAAGGACTCCATAGCAATTATCAGCAGTTCTAACACCCTCTAGAACAACACCACCTAAAGGATCATATACAGTACATCTACCCTGGACAAAACTCACCTCAAAATTTGCATCACATATCTGACTAATGCTTAACAAATTAGATTTCAAACCTTCCACATAAAGAACATTATCTAAAGAAGGGAGACCAAGTATATTGATGGTACCTTTACCACGGATAGGTGTGGTAGCCCCGTCCCCAAAGGTAACAACACCATAATTTCCTTCTTCAAAAGAGGAAAACAAGGTTTTATTGCCACACATATGCCTAGGACATGCACTATCATGATACCACAACAAATTATTTTGAACTTTAAAAGCGACATGGGCAACACTACAATTCAACTCTTCATTTTGCTTAACAACATCACATTTTCTAACCTAAATCTTCCTAGGAGTGGAGTTGATCCTCGTCAGCTTGGACAACATCTCAGTTAGATGATTAACGTGATTGGACAAGGAAATAACCTGAGTAGGGATGTCACGACCTCTATTCCTACTCACAAACTTATGACACCTATGCCTAATGTGCCCTAATACATCGCAGTGGTGACAGGTGGGGATAAACCTCGGCACGAAATCACGAGATAGATGTTGTTGATTTTTAGTAACGATGGTCATAGAATTTCTAGAGATCCTTTGTTCTAAGGCACCCTTGGAAGTACTGGTAACATGATTCTTGTTCTTAACATGTACTAGACCTTTCCTATCTCCTGCAGACTTATTCATTCCTAGCATGTTATCAAGTTTTCTAGTCCTACTAGACAAGACTTGGAGTTGAGTATTGGATTTTTCTACTTCATTAGTGAGGATCTTTATCATTTCTTCCAAATTCTCATTTATACACTTCAACTCACTCACATTTTTGGACGAGTCCTAAAGGTCACTGGCCGGTCTCTCTTTCACTCTCTCAAGTTCATCCACTTTCTTTAAAAATGCTATATTGACCTTCTTAATTTTAAGACTTTCCTCAAACAGCTCTTGATATGCCTCACGAATGTCTGTCTTAGCTTCAGACTCTTCCTCACAATTATCACTCTCATGATCAGATTCATACTTAATTCTAGCAACACATGCCATGCAGTTCTTCTCATTCTTACCACTAGAAAATTCACTTAGGACACTGAATTTATTGTTATCAGATTAAGGAGAACCAAACAATGATTGATTCATCTAGACTAAAATGTATGGGTCAGGACACGAAATCAGGCTCTGATACCACTTGAAAAATGCACAGTTTGACCCAACTACACCTACAAGGGCGTGATTAGGTATAAATGTGCAATTTAAAATCTAATTAACAAGCAACAAGTCGTAAGTTAATTATGTCTAGGCTATTGATCAATCAAGTCAATTATCCTATCTTTGAATACCACAATTTATCAAAGAAATAAATAAAGCTGTAAATAACACGAGGATTGTTCACGGAGAAACCCAACGTGGGAAAAACTTTGGAAACTTTGCCAGTCAAAAATTCACTATAAACGTATTGATAAACTTACAGACCGCCAGCAAAGTTGACGACACAAGCTTTCTGACCTCCTAACTGAAGTTTGAAGCAACCCTCATAGTATATGCACACTAACACCAAACCTGGCTCATGTAAAGCAGTCCTCCTGGAATGAGGACACGAACTCCATTCCTGACTCTTCACGAACATTTATCTCCTGTGGATCTTCAAGAAGAACTCCTCGTTCTTCAATAATCTTCCTTGATCTTCAAACCTTTGACAGAACCAAGCAAAATTGCACCTTGGTGTTTGATTTGGTTGTTTTGATGTTTCACAAATTTAGGCGCATATCAAAATGTTAGATTGAACTAGATCTAAGATCTGTAGAATGTTTTCTCTCAATGAGCACAATGCTCAATCTCTAGTTCGAAAAATAATGAGGCGCGTCTATTTGTATGTTGGACGTTTTTGGTAATATGGCCGGAGTAAAATCTCGAAAATCGAAAATTAAGTTTGGCCATATAATACCGTCGCTCGAGCGAGGAGATGTTTCACTAGAGCGACGGTTGGGCGAAGGTGGAGCGATCAATGTACTTCTTCATCTGCTCGAGCACAAATTCGGCGCGCAGCTAGCGAAAATCTGGCATGAATCCTTCTTGTTCCAATAATGAACCCAAACCCTATTCTAACCTACCAACTAGGGGTGGACATGGTTCCATTTGGTTCTGGTTCCAAGAGAACTGATTCGAATCATAAACCAATGATTTTTTTGATAATAGAACCACTTGGTTTTTTCTAAGATATGGAACCGAATCGAACCGATCCATTCGGTTTTGGTTTGGTTTGGTTTTGTTTGGTTCAAGTTCTATTACACTATTACTTGAATTTTCATACTTATACCATATTCATAAATTAGTAATATATACCTAAATAAAAAATATAAGCATCAAATATTTAGCAAGTTCAAATTATCAGTCATCAAGATTTTTCAAAAGTTGAAATTAACAAACAAAATATAAACGAATGCTTCTTTGCCAAAAGTTAATAATATCAACAATCAACTAGGGCACCAAGTTCTTCCAATATTGTAATACATGAACACCAGACAATGTGTAACGTAAGCTAGGGCACCAATTATGCATGCAAGGTTATTTATTCTCTAACCTTTATAAAAAATAAAAATACAGATTCTGCAAATAAGAATACAGATTCCAGATCCTTCCTCCATTGATTCCTCCAGCATTGTTTATTACTATTGGTGGATTACAGTATTATAAATACAGATACAATATATGCCTATATGGAACAAATTCAAACTGATTATAGTATTGTTTATTGTTATTAGAAACTGATATATTGTAAGTCTTAATTCAAATATATTATGTTGTCAAATTCAAATCGATATGGAACAAATTCAAACCGATCCATTAATATATTTTTGTTTATTAGAAAAAAAGAATGTCTAGTAAATTACATAAAGAAGAATACATAAAGGTACTACCCCTAATGGTTTGAAGGAGAAACGATAAACTGGTGGTTGTGGAGTCGAAGCTTCTGCTTTGTTTGAGACTTTGAGGGATTTGTACAGGGCAGCGTTTACCGTTTGGTATTCTTGACTTGAAGGTTTGAATTTGAAGTAATACTCTTAATGGATTCATTTGGCCATATAAAAATAATGGCTATTGGACTGGCTTCAATTAATACAAAATTAGTTTCATATATAAATAAAATTATAAATTAAGTTTGGTTCTTGGTTTGGTTCTCGGTTCTAAAACTAGAACCAAACCCGAACTAGAACCAAATGGTTCTTGGTACGAAGAACCAAAATCATTCATTTTTTTCGTAAAATCGAACCGAACCGCTCGGTTTGATTTGGTTCTGATTTGGTCTGGTTTGATTTGGACATTTTGTCCACCCTTACTACCAACTATGAAAATTTATAATTAAGTCCCTCAACTTTTATAAATCTTCAAATTGGTCCTTTTGGACACAGAATTGTTAATACCAAATATAAATCTAACAGCCAGTATCATGTTGGTATATTTTCTTTTGGGCATCTTTGATTTATCTTATTGGAGCAGATTAGTTGGTTAATTGTTTTAAGTTTTAGCATCTTTCATTCATGTTACTTAATAATTTTATAACAAAAACAATCTTCATTCAGATCACATTTTTAGCATTAATTTTAAATTGCATCAGAGATCTTTAATCTTCATTATTGTCGTATTTATATCACAAATTTTTTTCCGTTATATTCTTATCCTCAATCTTCTGTTAATTACGATTCTGGTCTATAATTATATATATTTATTTCAAATATTGTTTTAGTGTTCTTTAAAATGAGGTAAATATTCAATCACACTTTTTTATTTGTTAAATTTTTGCTTATTGAGAAATATGAGGGGTAAATAAGTCTTATTATGCCATCATAATGATTTTTATTTTTTATTTTGGATGAAATCGTCATTAGGGACTAAATGAGTTGGTATTTCACCTACGTAGATTATGTTGGTATCATCAGTGGTGGAGCCAGCATCATGGGAGCAGGCGCGATCGCCCGTGCAGACTTCGTCAAAAGTTACAGGTTGGCTGGCAGCTAGATGATATTTACTATGTAGTGTTGGTGAAGTAGATAAGATGTTGGGCTTTTTTCTGAAAAAAAAAATAGCGAGCATTTTGGGTCTTATATTATATAGGTGGCTCAAATGCCTTTTGTCTCTATGTATTATATACTTGATTAAATGTTGACCCCAACTGAATTTCAAACTCAACCATTTTTTATAGTAGCTAGAAGTGGAAGGATAAGGAGAAATGAAAGAGGAAACTGTACCCACGGGGTTCCGATTTATCCTAGAGATGAAGAACTCGTCAATAACATGGTAAATAAGATCTCATATGCAAATTTTATAGGTGAAGCCATTAGAGATGTTGATCTTAACAAGTGCCATGAGATCTTCCAGGTATATTTTGTAGACTTAAATCTTGTTTCTATGGCAGCTTATACACATAAATACAGGTATTTTTGTGTTTATATAGCTAGGATTTGGCCACAAAAGAATTGAGAATGGGAAACGTTGGGGTTTTCTTAAAGATGAAATCCCTTTGTTTGTTAATAATAGCATTAAGCCCTGTTTGGTTTGGTTAAAAATAATTTTGTAGTATATTTTGATAAAACTTGATAAAATATATAGTTGAAAAGTTGATTAAAATTGAGTATGCCATAAAATATTTGTAGTTGAAAATCAATTGGGAGATAAATGACTTTTAAGAAAATGGAACAAATAGGGGCAAAATATGTGATTGAAATGAGTTTAGAGAAAAATTGAGATCAAACATGGACGGAATATCATGCACCAATTCTTCTCGGGTCAACAATTCCTTTTATGGTAGACAACGATCTGTTAATGAGCAAGTAGACGTCATGAAGCCAAAAGAAAACAGTAAAAAATTGTAATATTTAAGGTAAAAAGGTAAAAAATTTGAGCATCACAATTATTCTGTCACGAGATTTTTGTTTTCTTAAAGATGCTGAGCATGGAAAGAACTGATACTTATTTTGATAATTATTTAGGATTTACGATCGTCAACAACAGTCAATGGTCAACGATCAATGGTCACCCTAGCTCACTAAGAATTCTGGATCCACCACTAGGTATCATAGCCAAGGTAGCATTGGAAAAATAATAATTTCCAACTTATCTTTCTATTTTGTTCTTTGCATGTAGTGCCTGATAGTTTGATTAAAGATTCTCCGATGTATTAATCATTTGGGCTTCCAGTTGGGAAATTATTAATTTATCATTTGGGCATACATATGTAATTAATTGTGCATAAAGCCTATCTTAAAGTTAAATTAAAGTGATCCAATAAATAATTAATTAATTAAGCTTTAGGCATCTAAATAAAGTGTGGGTCTGATTATATGTGTGGAGACCGGATTCCTTTATAATTATATTTCATGATGGATAAAATACATATGGAAAATATATATAGGATTATGGTACCCAATTAATGTAATTTTTCATTCTCTGTGTCAACCCATCAACACAAGAATACAGGAGAAATCATATTGAAGAGGAAGATCCAAAACCCACAATCAAGATCAAGAATCAAGAATTAATAAAAATGGATTGAAGCAATTAAATTCAAGAACATGACAATGAGATTGAAAGCAAGAAACTAATCAAGAGAGGATTGCAAGTTGATCTTTAAGATTCAAGATTCAAGATTCAAATCAATGGATCAAGATATGTTCCACATTAATTAATTCTCTTAATAATTTGGCTTGGAGATCTTGGCAATTCATAAAGTTATATAAAGTTTAAGTTCTATAAAATTCAGCAAGTGGTATCAGAGCCGGTCCATGTTAAACCATTGATATTAAAGGAAGAAGTTTTTGGTTGAAATTCATTATTTTAATTTCTAAATTTCGGGGTGTGAATTTCAAGCCTTAAGGTTTAAATTTTTTTGGATTTTTCGAAATATTTTGGGACAAAATGACAATCGCGGGGCTAGTATCCCAACACGATAGCGTCCTTGATTGGGAGCCAAGCAGCGCCATGGCGTTGCGACGCCTAGGTTTTTTTTTTTTTTTTTTTTTTAAAAAAAATTAAAAGGCAAAGGGAACAATTAAATTTCAAATCTTGTTACTAAAGTTTATTTCGGATTACTAATTTTCCAAAATAGATTAATTGAAGCAACATGTTACCAAAGTAACCTCTCTTGTGTAGACTAATTTATTTGGAATATTGGGAAGGTTGTATGTATGTAATTCATACGGATATGCACCGGCCCAAATGAAGGTAAATATTTAGTAGAATTACAAAGATATCCGTGTTAATAAATATGTGACAATTATAAAGTTTTGTTTTATGTGAACAATAGATCGGTCCAAAAATAGGTTTATTGTCAATATTTGATTACTACACCAAGAGTACCATTTGCAAGTTGATATTTCTACCCAAAGACTAAATATCAATGTTGTGCTCGGACTCTTGTGATGGACCCACCATTATTTGAAATTATTGATTGTCCAATATAAATTCTCATGTGAACATGTTATTTAGGTTTAAGATCTCTATTAAATTAATCCATCTACTTCTACAATTCCTACCAACATTATTTATGCTCATGTGCTTAAAGAAACCAAATTTTAAGGACTGAAAAGAGAACGTTCATATCGTATTTGCTAAGTCGATCTAGATCTTACCTTAAGAACTAAACAACCCACTACACTTACGAATAAAAGTTTCATTGATAAAAATAGGACTTTGAGAAGTGATATTGTTCACATTGAATGAGTCTTATCATCATAAAGCATGAAATTCCAGTAATATTCAGGGACGTTGTGTCCAGCATGGTAACTACTGCCAAGAAACTTCTTAAAGAAATTGAAAAAATATGCATTGTAGAAGGCGATAAAACCCAAACTAGTACGCTTTTGGCAAACTCAATTTTACTAAAGTATAAGGCTAAAGAAAACATAAGGGAGTATATCATGGAGATATCTTATCTTACTTCAAAACTAAAGGCACTAAAGTTTGAGCCATCCGATGACTTTCTCGTGCATTTGGTTTTGAATTTCCTTCCTGCGCAATTCAGTTAATTTGAAGTTAGTTACAATTGTCAAAAAGGATAAAAGATTCTTAATGAACTAATTTCATATTGTGTGCAAGAAGAAGCAATGTTAAATCTAGAAAGAATTGAAAGTACTCACTTGAAAAATACCTTTATGGACAAGCTCAAGAAAAGAATGATAAGGAAGTTGCATCTAGTTTAGCTCAAAAGAAACAACAAAAGCCTGAAAACGATAAATCCTATGGCTGTTACTTTTGTGAAAATCTGGAATATATAAAGAGAGATTGTACTAAATACCATGCTTAGCGTGTTAAGAAAAGTACATCTCTCACTCTAGTTTGTTCTGAGGTTAATTTAGTTTTAATACCTAGACACATTTGGTGGATAAATTCGGGTGCCACCACTCACGTAAGTGTGCATGTACGGGATTCACTGAACAACTGAAAGCCAATTATGCTAAAAGATTCATCTATGTAGGCGACGACAAATTAGTTGAAGTTGAGGCTATAAGGACGTTTAAGTTATCATTAAAAACTGGTTATTATTTGGATTTGAAAGAGACATTTGCGGTACCATCTTTTAAGACATAATTTAGTTTCTATTTAGATTACTCTTATACATTTGAAAATAGTCAATTTTATTATTTCTTAAATAGAGGAATGTGAAATTGTTCCACATTACACCATACCAAGTTTTCCTAGCATGAATAGTGTTACTGAATGATGAAACATAACTTTTAAGGATATGGTAAAGAGTATGATTAGTCATTTCATCTTACCAGAATCACTCTAGGAAGAAGACTCTAGGAAGAAGCACTAAAGGCTACAACTTAAATTCTTAATAAAGTTTGAAGTAAAGCAATTGTCAAAACCTCTTGTGAGCTTTGAATAGACAAGAAACCTAGTTTGAAGCACTTGCATATTTGGGGTTGTCTAGCCAAGTCAAGGCCTTATAGGCCAAATAAAGGGAAATTGGACTCCATAACCGTCAGTTACTATTTTACTGGATATTGTGAAAGGTTAAGAAGTTACAACTTTTTTATAAATTTTTAAATCCCACTACCAGGTTAATTTTCCAAACAAGAAATATTCAATTCTTTGAAGATATAGAGTTTGCGAGGAGATATAAGATTTTAAGGTCAAGAATTTTGTCTTTGAAGAAGAATATGTAAATATTCCTTTTGTTGCAATTGACAATGATCAGGACCAGAGATAAATTCTTGCTCCAAATCTTGTTCAAGAAGCAATCTCGAATTAAGACAATATCACAAAATCCCATATATACAATCAAGAGATTGTTCTAGAAAAATAAATTCAACAACCTCAAGAACAAATGACATTAAGGAAATCCACTAGAGAAAGGAGAAAGGCAATTCCGAATGACTTTGTATTCTTTCTCCAAAAACATGTGGATGACACTAGATTGATAGAAGAGGATATGATCATTCAACTTTCATGAAGCTATGCAAAGGAATAATTCTCAATAGTGGATTGATGACGTGAATAAAAAGATACGAAAAACAATGACATTTAGGAACTCATTCTGTTGCCTGAAGGTGCAAAACCCATTGATTGTAAATGGATATTTAAAATCACAAGTTACGTGGGAGTAAGGATATTATTCTGGTATTGTATGTCGATGACATATTGTAACACCCCGAAATTTTTTGAAATAAAATTTATTTATTTTATATGCTATTTTGAGAAATTTATGGATTTTAAATTCCTATTTTTAATTGGGCCAAATATTTAAATTTTAATTAAAAGAGGGTTTACATATCGATATTGGGCTCGTTGGATAACTCATTTTTAATCATGCATTTTGGACCCAAGAAAAGTCGATTCAGATATGTTAAACCCAAGTTATTGACATTTTAAGATTTTATCTCAAAAGTAATTTATAAGTTGGTTTTGGTTTTTAGTGTAAATTATGGTTTTCACATGTAGATGCTTTTTGACCATGAACAATAATTTTAGTGGTAAGTTTAATTAGATTATGATATAATTTAGAATTAATTCCAATTTTATTATTCTTATCATGTTATCCTATTTAGATCATGATAAATAATAATTGTTATTTAAAATCTTATTTGATTATGATAAGTGTTAATTGTAAATGTTGATATATTTCAAACTCCATTTACTATTATCCAATTTAGAATATTAGTCTCGACTTTATTCTTTCAACCAATTGTTCTCGATAGATTTTATGAGATAACGTTTGTGATCAGGATACCTTTAATTAAGCAAAATCTCTTTTCAACTAATCCGGATTTATATAGAAAATATCCACTGCCTACCTCGATTTTTGTGCTAAAGAATTTATTTTTTTTTCTTAGGAAATTCAAGTATTGAGATAAAGTTTCATAAACCATAGCTATCCAATCCCTTGATGATAGGACACGTCTCTTCAAATTCTAGTTTCCCTAGAATTCAACTACCGATACCTGGTCCTATATATACCCACCCCCTTGAGGTCAAAGTGGCTTATTTGAAAAACGAGAATAACATGCTAGAGAGAGAGGTCAAAAACTGTTGACAGAAGTTTTAATCATAGCCAGAGAGAGAAAGAGAGAGGCCAGAATTATTGTCATAGAAATTATACAATATACACGACAGATTGTCAAAGTACTTTTCAACTGGAGAAAGCAAGCTGATTTTGTTAACTAGTTGCAGTCAAGGAATTTATAAGTTTGGAACGTGCATTCATATTTCATTCAAATTCATTTAGTACCGAGGTAAGATACTTATGTGCAAAGTGATATGTTTCTTTGCGCTTTTATGTTCAATTAAATATGCATGAATTGCTGATGGACCTTCGAGTTCTTTAAAAAGAGAAATGAAATCCTACGGGATTATAAGAGGACCTAAGATCGGTGTGTCACTTGGTCACCGATGTACTCCATAAGAGAAGAGTGGTATGAAATGTTAAATGCAGAACATACCTCAATCCGTTGCTTTAAATCTTAAATATCGACTTGCAACCTCTTTAATGTTGACTTCTTGCTCTTTAATCTAGATTGCCTTAGTTCCTTTTTTATTCTTGATTATTGATCTTGATTGTGGGTTCTGGATATTCCTCGTGTGCTTTCTCTTGTATTTTTGTATTGATGAGATGACATAAAAATGAGAATTACATATGTATTGGGAACCATAACCCTATATATAGTTTTCATATGTATTTTGTCCATCATGAAATGCAACTCTAATGGATTCAATCTCTACACATATATAGGCCCATACTTTATTTAGATGCCCAAAGCCTATAACTTTAATTCTTTGGATAAAAATATCAAATTGGCTAGCATCTCTTTGGCTGAGTTGATTAATACTTTTCAAGCCACTGAACAAAGGAGATTGTTTAGGCAAGAAGAAGAACAAACTGAGGGTCCTTTGTTTGCTAAAGAAATGTCGAGAACTCAAACAAGTTTTGGTGGAAAGAAGCCACAAAATGAGAAGAAGGAAACTGAGTATCCACCATGTCCTCATTGCAAGAAAAACCGATCATTCTCCCAAATGGTGTTGGTATAGACCAGGGGTACAATGCAGGTCATGTAAGGAGTTTGGACATGTTGAAATGGTCTACAAAAATCAAAAGGAGAATGATGAGTTGCAGCAGGCCAAAGTAGCAGAAGATCAGCTAGAGAAGTATCTGTTTTCAGCTATAAAACTCATAGCTCCCAGCCGAATTGAAACTTGGTTACTTGATAGTGGTTGCACTCATCACATGACTTCAAATGTACGCATCTTTGTGGAGTTGAATGATGCTTACAGATCAAATGTAAAAGTGGGAAATGGAGAGTTTGTAGAAGTAAAAGGCATTGGCAAAGTTTCAGTGCAGACACCAACAGGTACAAAATTCATTTATGATGTTTTATATGTACCAAAAATTGATCAAAACTTGATAAGTGTTGGCCAATTGATTGAGAAGAACTATACCTTAATATTTAAGGATACTTGCTATAGTATTTTGGATCAAAATAATCATGAATTGATGATAGTAAGAATGAGGCATAGGAGTTTTCCTTTGGAATGGAAAAAATGAAAATGATGCTCGTTCTAAATCTGTTGAAAAGAAATGGCAGTCAAGTATAGAAGTGCAGAAGCATTTGAGTTGTGAAAACAACTCAATTGATGTTGAAAAATCTGTGACAGAATTGGAGTTGACAAGAAATGAAACTGCTTCTAGTTTAGCTGCTTGTGTTTCTACTAAAAATGCTATCACAAAGTTGAACTTATCTAAGAATGAAGGCAAGAATGATGGTGCCATTCAGATCAGCAAGACTCTTGAAGTCTAGGATCAAGTGAAGGAGATTGATATGAGTGTAAATTTATTAAGAGGGGCTGGGGTAGATCATTTAGCTCAGATTTTGGTGACCAATCCCAAGTTCAAGTTGTGGAATGTTAATGAAGACTCCGTTTCTGATGAAGGGAAGATATCTGAACCTAAATATCCCCCAAAGAATGGAAATAACTTATCAAATTTTGGTAAAAAAGATTTAAAACATTGAGGAGTGGCCTTAGTGTTTCCAACGAAAATGTCAATGAGGAGTGTTGAAGTTAGTCGAGTGACACTTTTGTTGTCAACCAAACAAGTGATTTTGCTTTGTAATTGTCACATGTTTTTTTATTAAAGTCTAACTCATGTAATGATGAAAGTTAGCCTAGCTTTCTACTCTATTACAAGTTAAGTCTTTTTAAGCATTGTCTAGTAGTAGGTAGGATGATTATAATGTACTTTCTATTTTTGTAATTTGCCTATATATATTAGCCATGTATTTTTATCAGTAAGAAGTTGAATATATTAGTTCTCCCTCTTCTCATTGTGTATATATCAATTTCCTTGCATAAATTCCATTTTCTTGCTTAATACTGGATTTTTGTGTTGATTAGGTATTCGACAGGCTGTGAGTTGGTCCAATGTTCTGCATGAAGATAGAATAAGAACCTCAAATGAATAAAGCATATCATGAAAAAAAATAATCAATCAAACTCACCACGTGATCATGATGAAGAAAAAATAATCAATCAAACTCACCACGTGATCATGATGAAGAAAAATGATAATTCTCCGCCCAAACGAAACCGCCTGATTTGAGAAAGCATGTAATTTTCAGCCCTTATCTCTAGAAGAAAGTCCAACTATCAATCAATCGATCTTTTTCCCTACATTTAAGGAAAATCGGTTTTCTTACTATCATGATCCTTTATAAAGTAACTGTGCAACAACTCCGGCATGCTAAATGAGATATTGTACCGCTTGATCAAGATTTGGAGAGCTAAGAACAACCACCAAGAATTAGGCATGAGTTGACTAGGTGTAATTTCAAAATATTCCAACACCATCTTGAATATTTGAGGAATCGAAAATAACTGAACTTTTTTTCCCTTCGTTTGATTTTTTTTGTCCCATTAAGTTTTTATCAAATAAGGTTTTAACTAGACATATATTTTGTAATGTGTCATTCAAGGAGTGTTGTAATTGGTAAGTTTATTAATGAATAGCAATTGTACCCCCACATCCCTAGAAATTATTACCGTTGTATCCTTGACTCTTCCCTATGAATATATGACTTTGGTTCTTAATAAAACATGCAACTCTATTGACTTTCATTTTCTCTTTTCTTTTTCTCTTTTTTCATAACACTTTTTTTCCTTAAAAAGAAATGGGGTCAAGTAGTGCAGACTTTGTACACAAATATTTACCTTTTTAACTACTTGTTAAAAAAATTAGGAGCAAAGTAATAAATACCGCGGCCTCGATCTTTTTCAATAAAATCATCATGCCTTGGTACTTATCGGGTATAGAATAAATCTGCTTCTAGTTGTTCCTACGAATAGAATTATTTCTGAGGTTATTTGCAAAAAAAGATTTGTATATACCAAGCTATATGATTGCACCCAATTTTTCCGATTTGGCGGTTCGATTGTTGATGTGTGATTACCAGAAATCTCATCCTTAAGAAGAATGAATGAATTACAAAACTTTCATTTGGATACGATTTATAAATTAAGTCAAAGTCAAAGTTAAATATTGATTTCAGTCACATATTCTTAGATAATGTTCACTATTATTCATAAATTTCATGGAAACCACCAATATTCCTATATTTATAAACCATTTATAAATTTGTCAAACGGATTGTAAAGGGGGCCCACACAGTTCATTTAATTATTTAATTTAATATCTTGATAATCAATCCATCAAGATAGTCAATATATGTTGTTGATATATGGAATCCGTGTACACTTAATGTAGCACTTTGTAACAGTCCAAAAGTCGCTAAAAATAGGAAAAATAGGGGTACCAGACAGATAGTGAGTGTCTACATAAGAAACTCAACTAGTTGGTCAAATATCTATCTAACAAGACCACAAACACGAAACGACGGTAAATCCATTAAATGAAGTCAAATCAAAGAAGATATGACAGTTATTTCTACTTTTTTCCTATTTCATTTTTTTTTTTTAGACTAGGTGCATGTTACATGTTTTATCTTCACAATAGTGCCCAAATGCCTTGTGTTTGCCATTTTAAACGATTTTTGGAGATTATTTGTCAGGACTAACACTAAAATAAATTAACTTTGGTCTAATTTACTCATTTTAAACATTTTAGACCATGTTACGACAAATGCTAATGATTAGGTACCATGGTACAATTTTCCTGAAAGTTGAAATCCATACCAGTTGAAAACGATAAAAATCATTTCCAATTACCAACCCATGGTTCATTAACAATCAAGAGAGAGTTTGTTAAATAACCGAGTCAAACAATGTATTTGGTTAAATAACCTTGTTTCAATGTTGGTCAAATGGCTTTCAATTACAAAAAACAATAAACAAATAATATCAAATGTCCAAAACGCCCTTACCATGGAAAATATCCAAACAGCTCTTTCAATCCAATCAAATTCCTCAATTCATCTTCAAAATGCATCGATGTGCTCTCCATGTGCTTGCTACACTAATGAAATCTTGGTAAACTTCCAATCGATTAACAGAGTACATGCAACCGTGTATATATAAATTAAATGGCGCACAAAAGCCAAATAGTTACTTTACTTGGTAGCTTAAAATTTATTACGGTGTAAAAGAATTTATTTATAGCGTTACGTCTAGCTAAAAATGAAAGATTATATTTTAATTACACAATCAATTATTTAAGAAAATAATCATGGGAAAGATTTATCTCTGGGGTGTTTTTTATAGAATCATTGCACTGAGAGGGTTAATCGTATCAAAAGCAGCAAATAAACTCATTGAGAACAACATCAAGTCCTTGTTTGGTTACCATTTATAAAATTTTTAAAATCAGTCAATTCATTTTTAATTCATATAATTTGTTCCATTTATTTACAATTTAAACAATATATAAATAACTCACAAGTTAGTTTGTTGTTGTTCATATTTTGGCAATTCACTTTTTTTTTCTTTTTTTTTTTCAAAATTATTTAAATTTCCTTGAAATATAAACATCAAAACCCTTTCTTCGCCGGTACTTACCGTCAATGCTTTCCTTTCATACAGCATATCATTAATTATGGTCCAGGCTATGGTGACTTGGTGAGGATTAATCACATGCAACCAACTTTAAACCAAATTAAGGTACAATCATTAATTATGGTTATTTTCAAATCGTGTACCATATCTAACTATAATTGCAAGTAGTAAAGTAGACGTCAAAGTCTGAATTATCTTTTGCACAAAAACTATCTATTTAATTTAACTATTCCTAAATCTCATTTGAATAAAGCAAATGTCGATGGTAAGATTATTACTAAATTAATATTAACTGAGAAAAATAAAAGTAATTAAACAATCAAATATTAAATATTATTGAAGGAATCTAACGACAATGTGGATATGAAATTTCACCTAACAACATTAAATATTATTGAAGTAATCTAAAATTATCAAACCATCATTTATTATCTTTAAACAATATTGAATCTAACCTATATAACGAATGTTAGTAGAAAGTATTCCAAGTTGCAGCTTTTATCCCATTTATTTGAATCATCAAATCAAACATTAAACAACAAAACTATACACAGTTAGGGAGACGGTAGGTTGTCACATCTTAAGCTTGCCGCCAGCGAGCATCGCGATGGCAGGTACAAACTGCCATAGATACGCCAAGCGTGGTGTTCGACATCCTCCACGTCCTTCAGAATGATCTACCATAAAAACACACAATTAACTGTTGCCAACTGGTGAGTAATTAATATTTATATATTTATCAACGACAAATAACAATTTTCATTTTTGGTATAGACCAGTGTAAGGTGTCTTATCTATTGCACGTAAATCATGCTAATCATCTCATTTAAAAGTATAAGTTTTATCTAAATTAATTGAATCTTCTACACACTATTCTTGGACTATGTAAGGGTACGTTGACGCCAATAATGTGTTTATACGATGGTGTTTATTTTTATTTAATTTTTTTTTTTTCATATTGTCGAGTTTGGAAGAAATTTCAAGCCATCATGATCATGAATTCAACACGACATTGGAGATGCACATTGCTGCGACGGGGCATGCGAAGAAGTATATTCCTCCGTTGCTGTGCCACAGGAGATTCTTGATTCGCAAGGCTTTCGTATTCTGCGCGGATCTTCCTAATGCTGTAAGTTTATAAAATTTCTTTAATAATTTCAGGCTCGAATTTCATTTTTTTTTCAATTACATTTTTATTTGAATGTTTACATAATATTTCCAAATTCAATCCCTTACTTTAAAAAAAATAAAATAAAAAAATACTGCAGATATACACCATCTTTTTGGTTCTTCAAGCACTCCTCACTATTGCTTTTATCTAATCATCTGTGTTACTATGTTCCATGTTTAGTGTTTGCTCGAGAAAGTTTAAAAGGTTGAGTTTAATGTCAAAAATTAATTGTAACCACATATTTCATCATATGTACAACTTTTATCACAACCACACTTTTCTTCAACTTTTCCTAACCTAAAATAAAAGAGGGAAAATGCTATTTGTACACCTCATAGTGTACAAAATGCATTACACCCTCCGTCACATGGAGGGGGCCCAAAATTATTTTATTGTGTGTGGGCCCGCTCCATGTGAGGAGGTGTAATACATTTGGTACATCATTATGTATGTATAACACTTCCGATAAAAGAGTGAGTTTCTTTTGCACTATTCACAAGCCGATTGGCCAACGAAGCCGAGCCGCGTTCGCCGAGCCATTTCCATTTCTTTGAAAGATGATTTTGGTAAGTAGGAATTGTCTTCTTTTCTACTTTTACAGTGAAATGAGAATGACCTGTCACTGCAAAATGAAAAGCAAAGACTGAAATGTAATTTTATTTTTCTGACAGACGATACTATCCCTTCTCACACGCAACCGAAAGTGCAAAGAAGTCCAAAAAAATAAATAAAAAGGCAATCGATTTGCCTGCACTCTTTCCCCATTTTTGCACTTAACAGCTTATACTCTTTTCTTCCATTTTGAACACATCGAACTCTGCTTTATTCCTCAGTCGTCGCTATGGCACTGATTTCTTCTTCTTTTCTCATTGTTTCACTGTCTCTGCACTAGACGAGCAGTGCTCATTCGCTCCATTTTTAAATCGCCGCCACCGCAGTGTTCAAGGTCTTAAATCTTATTTTTCTTTTAAGTTTTGATCGACTATCACTTGTGGAATCTTAATTTGTTGATGGTTTTCATCTTCCCATCGAAGAGAGAGGTACTTTTTAAATTATTTTTTCGGGTTATTTTTTTGTTTTATAATTTTTCGGATCTCGTTACTTTTTGATTTTTTTTTCCACAGCAAGTGAGATCTTGCTTCTCTGGTCTTCATTTCCAGTTTGTAGGGAGAATAGGTATTTTTTTGTTGCGGTTTAAATATATTTTTGTGCTTTAGTTCCTTTTAGTTTTGTAGTAGAGAAAGGTTAATATTTTTTGTTTTTGTATTTTAGTTTTGATGATTTTTGGGATTTGATATGGATCTTTCAATTTTTGATCGGCTATCACCCGTGAAATCTTGATTTGTTGTTGGTTTTATGTGGAAATGTTTTCTAATTTTATGGTTAAGGTGTATGGTGGTTCATTGAAATATCTTTTTTTTTTAATGGACGTAGAATTGTAGAACATTACAAGTTATTACTACAGTTTTTAATTACGCATCTACAATGACTTTTATCACTAGAATAATGCTCTTTCCCTAACCGTGGGCTCAATCTACTCCCATGTTGTTCAAGTAATTAGGCAGGGGACTTTTCAATGAATAGAAAAATTGACCAAATTTGTAAGTTTTTAAAATTTAAAGTCCTGAAGCAACTGCCTTCCTCGCTTTAAGTGTTGAGCCGTCTCCGATTTGTTTGCCACAAGGGTGTTTAACCAGTTAATTAAGTGGGTTTGTTTCTACATTAAACTTTAAGCGCAAGAATTAAGTTGTCATCAGTTGTTGCCTATATTGGTTTTTGTTGTTGCCTATATTGGTTTTTGTGCTTTTGTGCCAGTGAAGATTGCTTCCAATGATCGAGAGAAAAAAAATTTCTTTATTTCCAACACTCCGAATAGGCGAAAAGATTTATATACATCTCTAACTTCTTTTCAGTCCACATTGGAGGTTCGTTCGTTTGCGAAGTGATTTGCTGATTTTTTTTCTTTATTGTGTGTTTTTATTTTTCTGCTCAGGGTTTGAGAAATGGTACCTAAGAATGAAAAGCACGAGCTTTTGGCGGACTCTAACTTCTGTGCTTGAAGATGTGGTATAACTTTTTTCTTAACTATTTTAAACATTTTTTCTATTACTTTCGCGATTTATTGTGTTAATGTTGTTTTGGGGGAATGTAGGCTCACGTAGGTGTTACTGTTGAGCAGAAGAACATTGTATTTTTCTTTTATCGATTATGTTCTTCAATCTGACTTTTTTGTTTTTTGGCAATTTGCTTAGGTTTGCCCCCTCACTTTATGCAATCATTTACCATGGCAATAAGAAGGCTAAGGATGAAATTAGAAGAAAGCACATGCTCAAAACAATAGAGCCCAAATTTCCTATTGTAATTACTTCTTATGAAATTGCACTAAGTGATGCGATGAGATACTTGAGGTATTTCAAGTCGAAATATTTTGTGGTTGATGATGTTTATTATAATTTTGTGAATCTTCATAATTTTTCAGCTTTTAATTATTATTATTATTATTTATTTATTTTTATAGATTTTACAAATTGATATTTTTTTATCTATAAATCTTCTCCACGTTAATTGTGTGTTTTTTTCATGTCAAATGGGAATTAAAATTGAATTTTTTTTCTTTATTTTTGCAGCAATAGTTTGCAATGTATATAGAAGCTACTTGAGGCGGATTATTTTCTACAATTATTATGGAGAGTCGTAATTTTTGAGCTGGAATTGGAATTAGAATATACTTTGTGGGATTTAGGAATTGAGGTTTTATAAATTAATTGGCAAGAAAATGAGAATATTTGCAAGGGAAAATATAGGAGCTGAGAACATGAGGGTTTAATCATCAACAAAATTCTGAAACTGTTAAAAAGGTAATTGCTTTTAGTGTCAACTTTGGTTTTAGATATTTCGAATTTATTTTCTGGTGTTCATTGGTTCATCCCATCTAGGTGAGCTGATAGCGCACAAATAGGCTATTAGATTCATTCCCTAATTTGAGAAGGCACGAGATAAAAAGAAAAATGAAAGCACCATCTACATTATAGAACTTCAGAAGGTACTCTTACCGTCTTTAACCTATATTTTTTTATATTCTATGATTATTTTTTTTGTAATCTTCCCACTTATTGGTATTCTCATCATGTTCATGTGATAATTTAAAGATCTATTAATTATTATTTTACTAAGTTAGTTTTTATTTACTCTTATGTTCCATTTGGACGAGCTCACATTTCTATTCATCAAAACTCCTTCATTTAACGTATGTGTATTTTCAAAGTTATATGATTTCATTAATTGAAGCTTGCATAATATGTCAGTGGAATGCAATCAGTTTCATACTTGGCATCAGCATATAGTTTGATTTGGGTGTTAGTCAAAGTTTGAACAAGCTAGGTTTCATACCAGGAATCAACATATGATGTTTGATGATGAACTTACAATTTTATCCCAATATTTAGCTTCTTCAACTCAACTAACAGATTGTTAATTGGATTCTTTATGATGTTTTTCTTGTTAAAGCTTTTGGTACCCTCTATATATAATAAGGAAAAAATGGGTATTGTCGTTAAGCTACCTAGCCATTCTGACTTTAGGGTCTAATTTTTTAATAACCTTTTTTATTTCACTTTTGAATATTGTAGGGGGGTGGCAATCCAACGTTGAAGAATACCACTACCATCAATTTTCATGCCAAGGCAATTGATGGTTCACACCACATTTCGGGGATGACAAATACAAAAGGGGCAAGTGAGGAAATAGAATATTTGGGATATAGAAAAGTAAGTTGGATGTTTATACAAATAAACACCAATCCTGTGTTAGTTAATTCTCTTTTTCTCTTTTACATGTTAGAGATATCCATAAAAAAGTATATTTGTAAAGTTTCTTTTGATATTTTCAAATATGTTGAATGATGATGGGGAACATGCACTTGAAAACAAGGGAATTATGATATGGAAAATTTAAGGAGGAGATAGTACCGGTGAAAACTAAAGTATTAACTTCTTAAATAAATTCTTAAAAGTGATCTTCATATTTTTATTTCTTTCAAGTATTTATTCAGACTTCTTCTTTGGCTCTAATTTGCATGTCATAGGAAAAGAGCGCTTACCTAACGATATCCGTTGACGATGGGATACGGCCAAATGCCACACTTACTGACCTGGCAATGCTAAAGCCTGTATTCAAGAAAGATAGTTCAATCACTGCAGGTAAAATAGGATTCTAGATTATACGTGTATTCAAAAACTATAGATTTCCAAATATTAACTTTCCTAGACTATTTGTGAAGGAAATTCAAGCCAAATGAGTGATGGAGCTGAAGCGATACTTTTTATGAAGAGAACTGTCACAATGCAAAAAGAAATTCCAAGCCTAGGTTTATTCAGGTGCTTAGATTTGCTCATTTTGTCCCTCTCCATCTAAATGATTGGTGGTATTTTGTTTTTATTTACTTTTTCATTTCCATCAACGATATGCTATATAAAATTTAAGTGACACATATAAGGTTTGTGGGACTACAAATTGGTAAAAATGTCCTTTGAATTTTTTTTTTTCAGGTAAATATGTCAATACTTGAGAGCCAAAAACAAAATAAAATTATACACATTGTTAGATTAGAAACACTAGATTTTACCACTTTCTCATTGTTCATCTTCTTTTCCTCTTCTGTGTTAAACTAGATGATAGGAAACTTTAAGTTCATAATGCAAATTAGTCCAAACGAGAAGAATTGGCAAGTAAAGGTAATAGTTGTTGAAAAATTAGCACCAAAACAAGCAAAACATAACAATACCAGATATCAAAACATGGTGTTAATGGATCTTGAGGTAAACATCTAAGTTAACATTTCTTCATTTTCTGTAGAGAAGTTCTTAAAAAAACCTAACATTTATTTTCATTTCCATAGAAAACATAAGTTTTACATTATCGCTAAATATCATTTACTCTTCCTGTTACTTTGCTTTCTACGCTAATAAAAACACAATAACTACAAAACTCGTGCATCGCACGAGGCACAAACTAGTATCTACTAAAACAAAAGTTTTGTCAATCAATCACTTAACTAGGTACATGCCTGTTTGCCTGTCTCTATTCACTTTTATATGACTTTTATATAAAAATTACATTCATGCAATAAACTTAGCCCATGTTTGGTGTAAATTAAAATCAGATTTTTAATAAAATTTGATAAAAGTTGATGAAATGTATGGTTAAAATGTTAATAAAACTTGTGAGTATGATGAAATATATGATTAAAAATGAATTTTAAGAAATGAGGTCAAACATGGCCTTAATCTAGCTGTCCGCCCATCTCTATTTATCCACTATTATTTATATAATTTTTTGGACAGAGAAGTACAAAAGAAGTAATGAAACAAATGTTGAACTCCCTGTCCTCATAGATTTTCAACGTCACACATTTGATAAAAAAAAATGGCATTTTCTATGGGAGGACCTACTAAGGTAACCAAAATATAATTATGTCTTTTCTTAGTTACAATAATTTATTTTATTCACTTAATTTTATGTATCGCTATCTAGCTCAGTATACTCAACAAGACATGATAACATACACACAGTAGTAACATTTCATATATTAACTTCTTTACCTTCCAAAATAATGTCAGAGTAAAATAAATCAAGCATAGCACAACTGTATAAATCAAGAAAATGTTAACAAATAATACCGCATTAATTGATGGGTCATATTTAGTGCTTGTTTTGTATAACTTAAATACTTGTTAAAAATTTGATGTTAAACTCAACAATTATTTTTAACCACACATTTCAAGAGATTCACAACTTTTATTACTTTTTCAAATCATTTGATCAACTTTTACCAAAACATACTAAATGCTTTATCAAAACTTTGTCAAACAAACTGATGTGATCCAGGATGCGTTACAAACTCACAAGGATTTGACGAATGAGTGGGAGAGTTTTAAGATGGGTTCGGGTCTTCGGGAAGGCAATAAAAGTCAAACAATTGCTTTTTCAATGAATGGGGCACAACATATTGAAGACAACATGCCAAAGATCAACTTCGATGTTGGAGTCGAGAGCCAAAACGAGTTGGAAGTCCTTCGAATCAAGGAGTGGAGTTTCTATCGCATCTTGAGATCCATTTTTGACATGGCAAAAGATCTAATTGGAAGATTATATCTGAATCAAAGTCGTAGATCTTTAAGTAATATTTTCAACGCACTTTGAATCACTTCAATTGGACATCGGTAGAGAACGTTATAGTCAAAATACTGAAAGCTGTCCGGGGACTTCTATGCTGCCGCAGGCGATTGGACAGAGCGCAGCTAGAATTCATTCAAGTAAACTATGTGGCCGCACCTAAATGCACTATGCGACCGCATAGTGATTTTTCAGGACGGATTTTCTAGTTTTTTTCCGAGTTTCCTTATTTTACTAAAACTCTATTTTTATCATATCTTTTAGTATCTTTTGGGCCTAATTTCGTGGCAACTAGGTTATTTTTTATTTCCATATAAATACTTTGCATTTTTCATTGAAGGCACTTTTGACATTATTATGAGAGAAATATGAATTTTGAGAAATTTATTCTTCCAGTTCTTGGTGGTTTAAATTCTTAACTTGAACTTATCAAAAGAAGATCGCAGTCCTTTTGTGGCGTTCCCAGTGCACGGTTCTTGCTTCGGGTAATCAATGGGTCTAATTTCTTACGTATAATTTCGGTTCTTGGTACGGGTCGAACAACGGGTCGGGTTGAAGCTTTGAACGACGTGATTTCTAACTTTCTTGGGTTTGTTTCATCTTATTCGTGGGTTCCCAAACATATTCTTGGTCGGGTTCACATCAGTTGGTATTAGAGTACAGATCTAAAATTCAGGTCATCTATCTTTAATTTTTGTTATTTAAATTAAATTAAAAATAGAATACTGTTCACGTCCAGAAATTAAAATTTTTTTTTATTGTTCTTGATTGAGTCATTATTTTAGTAATGTAGTGTTGGTTAATTACCTCTAAATTTATTATCTAATTGTTTATTGAATTCCAAAAAAAAAAAAAAAAGTTACAAAAAAAAAGAAAATATAGTCTCTATATTCGTGAACGTTTAGAGGCAATTCAAAGCTAAAGTTTGAGTCTTGTCGTCTTTTCTTGTTTAACTTGAGTTCGTTATTTGGTCCGAACAAATTTTGTTGATTATTCGAGACTTGTACTTGTGGTGGTGATCGCTGCGGGGATTGCATTCCAATTGATTGAGGTCAGTTATTTCTCGAGCCATTGAGAAAGGAGGATGAGCGGAAAAAGGCAAGAGTGGTGAGCTCAATATCGGGTAAAAGCCAATTTCGAGTGAAACACGAGTGCAAACACGTGAGGTAAATTATTTTGCTTTTTATCAATCCTTTCATTTGATTTTGTTATCTCTTTATTGCCAAAAAAAAAGGAACATAAGTAAATGTAGGGAGAACGCGGTGCCTAAGGGGTTGTATGTGGAGCTTAGGAATAGTATGCATGCTATGAATTGTAAGATGGATCAGTTGGATTTGAAGGTTAAACGTATTAGTGGTGATATAGCTAGACATGAAACCTTGATTGGGAGTTATAAACAAAAGATGCCCTAAAGGGTTCCTCGTGGGATTAGAGGAGATATGTTTGATCGAAGTCTTGATAGGGAAGTGAGAAGCAACAAATTGAACACTCCAATTTTTCAAGGTAGGAGTGATATGCGTGAAAGGGGGTGTCGAGAGAAGTTTATGCGGTGTGATGGAGTTGAGAATTCACTAGGGAGTAAAACGCCTGTTGTATAGCATGGTAGTGATATTTCATATAAGCTAGTTAGTTTGGAATATAAACTAACATTCTCTAGACTATGCAATATGATTGATTCTCACATTGAGCATACCAAAGAACGAGAGAGGAAAAAGAGAGAAAATTGTGAGGCTGCTAAGTGTGATGAAAAAAAAGTAAAGCCACAAACGAGTGAAAAGAAAAATGAGAGTAGAGTGGTGGCTAAAGAAAAAGTGGAGCCACAAGAGGTAAAAGAAATAGAGAATGAAAATGAGAGTGGAGAGGTGGAGAAAAAGAAAGATAGCCACTAAAGAGAGAAATGAGAGAAAATTTCAAAGTGAGTTTCGATGTGAGAAACGTCGAGTGTGAGAGGACTTTAGTGAGAACTAACGATCCCCTCCCTAGTTTGAAAATTTCTCTTTTGCAGGGCTTCAAGAAATTGATCCATGACGACATAATTCGCGAGGCTCCATACATTGGCTATCCACTTGATGAAAAGCACATGAAAATTTTGGTGAGTGGCAAGGAGCATGAATGTACTCACACCATGGTAACGTATCAAAACCTTACACCTAGGGTAGAACTTGGAACAACTCATTGGACTAGTTTTTTACATCGTTTATGTACTCTTGAGCATGATAATGCATTTGATAACTTTATGAGTATAGTCAATCCAATGTCACCTACGTTTATGGATAAATTCTTGCTTGTCTATGATATGAATTTGCTACGCCCTGAAATTCTAGCACGTAGGTATAGTCCCTCACATAGAGCAAGTGGTGCACTTGAACACTTACATGAGTCGTATGTACCTTGTAAACTAGAATATAAGATTGATTGTGGAACATATAGGTGGCAAGATAGATCGTTAGGAGTCGTTAATCTACCTAACATCTTCATTGGGATGAATAACCATTTATTGCACCCATCTATAGGAAAATTCCTACTAGTTTATGATAATCTAGTGTATTGCAGGAGTCGATGTGTGCATGTCAAGATGAAAAGTTATGTGTTACATGGTGATATTCTAGTACGTTGCATGAAATTGATTAAGCATGATAGGCAACTTGGATGCATTGTTGATGATTTAAGGCATGAGTGTCTTTATTTCGATCATGAAGTCCTTGAATGTTTTGGTTTGAATTTAAATGTGCATGACACGTACTTGAGGTTCATTGATCTTAATTCACAGAATTATTTATGGAAGGTTGGATGAGATATGTTAGAAACTAACGCAATATATTCTACTATGTCTACTACTTGTTACCCGTATTATGATATGGTGATTGGTTTTAATCCATCAACTTTGTTGGGTTTGATTCCTTTAACTATTGTTTTAAGTGGTAGTTTAGGTGGGGAACATCATACTTTCATTATTACATCCAAAATTTACAAAAGGACGAGGTCGAGACGTGCACAATTTGATCCATGCGATGACGATTAGGTATACATACGATGGAGGTGGATACGAACTCAAAGGAGGTCCAAATTACATCCTAAGGGAGACGGACCAAACCATTCCATTGCTATAATCGAGACTGATGGCTACAGTTTGCCTTTGTTGGGTAAGTTTCTGAATGTTGACATTTTCGACGTTGCTAATGTTGTTTAGTTGTGTGCAGATTCGGATTTGAGGTCGAATCCTTTCGAAGGGAGAGGGGATGATGTGATCCAGGATACGTTACAAACTCACAAGGATTTTACGAATGAACAGGAGAGTTTTTAGCCGAGTTCAGGTCTTCGGGAAGGCAATAAAAGTCACACAATTGCTTGTTCGATGAATGGGGCACAACATATTGAAGACAACATGCCAAAGATCAACTTCCATGTTGGAGTCGAGAGCCGAAACGAGTTGGAAGTCCTTCGAATCAAGGAGTGGAGTTTCTATCACATCTAGAGATCCATTTTTGACATGTAAAAAGATCGAATTGGAAGATTATATCTCATCAAAATCGTATATATTTAAGTAATCTTTCCAACGCACTTTGAATCACTTCAATCGGACATCAGTAGAGAAAGTTATAGTAAAAATACTGAAAGCTGTCCAGGGGACTTCTATGCGGCCGCATAGAAGAAAACGCATGTGGCCGCATGCGATTGGACAGAGCGCAGCTAGAATTCATTCAAGTGAACTATGCGGCCGCACCTAAATGCACCATGCGATCGCATAGTGATTTTTCGGGATGAATTTTCTAGTTTTTCGCGAGTTTCCTTATTTTACTAAAACTCTATTTTTATCATATCCTTTAGCACAACATTAACCTTTAAATGTATGCCGCACCGACGGAACCATTTGACATGAAAGGCACATGCCGAACCGACGATACCATTTGACACACAACATTAGCCTTTAACATAGAACATTACTTGCTAGAAATTATAACTTAAACACGTATAATAACTTTATGCACCTCTACCTACCTCGATTTGATGCTTGATGAACTTTGAAAAGAACTTTGAAAAACTTTGATGAACTTCAAAAACTTTGACGAAGTTTGGACGTTTGGACCTTCCTTTGTTGTTTGAAAACACCTTTTGAAATCACAAAAACCTTCTTGCAGAATATTTTTGCCCACACTTAAAACTTCTGGAAAACACTTTGAAAAACCTTCATTTTTTCTCCCAAACTCTCTATTTTTCTCTCAACTTTGAAAGCAAATTGAGAGTGCTTTTGGTGTGAAAAATCAAATGAGTGAAGAGGGTATTTATAGGTGAGGTTTGGGGTGGGTGAAATGTCATATTAAATAGGGTAATTAAGTAGTGCAAGTAGTGGCCATTAATTCAAAAAAAATCGTGGGTATTCTGCTTTTCCGGTCGACCGGTTAGTTTCTCCGCTCAACCGATTTTCCGGTTGTCACTGCAACTTTTTCTCCCGATATCCGATTGAGGTGATCCAAAGTGAGTTGAAAATCTAACTCAACGAGCTAAAACTTTTATTCAGATATCATTTTCAAATTCGAATGTTTTCTATGTCAAAAATGGGTCTCAAAGGAGACTAAAAATGTTTGAAGTGTACTTTTAGCCATAAAATGAAATACTTTGCATTCCGTCCAATCTTCATCAAATCGTTTTTAAGAAAATAGTTTATAAACATCATTTTACCTTTAAACATGTATTGAACTATCTTTTGGGCTTATATTTCCTTTATTGGGCCTAATGTGAAGTTAATCACACAATTATGGGCCTACCTTTATAGAAAAGATTTGGGCCTCTACATCCCTCCTCCCTTATATAAATTTCGTCCTCGAAATTTACCTTACAATTGGGCAAGGAGTGCGGGATACTTGACTTTAACTTCTTCTTCCTTTTCCCACGTAGCTTCTTCCATTCCGTGATTATTCCATTGTATCTTAACCAGTTGAATCTCTTTATTCCTTAGTTATGCACTTTTCGATCCAGTATCTTAATTGGTGATTTCCTCATAAGATAAATTATTTTGTACTTCTAGGGTCTGATAACTTATTACATGATTAGGATCGTGCACGTATTTCTTTATCATTGATACGTGGAACACATTGTGTACAGCTGACAATTCAGGTGGCAAAGCTAATCAGTAAGCCACGTTCCCAACCTTATCAAGTATCTCGAAAGGTCCAATATACCGGGGTCGTAGCTTGCCTTTCTTTCCAAATCTAAGTATACCTTTCATCAGTGCTACCTTTAGAAAGACTTTGTCTCCCACTTGAAACTCTAAATCCTTTCTTCTCATGTCAGCATAGCTCTTCTGCCGATTCTGTGCTGCCTTTATCCTTGCTCGGATCTGATCGATCTCTTCAACTGTCCTTTCAACTATTTCTGGTCCCAAAATTCTCTTCTCCCCGACTTCGTCCCAATGAACAGGGGATCTACATCTTCTTCCATAGAGAGCTTCATACGGTGCCATTCCAATAGTTGCTTGAAAACTATTGTTATACGCAAATTCTACTAGGTGTAAGTATGACTCCCAACTACCACCTAGATCTAAAACACATGCTCTCTACATGTCCTCTAAAGTCTGGATGGTCCTTTCAGACTGTCCGTCAGACTGCGAGTGATATGCTGTACTGAAATTCAGTTTCGTTCCCATAGCTGCTTGTAGGCTTTTCTAGAATTTAGATGTAAACCTTGGGTCTCTATCAGACACAATAGACACAGGTACACCGTGTATCCTTACTATTTCTTTTATGTACAATTGTGCCAACTGGTCCATACTGAAAGTCATTTTCATTGGAAGAAAATGAGTTGTCGTCATCAATCGGTCTACTATAACCCATATAGCATTGTGTCCTTTTGCTGACTTGGGAAATCCAACCACAAAATCCATTGTGATGTTTTCCCATTTCCATTCAGGTATCTCTAAAGGATTCAGCAATCCTGCTGGTCTTTGGTGTTCCGCCTTAACCTGCTGACATACTATGCATTTATGCACGTACAGTCCGATACTCCTTTTCATGTTTCTCCACCCGAATGTATCTCGAAGGTCTCGATACATTTTCGTACCACCGGGATGTGCGGTGTACGGGGTGGAATGAGCTTCTTTTAGTATCTCGTTCCTCAAATCCTCATTCTTAGGCACGCAGATTTTTCCTTTAACCATCAGTGCTTAGTCTGCGGCTATTCCAAAATCTTTCCTCTTATCTGTTCCAACTTCTTCCTTGATCTTCATCAAGAACAGGTCATTACCTTGTGCTTCTATAATTCGCTCCCGAAGAGTAGGTCGAATTGTCAAAGCTGCTAATTTCCCTGTGACTTGTCTTGGTGTGGTAACCACCTCAATCTTCATTCTTTCCAAGTCCTTGTCTAACTCTATTTGACAAGTGAGTAGTGACGTCAATTGTCCCGTCAATTTCCTACTCAAGGCGTCGGCCACCACATTTGCCTTACCTGGATGGTAGTGAATGGTGCAGTCGTAATCATTCACTAACTCTAACCATCGTCTCTGTCTCATGTTTAGTTCCTTCTGCGTGAAGAAATATTTTAAGCTCTTATGATCCATATAAATTTCACACTTACTTCCGTACAAGTAGTGTCTCCATATTTTCAATGTGTGTACTACCGCCGCAAGCTCTAAATCATGCGTCGAGTAGTTCTGCTCATGCTTCTTCAATTGCCTTGAAGCGTAGGCTACTACCTTTCCATTATGCATCAGTACACATCCTAGCCCTTGCTTGGACGCATCACTGTATATAACAAACCCTTTTGTTCCCTCAGGTATTGTTAACACAAACGCAGATATCAACCTCTGCTTAAGTTCTTGAAAACTCTTCTCACAGATATCCGTCCATTGAAATTTGACTCCCTTTCTCGTAAGTTGCGTCATTGGGCCAGCTATCTTGAAAAATCCTTCAATAAACCTTCGATAATACCCGGCCAATCCTAGAAAGCTCCGTACTTCACCAACATTAGTTGGCGCCTTCCAGTTAGTTACTGCTTCCACTTTTGCTAGATCTACTTCAATCCCTTGGGCAATGACTACATGTCCAAGAAATCCAACTCGTTCAAGCCAGAATTAACTTTTTGAATTTGGCATAAAGTTTCTCTTTGCGTTGTACCTCTAGGGCTACTCTTAGATGCTCTTCATGTTGCTCCTTACTCTTGGAGTATATCAAAATGTCGTCAATAAAGACTATGATAAATTGATCTAAATACTGATGAAATACTCGATTCATCAGATCCATGAATACTGTTGGTGCATTGGTTAATCCAAATGGCATCACCATAAACTCGTAGTGTCCATAACGAGTCCTGAAAGTTGTCTTAGGTATATCCTCTGTTTTCACTTTTAATTGATGGTACCCAGATCGTAAATCGATCTTGGAAAATACCTTAACTCCTTTCAGTTGATCTAACAGATCCTCGATTCTAGGGAGTGGGTACTTATTCTTGATGGTTAATCGATTCAACTCCATGTAATCGATACACATCCTCATGCTTCCATCTTTCTTCTTCACGAACAACACTGGCGCACCCCATGGGGATATGTTTGGTCGTACGAATCCCATATCAAGGAGTTCCTGTATTTGCTTTCTTAACTCTTGTAGTTCCTTCGGAGCCATTCTATATGGGGCTTTCGACATTGGTGCCGCTCCAGGAATTAGCTCTATGGTGAATTCCACTTGCCTATCTGGTGGAATACCAGATAGCTCTTCTGGAAACACATTTTCGAACTCCCGTACTACTGGTACGTCCTCAATCTTTACTGTCTCCTGTTTCCCTCCTAGGATATTTATCAAATATCCTTGACAAGCTCCTTTTCTCAACATCTTCTCAGCTTGTAAAGTCGATACTAGTCGAATAAAAGGTTTCGTCTTGATTCCAAAGAAAGAAAATGGTTCCTCTCCTAGTTTCTGAAATAACATTTCCTTTTCCTTACATCGGATGGTGGCATAATTACTACCCAACCAATCCATACCTAGTATTACATCGAAATCATTCATCTCTATCATGTATAAGTCTGCTTCCATAGGTTTTCCCTCAACTTCAATACTAACAGATTTGGCTATCTTATCAGTACTCAAAGGGTTACCTGTAGGGATACTAACTTCTAATATACCTTCCGATTTATCACAGGTAATACTAGACTTAGCCATAAAAATCGTCGATGCAAAGGAGTGCGTAGCTCCTGAATCAAACAGTACATAAGTAGGCATATTGGCTATCAATAAAGTACCTGCTATGACGTTCGAGTTCTCCTCTGCCTCCTTCTGAGTCAGTGTAAAAACTCGTGCTTTCCCCTTTTGATCTTGATCCTTGCTGTCATCCTTTTTAGTGCAGACATAGGACAATCCTTAATGATATGTCCTGACTTCCCGCATCGGTAACAAACATTCTTCCCTTGCAGACATTCGCCACGATGCGTCCTTCCACACTTAACACATGGCGCAATGACCGACACTATGCTCTTATTGGCACTGGCTCCGCCATTAGCCCTCTTGTTCTGCCACTTGCTTTTTCCTTTATCTTGGTCGTTCCACCTTCGTTTCCCAAACTGCCCTTTATCCTGTCGGTTGTCCAATTGAACTGATTTCTCCGCATTGGCCTTCTGATACCAGATTGCATGAGCTCGTTCCAACATTTCACGGTAAGACGTGAAATCGTGGGACATAAGGATCATACTCATGTCCGAGTTCAGCCCTTGCTCGAACCCTCGGACCTTCTTCGCCTCCGTGTCCACCAGGTGTGGAGCATACCTCGAAAGCTGGTCGAACTTTTGCTCATAGTCCGTCAAGGTCATACTTCCTTGTTTGAGCTGGAGAAACTCACTTTCCTTGTGATCCTTTAAAGACTGTGGGAAGTACTTATCCATTACTTCCTCCATAAATACCAAATGAAGAAGATAACATTTTATTCTTAACATAAGGAAATTATTACAAGGATTTAAATCTAATCCCTATAATTTTTACGCATCTTCTTGGGTGGAGCCTCGTCTCCAGAGGAGTCTGCCGCCTCAGGCCCGGACTCTATGTCCACCTCAACCTGTGGCTTGGGCTCTGGTTCATTCTCTTCTTCAGGTTCTTCTTCAGGGTCTTCTTCTTCAATCATAGGTTCCTCCTCAGGCACCTCATGGATTACATCATCCCATAAATCAATCAAAGCATGGCAATATCTCTCAAACTCGAACATGTTTGGATTGCCTTCTAACATTTCATCTCTAACTGTGACTCCCATATCTCCCCATTGAGGTGGGAGGGAGTGTATGAGGTTATTTATGGCTTCAATATGCGTGATCTCCATACCGGCATTAACCGCCCTCATGCATCTCTCATAGATGTCATATACATGATCGCTAAGCGGTCGGTTAGGATCCGTTACATAGTTCTCATAAGCATGGATAACAATTTTACTGTTTAAATCTGCCCTATAAGCCCTAGCCATAGTCTTCCTTGCCGTTTGTAAATATCTAACCATTCTGTCACATAAATACCCAATTATGCCTTTTATCACATAAAATCATAACATACATTTCCTTTATGCCCATAACTTTAAGTTTAGCCCAAGTCCAATACATATCTTTGAAACATCACATTTAACTTTAACATAAACATATACTTGAAAATGTGCCATAACTTATCAAAACATCAAATCATAACTTCCATAACTTTAAACTTTGCACATACCTAGGCTGTAGGATGAGATTCGATGGATGAATGCAATATGCCATGGAATACCTTAAACTTTCAAATTTTGTTTTTTGTTTTGAAAACATACTTGGTCTACAGAACCGGTTTAAAAAACCATTACTCTGATACCATGCTGTAACGCCCCAATCCCTAGTGGACCGGGACGCTACTTACTTTACTTAACTTAATCGGTGGTTTAGTAACAAGTGTACATATCTTAGCGGAAGCTTAAATCTTAACAAATATTCTTTTTGAAGGATATTGAATTGAAACACTTTATAACTTTCCAAAATAATGAAATATAATTTATTTGGTGAAATCATGACTTGTTCAAGATACTCAAAAGAAATAACATTGGAAATAACATTTGAAACATTAAAGACTTTAAATCTAAATCACTTGTTCACCGAGTTCCCATAGGCTTATTGCATCTCCTTCCATCTCTTCCATCATCCAGCCCGGTGCATCAACATTTAATCTATAGATATATGGTAGAAACCCGTGAGTTGAAAACTCAATAGGCGTCATAGGTGTAATCGTGATTAAGCTAAGCATTTCATAACAATTAACTTTAGTACTTCCATAAAACATGTCGTACCTAGAGGTACCATTTGACATGAAAATGTATGTCGTACCAACGGAACCCTTTGACATGAAAGGTGCATGCCGAACCGAAGATACCATTTGACATACAACATTAACCTTTAAATGTATGCCGCACCGACAGAACCATTTGACATGAAAGGCACATGCCGAACCGACGATACCATTTGACACACAACATTAGCCTTTAACATAGAACATTACTTGCTAGAAATTATAACTTAAACACGTATAACAACTTTATGCACCTCTACCTACCTCGATTTGATGCTTGATGAACTTTGAAAAACTTTGATGAACTTCAAAAACTTTGATGAAGTTTGGACGTTTGGACCTTCATTTGTTGTTTGAAAACACCTTTTGAAATCACAAAAACCTTCTTGCATAATATTTTTGCCCACACTTAAAACTTTAGGAAAACACTTTGAAAAACCTTCATTTTCTCTCCCAAACTCTCTATTTTTCTCTCAACTTTGAAAGCAAATTGAAAGTGCTTTTGGTGTGAAAAATCAAATGAGTGAAGAGGGTATTTATAGGTGAGGTTTGGGGTGGGTGAAAGGTCATATTAAATAGGGTAATTAAGTAGTGCAAGTAGTGGCCATTAATTCAAAAAAAATCGTGGGTTTTCTGCTTTTCCGGTCGACCGGTTAGTTTCTCCGCTCGACCGGTTTTCCGGTTGTCACTGTACAGGCTCCAGTATTCTTACCATAACCTTTTCTCCCGATATCCAATTGAGGTGATTCAAAGTGCGTTGAAAATCTAACTCAACGAGCTAAAACTTTTATTCAGATATCATTTTCAAATTCGAATATTTTCTATGTCGAAAATGGGTCTCAAAGGAGACTAAAAATATTTGAAGTGTACTTTTAGCCATAAAATGAAATACTTTGCATTCCGTCCAATCTTCATCAAATCGTTTTTAAGAAAATACTTTATAAACATCATTTTACCTTTAAACATGTATTGAACTATCTTTTGGGCTTATATTTCCTTTATTGGGCCTAATGTGAAGTTAATCACACAATTATGGGCCTGGCTTTATAGAAAAGATTTGGGCCTCTACAGTGTCAATCTCGATTATCGATCATATCTTTCAATCCACTTATTAAGTCAATGTAAGTCAAAAACTCCTTTTTGACTTATAGGTACACCTTGGCCAAGGATTTCGTTATCAACTTAACTGGATGAAATGTAGATCATAAACTCTTACTATCTAAGAGCGACGAATCCTCTATTGATCATTCACAACCTTCATATGATTCTTGACATACCCAAATGATGCCGTATTAGCGGCCCTTGACAGAGCAACTTCCAGCATCACCAAAGCATGACTGTCCCCACATAAGGTACTATGATGATTTCAAGTCGAAGGATCAATTCCACTACCGAATGTTAGAGATTAGTCACTGACACTCAGATAGTTATCCATGTGTAATCTCTCAGCGGGTATCCAATGTTTTGTTCTATAACAAAACATTCACGTGTTCATTTAAGTGTTACTACACTTTAACTTGTGAGATCAGCTACTTACTTCACAAGTAAGGAATGCCACACGTGGTGGTCTATCCGTAATAACGATATTCGTATCTCGTTATTACTTACGACCATGGATGATTTAAGATTCAATCATATGTAATTTGTATCTCACAATCACAACTCCTTGTGATTAACAAATTACCGAGATTTGAATCTACGGACTCTATTATTTAATATAATAGATCTTGTCATAATAAATGCATTAAACATATATCAAAAGTACTTATACCCAAAGTTGATTGGACCTAGGGCATAATACTTACAAACTCCCACTTGCACTGGATCCAATCACTTATGTATCTACTATCATAAGAGTTCACATGACGATCATGTTTATACTGCGACAACTCCTTGCCAGTGGATCTGCAATATTGTCAATTGTGAGAATTCGTTCTTTCTTTACGTCATTTCTTTGTACTATCTCTTTGATGAGATGGTACCGCCTCAATACTTGTTTGGATCATCGATAGACCTTAGTTCCAACAATGCTAGGGACTATTTCAAGTTCATCAATGAACTTCTTGACCCATACTACAACCTTTGTTGCTTCTAAAGCAATAGTGTATAAGGCTCTCGCTGTTGAATCAACGGTGGTTTCCTATTTGGAACCTTTCCAATACACCGTTTAAGAGTAAATCAATATCCTGATTGAGATTTGCTATCTTTCTAGTCTGACTAGAAGTTAGCGTCAGTGTATTCATGAACTCTCAGTTCATTTACTCCATATATAATCTTCTCAAGATTTAATTTTTGTAGATTGCGATGAATTGAGCAATCTTCTAGATCTATCTCTATAGATCAAGTTGCTTCTCATATATCTTTATGAAGAAATCTTTTAACAACCACAACTTCAACGATTGAAACGTAGGAATGTCGTTCCTATTAATAATATTAGAAATGCGACAACGCTCCCACTATTTTCTTGTAAACACACAACTCTTCACTTTTTAATAAAATCAAACATTTTGATTTTTCTATCAAATCGAAGATTTCAACTCCAAGAGGCCTGCTTCAATCTATACAAGAATTGATTAAGCTAACATACTTTGTAAGTATATTTGGATTCAAAACTTTCGAGTCGTGTCATGCACACTTTCTCTTGCAGGTTCCTGTTAAGGAATATAGTTTTGACATCCTTTTGCCATAACTCATAGTCATGGTATGTAGCTATCGCAAGCAAAATTCGAATGGACCTTAGCATGGCTATAGATAAGAAAGATTCATCAAAGTCAACTCTTTGTCTTTGTTGTAATATTTTGCTATTAGCTTCGCTTCGTATGTATCCATGTTGACCCCTTTTACATAAACTCATTTACAACCTATGGGTTCTATCCCAGCAGGCGATCGATCAAGGTTTAAACCTTGTTCATATACATCGAGTCCATCTCGGATTTCATGGCCTTTCGCCATCTCCTTGAGTCAACACTTGACTTTATTTTGTGTAACCAATAGGTTCATCATCCTCGATTAATAATGCTTGATTAGTAATCATGGATTCATACCTTCTAAGAGGTTGAATGATCCTATAAGATTTAATAGAGCTGATCTATCCTCAGAAGTTTCTACTTCCAAATCAGGAGTATGTCCCTCATCAGGTGTGAGATCACACTCAGATTTATCTACTTGGTCAACCATATCTGTGAATTCTTGAACTCCTTCAAGATCCATTCTACTCTCACTGTCCTCTCCTAGAATAAACTCTTTTTCTAGGAGTTTTAATGAGATTATAGAATTGATATCCAATTTCATCTTTTGGATATCCCACAAATATTTATTTATCGAATTTAGCCTCAATCTTATCCGAATCAGTGCGCTTCATAAGCGTCACAGCCCCAGACTCTCGTATTTGACAAGTTGGGCATTTTTCTTTTCCATCACTCGTATGGAGTTTTGTCGACCGACATAGATGAGACACGATTTAGTGTGTAGAACATTGCAATTAATGTATGGCCCCAAAACCTTTTAGAGGGTTTGCACGACCTTTTAATTAATCGCACTATATCTGACAGTTTGCGATTCCTCCTCTCAGACACAACATTATGTTGTAGTGTATGTAAGGAGGTCACTGCAAGAGAATCACATTCTCTTTTAGATAATCTAAACTTTATCTTTAAGATATCTCCACTTCGATCAGATCTTAGTGTGAGAATATCTTTACTAATCGTTTCTCTACTTCTAACTTGAATCCCTTGAACATTTCAAGAGTTTCATGTTTAAGTTTTATCAAGCACACATGACCATTTCTAAAATAGTTATTAGTAAGTGTGATAAGAGAAACTCATCTAGCATTAATCGACATGGATCCATATACATCACTATGTATTAGATCCAGAAATTGTGCAAACTTTTCACCTTTTAAGTAAAAGGAGATTTGGCCATTGTGCCTAATAGCCACAATCACATTTGTCAAATAATTCAAAATCAATTGACCCCAAATATACATCTATATGTAATTAGTTGACTGAGTCTACAGATTTAGGCGGTATTCAGATTATCACCTTTTATACTTCTAAATTTCTATACTTGCTATAGAATACTCAGTATTTAGAATATAAATGTTATTTTGTAACTCACCATAACCATTAAGATAAAAGAGAACAACAATTGTCCTTAACATTAATATAATTCATGTCCAAACATGAAATTCAAATAATGTTCTTGTATTGGTGAGTCCAAACTAACATTTCTCTAATTCAAATACTTAGTTTAAAGGCAATGGTAGGAAGTATGCTTCTACAGACAATGCAGCAGCATTTGCTCATTTTCAATGTGTAGGCCAACTTCTTCTTTGTGCAGTGGTGTACTTCCATTTAGTTTCTGCATACTTATACAAATATGAGATCCATATCTAGTATCTAATACCCAAGAAACTAGTGAAGTAGATATAAACCTTACTCAAGTGGTTTTGATAATATCCTTATTTACTTTGACTATTTTAGCCATCTTAGATGCTTTCCCAAAGCCCCTTTAGACTTCCTCTTAATATCCTTTAGAGGAATCAATGACATGCCCACTTCTAAATTTGATATTGGGCTTAACTGTCTTAAGCATATTTAGCAACTCCATAAGTGTGCACTCGAGTTTATTCATATCAAAATTCATAATTAGCTATAAATAACTCTCTGACAGAGATTATAAAACTAAGTTAATACTTAGTTCATGGTTCACGACTGAACCCAATCGAGACAATTTCTCAATTGCAATAATCTTCAGCACTTGACACCGACTAAAGATTCCTCTGTCATTTTGCACTGGTATAGTTGTTTGGAAGTCTCATATCCTTCCATACATGATTATTATCATACAACTCTTTGAAATGAAAAATCATGTGTTAGCATCTATACTTTTATTTTGCTTTTGTAACACAGGTGACACAGTTGCAAGTATCATACATATTGCAGTACTATCGTCATTTTCGTGTTTATTATAGTACCCACATTTTCCTTAGTTGAGTCATCAACAGGTGTCTCTGGAAAAAGCTACTTAAGGACATAACCAATTTTCTCATGCCTGAGAACAATTCTCATATTGCAGTGTCAATCAAGAAAGATTGGTTTGGTTGTTGACATCTAGTATGTCACATATGGTTACTCATGATTCAACAAATATAAATAACGAAAAGTAAAAGAATAATACATAAAATGCATCAATTAATTTAATATGGTCTTTTATCAAATTAATTGTGCTCCCACTATTTAACTCAAATTTATGACCCTCGCATAAATTTATGGAATCCATACTTGACTCCTAGTGGGCTGGGATCTCCTTTGTTATATTAAGACCTTGAGTGTACTCAACAAGCCTTAATAAAACATTTGAGTAGATACTGTTATCAATTGTATCTCCATACAACTCCCAGATCATTAAGCTGACAACTCCTTGTCTTCACACGTCTTATGTGTTAGCTTAACATGCCTCTAAAATTTATCTCCTTGAGTGTACTCAACAAAAGATAATTTTAGTTAAGTCGAACCCATCATTCAGAAATATCGAATATTTCATAGTGTCAAACATATCCCTAATAGACCAGCCTTGAGTGTACTCAACAAGTTGAGACGATTTAAGACTCTCGTTTTTCACTATAATGATGGAAGACGAATAATAAAATCGACTTAATATTTTAGTGAGGGATTTATCATGCAAAGGTCTCATAATAATTATATATATATATATATATATATATATATATATATACAAGCATCAATCATGCAAATAAACATACATATAATAGTGTGGATGATTATGGATTAATTTTATCTAGTCTTCCTGAGTCAAAAGGAAGACTAGTTGGTCAATTCCTAGGGGGTATTGCATTGAATCACTATCAATGCGCCATCTCCATGGTTTCCTCCTCTTCATGTGTTTTCAATTAGATCAGCTACAACTTGTATCCTATACTAGTTGACATGCAGGCCTAAATGAAAATCAGACTCGCAGGCCCACAATAATAATAACGGACTCGCAGGTCCAAAACAATTGAGAGCTCGCAGGCCCTATAAATTAACAATAGTAATGAGCTCGCAGACCCAAAATAATTAAGAGCTCGCAGATCCATAAAACAATAGGAATTAAACCATTCAACACATCCACATGGTTGAGTCTATAATCATCCACTATTAAACATTCATCATATAAATGTTTCCTATATAATATCTAATATTATATGCAAGCATGTTTCAAGAATCTAGCAATTAAAGGTCGTCTAAACTATTTAGACAAATGGATCGAAAATAATTAAATAACTAATTAATCATATTAATCAATTAATTTAATTAGCAGTTTATTTAATTAAAATCAAATTTTAATTAAATATCGAAATAAAGTCCAACTCTAATTTCATTATATAGGGTGGAACATTTAATTAAAATCAAATTTTAATTAAATAGCAAAATTAGAGTCCAACTCTAATTCCACGATTTATGGAGAACTTATTTAATTAAAATCAAATTTTAATCAAATACCAAATTAGAGTCCAACTCTAATTTCAAGAAGAAATTTAGGGTGAGACAATTTAATTAAAATCAAATTCTAATTAAATGTCAAATTAGAATTCAATTCTAATTTCAAGAACAAATCAGGGCGAATTATTTAATTAAAATCAAATTTTAATTAAATACCAAATTAGAGTCCAACTCTAACTCAAAGAATAAATTTTAGGGTGAAACAATTTAATTAAAATCTTATTCTAATTAAATGTCAAATTAGAATCAAATTCTAATTTGAAGAGTACATGGGGAGAATTATTTAATTAAAATCAAATTTTAATCAAATGTCAAATTAGAATCCAATTCTAATTTCAATAGCATGTTAGGGTGAATAATTTAATTAAAATCATATTTTAATTAAATACTAAATTAAAGTCCAACTCTAATTATAATTGAATTAATATTTTAATTTAGGATAAAACTCCTAAATAAAAAATAAAATTCAATTTAGGGTCAAAATTTAATATTTAAGTTAAAATCTAATTTTAACGAGAATATAAAAGTCATCAATTTTGAATAAAAATTTAATTGGGTCAAAATTAAAAATTTTTGGTCAAACCCTTTTGAAAAACAAATTTAAAACCATTTTAAAATTCACATTCAAAACCAATTTTGAAATTTACATTTTGACCCATTTTAGAATTATACACAAACCCCTCGAAATGCTTAAATTGCAGAGAAGCCTTCATTCCAAAATTACACATTGACCCTGACATGAAATTGCACAAATGGGCTCACTATTTTTGAAATTTCAACAGAGGCCCCCGTCCCTAACTTCATTCCACCGGTTTCAGAAAACCAAAAGGGAAAAAGATTTCTCCCCCGTGCCGCCGGAGAGCTTCACCCTGCGTCGCTGGCAGCATCTGAAGAAACGGTGCACCGCAAGCTCTCAGCAGCCGGGGTTGCTGCTGTTGTAGCAGCAGACACCGGTTGGTTGGGAGCGGCAGCGGCGTGCCGCTGCTCTCGTACGCCGTGCACGCCGCCACCCCACCGCGCCTGCTTTGAGACCTTTATATATATATATATATATATATATATATATATATATTTATTTATTTATTTATTTATTTATTTATAAAATCCAAAATAAATTTCTTTTCAAAATCAAATTTTGAAGATAAGAAATCAATTCTATAATTGCTAGATTCAAGAATAGTACTCACAATCAACTTTTGATTGTTCAATCAAACAAAACAGCTTCTAACAAACACAAAGAAGGCTCTGATACCACTGTTGAAAATTTACTTATCATGCACAGCGAAAAATTAAATAAATTTCAATTCCCACCAATGATCTGCTTTGTGTTTAGATAGAAACTATGATAGAAATTATACCTTTAATTAGATCTGCAAACTCCTTTGCTATTCTTGTTGTTCCAGCAATCCTGATCTGCCTTCCACAACTGTCCAATTGTCCAGCGTCCAATGAAATCCACACAGGGAACAAGATTGAGAGAGAGAACTAGGGTTTCTTTTCTTGTGCTAGCAAGAATAATGAAAATCCATCAACTGTTTACAAACCCTAGCAGCTTATTTATATAAGCCCAAAATGGCTTGGCCCGTCCTATAACTTAACCCGGTCCAATATTTAATTAATCCAATTAATTAAATCCGGTCCATGAATTAATTAATTCAATCAATTAATTCGGGCCTACTAATAAGCAATCCAATTAATTAATTATCCAACTCTTGTCAATTAATTAATTGACGGATCCCAATCTTCTAGTTCTCCTTTTGTGTGTGACCCATTAGGTTCCCAATCACGATGCCTAATGACGTGAATTATTATTTCGATCTAATCAAAATCGATAAATCAAAACACCATTTTGATTTATCACTAATTCACATCCGTCGTCCCAGATTGACATCTAGCAATGTGTCATGGCAATACATGTGACGAAAAATGTCACGTGATATGACAAAATCAAATTCGTTCGTTTATCGTGAAATTATAATCCCTTCATCAATATGATCCGATCAATTACGAGATATGGATTGTGTCAATCTCGATTATCGATCATATCTTTCAATCCACTTATTAAGTCAATGTAAGTCGAAAACTTTTTTTCGACTTATAGGTACACCTTGGCCAAGGATTTCGTTATCAAATTAACTGGATGAAATGTAGATCATAAACTCTTACTATCTAAGAGCGACGAATCCTCTATTGATCATTCACAACCTTCATATGATTCTTGACATACCCGAACGATACCGTATTAGGGGCCCTTGACAGAGCAACTTCCAGCATCAGCAAAGCATGACTGTCCCCACATAAGGTACTATGATGATCTCAAGTCGAAGGATCAATTCCACTACCGAACGTTAGAGATTAACCACTGACACTCAGATAGTTATCCATGTGTAATCTCTCATCGGGTATCCAATGTTTTGTTCTATAACAAAACATTCACGTGTTCATTTAAGTGTCACTACACTTTAACTTGTGAGATCAGCTACTTACTTCACAAGTAAGGAATGCCACACGTGGTGGTCTATCCGTAATAACGATATTCGTATCTCGTTATTACTTACGACCATGGATGATCTAAGATTCAATCATATGTAATTTGTATCTCACAATCACAACTCCTTGTGATTAACAAATTACCGAAATTTGAATCTACGGACTCTATTATTTAATATAATAGATCTTGTCATAATAAATGCATTAAACATATATTAAAAGTACTTATACCCAAAGTTGATTGGACCTAGGGTATAATACTTACACCTAGCTCTCGACGCGAAGTAGAGAAAATATCCAGTACTTCGAGGCCGAGTGTATGAATTATGGGACTTCAAGGTTTGCCAAAAATCAATGGTGAGATTTGAGGGAGAGATGATTTTCACATGAATGAGGTGGTGTGGGATGGAGAAGCAGCAAGCAGCACCATCACATAGCTTGGCATCTCAAGGACTATGTTGAAAGAGAATTGTCTCGATTCTGTGTGGTGGTGGATATTTGAGGTGGTCACGGCGACTGTAGCGATGGAGACAACAGACGGAGGAGATTTAGGTTGTTCAGGTGATTTCAATCAACCAATGAAATTTTCGCCACCACCAATGTTCGGATAGACTAGGAGGAGACGCCGGAGGCCCATGTTTTTTCAAAACCGATCTTCCGGGGCTGAAGAAAGAAGAGGTGAAAGTAGAGGTGGAAGAGGGTAGGGTTCTGTAAATTAGCGACGAGAGGGCCGCGAAAAAGGAAGATAAGAATGATAAATGGCATCGGATTGAGAGGGCAAGAGGCAATTTCTCAATAGGTTCTATTTGTCGGAAAAAATGCAAAAAATGATGAAGTGAAGGCAACAATGAGAATGGTATTCTACTATAACTGTTCCTAAATTGGAGGTGAAGAAACCTCTATTTTCAACTACTGGAAGTTTCGATTGTTGTTCTGCTTTTGTTTATTTAATAATGTCTTTATATATGGAACTTGGTGTCATTTCTTTTCTAGAATGTTTGTACTTTGTACAATGTGTAATATGTTTGTTGGGTTGTAATGATAAAAGTAAATTGGGGTGGGTGTGAGTAAGATTTATGACTAATCATTTGAATATTTGTAATCAATAAATAATATGTGACCTAATAAAATGTATGATTTACGATTAAATTTGTAATTGTGATCGACAAATTTTGTTTTATTACCATGATTTTGTGTAATTTATGATTGATATATGACAATAAGTTATGTGTAATTATGACCGTGACCTCAGTAATTAAATTTTAGATCATAAAGTGGTCACAAAATATGAACAAACTTTTATTGAGGGTTGCAAAATGTGACTAAACTGATTTTTGTAGGTCATATAAGAGTCATGAATCCACTTATGATCGATAAATAACTTCCATCGAGAGTTGTAAAATGAGCCATTAAGTAGATTTGTGATAGTAAAAATAAGTTGTGACGTGCATATTTTGTGATTTATGATTGAGAAATAACTTGTGACCAATTAATTCGATAATATGTGACCTATACATTTTGTGACTTTTTATTCAGAAATAAGTCGTGGCCAATTATTGGGTATTTTTGACCAATTATTAAATAATTGTGACTAATAAAACGAGTAATGTGTAACCAATAAATAATATGTGACTTAAAAATATGTGATTGCCACTAAATTTGTAATTGTGACCTACGATTTGTATCTTTGTGACTAATAAATAAGTTGCAATCAATTAATTTGATAATTTGATCAAATAATACGTGACTAAAAATGTGTGATTTTGTGACAAAATCTATTATTGTGACTTACAATTTGAGATTTCATTATCGATAAATAAACTGTGATCAATTAATTTGATAATTTGTAATCTAGAAATTACATGTAACAATTAATTTTATAATTTGTGACCTATATATTTTATGATTTGTGATAGAGAAATAAGTCGTGACCAATTATTAGGTAATTATGATCAATTACTGGGTAATTATGATCAATAAAACAAATAATGGAAATTACACAATAGCAGATCTTTAAAGATCACTTTTAAAAAATCAGGTGCAAAGTTTAACTAATCATAAATCAGGTGCAAAGTTTAACTCACCACAACTCAACACCTCCCAAACTCTACATCAGTTTCCCCTTTCCTCCATCTCTCCACTTTCTTCATCTTGTCTCTCTCTCCCTAGCCTCTCCTCAGATCACTGTGGCCAATGAGAAGCGCCCGTCGTCGGAGAGAGTTGAGCACCATCATCGTCACTGGTGTGCGGCGCCCTCGCAGTGGCATCGTCCTCTCCGTTCTTGTGGGCACATCAGCTCCAGAGCCGGAGTAGGTGAAGGTGAAGTGTGCTTATTGTTTTTTTTTTCTTCTTGTGGCTGGAGCCTTAGCTGGGGTCTCACTCGGGGGCGCAGAAGCTGGAATTGGTGGTATTGACGCCTCGGGAGCTGGAGACGGTGGAGACTGGACTAGAGTAGTTGGTAGTGGTAAGCTGATTCTTTCTGGAGCAGGAGGCGAGCTCACTGGAGCTAGTGTGGAAACAGTCCGTGGAGAACTTACAGGAGCCGGGGTGGAAGCTTTTGTTATTTTCAGATTGGTGGTGTGTGTTATTTTCTTATTGGTGGCGGTTTTTGGATGGTGTTTTGTGAGGTGTTGGGGATGGCAATTTTCAGATCTGGCGGTCGATTTTCAGATTTGTGAGGTGGTGGTGATGACAGCGTGGTACGGTGGAGACGGTGGTCACAAGATTATTTCGTGACTGTGACCACTAAATTAGTTAATCTATGACCCAAATATAATTTGTGACCAATGATTTGTCATCGATGAACAAATTGTGACCTATAAAATTTTTGAATCGTGATCGTAAAATAATTTGTGACCTATTAAAATTCTGATTTTTGACATCGAAAATAAATTGTGACTTGTTAAAATTTTCGATATGTGACCTTGAAAATAATTTGTGACCTAAAAAATCTTTGATTTGTGACCTCAAAATAATTTGTGACTTTGTTAATGATTTCGAGATAATTTATGACCTATAATATTTTTGATTTGTGACCTCGAAATAATTTGTGATCAATTAATTTGATAATATGTGACCAGCAAATAAGTTGTGACCTCTAATTATGTACTTGTGACCATTAATTGTATATTTTTGACCTTATTATAATTAATTAAAAAAATATTTTTAATTAAACAATAAAAACCTGGTTTTTACATTTTGGCAATTTTAAACATGAAAATTGAACTGTGCATACTTAAGGCCTTAGTTTTGAATTCTTTTCAAACAAATATTTTGTGACTAATAGATAACATATAACCTAAAAATATTTGATTGTTGCCAGATTTGTAATTGTGACCTACGATTTGTGTCTTTGTGATCGATAAATAAGTTGTGATCAATTAATTTCATAATATGTGATCGTACAATGAGTTGTGACTCATAAATAATTTGTGACCTATAAAAATGAGTAATTTGCGACTAAACTTATATTTGTGTGACTTAAATTTTGTCTTTGTGCCTATGATCTTGTGTGGTTTGTGACTAGAATGTGACCATAGTTATAAACTATGTTTATTGTGATCGCGATCCATTTAATTAAATTAGAGATGACAAAATTTTATAAGATGTTACAAAATATGATCACTTAATTTCTTAAAAATTAATGATTTTAAAATCTGATAGATCTATAAGAGTGACTTTGATAATTCAAACATCAAGTGATCACATAATTTGTGACCTTGGATAAATGTTGTGACATACAATTGAAATTGAACAGGTCACAATTATATGTCACACAACTAATAAATTATAATTACATACTAAGTCACAATCACATACGATAAAATTTATGTATCACAATCACATATAATGTCACAAATCAAATAATTAATAGGTCACAAGTAATTTATAATTGCAAATTACACAATTAATCGGTCATGATCACTAATTTTCCCTAGCACAAGTCAATTAACGGGTCACGATCACCAATATTTCTATTAATCACAAATCACACCATTTCCCTTGAATTTCAATGTCAATCTCACCAACAAATCACATAATTTCCATTAGTCACAAACCACACCATTTCCTTGGCACAAATTTCATAGAATTATCACAAAATTTCATTAGCTACAGCTCATGTTAGATTACTAAATAAAAAAAAATCCACACCCCAAAAGAAAAATTTAAAGTTTATCAAACAGTTAAAAAGGCAAACCAATATACTGCCCAAATGCATATACATGTGATTGACAACATAGACAGCCTTTATTTCCCAAATCGGATTCGATAAAACATTGCCAAACATGGTTCAATCATTTTCTCTTGATTTTCATCTCCATTGATCAATAGTCCTCCCATCAACCAAAATTCCCAATCTACAAAAAATATCCTTATCAGTTAGCGTAGATTCTCCGATAACAATCATCTTCCACATGCGGCTGTAGTGACAGAGACGATGGGCGGATGAGATTTAGGTAGTTCAGGAGATTTCAATCCACCAATGACATTTTCACCACCGCCAATATCCAAATAAACGGAAAGGAGACGCCGATGTCCCATGTTTTCAAAGCCGATATTTCGGGGCTGAAGTGCAAAAGGAAGACAAGAATGATTAATGGCAACGTATTGAGAGGGCAAGAGGAAAATTTCTCAGGAGGTTCTATTTGCATGAAAATATGAAAACTGGTGAAGTGAAGGCAACAATAGAGAATGGTGTTCTTACTGTAACTGTTCCTAAACTGGAGGTGAAGATATCTAAGTCCAAGACTATTGAAACAATTTATTTATTTATTTAATATTTAATAAATTTATTTACCACCTGATTTTTGAAATAATTTCACAAGTTTGTTAGAGTTGAAAAGTAATTATTATGTGTAAGTATTATGTGGTGTTCCCTACTTTATTTAGATGCCCAAAACCCATAACTTTAATTCTTTATTAGACCATTTTAGTTGGGCTTAATCATAAGATAGCCTTTTAACACACATTTAGTTACATGTGTAGGGCCCATATAACAACTAATCCCAACAATCTTCCATGGTACTTTACAAATGTACATAACCTTATGACGTCAAAACTTTTGCTATCATAACCAAAAGCATCTCTGAAGAATCTCGTTAATTAATTATGTCAATATAAAATCAAAGCGATCTTCGTTGTCACATATATCAACACAATTAAATAACAAAGATCAAGTATGGATGTATAGCATGGAAATTAGGTGTAATGTGATCAAAACATGCCTTCCAACTTGTCGTACCTTATTCTTTAATGAGATAAAAATAAAACTTTAATTAAAGTGAAAAATGAAATGAATACTTTATTACTGAAAATAATTTGAATATCTATAAGCATAAAATGTGTCTAAATCAGACAACAACCAAATAGAAACTCACACTTAAACTGTCATATCATCAAAATATGCAACGTCCACATGAGTAGGTCTAGGCGCAGTTTGGTTTAGATCAGTTTCAACTCCAACGCGAAATCAAAACCAAAATAGTCGGTTTTGATAAATTTTAACCCAAACCAACTCACTCTAACTCTTAAACCAAACCGAACCAAACCAAATCGGTTTGACTAGTTGGTTTGGACTTTCAGTCCAAATTAAATTTTTCTAAAAAATATTGTCTAAGTTTTGGACCCACTTAAATTACAAGAACTAAAATAACTAAATAATTTTATATTACAAGAATTATTGACTAACAAATAAAATCAAGTTAATAGAAACATATTAACAAAAATCTGAGGAATTTTGTTTTTATTTATGCATTATGTAGCATGTCTGCCTAAGTAATTAAAAAGGCTAAGTAGAATATAATGAGTTTGTGAAATGAAATTTTTAGTGTTATTACTTATCGATAACATTATAGATTGGAGGGAATCGAAATATAGTTATGAGATTATGACTTATTTTTTTATATTTATTTTTCTTGAAAAAAATAAAAATAAACATGTAAATGGCTTGGGTTGGTTCGGTTAACCAGTGGTTTAAGGCTTCAAACTATAATCAAACCAACCTATCGTGATTTTTTTTAAAAGAAAACCAAATCAAACCAATTAACTATGTCAAACCGACCCGAATAGATTTGGTTTGATCCATTTTTCGATTTTTTTGCCCAGACCTACATATGAGTAGTATGCTCATGAAAGACCCTGGGTATAGTCCATTAGTAAGCGGGTCAGCAATTAACTAGTTTGTTTTAATATGCTCTATAGAAACTAATCACTTTGAATTCTTTTCTTAACAACTGGAAACTTAATGTCCATAAAATTTGACCACATCAAACTCCTATAGGAATGCAAGACTGCTATTGTCACAGAATAACTTAAGTGATCTTTTGATTCCATAAAAAATGTCCCACTTAGTGACAATTTTGAAGACATATTCCATGATCAGAATCAGAATATCCCGATTTCCTATATGTGATCATGTAATCCTTAGTTTCCTATAGATGCCGAATAACTTGCTTGGCTGCTTTCCAAATATCCAATCCAGTGTTACTAAGTATGACCCCTAATTTGAGCATATATTAAACTCCCAACCGCGAAGCAAAGAGAATTTTTTGTATTTCCTTTTCTTTAAGTTTATCTCAGGGCATTGATTGGGATTAAACTTGTCTCCCTTAACAATATAGGCATCACCTGGTTTTCATTCATCAATTCCTAATATCTTAAAAACCTTTTCCTTACAGATCTTTTGAAATGAGCCAAAAATACCCCGATAATGATCCCGATATAACTGTATCCTTAACACAAAAGAGGCGTCACCAAGATCTTTCATTTCAAAATTCAATAACAGAAATCTCTTGATACCGTGCAATAAACCTATAGCATTGTAAGTAAACAGAATGTTATCAACATACAATACCAGAAAAATATACTTACTCTCACTGAACTTGTGATACACACAACCATCAACAAAATTCATCTCAAAACTAAACGAGATAATTATTTGATAAAATTTATGTTACCATTGACGAGAAGCCTGCTTAAGCCCACAAATGGGTACAACCTAGTTTTCATTCCTCAATCCTAAATCTCTTAAGAACCTTTTCAATATAGATCTTTTGAAATAATCCAAAAATACCCCAAGAACAATCCCGATGTCTCTGTATCCTTAACACAAAAGAGGCATCATCAAGATTTTTCATTTCAAAATTCCATAATAGAAATCTCTTGATGTTGTGCAATAAGACAATATCATTACCAGGAAACAGTATGTCATCGACATACAATACCAGAAAAATATGCTTACTCCTATTGAACTTGTGACTCACACGACCATTTGGACGGATTTATCTTAAAACCAAACGAGATAATTATTTGATGAAATTTATATTACCATTGACGAGAAGCCTGCTTAAGCCCATAGATGGGTATAGCCTGATTTTCATTCTTCAATCCAAAATATCTTAATAACCTTTTCGATACAAATATTTTGAAATAATCCAAAAATACCCCAACAATTCCGATGTATATGTATCCTTAACACAAAAGAGGCGTCATCAAGATTTTTCATTTCAAAATTTCATGACAGAAATATCTTGATATCGTGCAATAAGCCAATATCATTACAAGGAAACAGTATGTCATCGACATACAATACCAAGAAAATATGCTTACTCCCATTGAATTTGTGACTCATACAACCATCAATTGAATTTATCTCAAAACGAAAATAAGATAATTATTTGATGAAATTTATGTTACCATTGACGGGAAGCATGCTTAAACCCATTGATGGATTTCTTTTTATTTGTAAACCATAAGACGTAACTCAAAATAAAAATATGTTACAAGTGCCATAATAGTCCTAAAAGAGTCGCTCGTAAAAATCGGAGAGAAAGTCTCTTTAAAGTCAATACCTTCCTTTTGAGTAAAGCCATCTGCAATAGGACGAGTCTTATATTTATTTACTTCACCCTTCGACTCCCTCTTGATTTTAAATATTTATTTACAACCAATAGGTTTCATACCTTCAAGTAATGGGATGAGTTCCCAAACGTCATTATCTTTCATGGACTTTGTCTCTTCATTCATGACATCAATCCACTCTTGAGAATTATTTCTTTGCATTGCTTGATGAAAATTGATTGGATCTTCTTCCACCAATCAATGAATCAATGACAACCTTATTTTCTTGGAGAAAGACTATAAAATTATCTGAAATTGCCTTTCTCATTTTCTAGTGGATCTCCTTAATAGCATTTATTCTTGAGGTTGTTGAGTTTGTTATTATGAAACAATCTCTTGATTATGTATAAACGATTTTGGAATATTATCTTAATAGGAAATTGCTTATTGATTAAGATCTAGAGCCAATATTTTTCCCTAATCCTGATTATTATCAATTGCAACAAAAGGAATATATACATATTCTTCTTCAAAGACATGTCATTGTGTTTTGTTTTGTCTCTCAGTAACATCATTTATGTTAGGGGACCCTGACATGGTATACAATGGGACGATTCTACATTTCTTTAGGAATTTAGCAAAAGGCCCTAGACGTTGCTCTCATAATCCGTCATATCTGCCAAATTATTCACCACTGCAGTCAGATTTGACGTATTTTATTCTTTTGCTAAGTTGATTTGATTCCACATTCTTCTAAGAATTTAGCAAAAGGCACTTGACGTTGTTCTCTTGATATGTTATATTTGCCATAATATTCACCACCACTGTCAGATTTGACGTGTTTATTCTTTTGCTGAGTTGATTTTCAACCCTAGTCTTGTAAGCCTTGAACATGTCCAATTATTTGAATTTCTCATGATTGAGATACAAATAGTCATAATGAGAAGAATCGTTTATGAACGTAATAAATGATTGTTGATAATTTCAAGAAGTCAAAGGAAATGACCTACAGATATCCGTATGAATTAGTTTTAAGACGTTCGAAGTCTTGTTGACACCTAATCTCCCTATATTTGTTTGTTCCCCTTAATGCAATTAACCCAAACGCTTTTAAGTCTAAAAAATAACGAGATCAAGAATTCTTTCTAATACAAGTTTTTTGAATCTTCTTTTGAGAGATGTGTCCTAATCGCTTATACCATAATGATGTGAAATTCTTATAGGTTAATTTACGTTTAATGCCACGTGAATTCACATGCAACATTTCATTATAAGAGGCAACCGCATTAACCAACTATACGTTGTTATAACCAGATAAAGAACTGATACCCTACAACTTTTAAATTAAGAAAGAGATAAAACTAACTATTTTCAAATGAACATGGGTAACCGAATTTTTCCACTATAGAAATAGAAACCAAATTAAGCCTTAAAAGATGGAATAAAAAATATCTCTTTCAAATCCAAATATTAATCAGTATTTAATGATGACCTAAAAGTTCCTATATCCTCGAGTTTAACTGATTTGCCAATGCGCCTACATAGATGAATCTTTTAGCATCAATTGGCTTTTGGTTGTTCAGGCAACTTTGCATAGACACACTTATATGAGTACTGATACCGAAATTTGTCCACCAAGTGTGTCTAGGTACTGGAACTAAATTAACCTCAGAACAAACTAAAATGAAAAGTGCACTTTTCTTTATACATCAATCGTGATATTTAGTACAGTCCCTCTTGATGTATCAAGGATTTCCACAAAAGTAACAGCCAGATACTTTATCCTATTCAAGCTTCTGCTATTTATTTTGGATCGACCTAGATGCATCTATCTTATTCTTTCTTTTCTTGAACTTGTCCTTAGAGGTACTAGTGAGCACTTTTGGTTCTCCTTTGTTTCCTTCTTTCTTCTTCTTGCACACAATTTCATCAAGAAACTCCTTAGCAATAATTACATTATCGAACATAACGCCCCTGAATGTTACTGGAATTTCACACTTTATAATCATAAGGCTCACGCGATTTGAATGATCTCACTTATTCGAGTCCCATTTTCATCAACAGAAATCTTATCCGTAAGAGAAATGGATTGTTTATTCCTTAACGCAATGTCTAGATCCATGCAGTCGAGAACCATATGAATATTTTCTGTTCACATGAGAATCCATATTAAATAATCAATTAATTCAAATAATGATAGACCTCATCACAAGTGACCGAACACACCATTGATATTTAGTCTTTGGACATAAATATCAAATTGTAAGTCATGACACTCTTCGTGTAGTAATCAAATATTGACAATAGCCTATGTCAAACAATTAACTTATCTTTGGACTGATTTATTGTTCACATAAATAAATAAAAAAAACTTATAATTGTCACATATTTATTATCATGGGTGTGTATGTAATTCTGTCAAATATTTAATTTCCTTTGGGCCAATCAATATCTATATGAATTACAAACATATAACCATCCTAATATTCCAAATAAATTAATTTACACAAGATAGGTTACTTTGGTAGCTTGTTGTTTCAACTAATCTATTTTAAAATAATAGACATCTGAAAAATACAACCTTATCTTTTATTATTTATTTTAATTTCATTTCATTTAATTTAATTTATTTTTTTGAAAAAGAAAAAAATAAGTAGCAAGTCAGCTTCGCATAGCTCAGAAGTGGGCATTGCAGTGCCGACAGTGCTGCGAAGTTCGACACAGTAAATCCTATGTCAAAACTCAGTGTATGTATCAATGAGAATTTCTTGAAGATCTAAAAAGCAAACGCTTTTAATTATCTAATGTGAGTGCACGACACATCACATGGGTCCAACATATAAATCTCTCGAAGCAATTCCAAATTAATGGTTGGACTTGTGACTTTGTTAAGCAATACCAAACAACACATCATGGCTTAATTAATAACTTGATGAAGACTCACTATAGAGAGTATTAAATAAATAATATTTATCAACATCATGCAAAACAAGAAGAATATATACGTATGGTTCTTAATTATTCTGCAGCAGTAGCGCGCATAGGATCGAAATTCCCAAAATATTATTGATTTCAAATTTAGGGCTAAAATTCGCATCCTAAAATTGTAGAGTTGTAAAACCCAATATACTAATTTCATACCTAAAATTCTTTCTTGAATCTCAATGATTTAACATGGAGTTGACTATGATGCCATTTTTTCAGAAATTTTATAAACAACCAATCTTTTATGAAACTGTATATATATTATCAAGATCTCCATGTCAAAATATCAAGAGTAATAATAAATGTGGAATATACCTTGATCCATTGCTTTGAATCTTGAATATCGACTTGCAACCTCTTTAATCTAGATTGACTTAATTCATTCTTTTTTATTCTTGATTTTGATTTCAGGTTTTGGATCTTCCACTTCAACATGTTTTCTCTTGTATTCTTGTATTGATGGAATGGTGCAACGAATGAGAATTGCATATGAATTGGAGATCATAACCCTATATATAACTTTCATATGTATTTTGTCAATCATGAAAGACAACCTTAATGGATCTGGTCTTTACACATATTTAGGTCCATGCTTTATTTAGACGTCCAAAGTCCATAACTTTAATTATTTATTAGATCACTTTAATTGAACTAGCCTTTAACACACACTTACTTACATATGTATGCCCACATAACAAGTTAAAACCATCATATAGACACACACACACACACACACACTTTTAAAAAGAAAATTATATTATATTATATTTTCAACATTATGTAAATTTACTTAACCAGACATATATAAAATTATGTGTTCTTTTACCATGATCACCAATTAAAAATTTGTCATCTTTGATGCCAGGTCGGCTCCTGTATAAAAACTTCTCACGGTGCTCAATTGAAAATGCTGATCAAAACGTTTGTACCTCTAGCTCAATATGCTTAATCATCCATAGCACATAAGAGATAATTCACATCAGATGTACTTTTTCCAGAACTTCACGACAAAACAGAAGTATAAACTGCACTGAGGATAAGAGATTCTATACAAGTTAAAAGGCCTGTCAATTTCTCATTCTGAATGCTTTCCTTGGAATCTCTTTGATCAACCAGTCAACTCAGTTAATGTTTGTTGGGTATTGACACTTTGTTGTCAAACAAATTAAATTGTAATTGTGGTTTCAAATATTGTAAATTTAGTTTAGTTGTAAACCAACTAAAACATGTGATAAAATGTATTCAAATAGTGGGCAACTAGTACATAAGGTAAGGGGAGTTACTTGTAGAAATGGTAGTGGCAGGCTCCATATCTGTCTATATATATATATATATATATATATATACTCCAGTATGGAGCTGATCTATGTACAAGTAATTACACAACAAATCAATACAAAAGTATATTGGAAATGTAGTCTCTTGCTCTCTCTCTCTCTCTCTCTCTCTCGAGACTTCTTTGCTGGTTTATACCAGCAGAGTATACAATGTTCAAGTTTATGTTTTATACTTGTTTTATGTCAATGTTTTTTATGTTTTATTGATATTAATCACTGCCAATTCTTCCCCTTATGAAACCACAAGATTATTGAGTTGTTAAACTCTACTTTGGTGAGCTAATGTGAAGCTCCAACTCCCTCGAATATGTCAAGTTCTTCACCTACGAAGATGGTCATCCTATAGAAAGGATGAACCTCTCTTTCTTCACACCATTAAACTGAAATTCCGCACAAATGGAAGAGTTTCGACTCTTCCAGATCCTACAATTTCTAACAAATATTACCTTCTCTTCAAGGGTTTCAATTCCTTTCTTCCAAAATACAATTAAATTGATTTCACAAATTTGGAATCCTGCAGATTCTCTAGGAGAGAACCAACCAATTTCATGAAAATTTCTTTCATAATGGGAGCACCTACTAGTGAATATAAATGGGTCCAAGTATAGTGATATCTTATTTTCTCCTATAACCCTTCATCTTTTTTAGTCATATTAGAACCAAAATGTCCCAAGTCTTTGGTTATGCTTCTATCAGTTGTTGTCTTAAGACAAAGTGAGTGAAGTACTATTTTCTGCACAAAATCTCTGATTTCTTTCCCACGCCAAAGCAGGTCGGCATTTCCTTCCTGTTGAGGGGCGGAGCTAGAATTTCAGAGTTGTGAGGGAAAATTTCAACAAAAATTAATTGTGAGGGAAAAATTGAAAACTATTAAGGTATTTTTTGAAACCCTTGTGCAAAAATCTTAGAAAATGTTATGCAAATTTTTTTATTTAAAATTTTAGTGGGGGTAGGTGACCCTATTGTAGATTTGCCCCGTGCCCCTCCTTGAAATATGTTCTAAAACTCCTTATATCCAGTTTAAGAGTGGATTTGATGATCAACAAATCGATATTACATGTTTTCAAATAAATCACTCTGCACGGTAATCACTTGAAATGCCATGCTAAAAAAATATCATCTTCCCTAGGTCGCATATTTGCTTTCTTAACTTTTTTTTTTGGATAAAGTGAAGACTAATGTGAAGACTTCATTCAACCTCCAATTATTGTTTTTTATTTTTATTATTTGTTATTACAAGTTGTGTATTTTAAGTCATACTTTGTCTACTGTTTACTGGCACTTTGTACTTTTGTATTTACTTGTAAGCTTACTTACACTTTAATATAATTGAGTACATGGTCAGTTGTATGGTGAATCAATCAAGAAAAGATTTTCGTTCAGTAAATCAAGTTTCCTCTCTCAGTTCTCCTCTCTTCTATTCTTCCAGTTCGAAACTCCAGTTTTTCATAAAAAAAATTAGAAGGATCTTTTTTGATCCATTATTATTCTTGCAAAGGATATTGCAAGTGTTGGTTTAAAACTCATTATCATCTTTGATTTGAGCTAACAAGTGGTATCAGAGTTTTTGATCCGTTGAAAAATGGACCAGGAAGATGGAAGAAGAAGAAGGAGTTCAAACCAGCAACTGAAGATGAAGAAATCTATATACGGTAACTAAAGGAATCTGGTAAGCCAAAATTCGGTAAGTGAAAAGATTCCCTTCTATATCCGGTATTTCAATATACGATAAGCCAAAATCCAGTACTTCTTTGTGAAATACAATAAGCCTCCAAAATCCGGTATTTCCAAATCCGGTATTCCCAAATCCAATATCTCTAAATCCGGTAACACCTATATTCGGTATTTATCATTTACCGTATTTCAAATATCTGGTATTTGCCTTCAAAATCCGGTAATTTCTATTTCACAAAATCCGGTAAGCTTCTGTGTAATCCGGTAAATCCCTTGAATCTGGTATTACCGGATACGGTATTTCAGGTGAAAATGTCTAGCTCAAGTTCATCCTCACTACCTTTGCCTGTTGTTTTCAATGGAGAAAGTTATGATTTTTAGTCAGTTAAAATGAAAGCATTTTTAATGACTCACGATTTGTGTGATGTGATTGAACAATTCTATGAACAACCTAATGCCGAGGGAAATTATACTGCTACTCAAGTGAAACAGCAAAAGGATTAGTCCATGAAGAACATAAAAGCCTTGTCTTTCTTGTTCACAGTCGTTTCAGAGGAAATTTTTCCCGGAATAGTGACTAAAACTACAACCAAGGAAGCCTGGGATAAACTTGAAGAAGAGTTCAAAGGTTCTGAGAAGGTCAGGACTGTGAGATTGCAAGCCTTGACTAGAGAATTTGAAACTCTCAGGATGAAGGAGTCTGAGAAGGTTAAAGACTATACCTCAAGGGTAGTTGATATTCTAAATCAAATCAAGTTGAATGGTGAGAAAATTACAGATAAAAGTGTGGTTCAAAAGGTTTTGATCACTCCACCTGAGAAATACGATGTTGTTACAACAACCATTGAACATACTAAGGACCTGTCTAGTCTCACTTTAACTGAGCTAACAGGTGCATTATTGGCTTATGAACCGAGGATAGTATCAAGGAATCAGAAATCAAATGAAAGTGCCTTTGCAGCAAAACATAAACCTCAGCATTCCAGAAGTAACTTTGGAAAGAAGCAGTTTGATGTAAGAAAAAGAAGAGAATGAAGTAGTAGAAAACAGGGGATGAGTAGAGAAAGAAGAGACTCTTATCCTCCATACGGCATTTGTGGTAAATCAGGACATTCAGACAAGTTTTGTTGGAAAGCACACAAATGCAGAGTATGCAACATAGTTGGACATCCTGAGAAGTTTTGCCCTGGTAAACGTCCAAATCAAACTCCAGTACAATATTAGCCCAGAAATCAGTATCAGCAAGCTTCATTGGCAAGTGAAAAGAAGGCTGATGATCATCTATTCCTAGCATTTCATATGACAAACACGATGGAAGCAGATTCATGGTTTATAGACAGTGCCTGCACAAATCACATGACAAGCAAAGAGGAGAATTTTTGCAACTTGAATCCAGATTGCAAGGCAACAATCAAAATGGAAAATGGTAAAGTATATCTGCCAAGGGAGTTGGAACCATAGCAGTTCAAACCAAGAAAGGTATGAGGTATATTGACAATGTTTTACTTGTGCCTGGTTTGAGTTCAAATCTGTTAAGTGTTGGACAGATGGTTCAAAATGGATACTCACTATTTTTTAAAGATAATTTATGCAAGATACTTGATTAACATAATGTTAAAATTGCTTGTGTGCCTATGAAGAATAAAATTTTTAGTATTTATTGGTAAAATGTGATTGCAAATGCTGCTGAAGTAAATTTTGATTAATCGAATCTATGGCATAAGAGATATGGTCATTATAACTTTAAATCCTTAGCATATTCACAAGGTTTGGTAAGGGGTTTTCCTGAAATTAATGAGTCAAGAGGAGTTTGTGAGGGTTGTAATTATGGGAAGATGCATAGAGAAGCATTTTCAATTGGTGGAGCTTGGAGAGCAACTCAAAAATTGCAACTACTACATACTGATATCTGTGGACCTATGAGAACACCCTCATTGAGTCAAAATTTGTATTTTCTACTCTTTATTGACGATTGTACAATGATGTGCTGGTTGTACTTTATGAAAAACAAATCTGATATTTTTTACATCTTCAAGAAGTTTAAAGCCTTAGTTGAAGGTCAGTCAGGATGCAAAATTCAGATGTTAAGATCTGATAATGGCAAGGAATATACGTCAAAGATGTTTGATTAATTTTGTGAAGAGAATGGTGTTCATCATCAACTTTCAGTACCTTATACTCCACAGCAAAATAGAGTAGCTGAAAGGAATAACAGATCAGTTATGGAAATGGCAAGAAGCATGATGGCTGAGAAGTATGTGCCCAAGAAATTCTAGGCTGAGGCTGTGTATACTTCTGTCTATTTGCAAAATAGAGTTGGAACTAAAACTATGAAAGGCAAGACTCCTATTGAAGGTAGGAGTGGCTTGAGGTGTTTGGATCTCTGTGCTACATTCATGTTCCAAATCACAAGAGGGGAAAATTGGGATGACAAAGCTGTGAAAGGCATTTTTCTTGGCTATAGCTCACAATCAAAAGGCTATAGAGTGTATAACCCTGGAAACTGAAAGTTTCAATTTCAAGAGATATAAAAGTTGACGAAAATGCTAAGTGGAAGTGGGAAGAAGTTGAATCTCAGCAACCTCAAATTTCAGTGCCTATAGTGCAACAAAATTTTCCAGTGGCTGAACCAGAAGATCAACAACCTGTATTGGAGTCCAGTGCTTCAAATGATGGACCATCTAAGTCCACATGAAGCTCTAGTCCACCTCCTAGAGGTACTAGACCAATGAATGAAGTTTATGAAATGTGTTATATGGCTATTGTTGAGCCAAACAACTATGAAAAAGCTACAAAACATCATGAATAAGTTGAAGCAATGGAAGAAGAAATGAAAATGATTCAAAAGAATGAAACTTGGGTGCTGGTGCCAAGGCTAGTTAAGAAGGTGATTGGAGTTAAATGGATATACAAAGCAAAAGTAAATCTTGATGGTTCTATCTACAAGTACAAAGCCAGACTTCTAACCAAAGGATTTGCACAAGAATGTGGTGTGGATTATTTTGAAACCTTTGTACCAGTTGCAAGGCATGATACAATCAGATTGCTGATTGCTTTAGCAGCTCAAAGAAAGTGGAAAATTTATCAGCTAGACAACAAGTCAGCTTTTCTCAATGGTGAACTTGAGGAGGATGTGTTTGTAGAACAACCTGATGTCTTCATTTCAAAATCAGTACGTGATTATGTTTGTAAGTTAAGGAAGGCCTTATAAGGTTTGAAGCAAGCCCCAAGAGCTTGCTACAGTCGAATAGATGGCTACTTGTGTGAAAATGGATTTCAAAGAAGTGAGAGTGAGCACAGACTCTTTGTGAAATCAGATTCTTTTGGAAATATTTTGATCATCTCATTGTATGTAAATGATTTGTGAATCACTTGAAATGATGTTGAACTTTTTCAATCATTCACAAGTGAACTTGAGGAGGAGTTTGAGATGACAAACTTATGAAAAATGAAGTATTTCCTTGGGATCGAAATTGAGCAGAAATCTGATGGAATTTTTATGTCACAGCACAAGTATGTTACTAGTAGTTCGAGAAAATTTAAGATGATGGATTGCAAGCCAGTTGACACTCCTATTGCAACAAACACCAAGTTATCAAAGGATGATGGTGATCAACCAGCAAATGAGAAGAATTATAGAAGTCTTGTGCGTAGTTTGCTATATTTAACTTCAACCAGACCAGATTTAATGTATGCTGCAAGTTTGTTATCCAGATTCATGTCCAATCCTTCACAAACTCACTTTGCTACTACCAAAAGAGTACTCAAATACATTAGAGGCACCCTCAATCATGGGATTTATTTTGAAGGGGGAGTTGGATCAGAATTGGTTGGTTATTCAGACAATGATTGGGCTGGTTCAGTGGATGACATGAATAGCACTTCTGGGTACGTATTTTCTCTGGGATCTGGTGCATTCAGTTGGAATTCAAAGAAGTAAGACATTGTAGCTCAATCAACAACAGAATCAGAATATGTGGCTGCATCATCAACTGTAAATCAGGCGGTTAATGACTGAGATAAATTCTAAGTGATTTGCATCAAGAACAAGTCAATCCTACTTCAATTTTAGTTGATAATCAGTCTGCTATTGCCGTGGCCAAGAATTCAGTTAAACATGGAAGAACAAAGCACATTAAGGTCAGATTTCACGCAATCAGGCAAGCTGAGAAGGAAGGTGAAGTTCATTTGCAATATTGTACATCTCAAGTCCAGTTAGTAGACATGTTCACTAAGCCTCTTGCAAAGGCTCATTTTCAAGATTTGAAGCATCAAATTGGAATGTTAAATGGAAGCTTCAAGGAGGAGATTGAAGACTAATGTGAAGACTTCATTCAACCTCCAATTATTGTTTTTTATTTTTAATATTTGTTGTTGCAAGTTGTGTATTTTAAGCCATACTTTGTCTACTGTTTACTGACACTTTGTACTTTTGTGTTTACTTGTAAAATTATTTGCACTTTAATATAATTGAGTGCATGGTCAATTGTATGGTGAATCAATCAAGAAAAGATTTTCATTCAGTAAATTAAGTTTCCTCTCTTCTCTTCTTCCAGTTCGAAACTCCAGTTCTTTATAAAAAAATCAAAAGGATTTTTTTATCCATTATTATTCTTGCAAAGGATATTGCAAGTGTTGGTTTAAAGCTTATTATCATATTTGATTTGAGCTAACATAAGGTAATTATATTATATTCAAAGTGTGAAAGTACAAAATCACAAGGGCATACCCTAGAAAAACTAGGCTAGGATTATGTGTCTTCCTGGCACTAATAACAGTAGTCTAGATTAGTGCTTATTACCTAGCCATGACAGTGAAAAATAACTGCAGAAAAACCCCATGAATGTTGGAGCCATCTATTTTCATTACATGGAGCTAAGCCCCTACGTAAATCCACTCGTGCACAAACAGAAAAAATAATGTCTCAAATAACAGCAGACTCATGTTTAGGAGCCTCACCATGGGTCCTAGCATTACGCTTACACCAAATAGTATAAATTGAAGCTACAAACATTAAATGAATAACGATGGAGTGCATTGACCTCCCATGAAACTGCTCCATCCAAGAAAGAGTATCTGGCCAACTCCGCTGAACCCAAGGCAGGTTACATTTTGCATGCAAAGCATGCCAAACCCGCTTAGAAAATGGGCAAGTAAAGAAGAGATGATCCAAATCCTCCTCCGAACAACCACACAACACACAGCGTATAGACTGTATCAAACCAAAGCGAAGAAGCTTTGTCTGTGTATAGAGGCCGCCTTGAATTGCTAGCCAAAGAATAAATGCATGACGGAGAATACACTTAGGGAACCATACAATGTGATACCAGGTCACCCCAGGTCAGTGAATTAGAATAGACTCCCAAGCACTCCAAACAGAGAAACTCTGTACACATCATCTACCCATCGCAAGACATCCTCTCTAGTATCAAGTATACCTCACATCAAGTCAGACAATACTGATGAACAAGCTGATGGTCACCTCCAAGTATCACCGTCAACAATATTAGCCACGTTAGCTAGTATATTCGATCTAGATTCATGAATGATCATCTCACCAATAATATTCTCTAAAGGGCCAAGAGGATGCCAATTATCAAACCAAAGCAAAACACGTCTACCATTACCAATTCTGAATTTCATTTTGTCCCTCCCTACATCCTGCAGTCCAAGAATCTTACTCCAACTCCAAGAGCAATCCCCAGGACACTTCAATTCCCAAATGCTCCAACCTCTAAGTAAGCAACATCGCGCCCATGAAACCCAAAGAGAGGAGGAAGAAGCCGTACAAAGGAACCAAAGGTGCTTAAACATGGCAGCCTTATTCCAAATCTCCATGCTCCGTAGACCCAAACCACCCTCCTCTTTAGGCACACAAAATTTTGCCCAAGCAACTTTAGTCTTACCGGTGCCAAGGTCACAACCCTTTCACAAAAAGACCTGTAGAGTAGCTTCCACTTACTTAATCACAGGCTTAGGTAAAAAAAAAATACAGAAGACCAATATACCTAAATAGCGAAAACCACATACTTAATAAGTTGTAACCTACCCGCATAGGAGAGCGCTCGACAAGTCCAACTCTTAGCCCTAGCTATAATACGATCCACTAATACCTTACAATCTAAAGCCCGCAATTTGGTAGAGATAAGTGGAACACCAAGAGAACGTACCGGTAGCACACCCTCCTTATACCCTAAAACATTAAGTAACTGATCCTTAAGATATGAAGAAACACCACTAACAAATAGATTACTCTTATCTGGATTAGGAATAAGGCCAGAAAGAGCTTTGAATCGATTAAACCATTCCCCAATAAGATATACAGAACCAACCTTAGCTCTACAAAAGACCATAAGATCATCAGCGTAACACAAGTGGGTGAATGTCTCATTCTCACATCTCCAGTGGTATTTAAAATTTTGCTCAGCAACCATCAACCTCATTAACCCTAAAAAGACCTCCATAGCCAAGACAAACAAATAAGGTGAAAAAGGATCTCGTTGTCTCAAACCTCTCCCACCAGCAAAGAAACCATGTAGCTCGCCATTAATGAAAATCGAAAATCGAATGGTAGTGACACACTCAATAATCCACATAACAACCCTCTCTAGAAAGACAAACACCCTTAAAACCGCAAAGAGAAAATCCCAGCGAGCAGAATCATAGGCTTTCATGAGATCAACTTTTAGAGCACACCTCGACAATCCTCCTCTGTGGTGATAATTCCTCAACAACTCTTGCTAAAGAAGGATATTATCGCTAATATGTCTCCCTTTAACAAAAGTACTTTGTTGAGATCCTACAATGTCTGGAAGCACCATCTAATAAGCTTAGCAACACATTTATAAATAGTATTACAACAAGAAAAAATTGCTTTCTTTTTTCACGATCAAAGACTGCACTGATACTGATCTCCAATATCATCAAGTACAAGCAAAGTTATTCCTCATCCTTTGGTTTTGACAAGAGCCGAGGTGAAGTTAAGTATTGTTTAAGTTGTTGAAGTGTTTCTTTGCGCGTCGAAGTCCATTCAAAGGTTTTATTTTTCATTAACGAACATTTGGATGGATTAAGTTTCATGTTGTACCTCTTCAGAACCTCGAAGGATTGCCTAAAGTGGTCTATGTGTTACTCTGCAAAACATTACCAACATGTTGTCGATGTAGAATTCCATAGATTTCCCTGTTGATGAGTGAACATGTTGTTAACCAGTCGTTGAAATGTTGCTCTAGCATTCTTGAGTGCGAACGACATAAATTTGTAGCAGAATGTGCCTCGCTCCATGGTGAAAACGATTATCTCTTGGTCACCTTGATGCATCAAAAGGCATCTATGAAGCTTAAAAGTTCATAGCTAGCTATCGCATCGACCATCCTGTCGATATATGACAGATGAAAGCAATCATTCGGATTTTCTCTATTCAAATATGTGAAGTCTAGGTAGTAGAATTCTGATATGGAGCTAGCTTCTATAAGATTTCGCTATTCTTCATTAATGATATGATTTTGTGTAGGCGCAAATCATCTTCTTTTTGTTTTATTGAAACGTATTGGGAATCAACATTTAATTTGTGTGTCATTATCTCCAAGTCAACACTGATCATGTCCATATGAGACTAAGTGAAGTAGTTATGGCGTTTCACGAGAAACTCGATGAGGTGTTTCTTAAATTCTTGTTCTAGCCTTGCCTCCACTGAAGTTTTATGTTGAGGAAAGTAGGGTTAGATCTGTACTTTGTCTAGCTTTTCCATATTTGGATGGTCTAAGATGGCAAGCTGGGATTGCTAAAATTTCTATAAATGACATCGGCCAAAGTGGAGTAAATTCTAATAACAATCTCTTGAATTCCTTGGGTAGCGAAGAATCTCCCTTATTCTCCATTTGGTAAGAAAAAAGAGTACTTGATAAAATATCGACGGTACAACCTTCATTTCATAGATCCTGAGCCTTCCCAAGATAACATTATATGCTAATGGGCTATCCATCATGAGGAATCGGGTGTAGAGGTTAACTCTTTCTGCATAAACGTATAGCACAGCTTCACATAAAGTCTTCTTTTGTTCACCACTAAATCGATCAAAACTGTCATCCAGTGTGTAATGTTTTCTTTTGGAATTTCCATGGCCTTAATGGTTTCTAAGAAAAGTATATTTGCACTGTGGCTATCAAGATGCACTTGATCACGCAGTTGACGATGTTTAAAGATATGACCAAAGTGTCATGGAGTGGATTGAGTAGTTGCTAGCCCAGATGTTGTAAAGCTGATGATCTGTGGTGAGTATAGCTCATTTGTCTTAGATTCTGGCATGGATGAGTTGCTCGACGCACGTCTTTTTATCGTTGCCCTTGTTATCCCACTAAATTTTAACTCGTCGATGATAAGTTAATAGTTCTATCATGTGTCGGCTGGACCATTGGAATGGAGCCTTGCTTGCCATGTGGCTATTGTTGTCGTCTAATGACGTTCTCTTTTTCTTTTTTCGTCAGAAGGTCTATAAGTCTATAAAATGTCCCTATTTCAATAGCTCCGTCACTTCCATCCTTAGTGCAATACAATCATTAGTCCAGTGACCCTGGTCTCCATGATGCTCACACCACCTATTTTTGTCACATTGGTTACTAGAGCTTCTCATCTTTTCGGGCCAATTTACTTTATTATCCATCCCATTTAGAACTGCAATCAGTTTTGCTGGCCTAATAGAGAGGTTGTATTTAGGGATCGTAGCTTTTGTCCTAACGGAAGGGTGATCAAATGGTCTAGATAGTTCTCTACGCTTGGCGTCCCTTTTGTCTAAAGGAGAATAAGTACTTGTAGGCTATTTCTCCGCCCTATTTTTTCATTGCGGCTGTTCTCTGAGGTGTTGGCATATGGTGAAATTGAAGTTGTTATCATCATCTTCCCATTTAATATGGGCCCAAGCTTTAGCCAAGACATCCTCCATTGTAATACACGGATACTCGATCAATTTCTTGTACAGATTAATGTCTTAGAGGAGCTCCTTTTGAAAATAAAAAATAGCATGCAGCAAGGAAGGAGACTTTCTCTTGGTTGAACCGTCAGACAAATTCATGACGCGATTTACTCCTCATCTACACTATATGATGAGATGGTTAGACTGCTTCTCAAGTTTTCTGCTGCTTGCAAAATGTTCAGCAAAAGTATCAGTTAGTTGTACGAATGATGATATAGAATTATTATGAAAGTTTGACCCCACAAGACTAGAGTTGAATCCTTTACACATCCAGGCCTTACGAAGATCTCTGGGTATAGTAGTAGGTAAACATTGTTTGTCTGTATTGAGCTATATGATTGTTCGAATAAATCATTTTATCATAAAGCTTCATGTTATGGAAGCTAAAGTTTTTGGGCATTTCTATCAGGGCAATTTAGTCAACAAAGGAAGAGTCAGCGAAATAACTAGCTGCAATTTTTTTTATTGGTGCAATCATAACGAGGATACGCTGAACTATGGCTTCAATCTCTTTTAGCTATCGTGTGAACTCTGGATCATGCAAGTTGGTAGGCCATGGTTGTGCATCTTTGGACCTTTTGTTCAACGGTGTGGCAAATTGGGCATTTGAACCAATGGTGATAAGTCTATTTTGGTCAAGAACAATGTTGCAAATTTGACGTTTGAAGCAATGGTCCTAAGTCCATTTTGATTGAGTAAAGGCATAGGCCTGAATGGAGTTTGGGAACAAGATGGATATACCAAAGTCGAATCAGATGCCAATGATTCCACTCTTTCTTGAGTTCTGGATTCTCTACATGAATGGCAGCATTCTCTACTTCTAGCCTCTCCAATTTTTATGAATTCTGCTTTGTCAACTCGATGACTTGGGCTAGCTGTGTAGTTACTTTGCTAGATGGGGCGATATGTTGAGAGTACGTGGAGGCAGGATGAATGATGCTTGTTTGAACAGTGGTCGGTTGGACTGGCTGGACCTAGTGGGTTGACTGGATAGTTGTTAGCAGAATGGTCATTGGATGGATGGACATGACAATGGCAGAATAGTGGTATGGATTGAGTCTTCTCCTTGTTGCCTAATCAGCAGAGCCATCCATGCAATGGATTTCAGAGGTTCTAGACATGGTGATAGTGGTGATTGATGAATAATAGTGCTGAGAGCTTTGCTCATAAGAATGTTTGCTATGGCCCTAAGGTGGGCACCAAATTATAGATGGTAAATTCTACAATAGAGAAAATCTTATCGATCGGGCCACCAGTAATCTATGAACTTAAGAAAAATAGAAAAAGAAAGAAGGACTGTTAAAGATCTTAAGTAGACATAGTGTTGTACTGACAAGATCCTTCGATTGTCAAGCCAGTAAAGTTTGTCGAGAATCGTTTAAGTGCTAGATGGAAGTAAGAAAAAATAGTTCAGACTTCATAGTGAAGTAATTGAATATAAGCATTTAGTCGGGGATTGACAAGGATTCTCCAAGATTTTGTGGTTGGTTGGAGCTGAATCTGATTAGATCTATTTGGTTGAGATATTCAATTTTTATAGATAACTCCTACTTGATCTGGTCAAATCATAGCACGGTTTATCTTGAAAATAAATGATCAAAGGTTTCGAATTAACACGTGGGTCTTGGACAGTAATTCGGACTGATTGGCATAACGAGTTGGGCCAAAGATAACGTGTTTATTAAATAGACGGTTTGTGGGCCTCATTTCATAACTTGGGCCGCTGGGCTAGTAGGATAAATTTTGCCACTTTAACTACTATATGCTTTGGAACTCGTAGCTCTCTCATCTTGATCCCAAAATTCAAAGGATTGATCTTGGTATACATGATTATTGTACATAAGGGTGATCACATCCCACACATGAGGAGAGGCACACGTTGTGCGTGCCCCATCTCATGTCAGGGGTGTGTACATAAGGGTGTCCACACCCCTAACATAAGATGGGGTCCACACGTATAATAATTATGTACCCCTAACATCATTTAAATCCAAATTTCTCATTCTGGGAACTCAATCCCCATCGATGGCACTTTTAATTTCATTTGTATATTAGTATTTCACAAACTTCCGGATTGCCTTCACATGAAAATTATAAAGGCTAAATTTTTTTTCCTGCAATTATATACATAAGCGTCCAAAACTCTAATTTGTGCAAGAAATCAAAAGTAAGTGGGGGCCATGTGTACACGGATTCAATTGAACAAAAATATTATTTTTCTTCGTTTCAACAAAAATAAGATTTTTGAAATAACCGTGCAACGAATTATTTTTGCATTAAATGTATTTAGCAAGATTGTGACGTGATCTTTTTAATACAATTTGAATTGTTGGATACATGTAGCTTCTAAAATCGCGTCCGAACGAAATCTCATTAATATTACAACAACTAAAATAATATACATACACATATCACTATCACTATGATGATGGCATCAAAGAAAGTAAAAAAAATGCTGGCTCTGATGGCACGGAAGAAAGAAAAAATGTGTTTTGAAATAGATATGATATTCATAATAATTACGTATTTACAAAATGCTGTTTCAATTCCAAATAAATGACTACTTGAATCAGGCCCACGTCTAGCATCGGCCTCTTAAGACCCAAACTTGAATTGTTTTAAGAAAAAATCATGCTTTCATGTTTCCATTATAAAAAAAATTAGGTAATAACATATTTTTTTTACAAACATGTATTTATATATTAAAATTTATTTTTTGTATATATTTTTTATCGTGTTAACTGTGGTAAGTATATCTTAATTTTTATTTTTTTTAAAATTCAAAATTACACAAAATTGGATTAGCTTGATATTTATATTTTTACGGAGAGAAACAAATGTAACTTTCCTTCTTCCGTATTATGTGAGATCAAGAACACCATAATCAACGTCTTAACATCAGCTAGTAGAAAACAAAGTCCTGGATCACACACGGGACAACATAAGACACATTTTAGGGGAAAAAAATAAACGTCATAGAGGTCACAGTGTGAACTACAGAAGTCACAAATGCCGAATTTCATTTTTACGTTACACATTATTTTACGCGAAATACATGTGTCACAATCACTATATTATACTATTTAAGCCATGCTATCTTCTGTCACATGAACATAATCACATAAACATAGTCACAAATAATTATGGATTTTGCATGTTACACTGGAAGAAAATTATTAAACGCCTCCCTTCTATCACAACCGTACACTGATTGCTTATTATCGACAACAAAGACAAACAATTTTCTATTGTAACATGTAGAATGTTGGTGGTAATCAAAGAACATGTGGAGGAATTTATGAATTCATGAGGTACAGTTTATTCGTTTCTTATTTTTAGAGACATTAAAATGTATACAGTAACTGCCTGCTTTTTGGGGAAAAATATGATGAGAGACAAAACAAGTCAATTATCTTTTAATAAACATTAAGATCACATCCTTATCTCATATAAATTAATCATTATCTATTTTCATATAAGACAAATCTTGAATTATGAAAAGAATTTCAAACTTTGATATCTCTAAATATGCAATATTAAAGTTGGTAGTTAGGTTGTAAAATTATAAGATAAATATTGATATCTATTTGATCTAATTAGAATACTTAGATAATTCTTATCTATTCTAGAAGAGTTAATTATATTGTGATTGTACATCTGAGGCCTTGATTCTCAATAAAATACTTGTGTTTTGTCACTCTACTTTTCTCTCTTAATATCTCTTCTTATACTTCTCTTTCTTTATATTTTATAGCACGTTATTAAAGCAAAGACTTCATCCAAAATAGAGAAAAAAAAATTTTGAAATCTACAATGCTGAAAATCGCAGAATTTGAACAGTTTGTGCAGCTTTGATCAAAACGTTGATATCGCAATGCTAAGTTGTTTGATCGTCATGAAATTTGGACAAAATGTTTACAACTCATTATTATTAGAATCTGATGGTTTAGTTCAAAATTCAACGGTTCATTTTAATGAAAGAGGTACATGAAGAGTAGATAATTTTTTAATTATTACAAATTTATTTTTTCAAATTTACCTGTTCGAATAAAAGAGATTTGCTGACTATCCAAGGTTCTCTAAAGCTTTCAAATCTAAGTCTATTATTTAAAAGTCTTTTTACACTTCAAGAAGATGACATTTATTTTATATATTGCTGCTCCTGAAAAAGAATAATTTCTGTACTTATTAATATTCTTGAAGAATAATTTTTTAGTTTTTGAAAAACTCAAATCTAGTATAGTTCAGGATTTGTAGAGTTTCTAGATATGTGAATATTTTTGATTTAATGATTTAAATGCTTCAAACAAACATAAATTTATGTTATATCAATATTATACGAAGAGTATTATGTTTTTACTACTGTAGAAGTACAACTTTATAAACACAACTCAAACTACTATATCAAGAATAACATCATTTTCTTATTCCTTAAGAAATCAAAATTTTATACAAATTAATATTTTAGATGAATAATGTGTTAATCTCGAAGATTAACTTTATAGAAGTCTAAGTTTGATACATGTTTTAATGCTTCTAGAGAAGCATAATTTATATAAAAGTATTATTATTTCTCCTAAAAAAAGTATAACATAATTAATAGCAATATTGTGCTATCTATATTCTCGTACTTGACAATATGAAAAGATAACTCCATTGCAAGATGCATTTACTCACCCTTAAGGGATTTATAATATCTCATATTCTAGCTATAAATGCTTTCTCTTGTATTAATGTCTTAGAATGAAATTTTTTTAACATCATATAAACATGCTTGAATTGTTGTGAAATTCAATTCCAAAGAGAAAAACTCTTGAAAAAAAATTATTAAATAAGAATTGTGGTCTTAATTAGGAGGCATATACTCATGAAGAGTATATAGGCATAACTAATTATAAATCTCCAAAAGAGTTTCAAGTACTTCAAATATGGAAAGCTGAGATCTCTCATTAATTTATATCATTATAGAAAAGAAATAAAAATGAATAAAAATTGACAATATTAATATACATGATGTACCGCTTTATATTATGAATAGCGAAGTTATTAAAATAAATTCTTTGAAACATATCGATCGAAGTAATGATTAACCAAATAAAATGATTCGAACCTATCAAATTGAACTTCTTAAAGAAGTCAAAAGTTTTTGGACATGAAGTTTAAACACCTAAAGATGTATATTTATGCGAAAAGTAAATGATAAATATGAAGTCGTAAATATAATGTAGGATTCTAAACATAATAAATTTCACAAAGATCGTGGTGAATATAATAAGTACATATCTTGTCATTCTGACAATACATGAAATTTGAAATGCTATTATAGCCATCCCATATGACATTACAATTAATATTATCTTTGAAGGATTTAATATGCATCAAGCGTATAATTCAATTGATATTATCATGTGAGAAGTAAGTACATGTTGAATTTTTCTTTTGACTAAGATTTTGTCTCATTGAATTTTTCAAGCAAAGTTTTTAATTAGACAACTTTTGTAGTGTGTCCAAAGAATAATGTACTATTTTTTTCTTCATTTAGATTTTTCTCACGGGTTTTTCCTAGTAAGGTTTTAACGAGCCTTATTTTTTATGTAACGAAAGTCTATATTTTACAAGATATTTACCTTTTAAAGTAACATTTTTATATATTGTATGTTGTGTACGAGACTCCTGAAGAGAATAACAATGTCTTTTTTTATAGACCATCATGCCAACAAAAGTCAACTAGGATAAGTAAAATGAAACATACTTCACCAGAACTGTGATATTGAAAATATTGACGTACAAGACATTGATGTCTTGATACAAGGAATTTCATTTATTGAACTCAGGGAAATAGCTGTACTCTTTTCCTTTCGCCCAAGTTTTATCCCATTGAATTTTTTGACAAGATTTTAACGAGGCAACATTTTATTACTCCAATTTTATTTTAATTATTTATACTCTTTTTTTCTTTGTTTAGTATTTTCATCACTCTAAATTTTTGGCCAAACTAAGTTTATAACGATGCCTTTATTGTGCAAATATTCATAAAAGGTAAAGGGTTGTAAAACTATGAGATAAATATTGATGTTAGTCTTATCAGAATAATTAGATAAATTCTATCTACTCTAAAGAGTATATTCTACTCCGATTGTAAATCTCATTTTGAACCCCTATAAATATGGACATTAATTCTTAATAAAATATAAACTTGAATTTTGATACTCTCTACTTTTCTATCTTATTATCTCTTACACTTGTTGATAAGTGTGTTTTTACACACTTATTTAATACCTAAACAAGCTAATTATTGATTAAAATGAGTGAATTTCTACACACAATTGTACAATTTATACTTTTGTAGGCAAAATATCACTCAAAGGAATAAGAACAAGGCAAAATGAGGAAAAAAAAGGACAAAAAAAGTACAAAATTTGTGACCAAGGTGAGCAAGCCTGAAAGTTGAGGACTTTGAGATGCAATTTATGAAGAGAAAAATTGAAATGAAAGTCAAAATTCGAGGACCAAAACGTACAAAATCAAAGTTGAGGGGACCTGGCATGCAATTACCTAAGGGACTTAGTTGCAAATTACACAAAAATCAATTATTCTTGGTTTTGGATAGAGACCAGGCGCCTAGGCACCACGTTTTGAACTTTGGGGGGTCCATTTTGGCACTTTCCAGAATTTTGGGGACTAAGGTTGCAATTTTCCTAGGGTTTTAATTGAAAAAACCTGTTGCTGGGATTTTCATTCTGGGTCTTCTTGCTGGGAACATTTTCTGCCTTTTTTTCTTCTTCTCTTTTTCTTTTCATTTTTGTTTCTTTTTCTCTTTTTTTTTTCTTTTGTATTTCTTGGCATTTTGGAAGTGAAATCAAGAGCACAACAAAGGAGATTCAATCAAGGAGAATAAAGTGGAGAAATATTTGAGAAAATCAACACCAAGATACAAAAATGGTTTTATCTATAACTTTGATTTTTTTTAATTATTTTGTCAAACTTGTAATGTATTGGATTAATATTCTCCTTTGTTACCATATATATATATATATATATATATATATATATATATATATATAATGAGATAATTTACTATGTTGGGATTTATGATAGTAATTTAATCTAGATTTGATTAATTTCTATAATTGCTCATTAATGTTAAGTTATTTATTTTCATTTGTTATTGTGATTGTGATTATTGCATTTTCGTTTATATGACCAATGAATGAATGTGTTTAGTGATTTGTACATCGTTCAAGTGAAGATTGTGAATTTTAGACCAAAATAGTATAAACCCTAAGTTTGTGTAGTGGATAGAGACATACAACTTGCCTTAGGTAACTCATTAAGTTATTTTCACAAATATTGAATGTGGTTGTTTGATTGTAATCGACATAGCGATAGAGTAGGTTAAATCAATCAACTAGGGTTAATTTCGCTCGAGAGAGGTAATTAACTAAAATTGGAAGATCGGGTCTAGCATCGTAAATGAGTGATTTGTTAATTGACTTGTAGAGAAATTAATTAGGCGACGGTTAAGCGAAACCATGAATCACAACCATGTTTTCCTCCAAAATCACCAAGTGTTTGTATTTTTCTATTCTGTAGATTTTTAGTTATTTTTCTTATTTTTCCAAATCATATTTTTAATTGTGTGTGCTTTTTTATATTGTTAAAATTTAATTGATTAAATTCGAGTAGTCGAAAGTATACTTTCCTCGAGGGATCGACAATCTGGACTCTAAAAGTCCGCTTTATTACTTGAACGCGACCCGTGCACGAGCGGGTTGCACTTAATTGGTGAACAAGTTTTTAGCGTCGTTGTTGAGGAATGTTTTTACTTTAATTGCCACTTTAGTTAATTTTGATATTGACAATTTTTTTAATTTAGTTTTATTTAATTTCTTTTTGTTTCTTTTTGTCTAACCCTCGTATTGCTAATCTATCTTGTGTTTGTATTTTCTCCCCGTACTTTTCAATTATTTGCTTGATTCTAATTAGTGAAGTAACAAAATGTTTACACTATCTAGTCTCTACCTTGACTATGAAAATATACGTGGGGTCCAACATGCGATATTTGTCTAGCGATGCATTGTTCATGACTATGCTTGTATTCGTGCACCGATGCCTCAATATTGAAACTTCTTTGGTTTATATATTATTTGAAATGCCAAAAACAAACGCTGGACAATTTCGATGAAAGTTACATGCTCGCAGAAGACTATGTACCTAATGATTGGGACGAGAACACCAAATTTTCGGGAGATGGTCCTCCATTTTTGAATGAGAAGGTACTTGCCAAGTTAGATAAAGAGGACATGCTTGTGGGAGATTACAAATATTGGTATGGATTTCAAAAGTGGGGGTATAATCCATTCGAGGGAGTTAATATGAAAGACTTGTCATTGCCCATAGCATTGGATTGCGAACTGATTATTCAATCCGAAGATATATCCACTATTGACAAAGAGCTCAAAGAGAATGATAATTTATCCACAAAGGGACGGAATGAAAATGTAGCAAGCAATGAAGATGAAAGTAATGTACATTCTTCCGACTTCATTGATTCCCCGAAAATTGAGTTTGTGATTAAGTTCGATGATGTGGTGGAAGTTTATATAGTTGGATTTGAATAGGATGGAACAGGCAAGTCCTATTATATGGAAATGGGCAATTTTGAGTTTTGGGAATCCAACGTAGAGTAGAACAAAGCCAAATGAAGTAAAATGGGCAAGGCATCCAAAGCCTTCTTTAGGAGCCTGTGAATCAATTGCCATAGTCGAGTTAAAGACTATAAAAAAGCGTTTGTTGTGAGGTAACCCAACTTTCTAACTTTTAATCTTTTTATTTACTTTTATGCATCTTGTTTTTATTTAATTTGCTATCATTGTTTGTAGGTAATTTTTGAAGTCCTATATATGCAACGTTCCTCGCAAGTTCGAGGGTTAAATGTGTACAATGTCACTTGCCCAAGTCCATTAAAAGCATTACAAGTCCAAGTAAAGCATGATACGCCTTCACAAATATACAACCGAGGAAGTCTCGTTATCACCTTTCTCTTTTATCTTGTTCATTTCCACATTGAGGACAATGTCTGGTTTATGTTTGGAGGTGATTGTGCTTAAATTGGTGATTTTGTGTTGACATGTTAGATGACCTTGCCGGCTTAGGATGGATTGATGTTTAAAATTGTTATTGATTCATGAGCTATGACCAACTATGCTATTTGTGCCTAATGTTTTCCAAAAGTGCTTGTCCGTGTGAGATCATGAGTTACTTTGAGCACAATGGTCATGATTAATTGTTATTTAGATTTGGATTGATGGAGAGATTTTTGAATTGGTAAGAACTTGGTTGTGAGTTGCTTGAAAATTTGTATCAACCTATATTCTCTTCTCTTTCACTTCATCATATTGCGAGATAAGTTTGGGGATAATCTAGCTGATGAAGAATATTATCTAGAAGTGTGTTGATTTCATGCGTGTTGATTTTTATTTTTTTTGCGTGGAGTGCCTTTTCCCAAGTATAAGTTAGGTAATGACCGTATGCTAGGGATCTAAGCCTCATGTGTTATGTTGTACTTAAAAGAATGATATTGCACTTATTGAATCTTGGGCCTCATTTCGTAGCCTTTTTTTACTCGAGTTATTAAGTCTGTTGGGGTATCTCAAAACCCGGCACCCTTTAGTCTAAACAACCAGGGAGCTATTGACCTAAAGCTCTCTACAAAGGTAAAGAAGAAAGTTTAAGGGAGTGAGGTAAAATATGAGATTTAACTAAAAAAAAGAAAAAAAAAAGAGAAATAAAAAAAATTTGTTTTGGTGCAAGTGTATGTAATATTTGTGCTTAGATAACTATTGGGTTTGAATTACCTAGTATAAGCTTGAATGTGAAAGCACCCATCTAGTGGAAAACCATCGCATGACTAGATTTTGAGATTGCCGGTTAGACCCAATCGAACTAGGACGGGAAAAGAAATGAGTGAGTTGAGAGCTACCTTTAGATTTACACCCATCAAGTATGCATGATTGTGTTGGTAGATAATCTAGCTTGGGACGAGCAAGAACTCAAGTTTGGGGGTATTTGATAAGTATGTTTTTGCACACTTATTTAATACCTAAACAAGCTAATTATTGATTAAAATGAAAGGATTTCTACACACAATTATGTAATTTATGTTTTTGTAGGCAAAAAAATCACCCAAAGGAATAAGAACAAGGCAAAAGGACAAAAAAAGTACAAAATTTGTGACCAAGGTCAACAAGCCAGAAAGTTGAGGACTTTGAGATGCAATTTATGGAGGGAAAATTTGAAATGAAAGTCAAAATTCGAGGACCAAAATGTACAAAATCAAAGTTGAGGGGACCTGACATGCAATTACCTAAGGGACTTAGCTGCAAATTACACAAAAAAAAATTATTCTTGGTTTTGGACAGAGACCAGGTCCCTAGACACCACATTTTGAACTTGGGGCTCCATTTTGGCACTTTCCAAAATTCTGGGGACTAAGGCTGCAATTTTCCTATGGTTTTAATTGAAAAAACCTGTTGCTGGGATTTTCATTCTGGGTCTTCTTGCTGGGAACGTCTTTTGCCATTTTTTTTCTTCTTCTCTTTTTTTTTCAATTTTGTTTCTTTCTCCTTTTTCTTTTGTATTTCTTGGCATTTTGGAAGTGAAATCAAGAGCATAACAAAGGAGATTCAATCAAGGAGAATAAAATGGAGAAATATTTGGGGAAATCAACACCAAACTACAAAAAGGGTTTTATTTATAACTTTGATTTTTCTCAATTATTTTGTCAAACTTGTAATGTATTGGATTAATATTCTCCTTTATATATATATATATATATATATATATATATATAACCTAGCCTTGATTAATTTCTATAATTGCTCTTTAATGTTAAGTTATTTGTTTTCATTGAGCTATTTTCACAAATATTGAATGCGGTTGTTTGGTTGTAATCGACATAGAGATATAGTAGGTTAAACCAATCAGCTAGGGTTAATTTCCCTCGAGAGAGGTAATTGACTAAAATTGAAAGATCGAGTCTAACATCGTAAATGAGTTATTTGTTAATTGGCTTGTAGAGAAATTAATTAGGCGACGATCAAGTAAAACCATCAATCTCAACCACTTTTTCCTCCAAAATCACCAAGTTTTTGTATTTTGTAGATTTTTAGTTATTTTCCTTATTTGTTTTTCAAATCATATGTTTAATTGAGTGTGCTTCTTTATATTGTAAAAATTAAATTGATTAAAGTCGAGTAGTCGAAAGTATACATTTCTTGAGGGATCGACAATCTGGATTCTAAAAGTCCACTTTATTACTTAAATGCGACCCGTACACTTGCGGTTTGCACTTAATTTGTGAACACTTGTTTTTTTTTTTTTTTTTTTTTTTATAGTTTTATAACAAATTATATTTTCTTCTTATTTTAAATCAATCTATTTCCTTATTATCACACTTAATACTCTCTACTTTTCTATCTTATTATCTCTTTTCATACTTATCTTTCTTGTTAAACTTTTTTCCTCATGTTACATCAATCTATTTTCATGTTTCCAAACAACTTTGGACAAGACCTTACTAAATTTTTTCTCTAGTTTCTTCTAGTTGTTCCATTTTATAAACGAATTCAATTTTCTTCACACACACCTATTTTTCAAAACTTACAGTTCTACTGTTATAATAATTCCCTTTGTAGAATCTTTCATAAACTTCCAATTGATGATAGTAGAGCAATGGTGGTGGCATTGAAGAAAGTAAAAAAGATTTTTAAAAGTAAATATGAAATTTGCAAAATTTTATAATGTCTATCAATAATTTGATATGAACTCGAACCCAGACCTTTGACTTGGGATTGAATCTTAAGGCCCTAGCTTGAATTATTGTAAGAGGAAATTAAACCTACACCTACTTTTGAACTACCCATTTCAACAATCAGGTACAAGATTTGTTTCTTTCAAAAATTAGCTATACTGTAACAATTCGACCTCAGTACCCAAACCATTAACTTACATATTATTTGCTCTAGAAAAGCCTGAGTCTATCTTACTCCTAATGAATTTCTATGGCATTTTATTTTATTAGTACTAGAATTTAACTTAAGTCTCTTATAAGACAGAGGTCATGAGTTCGAATCATTGAGACATGATAGAATGTCATGAGAGGTAAGATTGACTTAGACTCTCATAAAGTGGATAATACGTAAGTTAAATGTTTGGGCATAGAGGTTAGGTCGTTACATACCCTATCCCACCCATCCTAACCCTACAACCATTTCCACCGAAACATTTTCTCATAATCCCAAATTGTCGGCCACCACTTCCATTCCTACAGACCCAAACCAATGAACGTTGACCGTTACAACCTCCACATCCTCATTATCCACCGTCACTGCCAACTGCATTCCTACAGTCCCAAAACAATGAATGTTGATCTCCACCGCTTACCTTTCCATTTTCTTCCTTGTAATCTCTATTATAAGTGGCAACGAACTTGATCTTCTTGCACAACGCTATGCTGTTGCTACTTGATAAGTGCATTTTACACACTTATTTAGGCCAAAAAACATGGCTAATTGTGAACATATATATTGAAATATGGCTTAATTTGGCACAATGTTTGTAGGACTACATTAATGGATGAAACGAAAAGTAAGCGAAAATAAGGGAAAAAGGACCAAAACAGAATAAAATGAAAGTTCAAGGACCTGAGTGTAATATTCAAAAGTTGAACCGGAGAGAAAATTGAGAATCGAAGTGAGCCGAGTTCAAATTGAGTGATGATACGAGGCACAGAAGAAAGAAGAAAGTTGAAAAGAGATAAAGAATGAAGAAACTGAATTTAGGGACCAAAATGCAAAGTTCAAAGCTGAATACACTATGCGGCCGCATAGTGTAACACTTATGAGACCGCATAGGTTTTGACAGTATACGCCCATAATTTCATAGCTATTCGACCGCATAGAATTACTCTCTGCGGTCGCATAGTACATTTCTGGCCCGAATTTTCTACTTTCCTTATTTGATTCAATCTCTTATGAAAGCCAATCTAGGACCCCTTTTTAACCTAAACACGATCAGAAACGGGGGGTACGGATTATTCTACTACTTGGGACATATTGAAGAGAAAAAAAAAGGCGAAGAACGAAGAGATTATTTCAAGATTCAAGATTTCACTTCAATATTTGATATGGTGATGTCTTCTCTTATTTGCTTTCTTTCTTTTCTTAGTTTTCTTAGTTCTATCATGTTAGGCTAGATTTTATAGTGTTAGGTGAACGATGAACCTTGTAATGTGATATTTTGATTTCTAATTTTATATATTTGACATTAAAACGTGTTTTTGGATTGATGAATGATTTATATGCATTGTTTTTATCCATAATTATTTGCGCAATGATTATGTGAGTGTTGTGGTTTATTTCATCCATTCGAAAGAGGAGAAATAGATTAGACAGGATATAAATCATCGTAGGATCCGATAGGGGATAGAGATATACCGCTATGCTTTACGTGAATCTCTAAGTGCTCATAGATATTCATGCATTTTTATATATTTGCTCTCGTCATAGAGATATAGTTGGTGTCGTATATGATAATAGGTTCAAACTTAATCGAAAGAGAGTTTTGAATAAAATAGGAACATTGATTCGTCATAATTCAAACGTGTTGTCAAATTGTAGAACTAGGGTTGAAATAGATCGTTGCATGGCAATTCGTGAATCTAGTACGCCTTTTATTTGATTATTAAAATATCTTTCATTTAATTATATTATTGCACATAGTGAAATTTGCATTCATTTAGTTAATTCATTCACTTTTGCATAAGTAGATTACTAGTTTTAATGCAATTTTAGTTACAAAAACTCAAACAAAGTCTTTAATTTCGGTTAAGGTCGAATTAAATACAATCAAACTATTAAATCTCTGTGGAAATGATACTTGGACTTGAAAAATATCCACTTTATTACTTGAAACGAACCGTATACTTGCGGTACTATAAGTCAAACACATTTTGGTGCCGTTGCCATGGATTTAATATAGTTTGATTTTATTTACTTTGACACTAATTCGAACTTTTTAGTTTAGTTTAGCTTCTAGTTTATTTTCTTATTCATCTGAGTGTTACTACTGTTCATCTTTCAGGTCTTATATGTGAAGATCGATTGACGGTGATTTGATTCCAACTGATCCGGAAATCGAAAGAACCTTTCATCTTAGGCTAAGAGAAGTAGTAACCCAACAAAAACACCAAAAAGAGCAAGTATCAATGGAAAATCAACAACTCAATCGGCACCTCTAGCGAATGTACTGGGAGATTTCATGGCACCATTTGTCGTCCAAAGTCAATCTAGCATTGTCTATCCACCATTTGGGCAGCCAAACTTCCAGTTGAAGATGAATGTCATCCAACTCTTCCAGAATGGGCATCAATTTCTCGGGATGGGTACAAAAATCCGCATACACACATATCTAGATTCTTGGATATGTGTCAACACTTTAGGTATCAAGGAATTTCAGATGACGCTATCAGAATGAGGTTATTTCCACACACCTTGAGGAATAGAGCTTTAGAATGGCTGGATTCACTTCCTGTTGCAAGCATAACCACTTGGGATGAGCTAGCTCACAGGTTTTGCACAAAGTTCTTCTCACCAGCCAAGGTAGCACAACTCAGACATGCTATATCAGTATTTGCACAAAATGATCCCGTATCCTTCGATGAGGACTGGAACAGGTTTAAAAATATGCTACAAAAGTGTCCTCAGCATAGTTTTGACAAGAAAACCCATATTCGATTCTTCTATACAAGACTGCTTCCATCGTTCAGAAGCATGGTAGACTCTTCGTCCAATGGCTCATTAACCACAAGAACTATCGACGGAGCATGGGAAGTTCAAAAGAAATCAGCAGGTATCTATGAAGTTGACACCTATTCGACTTTATCTACTAAAATTGATTCCTTGTTTCATAAGGTAGAAAATATATCTCATTTAACAAATGCAACACAAGCAAGAAAATCGAATTGTGAAGAGTGTGGGGGCAGAACACAGCACAAAAGAATGTCCAATTCTTTCACAAGGGATAGAACAAGTCGAATATGCATAGTGGGGTCAACGTCAACAGAACAACCCTAACTCTGAAACCTACAATCATGGGTGGAGAAATCATCAAAATTTCTCTTCGAGGGGAGATTAAAATAAGTTCCAAAATCAGAATAGACCTCAGGGGCGGTTTCAATAAGAGAATAAGGTCCAACTGGATGAGGTGTTTGCAAAAATCATGGAGAAAACTTAAAAGTACATGGAGAAGACAGAAACAACCCTCCAAACTCAAGGTGCAGCAATTAAGAACCTGGAGACTCGGGTAGGATAGATAGCACTGGCTGTGAATGGAAGGGTACCAGGTACCTTGCCAAGCAATACTGAGGTGAATACCAGAGAACAATGTCAAGCCATTACTACGAGAAGTGGGGTTCAGTTACCAGAAATCAATGTGAAAAGATTGGATGCAGACAATGAAACACTATCGCTTTCAGAAACGGAAAAAACTGAACAAACAAAGGAAACATCCACAAAGGAAGGTTCAGATACATTACAGAATAAAGCACCTACTCCTGTCAATCCCTACGAGCCACCAATTCCATTCCGTCAGAGGTTGAAACAGCATAAATGGGAGCAACAATACAAAAAATTTCTCGAAATCTTCACAAAACTCCATATAAATATTGCATTTGCGAAAGCACTGTTCAAATGCCTAGCTACACCAAATTCCTGAAAGACAGTTTCTCAAAGAAATGAAAGCTAGAGAAAGATGAGACAGTGATGCTAACAGAGGAGTGCAGTGCAATAATTCAGAAAAAGCTCCCACCAAAACTGAAAGATCCAGGGAGTTTTACTATACCTTGCACTATTGGTAAATGCTAGTTTGATAGAGCTCTATGTGATCTTGGTGCAAGTATTAATCTAATGCCCCTTTCTGTTTTCAAGAAACTTGGTTTGGGCGATGCCATAGCAACAACGGTGACAATACAACTAGCCGATAGATCCTTGGTACATCCGAGAGGGATAGTTGAAGATGTGCTAATCAAGGTGGACAAATTCATCTTCCCAGCCCATTTCTCATTCTAGATATGAAAGAAGACAATAATGTTCCATTTATCTTGGGCAGACCATTTCTTGCTACCAGTAGAGCTCTGATAGATGTTCAAAAAGGTAAGTTAAATTTGAGACTTGCCAAGGAACAAATCACTTTCAATGTTTTCAAGGATGTGGACTTTCATACCGAGCCAGAGAAATGCCTCCAAATTGGTGTAGTGGAAAATGTGGTGAAGGACACAATTGTGTTTCAAAATTATTTAGACACTTCTGAGGATCGTAAGGTGCATTCCCAATCAGAACAAAAGCATGAGAAGTCGAACACTTTCTTTGTTGAGTTTGAGGGAGATAACGAGGGAAAATCAGATGACGTGGATAAATGTAAGGTTAAAGTCTGGAGGACAGCTGCAGTAAGAAGAAAATCATCGTTGGAAGAGTTGCTCTCACACCACCGGAATCAAACTAACACGGTATAGTTAAGCTATAGACTGCAAACTAGCGCTGGATGGTAGGCAGCCCATCATCTTTACCCTTTTTATTTATTCCTCTTTATGCAGTAGATTTAGAATTTCTCATGTTTTCTATGCATATGTAGTAGTTTTTAGGTCATCGATCACCTAGGTAGTTCACAAAGTATCTATGCATGATTCACACAAATTCTGAATGTATTTTACATGTTTAATGGGGTGTTGAAATCATGTTTAGGAGATTTGGGTTCAAAATCACACATTTCGAGCCAAACGAACTTTTTTGAAAAAATTTCGGGCCAACACATGATTTTATGGTTCAAAGTTTTTTTTACTATGTTTTATAGTGTACTTGCGCTTCCCGTAGTTTAAAATGTGTTTTGATAAATTTTAGGGGCATCGAGTGTCGAGGGGCATGTTTGGCAAAAAGTTGGAATTTTGGGGTAAAATGGTCAAAAATAAGTTTTTGAAGAGTTGAGTACATTTTGAAATTTTTCTATGTTGCATACACTCACTGCACTCTTTTTCACTTGTTGAGCACGAAAATCGAGGATTTGGGTGTAGGGATGCTCGGATTCAGCAAAATATGGAAAATACACAGACAACCCTGTTCTGGTAGTCTATGCAACCGCATAGAGTAACTTGAATGCGGTCGCATTCAATTGGTTAGTGTCTGCCTTGGTCCTGACAATGAAATTTATGCAGCCGCATATAGTTACTCTATGCGATCGTATAGAGTAAGCACATAAAAAATTATGGCTTTTAAACCCTCCAACCCGGCACTTCACACACACATGTCCGGCATTCCTCGCACACGACACTCGGCCAAACTCTCAAAACACCCTCAGTTTTCATCTCCATGCATCAACATCTTCCTACAATCTAGCTACTCACTCACACGGGGTCGAGCACACATGATTCCAACAACACTTTCTTTCCATTCCTCCTCTTCAAGCTTTACAAGGTAGGTTTGGCTTTCCCTTCTCTATAGTGCAGTTTAGTCTATTCAATTGATGGAGTTCGGGATTGTAGAATGTAGGTGATTTCTATGCGATTGTTGGGTGATAAATTTTGGTTTGATTTCATATGCAATATTGTGTCAATCTTCAAGAATATTTAGGTGCTTTTAAGGTGTTTGTTACATTGCCTGAGTGATGTGTCTTGTGCAATTTCAAAATTTTTGCATTGGGATCTCTTCGTCTACGTATTGTGTTGGTTATTGTGTGCATTTTCATTAGCAATTAGGCCTTTATCCATAATAGCACAACAGGGCACACATAGGCACCTCATGTCTAGGCATCACACCCTTCACGTCACTCACGTCACCTATTTCGCCCATTGGTTTCACAACTCAAATGAAATCCAAATGCTCTGAGTTTTTGATATGTGGTAAAGCACATTCCATACTTTCATATGCCTAGAGGATGCTCGGGAAATTTTCACTTTTTTCTCGGTGGTCTCCTGGGGTGAACATGCCCAGTTGAACATGCACTATTTTCGGAATTTGTCAATGTTAAGTTCATTTTGGGTTGTCCATCACATATTGCCCCATATGCATGAATTGAAGAAAGTTTGGAGAATTTGGGATTTCAAGTGCCGATTTGTATACCTTTACTGATTTCTTCATTTGTGTTCTTTTGGATGCCTCCGACATAGGACGATACCACCGCCAGGCCCAACTATTTTCCGCCATCTTCACCACCGCCTCCATTCTAATCAGGGGAGTTTTCATTTCCCTACGCTTTATTTTGTTTGAACTTTGTCATTTAAATTCTGTAGTTCACTCTTACACTTTCCACATTGGGAACGATGCTTAGTTCAAGTTTGGTGGGCTGTAGAATTTGTATGACGAAATTGGTGAACGTTTCATTACTTTCATTATCCATCGATGTTTATGTGGTGTAATGCCCACTGTGTGTTTTACTGTTTTATGTGTGTTGTTATAAAAAAATATAAAAAACCTTGTTTTTACTTATTTGTTTGTCTTGTTTTGTGTGCTTGTGTGGGTTTAGTGGGTTTAGTGGGCTTGCCAGCAATGATGTGATTATTGGAATTATTATGAGCCTTGAATAGTGGATATTGTTCAAGTTAGGTTGGTCAATACTTTTTTATGTGTAAACTTGACATTTTTTGTACACATCACTCATGCGTGCGTGCCAAGGCGATGGTTGAGGACATTAGTTATAGGAAAATTGAACATAACAGGTTGACTCGAAAAAACCCTCTATTGTACTTATCAAATATCCATTATTGTAGTAGTTTGGAGATGATTTAGATATTACAAGAGAATAGTAAGATGAGTGGGAATTCCATGCATGAAATTAAGTTGTGTGGATTGATATAGACCGATGAGGCGAAGATGAGGTGAAATTTTTAAGTTAGAGGTTGGTTTTTGAAACTAAGTGTTTAGAAAGATAGGGGCATGGCATAATTCTTGTGAGAAAATACTCTTTTCAAGCCTTTGTGACTTGAGTAAGTAAGTCTGTAAGGGTGAATAAAAACCCGATGTCCTGAAGTCAACTGACTTGGGAGTCATCGGCCTAAAGCTCGCTACAGGGGTCATATAGAAAACAAGAGGGAAAGAGTCAAAAGAAAAAAAATGAAAATATATATTCTCGAGCCTTTATAACTTGAGTAAGTAAGCCTGCAAGGGTGATTGAAACCTGGTGCCCTAAAATCAACTGATTTGGAGTCATCGGCCTAAAACTCGATACATGGGTTATATAGGAATCAAATAAGATATGTTAAAAGAAAGAAAATGGAGTGAGAAAAGAGCCATAGGGCATGTTGTGATGAAATTATACATTTGATGCAAGACAAGTAGCTTAGTTTAGTCTTAGAGGTTAAACCAATCAAAGAAATAGGAGAATCCCTGCTTGTTGAACTGTGAACTTGTGATTGCGAGGTCTATCCAAACTAAGAGAGGGTGAGAACTTAAGTGAATCAAACCTCTACTCTAGAACACACCCCGAGATAATTGAGTGAAAAGAATAAGTTTGGGATGTGTATTTCTCGAGCGAATAAAGGAAAATCTGACTATATTGGTTTGGGATTTGAACCCATCATAAGCTGAGCATGTCTGCATGAGTATACACACACATACGTTAGGCTTTGCATATAATAAGTGGAGATTGATCTGATTTTGCACTGTTGAAACTATTCACTATATTGATTATTGAATTCTAATCCTGAGACATGACAAGTCACTGGACAATGTTTTGTGTTGAGTTAGGTCACCATCTCGTTTGAGGACAAATAATAGTTCAAGTTTGGAGAGTTTGATAAGTGCGTTTTACATATTTATTTAGGCTACAAAACATGGCTAATTATGAACGTATATATTGGAATATGGCTTAATTCGGTACATTTTGTTTGTAGGATTACATTGATGGATGAAACGAAAAGTAAGCGAAAAAGAGCGAAAAATGACCAAAATAGAAGAAAATGAAAGTTTAGGGACCTGAGTACAATTATTCAAAAGTTGACCCAGAGAGCAAATCAAGAATCGAAGCGAGCCGAGTTCAAATTGAGTGATGATACGAGGCACAGAAGAAAGAAGAAAGTTGAGCTCGCCATTTTTGTCTATGCAGAGTGAACTTGGGATTAATTTTGGGGTTCAGGTTGATTCCAACCATATCTTTATGCTTCCAGGTGAAGATATCCAAATTTTTGCATATGAAGATTTTAACTTCTTCTTTGCTCATTATGACGAATTGTTTCTCAGCTTGCACGAGGATCCATGGAAAAACTCTCTAGCTCTTCCACTGTAGCAGTTTGTGAATCAAACTCGATAATGCAAGGGTACAATTCGTCATACATGACTCCTTTTTTAGGGCATCCATCATCTCGACGTCTTCCCCTTGTTTACGGTTTTACTCTTCTTCAAGAGCATCGATCATTACGGTGTCAACTATCACTATCTTGACCACACAGGGGGCTTCTTTTCTTAAGAAGTTCAAATAAAATTCCATGGGTTAATCTATTTGTACAAAATAGATTACAAAACGTTTGACAAAATAGACAAGTGGCGCCCCCCCCCCCTATTAGAGCGCTTAAGAAGTTCAAATAAAATTCCATAGGTTAATCTATTTGTACAAAATAGATTACAAAACGTTTGACAAAATAGACAAGTGACGCCCCCCTATTGGAGCCAACGCTCCAATAAGAGGGCGCCACTTGTCTATTTTGTAAAAAATTTTGTCATTGTAGCATAGTCCAAATTCCATAGCCCTTACTTGGTTGCCAATGACAGTAGCAATGCCATTCTCCACCAGCCGCCCCTCCAATAGGGGGGCGTCACTTGTCTATTTTGTCAAACTTTTTGTCAAAAATTTTGTCATTGTAGCATAGTCCAAATTCCATAGCCCTTACTTGGTCGCCAATGGCAGTTGCAATGCCATTCTCCATGGAAAATTTTTATACATAAATGGTGTACGGATGGCTCATGATTCGTTTAGGGCATGTCTTACAATGTCTCTGTGGTAAGCTGACGTAGTAACTACCACAAAGAACTCCATGTAATGCTAGGCCACCTGGGGATAAGTGTAGAAAAATTGTACTCCACGTAGTTTTTTCAACTTTAGATTTCCGAGGGAGACTAATATCAACATGTCAAAAATAACTTAAGGCTGTAGCATATTTTGTTGTATCAAAATAGCCGTTAATTTTTGTCCCCACATAGTTATATCCCATTCCCATGAAAAATATTTAAATCAAACTTAGTGGTTTCCATTTTAAGAAAATGTAAGTAGAAAATTTGAAAAATAGTTTTTGAAAATATTCTTTTTAAAAATTACACTGTGTTACTAAAGAAACTAAGAAATTATACAGAAGCAAATGAAAATTATTTCAAGATTAATTCGGGCAAAACTAAGTATTTAATGAACCAACAATCAATCATATACAAATATACATATTATTTAAAAAAAAAAATCAAATAATCAAGCACCAATTTGACACTTATCTACTGAGCAACTAATATATGCACAAATCAAAAATCAATAGACAAATTTATTACAGGCTAATTAAAGAATAAGCTATCAAATTTGGTTTTCAGTGTTTTCTTCTTCAAGAGTATACTCCAAGAACACTATCCATTCTAGATTTATCTGAGATTCCCAAGGCTTTGAATGAGCCTCAAGGAGCAGTAGTGAACAAAATATACAAGAAAGCATACTATATATGTAAAGTAAATTGTAATATAGAAAAGATCTCACTTAGCGAGTTTATAAAATTCTTTTTGATTTTTCATCAAGTTCATAAAATTCCTCTTACCCTCAAGTTTTCAGAATCTAGGCTTCGATACCACTGAAATGCCCAGAAAAGTGCAAATAAGATTAAACTTCAAATCTCAACAAAAAAAGTTTTTCAACCAAAGCCCAAGAGTTTTGGTGGTACTTTCAATACATAATCCCGTGTGCAACTACAAAAGTGGATAATCCTCTATTAGACTATAAAACCTCAAAACGACAACTAAGTATACAACAACGAACAATTTACTTAGATAATATCACAAAAGACTTATCTTTCACATTCAAACAACCCGATTGATCCAATTATCACCTTGAACACCAAAAATCGAATCTACACTCTTTCTAAAACCCAAGAAACAAAGAACATTAAAATCATATTTATATTATATGTGGAAATGATTATTAAATGTGTATTCAAAAAAATGTTATGGTAGAACGATTTGGTTCGAATAATTACAATGGTCTGGATGGATCTATTTGCAAAGTACTTGGAAATCATTCTGGATATTGAAATACTAGCACCGATCCACACAACGCCCGAACATATTGTTAGATGTTTAAACTATTCTTCCCAACAAGTGGGCCGATCAATCACTCCTTTACTCTATTGGTTTTCCTTGTCGGGAAAATTACATGGGTCACGGATTATGTTTACCCTAATTCAAAAATCAGGGGCCAAGTTTCCTTGTGGAAAAATCAAGTATTATAATTAATATATAAAAATTATACAAACCCTAATTTAATTTTCTCCCCCGCCCCTTCTCTCTCTAAACCCGTCGCCTCCCTTCACTCTCTCCCTACGCCAGCCCTTCCCTTGCAACACAACTCTGGCATTGAGGCACTACAACACCGCAGTCGCCTCTTCATCTCAAACGACGTAGTTATGCGCAGTGAGACGGAGCTGCTGTTGCCCGAATCTGGGCACCAGCAGCGCCGCCTCTATTTTTTTGGAAGTTTTTTTTTTGGTTTTTTGATTCGATCGATGGTGCGGAGGTCGGCAGTGGACGCGGTGACGATGATTTTGATGGTGAGTGGGCGACGTTGCAACGATTTTGTTGGTGTTTGGGCGGCTATCGTGGTTTTGCGAAGTCTGGTGGTGCTAGAGCGTCGATGCCGCCATGGTGTTTGTGTGGTGGTGGTGGTGGTGATGGTGATGGTGATGGTGTGTGTGATGGCGGCGTCGTGGTGGTAGTGTTGATCTGTGGAAATGTGGTCATGAACTGGTGGCTATTGTGTGTGCGGTGGGTGTGGCCGGATGTGGTGGCGGTGGTGGTGATTTTGTTGAAGATCCAGATGGTGGTGGTACAAGTGGCGGTCGACGGTGTTGAGGTGGCGGTGGTGGGCAGTGGCGGTTGTCGGGCGGTGGTCACATATTATTTTGTTAACTGTGACCACTAAATTGACTAATATGTGACCAATAAAAAATCTAGGTATGGTGGTACCGGTTGGCTGCGATGGATCTAGGTAGGATACATGCAGTAGTGGTGATGGCTGGTGTGACCTATTTGTGGTGGTGATGATGGAGATGGTGGTGGTGTGGACGGTCGCAGGGTGAGAGTGAGGGTGGTCACAGACAGATATTGGTCACAGATACTGTTGAATTCTCCATTTCCTCTAGATTGAATGGTGGCAATATCTGTGACCAAGTATTAATCTGTGACATTAAAATTTGATAACATGTGACTTAAATATAATTTGTGACGAACATATTTGAAAATTTGTGACCAATAGATAAATTGTGACCTCTAAAATTTCTTGATTTGTGACAAATTAAATAAGCTATGACCTAAAAAATTTTGGATTTGTGATCTCAAAATAATCTGTGACCTATAAAATTTATGATTTGTGATCTCAAAATAATATGTGATCAATTAAATTGATAATATGTGACTGTGACCAATATTTATATATATGTGACCTTTAATTAATAAATATTTTTAATTAATTAACTAATACCTGAGTTTTACATTTTGAAACTTAATGCCTGAAAATTGAATTGGACCAAACTTAAAACCTGAGATATGAATTCTTTCCATTCCTTGTTTACCTAATGTGGCCCATTAGTCACTGTCACTTTTCTATGACTAATCGAAGTGTAGCCATTAAATGGTCGACAGCCACAAGCCCCATAATTTTTGGCTGGCTTCCTCTCTCCTTGTGCTAAATTTTATTCTCTTTTTTTTTTAATAATTTATCTCCTCACTTTAGCTATTATCAAGTCCGAAACAAACCACAATAAATAATAATGTTATCATTAGAATAACAACAAAATTAAAAGTTGAAGATATATGTACACTTAAAATATGGTTTTATAATTAATCAACGCTAGTTTCTATCTCCAACTTAAATAAAGCATCTTTCTATCAAATTCCCCAACTCACATAAGCTTCTTAATGATGAAATAACCTTTGGACTCTTAGCTACTTTGGATTTGAGTCATTAAGTCAACTTCAACTCAAGATAGTGCTGGCAAAATATATTGTCATGTCCTCAAATCTCCGAACTCGTCTCAAATCTATTTATTTTATTTTCGGATAATTGGCACAATACCCGGTTAATATTTGCATACTTTTGGATTACCCCATAACTTTTCATTTCGGAGCAAAATCTCCTTAGATTGTCCAAAAGTTGCGAAATAACCCCTACAGTCTAAGTCTGTAAGTGCATTAAAAATAGAGATAATTGTAGCCGCGGTCCCTAACCTTTGCATTTTTTGTAGACTTTACCCTAACCTTCATTTTGTACCACTCGGAGTCCCGGCATCAACACTACAGGCACCACCACTGGCACATTGTCGTCACGACAACCACCGCCTCCTCCCACCACCACCATCGTCGCCTCCTCTCACCATCACCACCAAATGAAGAAAATCACGTTCGACACACAAAAATGGAACCTAAATCACGGCCACCACCAACGCGTCGCCACGGCGGGCACCATCACCCACCAAATCCCCGCCACCATTACCCACCAAATCCCTATCATCCTATCCCAAACCAGAAAACCATCTACCACCAACACCGATCTCCTTATAAACACAGCAAACTCTGTTCTGAAAATCAAATCGACCCACAATGCCACCGCCGCTAGTTCCACCACCACCATCTCAAATTGGGGTTATGGGCTGAATTTGGCACGAGTTTTAAGTGGGACCCGGTTGTTCAATTTGGAAGATGAAAGTTGATTTGTGTTATTCTCCGTGAGTATATCGAAATCATATACTGACTTGTCAAAGTTGATGCTCGGGTGAATGAGAAATTGAGGCTCAAAGTGTGCCACTCAAAAGGGAGTTTATGTGGAAAAAATGAATTTGTCCCACATAGGAAAAAGATGAGAAACTCCAAAGGTCATTACCATTAATGGTAGCCTAGCCTATAAATAGTGGCTTATTTTCTTCATTCCAATACACAAAAGCAAAGGCTTTCAAGTTTAGAATACATAAGAAATTCATTTGCATAGAGTTCTGTCTTTTCTGCATTTCTGCCTTGGTGGTGGTGTAGTTCAGACACTAGTTCAGTTCGTCGGAGTGGTTCCCGTGGTGCTCGAAAGCTACTGGTTCTACCGTTGTATCCTGAAAAACGGACGCTTGTTGTAAACCTCAAGCACGAACGGTGAGGGGGCGAATCTGTTTTAAGGAAATTGTGTGCAACACAGGCCTCGGGTAAAAAGTTTTCGTTTCTATTACTCGTTCTGCGATTTCTCTTTGTTCATGTTTACATTCTGTACGTGTATAGTATTAAGCATGATATATGTATGTTGAATTTGCGTTCATCGTAGTTATTATATTGCTAAACTGCATATCTAATTTCGCGTATACCGGATTTCTGTGCAACTTATCAGATTTCTGGATTACCAACAGCATATACGGTATTTAATTTGTTAATACCGGATTTCAGCCTATTCCGGTCGATCGGAACTCTAGTTCGATCGATCGAACCATAATTTTCGGTCGATCACCGTTCAGTCGAAACTTGCCTGAATTGATATAACAAGCTTAAAACTGATTTTTATTTATTTTTTTTTTTTTTGTAAAGACAAGTTGATATTTAGTTTATTGGAAACTAATTTTTGTGTGTTTCATTTCAGAAATGACAACCGAATCAACCAATATGGATGTGTCCCAAGTTGCCCAAACTGTGGGTATGGGTGCGCTATGGCTGTAGGGCCTAGCTCTGTTGTGGCTCAGACTGTAGCTCAAGTGCCAAGTTGTGTTGTGAGCCAACATGTGGCTGATGTTCCGGTTAACCATGGGAAAAAACCATAAAAATTCAATGGCTTGAATTTCAAGAGATGGCAGCAGAAAATGTTGTTTTACCTGACCACCTTGAATCTTGTGAGATTTTTTACTGAAACTGCTACAATACTCAATGAGGGTGAACGAGATATTCAAGTGATCAGTGCGGTTGATGCTTGGAAACATTCGGACTTTCTGTGCCGAAACTATATATTGAACAGCTTAGCAAACTCGGTATACATCGGTATACATCGTGTATAGTAGTATGAAAACTGCTAAGGAGCTGTGGGAGTCGTTGGACCGAAAATGTAAGAATGAGGATGCTGGGGCGAAAAGGTTTATTGTCGATAGATTCTTGGATTATAAGATGGTGGATTCCAAACCAGTAATCAGTCAAGTGCAAGAACTCCAAGTGATTCTTCACGAAATTCATGCCGAAAGGATGGTTGTGAGTGAAACTTTCCAAGTGGCAGCAATTATTGAGAAATTGTCCCCCGCGTGGAAAAAGAACTATCTGAAGTACAAACAAAAGGAAATGAACGTCGAAGAACTGATTGTTAGACTTCGAATTGAAGAAGACAACAAGGGTTCGGAGAAGAAGTGGTTCAGTCCTGATGTTGCTAAAGCCAATGTGGTAGAGCATGGTCAAAGCAGTAAGGCCTACAAAAGTAAGGCTGGGTTATCCGGTGGCAAAGGGATCAAGCAAGGACTAAAATGTGGAATTTCTAAAAAGAAATTTCAAAGAAAATGTTTCAACTGTGACAAAGTAGGTCACAAGTCTTTAGAGTGCAGAATGTCAAAGAAGAAGAAGGAAGCAAATGTGGTTGATTACATGGCAAATGACGTGTCGGAGATGAATCTCGCAATCGTCATTTCTGAAGTAAACATGGTGGGTTCTAACCCGAAAAAATGGTGGATTGACACCGGTGCTACAAGGCATGTGTGCTCTGATAAAGAGATGTTTAATGCTTTCGAAACAATTGACAATGGAGAGAAATTGTTCATGGGAAATTCAGCAACTTCTGAAATCAAAGGACAAAGGAAGGTGGTTCTGAAGATGACTTCGGGAAAAGAGTTGACTCTTAACAACGTGCTATATGTGCCGAAAATCTGCAAGAACCTAGTGTCCGGGTCGCTTTTGAATAAGCATGGGTTTCGTATTGTATTTGAGTCAGACAAAGTTATTTTGTCCAAAAGTGGAATGTTTGTCAGAAAATGGTATGTTTCCAATGGCATGTTCAAACTAAATGTAATGGTTGTTAAGCCAAAAATTAATAAAGTGAACTCTTCTGCTTATTTGCTTGAGTCTTCCAATGTGTGGCATGGTAGACTAGGACATGTTAACTATGATTCTTTACGTAGACTAGTTAACTTGAATTGCATACCCGCATTCCATGTTGATTCGAAACATAAGTGTGAAACTTGTGTTGAAGCAAAATTGACAAGGTCGTCATTCAAATCAATTGAACGGAATACTGAACCACTTGATTTAATTCACAGTGACTTATGTGATTTAAAATTTGTACAAACGAGAGGTGGCAACAAGTGTTTCATTACTTTTATCGACGATAGCATAAAATACTGATATGTGTACTTGCTAAAAAGCAAGGATAAAGCGATAGAGAAATTCATTCTCTATAAGACGGAAGTTGAAAATCAACTTAGCAAAAAAAAATTAAGGTGTTGAGAAGCGATCGAGGTGGTAAGTATGAAGCACCGTTTGCTGAATTATGTGCACAACACGGAATCATACATGAAACCAACGCACCTTATTCACCGCAACAAAATGACATTGCTGAAAGGAAAAATCGCACCTTAAAAGAAATGATGAATGCAATGCTAGTAAGTTCTGGGTTACCTCATAACATGTGGGGGGAGGCTGTGTTGTCAGCAAATTACCTTTTAAATAAGGTGCCCCGAAAGAAAATGGAAAAGACCCCGCATGAGTTATGGAAAAGAAGAAAGTCTGCTTATAAATACTTACGAGTGTGGGGGTGTCTCGCTAAAATGGCTATCCCAACACCAAAGAAGGTGAAAATAGGCCCGAAAATTGTAGATTGCATCTTCATTTGATATGCTCATAATAGTAGTGCTTATCGGTTTCTTGTGTATGAATCGAAAATCTCAGATTTACACAAAAACATGATAATGGAATCGAGAAATGCTTCGTTCTTTGAACATGTATTTCCGTATAATTCCAAAGAAGAGGCAACCTCTTCCAAACAGACGTATGAGACTACGATTGAAGATAGTCAGGACCAAGAACTAGAAGAGGAGGTTGAGGATGAACCAAGACATAGCAAAAGAGAAAGGACAGAAAAATCTTATGGTCCAGATTTTCGGAACTTATATGCTATAAAGTGAACCTGGAAGCTATCAAGAAGCTGTAAACTCCTCAGAAGGACCTCAATGGAAAGAGGCCATTAAAAGTGAAATTGATTCCATCTTGCAAAATCATACAAGGGAGCTAGTGGATCTTCCTCCAGAAAGTAAACCACTAGGCTACAAATGGATTTTCAAACGAAAAATGAAAACAGATGGAACTATTGAAAAGTACAAGGTTAGGTTAGGAATAAAAGGTTACTGACAACGGGAAGGCTTTGATTACTTTGATACATATTCTCTAGTAACAAGAATAACATCTATTAGGATGATACTTGCGATTGCTGCTTTGCGGAATCTTGAAGTACATCAAATGAATGTTAAGACTGCCTTCTTGAATGGAGATTTAGATGAAGAAATCTATATGGAACAATCCGAGGGGTTTTCATTTCCAGGGCAGAAAAAGAAAGTCTGCAAATTGGTGAAATCATTATATGGCTTAAAACAAGCACCAAAACAATAGCATGAGAAATTTGATAGTGTCATGATGGAGTGTGGATTTAAAATCAACAAGTGTGATAAATGTGTTTACGTCAAAGACAGGAAAAATGGCTATGTCATTTTATGTCTTTACGTTGACGATATGCTTATTGTTGGTAGCGACGATAAGATGATCAAATCCACCAAGAATATGTTAAATTCAAGATTTGACATGAAAGATATGGGCTTGGCTGATGTTATACTTGGAATCAAAATTTCAAGAACATCAGATGGACTCGTTCTAAGCCAGTCACATTATGTGGACAAAATTCTAGAAAAGTTCAGTAATGATGATACTGACATGGCTAGAACACCGATAGATACGAGTCAACACCTATCCAAGAATAAAAGTGAAAGTGTTTCTCAAGTAGAATACTCGAGAATCATTGGAAGTCTGATGTACTTAATGAGTTGTACAAGACCAGACATAGCCTACACAGTTAGTAAACTAAGTAGGTATACGAGTAATCCAGGAGCTGATCACTGGAAATGAATAGTAAGAGTACTAAGGTACTTAAGATTGACTCGTAATTATGGGTTGCATTATGCCAAATATCCAGCAGTCATTGAAGGATATAGTGATGCTAATTGGATATTTGATATGAAAGACTCAAAATCCACGAGTGGATTTGTGTTCACATTGGCAGGTGCAGCTGTTTCTTGGAAATCCTCTAAACAAATAGTAATAGCTCGATCCACTATGGAATCTAAGTTTATAGCTCTAGATAAAAATGGTGAAGAGGTTGAATGGTTACGCAACTTCTTAGAGGATATTCCAAAATGGTCAAAACTTGTGCCAGCAATTTGCATACACTGTGATAGTCAATCAGCAATTGGAAGGGCACAGAGTAACATGTATAATGGTAAGTTTAGACATATACGTCGTAGACACAATACCATAAGGCAACTACTCTCAACTGGAGTTATCACTATTGACTATATAAAGTCAAAGGATAACATTGCAGATCCGCTAACCAAAGGGTTAAATCGAGAGTTAGTTGAGAAATCATCGAAAGAAATGGGACTTAAGCCCTTGAATGGATAAGTCAATACAAAGAAAAACCCAACCTAGTTGACTGGAGATCCCAAGATCTAGGTTCTAAGAGACAACCTAATTGTAAAGACTTGATATAATCACTGTGGGGGATATTACCTCATGTCCATTCCTGTGATGCGACATTGATACCCATGAAGTTGGAGGATAAGCAATAGGCTTTTAATGATTCTTATGCGTCGGAAATCGAGCCAAGTAATACGAGTTACTTGTAATAAGAAATCACCTATGTGAGAGAGAAGTGGGGCCGTTTCTAAGGGAATTGTGTGGGGCACAATTCTAGTGATTTTCACAGAACCAGGCGTATGTTCATGGCCAAAACGAACATAATAATGAGAACTGAAATGTGTTAGGAAGAATCCTGTGTGAAGTGTATCATCGTTTACATAAACGACAGAACAGTTCAAGGACATCGCGTCTACTGGTCAGTCAGAATAGTAAATATGTTTTCACAATGGAAGGTTCAAAGGGTAACACCTACCTATCCTATGCAGGTTTCAACTATTGAACTATATCACCAAGTCGTCATGTGTCACATTCATAAGTCGTCATGTGTCACATGCATGAGTCATTCATGTGGGGGATTGTTGGAAAAACTTGGGTTATGGGCTGACTTTGGCACGAGTTTTGAGTGGAACCCGGTTGTTCAATTTGGAAGATGAAAGTTGATTTGTGTTCTCCTCCGTGAGTACATCGAAATCATATATTACTTGCCAAAGTTGATGCTCGGGTGGATGAGAAATTGAGGCTCAAAGTGTGCCACTCAAAAAGGAGTTTATGTGGGAAAAATGAATTTGTCCCACATAGGAAAAAGATGAGAAACTCCAAAGGTCATTACCATTAATGGTAGCCTAGCTTATAAATAGTGGCTCATTTTCTTCATTCCAATACACAAAAGCAAAGGCTTTCAAGTTTAGAATACATAAGAAACTCATTTGCATAGAGTTCTGTCTTTTCTGCATTTCTGTCTTGGTGGTGGTGTAGTTCAGGCACTAGTTCAGTTCGCCGGAATGGTTCCCGTGGTGCTTGGAAGCTACTGGTTCTACCGTTGTATCCTGAAAAACGGACGCTCGTTGTAAACCTCAAGCACGAGCGGTGAGGGGGCAAATCTGTTTTAAGGGAACTGTGTGCAATACAGGCCTCGGGTTAAAATTTTTCGTTTCTATTACTTGTTCTGCGATTTCTCTTTGTTCGAGTTTACATTCTGTACATGTATAGTATTAAACATGATATATGTATGTTGAATTTGCGTTCATCGTAGTTATTATATTGCTAAACTGCATATCTAATTTCGCGTATACCGGATTTCTGTGCAACTTACCAGATTTCTGGATTACCAACAACATATACGGTATTTAATCTGTTAATACCGGATTTCAGTCTATTCCGGTCGACCGGAACTCTAGTTCAATCGATCGAACCGTAATTTTCGGTCGATCACCGCTCAGTCGGAACTTGCCTGAATTGATATAACATAAACTAACCGATTTAGACACTACGAGGGATTCCACAATTTTGTTTTGGTTGATCTAGGGGAGTTATGCGTCAAAAATGAAACGTTTGGGTTTTCTACAAAATAGGTTAACGTTTGGGGAGTATTACATCAATTATGCTTTATATTTATTTTTATGTTATTAATTTAAATTATTTTTAAAACTAAAATTAGAAAATAATTAAATGAAAAAGACGCAAGTAAAAATATTTTAATCTGAGTCTCACCGCCCCCACTTGGCCATGTACGTGTTTCCTTCCTATCCCACTTTTTGAAAAGGGATGATTGCAGCAGAGGTTCCTAACCTTCCCGTTTTTAGCTGATTTTACCCTAACCTTCATTTTGTACCACCGGGGGTTTCTAACCTTTCATAAATATGCAACTGAGGTCCAAATGGACAGTTTCCATCCATTTGACTGTAAGTTGACCAGAAATTTAATTTTGACCAAATTTGGTATGGGTAAAATAGTAACTCTATAAATCCATATTATAAAAAACGAAACAAAATTAGGGAAAAAAAATAAAAATAAAAAGACCAAAAACACAACACCTCACCCCACCCCACCTCCAATCAAAACCCCCCATCTTCTTCTCTGGCAACCTTGATTTCACCTTAGATCTGCAGCAAAAAAACTGAAACTGGGACAGTGAAGGGTCACCCTGGTCTATCTCTCACTAACTTGACGTCCATATAATAATAATAGTATTATATATATATATTTTAATAATAATAATATTAGTTCAATTTCTTGTTGAAATTTGTCCAAATAAATAATTTTTCCAACTTTCAACGTAAATATGAACACAATCTATTTCTTATGCATATTTCTTTGTCTACCAATAACGTTATAGTACGACGACTTCTTCAAAGTCTTCTAAAATATCCAATGGACTTTCCAACCATTAGAAGAAAAATGCTGAGTCTTCTAATACGATATCGTTCGTGTATGTCAAAAATCATACAAAGATTGTGAATGATCAATAGAGAATTCGTCACTCTTAGATAGTAAGAGATAATGATCTGTGTTTCATTCAATTAAGTTGATAACACAATCTTTATCCCGTGTTCAAATCGAAAAGAGTTTTCAACTAATATCAACTTAAGAGTGGGATGATAAATATGATCGATAATCGAGATTGACACACATTCATATCTCATAATTGATCAGATTATATTGACGAAATGATATTGGTTTCACGATAAACAAAAAAAAGTTTGATTTTATCATACAATGCGACATTTCTCATCACATGTATTGCCTTGAGACATTGCTAGATGTCAATCTAGAAAGACGAATATGAATTAATTAATCTATGTGAATTGATGATAAATTAAAAGAGAATTTTAATTTATCTTATTTTGATTTGATCAAAATAATAGTTCACGTCGTTAGGCATCATGACGAGGAACTTAATGGTCACACACAAAAAATGAAGAATTAAAAGAATGATATTACTAATGAATTAGCCGACATGTGTTGGATATTTGTAGAACTAATTAGATTAATTAGCTCACTGACCAATTTTAATTAATTGGATTAATAAAATATTGGGCCGACGTGTTTAATGGATGGGTCAAACCCACTTAAAAATATATTAATATGTTTTTAGGGTTTGAAAAATCATAATATGCATTCATAATCTTACTAACACGAGAAAATAAAAATCACAATTCCACATTATTGTTCCCTTGTGCGGATTACCATTAGATGCCAGACAATTGGACAGTTGTGATGTGTGGAGATCGTGATTGTTCGTGTTCCTAGATTGCGAAAGAAGTTTGCAAAATTTACTAGAAGTATAATTCTAATTACAATTTATATCTAAACATAAAGAAGATACTCGATGAAAATTGAAATTATTTTAAATTTTACTATACATGTATAAGAAAATTCTCAGCGCAACATTCATAATCCAAATCCATCATTCACCTTAATAACTTAAATTATGAGGACTCACATAAAACTCAGCCAACTTGGATTTTTTTTCCCCATAATACTATGCCATCAATTTCCATTTACCAAGCGCAAAATTGCAATTACTATTTATTGATGAACTAATCTAAAATATGTAACGAACCAAATTTTTAAAGTTTAAATCCTTACTAAAAACTTCATTACATAATTAAATAAACATATCAAACAATGTGAAATTTGTTGTTCCACCAATAATAAATAAAGCATGTAGGAAATATAACCAAATAAAATTCGTTCCAAATCCTAAATAACAAGATTCACAGGATAAATAAAATCCATAATCACGTTACATCGGATTTAATTTATTGAGTTTTATTAATCCTGGCACCACGACTGCATCTCATCGCTCGTCAACCAACGTTCCGTTCTAACTTGTGAGAAGTAGGGGAAAATGGTGAGTATTTGAGAATACTCAGTAATACACTAAAATAATGGTGCAATACCCAATAAAATATTTAAATCACGCGTCAAAAATATCATAATGTTATCATATCTTTAGAAAAGAGCTCAATAAACATCAGATATTTGGTACCGGATGACCATAACATACATATCATATCATATCTTTAAACTTTCATAAGCATAATAATTCAACAATATGAAAATAATTTAAATGAGACAAAACAACTACACCTCGTTATCCTACATCGATCAAATAAATATTTGGATAAACAAAACCAATATCACGTTCCAACTTTTTTTTCGGCCTGGTACAGTGTTTATAAAATTATGTTACATAATGAGAGAAAATCTGACACTCTTTTATAGGAAAATTGGTTGCATAAATGGATATGTATAGGACAAGTGTCCTATAAAAAGTGGAAGTCCAATTTACCCAAAACGTCCATGCAATACAAATAAAACAATGCATTTTTGTGCGCAGAAGTGTACAGTCGGATGAGAAAAATCTGGGAGCCAATTGATGCATAACCCGCGATTTACCTCTTCCAATGTTCTAGGGGCAAGGGTCTTGGAGGTCCAGGATTTAGTCTGACGAAGTTAGGACACCTGGGTACCAAAAAAAAAACAAAAAAACAATGCATTTTCACTCCATCCCAACAACCCCACGTGGCTTCTTACTTTCACAAATCAAAAACAAAAGTAATAAAATATTATTTATTGACAACTTCTTTAAACTTCAATAATTTAGGTTTCTCTTATCCGAATTAACTTTTTCTCGAACTTAATATACATAATTAATTACAGCTATCCAACGAGCCCGATATTAATATACTTATCTTCGCCCTATCATAATCTAAATATTTGACCCAAATAAAATTGAATTAATACGACTGGCCTCAGTAGTCAACACAGTAGTGCTTCGATGATTTGCCCAGAGTACTAGACTTCTTGCAACCGATACAGGGACCGCATGAAAGACTAACGTAGAATATTCGCATGCTGGTCATCCAGCAACTCCAGTATTGTTTTGAAATTGTCGAAGCCACTGTTCCAAGTAGCTTTTCTAAATGATATTCAATCCTACAAAAACTCAAATGTTAGAACATTGAACAAGAGATAACAAAATAAAGCATAATCTCAAAAAATGAAGCAAATCGAATTGTGACTGCTACACGAAGATGTAGATTCATTTTACATGGATATTAATGAAAAACTAAAGGGGGGAAACAATTAAAAAGAACTTTAGATCGAACACAAAATTATATTTATAATATGAAGATAAAATAATTTTTAATGCAATTTTCAAAAAAATTATAATAAAAACTAAAAATTTTAAAAAGAAAAAGAAAGGAAAGAAAAAAGAAAAAAGAAAACAAAGAGGAATAAAAAAAAGTGGTCCATTTACACAAAAAAATTAAGATAAAAGAAAAGAAAATTTGTCTGCAAACAACCGACCAACGGGCCACTTTACTGTCGGTACCGACTGCTTCAATTGTCAGGAGAAACAGTCGGTTCTCACCGACTGCTCATAAAAATGGTGAGAAATTGCCTAGCTAATTGTTTAATAGTCGGTGACGGTCCTCACCGAGTGCTCGTAAAAAATGGCGAGAAATCGTCCCACTGATTGTTTCAACAGTCAGTTCTCACCGACTAATCGTCGAAAATGGCGAGAAATCGCCCAGCCAACTGTCTAGCAGTAGGTTCTTACCGACTACTTGTCTAAAATGGAGAGAAATCGTCCAACCAATTGTTTTAACAGTCGGTTCTCACCGACTGGTCATCGAAAATGGCGAGAAATCGCCCAGCCAACTGTCTAGCAGTAGGTTCTTACCGATTGCTTGTCGAAAATGGTGAGAAATCGTCCAACCGATTGTTTTAACAATCAATCAGAATCGACCGCTCGTTGAAAATGACGAGAATCGACAACTCGCCAAAAATGGGGAGAACCGAATGTTTCAATAGTCGGTTCTCACCGACTGCCCGTCGAAAATGATGAGAAATCGCCTAGCAAACTTTTTAATAGTCAGTGATCATCGACTGCTCGTCGAAAATGGCGAGATATCGTCCCATCAATTATTTCAACTGTCGGTTGTCACCGACTGTTCGCCAAAAATTGAGAGAGATCACCTAACAGTCAGTAACAACCAACTGTTTCTCACCATTTCAGGCGAGTTTAAGCTCCAAATGGCCCCTAAAAACCAATTAACAACCCTAAATTTACCTAAATAATATCTTATTAGCACTTACACACATTATACACAAGAATGTAATACAAAATTCATAAAACAACTAAAATGAATAATCAATAGCTTAAACCCAAAAAAAATTAACCTTGTGTTAAAGATAATGAACGAGTTTTGTGTTGGTTAGTCTTAGGTAGACTCTGAGGACTCAACTCTCGATCGGATCCCAACGTTGAATGTTTAAATTTTTGTTTCCTTGCTTTTTCTCTTCCTTTCTTTGATTGTAGAAGACAGAGGTATTTTGAGGAATGTTATATAAAATCTATTTTAACTATTATATGAATGACTCACACGATAATCCTGTATCAGTATCTGATACTCACAGGGCCGAGGAATCCATTTTCGCTCATAATCATCCAACATGATATGAAAAGTTCTTGATTGCTAATACAACACTCATTGCATCACTCCATATCATATTATTGTTGATGAGTGGTTTACCTATAAGGAGGAGAATATTTATGTGGATTTTGATGGTGATTACTTGGATTGCAATTACTGGAGTCGCATTCACTTATTTCCTCTCAATAACTATAATTATGTTAACACCAGAGAAAGAGATGAGAAAACAACCAATTATTATTTTGATGGGGTTATCAGTTTGTATATGGCTTGGCCTCATGGTTCTCCTACTCATTGGACACACGATTCGCTTGATAATCAAAATGGTACGAAAGTTAATAGAATGTCTAAGCTCAAAAAAAGGATTTAGGGTTTCAAGAATTACAAGCCATATATTGTTTATGGTGTTGCTATGTTATGTCCAGTAAGTTGGAGAGTACAATATTAAATGGTACTTTTATTTATTCTAGTATATGATCATGTTTAATACTATGAATACGAAAACGCGTTAAATGTGTGTACTATAAATAATAAATGTATAATTGTGTTGTAATTGTTTTCCAATTATTTCTTATCAGATAAGGTCTGTGTAATATACAAATATAATCTTATGCTAATTCTTTAATAGTATATAATTTCTCTCTGTATGTTTAGCCATCTTCCTTAAAAACTTTAGCTACTCGAAATGTTTACACTTAATAGTCATTTAACCAACTTTCTTATAATACATGGACAGTGGTGACCTTGAGGGTATACTAGTTGAGCAATCAAATAGAGCCTCTGCATTATAGTGAACTGAAAACAATTCATTAGTCCAAATTAATCATAATATAACTCGTCCAGGTTTGAATTTGTCCTTTGAACACTTAGATCTTTCCTCAAACATGAAAAAGAATAATAGAAAAAAGATGTTTAAACAGAAAGACGATTGGTTGGAGAAAAAAAAAGTGCATTAATGGTAGTGGCTTCTTTGATTGCAACTATGCCATTTCAAGTTGGGGTCAACCCTCCATGCAGAGTCTGGCAGGATAATTATACGATCATCAAGGCAAACTCGAACCAGGAGAACGTAGAGACTTTGCCTCTGAGGTCGAAGTGGAAGGCACAATGATCGAATGGCCTCAGCAGTCGACACAGTAGCGCTTCGATGATTTGCTTGGAGTACTAGACGTCCCGCAATTGATACAGAGATCGCAGGAAAGACTGATGTAGAATAATCGCATGCTGGTCATCCAGCAGCTCTAGTACTACTTTGAAATTGTTGAAGCCACTGTTCCAAGTAGCTTTTCTCGTCATCTGTCTCAATTCATCATCTAAATGGTATTCAATCCTGCAAAAACTCAAATGTTAGAACATTGAACAAGAGATAACAAAATAAAGCATAATCTTAGAAAATGAAGCGAATCGAATTGTGACTGCTACACGAAGACGTAGATTCATTTTACACGGATATTAATGAAAAACTAAATGAATTTCAGACAAAAAGTTTTGAAAATGTTATCACGTAATTGTTTTTAATTAAAATTGAAAGAGCAAAAAAATGGGGGAAATGGAAGAAAAGATTAAACAAAAGCAACGAAAAAAAAGAAAAAGGGGGAAAAAGGGACAAACTCTTTGGCCTAAACGACAATTGGGCCGAACAGCCTTTAAAAAAATTGGAAAAAAAGGGAGTAAGAAAAGGATAAAAGAAAATTAAAATTTAAAAGAAATACAGGAAAAATTATAAAATTAAAATTAAGTATCATTTAATTAAAATTGAAAAGAAAAATGTTTTATCATAAAATGAAAACAATTAAAAAGAATTTTAAATCGAACAACAAATTATATTTATAATATGAAGATAAAATAATTTTTAATGGAATTTTTCAAAAAAAATTATAATAAAAAACTAAAAATTTTAAAAAGAAAAAGAAAGGAAAGGAAAAAGAAAACAAAAAGGAAGAAAAAAGAGGCCCATTTACACAAAAAATTTAAAATAAAAGAAAAGAAAATTGGTCTGCAAACAACCGGCGAACATGCCGCTTTACTGTCGGTAAGGACGGCCTGCTTCAATCGTCAGGAGAAACTGTCGGTTCTCACCGACCGCTTGTCGAAAATGGCGAGAAATCGCCCAGCTAATTGTTTAACAGTCGACGACGGTCCTCACCGAGTGCTAGTCGAAAATGGCGGGAAATCGTCCAATCGATTGTTTCAACAGTCGGTTCTCACCGACTGATCGTCGAAAATTGCGAGAAATGGCCCAGCCGACTGTCCAGCAGTATGTTCTTACTGACTGCTTGTCGAAAATGGCAAGAAATTGTCCAACCGATTATTTTAACGGTCGGTGAGAACCGACTGCTCGTTGAAAATGGCGAGAATCGACAGCTCACCAAAAATGGGGAGAACCGAATCTTTCAACAGTCGGTTCACACCGACTGCCCGTCGAAAATGAAGAGAAATCGCCCAGCTGACTTTTTAACAGTCAGCGATCATCGACTGCTCGCCGAAAATGGCGAGAAATCGTCCCACCGATTATTTCAACGGTCGGTTGTCACCGACTGTTCGTCAAAAATTGAGAGAAATCACCTAATCGATTGTTTAACCGTCGGTGACAACCAACTGTTTCTCTCCATTTCCGGCGAGCTTAAGCTCCAAATGGCCCCTAAAAACCAATTAACAACCCTAAATTTACCCAACTAATGTCTTAGTAGCACTTATACACAGTATATACAAGAATGTAATGCAAAATTCACAAAACAATTAAAATGAATAATCAATAGCTTAAACCCAAGAAAACTAACATTGTGTTAAAGATAATGAACGAGTTTTGTGTTGGTTAGTCTTGGGTAGACTCTGAGGACTCAACTCTCGACCGGATCCCAACATTGAATGTTTAAATTTTTTTTCTTGCTTTTTTTCTCCCCTTTCTTTGATTATAGAAGACGGAAGTATTTCGGGAAATGTTATATAAAAATCTATTTTAACTATTATACGAATGACTCACATGATAATCTCGTATCAGTATCTGATACTCATAGTGCCGAGGAATCCATTTTTTCTCATAATCATCCGACATGATATGGACAGTTCTTGATTGCTAATACAACAGGACTCATTGCATCACTCCGTATCATATTATTGTTGATGATTGGTTTACCTATAAGGAGGAGAATATTTATGTGGATTTGGATGGTGATTACTTGGATTGCAATTAATGTAGTCGCATTGATTTATCTTCTCTCAATAACTATAATTATGTTAACACCAGAGAAAGAGATGAGAAAACAACCAATTATTATTTTTGTAACGCCCCGACCCGTATGGATTGAACCGTCACTTAATTATAGCCGTCTTCTTGATGAATAATTATTCTTCTAGCGGAAGCTTAAATGTTAATTCATGAATTTAAAACAAAAGTAATTTATTTTTAAAAAAAGATTCAATATCGCAAGTAACAATTTTCAAAATGTCTATAGTTTCATAGTTGGCATCAAATTCCAGTAAACCTTAAAAAAAAAAAAATTCTGCATATGCATTATTCATTGGAAAGAGAAACATTCAAATAAATAGTTTCATTCACATTATTCATGTGAAATTTATTTAAAACATTTCATAATTTACTAAACATGTAAAATCACCGGCTTCTCATGGCATGCTGAGTCTTCACCTATCGTCATCTGCGTCCCGCGCACAATCGTATCAACCTGTAGTATGTGAATAAACCCATGAGTTTGGAACTCAATAGATATCATAGGTGTATTCGTTATCAAATTATACATTTTTGAACTGTAGCCCTTAAAAGAAATAGAACCGTTGTGTAGGAGGATTTTCGGCAAAATCCAATAACTGTTGAGCCATGACTTAACATGACGCCTCGAGTCGGAGAATGATCATTCAACTATGGAGGTGCCGAAGCACCGTACCCGGAGGTACCATTTCATTGAAACATGGTGGTGCTGAAACACCGTACCCGGAGGTACCTTTGCATTCATACTTTTACATGGAAAAATATAACTTGAAAACGAAATAAACACTTTGCACCTCCACCTACCTTGACTTGATACTTTGAAATTGATGTTTTTGAAAAGTTTTGATGAAGCTGGATGTTGAACTGCTGTCTTCCTAGCGGCACATGAACTTTAAAGAAAACTTGTTTCTTTCCCTCTTTCTCTCTTTACTCTCTCTTGTATAGAGTGTTTAGAAATGTTGTGTGTGATTTTGAAATGAAACATTGCCCCTATTTATAGGAAAATTTCTCATAACCCCAAAAAAGTGAAGGGTCAAATTCTCATTAAGAGAAAAAACATGGGTGCCATTTAAGTTGGAGGTTAGATGCATCAATTGGCGGGGTTTAAACCTCAAAAAACGTGGGTAGTCATTTAGGAAAATAATTGAAGAAAATAAATATCTAAATTCTAGAAAAAAAATGAGAATTTTCATTTTCTGGCAACTTCGGTCGACCGGACTTCACTGAAATCCGGTAAGCTTGCTTCTAATTCGGTATGTTCCATGATCAAATACATTATTTGTCAAATAATACAATTTTAGTCATAAAAGTGTTGACCTAGACCTTAGAAAGACATTAAACACCATCCAACTTCATCGAATAACGTTAAAAATAAGCTTGAGTTGCAAATTTGAATCTTCATGACTTTGTAAATTTATTAAGGACATATTGGATTAGTATTGGGCATCATTTCCTTATGCGGGCTGGGTCTAAGCTCTTCATGGGTTTTGGTCATCTCATAGAAATTATGAGTTACTTTCATTAAATTTTTCGGGCTTCTAAAATTTTGATTGGGTTATCAGTTTGTATATGGCTTGGCCTCATTGGACACACGATTCGCTTGATAATCAAGATGGTACGAAAGATAATAGAATGTATGAGCTCAAAAAAAGGATTTAGGGATTCAAGAATTACAAGCCATATATTGTTTATGGTGTTGCTATGTTATGTCCAGTAAGTTGGAGAGTACAATATTAAATGGTACTTTTATTTATTCTAGTATATGATCATGTTTAATACTATGAATAGGAAAACGCGTTAAACGTGTGTACTATAAATAATAAATGTATAAATTTTAATCGAAAGGGTGTGGATTGTTGAGACATGCTAGAAACAATCAAAGTCTTTTGAATTATTTCAAACAATCGTAGCCATCAAATATTAAATGGCGTTTGATCAAAATTCTAAATGAACGGTCGAGATCATGCATAGCCTACAAAAACATTAAAGCTTACGTTGGCCACTAACCTAAAAATATGCAAGAAGACCCACTACACACATGCCGAAATTGCCACAATAATAACACGTCTTCCCAAAGCACACGTCAACTGCAATAAAATAAAATGAAATATATTGAAATAAAATCATTTGTGTACTGCATAGCCTACAAACACATTAAAGCGTACATGGGCCACTAACCCAAAAATATGCAGGAAGACCCATTAACACATTCCGAAATTGCCACAATAATAACACGTCTTCCCAAAGCACACGTCAACTGCAATAGTAAATATGCAGGCAGACCCATTAACAAATGCCGAAATTGCCACAATAATAACACGTCTTCCCAAAGCACACATCAACTGCAATAAAACAAAAATGAATTATGTTGAAATAAAATCATTTGTGCACTGCATAGCCTACAAACGCATTAAAGCGTACGTGGGCCACTAACCCAAAAATATGCAGGAAGACCCATTAACACATTCCGAAATTGCCACAATAATAACACGTCTTCCCAAAGCACACGTCAACTGCAATAAAACAAAAATGAAATATGTTCAAAATCATTTGTAAGTACACAGATTAACACAAACAAGGTCCTAGATTTATATCAATAATAAAATCGAATTTTGGGGATGTCGAATTTAAGAAGTGTATCCAACAAACTCATTCTCCAAGGGAAGTTTTAAGGAGGGGAGATTGTAGTTCCTCGAAACTTTTATAGAATAAGACTATTTGTTCTACTTGCTATATTTTTATAATTTTGGAAAGTCGATGTACTAAGGTAAAATAGTTATAATTCAATTTTATTTGGGTCAAATATTTATATTATGATAGGGCGAAGATAATTTGAGTAAAAGGTAATTTGAATAAGCAAACTCTAAATTATTGATGTTTAAAGAAGTTGTCAATAAATATTATATTACTACTTTGGTTTTTGATTTGTGAAAGTAGGCAGCTGTGTGGGTTTGTTGGGATGGAGTTAAAATGGGTTGTTTTATTTGTATTGTATAGAAGTTTGGTTAAATTGGACTTAGACTTTTTATAGGACACTTGTCATATATTTATGTTGAATTTCTACCATCAAGTCTATTCCCATTCAAAAATTGGACCATATATACCATGTAAGCAAATAGTTCAAATGTCACATCATCAAGATAATGATCAACCAGCAGACACAAAAGGAATGTTCTTTGAATCTTGAAATCAAGGACGCGTTGAAACATTGGAATCATGCATTTTTTTCATGTGTTCTCATTTATTATCACCCTTGTAGTAATTGAAATTGCTATTGTTTCACATTTGTCGACTCTAATTGGCCCAGTGTAATGCCTCCGTACTCCGCGTAAGTTACTAGTGACGTGACCAACCAATTATAATTTTCATATTAAATGATATTGAAACTCCGTTGCTATCTTTCCGTGGAACATGAATATAACGTGTGTTTTTTTTTTAATTATGAATTAAGACCCATACACAGAACATACTGTAGTCATACAAAATTATAAAAAATAATTTATGAAGAAACTCTTTCTTTTTGATCTCTTAGAACTTCTGGGAAGTATTTTCCCATCACTTCGTCCTTAAATTGTATTCAAGTCAGAGCACGTTGTTCTGCTTCCATTCTAAAATAAACACCTTTGTATAAATTTTAATCGTAAGGGTGTGGATTGTTGAGACATGCTAGAAACAATCAAACCCGTTTGAATTATTTCAAACAATCGTAGCCATCAAATATTAAATGGCGCTTGATCAAAATTCTAAATGAACGGTCGAGATCATGCATAGCCTACGAACACATTAAAGCATACGTTGGCCACTAACCTAAAAATACGCAAGAAGACCCATTACACACATGCCGAACTTGCCAAAATAATAACACGTCTTCCCAACCACACGTCAACTGCAATAAAACAAAAATGAAATATATTGAAATAAAATCATTTGTGTACTGCATAGCCTGCAAACACATTAAAGCGTACGCGGGCCACTAACCCAAAAATATGCAGGCAGACCCATTAACACATTCCGAAATTGCCACAATAATAACACGTCTTCCCAAAGCACACGTCAACTGCAATAAAACAAAAATGAAATATGTTCAAAATCATTTGTAAGTACACAGATAATAAAACACAAACAAGGTCCTAGATTTATATCAATAATAAAATCGAATTTTGGGGATATCGTATTTAAGAAGTGTATCCAACAAACTCATTCTCCAAGGGAAGTTTTAACGAGGGGAGATTGTAGTTCCTCGAAACTTTTATAGAATAAGACTATTTGTTCAACTTGCTATATTTTTGTAATTTTGGAAAGTCGATGTACTAAGGTAAAATAGTATTAATTCAATTTTATTTGGGTCAAATATTTATATTATGATAGGGCGAAGATAATTTGAGTAAAAGTTAATTTGAATAAGCAAACTCTAAATTATTGATGTTTAAAGAAGTTGTCAATAAATATTATATTACTACTTTGGTTTTTGATTTGTGAAAGTAGGCAGCTGCGTGGGTTTGTTGGGATGGAGTTCAAATGGGTTGTTTTATTTGTATTGTATAGAAGTTTGGTTAAATTGGACTTACACTTTTTATAGGACACTTGTCATATATTTATGTTGAATTTCTACCATCAAGTCTATTCTCATTCAAAAATTGGACAAAATATACCATGTAAACAAATAGTTCAAATGTCACATCATCAAAATAATGATCAACCAGCAGACACAAAAGGAATGTTCTTTGAATCTTGAAATCAAGGACGCGTTGAAACGTTGCAATCATGCATTTTTTTCATGTGTTCTCATTTATTATCACCCTTGTAGTAATTGAAATTGCTATTGTTTCACACTTCTCCACTCTAATTGTTCCAGTGCAATGCCTCCGTACTCCGCGTAAGTTACTAGTGATGTGACCAACCAATTATAATTTTCATATTAAATGATATTGAAACTCCGTTGCTATCTTTCCATGGAACATGAATATAACGTGTTTTTTTTTATTATGAATTAAGACCCGCACACAGAACATATTGTAGTCATACAAAATTATAAAAAATAATTTATGAAGAAACTCTTTCTTTTTGATCTCTTAGAACTTCTGGGAAGTATTTTCCCATCACTTCGTCCTTAAATTGCATTCAAGTCAGAGCACGTTGTTGTGCTTCCATTCTAAAATAAACACCTATGTATAAATTTTAATCTTAAGGGTGTGGATTATTGAGACATGCTAGAAACAATCAAAGCCGTTTGAATTATTTCAAACAATCGTAGCCATCAAATATTAAATGGCGCTTGATCAAAATTCTAAATGAAAGGTCGAGATCATGCATAGCCTACAAACACATTAAAGCATACGTTGGCCACTAACCTAAAAATACGCAACAAGACCCACTAAACACATGCCGAAATTGCCACAATAATAACACGTCTTCCTAAAGCACACGTCAACTGCAATAAAACAAAAATGAAATATATTGAAATAAAATCATTTGTGTATTGCATAGCTTGCAAACACATTAAAGCGTACGCGGGCCACTAACCCAAAAATATGCAGGCAGACCCATTAACACATTCCGAAATTGCCACAATAATAACACGTCTTCCCAAAGCACACGTCAACTGCAATAAAACAAAAATGAAATATGTTCAAAATCATTTGTAAGTACACAGATAATAAAACACAAACAAGGTCCTAGATTTATATCAATAATAAACCCGAATTTTGGGGATGTCGAATTTGAGAAGTGTATCCAACAAACTCATTCTCCAAGGGAAGTTTTAAGGAGGGGAGATTGTAGTTCCTCGAAACTTTTATAGAATAAGACTATTTGTTCTACTTGCTATATTTTTGTAATTTTGGAAAGTCGATGTACTAAGGTAAAATAGTATTAATTCAATTTTATTTGGGTCAAATATTTATATTATGATAGGGCGAAGATAATTTGAGTAAAAGTTAATTTGAATAAGCAAACTCTAAATTATTGATGTTTGAAGAAGTTGTCAATAAATATTATATTACTACTTTTGGTTTTTGATTTGTGAAAGTAGGCAGCTGCGTGGGTTTGTTGGGATGGAGTTAAAATGGGTTGTTTTATTTGTATTGTATAGAAGTTTGGTTAAATTGGACTTACACTTTTTATAGGACACTTGTCATATATTTATGTTGAATTTCTACCATCAAGTCTATTCTCATTCAAAATTTGGACCATATATACCATGTAAACAAAGAGTTCAAATGTCAGATCATCAAAATAATGATCAACCAGCAGACACAAAAGGAATGTTCTTTGAATCTTGAAATCAAGGACGCGTTGAAACGTTGCAATCATGCATTTTTTTTCATGTGTTCTCATTTATTATCACCCTTGTAGTAATTGAAATTGCTATTGTTTCGCATTTCTCCACTCTAATTGGCCCAGTGCAATGCCTCCGTACTCCGCGTAAGTTACTAGTGACGTGACCAACCAATTATAATTTTCATATTAAATGATATTGAAACTCCGTTGCTATCTTTCCATGGAACATGAATATAACGTGTTTTTTTTTTATTATGAATTAAGGCCCATACACAGAACATATTGTAGTCATACAAAATGATAAAAAATAATTTATGAAGAAACTCTTTCTTTTTGATCTCTTAGAACTTCTGGAAAGTATTTTCCCATCACTTCGTCCTTAAATTGCATTCAAGTCAGAGCACGTTGTTGTGCTTCCATTCTAAAATAAACACCTATGTATAAATTTTTAATCTTAAGGGTGTGGATTGTTGAGACATGCTAGAAACAATCAAAGCCGTTTGAATTATTTCAAACGATCGTAGCCAACAAATATTAAATGGCGCTTGATCAAAATTCTAAATGAACGGCCGAGATCATGCATAGCCTACAAACACATTAAAGCATACGTTGGCCACTAACTTAAAAATACGCAAGAAGACCCATTAAACACATGCCGAAATTGCCACAATAATAACGTCTTCCCAAAGCACACGTCAACTGAAATAAAACAAAAATGAAATATATTGAAATAAAAAATCATTTGTGCACTGCATAGCCTACAAACACATTAAAACGTACATGGGCCACTAACCCAAAAATATGCAGGCAGACCCATTAACACATTCCGAAATTGCCACAATAATAACACGTCTTCCCAAAGCACACGTCAACTGCAATAAAACAAAAATGAAATATGTTCAAAATCATTTGTAAGTACACAGATAATAAAACACAAACAAGGTCCTAGATTTATATCAATAATAAAATCGAATTTTGGGGATGTCGAATTTAAGAAGTGTATCCAACAAACTCATTCTCCAAGGGAAGTTTTAAGGAGGGGAGATTGTAGTTCCTCGAAACTTTTATAGAATAAGACTATTTGTTCTACTTGCTATATTTTTGTAATTTTGGAAAGTCGATGTACTAAGGTAAAATAGTATTAATTCAATTTTATTTGGGTCAAATATTTATATTATGATAGGGCGAAGATAATTTGAGTAAAAGTTAATTTGAATAAGCAAACTCTAAATTATTGATGTTTGAAGAAGTTGTCAATAAATATTATATTACTACTTTGGTTTTTGATTTGTGAAAGTAGGCAGCTGCGTGGGTTTGTTGGGATGGAGTTAAAATGGGTTGTTTTATTTGTATTGTATAGAAGTTTGGTTAAATTGGACTTACACTTTTTATAGGACACTTGTCATATATTTATGTTGAATTTCTACCATCAAGTCTATTCTCATTCAAAATTTGGACCATATATACCATGTAAACAAAGAGTTCAAATGTCAGATCATCAAAATAATGATCAACCAGCAGACACAAAAGGAATGTTCTTTGAATCTTGAAATCAAGGACGCGTTGAAACGTTGCAATCATGCATTTTTTTTCATGTGTTCTCATTTATTATCACCCTTGTAGTAATTGAAATTGCTATTGTTTCGCATTTCTCCACTCTAATTGGCCCAGTGCAATGCCTCCGTACTCCGCGTAAGTTACTAGTGACGTGACCAACCAATTATAATTTTCATATTAAATGATATTGAAACTCCGTTGCTATCTTTCCATGGAACATGAATATAACGTGTTTTTTTTTTATTATGAATTAAGGCCCATACACAGAACATATTGTAGTCATACAAAATGATAAAAAATAATTTATGAAGAAACTCTTTCTTTTTGATCTCTTAGAACTTCTGGAAAGTATTTTCCCATCACTTCGTCCTTAAATTGCATTCAAGTCAGAGCACGTTGTTGTGCTTCCATTCTAAAATAAACACCTATGTATAAATTTTAATCTTAAGGGTGTGGATTGTTGAGACATGCTAGAAACAATCAAAGCCGTTTGAATTATTTCAAACGATCGTAGCCAACAAATATTAAATGGCGCTTGATCAAAATTCTAAATGAACGGCCGAGATCATGCATAGCCTACAAACACATTAAAGCATACGTTGGCCACTAACTTAAAAATACGCAAGAAGACCCATTAAACACATGCCGAAATTGCCACAATAATAACGTCTTCCCAAAGCACACGTCAACTGAAATAAAACAAAAATGAAATATATTGAAATAAAATCATTTGTGCACTGCATAGCCTACAAACACATTAAAACGTACATGGGCCACTAACCCAAAAATATGCAGGCAGACCCATTAACACATTCCGAAATTGCCACAATAATAACACGTCTTCCCAAAGCACACGTCAACTGCAATAAAACAAAAATGAAATATGTTCAAAATCATTTGTAAGTACACAGATAATAAAACACAAACAAGGTCCTAGATTTATATCAATAATAAAATCGAATTTTGGGGATGTCGAATTTAAGAAGTGTATCCAACAAACTCATTCTCCAAGGGAAGTTTTAAGGAGGGGAGATTGTAGTTCCTCGAAACTTTTATAGAATAAGACTATTTGTTCTACTTGCTATATTTTTGTAATTTTGGAAAGTCGATGTACTAAGGTAAAATAGTATTAATTCAATTTTATTTGGGTCAAATATTTATATTATGATAGGGCGAAGATAATTTGAGTAAAAGTTAATTTGAATAAGCAAACTCTAAATTATTGACGTTTGAAGAAGTTGTCAATAAATATTATATTACTACTTTGGTTTTTGATTTGTGAAAGTAGGCAGCTGCGTGGGTTTGTTGGGATGGAGTTCAAATGGGTTGTTTTATTTGTATTGTATAGAAGTTTGGTTAAATTGGACTTACACTTTTTATAGGACACTTGTCATATATTTATGTTGAATTTCTACCATCAAGTCTATTCTCATTCAAAAATTGGACCATATATACCATGTAAACAAAGAGTTCAAATGTCAGATCATCAAAATAATGATCAACCAGCAGACACAAAAGGAATGTTCTTTGAATCTTGAAATCAAGGACGCGTTGAAACGTTGCAATCATGCATTTTTTTCATGTGTTCTCATTTATTATCACCCTTGTAGTAATTGAAATTGCTATTGTTTCACACTTCTCCACTCTAATTGTTCCAGTGCAATGCCTCCGTACTCCGCGTAAGTTACTAGTGATGTGACCAACCAATTATAATTTTCATATTAAATGATATTGAAACTCCGTTGCTGTCTTTCCATGGAACATGAATATAACGTGTTTTTTTTTATTATGAATTAAGACCCGCACACAGAACATATTGTAGTCATACAAAATTATAAAAAATAATTTATGAAGAAACTCTTTCTTTTTGATCTCTTAGAACTTCTGGGAAGTATTTTCCCATCACTTCGTCCTTAAATTGCTTTCAAGTCAGAGCACGTTGTTGTGCTTCCATTCTAAAATAAACACCTATGTATAAATTTTAATCTTAAGGGTGTGGATTGTTGAGACATGCTAGAAACAATCAAAGCCGTTTGAATTATTTCAAACAATCGTAGCCATCAAATATTAAATGGCGCTTGATCAAAATTCTAAATGAAAGGTCGAGATCATGCATAGCCTACAAACACATTAAAGCATACGTTGGCCACTAACCTAAAAATACGCAACAAGACCCACTAAACACATGCCGAAATTGCCACAATAATAACACGTCTTCCTAAAGCACACGTCAACTGCAATTAAACAAAAATGAAATATATTGAAATAAAATCCTTTGTGTACTGCATAGCCTGCAAACACATTAAAGCGTACGCGGGCCACTAACCCAAAAATATGCAGGCAGACCCATTAACACATTCCGAAATTGCCACAATAATAACACGTCTTCCCAAAGCACACGTCAACTGCAATAAAACAAAAATGAAATATATTGAAATAAAATCATTTGTGTACTGTATAGCCTACAAACACATTAAAGCGTACGCAGGCCACTAACCCAAAAATATGCAGGCAGACCCATTAACACATTCCGAAATTGCCACATTAATAA